>CM066737.1:6950618-8336868 GCA_033961575.1 Aselliscus stoliczkanus | reverse complement strand
GATCCTGCATATGAGGGCCAGTGACACTGCCCTCTTAAAAACAAATAAATAAATAAAAATAAAACCTGAGCTGAAAGCAAACTTGAGTGCTTGAGAAACCAGCCACACCTTGTATGCTTTGCTGATATATTTATTGATATATTTCCCCTTTTCAGGTGATGGTGACAAAAGCAGATGGATCCCCTCCCCGACCTCCCCCAATAAAATACAGACACAGATTTCATTTAGCATATACAAGCATTGGGGCGTGTCCAAATTCACCTCACTGGGTTACCAGAGCCAGGACAGGCTCGATCTTGGGGGCAGTCTGAGCACCTGTGGCCCAGGAATTGAGCAGGCCAATGCTGAAGAGAGGCTGCCACTCTGGGCTCTGCCACTGGGGTGTCAGCAGAGGCTATAGAATTGAATCACGGTGAACAGAGATGCCTAGCCTTGTCATGCAGTCTAGAAGGTGACAGTGGGCTCCTGGGTAGCTTCCAGTGAGATCCACGGTCCCATAGAAATCTGTGCCTCAGGGTTCTCATCTGCAAAATGGGGATAAGAATCTTGCCCTGAATCGATCGCAGGCTATATAATAAAGCTCAAAATAGAAATCATTTGTCAAAAGTGCTCTGCAAAAGGTAAAGTGCAATACAAATTTAAGGGAATTCAATTGATTGATTGTGATTGTGAGAGTGCCCCGGGGATAAGAGTGGACTGGCTCATGGGTCCAGGGACCAAGGAAGTGACAGAAATCCTAAGCTGTGCCTTAGGTGGGCACCAATCAATGCAGGCAATGCCCACTGCAAAGCAGAGTTCTCTTTCTTTCTTGGCCCTGGGAAGTCACCATGGCCTAGCACCTGGGTCAGGGCTGGGAAAGTCACTGGGGAAGTTACAGTAAGAGTCACAGGGGTCAAGGAAGAGGAAGGAGGTAGCATATAAAGCAGGGGGTTATTACTATTATCACACACAAAAATAGAAACCCACTGGATGTAAGGAGTTGAA
Source organism: Aselliscus stoliczkanus (assembly GCA_033961575.1). NCBI lineage: Eukaryota > Metazoa > Chordata > Mammalia > Chiroptera > Hipposideridae > Aselliscus > Aselliscus stoliczkanus. The sequence continues at coordinate 8,335,884 of CM066737.1, read as the reverse complement.
TCGGTAGTGCAGATGAGGGATGGCGGCGGGGTGGGGAGAGGGAGGTGTCACAGCAGCAGAGGGAGGGATACCGTCCCAAAGAATCTCAATTGCTGGCTGTCCTCCTCCTAAAGGGATAATGCCAGTGTCTGTCTATCTCCAGGGAAGGGTGGGCAGGGAGACAGAACCAAGAATACAATAATCTGACCTAAGGATGCCTCCACCCCCCATTACACTGCTGCCCAGCATCTTAAGGAACTATCATCAGTAATGGGCAAGCAGCTAGTCTGTGCACTTGGAGGCTGAGGCCGGGCCTGGGGCATCACAAAGGCAGTATTGGGATTCTTGGAAAAGGCAGTGGGTGTCAGCACTTTGGGGAGATAGCTAATCTGCTCATACCTGGGCACAGTCTAAGGAAGCTGGTCACTGAGAGCCTAACATTTTTTAATCCTGAGCATCAACAATGCCCCTTGAGGAATAGCGAAGGGGGCCATTTTACTTGAAACAGGCTGCCAAGGAGATTCAGTGAATGGGCCGGGCAGGGGAAGGAAAGACACTCTGTAGTCATTCCTACTGCTGCTGCTTTCCCCCAACTCCCTTGGCAAGGGGTGTGGGACCTCCTGGGGAACTGGGGAGGCTGCCCCACAGGGTACCAGCTGGCACCTACAAGTTAAGGTAAACGAGCCAGTAGACCACATTGAAGAAGAAGAAGGTCACTGGGAAAATAACCCGCGAGTAGTTATCCAGGCGATAGACATGGATGAAGAGGCGGCCCTGCTGCCACATGCCACCCTCACAACGGCGGGCGGTGCACAAGTACTTGCAGAACTTGTAGCAGCCGCCAGGGCAGTGGGTGCGGCCCGGGCGGAGGTTCTGCTGAGCCGGGCATGATGGGCCATCCTCTTCATCACTGTCTTCCTCAGAGTCCTCGATCTCACACACGACATTGCCCTGCTGCTGCTGGGCACGGCCACGGGCACGGAGAGGGGTAAGGACGCGACCACGGGCCCGAGGCTGAAACGGACAAGAAGGAAGAGGGGAAAGTCAAGGACACAGAAACTGAGCCTGGGTACTGCCTCAGGAATGTCTGCAGATTCTGTCCTCAGCACACAGTGTTTGCCCCCAGAATGCCCATCATCACATCAGCAAATTTATTCCACTGCCCCCACCACCCCGCGGTGTCCTCCCATTACTCGGTGAGCTGACCACCCATGTTCCCTGGGTCCTAGTGCCCTCACTTGCATGCCTCCATACTCCAAGCCTTGCTACCCCTCCCATACCCAGCTCATACATAGCGAAGTCTTGGAGAGGAACGGGGTTTCGTGTGCTGGTAGATCAGGAAATTGAGCACGGCAAACTCCATCAGAGCACAGAAGCAGAAGATGAAGCAGACGGTAATATAGAAATCCAGCGCTGTAATATAGGACACCCGTGGGAAATTCTTCCGGGAATAGGAACCCAGTGAGGTCATAGTGAGTACAGAGGTGATCCCTGTAAAAGCACAGGAGTGGAGGTGGGTTCACTGATCCATATAATTACACTGCTGAAAGGACCCCTGAGAAGGCAATTATGCGCCCAGCTCGAGACCCATCTTACCCACTTACCCAGAGAGGTCCTGGCAGGAGCAGAGTCTTTCTTCATCCAAAAGGAAATCCAGGAGACGATCGTGGTCACAGAAGAAGGGACATAGTTTTGAAAGATATTAAAGCCAAGCCGCCTGCTCATGTTGAAGAAAAGTGTAATGACCATGACATCACCTGGAAGACATTCAAAAGTACCACTGCGTCACAGCACTGACGTGAGGGTCTCTCCCAGGCAGGACATGCATGTTAAAGGTCCCATTGTTCAGCTAACGGGATCCCCACCACAGTCCTCAATGCCACACACAGAGGATCAGAAGCCCAGACAGGAGATACCCTGCAGGAACTATGGTCAGTTAAGAGCTAAGCCAGGGCCAGAACCATAATTGCTTCCTTCTCGCTTCACTGTCCCACACCCCATGTCTATCTTTCCAGGATGGCAGAAGAGTTAGATGAAACTGAAAAACTCAGCTCGCCCTCTAGATATCAGGACCACACAGCTAATGTCCAGGTTTACCAAAGCCTTCATGTCCACGGAGGCGCCATTTTGACTGCAGAATCATAGCCCTACGTATTCCCTGCGGGCCCTGACAATGTACACTCCCAGAAAGTGAGCCAAGGGTGCTATGGTGTGGAAGCCCAGAATCCATTCGGCTTCCTTCCCATACACTCCTATGCTGGTGAGTTAGCACTGTTCCAGAGATGGCCAAAGGAACCCGCTCGCCTACCCCAAACCTTTGGGGGTTCCCTACTCCACAGGAGGTACAGAATCCAGTTTACCTTCTAACCTGACCCTAATGGCTCACCGTGGACTGGCTCCAACGGACATCTTACATACATGTGCATACACCACCTTCCCCTAAGCTAATCCTATCTATTTTCAGATTCCCTGTGATAGCTTGCATATTTACATCAATATTCCAACCGTTGACTCCCTGTTCTTCATCTATTACCCTAACCCAAATTGAGTGTTTTGGAAAAACAGAATTAGCTGAAAGTAAAAAAATCTCAGTAGGTCCTCTAGATGTCAGAGGTCTTAATATTCCATTGGGCATCATGTCCCTGATATTGGCTCTCTCCCCAGACAGTGATGGCTCCTATAGAACCTGATGAAAACCTACCTTTCCAGTTGGGATCTTCTATTGTACCTTTCATGCTGCCTTATACTCATGCTAAAATACTCTGCATGCCCATCATGATTCCAGAAATTTGGGGGGCTTTTCTGAGCCCAGGACATCCTTTCTCACTCTCAACATCACATTGGATTTTGAGTGGCTCAAATGCTGGCTCCTTGATGAAACTAAGATCCAAACTCCCATCTCAGTGATGCTGTAGAATTAGGTGGGCTTTTAAACCCCTTCAGAGCAGGGCTCACGTAAGCCCTGTGGCTTGGCTCCTGCCCATCCAAGCCTGGCACAGCCCGGAACTTAGCACATGCTCAGCAATTCTTGCTGCTCCCTGGCAACACCTTTGTACAGCAGACCACAATGCTAACCTGGCCAAGTGCCCTCCTATTTTGGAAAGTAGATCACCTGTCCAGCAGGTCTGGGAGCCAAAGAAGAACAGCCTTTCCTACTCACCTTAATAGCATTGACACTCACGGGGTAAGACTTCTCAGAATCTTCTGGAAAAAGGCAAGAAAGTGGCCTGGGGTCAGTGGAATACCTGTGTCCAGAGTAATAGCTTTGAGGATAGAACTCTTTCTCCAGGGCTGCTACAGGGCCTACTGGCCACAATGTGTTTATCAAGTCCCTAATTCTCTTGCCCTGGGGTCTTGGCTGAAATGTCAGACATCCCTATTTCGCTACCACCACTCCCCACAAAACTTCGCTGAGTTTATATATTCATTTTTCCAAGATTTGTTATCCTATTAGCTTTTTCTATTTTTATTTTATTTATTCCAGCCAAAGAAGAACCTTCTCCACCTGTCAAAAGATGGAACTGCATCTTTGAAGGCTGAGAAAAGAATACTAACATCATTTTCTTGTTTGTGAGGAATGCCGGAGCATAGGTAAAGGAAAAAAGGAAAAGAGATACCTGGGCTAAAGAGCCAAAGTCAAAGCCAAAAAAAGCTAAAGGCTAAAGATGCTTTCTGCTCTTATCTGCTTTGGCCAGACCCCATTTGGTCACTGCACTGTCAGAAGAACACAATGAAAAGAATTAAAAAGATTGTGTCCAGAGGATTGGGACTAGAAGGATGAGTGAACCCAATGCCTTGAATAACAAGGGAAGAAAAAGGAACTAGAGCTATAACCTATAAAAGAATAAGACCCAGAGCTAGAATCATACCAGTCCTTTAATCTTGACCTTTTGGAAAATTGACTGGACTTACTGTAACCTCAATATAGGGGAAAAGAACTAGGTCCAACGGGTGGAAGTTCCAGAGACTCTGGTTTCAGATGAACAGAGAGTTTTCTGATGGACAGAGCTGTCTAGAGAAGGAAGAAACTCCCATGCAAGAAAGTGAAGTCCTAATCACAGGCGAGATTGCATCAGAGGCCCAACAGCCACCAATGAAGGCTGACTCCGTCACTGGGGGCAAGGTTGGACTCTGAGAGCCTCCTGAAACAGAAGTTCTCTTGTTCAAGGCCAAAGTTGCCCAGAATAACAAGCTACCACTGCTTTCTGAACCATTAGGAGCTGAGTACATAAGTTTGTTCCAGATGGAGAGCACTGCCCAGGGGCCAACTGGAAGTGGAAGAGTTTAGAACGAGTCTCAAAGACAACTGTGATACTGGAGAAACCAGGATTCCAGATCAACTGCTTTCTAGCAGAAAAGGGAGAAGTCCTCTTCCTTCCTGTCCAAGAACCCTCCTCTCTCCCAGGGAGAGCTGGTGCTTACCTATTGTCATTGCTTTGGTGATGATGCTGGCCCTGGGGCTTTGTAGTCACTAGGGTACCATTTTGAAACAATGCACAACCATCTACTAAACGGAACCACTAGTGACTTGAAAGCCCCTGGCCCTTGTCTCCTCTGCCACTTTTGATGATGGGTCCCACCTGTCTGGGGAAATGGAGGTGCAGAAAGGCAGGAGGCAGGCCCATGGTTAGCTGGCAGAAGAGCAAGGAACCCAAGTCCAAAGTAGTCAAACGGCTGACCCAGAGCCCGCGAGAAAAAGGAAAGCATTGGTAAAGCAGACCTCTCCCCCTGCGTAGCACTGTGCAAGCGAAGCTCCAGCCAAAAGAGCATCAGCTATCCCTCGCCCAGGGACCAATGCAACAAGTCAAGCAAAAGCAAATTTTCTGCCTAGCCTCATGGAAGCAAAGCAAGACGCCTCCCATGGCAATTGGCGGTTGGGTGACTGGCTCCATCCGCATTCTGGAAACGACGAAGGCAGTGCATCCACTGCCCTGACTTGGTCAGTATGTGTGAAGAGGGTTTCCAGGGCTGCTCTGGGAGCAACCCTGGGGAGATTCCTTGGCTCCTCATTCAGATTACCTAGGAACACAAGCAAAGATGCTCACACCCAGTTGTGAGCCGAAGTTTAAGAGACCCAGGACCCTCCCCTCTGGTTCTTGTTAGGGACAAGGTCAGAAAACCAGTGATCACCATATGTCCATGCTGAATTCACCATGAAGCCTTTGACAGGAATCTGTACTTGTCGGAGCTGCTCCTTTACAATAGAGGTTGATGCCGCAGCCATTGTAGCTGCTGAAACCTCCATACTATCCCAGCCCTTACCTAGATGACATGGGAACTCTAGCCCCCCCCCACCTCCTGTTAGGACAGACTTTGCTTCCCATTCAGCCAGCTTGGATTGGTTCTGGGTATGGAGAACTCACAGCAGCTCCATTCTCCAAAGTCATCTGAGTAAGTCAGTTGAAACTGAAGGGTCTTCATGGCAAAGCTAGTTGCAAACTCTGACAGCAGTGTAACTCTATCTACTTACCTACCCTCTCCGGAGCTTGGCAAAGCACTTACTTCTTTGCAGAAGAGATGGAGATGTATTTACAAAGTCTGTTTCCTCTGCAAAGAGTTGTAAGTGTTTAGCAGGAGCCATGTTCTACAATATTTTCATGGGATGATTACATAGCATTTGTATGTATGGACGGCCACCTCCACTCATTCCGACCACCCTCTTGGGCCTCTGCTGGAGCCCTGGTTCCAAAGGGACACTTACCAGCAACAGTTGAGATCGTTTCAGTCGTGTTGCTCAGTCCTGTAAAATCAAACTGGAAGAGCTTCCAGGAATTGCTCTCATTGATTTCAAGCTTGAAATCTTCCCACTTGTATATCATCTCACTCTTAGGATAGGAAACTGTAAAGCAATGTGGGAAGGAGGGTCATGTGAGCCTGGGAAGCCCAGCACAGGGCTCCGCCACCATGGAGTTTGAGCAATGCCTCGGAGCCCTGACTCTGGCCTCACCAGTGTGGTACTTGTTTCTCTTACCTCATGGTTGAAGTCCATTCACTAAGTGCATTTACTGAGCATGCCTTGTGCTGGAAATGGAGATGAGCAGGGCAGGAGCCCTGCCCTCAAGCATTCCCATTTTATTGAATGGGACAGTGAGTATACATCGGGAATTGTTAGAATTGCTCTGAGAAACCCCTGCTCTTGGGACAGTGGGGAAACAGGGTTGAGGAAAGATCATTTCGGGACACACCAGAAAAGACTTCACAGAGTAGGTGACATTCCTAATAAGTCTTAAAAGTTGAGTCACTTTTCACTGTATGGATGAGGCTGAAGGGATGAGGAGGGTATTCTATGCATGGAGAGGTGAACATGCCCAATGTATTATGGAAATGTAAAAAGTTTAGGATGGCTAGCTCACAAAGGATGAATGAGATATGCAGAAGTGGGTGGCAGGGGCCTGTTCAGGAAGGGCCTTGAGGGACATTCTAAGGAATTTAAAATTGAGACATGAGAGCTAAGGAAGGATTTGACACTAAGAAGTAACCTTGTCTAAATGATTCTTCAACTAGGCCACTCTAGTCATCATATGAATGAAGATGGTCGGATTGAGACGCCAGTTATGGGAAGCCAGTACAGTAATCCAGGTATAATACAATGGATGAAGGCAGGATTCAAAGCTGTGGCAGTGAAAATGCAGAGGAACAGACAGGAATAATAAATATTTAGAAAGGAACACCAACAAGATGTGCTGATTGATTCGATGTAGGAGGTGAAGAAAAAAGAAGCATCGAAGTTCTTGGCTTGAACAACTGAGCAAGTGATGGTGCCTTTCAATGAGAGGTGGGAACACACAAACAACACATTTGATTTGGGGGTAGAGGTTGGGAAGAGACAATGTATTTAGTTTTGAACTTGTTCAGTGTCAAAGTGAAGATGTTGCGTCTAAGCGGAAGATGACATAAACCTAAACAAAGGTAGTGACAGTGGAGATGGAGAGAAGCAGACATACTTGAGATACATTTCAGAGGCGGGTGACTGACTTGAGATGGGGTGACAGGGAGAGGGGGGAAACCAACACGAGGCCCAGTTTGAGCAACATAGCACTATCAACAGGAAAGGAGATGAGCACAGATTGGGTGGCCCTGGGCAACCTTGGCACCATCTTAGGAGAAATGTAAAGGGTAAGGATAAGAAAAAGAAGGGGCCCAGCATGATTCTGGGGCCCCAGAAACCTAAGCAGGTACTCACAGCTAGAGAAAGACAGAGGGCAAGAGTGAGAATCCATTGGAAATTTGAACATGTGGAGTGAACATTCAGCATCAATGGTCATCCTGGAAGGGAGAAAGGAGGTTCATTAGGCTGGCCCTGGACATTTAGGGATCCACCCAATTTGGGCTTGGGGACCACCACCAAGGAGTGGCAACAGTGGGATTCGAGACAAAGAGCTCAAAGGAAAGACATAAAGAGAGGAAGAACACCTTGGAATGATCTGGATACTCTGGTCTCCATCATCAGAGGACTGCAGGGACCGACTTAGGTGGGCTTTTGTTTCTTGCCCATCCCAGCTTTTCTGCCAACACTCGCCCACTCTCTACCACCTCTACACCCCTACACCACCCATTCACAACTTTCCCCTGCCAGGCATTCAGGTATCTAGCCTGGTCTTTGGTATCTTCCCAACTGCTATGCTACTGTTGCACCTAGACAATTCTACCACCACGGACACATCTTTACATCCAGTGCCCACTTAGGGTGGAATTGTCCAGGCAACTCAATCATACTGCTACATTTTAGTGGGGGAAGTTCTGGACTTGGAGCCAAGTAACTGAGGTTACTAGCTCTGCCACGGACTTGGGTATTTGGCCTTAAGCAGTATCTTTCTATTTTGAGGCCTCAGTGTCTGTACATGATAGGGTTGAGCTCATGGTCTAGAAAAGCTTGGAAGGGCCCTTAGAAGCATCATTCAGGATGAAGCCCTCTGCCCATGTTTCTTCAGTGAAAATTCTCAGAAGGGGAGAAAGAGACCCAAGAGGTAAGACTCCAGAGGTTTGACATACCTAACTGTGTACAACACCTTGCCATCCTTGTGTATGCGGACCATCTGGCTGGGCATGGTGATAGCATAATCATGGATCCTCTTAGAATTCCTAAAAAAGGTGTCCGGGATCCACAACTGGCTCACCAGGTTGCCATTCAGAACAAAGCTCTCAAAGCTGCCATTGTAACGGAGGCGTTCATCATACCAAGTCTGGCAGAAAGTGATGTCAACGGAATATTCCTGGTGGGAAGGGTAGAAAAGCATACACTTGGGCTGTGCAGACAAAAAACATTCCCATGGCATCCTGTGATGGGCCTATCAAGGAGATAGGAACCCACTTAGGCTTGCACCGAGGAAAACAGCATGAGTTTGGGTGTAAGATTTTTTTTTTATTGCCAGGTATTCCAAAAAGAAAGGAACATTTCCAAATATATAACAGTCTGGGAAGATATATTCCATCAAGAAACAGACAGACAGACAAAATGGAGGCTTAATTTCATGGGCTGGGCTCACCATGTCACCACTCCCTTATAGGGCTGTGGTGCTACTTCAGCCAGATCAATACCCTCTCAGCCCCCAGTTTCATAGCAGATCAAAGATCTCAGCTCAAAATCATTTTAAACATTCACACACACATACAGCAAAGTTTCCGCTTTCAACTTTTATTTAGGGAGCACAGGTGTTAATTAACCTCCATCCTTTATCCTCCAGAGTTATATTTAAAAATGAAGGGCTTTGAGTCATAAGAGAAATATTTATTTAGTTTCATGTTTTTTAATCATTTTTGTTTTGTTTTGTGTTTCATTTTTAACAAGGGCACCTAACTTCTGAGTGTGTGTGTGTGTGTGTGTGTGTGTGTGCGTGCGTGGATATATCCATGATTATTTGGTCTCCAGATATTGTCTATCCCATAAACTACCTGTTAAAAACCAAGAAGGATGTTTAAGAGGAAGAAGCATGAGAAGCTACAATTTGCACCACTGGAACTGAAGAGAAAAACAGGCTGTAACAGAATTGCAAGTAGCTTGGACAGAAAGTGCCAGAATTAGGCCGAGGTACAACCTTGAGAATTAGCCCAGCTGCTTTTACTTTAGAAGTAGGGAAACTGAGGCTCAGAGAGAAAGGGACCTGTCCAAAGTCACACAAATAGTTAACAGCAGCACACTGGCTCTGACACTCAAAGTATCATCACCAGAGCCTTGTCCTGGGACAACCTTCATCCATCTCCATCTCCAGTGCTTACTTCGCTTGCACCAACAATCCCTTTGGGTCCTGAGGTCCAATTTCCCTCTGCAGAATCCCTGGGTCTTTCCCCTGAGTTATTCTGCATCAACTAATGAATGCCAACCAGACACCCACAACCTTGGAGGCCAGTAGAGTCTGTAGGGGGAAGGTCAAGACGATCCCTGTTTGCTTTCACTGTCCAGGCCAAAAGGTGGTGAGAGCCACAGCCAAATTGCCAGGAGCCAGCCTCCCAGACTGAGAAGTTCCCTGGAATAGTCCAGAAAAGCAGACAGGAAAAAGCTGGTAGAGCCTGGCTGTCATTCACATGGGAGCCCCTAGCCCTGCCCCGCCTGTCCCTCCCAGTCTTCACAAGTGGCCTTCAGAGCATTTCTCCAGTCCCGAGTGGCTGGCAGTTCCACTTGGCGTGCAAAGCGTCCTTTGTCTTCAGGCCTTGCAAAGTGCTTGGTAGTCAGGGCAAGCCTTCCCCTCCACCACCCATGCTGCGCTCCCAGCTCTGTTACCGTGTTTCAAATGAGCATTTCATTTCTATTTAATAAGATACCAAATGTAAGTTCACTACACTTCAACTGATAACTAATGGTTCCATTTTTCCCCGGTTTGCCAAGGGAGTTTGGGATGTACATCTCTTTTAGCTCAGCTGACACTACACATTTGGTATCAAGGAAATGGCTTAATTTGAACTGCTTGCAATAATTACCACAGCAAGAAGCAGCTTTAGCAATTATTGATGCAGCGATGAGCACTCGTTCCCAGACTGGTCACTGCCGTCCAAGCTCAGGCCAGGAGACTGGTAGAAACGTTTGATTTAAATCCACATGCTAGGGCCGGCCAAGTGGCGCAGTGGGTAAGCGCTCGCTTGGGAAGCCAGCGGTCCCAGTTCGGGTCCCACATATGAGGGCCAGTGACACTGCCCTCAAAACAAACAAACAAACAAACAAACAAATGCACATGCTATAGACTCAGGTTTCTCTTCCTGAGGACAAGTCCTGTCCTTTACATAACATGACCGAAGGGTGTTGGAATGCCCCTCAATCAACCACTGCTACTGTGCACCAGAAAGTTGAGGATTCACAACCTTGCTGAGAGAGGCTCAGTTGCCTCAACTGTACAATTAGGATCCCAGGGGTAGCCTCGTCTGCCACACAGGCTGTCACAAGGATCCGAGCGAGGAGACTAATATGCTTGTTAAGTGCTGTGGCTGTGTGAGGGAGACATGTGCTCCCTTCTCACCAAGCGTAGGACTCCACAGTGTCACCAGGGACAAGTGGCTGTACAAGATCTGGGACCTCCCACAGCTTTAAAGAATAATTTGGAACTACGCAGAAGGCCAGACTTCTCAGGAAATTTAATACCACATGAGTGTTTGGAATCTTCTAGAGACATTTGAGTAATGTGCCATCTTACTGGCCAAAGAAAATCAACTTGTTGGCTCCTCTTTGGACCAGTTCTGTGACGCATGCCAGGTTCCGTGGCTGCTGAGTTATTAGACTGTAACCCTCGAGACCGTCAGGTATCAGCACTTGCTGGCACCTCAGGTGAGGCCAATGTTATCAACATGAATAGGTGCAGAGTAAGGAGAGAAGGGCATTCAGCTATGAGTGGGGCTACCGCTCCGCTGCCACAAGGGCTCTTGCAAATGATAGACATTGGTTTCCCACACCTCTATCTTACACAACAAATAGCAAGGAGATTGCGGCTGCAAATTTTCCACTACTCTTCAAGCCACCTTTTCCATCCCCACACCAATGACCTGAAAGTTCCATTTCCTATTAAGAGTAAACTGTCACCATGATGGTGGGACCACAAGAACCTCAACCTCTAGGTCTTGCTCACAATCCACTGTTTCTTAGTATACCAATTTAAATCAAACTGATTGCTAAAATTCGTACTCATGTTAGTGGTTAAGTACATTGATAATAGCAAGAAGTAAATCTGACATCGAGAGAAAACCTTTACAAAGGTCAACAGAAACTGAAAAAGATCTCTCATGCTTCTCTTCTTGTTAGTTCCCAGCATTCCATTCTAGGAGTTACAGGCCTTTACTTGCTCCAGTAGGAAAATATAATGGCCAAGTGTAGTGGGCAGACTCTAAGATGGCCCCCAATGAGCTTCACACCCTGGTATTCATGCCCTTGTGTAATCCTCTCCACTTAACATGAGTTGGATATAACCATTTGTTTCTGATAAACAGAATACCACAGAAGCAATGGGATGTCACTCCCAACATTAGATGACAAGAGTTGGTGGCTTCCATTTTGAACACCTTTTCTCATGCACTAGCTCACTTCCAGAGAAGCCAGCTGCCGTGTTGAGCTACCCTGTGGAGGCCTACATGGCAAGGACTGTGGGAGGCCTTCGGACAAAAGCCAGAGGACAACTAAATCCTGAAAACCACCATGTGAGAGCTTAAAAGTGGATCCTCCCTCAGTCGAGCCTTCAGATAAGACCTCAGCCTCAACTGACACCTTAACTAGAGTCTTGTAAGAAACCCTAAGACAAAGGACCTAGCTAAATCATGCCTGGATTCCTAACCCACGAGTTGTGTGCTAATCGCTATTTGTTGTTTTAAAAGCCTGTGTTATGGGATAATTTGTTACATAGCAATACATAAGTATATCATGCCTCAAGAACCGGGTGGCCAAACAAAGCATCACAGGGGTGAACCTCCACTCATACTATGTAAACACCTTGATCTACCATGAAGGTTTACTTACCTTTGAGTGTCTATTTGCAAATCCCATCTCAGAGCCTAGACTCTGAGCTCATGCAATCACATAGTGCTTGTTGAGTGCCAGTGAGTATGCTAAAACTGTCTGACTTGGGCCAGACCAGGTCTATGGCTGATGGAGTTGGTTACCACAGCCTTTCTCAGTCTCTGCAGATGAAATCAACTTTTGCAGACTATTTTTCATAATGCATTTGCTAACATGAGTCCTTGATATTAAGGAGCCCATAGTCCAGACAGCAAGGCAGACACAGAGTACATAATTACAATATAACAAGGTAGGGAAGCTCAGGTAAACAACTGAGATAGAAGCGAGAAAGATCTGAGGGCCAAAGAGAAGAGTGTAGTGTAATAAGGGAGCAATAAATAGCTATGGAGGTCAGGCAAGATGCTATGAAAGAGATGTGATTTGAGCTAGACCCTGAAGGAGAAGGCTTATGACAGATAGAAAATTGGAGCAATGGTGTACCAAACAGGAAATAGCTTGAACAAAGTCTGAGAGGTACAATATAGTTTGGGAACATTCCTACTCTAGTGTGACTAGATCATGTGGTCTCTAAAGGGGTTCAAAGAAATAACCCATGGGTTCTTTGGAGGGCTAAAGTGTGGGGTTGAACTTTGTGCTGTAAGTGGGGTCTGGAATGCAGGGGGCACATCTCTCAGGAGGCTGGGTTAGCAGGTGGATTGGGGTAGACAGAGACCTTGAATTGTGTATATTTCAGGTGTGAGATAATGAAGGCTAACAGGGGATAATACTGACACTAGAATGATAGCAGTAGAAAAGGAGAGAAGAAACCAGAGCAGAATTAGAGAAACAGTCTTAAGTACAAGTGTTGGTAACTATAGACTTAAGTCCAAAAACAAAAAAAACAAAAAATCAAGCCATTCCATTGTGTTGTTTAAAATTGCTTTATTATTTTTATTTTGAATGACAGTCTGGAAGATATAGTCAGGATTCTGCAGGTCCTCTTCAGGCAGCAAGGGACTTACCTTTTCCGGCCTCTTTCTCAAGTCAGTGTTAGTTAAAATCTTTGTCCCCCACCCCCACCCAAAACTTGTGTTACAGACATACAGAGCAGAAAAAACAAGTATGTGAAAGGTCCCATGGATCAGCTCCCTGGGCTAGGAGATAATGTAAAATGGCTCAGTACTCACCATGTCCATCATAGAGATAGGACCAAGTGTGTTGACAGACAGCTGGACAGTGACCACAGTAGGCTTCTCTGTAAAGAAAGCAGAAGTGGCAGAGGTAAGTGTCAAACAGGGGCATAGGACAGTGGAGGGTGTGGCCTAAAGGGGGAAAAAAGGGAGATGGATAAGGGTTAGACTACACAGGTTCAACATCCAATTCTATTTCTTTCTTTGTTCCTTCATGGCAAGACCCAGTACATAGCCTGTTAAGAGTTGGACATACCTTCAGAGGTCATATCATCTAGTCCAGTCATCTCATTTTGTAGTTGGAAAAACTGAGGATGAGGAGGGACAAGTCTCCACCATGGTTAATGGCATCGCTAAGACTATAGTGGACATCTCTTACCTGATAGGTCAGCAACAGCTACGTGCATGGCACTCTCACCTCTACCCCAGGCCCATTTTCCATACTTATGCCCTCAAACTCCCTCCCCTCTGGGGTGGAAAAACTATGTTCTGTTACTCACCTCCAATGCCAGGGCGCAGTTTGTGGTCATATTTTTTCAGCATTCTGTCCAGGATTTCAGTGGCCGCTACCAGTTTCCCAAACCTTTGATGGGTAGCAGCAGCAGCAGGCTTTCCTTCTTCAGAGGGGAGCTTCTTTTGGGGACCCTTGGGCTTAGGGCCATAGACATCATCATGACGAGCAGAGGGCCCCCTCTCTGGTTCAGCATGAGGTCCTTCAATCCTAGAACACAGAAACAAACAAACAAATAAATGAAGCCCTGCTCTTCACTCTATAGGGGCCCCAGCTGGAGCCTCCTGGGACACAAGGAAACCAAATAATCTGCAACCCAAGCCGTAGTTAAATAAAGAGTGTTTGGCACAATTATGAGCCAGTAATGGATTTTACCTGTTTATTTCTTCTAAATCTTGCTGTTCTTTGGTAGCTTTCCATGCTATCGCTCTTTCATGGTAATTCTTTAGTAAAAACAAAAAAAAAACACAAAAAACTAAAACAAATAAACCAATAACAAAACAAAACTCGATATCTTAAAATAATTTTTCAATGTAAAATGATGGGTGTATGAGCTCTGGCTGCCTATTAATCTTGGTCTCCAGTCTGTCTGACCACTACACTGCGGGGAGCAAGTGGGCAGGCAGAGGGCCAGGACTGCTGAGGATTTGCTTTAAAATAAGCTGGAAATGGACAGTGTGTTGGGTACAGAGAAAATAAGAGTGGCCATGAGTTGATAATTAATGAGGCTGGTGATGGGTACATAGTCACTCTTCTGTTTCCTGTACTTTTATGTATCTTTGAAAAACAACTTTTATAATTAAAAGCTTTTCTAAAAGCCATCGGAAGACTAATTTGTGATGCTGGAAGGCAGGAGAGTGGTTTCATTTGGAGAGGAGAGTGGACTAGGAGGGGGCAATGTGGTAAGCCTTGTGGGGTGTGGGGTGGAGGGTACTAGAATTTTCTATTCCCTGGTCTAGTGGGGGTTCCATGGGCATGTTTAATTTGTGCAAATCCATGGAGCTGTTCACTTATATCTCTATACTTTATATTTGTATATTATACTTCCAAAGTTATTATATTGATTATATGATTCTATTTCCTGATTATTCCATCAGGAAACTTGCTTCCTAAAATAAGGGGTTAACAGGGCAAGAGGTGTGGGCATGGCCTCTGCACTGCAGACCAAGGGACTGCCAACTTGAGCATCAAAATGCATTTTCCTGTACTATTTCAAGCTCTTAGAATTGCTTAACTGGAATGCAGATGTGCCAAGCCTACGCCATTTCTCATGTCTGAAGTGGCTAATTCCCATTGTGGGCAAGGGAAAAACTGGGCTTAGGAAAAGCAGTTTCCATTTCCAAAGACCACATCCAGAAATGTCCTCTTTCCTTGAGGCTTTCCCTCAGTCCCCTAAATAGATCATGCTGACCACTGGCACTGCTGGAGGGGAGAAGAGAGAACAGGGGCCTGAGACCTTGGAAAAAAATGAGTGACGTGGATGGGAGTATGGCATAATCAGGAATGGCGCTTCCAGCCAAGACCACCCAAGTACCTGCAGCGGCCCCTCCCAGATGTCTGGAGCCAAAAACAAGAACCCCGAGGTTCAAGAGGCAAACAAATAAACAAGCAAAAGCCTGGAACCAACAAAGTACCCCTGCTCCCAGACTCCTCTGCAATGAAAATGAACCAAAGAGTCTTGCGGTTGCTGTAATCCTACAATTAGCTTTTCTCAATAAAAACGAAGTGATCCCCCTGATAAGTCTAGTACCACTTTGTAACACATAAATATCTAACCATGATGCTGTACACTTGAAACTAATATAAAATAATATTGAATGTCAACTGTTAACTGAAAAAAATAAACAAACAAGCAAACAAAAACACTCTCATCCGGGATCCTTGGGGTTCAGGGGCTGCTGACAATGCATACTTATCCTCAACCAGCCATTAAGGCCACTTTCAGAGCAAGAAATAACAAAAACTTGAAAAACATTCATGCACTGGACTAGTGGGATCTTTCCATGGGGGCTTTTCAGGCACCTGCATCACTCTAAATGTGATGGTCCAAGATGGAGGTGAATTTCTGCAGCCCTCTCTCCACTGAGGGTGTTCATTCAACTGGCTGGGGGTAGGGAAGGAAACGTGAGAAGTGCCACTGCATTGTGTTTTGTTTGTCTGTTTGTTTGCTTTATCCAAACAGCCCTTGTTTTCACCTTACCGATGGAGAAACTGAGGCCCAGATGAGGGAAGGGCTGTGCCCAAAGTCACACAACTAATTTGATGCTGAGCCTGGACCAGAGCCAAGTATTCCTGGTTTGATGTGGCCCTTACCAGCTTACCCTATTGCCACCTCCCCAGCTCTTTCTTGACATCATGGGTTGCCATGTTGACAGTGTTTGAACATCAGTTACTGCAGCCCTCCCCCAGGCTGGAAAGGTAGCTACCATCTCAATAGCCCCTTTCCAAGCTGTTTTCCTCTCTGCGCCCTCCCTCCTTGTGCCCCCCTCCCACCCCTCTTTTGCCCTAGCCAGTCATCATGTCATCTCTCGCAACGATTTCACATCTGGATGGACGTGGATGACTGGAAATTCGTAGCACGCACTCAGAAATATTTACCAAGCCCCTGCAGAGACCAGCCCTCCCCCCCTCTCCCCAGTCAAGGCACCAGTGAATCAGCAGGGAGCCATACAGCCCCTCCCTTGAGGAGCTAAAGCACTCTAGGATGGGGAGAGAAGCCATCTTCCCTCTCCCCAAAACAGATATGCAAGAACACAAGCCCAGCGCCATGGAGACTTCGAGAATATTCGACAGATCAGGAAGCTTAGGAACATTTGACAGTTCACAGTCAGCGGGAAACCGTCTCAAAAATATGAAGCCGTCATGTCATCTTCCACCCTACAAAGCCACCAACGCAGGGGGCAACCTTCCTAGCAAAGTCCCAGGGCCAGAAGAAGGTGTGAGGCAAGCGGTCTGCTCAAGGGAAACGTGCTGCTAGTTTTTGGAAAAGTGGGGAGGGATTGAAATGCAGGACCCAAACCACAGACCTCAGGGAATAACATTCCTGGCCTCGGGCTTCCTTCCGCCCAAGACCCAGCTGGGTGTCAGGAGTGGGGGGTGAGGAAGGAAGGGGTAGGGTTGTACAGCTGGGGCCGGAATCCTGAGACTGAACTGGGGCTCGTGCCTGGGACTGGCATCAAAAGGAAGGGAGGGAAGGGAAGCAAGTAAAGTCAGAGTTTTCTGGCGCAGTGCCTGATACTCAGTAGGCGCGCAGCAAAAAAAAAATGAACGAGACGCCAGGCTAGCCAACTCTCAAACATTTTAGGTGCAGTTTTGCTCCCCTCACCCACGCGCCTTTCTGGGGGTGCCGCCTTCCCAAAGACCTCACCGCCCCTGCCCCAGAAGCGCGAGCATGCCCTGGCCGGTTGCCCCGCGCGCGGGCCGCTCGCCTCTTCCCACGGAAGACTCAGAGAGAGAGAGAGGGGCGTGCTGGTTGCCCGGCCGCCGCACTGGTTTGGACGGGGGGAGTCCAGGGACGGGAGCAGCCAGGGGACAGGCGTCCAGCCTTCCTTCCTGGGTGCCCTTTCAGGGGCTCAGCGCGCCCGTCCTAGAAGAAACGGGGTAGCGGCTGGCCGCCCAAGGGCCGGGGCAAGGTGGGCTTGGGGCTCCCGGGAGCCGGCTTCGCTCCAGGGGAGACGGAGCTGGGCGAGGAGGGCTCCTGGGTTCCAGGATGGAGACTCACCTCGACGGGAAGATCACGGACATCCACAGGAGGACCAGGAGAACTTTGCTTAACATCTTGGCGGAGACCCGGGCAACCAGCCCCGCGGAGGTCGCTGCGCCAGGTCTCGCAGCACAGAGCGCGCGGTGCAGGGTTTTGTTGGGCTCCAACTTTCACTCCTCCCACTCGCCCCGCCCCCGCCCCGCACTCCCCACCCTGGTCCCGCCCCCAGAGCCCCGATGGAAATCTCCGACGACTGGTTCACTGCTGCAGCCGCGAGTGGCGGGGTAGGCGGGGGCGGCAGGGGGAGGAGGTGGAAAAGGAGGAGGGAGCCGAGTTGCCAAGGGCCCCCGCCACCCCCCGCCACCCCCCGCCGCCACCACTGCGGCGCTGCCAGACAGCCGGGGGAGGGGCAAGGAGGTGAGCTGGAGGCGCGCGGGCCCCAAGCGGGGGAAACTGGCGGCCCGCGACTGCGGCTGAGAGAGCGGCCGCAGACGGGGCCGGGCAGGGGCTAGGTGGACGGGCTGGGTGGGCTTCGGCCTCCTCTATGACCCCCTCCAGCCCTTGGCTTCCCACCACCACCTGTTGCACCGTATCGCTTCCCCAAGTCTCCCAGCCTCTGAGATTTCCCCCGCCCTCACTCCACACTTCCCAGGCCTTCAGAGCAAGTCTCTTGGCATCCGAAGGAAGCTGGGTAACTAGCACCTTCCTTGGCACAGAGGAAGAAGACAGACTTGGGGGTCTCCCTACCAAACTCTGAGCAGCAAGATCTGAGCTGCTACACAGGCCAGTTTCCCAGGTGAGTGAGAGGGAACCTGTCAAGAGAGGACCAGTCTGAGGCACTCACTGGAGGACTTTCTCAGCACTCGACAGAGACCCTGACAATTGGCTTGATTCAGTCTGGGGGCCTGCGTGTGAGATGGGCCACCTGGGGTGGAGGGACCTTGGAAATCTCCTCTGCTAGACCAGCGGGTCAAACCTTTCTGGAGACTTGGCTTCTGGTGATGCCAGAAGAAGTGAGAAGACACTGGGGACTGGGGTGGGGGTCTGCGCCCCCATTCACGGGGTACACTTCAAGAGTCTCAAGCATCCTTGGACTTCATCTTGCTTGCCTAGATCTTCATGATTCACTGTAGAGGGGAAAGGATTGCAGAGATTTGCATATTAAATTGATGCCTAACGTTAGCAGCATCCTTACCCATTCATTGCTCTAAAAGGGGCTGTGTGCATCCTAGCTGGCCTTGGAGAGGCTTTGCTGTACCAGGCTAACCTAATACACCCATTTCATCTCACACACACACACACACACACACACACACACACACACCCACCCATCCCATCCCTCTGCTTTGTCATCTTCACAGCACTACTCACTAACTAATGATTTGGGGCAATTCTTTGTGAGCTTGTTTATGGTGGGTTTCCCCTGCTGGAGTAAGCTCAGTGACAAAAGCAAAAGAAGACAAAATAATGTGTCTGGTTGTCCACCGTATCCCTGAAACTTTGACGAGCCCTCGGCACACAGTAAGCACTCAACAAGGATTTTTTACTGGCCTTCGTGCAGTTGTGTGTCCTAGAGCCACTGAGTTCACTGGGACCTCGGCTCCCTTCAGACTCCGTGCAAGAGAGAAGAAAAGGCTTCGGGGCACATTCAGGCCTCCTGTGTGTGTGCTTCCTCCCCTGTGGCAGGGCAGGCTTCATGGGCTTGTGACCCCTGCAGTTCCAAATGCTTTACTGCCTCCATTTTGAAACTGACTACTTTTTGAACAAGTGGCCCTATATTTTTGTTTTTCCCTGGGCCCTGCAAATGACGTAGCCACTCTTGTCCCAGGGAGACATGCTACACATCAGGAAACAAACACAGCATTCCTGAACCTCCAGACAGGAAAAGCTGCCCGGCCATCTGCCTGCCTTTCTGTCCAGCACCAGACCGCCGTGGAGAGGGGTGGTTCTGCACTTATTGTAGCCAGATTTGGACTTGAAGCGTCTTATATGCATGTCTCTTTCTCCATTGACACTGGAGCTCCCGGAGGAGAAGGTTTGTCTGATTTACCTGTAGTTCCCTGGGTTAAGTGCAGTGCCCAGTAGCTGGCATTAGTTATTAATAAATTTGCTGAGTGACTGACTGCTTCCTCATCAGAGGACTCAACCAGAGCACCTTTCTCCTAAGGGTTGAGATTAATCACAGTTTGCAGTTCTCCAAGGATTTCACACGTGTTTGTCTGTGCTGGGCCTTGGACTTGGTGATGGAGAAACATAGAGCAAGGCCTCGGATATGGTCTTGGCTCTCACACGTGTGGTGCAAGAGATGAGAGGGAACTTCACTTGGAAATAACTAACACAAGGTAGAAAGTCATGATTGCGCTGGAGTTCCCAGAAAGACGGGCCCACCTCTGGCTGGGCAGTCCTGGGCAGACAGGAGGAGCATGGACTTGAGCCTGGCAGCAATAAATGGGGCTTACAGGCAAAGGTGCAGAGATGGGCATTCCTAGCAGAGAGCCAGCCGAGGTGTTGAAATCAGAAATGTGTATTGCTTGATAGGGAACAAGGAGAAGTTTGCCAGGAGCATTTGTACGAAGATGTATTATGGGAGATAAACTTGGAGTGGGAGGGTGGACAGGCTAGTGCCGGGCCTTGAATGTCAGTCGAGAACTTGCACTTTATCTTGTAGGCAGAGGGGAAGTTACAGAAGAGTTATGAACAGGGACATTGCAGGCCAGAGCTGTTCTTCAAGACATCCCTCTGGTGAGGGCAGGCAAGACTGTTTGCAGGAAGGACAGACGGCAGCCTCTTTTCTTCCAAAAAAGGAGTTGGACAAATCCGAATGATGGCAGAGCCACAGGGGTGGTTGGAAAGGAGGGAGCAATACAGGGGAGGTTGAACTGATATAATTGATAGTCCATGACATGGAGTGAGGGAGGAGGCCAAGGAGAGAGGGTTGCTGGAAAAGATAACCAGGGTGGCAGAATAGAAATGTGGAAGGCAAGTGCCGGCCGAGTGGCGCGGTGGTTAAGCGCTGGCTTGGAAGCCAGCGGCCCCGGTTCGGTCCCACATATGAGGGCCAGTGATACTGCCCTCAAAAAAAAAAAAAAAAAAAAAAAACCGAGGCAAGAAATGTGGAAGGCAGTACGAGGGGAAAGAACTTTAAGTCCCAGTTATGAGAACAATCCCTTGCATTTTACATTTCACTTTCTAATAATGTTCCAAGAACCTTCACATTCATTGTCTGTGTGTGTGTGTGTGTGTGTGTGTGTCCACTTCTCTGTCCTGGGCCGTTTGTGCTTCACATGTCTCTCTTCAACTTGATATTCAAGCTGGATACAAACAGAAAAGTTAACATCGAAGCTGCATTTTCATAACTAAACCAATCAGAATAGCCTATGAGCAACCCCTTTGTCAGTCATGAATGATCACATTTAATAACCAACATCAAATCACCATGTGTCCTGCTAGACATGTAGTTTAGAGGTAAAACCAGAGCTTCTGGTCCTAAAGTCTGTGTGTTCCTGCCCCAGCTAGGCCCAAACTGTAACCCGCATACAACATACTTTTCCTGTTAGGCCAAGGGAAATTTACCAGCTCCGACAAGTTCTGCAAAACTGTTAGCTTGTCAAGTAGCTGGGTTTGCAGCAACCCCAAGCTGGAGAAAGGACTATCTATAGGGCTAAGAAGGGGCAAGCAGGGGACAGCCAGGCTTCAGAGCAGAGAGAACAAACAGTAGAGGCCAAGGCAGCACAGGACAGTGATCAGGCCTCTGTGTTCCACGACAGCCAGGGCTGGGCTTGAATTTCAGATCCTGCACTAGATACTAGCTAAATGGCCATGAGCAAGTTACTTAAAGGCCCCTGAAACCCATAGTTCTCCTGTGTAAAATGGGAGTTATAACGCTTTCTACCTCACATGGCATCTGTGATGATTCAATGTCATAGCCTATGTAAAGTACTGGGCACAGTGTCTGGCACATACATGGTCAGTATGTAACAAAACTTACGTGCCTTTCTCAGCATTACTATTAGTAGATAATAACTGATAAGTAGCAGTGCATGCACACCTGGTACCCCTGAGGCCTTGGACAGCACGTTAGACGTGTCTGACCAGAGAGTAAGAGCCCAGACCCAGATGTACACTGCAAAGTAAAGCTCCTGTCCCAAGAAGGCAGAAATAGGGCCGGCTGAGTGGCTCAGTTGGTGAAGAGCTCGCTCAAGAGTGCGAGCTGAGCTCTGAGCAACAGCCCGAGCTGAGCTGCCGCGGAGCTGCCAACAGGTGCAGGATGGCTCAACTAAAAAAAAAAAAAAAGAAGAAGGCAGAAATGGAGTGGACTCTAGACTTCAAGGAACTGGATCCCTGAGCGAGAGCACCCCAGGCTGTTAGTAGTCAGGTCCAATCTACAAAGGAGAAGAGAGTCATGGCTGGAAATGCAGATTGAGACTCCCCAGCACATGAGTGCTATTCAAAGCCATGGGATTGGATGTGATCACCCAGGGAGAGAGGGTCCTGAGAGGGCTGTCACAGCAGCCAATAGAAGAAAGGGGCATTTCTATTAGGATGGCGGGTACAACAATGTTCTAGTAAGATGAGGATTGAATGGTACCCACCAGATTCATCAACAGGGAGGTCATTGGTGAGCTTGGCATCAGCTGGAGCAGTGGAGCAGTGTGTGGGGTAACAGTTAAGAATGACGAGGTCCAGCAAGTTTCTTCTGTGAGGAGTGAATGTATGAGGTGAGGATGTGAGGTCAGAAAACATAGACAACTGAATAAAAGACATCCAAATTGGAAAGGAAGAAGTAAAACTCATTATTTGCAAATGACACGACACTCTACATAGAGAAGATCCCACCAAAAATCGATTAGAACTGAATTCAGTAAAGTAGCAGGCTAGAAAATTATTATTTAGAAATTGGTTTCATTTTTGTACATTAATAACAAACTATCAAAAAGAGAAAGTAAGAAAAAATTCCATTTACAATTGCATCAATAAAACAAAATACCTAGGTGGGCCGGCCGAGTGGCGTGGTGGTTAAGCGCTGGCTTAGGAAGCCAGTGGCCCTGGTTGGGGTCCCACGTATGAGGGCCAGTGACACTGCCCTCTAAAACAGACAAACAAACAAACAAACAAACAAATGAAAAATACCTAGGGATAAATTTAACCAAGGAGGTAAAAGACTTGTACTCAGAAAATTATAAGACACTGAAGAAATAAATTGAAGAAGATACAAATAAATGGAAGCTTATACTGCACTCATGCTTAGTAAGAATTAACATGATTAAAAGTCCATACTGAGCCGGCCGAGTGGCGCGATGGTTAAGTGCTGGCTTGGGAAGCCAGCGGCCCCAGTTCGGGTCCCACATATGAGGGCCAGTGACACTGCCCTCAAAAAAAAAAAAGTCCATACTACCTAAAGCGATCTACAGATTCAATGCAATCCCTATCAAATACCAATGGAATTTTTTACAGAACTAGAACAAATAATCCTAAAATTTATATGGAACCACAAAAGACCCCGACTAGCCATACCAATCTTGAGAAAGAAAAACAAAGTTGGAGGTATCAGCTACCTGATATCAATTATACTACAAGGCTATAGTAATCAAAACAACATGGTACTAGCATAAAAACAGACACCTAGGTCAATGGAACAGAATAGAGAGCCCACAAATAAACCCACACCTCTATGGTCAATTAAGCTACAACAATGGAGGGAAGAATATATAATGGGGTAAAGACAGTCTCTCCAATAAATGGTGCTGGGAAAACTGGACAACAGATACATGCTAAAAAAGGGAAACTAAACCATTTCTAAAACCATATACAAGAATAAGCTCAACATGGATTAAAAACTTAAATGGAAGACCCGAAACCATAAAACACCTAGAAGAAAACATCAGCAATAAATTATTTTACATTGCTCTTAATATTTTGGGGAGATACATCTCCTCAAGCAAGGAAAACAAAAGAAAAAATAAACAAATGCAACTACATCAAACTAAAAGGTTTTTGCACAGCAAAGGAAACAATCAACAAAATGACAAGACAACCTACCAAATGGGAGAAGATATTTGCCAGTAATACATATAATAAGGGATTAATTTCCAGAATGTATAAATAACTCATACAACGTAACACACACACACCACCCAAAACAAACAAACAAAAAACAATCCAATAAAAAAGGGCAGAGGACATGAAGTTCTCCAAAGAGGACATACAGATGGCCAATAAACATATGAAAAGGTGCTCAACATCACTAATCATCAGAGCAATGCAAATGAAAACCACAATGAGATACCACCTCCCACCTGTTTGAATGGCTATTATCAATAAGACAAGTAGTAACAAGTGTTGGAGAGGCTGTGGAGAAAAAGGAACCCTCATACACAGCTGGTGGGAATGTAAACTGATGCACCAGCTGTGGAAGGCAGTGTGGAGGTTCCTCCAAAAAAAATTAAAAATGGAACTACCTTATAACCCAGGAATCCCGCTTCTGGGTATTTATCTGAAGAAATCCAAAACACTAATTTGAAAAGATATATGCAGCTTTATGTTCATTGCAGCATTATTTACAGTAACCAAGATATGGAAGCAGAGCCGACCGAGTGGCGTGGTGGTTAAGCGCTGGCTTCGGAAGCCAGCGGCCCCGGTTCGGGTCCCACATATGAGGGCCAGTGACACTGCCCTCAAAAAAAAAAAAAAAAAAGTACAAATTGACAGTTACAAAATAGTCACAAGGATGTAAAATACAGCATAGGGAATACAGCCAATAATATTGTTATAACTATGTATAGTGCCAGGTGGGTACTACATTTATTGTGGGGATCACTTCGTAAGTTATATAAATGTCTAACCACTAAGCTGTACACCTGAAATTAATATCATATTGAATGTCAAGTGTAATTGAAAAATGTTTAAAAATTGGTTTGTTTTTTGTTTGTTTTGAGGGCAGTGTCACTGGCCCTCATATGTGGGACCCGAACCGCAGCCGCTGGCTTCCCAAGCCAGCGCTTAACCACCACGCCATTAGGCCGGCCCTAAAAATTGTTTTAAAAGGAAACAGAGACAACTTCTCAAGACATTTACCATGAAGGAGGGCATATAGTACAACAGGTCGAGGGAAGCAAATATTTTAAATGTTTTGATTTTTGCATTTTAAAGATGAATGACATCTAAGCATGTTTATGGGCTGAGAGGAAGAAGCCAGTTGAGGGGAAGAGGGTGAAACTATAGAAGAGGGAGGGGAGGGAGAAATTTCTTAAGGAGTCAATTGGGTATGGTCAGAACCCAGTGTGCAGAATTGGACGTCAGTGGAGGACAAATGCCTCTTCCTCAGAGGAGGGAGGGAGGGAGGGAAAGGAAGAAAAGGAAAGAGACAGAGACATTCATTCAACCAACATTTGTTACTACATGCCAGTCATCATCCTAGGTGCTAAAGAAAGGAGAAAAGCAAAATTCCGGTCCTTGGGGGGTCTACATTCCAGAGCGGGGATGCTGACCATA
This sequence comes from Aselliscus stoliczkanus, assembly GCA_033961575.1. Lineage (NCBI taxonomy): Eukaryota > Metazoa > Chordata > Mammalia > Chiroptera > Hipposideridae > Aselliscus > Aselliscus stoliczkanus. The sequence continues at coordinate 8,311,099 of CM066737.1, read as the reverse complement.
AAAAAGACATATAATAGGAAAATTAATAGCACTTCAGAAGGTAACAAATAGTTTGAAGAAAAATATCAAGCAGAGCAAGGTAAGTAGGATTAGGAGTGCTGGGGAGAATGGGTTACAATTTTACATTGAATGGTCAGGGAAAGCATCACTCAGAAAGTGGCACTAGGCTACGCAAATGTCTGAAGGAAGAGTGTTCTAGTACAAAGAAACAAACAATGAAAAACTACCTAAGGTCAGAACATGCTTGGCATGTTTCAGGAACAACAGAAAAGCCAGTGTGGCTGGAGTAGAGTGAACAAGGAGGCAATAGTAGATGAGGTCAGAGAGAGAACGGGGAGTGGGTGGCAAATCATGCAGTACAATTGAAAGAAATGTAGTCATTATTTTGCTTGAAAGCAAGAGCCATGAGGGGGGGTTATGAGCAGAGGAGTGACAGTATGGCTTACTTTTTTTAAAGGACCACTATATTTAGAATAAAGTGATGATGGCAAAAATAAAAACAGGAGGCAATTGTTGTAATCCAGAAAAAGCAATGGTAGTAACTCAGAAAAGAGATGACGGTGGCTTGGAACAGGGTGATAGCGGTGGAAAGATAGTGAGAAGTGTTCAGACTCAGGATACATCTTGAAGATGGAGCTAACACAATTTCCTGACAGATTATATATGACATGTGAAAGAAAGACAGAAGTCAGCTGAAACAGGCAAGGCTATGGAGAGAACATGGTTTGTTTGTTGTTGTTTGCTTTGTTGGAGTTTTGGTTTTTGTCTTGTTTTCTGGCAGATAGGTCAGAAGTTTGGGACATTTTGAGCTTGTTCTCCACATATATGAGTCTGAATTTTGGGTGGGAGAAAAGCATAGGCTACAGATACAAAACTGAGAATCATCAGTATAGGGAAGGCATTTAAAGCCACGGGACTGGATGAATAAACATGGGAGTGAGTGTAGCTAGAGAAGATAAATGAACCAAGGATTAAGATCCTAGGTAATCCTAGGACATTAAGAGACTAGGGAGAAGAGAAGGAGCCATCAAAAAAGTGTGAAAGAAAAAAAACAACAAAGAAACAACAACAACTGGGCCAGCCGAGTGGCTCAGTTGGTTAAGAGCTCGCTCAAGAGTGCGAGCTGAGCTCTGAGCAACAGCAGTGTGATGCCCAGCCCGAGCTGAGCTGCTGCTCGTTAAGCTACAAACAGGTAGCAGGATGCCTCAGCTAAAAAAAAAAAAAAAAAAAAAGTGTGAGAGACTGCCAGCCGAGTGGTGCATTGGTTAGGAGTTGGCTTGGAGCACCAGTTCTGAGCAGCAGGGCCCCAGTTTGGATCCCACATGAGGGCCAGTGACGCTGCCGAGCTAAGATGGTGAACAACAGTTCCACCTGGAGCTGGGCTGCCATGTGTCGCCGGCGATGGCGTAGGCTGCAGTGGGGCTGGCCGGCAGCTGGCGTGCGCTTTCATGAGCTGCTGTGAGCCCCCATGAGCAACCGTCCAAAGGCCAGCAAGCGACTGCCTCACCCGGGAAGAGCACAATGATAACACCAACATGGGCCAGTGAAGCCACGTCCCCCACAACTAGACTGAAGAACAAAAGGACAGCAACTCGTCTGTTCCCCTTCCCCGATTCCCCAATAAAATCTTAAAAAAAAAAAAACAGAGGGAGGTATCGCGACAGTCAAGTGAAGGGAGGAATTCAAGTGTCAACAGCTGCTGGCCGATCAGTGGGATAAGGCTCAGAATTTACCATTGTGGTTAGCAACATATGTCATTAGTAACTTTGACAAAACAAGTTTGTGTGGTGTGTGTATTTTGGGAAGGGCGAGGAGGAGAGAAAAAGACTGATTGAAATGGGTTCAACAAAGGTTAGGAATTGGATGGAGATAAGGAGCAAAGACAACTTCTTGGGGGATTTGTTGTAGAGGACAACAGCAAAATGGGGCAGTTGTTGGAGAAGAAGGAGATTCAAGAGAAGGTTATATGGGAGGAGTGACAGCACGTGTATATGCTGACGGGAATGTCAGAGTATAGAGTGAAACCTTTGTGCCGGAGGGGAGTGAGGGCCAGGGTTGTTGTGATATCTCTGAGTGAGCAAGTAGGGATCAGATATAATGGTTTGGAGGCAGCATCGCAGAAGGTGACAACCCTCCCTCAGACCCTGAGGGAAATAGAGTGCAGGAGAATAAACTGGTTCAATTGACTCCCAGGGCTGGTGCCCAATCACAATGTATTGACTGGGTTAATGATCATGTACATGAATCGGAGGCTTTCCGGGGAAGCCATGTCCTCCAGGTGGAAAAGAGCAAAAAGTAGGATTTGGACAAAGAGGTGGAGGTAGTGTATACCACGAGGTGGGAAGGTGGAAACAACTGGATCATTCAGCAATGTGCTGGTGGGCTAGTGGGAGGTTTGGGAGATATGGAGGTGCTGCCAGAGGAGTCAGGGGTTCAATGGAAGTTGCGGAAGCACAGAGCTGTGCAGGGATGGGTGTGCTCCAGAGCAATGAGCACGAGCATTGAGCACACAAGCTTACAGTGGAGGACTGGGGTTTGGGGTGCGGTGGGTCTTGTTGAGGTTCCAGGGAAGTGATTACATGCACCCCTCTCTCCTCCCCTCCAAATTCAGAGTAATTTAAAAAGAAGACACGGGGGTCAGACAGATACAGGGGTGGATACTTCCCCACATCCCCTGATAAAGGGAACAGTGGATCCAAACTGGTTTCCAGAAATACGGCTCCACCCCTCACCCTTAGCTATACTTCCAGAGGACAGGCAGCTGCAAAAGGCAGGTGACCCTTGTGTGTACCTCAGACACCTGGCACAGTGAAACCAGGGAAACGGGATCACTGCATTTCCTTTGCTCTGTCTTATCAATCAGGTAAGCCATTGCTTCTCCCTGGGCAGGAGGGATGCATAAGAGAAGGAGCAGATATGTTTCTCACATAGGGCAGGCAGCAGATATTTCTTATTATATGGGCAAATTGCAGACACTAAATAGAGGTGGAATCATTTCGATTACAATCTCCAGGTTTTTACTCCTTTTAACATAAGCTTAATAATTAAATCAGAGATTAACCAGAGGTAAAGCTGTGACCTTCATGCATAGCAGGGGTTGGTGGGAATGAGTCAGTATATCTAAATTCCCCTGGTTATAGAGTCCTGTTCTCGCCTTCACGAGGTCCTTCCCATCACCAACCCCTGCCCGCTTTGTAGAGAAGGGGTGACACTTCCAGTTTCCCCTTTCCTTTCTCACAGATGCTGTTCTGGGTGCCGGGGATACAGTGAAAAGCCAGACTACATCCCTACTTTCACACAGCTCATATTCCTATGCAAGGAAATGGGCAAACACACATAAGGAAACAAATCTGATAATTTCCAGAATGAAATGTATGAAGCAGTTAAAACTGGTAATGCAGCCAGAAATGACTACAGGGGACTGTCCATCTGGCCAGGGTACACGGAGTGTCCTGGGCTCCCCCTGGGCTTCCTGGGCAGCTTGGAAGCTCAGGGCAATCAGTTCTGAAACCACTTTTTCCATTTACAATTCTAATGTGGAATAAAGGGTGCAGGAGGTAGGTAAAATGACAAAGCTATTAATACACGAGAGGCTGTCAAGCCATTATTGTTTATTTCAAGTGGTGGTAAAAGCCGATGACTCATCCTTCAGAGCTGCAGGACTTTGAACCAAAGAGTCTGGTTTGACTCCGAGGATCCATATTCCTTTACCCCAGCTCTACGAAAAAGTTTCCCAACTGTGAAAGGTACCAAGGCAACAAACAGAGGCTTCAATGATGACTGGGAGCAGGGTGATTTCCTGGTAGACATGAAGCTAAGCAGCTAGATGGAAAAAGCTGTGTTTTCCTTGCACTCTCTCAGCAGACACAGTCCCTTGCCTTGTGGTAGGTTAATGGGGAAAAGAGAGAGTCTCTTGTTGGAATTCCCAGGACGAACACATTTTCCCTGGCGATCTGGGCAAGTGTAGCTCATTTAATGGAAGACATTTCTCCTCCCAAGGCTTGGAAAATCAATTGGTGAGTTCATAGTGCCTGCTGGGTCTAGTTCCCAATCATTTGTAGCAATCGGGATGCTGAGCGTGTTCAAGTGCTCCAAGACGCTCCTTGGATGGAAATGCTGCCATTGAATCTACAACGTGAAGCAGTCTGTTCTACGAAAGAGATTTGTTCCAGCACTTTGGCAGGTGCACTCACCAAGGAAGTATGTAGTTTCAATGTAAAAAAGGTCTTTGTAAAGAGCAAGTGTTCTCTTTTTTCTGATGCATCATGAACATTGGTTGAGCCTCAGTTCCAAAATTATTAGGGCAAGTGCTCTTGTATGAAATAGAAAGGGCTTCATGGTGGGCTTAAATACATTTCAGACATCCTATATCTGTGGGCAACTTTGACAGGAAAAAGAAACAGAGGATATGTGTTCACTTTTAAGAGCCTAGCAGAATGGGCGATGAGAGGAATCAGGATTTGGAAGGGACTGTAAAGCATTCTCTGAAGCTGGTCCTAACTTCCCCCTGAAATCAGAATCTTTTTCATAGTCTCCCTCACAAGTGGGGCATTCCACCAGTAATGGGGAGCCCACTACTCGCAGGGCAGCCTGGGTCACTTTTAGACTAGCTCTATGGCAAAGAAGTCCTGTGACATGATAAGTATAAATTGTCCTGAGAGAGGGTGGAGGGGGCCAATGGGAATCCTCTTGCTTTTCAACTCTTAGTTGGCCAGGACAAAACATTTAAACTTGAACTTAGATTGCCTGTCCCTACCAGTCTTTTGCCCTGCCCACATAAGCAGGCACGGTTTGAGTTCCCCCTCTCTAGGCATCCAAACTGGGACATTCAGTAATCATTTTCTCATGCATAAATAAATATATACATACATAAATCACACATTATCTTAACACTAGATGGACCAAAGATTAGGTAAGAATCTAGAGACATCACACTGGTCTGGATGCCCCACAGTCAACATTAAGGCTTCTGCCATTTCTTCATAGGCAAGCTCTTAGGACTTCACTCAGACCCTGTTTACACCTGATCTACAGACAGTTCTAAATATCTTGTGGAAATCTGGTTATCCAGCCCACAGCAGCTGAACAACACAATTAGGAGGAAACAGGACTTCTTCACCTGATAATCAAGGCTGCAAACAGTTTTTCGTATTGTCATAATAATGCAATTAGCCATCGACTTTTCAGTATGTTCTTGAGGAAATTGCTTTCCACCTCTGAGCCTCAGTTTCTATATTTGTTGGTTTTTGTTTGTTTGTTTCATATGAGAAAGATGAGAGCTCCCTGTGCCTAATTCATGGGCTTGTGCTATTGCTCAAGTCTGCTATCGCGTTGGATCATTTTCAGTGCTTTTAGCTTCAAGTAATGAATACACTTACTTAGATTGATTCGGACAACAAAACATTTATAACAGGAAGTCTAGAGGTATGTCGGCTGCTGGGTTACTTAATTCAGCAGCTCAACAATGTCACTGAGGACCATCTGGCAGACAATACGATGTAGTTGGCTATTCTTTTAGTTGCAGAACTTGAACTAGAACAAGAATTGGACCTAAAGCTATCTGACAATGAATTTGGAGCTCTGCATAGTGCCTGTGCTCTCTTAAGATGGAGAATATTCCAAAGTCAGCAACTGCCTTCTGTGTGAGGTTCTGCTGGGGAGGAAAAAAATGGCTGGAAGTTGAAGAAACTATCTTAGGGGAGCTCTTGCTGCCCAATTGGCTGTGAAGCCCTGTAACTCCAGGAAAGAGTCTGATTCCATGATAAGATTCAAGGTATATCAGAATGGAAAAGGGTCAAGGAGGTTGGAGAGGACGTGGTCTATTTAGGATGCTTCTGATTAGGCATGGTGAGTACATTGCATACTTAGAGGCAAAGAGTGGGAAGTGAAGCTGTCATGTGTTTCTAGTGCCAAGGTGCAATGGCTGAGTTTTCCCCTTTAGGGGACATTGCACAATATAAGTAGAGGAGTTTGAGATCGTCAGATTTATGTTTTTGAAAGACTAGTATGACTGTGATGGCATGCATGGATTTGGGGAGGTGGGATGTGAGACCAGAGGTAGCTGGTTTCTTAAGATGTCGTTGCAATATTCCAGGACAGAAATCCTGAGAATCGGACCTGGGTCAGGGCAGAGGGGATTGAGAAAAAAAAGCTGAGAGTCCTTCAGGCATTAGTCTCAGACTGGTGGTTGGTGACAGATTGGATGTGGGTGGTGAGGTGTGTTCAGGCTATGGGGACCTTCAAGTTTCAGGTGTGGCCCCCAAAGGCCTCTAGTGCCCTGCGCTAGAAGTTAAGATTTAGGTAGTTTGGGATATGTTGACTCTGAGGTGTCTGGTCTGTCTCAGTGGACATTTCCAGGAGGAAGTTGTATATATCAGAATGGAGTTCGGGACACAAGTCTGGTTTAGAGATGGACTTATTAATAGTATGAATGGTATTGTATAGCACTGAGTGTTTTAGAAAGCATCTTCATCTTCATGATTTGACTTAATCCTTACCCCAATTCTGTGAAATAGACGTTATTTTTCCCACTGCCCAGCTGAGGCAACTGAGTCTGAGAGAAATTAGATGACTTGCCTAAGATCATGCCCTCAGGAAGTTAACAGAGCTGGGGCTAGAAGGCAGGTCCCCTAATGCCGAATGCCACACGTTTCCCACTGTTCTTCAAATAGCAAAGTCAGCTGCACAGAGACGGAGGGACAAGCCATGGGAATTGCTGAGGTCCCTCAGAAAGCCTACAGAGAACACGAAGAGAGTTGAGCAGAAGATGGAACTCTGGAGTTTTTGTGGAAATAGACGCAAGCTGCTTGCAGCTGGGCCTGCAGAATTCTGATCGATGGGCCATGATGATTCCACTTGCCTTTGGACCTTGCCTGGACTCTTGGCCTTGGGGATGTTGCAACGTCACCTTCCCAGCTTTCCTCCCATACCCACTCTAGCTCCCTCCTCCCTGTACTTCTACTGAAGTCACTCAGTTCATAGTTCAGATCTTGGCTCTGTTGGCAGTACCTTGAGGTTCTGAACCCTGGCTGCATCCCTAGAGTGTTGACTCACGGGACACACCCTGGGCCTCCCTGTTTGGGTCTTAGACCGTGTCCAGTGCTTAGGCTAGCTTGGCTTCAAGTTCTGGGAGCCAAGATCCAGGGAATGAGTTCAGACATATTTTTCCATCCCCTCTCAGGATTTTTTTCTTGCCCAGTAGGTCACGGAGAAAGGGCTACGATCTGCTTGATTGACAAGCAATCCCCAGTGAAGGTACACATGTTATGTTAGACAGAAATGAGGGCTTTGTAAACTGGAGGGCAATGCTCCATGTGGTCCTTGTGGGGAGGCGGTGAGGAAAATCCGAAAGGCAAGCATCAACTCAGGGGGTACCTTGGAGGAGGGGTGCTGCCAAGGCAGACGATGGGAGCACTGGTTTCTGGCTTCGGGAAAACCAGAAGCCATTTAATTCCTGTCCACAGATCAGGGGAAAATGAACAGCAAAACTGTGCTGAGGACAATACCTTTTTTTTTAAAGATTTTTATTTTTTATTTTTTTTTGAGGGCAATGTCACTGGCCCTCATGTGTGGGACCCGAACCGGGGCGGCTGGCCTCCCAAACCAGGCTTAACCACCGCGCCACTCGGCCGGCCCGGGACAGTACTTTTTATATCACATTGTCCAGCCTGAAGAGTAAGGGATCTGCATGAAAGTGTCTAAAGGAAGTCCACCACTTTAAACATCAAGGCTTTTGAAAAGAGTTATTTAAACCACATATAGGAGGGCTGGCCAAGTGGCGCAGTGGTCAAGAGCTGGCATGGGATGCCAGCGGCCCTGGTTCGGATCCCACATGTGAGGGCCAGTGACACTGCCCTCTAAAAGAATAATAATAATAATTTAAAAATAAATACATAAAAAAATAAACCACATATAGGACAGGACAACCCCACAAATACCTGGAGTATGGCACATTTTCCTACCTTAACAAAACAAAGCACACCAGACATATCTAACATCTCCCTAATGCTCCTAGTTCTTTTTTTTATATTTTATTTATTTTTCTTTTCAGACTGGCCCTCCTATGTGGGACCCAAACCGGGGCCCCTGGCTTTCCAAGCCAGCGCTTAACCACCGCGCCACTCGGCCGGCCCTGCTCCTAGTTCCTATTGTGAACTTCACATCATGCCCTTGGCCATGAAAGTGGTTTTCTGGGTTGCTGCTTAGATGTAGTCACTCTACTCCCATGGAGAAATGGGCCCAGATGGATGTGTTTTTTGAGTGAGTGTATCTCTTTTTACAAGGTGTCTTTTCTCCCTTCACTGCCAACTGCCACTTCATGATTATCAGCAAGCCTGCTTCGTGCATTAAATCACTTATTGCTATTTCTCATTTGCTTTGAGATTGGAATTTAGATGCATGTTTTATAGAACTTTATGTAAAATGCTGGCCTTTGGCTAAAATCCTGAAGGAGCCCCGCTGAAAAAGTATGGAGCTGGGGCTTCGTGATGGCTGTTTCAGTTGCTCTGAGGTTTTCCTACACTCCGTACGCCCCCACACCCTGTTGTGTTTTCATTAAGCACGGCTTATTAATTCTTTTAGGTAATATTTTCTGAGCACTATGTCAGAGATCCTTTTAGAGGCTGGGGATACAGAAGCAAGCAAAATAGAACAAGGTCCCTGGCCCCATGGGGCTTGAATTTCATGGGAGAATACACTTTAAAAAATAAGTACGTTTAGGGCCGGCCGAGTGGTGTGGTGGTTAAGAGCTGGCTTGGGATGCCAGCGGCCCCAGTTCGGATCCCACATATGAGGGCCAATGACACAGTGACAGTGCCCTCTAAAAAAAAAAAAAAAAAAAAAAAAAAAAGTACATTTATTCTATTCTTTAGATTTCACATATAAGTGAGATCATATGCTATTTGTCTTTCTCCGTCTGAGTTGTTTCACTTAGCATAATGTTCTCTAGGTCCATCCATATTGTTGCAAATGGTAAGATTTCATTAGGGTTGCTAGATGGGAGGGGCGGTAGGGAAGAAGGAGAAGGTGAGAGGATTAGAAAACACAAATTGGTAACCAAAAGATTGCCATGGGGATACGAAAGACAGTTTGGGGAATATAATCAATAATGTTGCAAAGATTTTGTAGGGTGTCAGGCAGGCACTTGTCTTATTAGGGAGACCCCTTCATGGATGGTGTAGATGCCTAACCACTGCGCTGTACACCTGACGCTGAATCATAACGAATGTCAACTATAATTATATATATATATATATATATATATATATATATATATATATATAGTCACAGGATGTGGAGTACAGCACAGGGAATAGAGCCAATGGAATCATAACAGCTAGATACGATGTCAGAGGGGTAGTAGATTGGGGGAGGGGTTATCACTTTGTGAGGGGTGTAAATGTCTAATTATTACATTGTTTTCTACACCTGAAACTAATTAAAAAAATAAGTACATTACAATGATATTAGAAGATGGAAAACACTATAAAGAAAAATAAAGCTGGCCAAGGGAATGATGTGGTGTTGAGGGTGCAGTTCATTATTTTAAATAAGATGCTGTGATTGGTAAGGGGATCAAACGGAGGGACTGAACCACCTGGATGTCTGAGGGGAAAGCATCCCAGGCAGAGAGAGGAGTACAAAGGCCCCGAGGTAGGTGGGTGCACGCCTGCTGTGCTTCAGAAAAAGCAATGGGGCCAGCATGGTTTAAAGGAGAGTGGGCCAGGGGAGAGAGTGCTAGAGAGATGAGGTCAGGGAGTTGCCTGAGGGCTGCATCCTGAAAAACCTTCAGAACCATTGGAAGGACAGTAGTTTTCACTCTGAAATGGGGGAGCATTAAAGAGATTTTGAGCAGAAAAGTGGTGTTACGGACTGAATTGTGTTGATGTCCTAACCCACCGTACCTCAGACTGTGACTGTTTTTGGAGACAGGGTCAATAAAGAGGTCATTATGGTTAAATGAGGTCATTAAGATGGGACCCTAATCCAGCATAACTGGTGTCCTTATAAGAAGAGGAGATTAGGACACAGACACACAGAGGGATGGCCATGTGAAGACATAGACAAGATGGCCATCTGTGAGTGAAGGAAAGAGTTCTCAGGACATGAACCCTCCTGACATGACACCTTGATCTGGGACTTACAGCCTCCAAAGTTATAAGAAAATAAAAATCTTGTTTAAGCCACCCAGTCTGTAGTACTTCATGATGGCTGCTCTAGCAAACTAATACAAGTGGCATGATCAGCCTTGACTTTAAAAATAACGCTCTTGGGCTGGCCGAGTGGCACGGTGGTTGCGGCCCCGGTTTGGGTCCCACATATGAGGGCCAGTGACACTGCCCTCAAAAAAAAAAAAAATAGCGCTCTGACCCCTGTGTGAAGGAGGAACTATTGAAGCACAAGGGTGGCCACATAAGTGGCCTGTGGAGATGAATACTGAGGAAGTGTAGGAATGTTGTTCAGAAGTATGTATTGGACCCAGCGTTGAAGGCGTTGATGGACAAAGGCTTTCACAGAGCACAATGGAGGGTGCAGCCGGATAGCTCAGTTGGTTAGAGCGCGTGCTCTTAACAATAAGGGTTGCCGATTCAATTCCCACGTGGGATGGTGAGCTGTGCCCCCCGCAACCAGTTTGAAAATAGCCACTGGACTTGGAGCTGAGCTGAGCTGCACCGTCCACAACTAGGTTAAAGGACAACGACTTGACTCGGAGCTGATGGGTTTTTATTTTTTTTATTTTTTTATTTTTGAGGGCAGTGTCACTGGCCCTCATATGTGGAACTGAACCGGGGCCGCTGGCTTCCCAAGCCAGCGCTTAACCACCGCGCCACTCGGCCGGCCCAAGAGCTGATGGTTTTTTAGAAGGCTGCCTTGGGAGGCTGGAACACACTGGCACTTGAGTTAGTACCTCACTGAGGGAATTCTGGAATGCCACTGCTAATATGCAGGGCTCAGAATCCAAATGCATTGATGTAACAACTGGGACATTAATGCCCAGAGAGGGCAAGGGAATTGCCTATGGTCACCCAGCAGGTCAGTGTTGGAATTAATTTGACTACCTCCTTGTCTCATTACTGCCCTAGCCTGAATCCAAACATAAAATCTAGCTTTCTGGAAATTATTTGTTATGTCTATGGGTTTTACACCAAACTTTTTCCTCTATCAAATTCTTGCTGCTTGGGAAGCTTAGAAGAGTTGCTAAGCAAAAACCATGCACTGCCTCTAATCCGTGGGGCCTATGCTGAGGGGACACACGTGAGAATGGACTTTGCTCCATTCTGCTAACCCTCTGAGTCAAAATTGCTGGCCATCCTTCTGCAAAACAGCTTAAAAACATTATCTCATGCTTCTCAGGAGTCCTGTCACTTCCTGTTCCTCCAGCCACATTGGCACTGAACCTGTAATGTGGGATGTGGGATCTGGCACTGTATTTGGCAAACATTTCTTTGTCTCTTTGATGTCCCTCAGCAGGAGCCTTGCAAAGTCCAAAGGCAGAAACCTCTCCCCAACTGTGACTCTCTAAGGGCACATATGACAAATATCATGTAAGTGACTCAGTAATGTCTGGCTAGCACTTCTGAAGAGTTTCATCTACGGCTGAGACCTGGCAAGCAGATTGTTTAGCAAGCAATCAGACTATTTCTTTACAATTAACAGTGCAGTTTGATCTGTGTGACATCAGGCAAGATGACATGTGTGACAATTCGAGATGGGTTTAAGGAAGTGGGGCCCAACCAATCTCTCCAGAAACAGGTGTTCTCTTTAGTGAGTAAGACCATCAGCAGAGCCAAGTAATGGAGAGAAATAAGCCCCAAAGCTAGGGAAAGTGCATAAGTTGGCAAACAGACGAAGCACGTCTGGAACCCTCCGTGGCCGTCGGAACCATCTGAGGGGCTTGCTCAAAATGCAGATTCCTGGACCTTGCTCTGGACATTTTGATGCAGTGCATCTGGGGAAGTTCCTTCTGTTGCTGGTGGCTCAAGGGGGGCACTACATGTTGATCATTGGTCTCAATTATCCAGAGACTCAATTATCCAGAGACTCAATTATCCAGAGACTCAATTATCCAGAGCCAGCAGGGTCAGGAGAGCTGAAAGGTTCTTCTTTCCATCTTCAAATATATCGAGTTACTCCAGTTGGCCAGCTAGTCCTTGGTCAACGTGCTACCTGAATCTGTGAACAATAGCCTCTAATACTGTACAGACCTTTTCACATCTCAGTTTTTTTATATTATTTTTTCAATTACAGTTGACATTCAGTGTTATTTTATATTAGTTTCAGGTATATAGCATCATGGTCAGACAGTTACATAACTTACAAGATGAGCCTCCTTATTAGTCTAGTCCCCACCTGTCGCTGTAGATAGTTATCACGATATTATTGACTATATTCTCTATGCTGTACTTTACATCCCATTGAGTATTTTGTAACTACCAATTTGTACTTCTTAATCAATCCCTTCATCTTTTCCACCCAGCCCCGCAACCCCTCGTCCCCCTGGTAACCAGCAATTTGTTCCCTGTACCTGTAAGTCTGTCTCTGTTTTGTTTGTTCATTTTGTGTTTTAGATTCCACATATATAGAACTTCTCAGTTTCTAAAATGTCTCCTGAAGTGCTAGCCTTGGAAGCCAGCGGCCCCGGTTCGGTCCCACATATGAGGGCCAGTGACACTGCCCTCAAAAAAATAATAATAAAAATAAAAATAAAATGTCTCCTGGCCACACCTCCATCTGCTCCTCATGGTAGCCCTGGGGTGGAGCTGGCAGACCGGCATGAGTATCTCATTTCACAGACCCAAGGCTTCATAGCCGAAGTTGCCAAGCTGTGATTTAAACCCTAGTCTTCAGATTCTAACTCAAGGAGTGTCCTGCTCCCCAACCTGTAACCTGTTTAACCAAGAGGCATGTTATTCAACTGCAACAGGTCTTTCAGAGGATTTGCCATTTATTCTAATCCCTCAAGTATGTGAAAAGTTAGACTTAGAGGCACTTTGGGCAGCAAGAACTGTGGAGCAATCTCTTGAGGCTAAATCTCAAGAAAATACTCCTTTATCACTAGGCCGCCTGTCACCCTCTCATTACCCAAGATGCAATCCAGAGCTCTGCTGTCCTTCATCAGATGTCTTAGTCCTCTGAGGGAGGGGGGACTAGTCCTCCCTGAACAGGGCACCGTCTGCCATGCCTCTCCTTACTTCTCTCCATCAGAGCGCACTGTCCGGAACTGGGCCCCTGGCCCCGGAATCACCAGGCCTAATGTGTACACTAGTTTACTGAGGTCAGGGGAACCCAAGAGGCTTGGCTTAAAGCCCGGGATAGTCCTCAAGGAGGGCATTTTTCCCATGTCTGCCAATCATCTTTCTAAAACTTCTAATCCAACTCTATATTTTAAGATATTGGCCACAAACATGGGCTTCAGAATAGGTCCCAGCTTTCCCCATCCCCTCCCCCAGCTCGGAGGGATCAAAGGCTCTCCTGCTCTTTCCCATTCAGAACGTCCCGTTTGCCTATGGGGAAAGTCTTGGGGGCTTGTTTGGAGCCACTGGGTACTTGCACGGAAGCCCCAGTAAGGTCACACTCCTCGGGTCGGAGAAGACAGTTTATCAATTGACTTCTCACACATATCCCTCTCCAAGAAGACTCTCATTTCCACCTGAAGATTATTTCTGTGTCTAACACAATTTTACGGAGAGTCTGAGATGTCTGTTCCAAGTACTGTAGCAATCTCTGACAACATAGCAATGAACAAAACAGAAAGAAATCCCTGCTATTGTGAACCTTACATTCTAACAAGGGGGTATGGACAATGACTGACACATATGATGTGTAAAGTATGTACTACATTTGAAAATGATGAGTGCTAAGGTGAAAAGGTGAAAAAGAAGGGTAAGGTGTCTGGTGAGTGCTAGGGTATGTGTGTGTGTGTGTGTGCGTGCGCACGCGAGCATGATTTTTAATAGGTGATGAGCTTCATTTAGAAAGTATCATTTGATCATGATCCACAAGAGATGAGGGGTGAGCCATGTTGTAAATATATGGAAAAATAGTATTGCAGACAGAGGGAGGAGCGAGCGCCAGGTCCCTAAAGTGAGAGCATGCTTGGCGTGTTCCAGGAAAAGCAAGGAGGCCAAGTGTAGCAAATGTGGAGTGAGCAAGGCCAAGAGTATTAAGAGTTGAAGTCAGAAAGGCTGGAGCAAGAAAAGAGAGCAGATCATTAGGAACTTTGGGGCCACGGGAAGGATTTTAGCTTCTACCATAACAGAAAATGGGGAGCCATGTATGATATGACAAGGAGAGGGCCGGCCGAGTGGCGCGGTGGTTAAGCGCTGGCTTGGGAAGCCAGCGGCCCCGGTTCGGGTCCCACATGTGAGGGCCAGTGACACTGCCCTCAAAAAAAAAAAAAAAAAAAAAAAGAATGAAATCTTACCATTTGCATTGGAGTATTTTTTACATACAAAAAAAAATGCACCCAATTTCGCTATAGTACAGTTGAATGAGAATTTTTTTAAATGTACACAGTTGTGCAATTACCATCACAGTGAGGATACAGAATGTTGCATCACTCTAAGAAGCTCCTCAATGCTGTTTTTTGTTTTTTTTTGAGGGCAGTGTCACTGACCCTCATATGTGGGACCCGAACCGGGGCCTCTGGCTGCCCAAGCCAGCGCTTAACCACCACGCCACTCGGATGGCCCTCCTCAATGCTGTTTTGAAGTCACCACTCTCCCCTCCTGTCCCAGGTAAGGCCGTTGATGTAATCACAGTGCATTAGCTTTGCCTATTCTGGAATTCACTTAAGTGGAATCATACTGCATGGATTCCTTTATGAATGCCTTCTTTTGCTAAATGTCATGTCTAAATTCATCCATGTTGCATGTAGCAGTAGCTCATTCATTTTTACTACTGAGTAGTATTCCACTATATAGATATACCAGTTTGTTTATCCATTCACTTGTTGATACATAATCGTATCATTTTCAGTTTGGGGCAAACATGAATAAATATGCTATGCAAATTTGTTTACAAACTATTTGTACATGTGCATTTTCAATTCCCTTAGCTAAAAAATCATACAGTAAACACTTGCATACCTCCATTTAGATTCTACCATTGTTTTATTATAGTTGCTTTATCATATCTGTCCGTCCCTCTATTGATGTGTTTATCTTATTTTCTGTATGCATTTCAAAGTAAATTAGAGGGCCGGTCGAGTGGAGCGGTGGTTAAGCGCTGGCTTGGGAGACCAGCGGCCCCGGTTCAGTCCCACATATGAGGGCCAGTGACACTGCCCTCAAAAAAAAAAAAAAGTAAATTAGAGACAATAGTTATTTTCCTTATAAATATTGCATTAACCAGAATAATATGTGTTCACAGTTTTTTCTTTCAATTTATAATTTACAGACAATGAAATGTGCAAATTTAAAGGTATCACCTGAGTTTTGACAAATGCCTACACCTGAGTAAGCCACAGCCTCAGAAAGATGTAGAACATTAATCATCCTTACCATCACCTTCTGCTACTCCCCAGTGAGTCCTTGTCTATACCACCCTCTGCAAGCAACAACTGTTCTAACATCTTTCCAGGTTGATTCCTTTGACTATTTTAGAACTTCATATAAATGGAGTCATACAGTATGCACTCTGTCGTGTAAATCTTCTTTTGCTTGGGTTGAGACTCATTAACGTGCTTGTATGCATCAACACTGCTTTCCTTTTTATCACTGAGTACCCTTCCATTGTATGGATAGACTGTATTTTGTTTATCCATTCTCCTATTGATAGACATTTGTTT
The DNA here is from genome assembly GCA_033961575.1 of Aselliscus stoliczkanus. Lineage (NCBI taxonomy): Eukaryota > Metazoa > Chordata > Mammalia > Chiroptera > Hipposideridae > Aselliscus > Aselliscus stoliczkanus. Next base: position 8,295,312 of record CM066737.1, on the reverse strand, counting down.
TATATTTCAGCTTTGACTATTGTTGATAAAGTTGCTATGAACATTCTTGTACAAGTCTTTTTGTGGACATATGTTTTCATTTCTCTTGGATAAACATGAGTAGAATGTCTGGGTCATATTGTAGGAACACATCTAGTTATAAGAAACTTCTAGAAATTTTTCCAAAGTGTTTGTAACATTTTACATTACAGCCAACAGTGTACAATAGCACCAGTTTCTCCTCTAGTCTTCAAATTTTAGCCATTCTAATGTATGTGTAGTAGTATTTTCTTTTGGTTTAAGTTTGCATTTCCCTAGTAACTACTGATGTTGATTAGTTGTTTCATGTGTTTTGGGGGCATTTATATATTTTTTTTGTGCAAAATGTGTGTTTAAATATTTTGCCCACTTTTAAAGTAATTTATTTGTCTTTTTCTTATGTTGTGTGTGTGTGTGTGTGTGTGTGTGTTTGATGTGTTTTTTTTTAAAAGATTTTATTGGGGAATTGGGGGAGGGGAACAGCATTGGGGAATCGGGGAAGGGAAACAGACAAGTTGCTGTCTTTTTGTTCTTCAGTCTAGTTGCAGCGGACGTTGCTTCACTGGCCCATGTTGGTATCGTCATTGCGCTCTTCCTGGATGAGGCAGATCGGTCGCCAGCCTCTGGATGGTCGCTCACCTCCGCTATTGGCAGCTCATGCTGGCTGCCAGCCGCTCATGCTGGCTGCTGGCCACTCACTGTAGCCCATGATAGTCCACTGCAGCTGGGGCTGCGGCCTACACCGTCGCCGGGGCTCGCACAGCCCAGCTCCAGGTGGAGCTGTTGTTAGCTGTAGAGGGCAGTGTCACTGGCCCTCATATGTGGGATCCGAACCGGGGCGGCTGGCGTCCCAAGCCAGCTCTTAACCAATGTACCACTCGGCCGGCCCTGATGTTGTTTTTTTAATGTATACCCCAAATAACTATCTTTTGTCAAACATATGTTTAGGGAACACTTTCTCCCAGCCCGGGACTTGCCATTAATTGTATTTAATGGTGTATTATTATGAGCAGGAGTTTTCATTTAGATTGAGCCCATTTTATTAGTTTTCGTTTATCGTTATTTCTTTTTTGTGGCCTAAGGAAACTTTGCCTACCCCCAATTCTTAAAAACATTCTTCTGCCTGACCACTGCACTGTACATCTGAAGCTGCCGCTGAATAATATTAGATGTTAACTATAACACATATATAGTCATGGGATGTGGAGTATAGTGTGGGGATGGAGTCAATGGAATTGTAATAGATATGTATGGTATCCGGGGTAGGGGGTGCTAAAGGGGGGAGGGGGAGTCACTTTGTAAGGGGTGAAAAGGATAACAATTGCATTGTTTTGTACATCTGTAACTAATAATGATTAAAAAATTTAAAAAAACAACAACATTCTCCTCCATTTTCCTTTAAAAACTTTAAGGTTTTAGCTTTTATGTTTAGGTCTCTGATCTAGCTTGAATTAATTTTAGTTTATGGTGCATGATACAGGTTCAATTATTTTTTTAATCAATATCAATATCCGGTTGTTCCAGTACCATTTGTTTGAAAGTTTTTAATCGCCCACTTGTATTGCTTTGATATCCTTATTAAAAATCAGATGTCTTTGTAAGTATGCACCTATGTGTTGGTTCTGAATTCTGTTCCATTGATCTATGTGTCAATCCTTACGACACTTCTACACTGTCTTGGTTACTGTAGGTTTAAAGGTAGGTCTTGAAATCTGGTAGTGTAAGAACTCTAACTTTGTTCACCTTTGTGGAGGCCTTTAATTTTGATGAAGCTTGATTTTTCTTTTTTTCTCCTTTTCTGATTAGTGTTTTTTCAATCCTGGGTAAGAAATCTTTGTCCATTCAAACTTATGAAAATTTCTCCAACATTTCCATTTAGAAGTTTTACAATTTTAGCTTTTATATTTAGGTCTACGCTAAATTTCAAATTAATTTTAGTGTATGGTGTGAAGAGTTAGAGTTCATTTTTCTCCCATAAAAATATCCAATTCCTGTAGCACCATTTATTAAAAAGACATTTTTTCCTCATTGAATTGACTTGATGCCTCAATCTAACATCAATTAAATGTATGTGTGAGGGGGGCCGGCCGAGTGGCGCATTGGTTAAGCGCTGGTTTTGGGATGCCAGCGGCCCCGGTTCGGATCCCACATGAGGGCCAGTGACACTGCCCTCTACAGCTAACAACAGCTCCACCTGGAGCTGGGCTGTGCGAGCCCCAGTGATGGTGTGGGCTGCAGCCCCTGCTGCAGTGGGCTGCCAAGGCTACAGTGAGTGGCTGGCAGCCAGCGTGAGCTGCCAATAGCCGCGGTGAGCGACATCCAGAGGCCAGCGACCCAATCTGCCTCATCCGGGAAGAGCGCAATGACGATACCAACAGTGAAGCAACATCCTCCACAACTAAACTGAAGAACAAAAGGACAGCAACTTGTCTGTTCCCCTTCCCTGATTCCCCAACGCTGTTCCCCTCCACCAATTCCCCAATAAAATCTTTAAAAAAAAAAAATGTATGTGTGAGGGTCTATTTCTAGACTATCTATTCCATTCTATTGATTTTTATGTCTAATTGTTATGTCAATATCATACTGCTACTTTGCTGCATCTTTATTTTATTTTATTTTATTTTTAAACTACTTTACTGGGGTATGGTTGACATATTAAAAAGCTTTATATATTTAATATATACAACTTAATTAGTTTGGGGGTAAGTATACACCCATCACACCATTATTACTATCAAGGCCAAAAACATATCCTTCGCTTCCTTTACTAGTGTGTGTGTGTGTGTGTGTGTGTGTGTGTGTGTGTGTGTGTGTGTTGAGAACTCTTAAGGCCCGGCTGAGTGGCGCTGTGGTTAAGCGCTGGCTTGGGAAGCCAGCGGCCCTGGTTGGGGTCCCACATATGAGGGCCAGTGACACTGCCCTCAAAAAATAAAAAAAGTACTCTTAACATAAGATTTACCCTCTTAGAAAAATTTAAGTATGTAATACACTATTGTTAGCTATAGACTATGTGCTGTATGATAGTAGATCTTAGAACTTTATGTACCTCACATTTCTGAAACTTTGTATCCTATAACCATCACTTCCCCATTTCCCCCTTCCCCAGCCCACAGAAACCATCATTGTATTCTCTGCTTCTGTGAGTTTGACTATTTTAGATTATACATGTAAGATCATACAGTATTTATCTTTCTGTGTCTGGCTTATTTCACTTAGCATAATGCCTTCCAGTCCATCATTATCTTCATAAGTGGCAGGATTTCCTTCTTTTTTAATGCTGAGTAATATTCCATGGCCTGTATATACCACATCTTCTTTATACATTCATCCATGAGTGGACATTTAGGTTGTTTCCATATCTTGGTCATAATGAAGAATGCTGCAATGAACATGGGAGTACAGATATCCCTTTGAGATCTTAATTGCAATTCCTTTGGATATATATGCCCAGAAATAGGATTTCTGGATCCTATGGCAATTCTATTTTTAATTTTTAAGGAACCTTCATGCTGTTTTCTATAATGGCTATGGTTCTTTTTTTTCCATATCTGCACCAAAACTTGTTACCATAATTTGGAAGAATTAATATTGTTATTGGGGCCAGCCGAGTGGTGCATTGGTTGGGAGCTGGCTTGGGACACCAGCGGCCCCGGTTTGGATCCCACGTGTGAGGGCCAATGACACTGCCCTCAAAAAGAAAATGGAAATAAAAGATATTGTTGTTGACTTTCGGTGGTGAACACACAATGCAATATAGAGATGATGTATTATAGTATTGTACACCTGAAACCTATATAATTTTACTAACCAATGTCACTCCAATAAATTTAATAAAAATAAATAAAAACAGTGCTTTCTATTTTAAAATGTCAATACTACAAAAAGCCATCTACAGATTCAATGCAATCCCTATCAAACTTCTAGGGCCGGCCGAGTGGTGCGGTGGTTAATAGTTGGCTTGGGACACCAGCGGCCCCGGTTCGGATCCCACATATGAGGGCCAGTGACACTGCCCTCTAAGAAAAAAAAAAAAAGGAAAAAAATTCTAATGATATTTTTCACAGAAATAGAAAAAACAATCCTAAAATTCATATCGAACCACAGAAGACCGCAAATAGCCATAGCAATATTGATCAAGAAGAACAAAGCTGGAGACATCATACTTCCAGATTTCAAATTATGCTACAAAACCATAGTAACCAAAACCGAATGGTACTGGAGTAAAAACAGATGTATATATACCAATAGAATAGAATAGGACTCTCAGAAATAAATTCATGCATATATAATCAACTGACCTTTAACAAGAGTGCTGAAAATACACAATGGGGAAAGGATAGTTTCTTCAATAAATGATGTTGGGAAAACTGAACACCCACATGCAAAAGAATAAAATTGGACTCTTACACCATACACAAAAATCAACTCAAAATGTATTAAAGACTTCAATGTAAGACCAAAAACCTAATACTCCTAGAAGAAAACATAGGGGAAAATCTCCTTGACATTAGTCTAGGAAATGATTTTTTTAACATGACACCAAAAGTAATAATAAACAAGAGGGATACACCAATATAAAAAAGCTTCAGCCCAGCAAAGGAAACAATCAACAGAACAAAAAGGTAACTTACAGAATGAGAGAAAATATTTGTAAACCATGTAACTGATAAGAGGTTAATATCCAAAATATACAAGGAACTCATAAAACCAACTAACCCAATTTAAAAATGGGCAAAAGTGGGCCGGCCGAGTGGCGGGGTGGTTAAGAGCTGGCTTGAGATGCCAGCGGCCCTGGTTTGGATTCCACATATGAGGGCCAGTGACACTGCCCTCTTAAAAAAAAAAAATTGGGCAAAGGACCTGAATAGACATTTTTCCAAAGAGGACATACAATTAGCCAACAAGTATATAAAAAGGTGCTCAACATCACTAATATCAGGGAAATACAAATAAAAGCCACTGCACACTCACAAGGGACACCCACTTGGGCTCCTGGGGTACACTGCTTCATGCAGATCCCTCCTCTGTGGCATCTGCTCCTCAAATTCCAGCCACTTGAGATACCCTTACCTCTGTATTCTGCCTTCTCACTCCATGAGAATGCCATGCTTTTCTTTGAGTCTAGCTCACTGCACAGTAATAGGAAAGCTTTCTCCAGGCCAAGAGTTAGGTGACTTGAGGCTTACCTTGTGAGTATTTTGTCTTAGTTCTCTAAGTCATGTGATTTCTGCTCTCTAATGCCTGAAAAGAGTTGCCTCATATATTTTGTACAGTTTTATGGTTGTCAACAGCTAGAAAGCTTGTCTACTATACAAAAATTGTGCTTATGGTATAAAATGTATAACATTTCAAAAATATGGCGAAAATAGGGCCAGCCGAGTGGCACGATGGTTATGTGCTGGCTTAGGACGCCAGCAGCCCCGGTTCGGGTCCCACAGATGAGGGCCAGTGACACTGCCCTCAAAAAAGAAAAAAAATGTGAATCTTCCAAACTACGAACATGACTTACCCTTCTTCAATGGAGTCCAATACTTTTATAATTCTCTTCCTACAGTTTGTATAGACAATTAGATTTATTCTTAGGTATTTGATCATTTAAAATGTCATAACGAATAGTATTTTTAAATTATATTTTCTCTGGGCCGGCCGAGTGGCACGGTGGGTGCTGGTCTTGGGAGGCCAGCAGCCCCGGTTCGGGTCCCACAGATGAGGGCCAGTGACACTGCCCTCAAAAACAAAAACAAAATATGAAGAAAATAAAATGATCACAATACCACCACCACTCAAGGAAAAACACTGTTACATTTTGGGCTCTTTTTCTTTCAGACATCTTCTTATATACATATATACAAACATTTATGCAAAGGTGAGATCAGACTGTATATATAATATAAGTTGCATCCTGAGTTTTTCACTTGACATTGTATGGTGACTGATTAGAAAATCAGCACATGACAGTTTCGTAAGTTTTGAAAAATATACAAATATAAAAGATGAAAATAACAACTACTCTAATCTCCCCCATTCAAGGATAACCACTGTAGGTGGCCAATTTTAAGTGGCTGAAGCTTCCTGTGTCTGGCTTATACTTAGATAATCGAAATCAGTAGTGTTCAGCCCTCTTCCTGTCCCACGACACCAAGGGAATATAAAGCACTCCTCTGCATGGTTTACAAGGTCTTCTCTGTAATCTGGCTCTATCCTTTTGTTTTCCAGACAAACAACTGAAACCCAAAAAAGTTAACTTCTTGCTCGTGAGTATTGAGTCTACCACCTATTCTATTCTTTCAAATACAGCCCTGATTGCATGTGGTTACTTCCTCCTCTATAAACTGGACAATCTCCGTTATCACGGCTCACCCCACCGTCAATGCCCTTTGTGACTTGAAGAGAGAGTAAGGAAGTCAAATTCAGCCTGGAGTGGCAGAATAAAGAGCAACTTCTAGGGGACATGGGAAGTAACAGTATCGCTGCTTATTTGATTGGAGAATAGGCCTGGAGGTCTTTCAGAGAGGAGAGAAGATGGCTTATTCATTCAATTATTCATTTGCTCATTTACAGTGGGAGGGAAACAATTATTATTTTAAGAGCTAGCTGCAATTTGAGTGTATTGGCCCTGGAGGAAAGATGAATTTTATTAAGAAAAAATCCCTTGTTTATAAAATCATTGTACAGGGCCACATGGCCATAAGAGGCAGAGCCTGTGGCCAAAGTGGAGGTGGGAGAGGCAAGATCAACAAGAATTAAATATCTCAGCATAATAAAGTAACAAGTGTTTTCTCCTCTTCTCTAGTGAGCCAGGAAGAATGGGGTTTGAAAACTAGAATTGAGGGCCGGCCGAGTGGCTCAGTTGGTTAAGAGCTCGTTCAAGAGTGCGAGCTGAGGGCCGGCCCAGTGGTGTGGTGGTTAATCGCTGGCGCCAGCGGCCCCGGTTTGGGTCCCACATATGAGGGCCAGTGATACTGCCCTCAAAAAAAAAAAAAAAGTTCTCAGAACATTTTGGGCCAGCCGAGTGGCGTGGTGGTTAATCGCTGGCTTGGGAAGCCAGCAGCCCCGGTTCGGCTCCCACATATGAAGGCCAGTGACACTGTCCTCAAAAAAAAAAAAAAAAAAAAGAGTGCGAGCTGAGCTCTGAGCAACGGCGGTTTGGCGGTTCGATGCCAGCCTGAGCTGAGCTGCCAACAGGTGGCCGGATGGCTCAGCTAAAAAAACAAACAAACAAACAAAAAACTATAATTGATGGAGAACCCTGGAGAGAGGACGAAGAATTTTGAGAAGTAGCAGACTTACAAGGGTGAGGGTGACAATGATACTGTGGTACTTTACACTGCATTCCCTGGCGTCACAGGAGAGTCAGGTTTCGTATTTAATTTTAGTTTGTTACTGTGCTGGGCTATAAGCTCTCTGCTTCCTGCCTCCACCCCAGGTTTCTTTCTTTTTTTTAAATTAAAGTTTATTGGGGTGACAATGGTTAGCAAAATTACATAGGTTTCCGGTGTACAATTCTGTAATCCATCATCTATATATCACATTGTGTGTTCACCACCCAGAGTCAGTTCTCCTCCATCACCATGTATTTGACCCCCTTTACCTTCATCTACCACCCCTCCCCACTTATCCTCTGGTAACCTCTAAACTGTTGTCTGTGTCTATGAGTTTTTGTTTCTTCATTTGTTTGTCTTGTTCCTTTGTTGTTTTCAGTTTTATATACCACATATCAGTGAAATCATATGGTTCTCGACTTTTTCTGTCTAACTTATTTCGCTTAGCATTATAATCTCTAGATCCACCCATCTTGTCACAAATGGCACTATTTCATCTTTTCTTATGGCAGAATAGTATTCCATTGTGTATATATACCACATCTTCTTTTTTTTTTTTGAGGGCAGTGTCACTGGCCCTCATATGTGGGACCCGAACTGGGGCCACTGGCTTCCCAAGCCAGCGCTTAACCACCGCGCCACTCGCCCGGCCCCACATCTTCTTTATCCAGTCAGCTATCGAAGGACACTTTGGTTGTTTCCATGTCTTGGCCACTGTAAATAAAGCTGCAATGAACATCAGAGTACATGTATCTTTATGGATAAATGTTTTCAGATGTTTGGGGTATATACCCAGGAGAGGAATTGCTGGATCCTATGGTAATTTCTCCTTCTTGCTCTTCTCCTCCTCCTCCTCCTCTTCATCATCATATTTATTGAGCAGGTATTACATGCGGGCACTGTGCTATTTAATGTGCATAATATCATTTAATCTTTACAACCACTCCATGAAGTGCAGGTTATTGATATTCTCATTTTTCAGGTGAGGAACCAAGCACAGAGTATCTAAATAACTTGTTCAAAGTGAACCATCTAGTAATGGGTTGAGTTAGGACATAATTCCAGGTCTGTGCTCTAACACAGTAATCGTCACACTTTTGTAATTGCCCATCCCATCAGTTAAACATTTTTGATCATCTATCTCCAATGTATGAATATTAATTTAGAACTTACATACATGGACCACTGGACAATCTCTATATTATAAATATATTGTACATCTACATTATAAAGCATATTTAAATCTAGAATTTTAGGAAGAGTGATATAAATATGAGCTACATAATACCTGTAAATATCATACAAATCTTAATGGCTTTACCCCATAATCTGTCAATTTCTCAAGGCATAATATACACTTGATGCAAGGTTCATCATTTACAATGGTGATGAAATATCACATTTCTTATTGTCTTGATAATTTCCACTTTTTGCCATTTTTTTTTGTCACATATGATTACCTTGTCATGTAGCTTACAAAGGGTTTGTTCCCAGACTAGTTGAAGTGTCAGTAGTGCCATTTTCTTGTCATTCGTGTATGCTTTTATTGTTAGTATTATCTTCCATCTGCTGTTTCATTGCATAAAACTTTTTAAAGTACTTATCTACTTTGTGAGGATGATTTAAGTTCAAGCTAGATGATGCCTTTGTGATTTTACTCATTCTAGCATGTGTGATTCAGTACCTGACTGTGGCTTTGATTCATACTTCCCTAATACCTAATAATGTTCGCATCTTTTCATGTGCTTTTTGGCCACTTGTATATTACTTTTGGAGAAATGTCTGCTCAGATACTTTGTTCATTTTTTTATTAGGTCATTTGTCTTTTTTGAGTTGTGAAAGTTCTTTTTATATTCTAGATACAAGTCCAGTATCAGATATATATTTTGCAAATATTTTCTCTCATTCTGTGTGTTGGAGAAAATGTGAGGAAATTGGAGTCCTCAGATATTGCTGATAGGATTGTAAAATGGTTCAGTTGTTTTGGAAAAACATTTGACAGTTAATAAAAAGCTAAACATAGTTTGCATATGACCCAGCAATCCCATAGGATCTACCCCAACTGAACTCACCCTCAACACTCAAGGCCTAGCTTCAAGGTCAACTACTCCATGCTTCCTGTACTGAATACCTTGGCAGGATTTAATAGCTTCTTTTGCTGTGGTTCCCCTTGGCTTACCTCTCAATCTAGCACTATATCCATGGTCATGATCTTTTGTGGTCTTCCTGTCTCCATCCTTAGACTGTGAGCTCCTGAGGGCAAACACTAGATGTTGTTCTCTTCCAGTGCAAAACATGCTTCCCCAGTGGGTTTTCAGAATGTATTATGGATCTGTAAGAGGTCTTGGTGGCATAAGCCCCATTCCTTAGAGGGAAGGCATTTCAGGTAGGTAGGGGGAAATGGAAGTTCTGGCATGGTGAGATCAGGTTCACCTGGTATTTGTTTATAGGAGTAGTGGGGCATCTGTGTACAGGGTTCATTCTCAGGGATCATGAGTATAAGGAGCCTTCCCTAAGGACTGGTTACAGAGCAGGGACCATGGAGGTTCTTGAAGAAGTAGATGCCTCAGAACAGAGATCTTTCCTTCTTCAGAGAATCTCCCATTTTTGTCATGTGGTTTACAGAGTTCTATCTGGTAGGGGGTTGGCTGCTCAGAGCGGATAGATCAGAGTAAGTGGGCAGCTGCGGGAATACGCCACCATGTACCACCAGATGCTTACAAGTTTGAAATGGCCCCTCACATCTGTCCTCACTTGGTATGCCTAGAATGAGCCCTCAAGCTTGAACATACAGGCCTGGAAGTGAAATCCGGGCTTGAAGGTGGCAGGGTCAGAGAGCAGTGAAACTCGGGGGGGGGGGGGGCGGGCGGGGGGGGGACAGAGAGAGAGAGAGAGAGAGAGAGAGAGAGAGAGAGACTACTATATTGTACTGTAACATTTACTTGAATAGACTGGGTCCCTCCTCAGTCTTTCAAACCTGGGACCTGATTTACAGTTTGGCATGGATTATGACTTCCTAGAAATGTCCACCTCTTCCCCAGAATGCAGTGAGGAACTGTCACACCTTCTGCCTGACTCCTGAGACATGGCAGCCTGACTTGTTCACATGCTCTAAATAAGACAGGATCTTGGTTTTCCATCTGTAAAATGTGAGGCCTTGGCTGGCTGGTATCTCAGGGTTTGTCCTGCCGTGCCTCCATCAGCAGTAGCTGGAACTGAAACGGGGCCTGTGGACTCTCCCTCTGAGGGGGAACTGGCTCCTGGCAACCCCATGAAACTGGGCACTGGCAGGTTTCCAAAGACGGATCAGGCCTTTGTATTTGGCAAGGCCAGGGGGCCAATTAACAGTAGGTTAATCACAGCTTAAGATGCCCAATCTATTTATTTACTGAGTAATTATTTGATGAGGCCAATTAATAGCTTTCGAATGGATTTTTAATCCCTGTGAGTCACCCACGATGTGAAGGTGCAATTAATTGACAATGTGCAATGAACAAGGCAACAGGTGATAAATGGCAGTGAACATACAAGGAAAAGATAGCCCATCCCCAGCACCCTTGGTTCCATACACAGAGACAGCATTTTGAGAAAGTCACAACTGGGGGAAGAGGGGACACCGAGAGAGAAAAACACTTTGTAAACCTCATTGTGACTGATGCAGCTTTAGAAAGCTCAAACTTATGTCATCTTTGTGGCATTATTAGAAGTAGAGCATCCAGGGCCGGCCGAGTGGCGCGGTGGTTAAGCGCTGGCTTGGGACGCCAGCGGCCCCGGTTCGGATCCCACATATGAGAGCCAGTGACACTGCCCTCAAAAAAAAACAAAAAAAAAAAAACAAATAAAAAACAAAAAAAACAAAAAAAAAAGAAATAGAGCATCCAGGGCCGGCTGAGTGGCGCATTGGTTAAGAGTTGGTTTGGGACGTCAGCGGCCCCGGTTCAGATCCCACATATGAGGGCCAGTGACACTGCCCTCTACAGCTAACAACAGCTCCACCTGGAGCTGGGTTGTGCGAGCCCTGGCGACGGTGTAGGCTGCAGCCCCTGCTGCAGTAGGCTGCCATAGGCTACAGTGAGTGGCCAGCAGCCAGCGTGAGCTGCCAATAGCCACAGTGAGCGACCATCCAGAGGCCAGTGACCAATCTGCCTCATCCGGGAAGAGCACAATGACGATACCAACATGGGCCAGTGAAGCAACATCCTCCACAACTAGACTGAAGAACAAAAAGACAGCAACTCGGGCCGCCCGAGTGGCGCGGTGGTTAAGCGCTGGCTTGGGAAGCCAGTGGCCCCGGTTCGAGTCCCACATATGAAGGCCAGTGACACTGCCCTCAAAAAAAAAAAAAAAAGACAGCAACTTGTCTGTTCCCCTCCCCCGATTCCCCAATAAAATCTTTTTTTTTTTTGAGGGCAGTGTCACTGGCCCTCATATGTGGGACCCAAACCAGGGCCGCTGGCTTCCCAAGCCAGCGCTTAACCACTGCGCCACTTGGCCGGCCCTCCAATAAAATCTTAGGGAAAAAAAAAAAAAGAAATAGAGCATCCAGACTACACTATCAGGTGTAGCCTTTTGTGTTGGAAGCAATCAGACTCTTCCTGTCACTGTCTCTCAGAAGTCCAGGAGCCAATCTGGGGCCAGTGCTGTGGGTATTTGGGGGGAGTTCAGAAGGCAGGTATCAGCATTGTTGGAGGGAAGCATCTGTCAACTTGAGCTCTTCAATGGCAGAAAGCATTCATTCCATCTATCAGGCAGACACCCTGCATGCCAAAGATGTGTGCATCCTAAACTCTCAAGGTCTTTCTACCACCATAGTGCTGGAGTCCATGTTTTTGAAAGTGCCCTTCTCTGCAAATGAAGGCTAGGGTAGGAAATGGCCTGTACTGTGGCCCAGTGGGGAAAGAATGAGATCTTGCATCGCTGAGCCCACCTCATTTTATTGGTAAAACGGCTGTGATGATAACCCCCAACTCATAGTGCTTGCTGCCAAGGCAGCCCATGCATAGGGAGAACCAAGAAGCCACTCAGGAAGGCAAAGCAAGGAGACATCTGAGAGGGCCTCAGGCCTGGAGCTCAGAATGCCCATGGCTTAGATTTTTCTACTCTTTCTCAAGCCTCCACTAAAAGCAGGCTGCTCTGTTGATGGCACTAAATCTGGTGGGCTTGCCTGCCCCGCAGTCTAAGAACATTGCATGTGTGAGACAGCAGTTGCCAAGTCAGATTCCAGGGGCAGAGTAACTTAGGAGGCTTCCCATGGAAAGGCCATTAATCAGGCAAGCCACCATGGGGCCATTCCATTGGGGAGAGCCAGCTTGCGTTTTTGCCAGCAACCACACATCTGTGCCTTAGTCCATCATGCCCTAACAACTCCTAATCTGTGCCTAAAGCCAGATGATTACACATCTGATGTAGGCTGAATCCCAGGTAGGGGTTCTATGCTGCCTAAGACATTTATCCTTTCCAGCAATCTGTTGCCAGATATTAAATGAAAAAGTAGTTTCAAGATTTCTAAAATGAGCCAGCTTAGTCTGACAAATTCTTGATGGAGGAACACTAGATTTGCAGTATATAATACACTATCAAGTGCCTGTGAATCCCCTGGAGATCTTGTTAAAATGCAGATTCTGACTCAGAGGGTCTGAGGCAGGCTTGAATTGCTGCATTTCCAACCAGCTCCCAACTAATCCTGCTGCCAGTGGTCCCAGGCCATAGCTGGAATAGCCGAGGTCAAATAAGGTCCAAGCCAAACCAAATCTGAGATGGGTCAGGCCAGAGAAGCTGCCTGCTGCCTAGTGGCAAATGCTCAGGTGGGAGTTCCATCCTTGGGCACCAGGTAAATAATAGTCATGGTAATGACCACAGTACTCCGCTCAGAGTGGGGATTACAGGGACCCGATCTATAGCACCTCTCTTCCCCTGTGGTGTTCTAGAGTAGAGAGGCATATATATGTATGTGTGTGTGTGTGTGTGTGTGTGTGTATATATATATATATATATATATATATATATATATATATATATATGCGAGTAGAGATGGAAGTAACAGCTCCACTGCTGTAAAGCCTGGTAGAGAGGCCTTGCCTTAGATGAGCAATCACTATGGGCTTGCCGGTCCCTCCTCCAATTCTGCAGGTGAACCCACCCAGGCATGAACACAGCTGGTCAATCCCCTGCTTTCTCCTGAGGACAGGGAGCAGATCATACAAGCTTCACGGCATCCCATAAGAGGGTAGGCCTCTATTGGTTGTCGGAAAAGTCATGATGTATTTTTTCTGTTTTTCATTGCAAAAATGTATCATGACTTTTCCCACAACCCAATAAAACAGAGAGGGAGAAGGAGGCTGCTTGGGAGGAAGGAATGTGCTCGGCTCCTTCTCTTAAACCTTCAAACCTTGCGGAGGAAAGAGGGAAAAGCTGAGGCAAGTGGCCCTGAGTGTCACCTCTGAAGTTTCTCAACAAGTTACAATGAAGCCAAGGATATGGGGGTTCCTTCTCACCCCAATCAAGCTTGAATGCATTCTGTGTGCCAGACAGCATGTGGGGTCTTGAGACATAGCAGCTTTCTTGTTGCCCCCATGAATCTCCCCTTATCTTTCTGCAGTCTGATTTCATTTCACAGTGGCCAGAGTGGGCTTAGTAGTCATAATCAGATCAGGTCATGCCTCTGTTCAAAACCTTCCAATGGCTTCCAACCACACAGGGAGAGAAGTTTGAATCCCTCAGAGAAGAACCCCATACCTGACAAAACTATCCTTTAAAAATGAATAAGTAATTGTCACATTCCTAGATTAATAAAAGAAAAACTTGACAGAATTTGTCCCTAGTAGACCCAACCTATAAGAAATGTTAAAGGGAGTCCTTTGGGTTGAAATGAAAGAAAACTAAATGATTACTCAAAGCCATATGAAAAAATAAAAATTTATAGAAAAGGCAACTACATAGCTGTATATATAAAGCATAGATCTTTGTATATTTGATTTGTGACTCCTCTTTTTTACCCCATATAATTTAAAAGACAAACACATAAAACATTTTAAATAAATCTACATTAATGGACAATGTATACAGATATAATTTGTAATAATAACAGTATAAGGGGGCATGGACTTGTATAGGAGCAGAGCTCTATATGTTATTAAAGCTAAATTGCTATCAATTCAAACTAGATTGTTATAAACCTAGAATATTAATTGTAACCACTAAGAAGATGGTTTTAAAAAACAGAGGGTACCAAAAAAAGTAAATACATTTTAAGACAGGAAAACTGTATTAAAATTGTAATACTCAGTATATACCAATAACAACAGATGAATACAAGTCATGTCTGACTTCTGCAATGACAAGAGGTGCTCAAAGTGGTACCATCAACGTCCAGACTCTTCTGATTATGGCGAACTACTGCTTGAGCAACGTTGACCAAAGTGTCCACTTGCATACATTTTTTTGGCATCCCTGGTATATACAGAAAAGGAAATGAATAGGGAATCAAAATGGTACACTAGAAAAAGATCAACACATTGGAGTGTTTTGGAGGAATTGAAAGAATAGTAATGAAGGAATTAATGAACACAGAAAGATACAGGGTATTTGTCTTTCTCTGTCTGACTTAGTTCACTTAGCATAATACGCTCTATGTCCATCCATGTTGTTTCAAATGGTAAGATTTCATTCTTTTCTATGGCTAAGTAACATTCTGTTGTATATATGTACCACTTCTTCTTTAGCAAATCGTCTATTGATGGACACTTAGGTTACTTCCATATCTTGGCTACTGTATATGAAACATTCTTTTTCTCTTGTTATAGCTTTGTTTTAAAGACTATTTGGTCTGATATAAATATTGCTACTCCAGCTTTTTTTTTTCCCATTCTCAAGAAATACTTTTCCATCCCTTTACTTTCAGTATGTGTATTTTTCAATCTGAAATGGATCTCTTGTAGATAGCATATATAAGGGTTTTGTTTCTTATCCATCTCCAGTGGGTAAGCTGTTGTGTGTGGGCTGACCCCACGGAGTGGGATTCACTGTAGTAGCAGTGCCTGTTGAATCCACTCTTTGGGTGTGTTGTTTGTGGAGCTAATTGGGTGGTGCTCTGGTGTGGTCTGAAGCTGGCCATCAGGTGTGTTGGTTCTGGGGTCTTTTGGGACAGGCTATGGTGTAGGCCCAGTCAGCTGTTGCCTGTGCCCAGCCTGGGGCCCAATGTTAGGAGATACAAAGTGACCTGTGGTTGGTATCTTCCTGTGCTGGACTTAGAGGTGCCTGGGAGTGGCTATCTTGTGAACTGAGATCAACTGCCAATAGTGCTGGAGGCCGCTTAGCAAGAGGTACAGGGCATGCTGAGGCCAGCGGTTACTTGTTTGGGGTTTGTGGACCTGTCAGAGATTTTAGGGATGTCCACAGTGCAGGAAGAGGCCGGCTGCTTGTGAATAAAAGCTGCTTAAAGAGGTTCAGGCCTGTGCACCAGTTGGGTAGAGCAGGTTCTCAGGGAATCACCAGGTTGGAGCAAGTTTAACAGACACTCAGGTTTGGTGCCCACCTGAGCCTGTGGACTGGGTTTGGGGAGGGCTCAGCAAAGGAAAAATTGCACCTGCTTGTCAGCCGTGTCGGGGAAGCCAGACAATTCAGTTCCTCCCCATATGTCCCCGGTGCTTTTCAAGCTGTTGCCCCAGTGCTGGAGCTCAGGGCAAGTGAGTCCATCAGCGAGTAAGTCTGCACATGGCCCTTTTAAGAGGAATGTCTGGGACTCCAGCAGCCCTCCATCTCACCCAGATGGGATTCCCACTGATTTTCACAGCTCTTCCCAGCACTGGTGGTCTGGGCTGGGAAGCCTGGTGTGGGGCTTGGAACCCTTGCTTCTCAGGGTGGATCTTCACATCTGAGATATCCCCCCCGATTCTTAACTACCACACATGGATATGGGACCAGCCAGTTTCACACCTCTGCCATGCTTATCAGTCTCAACATGGCTTCTTCTTTATATCCTTAGGTATAGGGTTCTGTTCAGCTATTCTTCAAGTGGCTCTTAAGGGTTATTGTTCTATAATTTAGTTGTAACTTTGATGTGGTCATGGGAAGAGGAGAGCACAGGCTTTATCTAATCCACCATCTTGACCAGAAGTCAGTTGGTTGCTTTCTTATTACTGAGTTTTGGGGTTTCTTTTGTATATTCTAGATTCAAGTCCTTTATCAAATATGTAATGTACAAATAGTTTTTCCAAATCTGTGGCTTATCTTTTCATTCTCTTAATAGTGTACTTTGAAGAGCAAGAATTTCAAATTTTGATGACTCCAATGCATCAAATTTTTACTTATGGTTCTTGCTTTTTGGGTCCTAAGAAATATTTCTCTAATCTAAGGTTTCAAAGATTTTCACCTATATTTCTGATATAAGTATTACAGTCTGTAATACAAAGCAAGTTAATTTTATATGTGGTGCAAGATAATGTTCACGGTTTATTTTTTAAATGTCCAATTCTTTCAGTATCTTTAGCTGAAAACATTATCCTTTTGTTGTTGAATTTCCTTTATGTCTTTGTCAATAATTTCTTGACCCGATTTTTTGTGACCCTAGCGTGATACAATTATGATAACTCCTGGATATTTATGCCTATAATTTATCTACTTTTACGTATGTGTGTAATACTTTTTTCAAAATATTTTAAAATGAGAATACAAAATGGTAGTGAAGAAAATAAGGGCAGGGCCTGGCTTCAGCGTAGACCTGGGAGGAGGCTGGAACGGCGGGCTCCACACGCAGGTTGCTCCTCCTTCACCTCTCCTGAGCCCCAGGTGCCTTGTGGACCTGCAAAGGGGTGCCTTTGTGCGCCGCTCCAGGAACCCTCCACAAACCCACAACAGCTGCTGGACGCCTGAGTCCATTATTGAGCTTTTCTGTCTCTTTCTGGCGGGGGGGGGGGCTTCATGTGCCACAGCCACCGTTGGAGCCCTGGAACCAATGGACACCAGCAGAGGCATCGCTGTGCCGCTGGGGATGAAGTGCCTGAAGCTGTGGTGGTCTGATGATGGTGACTCCTGCTCCTCAACATCCTGCTGAGCTTGGCAGGGCTCCACCTGGATCTTGGCCCCTGGGGAGGAGGAGAAGTCACCGGCGGAACCCACGGCTCCAGTGCTGGACACCAGCAGACAAAGAGCTAGGGGGTCACAGTTCCCAGCATGTGGAAAATGAACATCCCGGAATGAAAAATCAGCACAGCAAAAGAATGAAGATGAAAATATTGGGTTGTCTGAAAAGTCATGACGCATTTTTGCAACAAAAAAGCATAGAAAAAAATACGTCGTGGCTTTTCCAACAACCCAATAAAAGAGCAGATAAATCTGAGTGGGAGGCAGAACAGACCATTGAGTCTAGAAATGAGAGACATCTAAATGGGACCAAGAACACATCTTTTCTTCTGGAAGACTTATTATAGTTGCTTTCATCGCAGCCTGAAAATTCATTGGAGGTCATCTCACTGGGAGATAGTTCTCCTCTTCCAGGAATTATCACATTATAATGTAACGTAAATTTTAGCCAGCTTATCAGTCACAATGTGAGTCTCCATGAGTCTATGCTGCTGTATCCTGACAATACATTTAGAAGGGATCCAGTAGCAAGGACTTCAGAGCCACAAGAACCATTTCTGCAGTTCAATTCTCATACCACCAATCCTGAACAGACCCTTCCTGGAATTCAGTTGACAGGATTTCTTCCACTTGACCATCAGATGAAGAATCTAACAAGCCAAGACCTTGATATGACCTTGATATAAACATATTTGATGAGACAAACTTAATGTCTTTGCCTACAGAAGGTTTTGATCCAGTGGAAGTTTCTCACTTTTTTTTTTTAGCTGAACCATCCTGCCACCTGTTGGCAGCTCAGCAGCAGCTCAGCTCGGGCCGGGAATAGAACTGGTCACCCTGTTGCTCAGAGCTCGCACTCTTTTTTAAAAAAATTTTATTTTAATTAGTTTCCGGTGTACAACACAGTGCAGTAGTTATACTTTTTACCTCTCAAAGTGACAACCCCCCTCCCCAATTCTCCCCACCACTCCCCCCCATATCATACTATCTATTGCAATTCTTTTGACTCCCTTCCACCATATAATCCACATCCCGTGACTATCTATATATTCAATTACAGTTGGCATACAATATTATACAACATCAGTTTCAGGTATACAGTGCAGTGATCAAGCCTCTACTCCAGCCATGAAGTGGTCTCCCTAACAAAACATGTGACCATCTGACACCCCACAAAATTTTTACCACATTATTATATTCCCCAAACAGGCTTTCATATCCCTGCGACAATATTGTAGTGACCTATTTATGCTGTCTAATCCCTTCCCCTTCTCCCTCATCCCTATCCCCCTCCCAATTAGCAAACCTGTTTTTCCTCTATATCTATGAGACTGTTTCTGTTTCCTTTGCTCATTCATTCAGTTTTTCAGATTCCACATATAAGTGAGATCATATGGTATTTGTCTTTCTCCGACTGACTTATTTCACTTAACATAATAGTCTCTAGGTCCATCCATATTGTTGCAAATGGTACGATTTCATTGTTTTTTATAGCGGTGTAATACTCCATTGTATAAATGTACCACAGTTTCTTAATCCAGTCATCTACTGATAGGCATTTTGGTTGTTTCCAAGTCTTGGCTATTGTAAATAGCGCTGCAATAAACATAGGGTTGCATATATTTTTTCAAATTAGTGTCTTGGATTCCTCTGGGTAGATACCCAAGAGTGGAATTGCTGGGTCATATGGTAGTTCCATTTCCAGTTTTTTGGGACACCAGCGGCCCCGGTTCGGATCCCACATATGAGGGCCAGTGACACTGCCCTCTAAAAAAAATACAAAATAAAAAAATAAATAAACTGTATTTCAGCTTATATGACTTAAGATGCAAAGTAGCCTTAACATTTTCATTTAGTTTGTTAGCACTGAAATATAGAGAGCTTTTCAAAAGCTATTTTAGTTTAAATTTTATGAACACTTAATTTATAGCTTTTTCTGGGGAAATAAAATTTATATTTGAATTTATAAAAAAATTAACTTTTACAGAAATTCTAAGCAAATTTACCTTGAATATTATTTCTCTAAAATACCTATATTGAGGAATACAGATGAATATCTAACAGATAGAGTGGCATAACGCTAGACTCAAGCCAAATTCAAGTCAATATAGTATGTTAAACTGATAAAGGAGGCCTCCTCCATGGATTTAACAGAATGCTATATGAAATAAATAAAACTATAAATAGCCAAGCTCTAAACCAAGGTGTCAAAAAAAAACATTAAGCTTTAAAATATTAGAGTGCATTAGGTTTTTTTTGTTTTGTTTTGTTTTTGAGGGCAGTGTCACTGGCCCTCATATGTGGGACCTGAACTGGGGCCGCTGGCTTCCAAAGCCAGTGCTCAACCACTGCACCACTCGGTCGGCCCAAGAGTACATTAGGTTTTAATGGCTGAGGACAAAGACCTCTACAGTCACAGAAGGTTTCAGAGCTAGAACAGAGCTACCTGCGTATATAGAAAACAGAATTCCCTGGAAACAAGCCTGTAGGGATGGTCTCACATTCATAACATTGATGTCGTACCCAAAAATTCATGGACCTTAATGTGAAAACATTACAAGCCATACAAGAACACAAACCAACATGGGATTGCAGATTGGTGCAACCACTATGGAAGTCAGTATGGAGGTATCTCAAAAAACTGGAAATGGAACTACCTTTTGACACAGCAATTCCACTCCTAGGTATTTATCCTGAAAAACCAAGACACTAATTCAAAAAAACTATATGCACCCCTATGTTCATTGCAGCGCTATTTATAATAGCCAAGACTTGGAAACAACCGAAATGCCCATCGGTAGACGACTGGATTAAGAAACTGTGGTACATTTATACAATGGAGTATTACTCCGCTATAAAGAAGAATGAAATCGTACCATTTGCAACGATATGGATGGACCTAGAGACTATTATGTTAAGTGAAATAAGTCAGTCAGAGAAAGACAAATACCATATGATCTCACTTATATGTGGAATCTGAAAAACTGAATGAATGAGCAAAGTAAACAGAAACTGTCTCATAGATATAGAGGAAAAACAGGGTTGCTAGTTGGGAGGGGGGTGGGGATGAGGGAGAAGGGGAAGGGATTAGACAGCATAAATAGGTCACTACAATATTGCCACAGGGATATGAAAGACAATTCGGGGAATATAATTAATAATGTTGTAAATATTTTGTGGGTGTCAGATGGTCACATGTCTTGTTTGGGAGACCATTTCATGGATGGAGTAGAGGCTTGATCACTGCACTGTACACCTGAAGCGAAGGTTGTATACCAACTGTAATTGAATATATATATAGTCTCCGGATGTGGATTATACTGTGGAAGGGAGTCAGAGGAAGTGTAATAGATATATATGATATGGGGGGAGGAGTGGGATGGTGAATTGGGGGAGGGGGGTTGTCACTTTGAGGGGTAAAAAGTATAACTATTGCATGGTGTTGTACACCTGAAACTAATTAAAAATAAATAAATTTTTTAAAAAAGAAAAGAATACAAACCAACAGTCGGGAAAGAGTCAGTCGATAAACACAGACTCTCTAACCAAAGAATTGGAAATACTGAAACCGTACAAAATAGGACAATAAGAAACAAATGGATTTGGGGCTGGTCAAGATGGCAGAGTAGGTAAAGGTTATGCTTACCTTCTTTCACGTCCACATCAAAACAACCATCATTCAGAATCACCTGAAGTCTTGCTGAATCAAAAAAGCCTTACAACTAAGGACATGGAAAAAAAGCCACCTCCAGACTGGTAGGAGGGGCAGAGATGTGGAACAGGCTGGTCCCACACCCGCATGTGACCATTAAAAATCAGGAGGGATCTCTCAGCTGCAGAGGTCTCCCCCTGAGGAGTGAGAGGTCCCAGCCCCACACCAGGTTCCCCAACCCAGGGTTCCAGTGCCTGGGAGAGAAGTCCCCATAATCTCTGGCTGTGAAAATCAGCAGCGACTGTGGCTGAGTGAGATGGAGGGCAGCTGGAGTCCCAGGTGCTCCCCTTAAAGGGACTGCACAGACTTACTACCAGAATCACTGACTCTGAGCTCCAGCACTGGGGCAGCTGCTGGAGACGCAATAGAAACATACAGAGGGCACTTTCAGGACAAGGGCTGGAGGGGCAGCTTTCTCCCAGATGGAGGAGCTGGTGGAAACCATTGTTTCCTTGCTGAGCCCTTTCCCTTCCAGGAGTGCAGACACAAATCGCACCATATCTGAGTCTCCATTAAGTTGGCCAATGCCGCTTATTTGCCACATCCTGTTGATTCTGAGACCCCACCCCGCAGAACTTTTGGGCACTCCCAAGCTGCTTCCAGTGGCTTTTTCATACAAACTGCCTGCCTTGGCTCATGCTACAGATTTTCCTAGGGTCTCTCAAAGGTTCACGGAACCCAGACAAGCAGCATCTGGCTTGAGCATGTCCCACATCTCTGGCTGAGCAGCCCTAAGCCTGGCACTAGCAGCAGCGGGCCTCGGTTCATGGCTTGGCCTCTGGAGGCACCTCCAAGCAAGGTGTGGGCAATGGCCATCGTTGGATTGCTTTGTGGCTCCAGCCAGGTGGGCCCGGGTAGGGCACGGGCTGTGAGTGAACTTGACCTTCAAAACAAGCTGGAGCATCACCCAGCTACTTCCAATGATGACACAACCAATGGGAGAATTGCTGCTGAGGCAGATCCTGCTCCATAGGGTTAGTCCCTGCATCAAAACTCCTCCACTGTAATCATGGCCAGTCCTCACAACCAGGGAGCCTGAGAGTCAATACCTCTCATTGACGCAAAAACAGCAACCTCAGTGTGTATGCACCTAAAAGCAGCATTTCAAAACACATGAAACAAAACCTGAAAAAACTGAAAAGTCAAATTAGTCAAATTACAATTATATGTGGAGACTGTGACACACCTCCCTGAGTAAATGATAAGAAAGGTGGACAGAAAACCAAAAATATTGAAGGACCCAAAGAGCAAACAGGACTATTAACTAAAGTAATCTAATTGGCATTTGCAGAACACGCCAAACAACAACAGAAGAATATATACTGTTTTCAAGTGCACATGTAATATTCACTAAAATAAGCCATACACCAACCCTTAACAAATGTAAAAGAATTTAAATCATACAAAATATATTCTCTACTTATACTGGAATTAAAGAATACAATAAGAGATATCTGCAAATTCACCAAATATTTGGAGATTAAACAGCACATTTTGACTTACTCATATTTCAAAAGAAACTCTTCAGGGAAATTAGAAAATATATTAAAATCAATGAAAATAAAAATATAGCATTTGAATTTGTGGCATTTAGCCAAAGTAGTGCTTAGAGAGAAATTTATGTCACTAAATGCTTATATTAGAAAGCAAGACAGAATTCAAATCAATAATCAAGCTTCCACTTTAAGAAATTATAGAAATAAAAGTAAATTAAACCCTAGGCAACAAAAGGATGGAAGTCATATAGATAAAAGCAGAAACTGATGAAATTAAAATTAGGAAAATGACCTCAATAAAATCTTTAAAAATAGACGATATGGTTCTTTTTTTTGAGGGCAGTGTCACTGGCCCTCCTATGTGGGACCGAACCGGGGCCGCTGGCTTCCCAAGCCAGCGCTTAAGCACCGCGCCACTAGGCCGGCCCTTAAAATCTTTAAAAATAAATAAATAAAAATAAAATAAAATTAGGAAAACAATAATATCAATAAGCACAAAAGCTATTTCCTTGAAAAGATCAGAGAAACTGAAATATCCAATGATATTTAAATCTTTGGATATTGTTACAGTATAAGAAACTATAAAGCAAGGGATGTATGATACATGAGTT
The DNA here is from genome assembly GCA_033961575.1 of Aselliscus stoliczkanus. NCBI lineage: Eukaryota > Metazoa > Chordata > Mammalia > Chiroptera > Hipposideridae > Aselliscus > Aselliscus stoliczkanus. The sequence goes on along the minus strand of CM066737.1, from coordinate 8,272,073 downwards.
TTCTGAAAGGGTAAAAATGATTACCTACATTATAATCATATAAATAAATAAACATCTTATGATATAGTAGTAACGTGTAACTATTTAGAAGTTTGGAATAGGGCCAGCCGAGTGGCGTATTGGTTAAGAGCTGGTTTGGGGACGCCAGCGGCTCCGATTCGGATGCCACATGTGAGGGCCAGGGACACCGCCCTCCACAGCTAACAACAGCTCCACCTGGAGCTGGGCTGCACCAGCCCCGGCGATGGTGTAGGCTGCAGCCCCTGCTGCTGTGGGCTGCCATAGGCTACAGTGAGTGGCCGCCAGCCAGGGTGAGCGGCTGGCAGCCGGTGTGAGCTGCCAATAGCCGCGGTGAGCGACCATCCAGAGGCCTGCGACAGATCTGCCTCACCCGGGAAGAGCGCAATGACGGTACCAACATGGGCCAGTGAAAGTGTCCTCTGCAACTAGACTGAAGAACAAAAAGACGGCAACTTGTCTGTTCACCTTCCCTGACTCCCCAACGCTGTTCCCCTCCCCCAATTCCCCAATAAAATCTTTAAAAAAAAAAAAGTTTGGAATAGCCAGCGAATCATTTAGATCTATAGCAAATGCATAAAAAGGGACAAAGTGTACTGTTTGCAGATATTTCAGTTTTATTAAAATTCACGAAGTTACTGAACAATTATTTACATAAAATATCAGACATTAATAAAAATTTAACCATCAAAAAAAAAGGGACAAAGTGATAATATGCAAAAATAAGGAACAGTTATAATTTTGCAAGGGGAAAATGCTGATTAAGTATAAAGGGTTGGTAAAAAAAGGTATTGGTAAAGATGCTGGTGTGTATTATTTTCATTTTATTCTTTTTTCTCAAATGTCAACCTATATTTTAAAAGTGAAAAATAAAAATATAAGATTATTTTACTGCAAATTATTTATATGCACCCTTTTTATAACTGAAAATCTATAGAAATGACTTTGGATCAAAATCAATTGGTAAAAGTCCAAAAATTGATGAGTTTCTAAAGAACAAACTACAAACGATACAGTGGTAAGAAAATTCTTGAGGCACAAGAATAACATGAAATCATATCAGAAAAACCATTCATGACTTTGTTAGGACACTGCGTGAATGGAAACATTAAAATGGAGGACTTGTCAGTGCAGAAAAAAAGTATGTGAAATACAGCTACCAACAAAGCACGTATTGCCTATAATAGAGACGTATTAACAAAACATAATGAATCACAGTACATTTTACAAGGTGTTCAGTTTGTGAAGATAAGTACGAGTTAACTTAGAAGCTATGTGTTGAATAAAAGTTCATTAAAGAAAATGTGGGTCATTGTCATGAAAATAGTGCATCAGTCTTATGAAAATCAGTATTTTAAAACAGCACATTTTCACTCATGACTCGGAATTAATGGCATTCATGGCATTAATAACATATTTGAAATAACAATTTATTATGTGTTGTTACAAGAAATATATAAACAAGTTTTGACAAGGCACATATAAACAACACTAATAATAATGAAAGTAATCATGGTAATCCTTCCAATATTGCCTACATACAAACTTTCCCATAAATATTGGATTTAATATCATGTCATTGGGAATATGACTTAAATATACATATAATTTTCCCTTTGAAAATGTTATTCGCAGGCCAGCCAAGTGGCTCAGTTCATTAAGAGCTCGCTCAAGAGTGTGAGCTGAGCTCTGCGCAAAAGCAGTTCGATACCCAGCCCGAGCTGAGCTGCTGCTGAGCTGCCAACAGGTAACAGGATGGCTCAGCTAAAAAAAAAAACAAGAAACAAAAAACAAAAAACCATAAAATGTTATTCATTTATCTCATGGGATGGTTTTTAAAACAAGACATATGCTTATCTGTGAAGCACTGTATTTGAAAGTCTGAGAGTATGTTAGCTATATTTTAATAAAAATCTTAAAAAAAAAAAAGTCTGAGAAAAGTTACATGACTACACATAGCCTGCTATGAATTCCATAGATTTTGTTGTTGTTTCTTTATTGTTACATAGCCAGCAAGCATTGCAGGGGCTGAAAAGAATCCAGTAAGATGTTGATCAATATTACAAACAAAACATCTAGATAATGAGCATTTATTTATTTATTTTTTTAATTGGAGGATTTGGGGGAGGTGAACAGACAAGTTGCAGTCTTTTTCTTCTTCAGTCTAGTTGCCGAGGACGTTGCTTCACTGGACCATGTTGGTATCGTCATTGCGCTCTTCCCGGATGAGGCAGATCGGCTGCTGGCCCCTGGATGGTCGCTCACCGCAACTATTGGCCGCTCACGCTGGCCGGCCACTCACTGCAGCCCATGGCAGCCCACATCATCGCTGGGGCTTGTGCAGCCCAGCTTCAGGTGGAGCTGCCGTTAGCTGCAGAGGGCAGTGTGGGATCCTAACCGGGGTCACTCGCATCCCAAAACCAGCTCCTAACCAATGCGTCACTCAGCCGGCCCAATGAGCATTTATTTTTCTTTTTTTTTTTTTTTTTTTGAGGGCAGTGTCACTGGCCCTCATATGTGGGACCGAACCGGGGCCGCTGGCTTCTAAGACCAGCGCTTAACCACCGTGCCACTCGGCCGGCCCTTGAGCATTTATTTTTGATAGTCAAAATCATATTTTAAAATATTTACACTATTTTTTTATTATGACAATTTTTTTTAAACATTTTATTGGGGAATTGGGGGAGGGGAACAGCGTTGGGGAACACTCACCATGGCTCTTGGCAGCTCATGCTGGCTGCCGGCCACTCACTGTAGCCTATGGCAGCCCACTGCAGCAGGGGCTGCAGCCTACACTGTCGCCAGGGCTCACAGCTCAGCTCCAGATGGAGCTGTTGTTAACTGTAGAGGGCAGTGTCACTGGCCCTCATATGATCCGAACTGGGGATGCTGGCATCCCCAAGCCAGTTCTTAACCAATGCGCCACTCGGCCCTATTACGACATTTTTTATGGGCCTTAGAAATGTTAGAAATCTTGAAAGCATAAATAAGAGAATAAAAGTCACTAATATTTCCACAAGCACGAGAAAAACATTGTTGCTATTCTGCTGTATATACTCTCAGTTGTTTGTATGTATGTCTCTATTAACGTGTGTGTGTGTGTGTGTGTGTGTGTGTGTGTGTGTGTGTGTGTGTGTATGTATGTGTCCCACAGTCTTTCAATCTGGTTTTAATTTGAATAGCTTGAAATACTGGGACAGTTGTCATACGTAGATAATTTAGGTTTTAAATTTGGATTATTGTGGTCTGGCCAAGTGACGTGGTGGTTGAGAGCTGGCTTGGGGTGCCAGCAGCCTGGGGTTCGGATCCCACACATTAGGGCCAGTGACACTGCCCTCTTAAAAAAAAAAAATTTGCATTATTGTACTTCTGATCTTCTGATTCTGGCCATGATGGAGTAATGGGATGAAATTTGGGCACCTAACCTACTAAAAAGCAGACAAAATATAAGAAACAATGGTTTTCAATTTATTAGACATGAGCCAATGAAGAACAGTGTTCTCTGAGATTAAACACAAATGAGGTGAGGGCAGCCAGGTGACTCAGTAGGTTAGAGCACATGCTCTGAGCAACAGGGTTGCCGGTTTGATTCCCACATGGGCCAGCGAGCTGCACCCTCCACATTTAGATTGAAGACGATTTCAGCTGAGCTACCACTGAGCTGCCGATGGGAGGTTGGATGGCTAAACTGGTGACAGCACGTGCTCTTAACGACAAGGTTGCCTGTTCAACTCCCACATGGAATGGTGGGCTGTACCAACCCCCCAACAACTGACTGAAAAACAGCAACTGGACTTGGAGCTGAGCTGCGTCTTTCACAACAAAGATTGAAGGACAACAACTTGACTTGGAGCTGATGGGTCCTGGGAAAACCACACTGTTCCCCAATAAAGTTTTTAAAAAAATAAGGTGAGTCCTGCGATTGCCCAAGCTCACTGCCTAGAAAGAGATTGAGGGCCACAGTGCACAGTGGAGAAGCCTGGCCATCTCCTTGAGTTGAGGAGATGAAGCTGAGTATCTAGGGGTGCTAGGTGGACAGACCTTGCAGGGCAAAATTCCAGAGAAGAGAGAGCTCCAGAGAAAAAAATATCTCCAGAGATCTAGCATGTCTGGGAGTCCTTCTTCCCATTAGCCAGAGTGGAAAACCTCATTATTCATGGGGCTCACTTAGAATACTGAGAATGGCTTTGCCTTAGAAGGGAGAAATACTGGCGATGTCTACATGCTGTTTTTATCTCACCTAAAAAGTTTAGAAGCAAAACCTAAAAGAATCATACTGTTTCCAAGTAACTTGTATTCCAGAACAAAGCTAAAGAATATTTATTTACAGAAACGCAAAAATACCAGTACTTTAACAAAGTAAAATTCACAATGTCTGACATCCAGTCAAAATTACCAGCCATTCAAAAGAAGCAGGAAAGTAGGACCAATGATGAGGAGAAAAATGAATTAAAACTGACCTAGAAATCATACACACAATACCGTGAATAGACAAGGACATTAACACAGTATTATATATCACTGTATTCCATATGTTCAAAAGAAAAGAGGAAAGGTGGGCCTGCCGAGTGGTGTGGTGGTTAAGTGCTGGCTTGGGAAGCCAGCGGCCCTGGTTCGGTCCCACATATGAGAGCCAGTAACACTGCCCTCATAAAAAAAAAAAAAGAATAGAAAAGAGGAAAGGTTAAACATGTTAAATGCGGACATGGAAGATGTAAAAAGACCCCAAGTAAACAAAGCACTGGTGAGTAGTGAAGCAACTTCAAGTAGCCTATGCACATAAATTTGGAGACCCCAAAGGAGGGGGAAAATGGGGGCATGGAATAAAATCTTTGAATAACAAATCTCCAAATTTGATGAAAACTATAAATCCAGAGATTCAAAAAGCTAAAAGAATGCCAAGAACAAAGGAATATGAAGTAAACTATACTGAGTCCCATGATATTCAAATTACTTAAAATCAGGGATAAAGAGAAAATCTTAAAAGTACCCAGAGAAAAAAGACCCTTTACTACACAGGAACAAAGATAACGATAAGAGTCAATTGCTTGTTAAAACAATGAAAGCAAGAGAAGAACGGAGTAATATCTTTAAAGTACTGAAAAATTAAACTGTCAGCCTAGAATTCTATATACAGTGAAAATATATTGCAAAAACAAAGGTTAAGTAAAGGATTTTTCTGAAAAACAAAACCTTAAACAATTAATTACCAAGAGACATGCACTACAAGAAATGTTAAAGGATGTTTGAAAGGAATGTTAAGGTCCTCCAGGCAGAGAAAATTACACCAGACAGAAATTCGGATCAAAGCGCACCAGGAACTGCAACCCCATGGATAAACACAGACAAGTTGGAAGGTCGGCCACAGGCTGGGATGGGTGCGAATGGCACGCACTGTAGATGAATTTAGACCAGGTGTCCGGCTCCGCCCTGTCACTTACTAGCCACGTGGCCCGGGGGAAATTACCAGGCCTGCGAGCCTGAGGTTCTTCATCTGTTGAGACAGTGGGTCTGATGAGCCCTGTCCTGTAGGACTGCGGGAAGCATGGAGTGTTTGTAAAGCGACTCGCACAGTGCCTGGTGTACACTGGAACTTTGATGAGTGGCAGTTATTTCTATTATGATATTACCCCCAAGCCTTACTGCTCTCTACTCTGGAAAATTTGGTTTTTGTTTGTTGGTTTTTCATATCTCAGGGAATATGTAATGCAGTAGGACATAGAATATGAAATTAGACAAAACTACTGCTTCATAAATGAAACTTAGGACAATGTCCCTCCCAGAGGACCTATTATTTAATTGGGGTGTAGAGGAGGCTTTCCCAGCTGGGTGCAACTCAAAGCTCCTAGAATTTGAGTCAAAGACCAACTCTTTCCCTCTCTCCCAGCGGCTCTTACATCCAAAGCATAATTTTCATTCCTTCACCCTCACCAAATATCTAGCCTGTGCTTCGAGTTGTACAAATTACACTCAATATGATATACTTCAAATATCCTTTTTAATGCACTGTGTCTGGTGTCCCATGGCCAGGGGAGAGTGTCCGTCTAGCGGCTTTTGGGCACCACTTAAAGGACCATCACCGTATTTCTGCAGAAATGCTTGCAGATGACGGGTATAAAACATCTAGTTTGTACACTGTATTCACCTGCACTGGGACAAGTGTGTAGGGCCCCTTCCCCATCTGCCTCGGGGGGAGATGGCTCTCTGGTTTCTCCACTGTCCCCAAATAACTGCCAAGTGCAGTTTTCCATTCCAGGTTTTCTTCTCACGCCCAAGACAGACCATCTGCCCACTCTGGCCGTGGCCACCACCAGCTTCATCACAATCAACACCCCCAGAGGGAATCTGTTTCCCAAAGCCCCAAACTGCTCTGACTCGGGCCATTTACACTTGAGTGCCCTCCCCTGGAGCCCACCGCCTGTCCCCTTCTTTCGCTCCTTCTCTAGGGCTGAGGGGACCCCTCAGCACCTTCCTTATAGGACTGGGGCTCCCACCCTTCATTCTATGGGTGGGTGTGTCCTGCTGATCCCAGTGTCCCAACTACTGACACAGGGCCTTCCACAGGACAGAGGCTCAGTGAACATCTGGGGATAGAAATGATCCAGTGAGCAATGAGTTTATTTATTACTATTTATTTTTTTCTACCTTGTTGAACAAGCTGAGAAAATCCAGGTCTCTCTCTATATATATATTTTACTTTCACAGAATGACAGACTAAAAATATATATTCACTATGTTATACACTTGGAACTAATATAATATTGTATAACAACTGTAATTGAAAAATAAAAGAATCATTTTAAAAAGAAACATACATAAAATCTTTTAAAAATAAACTGTTTCCTAACATTTAAAAAATTAAGTATTTAAAATTTTCTCTATTTTGCTAGTAAGTTCATTCACATTTTCAAAAAAAAATTCCTACGCCAATGCCATGTTACCTTGTTACAGACTACAAACAAAATATAAGGTTTCTCACTTTGTTTGGGAAAACAAAGATTTTAGCAAAACTGGTTCTCTTAAACTGGATAAATAGCAATAAATGTGCAACCTATGTAATTCACCAAGATACACTCTGAAGTTAATAAACATACTTAATGTAACACTTTAAAATACAACAAATAAAAGATACATTTCTAAGTCACCCTTATGCAACAGGAACACAAAGATGTTATTCGTTATGACACCGTCAGTCCCAGCCTAGCTAGCCCTTCACTACTTAGATCATGGACAGCCCTCTTAAAATACAAAGGAAAGATCTGCCTTGGACTTCACTCAGAGTGGGAGGACTCCCCGGACAATACACTAGAACTTGCCCCGGCCATGTTGGTGGCAATTTCGGCCTCGGCTCTCTCTTCCTCATCTCTCAAGGCGTCCAGATACAAGTCTGGGAAGGCACCGGGTTCACGCCCATTGATCTCGGCCAAATATTCCAGGACTTTCATCTTGCTGGTTTCAGCGTGGGCCCTGGGACCCCACAGGAACTCGTAGCGAGCAGGATCACTATCAGCCACCTGCCGGTACTCAAGGTACAGTTCCTGCACCAAAATTCTGGTCAGGAGCTCCCTGGGCTCCCCATAAATGAAATGTTCTATCCCAACATGCACCCCTATGCGACCCAGCTTTTCCCAGACCGTCTCTTCAGGGATACAGTTACCCTCCATGAAGATTATGCTCAGGATAAGTGCCAGGAAGCCAGTCTTGGGAAAGCTACACTCATTGATCCCCACCCCATCATAGGTGAGGTACAGGGTGCTGACCAGGACATAGATGTGTTTATTGGGATTCACTTCCTTCACATCAACACCAAAGACCAGCTGCATGCATTCACAGGTCTCAGTAAAGATCTCCTGAAAGTGCTCTCGACACTCTCTGATGACCCTGCTCAGTATCTCCGACCGTGTGGTCAGCTCCTGGGTGCGGTACTTGCGGAGCAGGAACTTCACCAGGCAGTTGACCTTGTCGTCAATGATATCTGCGGGCACGGGCACCACGGCTTGGCTGACAGATTGGCACAATGGCATGGAGTCAGGATCAGGGGACAGGCTGCTGGGACTTACAGAGCTCTGGGAAGGACTCAGTGTGTCTACAATAAGAAAACCCTCCTCCGGGGCACCTGAGGATGAGGAGGGCAAAGAGGAGGAGGCCTTAGAGGTTGAGGAAGATTCGTGTTCCATGACCTCAGGATCAGGAGCCTGTGCACCCGAGAGCCCCTCGTCCTCACTGTCGGAATCAAGGTCTTCCCAAAGCATGTAGCATCGTCGCTTCGGAGGTCTAGACATGATTACTTGTGTCAGGCTGCCACAGGAATATGGGCAGGAGGTGGGAGATGGGGTCCCACGGGCCTGGGGGGGAGAGAGATCATGAGTGGCCTCAACAGAGAAACCCACCTTAGGAGGCTCTGACAAAGGCGACTTACAGGTCTCCTCTTTGTGGGTGTTGTGGGGCCTGTCTCTCCTCGGCGGGCTGTCCCGTAAGATCCTGAAGGAGGAAATGAGAGGGCTGCTCAGGGTGCAGCCAGCACTCCCAAGGTTCTGGGGCTGACAGTGGGGTCCCCTGTGTCCTGGGGTGGGGGAGCCCCTGGGGACACATTCAGAGCATGCACCTCACCTGGACCGCTGACACTGCCTGGGCCTCCTCTGCTCTGTGATGTGGGTTCACGTACCTCACACTTTCATCTGCTGGTCCTGGAGCCCCTGTAAGGGGAAAGGAGGGGGCACTTCAGGGTTCAGACGGCAAACACAGCCCTGAGCCCACAGTGGTGACATGAGGGAGGCCCAGGCTCTGTGAGGTCCACTTTGTTCTGGGGTGAGTGGTCCCCTCTGTGTTCACTCAGGGTCCTCACCTTATTTCTGGCAGGGTCTGCTCCCCCACTCTGCTGTCCCAAGGCAAACCTCTCAGAACAAGACGACATGCCCCGAGAGTGAAAAGAAAGAAGTGAGGGGGCCCCACCTCTAGCCACACCTGCCCAGGGCCCCCCCAGGGGGAACAGCAAGGGATGACCAAATGCTGTGGGGTCCACCTGTCCTGGCATGTGGGGTCCGCTCACTCTTCACCGTGATGCCTGGCAGGGCTTCCCCCGTTTACCTGAGGCCACCCTCCTTAAACAAAGGTCTCACCGCTATGCGAGAGCAGAGCTGGAAATGAGGGGTCACCTACTGCAGCCACGCAGCCTCAGGTCCTCTGCCGGCTGACAGAAGGGACAGGGAGGGCGGGCTGTGGGCACAGTGTGCTGTGGGGTCCCTCAGTCTTCTCTCCCAGGCCTCAGCGCGACCCTCAGAAGGCCTGGGCCTCCTCCCTCTGCCTCCCTTAGCCCAGCCCTGGGGGCTTAAGCCTCCCCTTCCCCAGCTGCCCAAGCGGGGAGTGAGGCACCATCGCGTTGGCAACACCCTCCCCACCCCGGCCTGTAGCCGCCCCAGGTTGACAGCAGGGGAGCATTTCTGTGGAATCCCCCGTTGTGGCGTCCAGGGTCCCATGGTCCTCCCTCAGGGTCCTCACCTTGCGTCCCGGCAGGACCTGGGCCTTCCCACTGCCGACCGACGCCCTGCTCCTGATACCACGTGGGCGGTCTCTCTGAGACCCGGATGTGGGAGTCAGATCGCACCGATCGTGGGCATCGCACTTTGACGCCCCCCAGGACTGACTCTGTTCTGGGGTCTAGGGTCCTATGGTCCTCCCTCAGGGTCCTCACCTTGCCTCCCGGCAGGACCTGGGCCTTCCCACTGCAGACCTGACCCTCTGCTCCGGACACCAAGCCCCCAGGTTCTCTCAGACCAGAATGCGGATGTCAGGAAATGCCCACGGGGCCATCCCGGGCTGAGTGCTCTGGGGTCCAGGTTCCCCCCGGCCTCCTTTTCTATCCCGTCCCAGTCTGGGCCCTCTGTCTGCGGACCTGACCCTCTGCTCCTGATCCCAAGTCGCCGGTCTCTCTGAGACCCGGATGTGGGAGTCAGAACGCGCCGATCGTGGGCATCGCACTCTGAGGCCCCCTAGGACTGACTCTGTTCTGGGGTCTAGGGTCCTATGGTCCTCCCTCAGGGTCCTCACCTTGCCTCCCGGCAGGACCTGGTCCTTCCCACTGCCGACCGACGCCCTGCTCCTGATACCACGTGGGCGGTTTGCCTGAGACCCGGATGTGGGAGTCAGGGAAGGTCACGTGTGGTCATTCCGCCAGGGGGCCTCCCAGGACTGACGGCAGGGGCGGGCCTCGGTGGGGTCCCTTCTGTTGTGGGGCTCGAGCCCCCTTAGTTCTCCCTTAGGGTCCTTACCTTGCCTCCGGGTAAGACCTGGGCCTTCCCACTGCCGACCTGATGACCGACACCCTGCACCTTGTACCACGTGGGCGGTTTGTCTGAGACCCGGATGCGGGAGTCAGGAAAGGTCACGTGTGGTTATTCCGCCAGGGGGCCTCCCAGGACTGACGGCGGGGGCGGGCCTCGGTGGGGTCCCTTCTGCTGTGGGGCTCAGAGCCCCCTTAGTTCTCCCTCTGCGTGCTCACCTTGACTATGACAGATCCTGGGCCCTCCCTGTCCTAATCTGAGGCGCTGCTCCTTATACCAAGTCAGAGGTTTGTCTCAGACCTGGATGTGGAATTTAGGAAAAGGCACGCGTGGAAATCCCGTTCTCTGCACCTCCCAAGCCCAATTCTGTTGTGGGATCTACGATCCCTCAGTCGTTCCCTTGCATCCTCACGTCAACACCAGGATGGACCTGTATTGTCCCCTCTGCCAATCTGAGGCCCTGCTCCTTATATCAAGACCCCAGTCTCTCAGACCCGGATGTAGAAAGCAGGAAAAGCCTTGTGTGGTCATCGCACCCTCTGGACCTCCCATGATTGACAGCAGGGGCAGCTCCAGTGAGGTCCCTTCTGTTATTGGGTCCAAGGTCCCTCGGTCGTCCCTCAGGGTCCTTACTTCCACGTCTGGTAGGGCCTTGGTCTCTTCCCTCTGCTGACCTAAAGACGGACACCTCGGACCAAGCCACCCTCCCCTTCAGTATCCCAAGGCAGAAGTGAGATAATACTACATCCGACCAGACTGTGGGCTTTCCTGGGCTGACAGCAAGAGTGGGTTTCTGTTGCAGGTGGGTGTATTCTCTGTTGTGCAGTCGAGGGTCCCCTCAGCCCTCCCTGAGGGTCCTCACATTGATCCAGAGTCTAGTGCGTTCAGATTAAGGCCTTCCCCTCCTTGGGACCACTCTCCCCATCAGAAGTCAAGGCCACAATAGCTATTGACTTAAGTCTTCCTGGGGTCTCCCAAGGCTGATAGCAGGGACAAGGGTTGGGTGGGAGGTAGAGGTGGGGTCTGAGGGTCCCTCTGTTCTGAGATCGAGGGTCCCTTCAGGCCTTCCTCGGGGTCCTTACCATCGTCGCTCTTGGCAGGTACTGGGACTCAGTTCACTGCTGAAGACACACCCTCTATCCAAGCCTCACTTCCCTGAGACCTGCAGCTCTGCTTCCCCAGGGGGAAGTCAAGGGCCTCCAGGGATTTACTGTTGGGAAAGGGTATAGCTGGGACCCCTCTTTTCTGGTTTGGGAGGTTTCTTTTCTTTTCTTTTTTTTTTAGGGCAGTGTCATTGACCCTCACATGCGGGACCCGAACCGGGGCCGCACCCAACCACAGCGCCACTCAGCTGGCCCTGGGAGGTTTCTTTATTGCTCCTTCAAGAATCTCACCTTGACTCCTGGCAGGGCCTCAGAATCCTCCCTCTGCTGAGCTGAGTCCATCTAGTTCCAGCCAAAGCCCTCCAGGGATGTCGGCAGGAGTGGAGCTAGATTCTCTTGGACCCCCGGGGAAGGGCAGACTCCCCGGTCCCCTTTCATTTTGGCTCCTGGCTCCTTCAATAAATACTGGCCATGATCTGCCCTCTCCCTGTCAGATCTGAGCATTTGCCCAGCTGCAACCCTTGCAACTCTGGGTCCCAGACTATATGCTAGATGGGGAGCTGTAGTGCCCATGATTGTGGGGGAGGGTCAGAGGGGAAGCACAATTTCCAGTGGGGTCTCTTCACCAGCCAGCAGTCTTTGGAAACATTTTGTTCTAAAACATTTATTTTCTGCATAGAGGCTGAGCCACATGATATCAGGAGGTTATCTAACATTGTATCCTCAAGTGCAGAGGTTTTCATTTTCTTAACCCTCATTTCTAGTACAAAATATACTTTTCATCTCTACCAAGTGTACATTTAGAACATGTGTACAATTTCATGAAAGAATATCTACACTTGCTATTTGTGGATCACTCTGATACTTCCTATTGTATTTCCAGTCCATTCTTTATCTGCTATTAAAATAACTTTTGGAAAAGCCACCCCTCACCCACTGTCAAAAGTTCACAAATGGGGGGCCGGCCAAGTGGCGCGGTAGTTAAGCGCTGTCTTGTGAAGCCAGCGGCCCCGGTTCGGTTCCACATATGAGGGCCAGTGACACTGCCCTCAAAAAAAAAAAAAAAAAAGTTCACAAATGGGGCCGGCCGAGTGGGGCGGTCGTTAAGAGCTGCCTTGGGATGGCAGCAGCCCCGGTTCGGATCCCACATATGAGGGCCAGTGACACTGCCCTCTTAAAAAAAAAAAAAAAAAAAAGTTCAGAGATAGGGGCCGGCTGAGTGGCTCAGTTGGTTAAGAGAGTGAGCTCTGAGCAACAGGGTCTCTGGTTCGATTCCCACATGGGCCAGTGAGTTGAGCCTGAGCTGAGCTGCTGCTGAGCTGCCAACAGGGGGCAGGATGGCTCATCTGGTTAGAGCACGTGCTCCTAACAACAAGGTTTCTGGTTCGACTCCCGCATGGGATGGTGGGCAGCACCTCCCCCCCCCTCCCCGCAACTAAGATTGAACACAGCACCTTGAGCTGAGCAACTGGGAGCTGCCGATGGGTGGCCAGATGGCGACTGGACTTGGAGCTGAGCTAGCTGCGCCCTCCACAACTAACACTGAAAGACAACAGCTTGGCTGTTCCCTTGCCCCAATTCCCCAACACTGTTCCCCTTCCCCAATTCCCCAATATAATCTTTAAGAAGAAGAAAAAAAGTTCAGAAATTACAGAAAACCAATGAATCGCCAAAATAGTAATTAGTAAGTTTATTGTGTACGCACCAAAAAGACACTTCGTGAACCAGGAGCACTCAAACCAAACGTGGAATGAGGCTTGGGCATATTATTTGAAAGCAGCTTATATAGTGAAAAGGCAGTGACTGTTTATTCTTCACAGAGATTGGTTATGATATTAGAATTTGCTTTTTTTTATTTGTGACATATTCCTTTTTTTTTTTTTTGGAGGGCAGTGTCACTCACTGGCCCTCAGATGTGGGACCCGAACCTGGGCCGCTGGCTTCCCAAGCCAGCGCTTAACCACCGCGCCACTAGGCCGGCCCTATTTGTGACATATACTTTATTGATTTTAGAATTTTCTTAAATGATAGAGAATTGGTTAGTGGTTACCTAGAATCAATTTGGGGCAACAGTTTAATTTTTCCTTATGATTTCCAGAGGCATAAGCAAGAAATGTCTTGCAAAAGAAGCTGAATTAAGTTTTGCTTGTATGACTAAACCAGATTTGTCTGCTCAGGGAGTTTTCAAGGCTGGTCTCCATTTGTTTTTTTTTTTATTATTATTTTTAATTAAAGTTTGTTCAGGTGACAAAGGTTAGTAGAGTTATATAGGTTTCTGGTATACAATTCTGTAATACATCATCTATATATCATAATGTGTGTTTACACTCAGAATCAGTTCTCCTTCCATCACCATATATTTGATCCCTTTTAACCTCATCTATCACTAAAATGGTTTCAGGTGGTTATTAGCACAGAGTTTGAGGCCCTTCTACCTTAATCATCCGATCTTTTATTGTGCTTTGCTTTATTGTGCTTCACAGATGTTCTGGGGTTTTTTGTTTGTTTGTTTGTTTGTTTTACAATGAAGGCAAGATCCTCCACCAGCAAAAAAGATTACAACTAGCTTTATTGCAATATTTACTTTATTGTGGTGGTCTCGAACTGAACCCTCAGTTTCTCTGAGTCATGCCTGTATTACCCCAAGTCTACTGTCCTGTATGGTCTGAGGGCCTGCCTCAGATTTCCAGAAGCAGTGGGGTCAGAAACTTTTCCTCCTACCTACTCTGTTATCTGCAACATGGAGCCTACAGCTCCACCCAACTTCCCTGTTACTTTCCACAACCCGACCCAAACACAAGTACCAGCTCACCACAATCTTCAGTTGCCCCCAGGGCTTTCTTATGTTTTGTTGTTTTGAGTTTGTTGCTGATTTTTTTTCTGTCTCTCCCTCCTGTAGTTATTGAGGTTTGATTTGGGGAGAGGAAGTCCACAATCTGAATTTGATGGTCATCTTGGTCATCACAGGTAAGGAACTAAATCTGTAAATAATTTAAAGAGAATTCACGTCTTTATAATATTCTGTTCCCTGTTAATAAATAGGTTTTATTGTTTTATTTGGGAATTCTTTTAGCTGGATCTATCAGCAAATTTTATATTTGCCTCCATTAATGTCTTGTACATTTTTGTTGGGATTTTATGTAATTTTTGGATTTTGTTGACGTTGTGAATGGGACATTTTCTATTCCATGTACTAAGTAGTTATTGCTTTTAGGTGGCAAGGATCTTGATTTTGCTATCGTGATCTTCCATATAACATTTTTCTGAAGTCTCTTACTCATTTGAATATTTCACATACCTCTTCCTTTGAATATAGATAATATTACAGATAAAAATATTTTATAAAGAATATCATTGGGTCGGCCAAGTGGCGCTGTGGTTGGGTGCTGGCTTGGGACACCAGCGACCCCGGTTCGGGTCCCACATGTGAGGGCCAGTGACATTGCCCTCAAAACAAAACAAAACAGAATATCATCACCAAATATTATCTTTTCCCAATATTCATATCTCCATGTTGACATCCATAGCTCCATGTATCTCAGTGCAGTTTTGAAGAAGAGAGGAGAGAGCATACATTTTTTTGTGTTGTCTTTAATGGGAATTCTTCTAACATTTCACATTGAAGTGATTGCTATAGACCTTAGGAAATTTAAGTGTAAAAATGATAATAAAACGTTGGTTTACTATATATTTTTTATTACCATGACCTTGTGTTGAATTTCTCTCAAAGGCCCTTTATGTACCCATTGATATAATGAAGGGTTTTCTTTTCCTAATTTGTACAGGGAATTATAATTGAAAGAATTTTCTAACGTTAAATCATATTTGTATGCTTCAGAAACAGCCTGTTTATTTAATTCACTGCTATGTTGAATGTGCTATTAAATTATTTAGAATACTTGCTGCTATATGAGTGAACTTGGCTCAAGTGTTCTTTTCATGGGGTGTTCTCATATGTTTTTTGAATCAAGGAGCATTAGTATGGCAAAATGAGTTGAGTAATTGCCCATTTCTGTATGCTTTGGAAGAGTTTACATAAGGCGGTAATTTCTTTTTCCCTATTTTGAAGAACTGGCCTCCAAAACTGCCTTGTTCGGGAACATTCGATTGGGCCTTGAGTTTTGAATAGTTTCAGTCTGTATCATCTGATTAAACTTTTTTCTTTCTTTTTTCTTTCTTTTTTCTTTTTTAAGAGGGCAGTGTCAGTGGCCCTCATATATGGGATCCAAACTGGGGCTGCTGGTGTCCCAGGCCAGCTCTTAACCACCAGCCACTCGGCCGGCCCACTTTTTTTTCTTTTTAAAGAATTTTATTGGGGAATTGGGGGAGGGGAACAGCATTGGGGAATCGGGGAAGGGGAACAGACAAGTTGCTGTCTTTTTGTTCTTCAGTCTAGTTGCAGAGGACGTTGCTTCACTGGCCCATGTTGGTATCATCATTGCGTTCTTCCCGGATGAGGCAGATCTGCCGCCGGCGTCTGGATGGCCACTCACCGGGGCTATTGGCAGCTCACGCTGTCTGCCGGTCACGCACTGTAGCCTATGGCAGCCCACTGCAGCAGGGGCTGCAGCCTACACCATTGCCGGGGCTCGCACAGCCCAGCTCCAGGTGGAGCTGTTGTTAGCTGTAGAGGGCAGTGTCACTGGCCCTCATATGTGGGACCTGAACCGGGGCTGCTGGCATCCCAAGCCAGCTCTTAACCAATGCGCCACTCGGCCGGCCCTGATTAAACTTTTAAGTGGTCAATTTCCTTTAGAATTTCAAATGGAATGGCATGATATTTATAATAAAACCTTTTTATTGCAGAAATTGTCAAACGTACAATAAAGAAAATAATAAAAAGGCATACCTCATTTTGTTGTGCTTTGTTTTATTGCGCTTCACAGATGTTACATTTTTTTACAAATGGAAGTCAAGACCTTCAATCAGCCAAAAAATTACGACTCACTGTATTGAGATACTTGCTTTATTGCAGCGGTTGGGAACTGAACCTGCAATATCTCTGAGGTATGCCTGTAATGAACTCAGTATATCCGCCATTCAGCATCCACAATTGTCAATACAATCTGATTCCAATTATAACCTCACTGACCCTATTTCTTGCTACTGGAATAATTGGAAGCATCCAAATCACCGTATCATTTTATCTCTAAATATTTCATATGCATTCATAAAAGACAGGGACTCTTACAAAATTTAAATTCAATAAAATGATCTTTCCTAAAAATTTAAATAAGTAATCATCAAATGCCTCGGTATTTTTCATGTTTACCTGGCAGACACGTGCTTCTTAAAAAATTAGTGTCTTCGAATCTGTGTCCAAATATGGTCTAATCGATGCAGTTGTTTTTATGTCCCTTCAGTATTTTTTAATCTGTAATTCCTTCCCCCATTACCTCTTTTCCTTTGCAATTTTTTTTTTCGGGGGCAGTGTCACTGGCCCTCATATGTGGGACCCGAACTGGGGCCGCTGGCTTCCCAAGCCAGCACTTAACCACCGCGCCACTCGGCCAGCCCCCATGATATGGATTTTGATGAATGCAACATTTGTGGTGTCTCTTAACATGTTCTTCAGACTTTACTTTCTGACACTAAAAGATACCCCAGGCTCATTTGTATATTAGTATTTACTGCCCAAGTCCTAGAATCAGCTATTTCTCCAAAAAGCCCTAGTTCCTTTTATTGGATGATGGTTTTAAGAGACCTAGATCTCAGAGCTCCTGTGCTTATGACTACTGGGTAGTTGTTATTTATAGGTCCTCTCAGCTAAGAAAGCAATGAAATATGTATGTGTATCTTAACCTGTGTATGTACATATACCTATGAATATATATGGAACCCATCTGTATCTACGAGTATATGAAGCTGAACATGAGTTAATGATATTTCCAACTCTAATCCATTATCACAAAGATCATTCTAGCCTCCTCCCTTTTCTTACTTGTAACATCCCACTCCAATAGTGGGATGTTATCCACCATCCGCCAATCCACTTAATAAATTGTTCAATTTCAGCATACATGTACAGTGGTTTCATAATTGTTAACCTGTGCTGCTGTGGGAAAACAACTCTACCAAGGAGAGAATAGCACTCATATACTTTTCCTTTTGAATTTAGTCTTACAACATTCCATTCATGTACAAAGTTACTTAAGATAGCAACTTTTCCTTCATACCCTTCAGTGAGGTTCTTTCATACATTTTTAATGTACTTAGAATATTTTGCCACGTTCTGCATTCCGTCCTTGACCTCCGAAATTAATTTTTTAGGGTTTTTATACATTAACTCTTAGTGCTTTCAAGCTCTCTTTTTTGACAAATACACACTGTCATGTATGCACCGTTGCAGTATCATACAAAAATAGCTTCGCTGCCCTAATAAATCTCCTGTGCTTAAACTATTTAAACCTTTTTCTATATGTTTACCATGTCTATAATTTTTCCCTTTCCAAAATGTCATATAAATGGAATCTTACACTGTCTAGCCTTTTCCAACTGGCTTCTTTCACTTAGCAATATACATTTAAAATTCACTCATGTCTTTGTACACCTTATAAGTCATTCCTTTTTATTGATGAGTTGTGTTGAATTGTACCGTTGTGCCTGAGTTTGTTTATCCATTCATCTATTGAAGGACATCTTGGTTGCTTCCAGGTTTTTGGCGATTTTTAAATAAGCAGTGGTAAACATTCATGTGCAGGGTTTTGTGTGGACATAAGTTTTTAAATCAGTTAGGTAAACACCCAGGAGCATGCTTGTTAGATCTTAGATATTATGGTGAGACTAAGTTCAGTGTATTTTTTTCAATGATGTAAGTACTGCGTTTGCCACACAAATTTTGCATTTTTATTTTAACCTAATTCAAAACATTTAAAAATGTATATTGGAGTTTCATCCCTGACCCAGAGGTATTTGGAAGTGTGTTGTTCAATTTATAAATTAAATTCTCTTTCTTTTCTTTCTGGTATTCCAATTGCTTCCATGTTACCCCTTCTGAAATTGTCCCACAGTTCTTGGATATTCTGTTCTGCTTTTTTCTCACTCATTTTTTGTTTTTAACTTCAACTTGCGTGATTTCTATTGACATATTTTCAAGTTCATGAATTCTTCCTTAGCCATGTCCAGCCTGTTGCTGAGCTCGAGAGCGTTCTTAGTTTCTTAGTTTTTTTTTAATTTCTAGCATTTCCTTTTGACTCTTTCTTAGAGTTCCCACATCTCAGCTTACATCTGATTACCTATGTCTTGACTATTGTCTATTTTTATGTTACAGCCCTTAACATATAAGTCATAATGATTTTAAATTCCCCGTCTGATACTTTCAACATTTTTATCACATCCGAGTCTGTTTCTGATGCTGGCTTTGTCCTTCAGACTGCAGTTTTTCTTGCCTTTTAGCATGCCAAGTATAATAATTTTGTGTGTTTGTTTTGTTGCAGATCCAAGCATGTTATGCTGGGCAGTAGGAACAAAAGTAAATAGGCCCTTATAGTGTGAGGTTTTATGTCAGTCTGGCTAGCACTGCAGCTGTAGGTGCTAGAGGCTTAAAATTCATATAATGTCCTTGTTTTATTTTTCTCCTCTGTTGGTTTGGGGTTTCCCTAGGAACTATATCTTAGATTCTGTCTCTTGCAATTCTCTCAGCTATAATCTACTGCTGTTATTGTAATGGAGACATGTTGATATGATGGTAAGTTGTGGGGAAAGGGAAGCCTTCTGGAATATTATGATTAAATATCAGTCATCTAGTTTGTCTATTTTCCTGGACTGTGTCCTTCAGAAATTTTTCTTACCTCCTCTCCCAGCTTATGTGAGACAACAATGCTAGAGGTGACTGGGGCAAGACAGCTGCCCTTCTGCCTGTGAGATAAGACTCTGGTATGGTCCCTATTCGCTAGAGAGTAGATCTTTGTTGTGGAAAACGCAGTATGTATATTTAAAAATGGCTACCTTCCCCCTCCCACTGCCAGGGACAGGGATTTTTTTGGCTCCTCACTGTGTGAGAGTCTGATGTGGTTCTTGGAGGTAAACACCATGAAAGTAGGGGGCCCCCAAAAGAATGTAGATTCAGGAGTTTCTCAGCCTTGTGCTAGTTCACATTCAGCCTCCAGCAATTTGTCAATGTTTCCATTGTTAAAAGATAAACTGAGGGGCTGGCCGGAGTGGCACAGTGGTTAAGAGCTGGCTTGGGACGCCAGTGGCCCTGGTTCGGATCCCACATAAGAGGGCCAGTGACACTGCCCTCAAAAAAAAAAAAAAAAAAGAAAAAAAGAAAAAATAAATAAATTGAGTCATATTACAATTAAGAGTTTATTTGAGTAAAACTCAATTTTGACTGGGCAGCGCCAAACCAGAAGTAGCTAGGCGCACTCCACTGACAAGAGCTCAGAAAGAGATTTTTATAGAGAAAAGGGAAAAGCAGACTAAGGAAATTATTGATTGGCTATATCTTGAAGCCTAGTTGCATGTTTGCAATTGGTTGTCCTTAGGTTCCAATTTTGTAGCCTTGAGGCATTTGCAGGTTTAGATTTTGGTGTGCTTGCTGTAGGCTGCCGTGGCATTAAAGGCCTACTCGATAAATTAACGTAACACCATTTAAGTGTTCCTACCAATTTATAGCTCCAACTTCTACTACTGGTAAGCTGGTCTCAGCTGTGCTTGTCTTTATACAACTGCCTTTCCCAATTTTGGAGTGACACTTTTACATGCAACCTCAGTTCTCTGGTGAGCCAAGAAAAGGCATTGATTTTCAGTTTATTCAGCATTTTTTTTACTGCAATCATGGGAGTGAAAACTGCTAAGCACTTTACATGTGACACCTGAAACTGAAAGGCCACCACATTTTTAAGGAAAATTTAAAACATTTTGACAAATTTTAAAAAATAAGTACAAAATAATGATACACACATCTGTGTACCCACTACCCAATTTTTATTTTGAACAGTTCATTATAACCAACAGCTTATGGTTTCATTTGAGGGGCTGAAACTAGAGTCTCAGGCCAGTCTATTAGTCTTTCTGGGTCTGCACTAAGGGAGGTCCAGTATTATCAGAGAAGTTATAGCTTTAATAGGTTATTAGGTTATTTCTATTCTTTTGCTGTTACAAACCCTGGCAGTACCAGTAACTTTGCACGCATGTTATTTTGCATATATGTGAGTACATCTTTAGAATGAATTAATAGTAGTGGAATGGTCCTAGGTCAAAGGATATGTGCATTTTCTTTTTTTCATTTTAGGAAACCATTTTATAAATAAATTCTTATTCTTTTTATATACAGAGCACCCCAACCTTGGTTATATATTAGTGATTTCCTGAAATATTGTCTACTTAATATAAATTGTCAAGTCTTCTAGTTACAGGTTGTTCTTGGTTTACCTTAAGATTTAAATTCTCTAATACATTTCTGTATGTCATTTTTTCTTTTTCATGTCCATTTGAGTTTTATTTCTCAAGATTTGCCAGAGGTTTGTCTTATTATTTTAAAGAACTACCTTGACATTTGAGTTTATTTATTAAGATTATTTTTCTTGTTTGTGTATGTTGTATTTCATTAGTGTCTGATATTATTTTGATTGTTTCCTTTGTCCTATATTCCTTTGGTTATTATTGTTGTTCTTTATCTAGGTTCTTAAATTGCATACTTAATTTATTAAATTTCAGTGTTTTGTGTTTTATAAATAATTTATTTTTTTATTAGTTTCAGGAGTAATAGTTAGACATTTACATCCCTCACAAACTGATAACCTCTTCCCCCAATCTACTACCCCTCTGTCATTGTATATAGTTGTTATAATTCCATTGACTCTATTCCCTATGCTGTACTTTACATCCTGTGACTATATGTATGTTAAATTATAGTTGACATTCATTATTATTCAGCATCAGCTTCAGGTGTACAGTGCAGTGGTCAGGCATCCACATCATCCATGAAGTGGTCTCCCTAATAAGACAAGTGCCCCTTTGACACCCTACAAAATCTTTACAACATTATTGATTATATTTTCCGAACTGTCCTTCGTATCTCCGTGGCAATCTTGTCATTACCAATTTGCTCTTTCTAATCGCCTCACCTTCTCCTTCATCCCCACCGCCTCCCATCTAGCAACCATCAGTTTTTTTCTCTATATCTCTGAGACTATTTCTGTTTTGTTTGCTCATTTATTTTATTCTTTAGATTCCATATATAAGTGAGATCATATGGTATTTGTGTTTCTCTGACTGACTTATTTCACTTAGCATAATGTTCTCTAGGTCCATCCATATTGTTGCAAATGGTACGATTTCTTTCTTCTTTATAGCTGCATAATACTCCATTGTGTAAATGTACCAGTTCTTTTTTTTTTTTTTTTTTTTTTTAAGGGCAGTGTCACTGGCCCTCATATGTGGGAACCGAACCGGGGCCGCTGGCTTCCCAAGCCAGCGCTTAACCACCGCGCCACTCAGCTGGCCCTAAATGTACCAGTTCTTAATCCAGTCATCTACCACTGGCCATTTCAATTGTTTCCAAGTCTTGGCTATTGTGAATGGTGCTGCAATAAACATAGGGGTGCATATGTTTTTTTGAATTAGCGTTTTGGATTTCTCTAGATAGATACCTAAGAGTGGCATTGCTGGGTCATAAGGTAGTTCCATTTCCAGTTTTTTGAGATACCTCCATACTGATTTCCATAGTGGCTGCACCAATCTACAATCCCACCAACAGTGAACCAGGGTTCCCTTTTCCCCACAGCCTCGCCAGCACTTGTTGTTTGTTGATTTATTGATAATAGCCATTCTGACCGGAGTAAGGTGGTATCTCATTGTGATTTTTATTTGCATTTCTCTGATGATTAGTGAGGTCGAGCATTTTTTCATATACCTGTTGACCATCTGTATGCCCTCTTTAGAGAAATGTCTCTTCATGTCTTCTGCCCATTTTTTAATTGGGTTGTAATGAATGCATTTAAGACTATAAATTTTCTCTGAATATTGTTATTTGCATGCATCCCACAAGTATTCATATGTGGTGATCTTATTGTCTTCCATACTCACACCTCCAGATATTTTATTTTTTGTTTCCTTTTTATCCAAGAGTTATATAGAAGGATGGGTGTATTGTTAATCTATTTATCTATCTACCTACCTACATACATATTTATTTATCAATCACCTGTCACTTTTCTATAATCCATTCATCTATCTCACTATCAGTCTATCAAATGTTTGCTTAGTTTTGCTGTTCATTATGGTGCAAGAATATGGTTTGTATGTCTTTATTTGGGAAAACTGAGGAATTTGGGGTGCTTAAGTACATCATCAACTTTGCAAATGTCCCATGGACATTTGAAAAGAATATATTTTGTATAGTTTGGGTACAAAGCTCTTTCTATTTATGTATACCTAAATATCTATCATCTGTTTATCTATCATCTATCTATGGTAGCCCAAGCTCCTGTAACAAAGATATCCTGAGACATCATGACTTAAGGAAAATAGTCATTCATTTCTCTTTCATACAACAGTCCTCATGGATGTAACCCAGCTTTGGGCACAGCTTTGCTTCACCTGGTCATTCTGATGCCCACAATCCTTCCATTTTGCTGCTTTATTATCCCGGAACATTGTCCTTGTTTGTGTGATGTGAGCTGGGACTCAAGCATGTCTTTGTTCCAGGTATTGGGAATGTCCAAAGCAAGTTTCTTTTTTCTTTTTTTTTTTTTTTTTTACAATTTCATTAACTCAGGCAGAATATGAACACATCACAGCCACTTACATTGCATTCAAAAGAATTCAGTCATGTGGTCTCACCTGGATGAAAGGGAGGCTAGAGATGGAGCCTGCTATATAGCGAAGTGTATCTGTTGCAATGTGTATTTACATTTTTATACCTTTGTACATATGTGAATTCATATAGACTAAATAATATTTATCAAATCTTGTATGTTTCTATTATTAGTTTTACTTCTTTAACCTGATCATTTCTGAGAAAGAATTGCTAAAATTTCCCACTATAGTTATCCATGTGTCCATTTTTCCTTGCATTTTATATATATATATAGATATAGATATATATTTAAACTTTATTGGGAACAGTGTGTTTTCCCAGGACCCATCAACTCCAAGTCAAGTAGTTGTCTTCAATTTAGTTGTGGAGGGTGCAGCTCACTGGCCCATGTGGGAATCGAACCGGCAACCTTGGTGGTATGAGCCTGCATTCTAACCACCTGAGCTAACCAGCTGCCCCCCCCCATGCTGCATTATATTTTTTGCTTTGCACATTTTAAAGTGATATTGTTAACTGCCTAAGTGTTAAACATTATCAAGAACTACGTTTCTCCAGTGACACTGCCCTCAAAAAAAACAAAAAAAAAAAAAGAACTACGTTTCTAACATGTTTAATGCAAGTTACCTTGACATCTACTCTGTATGATGATAATGTCCCTAACTATTTCCTTTGTTTTGGCATTTGCCTTAAGAATATTTCCCATGCATTTATTCTCCTTCTTTCTTTTTTTTTAATTTTTTTTTTTTTTTTATAGAGCAGTGTCACTGGCCCACATACATGGGACCCAAACCGGGGCCACTGGCATCCCAAGCCAGCTCCCAACCACTGCGCCACTCGGCCGGCCCTATTCTCCTTCTTTCTTAATCATTTTGTTTTAGCAATGCCATGAAAATGACATGCAACTAGATTTTTTTTTCTTTCTTTCTTTTTTTTTTTTTTTTTGAGGGCAGTGTCACTGGCCCTCATATGTGGGACCCGAACCGGGGCCGCTGGCTTCCCAAGCCAGCGCTCAACCACCGCGCCACTCGGCCGGCCCTGCAACTAGGTTTTTAAAAATATAAATCCAAGCATCTGTTTCTTTTATTAGGATACATTTAATCGGCTTACCTATATTTAAATCACACATATGTTTGATGTAACTTTTTTGGGACAACTTTATTGAGATTTTTTTATTTTTTTTAAGACGGAATACTTTATTCAAACCCATCAGAGAAATGGACAGGTTGGATCTGTAACAAAGCGTTGTGTTTTAAAGCAGAGGCCAGTAATTGTATATGAGAGTATACACTGCAACATACAAATTAACTGATCAGACCACAACTTTTCAATATTGAAAACAGAACTTCCCTGTAAAAGCAGCACCTTTGTGACACATTAACTTTAGTATTCCTTTCCTTCTTCCTCACCCTCTTCTTCAACAGAATCCACACCAGCCTCCTCATAGTCCCTCTCCAGGGCAGCCATGTCCTCATGGGCCTCAGAAAACTCTCCTTCCTCCATGCCCTCACCCACGTACCAGTGAACAAAGACACACTTGGCATACATCAGGTCAAACTTGTGGTCCAGGCGCGCCCAGGCCTCAGCAATAGCTGTGGTGTTGCTCAGCATGCACACAGCTCGCTGCACTTTGGCCAGATCCCCACCAGGTACCAGGGTGGGAGGCTGGTAATTAATGCCAACTTTGAAGCCAGTGGGGCACCAGTCCACGAACTGGATGGTACACTCGGTCTTGATGGTGGCAATGGCAGCATTGACATCTTTGGGAACCACGTCATCATGGTACAACAGGCAGCAAGCCATGGATTTACCATGGCAAGGGTCCCATTTCACCATGTGGTTGGCTAGCTCAAAGCACGCATTGGTGATCTCTGCTACAGAAAGCTGCTCCTGGTAGGCTTTCTCAGCAGAGATGACAGGGGCATATGTGGCCAGAGGGAAGTGGATGCGGGGATAGGCATCAGGTTGGTCTGGAATTCAGTTAGGTCAACATTCAGGGCTCCATCAAATCTCAGGGAAGCAGTGATGGAGAACACAATTTGACCTATCAACCTATTTAGGTTAGTGTAGGTTGGGCGCTCAATATCGAGGTTTCTATGACAGATGTCATAGATGGTCTCCTTCTCAACCATGAAGGCACAATCAGAGTGCTCCAGGGGGGTGAGGATGGGGTTGTAGGGCTCAACTACAGCTGTGGAAACCTGGGGGGCTGGGTAAATGAAGAGCTCCAGCTTGGATTTCTTGCCATAATCAACAGAGAGACGTTCCATCAGCAGGGAGGTGAACCCAGAACCAGTTCCCCCGCCAAAGCTGTGGAAAACCAGGAAGCCCTGAAGACCTGTGCACTGGTCGGCCAGATTACGAATTCGGTCCAAGACAAGGTCAGTGATCTCCTGCCAATGGTGTAGTGCCCCCGGGCATAGTTGTTGGAGCATCTTCCTTGCCTGTGATGAGCTGCTCGGGGTGGAGGAGCTGGCGGTAGGTGCCAGCGTGAATTCATCAATGACATGGGTTTCAGGTCTACAAACACTGCCCTGGGCACATGCTTGCCAACGCCTGACTCACTGAAGAAGGTGTTGAAGGAATCATCTCCTCCTCCAATGGTCTTGTCACTTGGCTGGCCCTCAGGCTGGTTGCCATGTTCCAGGCACTAGAGCTCCCAGCAGGCATTGCCGATCTGGACACCAGCCGGGCCAACATGGATGGCGATGCACTCACGCATGGTTGCTGCTCTGCGGCTGCCAGGTGGATGGCTGAGAGGAAGAGGTTGTTGCTTCTTACAGTGCGACTCTTAGGCGGTCGATCTACTGAGATTTTTTTGTTTTTGTTTTTGTTTTTAGATTTTTTTTTTTTTAAATTGGGGAATTGGGGGAGGGGAACAGACAAGTTGCTGTCTTTTTGTTCTTCAGTCTAGTTGCGGAGGACGTTGCTTCACTGGCCCATGTTGGTATTGTCATTGTGCTCTTCCCGGATGAGGCAGATCGGTCGCCGGCCTCTGGATGGTCGCTCACCGCGGCTATTGGCAGCTCACGCTGGCTGCCAGCCGCTCAAGCTGGCTGCCGGCCACTCACTGTAGACTATGGCAGACCACTGCAGCAGGGGAGGGGCTGCAGCCTACACCATCGCCGGGGCTCGCACAGCCCAGCTCCAAGTGGAGCTGTTGTTAGCTGTAGAGGGCAGTGTCACTGGCCCTCATATGTGGGATCCGAACCCGGGCCGCTGGCATCCCGAAACCAGCTCTTAACCACTGCACCACTCGGCTGGCCCTACCGAGATATTTTTAAAGTCACATACTATACAATTCACCTATGTGTATAATTCCTTGATTTTTAGTATATTCCCAGAGATGTGCAACTATCACCACAGTTGTAGAACATTTTTATCAGCTCAAAAGAAACCTTATACACTTATTACTCCTCAAACTACCGCATTCCTGCTAGACACAGAAGACTGTTCATCTACATCCTGTCTCTATAGATTTCCCTACTCTGGACATTTCATGTATGTAGAATTGTATAATATGCAATATTTTCTGACTGGCTTCTTTCATGTAGCATAATGTTTTCTTTCTTTCTTTTTTTTTTTTAGGGCAGTTTCACTGTCCCTCATATGTGGGACCCAAACCAGGGCCACTGGTGTCCCAAGCCAGCCTTAACCACCACGACACTCGGCCGGCCCTCATAATGTTTTCAAGATTCATCCATGTTGGGTAAATACTATTCTATTGTATGGATAGACAATTTTATTTATTTATTTATTTATTTATTTATTTATTTATTTAAGATTTTATTGGGGAATTAGGGGAGGGGAACAGACAAGTTGCTGTCCTTTTGTTCTTCAGTCTAGTTGTGGAGGACGTTGCTTCACTGGCCCACGTTGGTACAACCATTGCACTCTTCCTGGGTGAGGCAGTCATTCGTCGGCCATTGGACAGCGACTCACGGCAGCTCACGAAAGCGCACGCCAGCTACCGGCCAGCCCCACTACAGCCTACTCTGTCGCCGGCGACTCATGGCAGCCCAGCTCCAGGTTGAGCTGTTGTTCACCACCTTAGCTGCAGAGGGTGCAGCATCACTGGCCGTCATTTGGGATCCGAACCCAGGCCCTGCTGCTCAGAGCTGGCGTCCCAAGCCAAATCTGAACCAGTGCACCACTCAGTAGGCCCTAGACAATATTTTTTAATCCACTCATCTATTGGTGGACATTTGGGTTGTTTCCACCTTTTGGCTATTGTGAATAATGCCACTTAAACACATATACAAGTTGTTTGTGTGTTTTTACTTCTCTTGGACATATACTTAAGAGTGGAATTTCTCGGTCAAATGATAACTATATGTTTAACTTTATGAGGAAATGCCAGACTGTTTTCCAAAATAGGTACACCATTTTACATTCTCACTAGCAGTGTATGAGGGTTCCAATTACTCCACATACTCATCAACACTTGTTGTTCTTATTATTGAAGTTATCCTATTAAGTGTGAAGTGGTATCTCCTTGTGGTTTCAATTTGCATTTCCCTGATGACTGTTTCTTTTCCTTTCTTTTTTTTTTTTTTAAAGCCAGTCAAATTTAGCGGTGGGGGGTATACCAACTTTAGTGACACTACCGTTTTTAATCAACTTTAGTGACACTAACGTTAAATAAGTTCTGATAATCCACTGCTATCGGACCAGCCTCCCTGATGACTATTTCTATTGAGACTCTTTTCGTGTGCTTATTGGACATTTGTGTCTTTTCTATTTAAATCATTTTCTCACTTTTCAAATTGAGCTGTTTATCATTTTGTTGTTGAGTTGTGAGTGTTCTTTATTCTAGTTGCTTGTTATCATATACATGATGTGCAAATATTTTCTCCCACTCCATGGGTTGTCTTTTCAAGAAGACAACATTTCTTGCATCGAGAAATGAAAACGTTTTTAATTTTGAGGAAGCCTAATTTATCTACTTTTTCTTTTGTTGCTTGTGCTTTTGGTGTCATATCAAAGAAAACATTGCCAAATCCAAGGCCAAGTAGACTTAACCTTATATTTTCTTCTAAGTTTCAGAATTTTACCTTTGATATTTGAAATAATTTTTATTTTTTTTTTTGAGGGCAGTGTCACTGGCCCTCATATGTGCGACCCAAACTGGGGCCGCTGGCTTCCCAAACCAGCGCTTAACCACCGCGCCACTCGGCCGGCCCCAGAATTTTACCTTTTACATGTAGGTTTTTGCTCCATTTTGAGATACTTTTTGTATATAAAGTGAGGCAGTTATCCAACTTCATTTTTTTGCACGTGGCTACCTAGTTGTCCCAGGACCATTTATTGAAAAAACTGTTCTACCTTCCTCATTGATTACTCTTGGCAACCTTGTCAAAAATCAAATGAACATACTGATAGATGTATAAGTTTGTTTCTGGACTCTCAGTTCTATTTCATTGATCTATATGACTATCCTTGTGCCAATTCCATTGATCTATATGTCTATCCTTGTACCACACTGTTTTGATTACTGTGGATTTGTAGTAAATTTTCAAATTAGGAAGTGTGAGTCCTTTAACCTTATTTTATCTTTTTTCAAGATTGTTTTGGTTATTTGGGGTCCCTTATGATTCCATACAAATTTTACAATGAAGTTCCACATTTCTGAAAAAAAAAGCAAGAATATATTGAATTTGTAGCCCAATTTGTGTAACATTGCCATCTTACCATTATTAAGTCTTCCAATTCACAAACATGGTATGTCTATTTATTTAAGTCTTCTTTCATTTCTTTCAGCAATGTTTTATAGCTTTCAGTGCACAGGTATTACACCTCCTTGGATACATTTGTTCCTCAGTTTTTTAATTATTTTTGATATTATTTTCAATGAAAATTCTTCTTAATTTCATTTTCAGATTGTTCATTGCTGATGCATAGGAATAGAATTTATTTTTGTATTGCAATATATTGATGTATCCTACAATCTTGTAAACTCATTTATTCTAGTAGTTTTTTATTTGACTTCATAAAATTTTCTAAATACAATGCTGTGTCATCTATAAATAAAAGATACTTTGCTTATTTCTTTCCAATCTGGATATGTCTTTTATTTCTCTTCCTTACCTAATTTATCTGGTTAAAACCTCTAGGACAATGTTAAATGGAATGGCAAAAGCAGACATCCTTGTCTTACCCCTGATTTAAGGAGGAAATTATCCAATCTTTCACCATTGAGTATTATGTAGCTGATTGTATGTTAATGACAGCATATAATTGGATCTTTTATAAAATTCTAGTATGACAATTCCTGCCATTTGCCTGGATTATTTAATGCATCTATATTTAATGTCATTATTGAATCACTGAAATTGTCTATATTTTACTTTTTTTTTCCTGTACATCTCATGTTTCTTTGTCCGTCTATTAATCCTTTACTTCTTTTTTTGCATTTAGTGAATATTTTCTAATGTGACATTAATTTCTTTAATAATTTTTCATTATATTCTTTGAGTTATTAATTTTTTAAAGGTTTTTATTAAAGTATACTTAGAATATAATATTATATTAGTTTCAGTGATTGAACATTTCTATACCTTACGATGTGAGTAACACACTCAGTTTAGTAGCCACCTGTCACCATGCAAAGTTATCACATTATTATTGACTATATTCCCCTTTACCTTTTTCACCCATCCCTCCTCCACCCCTTTCCTCTCTGGCAACCATCAGTGTTCTTTTTTTTTTTCCCCCTCAGTGTTCTTTATATCTATGAATCTGTTTTTGTTTTGTTTGTTGCTTTGTTTTGATTTTTTTAAATTCCACAGATAAATGAAATCATCTGGTATTTGTCTTTCTCTGACTTATTTCACTTAGCGTAATACCCTCAATTCCTTTAGGAAGAGCTTCAAATATCTTTTCTAATGGATTGCCTCTTCCTGGTCAAAATTTCTGAGCTGTGACTCTGGAGCTGGAAGCAGGGACAGTGGGATACTTTTTTCTACATAACTTTGGTAGCTAGGTGCTTGGTACAGAGAGGGGATGGTGCGTAGTCTTGGGTATGTTTTTTTTTGTGGTTTTTTTTTTAAAGATTTTATTGGGGAATTGGGGGAAGGGAACAGTGTCATGGAATTGGGGAAGGGGAACAGACAAGTTGCTGTCCTTTTGTTCTTCAGTCTAGTTGCGGAGGACGTTGCTTCACTGGCCCATGTTGGTATCGTCATTGTGCTCTTCCCGGCTGAGGCAGATCGGTCGCCGGCCTCTGGATGGTCGCTCACTGCAGCTATTGGCGACTCACGCTGGCTGCCGGCCACTCACTGTAGCCTGTGGCAGCCCACTGCAGCAGGGGCTGCAGCCTACACCGTCGCCAGGGCTCGCACAGCCCAGCTCCAGGTGGAGCTGTTGTTAGCTGTAGAGGGCAGTGTCACTGGCCCTCATATGTGGGATCCGAACTGGGGCCGCTGGCGTCCCAAGCCAGCTCTTAACCAATGCGCCACTCGGCCGGTCCTTGGGTATGTTTTTTAAACTTTATTGGGGAACAGTGTTTTTCCCTGGACCCATCAGCTCCAAGTCAAGTCGTTGTCCTTCAAAGTTAGTTGTGGAGGGCACAGCTCAGCTCCAAGTCCAGTCGCCATTTTCAATCTAGTTGCGGGGGTCGCAGCCCACCATCCCATGTGGGAGTCGAACTGGCAACCTTGTTGTTAAGAGCACTCACTCTAACCAACTGAGCCAGTCTTGGGTATTTTTATCTTGCCACTTCTGGCATGGTGACTCAGCCAGGGTAAGGAAAATTGAGGTCCTAGTATTCACAGTGTACTGCTCCCAAAGTAGAGTCTGTCCCACAAGTGGGGGCTGGGTGGAAAAAGGGAGTCTACTTCTCAGCCTCACTCTCCTAGAACTTAGCCTCTACAACAGGGATGGGAAGAGAAATGCTGATTCCCATCCTACCCAGGAAGATACTAAAGCCCTTGACTGGGAACTGGGGGAGAGGGAGCCCTATGTTCTTGATTGTACCCATCTGGAGTGGAGTTTTCTTCACACTGTGCTGAGAGGGAGGAGAGAGGGAGTGGGTCATGGTTCCAATGTCAGAGACCCTCACTGTCCTTACCAAGTGTCAGAAAATTTTCTTTAATAACTGTTCCTTAATTTGTATATGCCCTTAGGACCATTTCCACTGATTTTGAGCATAATTTGCACA
The DNA here is from genome assembly GCA_033961575.1 of Aselliscus stoliczkanus. Classification (NCBI taxonomy): domain Eukaryota; kingdom Metazoa; phylum Chordata; class Mammalia; order Chiroptera; family Hipposideridae; genus Aselliscus; species Aselliscus stoliczkanus. Next base: position 8,240,753 of record CM066737.1, on the reverse strand, counting down.
AATTCTCCTGGGAAGTGGATCCATGTAGCTCTTCATGTTGCAAGTACAAAAAATGGAACGCCCCTGATATAATTTTTGCTACTTGGTTTTAATTTTTATGTTTATCTTAGTTACCTTGTCATTTCTCCATTTTCTTCTTCCTTCACGTTTGCTAGATGGATAGCATAGTATTTCTCTCCTCTACCATAATCCACTGTTTTGTAGGTTTTACTATTTCTTTTCATTCTGCAAGTTGTTGTCTTCAAATTTCTAGCAAATGTATTTAAACTTACAACGCCCCATCAACAAAGAATATTAATCGGATTTTAGCTTCCCTCCCAAACAAGACTTTTAGTAAGCTTTTATTTTCTGCCCCTCCCATATTATCCAGGCTTCACGGATATCTACTGAATTTTTATTTCAAATTATTATTTTCAGTAGTATGTCTATGTCACTTTTATAAGCCATTACATAAGATATTGTATTAATTTTATAGCCTTATTATCATTAACTATTTATTGTAAGCTGCAAGTTTTATTTTTTGCTCACCATTATTTTCTATATTCTGCCTTCTTTTGCTTGGATTCTGTTTTCCTTTTTGCCAGAGTATGTCTCAGAATTAATCTTTCAGTGATAATGCATGGCTTGTCAGTTACCTGAGCCTTTGTATGGATGAGAAGGATTCTATTATGCCATTATACTTGATTGATAATTATCCCGACTAGGGAATTCTAGTTTAAAACCCTTCTCACTTGGCATTTAATAGACATTACTCCACCATTTCTAACATCCTGCATTGCATGAGAAATCTGCTATGAGTCAAATTCACTTTTATTTTTGGTCGGTAACCTCATTTTCCTCCATAGAAAATTACAATGGTTTCCCTTTATCCATGGAGTTTGAAAAATGATCTAGGGTGTTTCAAGGTTTCTTGTGATAAGTCTTTGGTGCTATTGTCCAAATGTTACCGTGCAAAAGGTCCAGATGCTCATCGCATGAAAGCCAAAACTCAAGAGGTGAGCTTAGTGGAAAGAAAAGCAGGTCTATTCCGAAATGCCAGCATTAAGGGAAGACAGTGGACTCCCTGTCACAAAGACGTCCTCCCTGCTCTTAATACTGCCAGAAGATTTTACTGGCATGCAAGGAGAGGCAGAACAAAGAAAAAAAAAACCACAGAAGCTGGCCAGGCAGCTCCAGGAAAAAGGGCTTCCCAGAGGCTGGTCGCCCCAGGGTCAGGAGTGGATCCCATACAGATGCAAACACCTCTCCCAAATCCAAGTAAACAGAACCATGGAAACTGGTGGGTGCGCATAATAAATACATAACAAGCAGAGTCAGGAGGAAAGCAAAGCAAAGAAAAAAAAAGCTTTAAAAAAGTCCCAAGCCAAGCATACTGTGCAATTGAATTACATCAGAGGTTTAAATCTCAAAACAGAAGGTATAGAGTCACTGTTACACAAATGATTTTGGTTCTTGGTACATGATAGATAGTACTTTCCACACATCTTGAGGTTACTTGTGGCCATGTGACATGTATTGGCTAATAATATTTGAGAAGAAATGACACAAAACTTCCATAAAGAAGCTTTAAGATCAGTACCCAATTTGACACATTCTCTTCCCTGTGCCATAGCAAATGTGGAAACCCACATTAATCTAAGGCCTCTGTAAGCTAGGTGTTTGAGCAACTACAAAGCTTTCTTGCTGCCCAACATTGTACAGGCAGTATGAGAACGAAACCTTTTGTTGTTTGAAGCCACTGCTTTTTTGGGGTTGTTTACTATTACAGAATAGTCTAGCCTACCCAGATTGAAACAGGAAGTTATTACCATAACAAAAATAATAACATTAATAGTAATTTAATAATAATACATGTAGCATTGGCTGAGGTATCAGATGGTGGATACCAAGTAAACTGTGATCAGGGAGGGAAGAATGGTGATCCACATTTTGTAGTGGTGAAATATTTCCTGAAACTGTTGTCTTCATCCATTTGTAAGGCCAATAATGTGCCTAATGAATATTTAGCTCTAGGGAAGAGATTAGAATAGAGAATGTTGGCACTGTGTGTTAGTCACTGTTGGCTGACATCTGACAAGTTTTTACAAGGAAGTGCTGAGGCCAGAAAAGAATTCGTTGGTTTGCAAGAAGTGATGAAAGGGGACATGAAGTCCAGAAATGTGATGATTTTTACAATTGGAAGAGTTCATTTCTTCTTAGCCTCAATGAGTAAAAGATAAAACAAGGAAGGTTTTTTGGTGACAAAAGCTTCTTTAGCAGCTTTATAGGAGGATTCAATCAAGGGCATGGCCATTTGACTATTATAAACATCTCTGAATAGACAGTATTGTCTCAAAGGAAAGACCAAGTTAGAGCAGTTGCCACAAGTAAATCTTTTCTATTGGACAGGTAGTTGAGGGAAAATAAGCCTGATGGGCACAAGGTACTCAGTTAAGTTGTGAGAGACTTGGGTATGAGAAAGCTAATAAATATAGCAAAGATGCAAGATGTGTTTAGTACTGAATCATGGGTATGGTTATTGACAGAACTGAGGCAAACTAAATGGATGAGAAGTCTCAACTAAAATACTGTGACTGACACTTAAAATGACCCTGGGCTCCAAATCTACTATAAACAGGAAACAGGTATGAATTTTTCTACTTCCAAGGAGTACACATTTTTCTTTTTTTTTTTTTCTTTTGTAAACCTGACTTTTTTTTTAAATTGGGGAACAGTATGTTTTTCCAGGACCCATCAGCTCCAAGTAAAGTAATTGTTTCAATCTAGTTGTGGAGAGCACATGTGGGGCTCGAACCAGCAACCTTGGTGTTATGAGCACTGCGTTCTAACCAACTGAGATAACCGGCCACCCCACTGTAACCATATTAATGAGGAGTGAAGAAGGTCCAGAATTCGCAGGCTGCTAAGTTTTTAATATCCTTATTTATTACAGTTATCCTGAATGGACATATGAGAGTTCTGGCTGGGACAGAGTAGATTATTATTTACTTTCAAGCAAATAACTTTGTAGTTCTCCAGTGCCCCAATTTCTTACACTTGAGATGACAAGAGTTGCATGTCACCCCACAGAAACAGAATTTACATTGCCTGCAAGGAATGTGGAAGAAGTAAATCTGGGCATTTACATAGAAGAGGGGGGCTGGCTGTCCTTATTGAAAGGAGGGAGAAAATCCTTTGCTCCTTGGGAAGAATCTGGTGCTCTTACTATAACCTTTTGGAATGTAAATAAATCTCTTCAGTGGAAAGATAAGACCATTGTCTCCAGCTTCACAATCTAGGAATGAAATGTAACACTTAGACTGAGGATAAATCTCTATGGAGGTCTCTTTCTATATAGTTGTAAATTACCTTTCCAGGCTTGCCCTTTCATCCCTGGTCCAACGTTTCAGTAAGATGTGCTCAGCAAGTCCTAGCAGTTCAGAAACATGAACTATTTCTCTACAGGCCCACATAGGCCCAGTAAATCCCTTTCATTTACCCAAAACTAGACCCACGTGATCTTATCCTCTCTCAACTGCACAGTTCCTGCCAAACCTTTTGCCCTGGCCTTCCTCTACAAGGAAGGTAGGTAGATTGTGTTCTATTCTCCCCCTAGTTACTGTTATTTTACTCACACGTGGCTCCTCTCACTCACTATAATTCACATAGAGAAGGAGCCTGAGATCGGGACACCTGGCATAGTCAAGTCTTGCTTAGACGCTCAAGTTGAAGTCCAATTGTGTTCTTAGGCTTGTCTTGGTCACGGGAATGAAGACACATTGCAGCCTCCTTATTAACTTATCTGTTTCTCTCTAGATCTCTCTTAATCTCTCAATTCAACACATTCTGCTTTCCTTAAGCAAACCTTTCCCGTTTCCCTCCTCACATAGGTATATTTCCCCCAGGTCAACACTATCTAATTATATGGACACTTTCTATCTTAAGACAAGTCTTTCTCTGTTCCCTCCTTCTGGGACTCCTATTATAAAACTGAGTGACCTGCAACGGAATCTAGTAGTAGTAGTAGTATCCTCCATGGACTTCTGCTCCATTTGACCCCCTTTAATGATCTTATTTTTTTTTTTTTTTTTTGAGGGCAGTGTCACTGGCCCTCACATGTGAGACCCGAACTGGGGCCGCTGGCGTCCCAAGCAACCGCTTAACCACCGCGCCACTCGGCCGGCCCCCCCTTTAATGATCTTAGAAAGAGCCTATAGACAAAGGGAAACTGTTACCGGCCAGAGGAGTAACCCCCTTCCCCCACCACTGAAAAACTTTTAAGCTTTCTTTCCTAAAGAAATGCTAAGTCTCCTCCTTAGTTCCTTTGTTTCTTGGATCCTGGCTTTATTAGCCTTCTAATTAGTTTGTGAATCCTGGACTAAAGAGTGTTCCTAGCCTGAATCATAAAGGCCTCCTATCCCCTGCTTCTTGATTGTTTATAAATCAGTTTCTTAATCATAAACAATAGATTGTTTTTAAAATCTCCTATCCCTGCTTCAGATAACTACTTAAAAGCCTGTGACTTTCCAATGTCCCCCCAAGCTATTCCGGACCTAACTCTTGGACAATTCTATCCCAGAGGCTAAACAGGTTTTAACATTTCCCCAGACCAGTAAGCCTAATGATTCTTTCCAAACCCATTCTGGGCCCAGACAATTGAAACCACCTGAGTGATGGGCTGAGTGGCCACAGGTTTCATAAGAGCTAACAGATTTATCAATTAAAATCTATTTTTCCTCATTCAGGGGCCTTGGGATTACAGATGGTACCCCAACAAGATTGCCCGTCATGGGCCGGCTGAGTGGAGCAGTGGTTGGGCGCTGGTTTGGGAGGCCGGCGGCCCCAGTTCGGGTCCCACATATGAGGGCCAGTGACACTGCCCTCAAAAAAAAAAGATTGCCAGTCACAACCAAAGAAGCCAGCAGTGTCTTCCAGGCAGAGCTTGAGACCCCTTCCTCTCATCTGAGATCAGCTAGGGCGAGAGTTCCGTGAACCCCAATAGGCAGGGACAGCCCTACGCCCCTGCCCAGCAGGAAGCAGATACAGAAGAAGAGACCTCCTGTCCCTCAACTTCCCATAGAGATTTTATGGGGATGACATCTCTCAAGGAGAAACTAGGCAGGCAGTTAGAGGCAGGCTTTGGGTCTCTGCATTCCTGCACGTCCCACAGAGTGTGACCGCCTGGGGGACCTCCCCTCTCCACTCTAACGTCTTGTCAATCACAGGTGCCAATCATGTGGTTCCACACCCAGAAGGAAACAGCCCATTCTAGAGAAAAAGGGATAAAAACTCCCAAGTCCTGGGCAGTCAGGGTCCCTCCCCCATCTCCCTTTTTTAAGCATTTTGAGCCTCCTCGGCCTGCTCCAAACTCTTTGGAATGTAATTTCTCTTCTAATAATGGGCCCTTGAGCCATTCTCTATTGCTCGGGCCCTCTTCTATTTATTTGAAGTGCACTATCTCTTCTAATAAACTGCTTTTTCACTACTTTGCCTCGGTATCTCATTCACTTCTTTACTCGAGATGCCAAGAGCCTGGACATCGTGCTGAGAAGGACCTACTCTCTGACAACCAAACTTTAAAACCCTGGGTCTGTAGAAAGTTGACCTGGGATGAAGTCATCAGTCCTAAGAGCCAGCAAGTGGCTTTCCCCAAAGCAGCTCCCGTGTGCTGCTATCATCTTTCTGATCTTTCTGGGTGTATAGAAGCCAGCCTTCTGGGGTCACAAGTCAGCAAGGTGATGGCATTGCAGCCAGGTTCTCAGGTAGATGATAGGTCATGCCTCAAACCCCCCTTAGGTCCAGAGTCACTACACTCACCATCCATCCTAATGGGTGGAATGCCTGGAAAATCAGGACCAATGAATTTGCCATAGAACTCATTACAGTCTCTCTCACTTCTGGGCCTGGTGCATCCATCCCAAATGCCCTTCTCCTCTTTGCCTAGCAAATTCTGAATCATCCTTTAAAGCCCAGCTCAGAAGCTATTTTATTCAATAAGTATTTGCTCAATTTGGACTATGGTTTTGGCCCTACACAGTGGGTACAGGGGCAGCTGGGCCTCACAGGGCTTAGTCTGGAGGGAGATTGCAATGTGATGCAGATAATGTTGGGATCATGAGAGCAACACAGAGTGTAGTGGAGGCAAGAGCACAGCTATTTACCACGGAGGACAAAGCATGGGAGACATTACCTCTCAGGGGAGAACTGAGGGATAGGTAGGAGTCAGCCAGGTCGAGGCAGGAATGGAAGGAACACTGAGGGAATATCGTACGTAAAGGCCCTGTGACATATTAGTACATGATATACAGTTGATACGGCTGTCGCATTGTGAGTAAGGCAGGGATTGTGTTAACAGGAGGCTGAGCAGCACTTCGAAGGCCAGGGCTAGATTTGGGATTTGATTGTAGGTGCAGCAAGATGCCATTGAAGAGAATGCAACAGGCAAGTGATCCAGTTTACAGCTGAAAAGGCTAGTTCTGTAGTGATCCAGGTGAGAGAACATGGAGACTTGGCGCGGGTGCTAGCAGGGGGTGCACGGAGGAGGGAATACAACATGGACTTTTAAATTCGAGGCTGAGCACACAAGATTGTCAGATGGGCTGGAGGCAGGGATGAGAGATGGGTCAGGAAGTCCTCCTCGGTTTTTGGCTTGAGCGTCTGGGTGAATAATGCTTCCATTTATTGATGACGAATGACGGAGGGAAGAATTGTGTGGGTTGAGGAATCGAGATTTTGGCTTTGAATGTGTTCGATTTGATATGAAAGACCTAGGCTAGAGATGGTGATCTGGTAGTCAGCAGCATAAAGGAGATGTGGCAGTTTTCATACATGTCTGCAAATTTGTAGGCACTCCTCCTATTGAATCTGGGCTGCGCCTTAGTGACTCTGTTGTAACCTATAGAATGCAGCTACTTGTCAGGTTAGGGCAGTAAACATGGCTTCCACCTGGTCCTCTGTGAGAAGCCTAAGGAAAGGCCATGTAGAGATGCTCCAGTCAACAGTCCCTGTGGGGCCTGTCCTTCAACCATCACAGCCCAGACATGTGAGTGAAGGACCCCACCCCCTGGTCTGGCACCCAGAACCTCATATTCTCAGTTTAGGACCCAATACTTTCCCTGCTGAACAGGACTGGAGCAGGGCAACGAATACACCTGCGTTTCCCTGCAGAATCCACTTCCACGTGCAGCGTGGTAGTGGATTCCCAGAGGTTGCAGTCAATTAAGTCACCCCCACATGTTGGAGAATCCCTATCAGAGTCCTGGGCACTGTGGAGCAGATACAAGTCATCCCTGCTGTGCCCTGACCACATTCTTGACCCATGGGCATAATAAACAGTTGTTTTATGCCACTACATTTTAGGGGTAGTTTGTCATATAACAAAAGATATTTGAAATATGAAATAACCAAAGCCAGCAGGACCGATGAGATCATTCAGGGGGAGTAAGAGATGGGAGAATAAGAAAAACACAACAGAGGGCCGGCCAAATGGCGCATTGGTTAAGAGCTGGTTTTGGGATGCCAGCGGTCCTGGTTCAGATCCCACATATGAGGGCCAGTGACACTGCTCTCTATGGCTAACAACAGCTCCACCTGTAGCTGGGCTGCGAGCCCTGGCGATGGTGTAGGCTGCAGCCCCTGCTGCAGTGGGCTGCCATAGGCTACAGTGAGTGGCCAGCAGTCAGCGCTAGCTGCCAATAGCCATGGTGAGCGACCATCCAGAGGCCAGCAACCGATCTGCCTCATCCAGGAAGAGCGCAATGATGATACCAACATGGGCCAGTGAAACAACATCCTCCACAACTAGACTGAAGAACAAAAAGACAGCAACTTGTCTGTTCCCCTTCACCGATTCCCCAATAAAATCTTTAAAAAAAAAAAATAGATCAAGTTTAAAAAAAAAAAAAGAAAAGAAAAACACAACAGAAAGGTAGCAAGGGGGAAAGAAGGCTATCATGTCATGAAACCCAAAGAACAAAGTCATGGTGTACAGTATTAAATGCTGCGGACAAGTCGAGATAACTGAAAAATGCCTTTCGGTTTTAGGAACCAGGGCAGTGGTGACTCAGCAGGGCAGCTGCACTGACAGCAGACAGGAAAAGTAGGATTCTTACAGAAGGGAGAAGCAGGGATGAAGAACAAAAGAGGGACCTTCTGCCTGTGACAGAAGGGAGGGCAGACTGTGTGTGCCGATCCCACGAATTCTTTTGATTTGGTGACAAGTTTAGGGAGTTCCCTTCTGAGGATTTTTGTTCTTCCTTAAGCTAAACTTTTGGAGGTTATGTTTTGCTCCCAGTCTGCACTCTTGGCTTACCTGGGGGCCCCTGCCTGGCACCAGCACCCTGTCCCATGAAGCTCAGGCCAAACATACCGTGGGGGCATTGAGGTCACTACTAGACCTGGGAGTTTGGCCTCCTAGCTCTCCTTCCTTGCTGTTTAATCCAATTCTTTTGAAGCTCCCAACCCATCTGAGTTTGCCCCACACTGCACAGCAACTATGGTGGGATTGAGCCCAGGCTAAAATCCAGGGGTTCATTTTTTTTTGGAATAAGTTTCAGGCTCGCGGAGGAACTCAGCAACGGAAGTGCTGATGGGAACAGCTTGAGCTTTCCTCTAAGAGTAGAGGAACAGCTTTCAGAAGCAAAGTGGTTTCCACAGGTTCTCAAAGAAACACTTGAATATTGATTGGTCTCAGGCAATTTCTCAAGGGAGGCGGCCATGTGTGCCTCACATGCTTTTTCTGGGGTTATGATGGAACTGAGCAGGGACTGGGAATGATGCAGATGGCATCCGTCAGATGACCACAGGCCTGGACATGCACTGAGGGCCAGATTGTCCAAGTCCATGAATTTATTTCAGACTAAAAAACCTTTTATATGACTTGAAATGCTCTCCCAAGGAGATTTCCCCTATCTCTTAGGATTCAGGCAATATCCTCAAGCACATCCTATGGGATTATTTCCCCAATGTTTCCCAAGTCTGTAATAAGGGTCATCATACATTTCTCAACACATGGATCAACCAACCAGACACTCGTTCTCCCTCTGCCTAATAACTGTTACCTACGGGGATTGTTTCCTAAGGGAAATGGTAATCAATGGAAAAGAGAAAGCCTTTAGAATTGCAATGAAAAGAGCTTTTTCAATTTCCTGGGAGTGAGTGAATTTTGCACAGGAAGCAATACAGGTATTTCCTTCTCTGTCATATTGGGTAATAAAACCCCTGAGTTAATCAGGCTATATTTTCACCTGGGTTCCATTTTGGATCACTGTAATAGGTCTCCTGCTCTGGGTACACATTTTTTTCAAGCATATTTTAGTGGTGTTAAAAAGTGGAAAGTGGGTCGGCCGAGTGGCGTGGTGGTTAAGAGCTGGCTTGGGAACGCCAGCAGCCCCGGTTCGGATCCCACATATGAGGGCCAGTGACACTGCCCTCTAAAAAAAAAAAAAAAAAAAAGTGGAAAGTAAGGGTTAGCTTGAGAGTGGGCGTGGTTAGGAAAAGAGCGACCGAAAAAAGCTCTGCAGCCCGAGTACAATTCAGAAAGAGTTTAATAAACAGCCGCTAAACATTGCACCAAAGCATTTGGAAACACAATTTCTACAAAGAGGCAAAGGTCAGGCTTCCATTCTAATTCCTTAAGACGATCATTAGTAGCCCCACCCCCACCCCCTCCCCCCCATCCCCACATATCCACAACACTACACTCTTCTAGTCAGGAAGTTACTTACAGACACATTATTAGGAATAATGGGACTGGCATGCATTGTCCCAGCAATGGCAGGAAGCGGAATGGGGAAGGATGGATGAAAAGGCATCCGGCAGCTAAGGACAGACCCCTGGGGGGCTTTGTTCAGGAGTGGGCAGGGAGAATCTGATTTTGGTCCATCTGTGGCTTTACTTTGGGCTTCCAGGATGCTCTGGATGAGTGGCTGTGGCTGCCATCTTATCTCCTTCCCTTGAGCCCTGACTCTTAGAAATGGTCTCCTTGGGTAACAAACACATGGCAACTTTCTAAAACTGCATTTGGGACCCAGCAGGCTAAGATGAGCAACTGGGCAAACGGCAGTGTTTGGCTCTGTTGAGGGTACACTCAGCAATGTTAGCGGGACAAGTAATTTTCCTGTTAATTGTTTTTTGTTTTTTTTTTCCATTGAGATTTATACCAATGAATTGAGAGTCACAGCTTGGGGGAGAGGGTTCAAAATAAGAATTGTGAGACATATGAAGGGGAGCCCCGGGGTTTGGGTGCCTGGATGCTTCCTAGGGTATCCAGTGCTCTGGTTGCTGCGCCTTCACTATCTACTGTTTGCGGATCATGCCCTTGATAGCTGTCTCCCGGTTGACATAGGTGGCCCAATAGACCAGATTGAAAATGGCGAAGAGCACAGGAAAGATGATGCGGGAGATTTTGTCAACCTTGCTGACACTGTTGTAGGTCTTGGTCTCAGTCGGGATGTCCTGCACGTAGGTGGTCTTGGGTGAAGCAATGAGTGTCGGGGTCGAGGAGGCACTGGCAGTAGCCCCCTTGGAGATGGTGGAGAACTCCGTGTCCTTGGCCAGGTTGATGGGATAGGTGGTCCCCACGATATTGAAGGTGGTGCTGGTTTTCTTTGTCGGGGCTGCTGGTGTTTTCTTCTAAGGGCCAGAAAAAGTAAGGGAGAAGGGGGGGACAAAAGAAAATCTAATTAATTCTTTGCACAGAGCACCTCCAGAGGCTGTGGGGAGGAGGAACCATGAGGAAAGTTAAGAAATAGGGGCCATGAAGCCAATAGCATTGAGTAGCCATGTTTGTGTCTAGGGCTAATTGAAGATGAGTTTGAAAAGAGAAAATGTACATCGTTCTGGTTTACTGGCTACGTGGCTTTGGCCAAGTCGCTTCTCCTTTTTGAGCTTCAGTTTCTTCATCTGCAAAATGAGGATCAAAATATTCGGCAGAGTTGTTGAGAGGATCAGATGAGAGAATGGTGGTAGAAATCACGTAAAAACTCTAAAATGTTGGTCACATGTAGGGTCCTATATAATCATGTGATTTGATCCTCAAGGTAACCCTAATGTGGTACGTGGGTGAGACCACTCCCATTTGACAGATGAGAAAAAGCCTCAGACTGACTGGCAGAGCCCACAGCAGCCACGTGGGCTCCTGACTTTTACCCGGGGCTGCACTGTGCTGTTTTCTACAGGCGCCAGACCCTTTTTGGTTACCCGAGAAATAACTCCAAAAGGCTTCAACCATCAAGTGGCACATCTCCTGTGGGGAAGAGAGCTCGGTGAGTCTGAAAGTCATTTCGTCTTAGAGACACAATAAATACTATGGCATGTTTACATGCATCATCACAACAGTATCTCACCCTTCATGCACTGTAAATGTGTTCAGCAAGCTGGGGGCACACCAGGGTTTTCCATTCTTGCAAGGCTTCAGGCAGGAGCCACAACCTCCCCAGGGAGCTATGCAGATGCCCCCTCTGACACAGAAACAGGACCCCTTTGGATGTATTTTTCCAGAGGAAAAAGAGAAAGAAAAACTCATTGGGAAACAAGCATGCACACATGTGCCCATTTGTTCTCACGTCTATGACGTGTGTATGTGTGGACCCTCTGTGTAGGAAAGAGAAGCAGAAGCAAAGCTCAGGCCTGGAACAGGAGAGAGAGGTGAAGGGGGGCCCAGGAGGCAGGCCAATCCCAGCCCCAGGCCAAAGGCCGCGGCCCAGCGCAGAGTCTGCAGTTTGCTGTCTCACTCCCCACTCTGGCCTCTGTCTCCCTTTCATCCCTCTTTGTTTCTAGGGAAGAGTGCAAACAGAAGAGCTGCAGAAACGCCCAAGAATATCTGATGAAAAATGCTGGCTAGTTGTTAACACCCGAATTTCACACATCTCGCAGTGTTCCCTTTGCTTCCCAGCATACTTGTTTTATCTCTTTACTCCTCTTCTTTCTACTTCTTTCTTTCTTGGGTTTCTCTGCCTCCACCCTCTCTTACTGACTCCTTTTTCTCCTAATCTCTTTCAATTTCTCTTCTTTACTTTAGCCTCCCCATCATTTTGATCTTTAATTTTTTTTTCCCCTTTACAGCGCACTGCCATTTACCTTCCTGATCGTAATAATAACTTTTGCCAAATATTTACTGAGTGTCTATCTACTGGGCCAAGAACTATGCTAGATATTTATGGACAGGTAGGAAGGTTACAAGATGAGTCAGTTTTAGCCCCTGTTTTCTGGGAACTCACAGTCCAGGGTGGGGGAGAGAGCCTTGTGAACACACAATTACCATACAGGGTGCTCAGAGCCCTCACAGACGCACAGAGTGTGATGGGAATTTACCAGAGGGAGGGACAAAGTATCCGCAGGCATTGGAAATGGTGGCTCAGAGAAGGCAGTGATCTATGTGAGCTGGGTTGCCAAAAGGATGATGCAGCACAGGCCGAGGATACTGCTTGTCTGAGGTGTGACAAGGAGTGTGCTTAGCTAAGGCTTGGATGCCATGTCTTCCTCTTGTGGCTGCCTCAGCTGTCTGTGAGCGGGGCCCATGAGGGTGTGTTGGTTTAAGTAAATGGACAGTCTGACTAACAGGGCATTTCAAAAGCAGTGCTGTTCTTTTTCTTCCAGGATTGCAATCACATTACAAGTGGAAGGGGGCAAGACTAAGGCTTCCCAAGGTCCAGTAAATGCTTTAAATACTACATGGGACTCCTTTATAATTAGCAAATTCATTGTGTGACTAGAGACCTGCTGCTAAATGTCCCTGCTATTAAATAAAGGAGCATTTTACATGTTTGCCTGCTTACTTATTACTTTGCTTCATAATCTTCTGTTTTTGTGGGCAGACAGAAAAAAAAAAAAGGAAAAAACCTACTACCCTGACTTTGCTGGAAGCTTTCCCACGTTATTTCCTTTAGTCACCTTATAAACTGGTTATGACCAAGTCTCCGAAACAATCATTCTGAATAGCAAACACTGTCTTTAGCTCCGTGGGCCTTTTGTATTCTATGGGTGAAGAAAAGCAGCGGTTGATTTAATTGCAGATTTTTTAAGTAATAAAGGAAATGTATGTTTTGATTTCCCTCGCCCTTTCCCACATGGTACATTTTAATCAGCCAGTATAATTTTTCACCTAAGTTGTCAAAGAAGGAAATCAAAGCAAAAGTTGTAAGTGTTAAGAAGACAGGAGCAGCAGGCAGAGATTGATGGTTCATATTTCTGCATCTATTTCTCTAATACTTCTCTATGCTCTGGAATTTGATACATACAAACTTGAATGACTTCATTTTGAGCTGCAACTGTATTCCTACCTCCTTATCCAAGTGCCCGGCTCTTTGGCACATGATAGATGTTCACTATATGAAAAAACAATCCCGTCACTAAATATTCTCCACAAGACTTGCAGCTTGTTCCTCCTGGGTCTTGACCTCTCCTATACAGAGAGCATATCTGTAGAGTTCAGCCTAGAACGATTCCATTACCACAAAACTGACACTGACTCATCCAAATTCCCTCAAGCAGTCTGACCCCAGGACAAGGATGCCTTCCTGCTAGAAAGCTGCCTCACGTGAGTATGGGATGAGGCAATGAAAAACTTCTATGGACCAGTGCATGTCCAACTCCAGAGTTCTCCTGTCTATTGTTTCCATAAATGCACTTTTATTGTAGCTCTGAGACCCAGCCAGGACTACAGAAAAATGCAGATGTGGCCCGGTGCCTCTTGGTCAACCTAACAGCCATCCAACTTTCTTGAACCCATTTTCAGAAGTAGGCAAAGTAATAGTGTGTGCTTTCTGCGATTCAAAGACGAATCAGAACAATGACAATGCCCCCCTCCCCTGTTTTTAAAATGGGCAAAGGATTTGAATAGACAGTTCTCCAAAGAAGACGTACAAACAGCCAACAAGCACATGAAAAGACACTCAACGTCACTAGTTATTAGGGAAATGCAAATCAAAACCACAATGAGATGTCACCTCACATCCATTAGGATACCTACTATCATCAACAACAACAAAGAAAAACAGAAAATAACAAGTGTTGGCAAGGATATGGAGAAATTGGAATCCTCGAGCAAATATGGGGAATGTAAAATGGTGTAGCCGCCATAGAAAATGCTATGTTGGTTCCTCAAAAATTTTAAAATAGAATTGAAATATGACCCAGCAATTCCATTTCTGGGTATATACCTCCCAAAATTGAAAGCAAGGTCTTCAAAGAGATATTTGCACACCCACGTTCATAGCGGCATAATTTCCAGTAGCCAAACGCTGGAAGCAACCCAAGTGTCCATAGAGAGAAGAATGGATGAACAAAACATGGTCCATCCATACAATGGAATATCACTCAGCCTTAAAAAGGCAGGAAATTCTGGGGCCGGCCGAGTGACGCAGAGGTTAAGCGCTGGCTTGGGAAGCAAGCGGCCCCGGTTCGGGTCCCACACGTGAGCGCCACTGACACTGCCCTCAGGAAAAAAAAAAAAAAAGGCAGGAAATTCTGACACACGCTACAACACGGATGAACCTTGGGGATGTTATGCTAAGTGGAAGAAGCCAGGTACAAAAAGACAAATACTGTGATTCCACTTATATGAAGGCACTTTAGAGGAGTCAGATTCATAGAAACAGAAAGTAGCATGGTGGTTGCCAGAGGAAGCGTAGAAGGGAAAAAGGGGGATTTGTTTTTTAATGGGGACAGTTTCAGTTTTGCAAGATGAAGAGCTCTGGAAATTGGTTGTACAATATTGTGAATATACTGAATATTACTGAACTGTGCATTTAGATGAATTATAAAATAAGAGAGAACTAAAATATAAGGGAGAAAGCATAAGACACATACAGAGAGTCATAAATAATGAGTCATGGGAATTCAAAAGCAGAGAGTAGCAAGCGGAATTAGGGGGGCGTCAATCAGCCAGCAGAAAGGGGAGAAAATGCAGCAAGAAGAAAATTGCTTGCACCAGTTTTCTGAGAGGGTGGGAGGTATCCAGAGTATAAGTAGGGAAGCACCTGCGGCCAGATGACAGCTAAGGAGAGAGTGGATGAGACTCACATACTATCTATATCTGCCTTGGTGGGAAGAAAGGTACATGGTAAGTTAAGGCAACTCTCATACAATGGCTTCTACATTCCCCATGGAGAAGGGGAAGGTGCTAATCAAGGTTTAAAATAGATTATAGGGAATAGATGACAGAACTGCTTAGGGACACAAGGAAGGGGTGCAGGCACATGTGGAGGAGCCGCAGAATTCAAGAGCAGAAGATCATAAACGTGAGCAGTCCATCAACGTCTGTGGATTTTTTTTGGAGAGAAGCACAGGAGTTGGACTGAAGTGAGTGAGGAGGTTGAGGATGCTGAGGGAGTGATGGCAGTGATACTCCATGCAGCCAAGGCTGGACAGAAAAGTAAGGGAAACAAGGAACTGTGGGTTTTGAGAAACTACAGAGATTATTGACTTATTCATTCATTTGGTAAGTATTTAGTGTCTACTACATGGCAGGTTCTGTGCTATGCGCTGGGGGTACAGCAGTGAACAGGAAAACATGGCCCTTGCCCTCAAGGAGCTCACATGTCATGTGATAAACATGCAAGCAAGTAAACATATGCAGTAAATGCTAGTCAGAGAAAGCCTCTCTGAGAAGGTGAGCAGAGATCTGAATAAAATGAGAAAGCAAGCCATGAAAAATCTGAACAATGAAACTTCGAGAGAGACAAAAAACAGTAGTGACAAAGCACTTGTGGAATGAGAGTGACTTGTACAAGGATCAAGGAGACCACTTGTGACTTAAGTGGGGTAAATGAAAAAAAAAAAAAAAAAAAAAAAAAAAATGGTAAGAGATAGTGTCTTAGATCTGGGGTCCAGAGCCTATTAGGCTTTGAAAGCCATGGTAAGGATTATAGATTTAAAAAATTTTTTAAATTGGGGTACAGCCATGGTCATTGGTTACACATTGCTTTCATGCTACAATGGCATAGTTGACTCTTTTAGGGAGGGCGCAGCTCACAGTGGCCCATGCGGGGATCGAACCGGCAACCTTGGTGTTAGCAGCACCACACTCTAACCAACTGACCTAACCAGTCACCCCAGGATTATGGATTTTGATCTCAGTGTGGTGAGAAGCCATTCAAGCACTTTGAGCAAAACTTTTCTAATTTACCATTTTACATCATCAGTCTAACTGTTGGGCAGAGAATGGACGATTACCATGAAAGCAGAGAAATGAAGAGGCTAATCCAATGAGGCTAATGAGAGATCTGGCAATGGAATGCGAAGGAAAATATCAAGGAACTAAGGGAAAAACAGGACATGCTAATGTATGAGAATCCAGGTGAAGCTCAGGAGCTTCAAAGGAGACATGTTTAGTGCAAAAGATGGAAGAGAAATGGTCTGGAAGCAGTACTGGAGACTAAGAGGATGAGAACTGTATTTCTAGGGGATGAGAGTGAGACCGTCCATTAGCAGCTTCTGCCAAGCAGGAAGGCAGGGGGAGGGAAGTCTCAGCTCAGAAACGGGTGTCAGTTAAGAGAGGAGTTAGTTGGAAGGGTCATTCAATCAAGAAACTGGTGGTGCCGAATAGTGTTTTTTCCAGCGAACAGGAGTTCCTGGGGGAAATGAAGGAAAGGTTTATGAGGGATAGGATAGAGGAGTCTAGAGAAAGGCGCAGCAGAGTACAAGGATAAGAAGTGAGGGGAGAATACATAACCACAAAGGGACTGACAATTTGAGCGTTGACCAAGGATGACATGGAGGTGAGCCCTGTAGAACAGATGACCTCACGTGTCCACAAAGAAGTTATCGTGAGGTTTCTGATATCAACAGACAGTTCCAAACATACGAATGCCATTGGCTGACTTAACTCTGATGGCCTTCCCAACAAAACAAAACACTAGAACAAGTACTACAGGCAGTCCAATTCGTTCATTTCCAAAGCGCTTACCTAGTGTAGAAACAGCAGTAGCGACGGGCTGGGGGGATAACGCAGGACTCATTTGATAGAACTGACCACAGGCTCAATTCTCGTTTATGATATCAGATGGCTCATCGAATTGAAAAACAAAGACAGAACTTGGAGTGGTTGCAAATAATGTAAAGCAGTTGTGAAAATCCTATATATGAAATGAGCATGGAGACAATACTGTTGGTAAGGTGATGAAGAAAAATAGAGTGAGACGGCCAGGTGGCGTGAGCATCCAAGCACAGAGCAGTCTGTGTGAAGTCAAGCAGTAGGTAAGGATCTGGACGGAGCAAGGCAGGAATGGAAGGGTGGCTTCCACCTGCAACGGCTGCTGAGGAAGTAGTTTCCTCAAAAAACCAGCCATGTCGGGACCCCCTCTCATTTTGAGAGCTGTTACTTTCTACCCTAACAAACCATCCTCTGCTACAAACTTTAAAAAAAAACACACAACCAAACAGCCAAGTTTCAGTTAAAAAGAAACAATGGTTGAGGGGCCATTGGTTTTCTCTCTCCCATGACCCTGAGCGCTGGGTCCCGCATCAGGGCTCTGTATATATGTGTACATATGCCTTACTTTTCTCCTTAGACCATCAGTCACTGAGTGCTAGGGTCATGCAATGTTTAGCTGTGCATTCCACAAATATTCCAGAAATGACTGCTGGTTCTGTTGGTTTGAATTGATTCACCAGTGGTCATATGATTGTTGTCAGAGCATTCATGCTGACTGTAGAAGAGGATGGGAAGGCCGCCAGGTTATGGATGCAACTTAACCCAGTGATTTTCACTCATCCCAGAGAAAATACCCAGGACTGACTTGATCTGTGGCTATGTACGCCGGAATGCCCCCACAGATTTCAAAGCCATGCAATGATAAGAAATGAAACTTTTTCAAGATCTGGATGGAAGTTGAGCCTGTTCTCTAATGTAAAATAAGATAAAATATTATTCTAGAGCATTCAAATTATCTTCTTTGAAAATAAGAAAAAAAGCCTAAGAATTACTGTTTCTAAAATTAAGGTAAGAATTTATGAATATTTTAAAAGCAGCTGTAAGAATAATAATTATATTCTTGTTAAATGTACAGGTTTATTTCTTCATTTTAATTTGCTTTTATTTTTAATTTTCAAAAATGTAATCAAAGTAATTATACAGTTTTTAATAAAATAGAACTTAAAGGTTTCTAATGCAAACCAGGAAACCCACACCCCAATGCACCCCAACCTTGTCCAGAAACTTGTAATTATTTTTAATTCTCTTAGTTGATACTTCTAATAGTTATTTCTATATTTCTAAATAATATGCTTGTACTTCTATCAGTTTTACACATAATCATCTTTTCATTATAATGACTTGCCTCAACTTATGCAATCTTTCCACCATCCTCCAGTAAAACTATATCAATATTTTTACTTCAATCAATAATCAGTGCTGATGTCATTATAGATTACTATTTAAATATCTCTAGCCGCCTGCTCCAAACTTAGGACTTCCCTTCATTTATCTCCTGTGTCAGATACTCTCTTTTCTGGATCCAATGTCTTTCTCTTTTATGTTCTTGTTTCAACAGAACATATCCTCCATATCTTCAGTAAGTGGAGTACTGGGACGTGACATTTCCTAGTTCTTCCAGCTCCAAAGATCTGTACCTCTTTACTTAACAGATACTTTGGCTAGGCTTAGGATTCCAGGTCAAAAAGCATTTGTCCCTCTGATTGATGAGATTTCGTGCTCCATTATCTTTCAGCATCCAATGCAGTTGAGAAGTCGGATGCCATTCTGCTAATAGTTTCTTTGTAGGTTATATTTATTTTCTCTCTCAAATCTTTTTAGACTGTCGCTTTATCCCTGATCTTCTGAAAGTTCATGTTGATGTGCCTTTATGTCAACATATGAGGACACTTCCAGGGTGGAGGCTTATGTCTCCATCTGTCACAAGTGTCTTGTATAATTAGTTATTTAACTTCCTTCAGTCCCTTTTCTGTGTTCGCTGCAGCTTCTGAGCTGGATGGACTTCATAGATTCATCCGTAAGTCTCTTAACTTTTCTTTTACATTCTCCATTTTGTTTTTGCCCTGCTTGTAGGGAGATTTTCTCCAGTTTATTTTCCTACCTCTCTATTGAAATTTTATTTTGGCAATTCTTTTGAATTTTAAGAGCTCTTTCTATTCTGATTTCCTTATATATTCGCATCCTATTCCTGCTTCACAGATATGATATATTTACAAATATAAGATACCAGTTAGTTTTGGTTTTCTTAAATACTCCTTAATTCCCTAAATTTTCTCTCTTTTCTCCAAGATGAGCTGGTTTTGTTTTTGGTGGTTGGTTTTTGTTTTGTTTTGTTTTTAATTTTTGCTTTTCTCTCTCACATTGCAAACCTCACTTTGGTAATCCTTGTTGTCTCAATATTATTTGGCACCATAAAAGACGTCTGTCTCTGATCAGTGTGCCTGAGGCGGGCTTGTTAATTAGTAGGCTATGACGTTAAGACAATCAGTTGGAAGCAAGTCATTTTACAGGGCACTCCTAAGTCAGTACATAAAGGACTTTTCTCTGGAGACAATCAGCTTCTTTAGAAAGAAGTGAAACTTCTGCTGTTCTTCTGGCTGCAGACATTTCATGCCAGGCAGTCTCTGAAGTCTTAACTACTCTGTCCACAGACTTTTAACCAACCCCCCCTAGTTGTTTTCTTCTCTGCTGTACCGAGCATCTCAAACACTGAGTTTCTCTGGGGTTCTATCTTATTCCAGCATGATAAATCAGTTCTTCTTTGTTTCCACGTTTATTATTCTAAAAAATGCATTAAAATCTCTTGTCTAACTGCAATCCCTTCTCCTGGTGGCTGTGGGTTTATACCTATTTTATTTCTTTATTCTCATTGTAGTGGGATCTTCAAAAGAAGCAGTGATAAACACATAGTCAATCCTCAGAAACCCACAGGTCATCTATTTTACAGAGTGTTATTATAAGATGCTTTTTTGCCTTCATTTGAAAACAAGGTTTTGTCTCCACCTGTTCTTTCTTTTCCTTTATAATATCCCTCCTTACATTTTAGCTTATTCTTGATCATAGTACAGATCAGAAATAGATTTTTAAATCATTTATATTATTTTTAAACAGTTTCATGCTCACCCATTCTAGTTCTATGAAGTAAATAAGGTTTAATATGTCTCTCTAAAGTAAGAAAAAAGAAACTAAAATAAGTGAAAATTAAATTCCAAAGTTTTTACTTTCAATGCACTTCATTTTTTTCCTGTGGGTCAGTGGATCACAGTGTTCGTTCCTTCACATTGTAGAAATGTAGACAAAGTATAGCCCCCTCACAGTACAGATCCGTTTTTATATATTCCATAGGCTGTTTTTCGAATCTTATAATTGACTTCTTTTAGATAAATAAACTGACATCAGAGAGGGACTAAGGAAGAAGACTGAGGTCACCATCTTTGCAGAAGAGCTTTAGAGAATTCTTTTTTCATTTTCAGCACTCCTTGGCATTGGGAAATGGTCATCATTTTTTTTTTTTTTTTTTGAGGGCAGTGTCACTGGCCCTCATATGTGGGACCCGAACCGGGGCCGCTGGCTTCCCAAGCCAGCGCTTAACCACCGCGCCACTTGGCCAGCCCATGGTCATCATTTTTGACATCTAGAGTCTCTTGACAATTTATTCTAGTTCTCTCTGCCTTCACACCACCCACATACTTCTCTTCTCGGACAGAAAAGTACGAGTCTATCACATTTTTCATAAGACATCCGTGATAGCCTTTCAGATATCTGAGATGAGCAATCATTTCCTTGAGGCATTTGTCCCTCCTCCATTGTAGTAACAGCCAAACTGGAACAGTGTGCTTAAACATGGCCCAACCAGTGCAGAATAAAAAGCGCTTCCCAATTCCCTTACTCTAGGTGATTCTGAACTCAAGCTCAAATCAAATTTGGCTTTTTGAGCGTGATACCACATAGAAAGCTTACATTAAATTTGCTTCTCCCTATATCTCAGCATCTTATTTATAATATACAATTGTTGTTAAGCTTTTTTTTTGGAAGAAAGTTTCTTTTCTTTTCTTTAAAGTTTATTGGGGTGACAATAGTTAGTAAAGTTATATAAACTGAAAGCAACAAAGGAACAAGACAAACAAATACACAAAAACTCATAGACATAGACAATAGTTGTGAAGCTTTTCTATCCCAGAACTATTTTGAATCTATGTGTAAGAATATGTTTGATTTAGCAAATGTTAATCTTTTGAATTTAGCCTGTTCTCTCAAACTTGAGAAATTTTTTGATTCATAATTCAGAAAATACTCCTTCTCCAACCAGCATTCAGTAATGACAGCTTATAAATTTGAACCTGCTATCTTATATGTCTTCATTGGAGTCACTGATGGACACGTTTAAGAGGGAACGGTCAAAGATGAAGCCTTGTGAATGATCACAGGGACAGCCATTCAGGTTGATGTCCAGCCGTCAGTCAATTCTATTTGACTTCAACTGATCAACCAACTACATCAGCCTAAGTGTAATATTTTTCAACTGATGTTTCTTCTTCATGAAGGCATAATTGAAAAACTTATTCAGAGGTCTTGATAAAGTCTATGATATTTCGTGCTAGCAGTCTAGCAAATTTTTCATACAATTTCTTAAGGTGAGTTTGGCATAATTTCTTCTTAGTGAACTCAGGCTGGATATCAGTTATTAGTGCTAATTGCTCTTAAAACATCTGTTTAATAATCGAGTCTAGGGACCTTTCAGTTTAATATGTCAGAGTAAGGACATCTTTGCTTTCTGCTCCTCTCTGGAACCAACCAAAAACTATAAGGAGAATGAGAAAAAGAAACCAAAACTCCATCTTTGATGAAACGAAAGAATTTTTAACCCTGATCCCCCAAAGTAAGGGCTCCCAAATACAGTAAAACTTGGATCAGGGTGAAGAAGACACTGAGGATGCCTGCCGTTCTGGATTTCAGGCCAAGAATAGAGTCCTAAAAGGTTGGAGGCACGATCCGAAGAAACAAATGACCCCTGTTTTGAAACAAATGAGTGTTCTGGCTGGGAGTGAGAATAGCCTGGAACACGGTTTGGCTACCACATAATGGCAGAGGAGGTAGAGGCTGAAAAAATGAAAGGATATAATACTACACACACTCACAAGCATACACCCCTGCACTGTACACAGAGGGCTTTCTTTTGAGCAAGGGAAACTTCTTGCTGGTTAGAAGCAGAATTACAATTACAAGGAGGCATACCCACAAGAATTTAT
Source organism: Aselliscus stoliczkanus (assembly GCA_033961575.1). Taxonomy (NCBI): domain Eukaryota; kingdom Metazoa; phylum Chordata; class Mammalia; order Chiroptera; family Hipposideridae; genus Aselliscus; species Aselliscus stoliczkanus. The sequence continues at coordinate 8,218,592 of CM066737.1, read as the reverse complement.
ACAGACAACAAATGGGGCTTAAACTACTCACTCTCAAGTATTCACTGTCAACTTCTCACTACAACCCTACTCACTCTCTCAGTCCCTCCGCAAAATGATACTTTTACACAAAGCAGGGCTAGTAAAGAACTCCTCTAATTAAACTTCAAGTAATAATTGAAAACAAACTAATATAGTACTGATGCAAAATATGTTGCAAAAAGGAGGAAAAGATGACCAATAAAGGATTGTGGAACAAGACACAAAACAAACATAGGAGACATTGAAAATAAATCAGCAGAGATCATAGTAACGAAAAATAATACCACCATAGAAATGAAGGTGAATAGAAACTGGTGAAAATGGTCACAGACATGGAAGACAAATGAGCAAAATGAGAGTTAAAAATTATTAGAGCAAAGTGGTAGACAGGAAAGACAAAGTTCTATGATATTTATAATTTGTGCTTCTAGGAAGAGAACACAACAGATATGTTTCAGGAAAGCTTTCCTGAAAGAAAGACAACTGCGAATCTATTGGCTTTAAGGGCAAAATGCTGTCGTGGGAACAATTCACACAGATGGGTCAAGATATATCCTTGTAAAGCAACTGGAATTTGTAAGTAAAAGAAACATGCATATCGGCTTCTAGGCCATAAAATCAAGTCCCCTGTTATGTGAGAGATTCTCGGGCTGGTTTTAAATTTCTCCATAACAACGTTCAGTGCTAGAAATGAGTATAACAATCAATGTCTACATGGACATCAGAGAAAGAGAACATGACCCATGAACTGTAAAACAGCCCAACTATCATTCAGGTGTACATACAACTGACAATTTCACACATGCAAGGTAGTAGGAAATATGGTTCTCACGAGCCATTCTTAAAGAAACTTCTAGAGGATAGCCTAAGGGAACTAGGCAATGAATGGAAAAATGAATAAAAAAGACTATTTTGAGAAGAGAGCTCATTTAAATGCAGAACTATGACTAATCAACTATAGGAATTATGTCTGCATAAAAGCATATAAATGATATAAAATTTGACAATTGAGAAACAGTAGTATAACAAACAAAACTTGGGAGATGACACAGACTGATAGAAAAGGTAGGATAAGTATACTAATTTCCTTTTATCTTATAGTGGGTGAGGGGTCGACAGACCCTGTTCATAGCTGATAAATCAAGTATTCGACAGGTAAATATGTCTTAAGGACACAAAGGTAACAACTAGACTAAGTGTAATAAACCAACCAAAAAATTCCTATGGTAGAGTAGATGAAATAGAAATACGATTATTTCTTCATAATTTGTAGCAAGGAGTTAATAAATTCTATCAAAATCAACAGCCAAAATCTATTACAAAATTTTGCCAACTCATTGGTCTGCATTCTACGGAAGATACATCTTTTCCTCCAGTTTGAAAAAAATCTTCATTATCTTTTCTCCATGATTCTTCAAAGAGTACTGGAATGGTTCTGGGACCACATCTGCCAGTTATTTTTTGTTTGTTTGTTGGTTTGTTTATCATCTTTGGATAATCTTCATCTATATCTAGAGATCTGAACTCTTTTAAATCAGCCAAAGACAACAATTGAGTTCACTGTATTCGTGTTTTATTCCTACCAATTCCAGTTGGTTTATTTTCTCGCTCTCTTTTCTTCGTTCCCATCCATCCACCAATCCAACTAACATTTGTTCAGTTTTTACTGTAAGTCAGATGCTGTGCAAGGATGCTGGCTAGTTAGAAAGGTGAAGCAGACAAGAATCTGCCCTCAAAAAGTTCAGACTAAAGGCCGGCCGAGTGGTGCAGTGGTTAAGTGCTGGCTTGGGAAGCCAGCGGCCCCGGTTCAGTCCCACATGTGAGGGCCAGTAACACTGCCCTCAAAAAAAAAAAAGTTCAGACTAAGCAGTAGGCAAATAACTCTAATACAAATAAATGCTTTCAATATCTGGGGCACCTTGCCTACTCTAACACCCCAAGAAAAGCTAAAGCTGTCTGGATGATTCTGGAAAGGCTCTACGGAGAAAATAGCATTTCACCTGGGTCTTGAAGAATGAGTAGGTCTTCACCAGGCAGGAAAAAAGAAAAGAACATTCCAGGTAGAGAGTAAAAAATAAACAAAGGCACAGATGGAATGATCACTTTGGTTTGACTATAATGGGAACGTACTGGAAGGTGAGGGACAGAGATGACCCTAGTGATTGTTCCTGGGATTGAAAATAGAGTCCACTCTTCTGGGTGACTTTGTAAATACCAAGGGGTCCCCTTGAGTCTAGCAGCATCACACTTAGGTTTGGTCCCTCACCACATGACATCAACCCTCCATGATAACTACCCTCTTTTCCTTGCTCCCAGCAAATACTGCACATTGCCAAGAAGCACTCCAGTTGAGAACTGGATTGATGACCTCAGTGAATAGCTCACAGCCCTGGCCAGTTCCCACAAGCTGCAGGTTACCCACTCCTGGTTCCAATACAGTTCTCGCAGGGAGTGCTTCCCAGCCCCCATCCTTGCTATATCTCACCTTCATCTCCAGGGCTTCTGGAACCTTCTTGCCTTCCCAAGCCCAGCTCCGCTTGGTGAAGTAGTTGACGGTGGCAAATTCAATCAGCGCAGAAAATACAAAGGCATAACAGACAGCTATGAACCAATCCATGGCCGTCGCATATGCCACTTTAGGTAAGGAGTTTCTGGCACTGATACTCAAGGTGGTCATGGTGAGAACAGTGGTGACACCTGGGGAAAGAAAAGATGAGAACCAGTTGCCTCTTCAAGACATTTACAACATATCTGACGAGATCACCAACTTCCTAGTTGAAAGGAGGTGCTATAGCCCACTCAAACAGCATCTTTCAAGTGAAAACCAGAGAATGTGAAAATGGGATGGCTGTACCCGCCCCCCACCTCCAATTCTCATAGTAATAGGGGTCTCCAGTACAGCATTTCTTTTTTTTTTTTTTTTTAGCTGAGCCATCCTGCCACCTGTTGGCAGCTCAGCGGCTGCTCAGCTCCAGCTGGGCATCGAACTGCTGTTGTTCAGAGCTCAGCTCGCACTCTTGAGCCAGCTCTTAACCAACTGAGCCACTCGGCCGGCCCCAGTACAGCATTTCTAAAAGTTATCCTCTAGCCTCTGCTTAAACATTTCTATCGAAGAAAAGGTAACATATTTCATTGTAAGGGAGCATTTTAATTCGAAAAACCCACCTTGTGAGCCAAAACCTGCCTTCCTCTAGCTCCTAGCCCATTGACTGATCTCAGAGTTCTTTCTCTGGCAACACGGGCAAGAAAAGCCTGTGCCCTCCTCTCCAGGACTGGCCTTCAGGGACTTGGAGAGGGTGGCCAGAGTTCCTCATGACTCTGTTCGTCTCCAGAATGAACACAGCCAGTTCCTTCTCATTTCTCTTCCTCCCTCACTCTGGCAGTTCTCTTCTGAACAACGGGGGACTCAGCCCAAGACTCAGGACATGGTCTGAGGCCAGTGAGATGTCCACGTCCCAAACTGTGGACACGAGTCTCCTTAATAATGCAAGACACTATTTGGAAAATGGCTATTTGGCTGCATCACAGTCTAGGTCCTATTGAGCTTCGTGGACAACCAAAGCTATGCCAATATTTATTTCTTTTGAGTTTTTGCCAAATCACAGCTTGCTTTTAGATCCATTGATTCTTTTTCTTAGTATTATTAACCTAAACTTAAGGCTTTCCTTTATTCCCTTTTACTTTTTTTTAAAAAAGATTTTATTGGGGAATTGGGGGAGGGAAATAGCGCTGGGGAATTGGGGAACAGACAAGTTGTTGTCTTTTTGTTCTTCAGTCTAGTTGCGGAGGACGTTGCTTCATTGGCCCATGTTGGTATTATCATTGCGCTCTTCCCGGATGAGGCAGATCGGTCACCAGCCTCTGGATGGTCACTCACCGCGGCTATTGGCAGCTCACGCTGGCTGCTGGCTGCTCACGCTGGCTGCCGGCCACTCACTGTAGCCTATGGCAGCCCACTGCAGCAGGGGCTGCAGCCTACACCATCACCAGGGTTCGCACAGCCCAGCTCCAGGTGGAGCTGTTGTTAGCTGTAGAGGGCAGTGTCACTGGCCCTCATATGTGGGATCCGAACCGGGGCCGCTGGCATCCCAAAACCAGTTCTTAACCAATGCGCCACTCGACCGGCCCTCCTTTATTCACTTTTAAATTCTATTTCTTTTTTTCCTGATCTGTTTGTATTTTATATATACAGATGAACTCTGTAGGGTTGTGGTTAACAGTATGACCTTTAGAAGGAGACTGAAATACTGGCAATCCCACCTACTAGTAATATGGCCTTGATCAAGGTATTTTACCCCCTCAGCCTCAGTTTTATCAGGTGTGAAATGTATGTGATGCTACCAGACTTAAGATTTGTTTGGGGTCTAGTGAGATGATGTTTTCAAAGCCTATAGCACATTCTCTGGCACATGGTAATCACTCAAATAGTAGCTTCTATAATTAACATTAATCTGATTTTACTAACAGTATACAATATAACAATAATTTTATGAACAATAGTATTGTCACACTGATATGTTTCATTATAATAATATAATTATAAACATTTTCACAATATTATGATCATTTTATAATTGTTAGCAATAGTATTCTAGTCTTGAATACCTATGCTTGAAGTTAGAAGTCCTGAGTTCTGCCACTTACTTGCTTTGTATCTTGGGCAATTTTCTTAATTTCTCTGTGCCTTCATTCTTTTATATAGCTATGTAAGTGAAAACCCAGACTGGAAAAGGCTTCATACAGTTTCAACAGCGACACCCTAAAGGAGCACCATTGCACAAACTAGGCAGAGAGTCATCAAGGCTGATTAGCAAAATCACATTTTAAGCCCGGTCAGGATGCAACCACTTAGCTGGTGCCTACTAATTGAACGATCTGAATCTGTGGCCTTGTAAGCTCTGAAAATGGACCAAAGGCTCTGTAACCCACTGACCACATGGAGCGAGGGGTCATTCACGGAAGAAACAAGTTACCGCATTTATGGTTATGAGCAGGCGCAGTTGTCCCCCCTCAGCACATCCACAGCAGTACGCCAGATGCGTGGACAGAGAGAACTACACTGAAACATAAGTGTGTCTGTGCGATATGTCAGCAGAGCCTATTAGAACTCTAGCCTGTAGGGCTTAGAACTGTCATCGGGTGACAAGCTCTTAGCGAGTCTGAGCTGGGAGCACTCTCAATGAAGCATTTGGTACACTTCATGGATGGACAAAGAGGTTTGACATTTTAAAAGAGATCCAGGCCTGCCACTCAGTGCTTCTCTTTCAAGACGCTTCTATTATACATAGATTTTTGTGACTGCCTGCCTTGCTTCCTTTGAGCACTTCTAAAAGTCTAGTACACTTCCTTAATAACGTATGTCTCTGTTCCACCAAACCGGGGAGTTGCCTGCAAGCAGGGGCCATGGGTAATCTGTCTCTATGTTCTGAGCCCCAAATACAGCAGAGGAGGGCACAGTGCGCATGTGATGAGTGGGACTGCCCGTGGCCCAGCACCACGCCTGCTCCCATCAGAGTGAATAATGGACTATTTCCTATAGTAACCATAGTGATGTTTGTTGTTCTTATCAGTAATATAGTTCTGCTTTACCCCAACATTAACTGTCTGTTCTGTGTCTTGCAGAGTTAGGCTCCAGGGATACAGAAACTCAAACATTTCAGACTACAGCATTCAAAATGAGCACTCACTCTTCCCAGGAGACAACGCCAGTGAATCATACTTCAGAAACCTGTTGAGCTCAGATACCTCCACAAGGAAAAGGCTTTTGGGGAATTCACTGTCCATCAGGCTTAATCCAGTTTTACACAGCATATCACTGACTGTGACCTAGTCCCCCATTCCTTCTGTTGTTTTCTTGGATAACAAAATTTTAGTCTAAAAATATATCTCAGTGACAATGAAATACCAAAAGCTTGTCATTATAATTTAAAAAAAAATTTTTTTCTGAAAAATACAAAATTATCACTGCTATATGCTGCCAACTCTCATTGATCTGTATCTGAATTATTCATTTGATGAATACTTCTCTCAAAATCTTCAAACTCTCCGACTCTGCTGCTCTGAAAAGCAAATTCACCTACGTTCAACATCTTCTCTGCATGCATTCCTCTTTTGATCTTAACTGAAACCTGATTTGCCTATTGAGTGTACCATTTTGGTTCTCAAAAGGTGGTTGATCTTTCAGAATCAACAGTTCAAGACATAGAGGACCATATTTTCCTTGATCTCTATTACTCCTTAGACCATTACACTATGATATCATAGTTAAGTAGTAATCTGTGTTCCTGTGATATTTCCACTATCTGGTGATACCCCTCTATACCCTTTCTCGTTAGTATCATCTATAGAATCACTCTGTCACCCCAAAGGTTCCTTTGAGACGATTCCATTCCTTTCTTGGCCCCAGGTAACCCTTTCTTCTTTTTATAATGCGCTGCTGTTTTCTTTCACTATGGATCAGATTTTCCCCCTAGAGTTCATATAAATATCATACAGTATGTATTCATTTGTGTCTGGCTTCCTCCACTCAGTGTAATATTTTTTAGGTTCTATTCACGCTGTATCTATATGTAGTTTATTCTTGTTCATTTCAGAGCAATATTCCATTGTATTGATATAATTTGATTATCCATTCACCTATTAATGGACACCTGGACTGTTTCCTTTTTTTTTTTTTTTTTACCCAGCTGAGCCATCCTGCCACCTGTTGGCAGCTCAACGGCAACTCAGCTCGGGCTGGCATCGAACCACCATTGCTCAGAGCTCAGCTCACACTCTTGAGCGAGCTCTTTTTTTTTTTTTTTTCCTTAAGATTTTATTGGGGAATTGGCGGAGGGGAACAGCGTTGGGGAATCGTCGGGGAAGGGGAACAGACAAGTTGCTGTCCTTTTGTTCTTCAGTTTAGTTGCGGAGAATGTTGCTTCACTGTTGGTATCGTCATTGCTTCAGCGAGCTCTTAACCAACTGAGCCATTCGGCTGGCCCTTGGACTGTTTCCAATGATCAACTATTAGGAATAAAGCTGCTGGGAGATTTACATACAAGTCTTTGTATGAGCATATGCTTTCATTTCTCTTGGCAAACACCCAGGGATGGGACTGCGTGATTGCATGGGAAGCATATGTTTAACTTTACATGCAACCGCCAAATGGTTTTCTAAAGTGGTTATACCATCTAACATTCACATCAGATGTATGAGAGTTTCAGTCAGCATGAGTCTTTGACTTAAGAAAATTAAGTATTAGTTGGAACTTATACATTTCCCTGACAATGAAAGTCCTCAGAACATTTTATCTCCATGTATCTATCCCCCATCTCAACTTATACAGACTGCACTATGGTCTAGTCTTCTATTCTAAATATATTTTATACCCAATAAGCCATTGATATTGTTTTATACATTTGACAGTTATTTAGCGTTACCCATATATTTGTTATTTTCATTCTTTTTAAATGTATCTTAAACCTTCCTTCTGGGAGAATTTGTCTTTTGTTTGAAGAACTGCCTTTAGTGAGGGTTTGATGATAATGAATTTTTAGTGTTTCATTTTTTTTCTTTGAAAATGTCTTTATTGTTTCTGTTGGAGTCAGCCAGTAGTCTATTGATTATGACTTTAAAGAATGTACAGTAATACCTTGGTTTGCAAGCATAATTCATTCTGAAAACAAACTACTCGTATTGCTCATTTACCATGTTAAAATGTGCTTGGTTTGTGAGTGTGATTCGTTCCAGAAACAAACTACTCGTATTGCAAGACATCGCTCGTTTAACACATTAAAATGTATTAGAAGGGGGCCGGCGGAGTGGCGCTGTGGTTGGGCGCTGGCTTGGGAAGCCAGAGGCCCCGGTTCGGGTCCCACATATGAGGGCCAGTGACACTGCCCTCAAAAGAAAAATAAAATAAAATAAAATTACCAAAAAAAAAAAAAAAAAAGTATTAGAAGGGCCGGCCTAGTAGCTCAATTGGTTAAGGGCTCGCTCAAGAGTGTGAGTTGAGCTCTGAGCAACAGCAGTTCGATGCTCAGCCTGAACTGAGCTGCCACTAAGCTGCCAACAGGTGGCAGGTTGGCTCAGCTAAAAAAAAAAAAAAAAAAGTATTAGAAATGTTTGCTCATCTTGCAGAATACTCGCAAACCAAGCTGCTTGCAATCCAAGGTTTTACTGTACTTGTTTTCCAGGCTACTTTTAAGATTTTTCTCTTTGTTTTAAGTTTTTTTCCATAAGTTTAACTATAATGTCTCTTTGTACGTCTTTTAATTTATCCTACTCAGGTTCATAGGGCTTCTTGTAATTGTGTCTTTATGCCCTTCATCAGGCTTGGACAGCATTCAGCCATTATCTCTTCAAAAATTGCTTCTGTACTATTCTCTCACGTATCTCCTTCTAAGTTTCCAATTATTCTATGTTAGACCTTCTCAAATAAATCATACGTTGTTTCTCTCTTTTATGTATTTTATGCATTTTTATCTTTCTGGTCCTTATTCTAGTCTCTTCCAGTTCCTGGGTTCTCGACGTTATCTAAACCACTGAGTTTGGGGTCTATGTTTTTCAGTTCCAGCGTGCTTGCTTTCTCATGCGTGCTCACTTCTCACACATCATTTATATGAATGGAATTCTCATGTTTCTTTCATCTACTTAAACATATTCATCATGGCTATTTGAAAGCTTGACATCTCAAATATCTGTAGTCCCAGTACATCTATTCTTTTAAATTGGGTTATAATTTATATACAATAAAATAAAAATAGTTTGTACATTTCAAAGCGTTTGGACAAAGGTATATAATTGTATAACTACTCTCCCAATTAAGATATAGAACACTGTACTACACCAGCAAGTTCCCTTATGCCCATTTTCAGTCAATCCACCACCCAGAGGAATGCACTACTTTGGTTTTTTTTTTTTTTTTCTTTGGTCTTTAACACCATAGCTTAGTTCTGCTTATTTTGGAATTTCATATAAATAAAATCATATATTTTGTACTATTTTGTGTCTGGCTTCTTAGTTTGACATAATTTCTCAGATTCATCCATATTGCTATGTGAGTCAATAGTTCTTAATTCACTGTATGAATATGCCACAATATATTCACCCATTCACTTGTCGATGAATATTTGGCTATTTTCCACTTTGGGACTTTTATGAATAAAGCTATTATGAAAATTCTCATATAAGCTTTTTATTGCTATATATTTCCATTTCACTTGGGTATATACCTAGGAATGAAATACTTGGATTTTAGGGTAAATGTACTTTTTACTTTATAAGAAACAGCCAAACTGTTTTTCCTAAGTAATTGTAACATTTTATATCCTCACCAACAGTTTATCAGAGTTCCAATTGCTCCTGAATTTCGCAAATATTTGGAGTTTTCAGTTGTTTTAATTTTAGCCATTCTAGTGTTTTTTTTAATTTCTAAAATTTTTATTATTTTTATTTTTTATTAGTTTCAGGTATATAAAAAAACATGGTGATTAGACATTTATATACCTTTCTTCATTAAAATTTATTAGGGTGACAATGGTTAGTAAAATTACATAGGTTTCAAATGCACAATTCTGTAATAAATCATCTATATATCACATTGTGTATTCACCACCCAGAGTCAGTTCTCCTTCCATCACCATATATTTGACCCCCTTTACCCTCTTCTACTATTCCCCCTTTCCTCACAAAGTGATAACCCCAATAAGTCTATTATCCATCTGACACTATACATAGTTATAACAATATCATTGACTATATTCTTTGTTGTACTATACATCCCCATGACTATTTTTTAAATATATCGTTGACATTCAATATTATTTTATATTAGTTTCAGGTGTACAGTGTAGTGGTTAGACATTTATATAATTTATGAAGTAATCCCTGATAAGTCAAGTACCCATCTGACACCATACGTACTTTTTACTCTGCCATAAAAAAGAATGAAATCTTACCATTTGCGACAACATGGATGGACCTAGAGGGTATTATGCTAAGTGAAATAAGTCAGACAGAGAAAGACAAATACCACATGGTCTCACTTATATGTGGAATCTAAAGAACAAAAGAAATGAACAAACAAAACAGAAACAAACTCACAGAGAAAAAACTGATGGTTGCCAGATGAGAGGGGGGTTGGGGGCAGGGTTGAAAAGGTAAAGGGATAAGAAGTACAGTCACAGGATGGGCCAGCCGAGTGGCACGGGTTTGAGCGCTGGCTTGGTGAAGCCAGCGGCCCCGGTTTGGGTCCCACATTTGAGGGCCGGTGACGCTGACCTCAAATTAAAAAAAAAATAGTCACGGGAGTATAGAGTGCTGTATGGGGAATATAGTCAATAATATTATAAAAGCTGTTCTAGTGTTTATAAAGTGATGTCTCTGTGTGGTTTTAATTTGCATTTCCCTGATATAAAATGATGTTAACTATCTTTTCATATGCTTATGGACATTTATATATTTTCTTGGTGAAGTGTCGGCTCATGTCATTTTCCAATTTTTAAAATTGGACTCTTGTATTTTTTTTATTATTTAATTGAATGAGCTCTTCATATTTTTGGAATAGGTGCTTTGTCAGACCATTTTATACACATATAAAATATATTCTCCCAGTCTATTTTCATTTTCTTAATGTTATGCTTTGATAAGTGGAGATTTTTAATTTTGATGAAGTCCAATTTATTCTTTTTTCTTCATTTACCACTGTTTTTGTGCATGAAAGAATGTCTGCCTTCTAAAGGTTGCAAAGATATTGGCTTACATTCAGTTTTAAGAGCATTATATTTTCAGGGTTTTTTTGTTTGTTTGTTTGTTTTTTAAGGGCAGTGTCACTTGCCCTCATATGTGGGACCCAAACCGGGGCCGTTGGCTTCCCAAGCCAGCGCTTAACCACCGCGCCACTCGGCCGGCCCGTATTTTTAGTTTTTATATGTAAGACCCTGATCCATCTCAAATTACTTCTCTGCAATGTCATCACTGTCATAAATCACGTTTTTCTATACCTGGGTCTATGTTTACTCTCTCTGGGATTTCATTTATTTATTTTTCTTTCTCCTTGTGCCAGTTGCACATTGTCTTAATTACTACCGCTTTTTAATCATTTTTGACATTTTGTGGAGCAAGTTTTCCATTCTGTTCTTCTGCAGGAAGATACTGGCTATTCTTGGCTCTTAGTTCTTATGTAAAAATTCAGCAATCACTTTTTAAATTAATGTTTTTATCTTGGAGGTTCACATTAATCCAGCCAGCATTTGTTTCTTACGGCTGTTATTGACTAATTACCACCAATCAGTGGCTCAAAGCAACACAGACATATTCTCTTTCAGTGCTGGAGGCCAGAAGTCAGTTTTACTGGGCTCAAGGCAAGGCGTCAGCAAGGCTTCACTCCCTCTGAGGCTCTAGGGAGAGAATCCAATGTTGTTTCCGGTTTCTAATGCTGTATTACTTGGCTTGCGGGGCCCCTTCTTCCACTTTCAAAGCCAACAGCATAGCATCTTCAAATCTCTCCTGCTTCCTTCATCACATTCTCTTCTGCACTGCAGTCAAGTACCCTCTGCCTCACTCTTTTTGTTTGTTTGTTTGTTTTGAGGGCAGTGTCACTGGCCCTCATATGTGGGACCAAACCGGGGCCACTGGCTTCCCAAGCCAGCGCTTAACCACTGTGCCACTAGGACGGCCCACCCTCTGCCTCACTCTTATAAGGATACTTGTGATTGCATATCGGGCCCATCAGATGATCCAGGGAAGTCTCCTCATCTCAAGGTCCTTAATTTACATATTCAGTCCCTTCTGCCATATAAGGTAACACTCATAGGTTCTAGGGATTAGGACAGGGATACCCGTATCTTTGGGGGCCATTATTCAGCCAACCAAAGTCCTAATTCTAACCGTTAACTTCATTCAGACTCCAAGCCTTTCTTGTGTAACCTTACAACTCAACCGCTTACTCACTAAGACTAGTAGTCCATCTACCCATCTTTCTGCTATAACAGTATCAGCACATGTGATTAACACTCCAGTTTTTAATTCCTTCATCAATTTGGGTCCCTGAGTATTTCTTTTCATTTCTTATCAGCCCAGGTATTTATAAAAAAGAATGATTTCTATGTGGGTTTTAGCTAGCCTTGTTAGGATTTTGTAAGGAAAGATTTTTTAGGGCATCTAGTTTATTATATTTTGAAAAAATGGGCATCTTTCACCTACTCCCATAGAGATACTGCCCCTTCCACTGCACTAGAACTGCTTTTTTTTTTTTTAAGATCACTAACAACCACACAAATCACCATACGCAGCGGACAGTTTCTGTCTGCATCTTACCTAAAGACGCAGTAGAATTTACCCCAGATGATTATTCCCTGCTTTTTGAAACACTCTCCTATCTTGGCTTCCATGATATCACACCCTTCTAGTTTTGTTTTTCCTACTTTACAGGCTACTTTTTCTCTTTCTCGATTTTTGTCTCCTCTTCCTGAGCTAAAACGCTCCTTCTTTCTGAAACGTCATTTACTGTTTAACCACACAGCATAGCTTCAGGATATTGGCAGGGAATATTGACCTTCTGTGTGGGTACTGAGCACATCCAAGGCTGTGAGTCACAGCCACCACGCATGGAGGCAGTTTAGTAGACTCAAAGAGTTAATTAATGTTTATCTCCTGAAAAACAGGCAGACAATGTTTTCTATGCTGTAAGTTGCCCAGGGGAAAGTGCTAATGATATGCAAGTCTCTTCCTAGACAGGAAATTCACATTGAGGAAAGTTTCTCGGATTGCAGGCACTATTGAAAAACCCTTCAAACTTGTGTAGCCTTCGCTGAATATCAGATCATTCATACTTTCAAAAAGACTGGGGTGGGGTAGGGGCTGCTGGTTAGCTCAGTTAGTTAGAGTGCAGTGCTCATAACACCAAGGTTGCCAGTCTGATCCCCACATGGGCCACTGAGCTGCACCCTCCACACCTAGATTGAAAACAATGACTTGACTTGAAGCTGATGGGTCCTGGAAAAACACACTGTTCCCCAATGAAAAAAACAAAAACCAAAAAAACAAAAGATTAGAGGAGAAGCAGCAAAGTTAGATGTACATACAAAAAATGGGTCGTAAAAAAGCCCCCAAGGGGCCAGCCGAGTGGCTCAGTTGCTTAAGAGCTCTGAGCAACAGGGCCACCGGTTCAATTCCCACACGGGCCAGTGAACGCTGCGCCCGAGCTGAGCTGTTGCTGAGCTGCCAACAGGTGACAGAATGGCTCAGCTGGTGTAACAAGATTGCCTGTTCGATGGTGGGCTATGCCCACCGGCAACTAAGACTGAACTTGGCACCTTGAGCTTAAAGGCCATGAGCTGCCAACAGGAAGCCAGATGGAGACCGGCACCGTCCACAACAAAGATTGAAGAACAACAACTTGGCCGGTCCCCTTCCCTAATTCCCCAACACTGTTCCCCTCCCCCAATTCCCCAATAAAATCTTTGGGGGAAAAAAAAGCCCCCAGGCCGGCCGAGTGGCGCCGTGGTTGGGAGCTGGCTTGGGATGCCAGTGGCCCCGGTTCAGATCCCACATATGAGGGCCAGTGACACTGCCCTCTTTAAAAAAAAAAAAAAAAAAAAAAAAAAACCCCCCAATCCACTTTTCTGTTGTCTGCTTAGTTCCCTACCCTTCACCTTCTCTAGCTTTGCCCACTAATTTCTTCTCTTTTGCCCTGAAGGCTCCATCCCTCCTCAGCACTTGGAGCAAACCTGATCAGATAGGAAGCATCTCACATATAACCTTACTACTGCCACACTTGTTATTCCCACTTCTTTGTTAAGAACTCAGTTGCTTGAGGTACCAGGACCCAATGACTCAGTAGCTAATGCTGGGCTCAGGCGTTGCTCCCATCATCTGCACTAATGGTTCTTCTACCTTTCTCCCCGCACCTGTCATAAGATTTTGCAAATGTCTCCCCGCTCATTCTCCACAAAACAACACTCACCAAAGACCGTGCGTGCAGGGACAGACTCTCTGTTGAGCCAGAAAGACACTTGTGACAGGATGACAGTCATAATACAGGGCAAGTAGGTCTGGATCACAAAGTAGCCGATTTTTCGCTTGAGATGAAAGTGGGTTGTCATGACGACATATTCTCCTGGAGAGAGAGTAAAATTAAGTAGTATAGAGCCAAATAAACATTGTTTGATCCAGGTGGGCTCCATATCAGTTCACAAAGCTCCTTAACTTGATATTCAGAACAAGACATCACAGCACCTCCCAAGTCCATGTTGTTACCGGCCAACTGAGCAGCACCAACCCCCACCACTAAAAAACTTTAATATTTTCTTTTCTAAGTCTCCTACCCCTGCTTCAGATAACTAGTTGAAAGCCTGAGACTTCCTAATATCCCCCAGGCCAGGAAGCTAAATGTCAAACCCATTCTGTGTCCAGACAACTGACTCCACCTGAGTGATGGACTGTATAGCCACAAGTTTCATAACCTAACAGATTTATATTTTTGTCCTCATTCACGAGCCTTGAGGATGCAGGGGATACCCCAACAAGCAAAGAAGCCAACACGGTCTTCCAGGTGGAGCTTGAGACCCCTTCCTCTCATCTGAGACCAGCTAGGGTGCGAGTTCTGTGAACCCCAATAGGCAGGGACAGCTCTACGCCTCTGCCCAGCAGGAAGCAGATACAGAAGAAGAGGCCTCCTGTCCCTCAGTTTCCCCTAGAGATTTTATGGGGATCACGTCTCTCAAGGGGAAAACTAGGCAGGCAGTCAGAGGCAGGCATTGGGTCTCTGCATTCCTGCACGTCCTACAGAGTGCGACCCCCTGGGGCACATCCCCTCTCCACCCAAAACTCCCCGTTGTATTGTAATTACCTACCCCTGCAGGAAGATCAAGTGGACACAAAACATCCAACTAGAGCAGACCAGTCACTCACACTTACGCTGGACCTCTTGTTAATCACAGGTGCCAATCAAGTGGTCCTACTAAGAACAGCCCATCCTGGAGAAAAAGGATACAAACCCCAAGTCCTGGGAGGGAAGCACAGCTGCGGCTGCTGCTTTTTCCCTGCTTCTTTTTACCGCTTCTTCCCTTTGAGCCTCACCTTTGCATGTGCCCCCTCCGCACTCTTTGGTAATGGGCCCTTGAGCCATCCTCTACTACTCAGGTCTACTTCTATTTCTAAATGTACTCTCTCTTCTAATTAACTACTTATTCTACTGCTTTACTCTGGTATCTCGTTCAATTCTTTGCTCGAGTTACCAAGGACCTGGACTCTCTCCGGAGAAAGACCCACTCTCCGACAACGATGTAACCAGATCTCATTAAATAATGAGTGTTTTTTTGTGTGTGTGTGAAAACATATGGTAACAGTGTACCAACACAGCTTACTCAGAGCCATTCTGATACCAAAAAAAAGTCATTCAGAGAAATTAAGGTCCTCATTCAAATAAATTTAGTAAGAAATCATCTCTTCTACAGCATTTGCCATATAATTGGCACTCTTCTAGCACTTTATCATTCTTCAACTACTTAATCTTCACAACCCTATGAGGTAGGCACTATTGTTAGCCTCACTTAATAGGTCCATAAACCGAGGCAGAGAGATTGAGCACATTGCACAAGGTTACCCAACTAGTAAGTAGTGGAGCCCGAGTTCAAGGTCAGATGGGTTGGCTCCACCGTACGCTTTCTAACCACTATTCTCTGCTCTTCGAATGGATTTATTGGGTGATAATCAAAAGTTCACAGAGCAGAGTGTGTATTGGCCTACATCACTCCAAAATAAGAGTGAACACTTACTGAGATCTTACTAGGTACCAAACAACTCTGAGTGTTTGGGGAATATTAATTTTACACCCCTTTTCCCAACAACCATGTAAGGCAGGTACTAATTATTACCCCTTGTTGTTAAATTCAATAGTTAATCATCAGTCACACCGGATTTGTCAGCAGCATTTTAGACAGTTGAGTACTCCAACCTCTTCACCAAATCTCTAAGTCACGTTCCTCTTATGGTTTTCCCTCCTCCGTTACCTCTCCGGTCTCCTTGGTGGTTCCTTTAAATTTCTAAACACTTGAGGATATCAGCACTCATACTGTCTCACTCACTGCTTTTGCATTCTCAGCCTGTGTCTTTAAATAATACCTTAAACCCTGATAATTCCCCATGTGTATCTTCTGTCTGGTCTTCCTCTTCATTTTGAGTTGAATTGTGTCTCCTAGAAAGGTATGAAGTCCTAACCCTAAATATGTGATCTTGTTTAGAATTGGGTTGTTGCAGATATGATTAGTTATGAAGAGGTCATACGGGAGTGGGATGAGCTGTAATCCACCATGACTGCTGCTCTTATGAAGAGACACACACATACGGAGATGTGTGATGACAGAGGCAGAGATCGGAGTAATAAATCCACAAGCTAGGGAATGCCAAAGATTGCCAGCAACCTTCAGAAATTAGGAGAAAGGGGTACGAAGCGATTTTCCTTCAGAACTTCCGGAAGGAACCAACCCTGCAAAAACATTGGTTTCAGACTTCTAGCCTCCAGAACTGGGGGACAATACATT
This sequence comes from Aselliscus stoliczkanus, assembly GCA_033961575.1. NCBI lineage: Eukaryota > Metazoa > Chordata > Mammalia > Chiroptera > Hipposideridae > Aselliscus > Aselliscus stoliczkanus. The sequence continues at coordinate 8,202,045 of CM066737.1, read as the reverse complement.
TCTGTTAAGCCACCCAGTTTGTGGTACTTTTATACAGCAGCCCTAGGGTTCCCTATACTTCCCTAGACCTATGTATCTTGACCTAAGATGTCCAAGTCTTAGCTTTTACTCTCCCCATCTCCCAACCCCTCCAAAGGATTTTTTTTTTTTTTTCATCTTAGTAAATGGTAGCTCTCAGGAGCACCGGCCAAAATAAAATTCGTCAAGGGCCAGCCAAGTGGCGCGGTGGTTAAGCGCTGGCCTGGGAAGCCAGTGGCCCCGGTTCGGTCCCACATATAAGGGCCAGTGGCACTGCCCTCAAAAAAACAAAAAACAAAAAAAACAAAATTCTTCAAAAACTCGGCAGCATTATTGGCTTCTCTCTCTCTCTCCATTCCATCTCTTGTGGATGCAAACACAGATACCCAATAAATCAGCAAACCCTGACCTTTCTTCAAAATAGAGCCATCATTTGATCAATTGTCACCACCTCCACCACTACCACTCTGGTCTAAGCCACCTAGAGTACTGTAATAGCTTTCTAACTGGTCTGGCTTCTGTTCTTGCCCTCTTTAATGCATTCTTAACACAGTAGCCCAAATGATCGTATTAAAATATAAGTCAGATTCAGTCTCTCTTTTGTTCAACACCCTGCAACAGTTTCCCATCTGTCAAAGAGTAAAACCCAGATCCCCCAAATAGTCCCCAAAGATCTGTGCAATCTGATTGCTCTACTGCCTTTCTCGTTAGAGATTCTTATTTCTCACTTCTCTCCCTCCACCCACATTTGGTTTTAACAGGTCTCCCAAATGAGGAAAATTCCCACTTTCCTATCACACCCACTTCCTTATACCTAAAGCTTAGAAAGCAACATCTGGTCATCCAAACCTCAGTGTACAATAGGTATTATGTGTGTATTCACTGTCTAGCTTCTTTATATGAACATGAAAAATATAAGTAGGCTTATTTTTTAATTTACCAAAGATTTCTCATACAAAATTATGGAATGCGTTCTTCATTATCACTTTGGAGCTTCTCTCTTTTCTTTCTCTCTGCCTCTTTTTTGATCCTTTTATTTCTTTGTTTCCCACTGCCTCCTGCTCTCTCCTCCTCCCTTGGCACCTCCCTCCTGTCTGTGTCCATTTCTATTCTTTTTCTCTCCCTGTTCTCTCTCTCTCTCTCTCTCTCCCTCTCCACTCAGAAGGCACTGAGAATTTATTTCTGGGCCGGCCGAGTGGCGCGGTGGTTAAGCGCTGGCTTGGGAAGCCAGTGGCCCCGGTTTGGTCCCACATATGAGGGCCAGTGACACTGCCCTCAAAAAAAGAAAAAAAAGAAAAAAAAAGATCAGCAAGGCGGTGGACTACAACACCCCGGCTCTAGTACCCCATCACAAAAATATGGATTGCCAACTATCCACAGACATTAGAATGCCTTTGTGAAAATCCCACAACCGGTTAGTAAGGCTGAAACACCCTCTTGGAGCACAAAACAAAGCCACCCTCCCAGGGCAGGTAAGAACAAAGAAGAGGGGTGGACTTACAGCCACCAATGTGCAGATTTGTCGGTGGTACCAACTCCCTGCCAGCAACTTCCGATCAGACTCCAGCAGCGTAGAAACCCAACCTCTGAAAGCAGCCTGGGGCTCCCGCAAACATATAATAGAGGCGGGGACCCCGCCCAACAGCGGAGCTCTGGCCAATAGCAGAACTCCAACAGGGGCCCCGCCTAATGCGGTGGGCCAATCAAAAGGGTCTGATCTCCTGGAGTCCCAGCACCCCTCCCACAGCCAAAACGGCGTCCTCTGGTGGCCAAAACCTGCCAGCAGCTCAGCCTACAGCTGGTAGTGTACCTGGCCCGCCAACTGGGCAATCGCTGGTAATAAACCCCGCTCCGTCCGCGGAGCCTGGGAGCAGCAGTTCCTCTGTCCACCGGCAAGGCGATCCCGGTGGGGTCAAAACCTACCTGCCGCGGAGCCTGGAGGCGGCAGCTCCTCTGTCCATCGATATGACAATCCCTACGGGTCAAACCCCGGATCGCACAGCCTGGGGGTCGGGACGCCTCCACGCCCACCCACAAGACAATCCCAGGGGGTCAAAACCTGCTGGCTGTGCAGCCTGGGGGCAGCAACACCCCTCTACAACTCACAAGGTGATCCCAGGGAACAAATCACGATGGCCACAACCTGTGGGCTGCAGCTCTGCTGTCCGCAGACGCGGCAAACCCTAGGAGTGAAACCTGCCTGCTGCGCAATCTGGAGGTGGCAGCAATCCAGGTCCGCAGACACGGCAACCCTGCCCACCAACACAGTGAGCTCTGAGAGGCAAAACCCGCTGGCTGCGCGGCCGGGAATCAGCAAGGCCACCTGCCTGCCGCAAACGCGGCAACCCCTGGGAGTCAAACCTGCTGACCATGCAGCCTGAGGGTGGCGGCGACCCCTGTTCACAGAAACGGCAACCCCACCCGCCAATATAGCGACCCCTGGGCATCTAAACCTGCTGACCCCGCAGCCTAGCAGTGGCAAGGCCGCCCACTCACCGCAGACAAGGCGATTCCCTAGGGAGCAAAACCTACCAGGACGCATGGCCGAGGGCACCAGCACCCCAGCCTGACAGCAAGGCACACCCTGGGCGTCCAAACCAGCGGGCTGTGCATAGTCTGGGGGGTGGCGCCGGGCCCTACCCTCCGATAAGGTGTCCCCTGGGGGTCAAAACTCATGTGCCGCAGCGGCACATGGGGTCTGGGGGTGGGAGCACCCCCACCCTTCCACAGACACCGCAACCCGTGCAGGTCAAAACCCGCCAGCAGCAGCACCCCCACCTATCAGAACAGCTCATGGCCAGGCCGCCGTGCTGCATGCGGGCCACCTCACACCAAAAAAAGTAGAGCATGCCAGAGTTAGCCTATGGTCCAAAGCAGCTGGTGGCGTGAGGGTGCACAACAGCTACAAACAGCTAGTCCCCGATCCAACAGTGGACATACACATGGCCAACAGGTACATGAAAAAGTGCCCAACATCACTAATAATCAGGGGAATGCAAATCAAACCACAAGGAGGTAGCACCTCACACCCCCTAGTGGCTGAAAGGTGAAGCATCGCCTGCTGACTCGCGAAGAAACAGAAAATCTGACATCAATATCGTGTAAGGAGCTATAATCAGTAATTAACACGTAATTGATTAAAGACTGAAATGCAACACATAAAACCATAAAATTCCTAGAAGACAATATAGGCAAAATGCTCCTTGACATTGGTGTTGACAATGAACTTTTGGAGATGACACAAAAGGCATAAGCAACAAAGCCCAAATCAAAAGTGGGATTACATCAAACTATAAAGCTTCTACATAGCAAAGGAAATAATCCAAAAAATGAAAAGGCAGCCCGTAGAATGGGAGAAAATATTTGAAAACCATATATCTGATGAGAGATTATTGGGGAAAATATAAAGAATATCTACAAGTCAGTAGTCAAAAAAAAAAATTTTTTTTTTTTTTTTAAATTAGAAGTTGGGCCAAGGACCTGAATAGACATTTTCCCAAAAAGTACATACAAATGGCTAGTAAGTCCATGAAAGGGTGCTCAGTATCACCAATCATCAGGGAAATGCAAGTCAAAACCACAATGAGATATCGCCTCACACCTGTTAAGAATGGCTACATCAACAAGACAAGAGATAACAAGACAAGAAGAAAGGGAACGCTTGTGCACTGTTGGTAGGAACGTAAATTGGTGTGGCCATTATGGAAAATAGTATGAAGATTCCTCAGAAAATTAAAACTAGAACTACCTAGGGTCCAGCAATGCCTCTTATGGGTGTATGTCCAAAGGAAATGAAATCAGTATCTAGAAGAGATATCTGCACCCCCATATTCATTGCAACATTATTCACAATAACCAAGACATGGAAACAACCTAAGTGTCTATCAGCAGGTGCATAAAGAAACTGAATAGGGCTGGCCGAATGGCGCAGTGGTTAAGCCCTGGCTTGGGAAACCAGCGGCCCCGGTTCGGGTCCCACATAATGGAGTATTATTCAGATATTAAAAAATAAGAAAATCTTGCCATTTTTGACAATCTGGATGAATTTGGACAACATTATGCTAAGAGAAATAAGCCAAACAGAGAAAGAGAAATAGTGCATGGTATCCTTTACATGTGGGATCCAAAAAAGTTGTACTCATACAAAAAGTAGAACGGTGGTCTCCAGGGCCCAAGGAATAGGAGAGATGGGGAGAGGCTGATTAAAGAGTACAAACTTTCAGTTATAAGATGAATACAGTCTGGGGGTCTAATGTACAGTTAATATGACTATAGTTAATAATTCTGTATTATATACTTGAAATTTTCTGAGTAGATTTTCAGTATTCTCATCACACACACACACACACACACAAATGATAATTGTGAGGTGGTGGATATGTTAGTTAGCTGGATTATTGTAATCATTTCATAATGTATACACATACCACCACATTGTATATCTTAAATATGTACAATTTTATTTTTCACTTATACCTTAATAAATATGGGGATGAGGGGAGCACAGGCAAAAAGAATTCTCCTTAGAACCAAAGCATTTTGCTCAGTTGGAAAGATTTCCCATCTCTGCCCTCGAACTGCAGACTACCTGAGTCAAAAGGACAATATAAAGCCACCTTCAGCCACTTGAACACATTCACAGGTATTCACAGTCTAGATATTTTCTGCGGGCGAAAATTATAAGTGGACATTTAGAAAGCTTTAGCAAATTAATTCATTACGTCAATTAACCGAATAAGTTCTGTTAAATACAACTCTGATTACTTTGTATCTCTTTACATCCTCTTCTCCACCAAATTGGAACTGAAGTTTTGATCAATTAGAGATTTTTTCCAAGTTCCCCTTCCTATTTCTACCCTTTTGTCTCAGCTTATTAAGTACCATCTGTGTCGTGTGTGAAAAAGGGTAAAATAAATGTCTAACTGCTATGTTGTATGTCTGAAACCGATATAAAATAATACTGAATATCAACTGTAACTGAAAAAAAATAATTAAAAACATATACTATCAAGGGTACAATATAAAACATATAATGTTTATGTATTCAAAAATTAGCTGTTACCTTATGGATCAGAAGTGCAGAACAGTTTAGCAAATTAATCTACATAACTGCACATATTTTCATAAAGTAGATCATTATATCCCCCTCTACTTGCCTTTATCGCTGCCTTTTCCTGTGTGTCTTATTATGAAGGATAATTTTTTAAGTGATTTGGGGAATTTCCCCCTGCCTTTTCACTCCATCATATTATTAAATTCCATCTGTGTTATTTGAGAATACAATATAAAACACATTCACAATTTAGCTAGTTTCTAAGGTTGTGAAAGACACAAGAGGATTTTTAAGAGCTTGGCAAATTAACTCATTATACTAAGTGAGTGGATATATTTACTTAAATTCATGTTTGGTATTTTTCCAACTCTCTATCTATCTATGTTCCTTGAACTTTATCATGCCTCCTGTATTCTTTTAATCTTCATCTCTCTGACTTCTCTTTATGTCTCTTTCACTCACTCTCTTATTTTCTGCTTTGTCTATACTTACCTATGCTATATGTCTAAAGAAATAATACATACAATCACAATAATAAGACTTATTCTAACAAATGGTCAATTTTCTAGGAAAGATGGAAAAATAAGATCATATATCCAACTGCTCTTCTTAGAAAATCAATATAGTAATTTTCCAAATGAGGGAAAATAAAATCAGTGCTGAAATAGGGAAGGATGTCAACAACTAATCAGACATTTTGAGGAATTTCATTCATTTATTGAGCACATGTTTGAATCTGGAGCAAAGAACAGAAGGCCTCTGCTTAGAATTACTTCATACTGAGGACTGGCAGCATTCAGAGAGAAAGCCTCTCATAAAACAGAACTTCAATGGACTGTTGGCCTTACCCTGGCCCTGCTGCCAATTAATATGCTGGACTCCACAGACAGCAGCATATTCAGAATTCAGAAAGGAATATCCATAATTTGTAGTCACATAGAACAATATACATATACCAGGGGTGCCAAAAAATGTATACAAGTGGACCCTTTGGTCAACGTTGCTCAAGCAGTAGTTTGCTGTCATCAGAAGTGTCTGGACGCTGATGGTGATGACTTGGAGCACCTCTTGTCATTGCAGAAGTCACACGTGACTTGTATTCATCTTTTGTTATCGGTATATATTGAGTATTACTATTTTAATACAGATTTTTCCTTTTTTAAAATGTGTATACATTTTTTGGCACCATCTGTACTCATATGTGATGTCATAGTATTTATATGGTTCCCAAACCAAAGGGTATTGAAGGAGGTACAGCAAAAAAGTCTCACTTCCATAGCTGCCCCAAACCACCTATCTCATTTCTCTTTCCAATTAACAGCTTCTTGTGTATTTCTAGAAATATTATCCCTATAACAACATATATCCCTCTGCTGTTCAGTGTTCTGTGCTTTGCTTTTTTCACTAAACAATATATCCTGCAGACATTTCCATTGAATAGCACATAAAGAACTTTCTCATTACTTCTTACAGCTGCATAGTATTGAATTGTACGAATGAATTTTAATATATCAAATCACCTTTTACTGATGTACATTGTGTTGTCGTGTTTTCAAAACTAATTTGAGATGTAATCTAATTACATCTGCAATGACCCTGTTTTCAAATAAGGTCACATTCTGAGCTAGAGGGGGTTAGGACTTTAACATATCTTTTGGAGGGGACATAATTCAACCCGTAATATCTGCATTGCTAAAAGTGCAGGGAAAGTGACATGTTCATACACTGATAATGGGAGCATGAATTGTTTAACCTTTTAGAATGGCATTTTGTCAATATGTATTAAAATTTTTTTTTAATGTCTCTACTTTCTGAAATAGCAATCCTGATATTTTGTCTCTATCCTAGGCAGATAATTACACAGGAACAAAATGCTATAGGGAAAAAAGGTCTATACAGTGTTGATTATAGCCATTAAAACACAGAATAGTAGATAATTGGTTAATGGACTATGATCTACATATATGAGGCCATTAAAATGAAGATATTATTTTACTGAGCTTCACAAAGAAATGCTAAAGTTCCCAGTGATGACAACACTTATCATATCATTGTCAAGAATGTTGTGGCCTTGGAGGAGGGTTTTTAACTTTATTTTTAAACTTAAAGTAACTAAAAAAGGTAATAATTAATGTATGTGCACTCCAGTTGTTAAAATATTACTATTTATAACTAATAAGAAACAACAAGTTGGGCCAGCCGAGTGGCGCGGTGGTTAAGCAATGGCTTGGGAAGCGAGCAGCCCCGGTTCAGGTCCCACATATGAGAGCCAGTGACACTGCCCTCAAAAAAAAAAAAGAAAGAAAGAAACAAGTGTTCGCAAGGATGTGGGGTAAAAGGAACCCTTGCACACTGTTGGTGGGAATATAAATTGGTGCAGCCACTATGGAAACTGTATGGAGATTCCTCAAAAAATTAAAAATAAAACTACCATATCACCCAGCAATTCTACTTCTAAGTATGTATCTGAAGAAAACAAAAACACTAACTTGAAAAGTTACATGCACCCCATGTTCACTGCAGCATGATTTACAATAGCCAAGATGGAAGCAACCTAAGTGCCCATCAGTAGACGATTGGATAAAGAAGAGGCGGTACATGTATACAATGGAATATTACTGGGCCGTAAAAAAAGAGTGAAATCTTACCACTTGTGAAAACAGGGATGGACCTAGAGGATATTATGCTAAGTGAAATAAGTCAGACAGAGAAAGGCAAATATTGTATAATCTCACTTATATGTGGAATCTAAAACAAAACAAAACACAAATCAAAAAAAGCCAAGCTCACAGGTACGGGGAACAGATTGGTGGTTGCCAGAGATGGGTGGAGAGAGGTGTGGTAGGTGAACTGGGAGAAGGAGGTCAAAAATACAAATTTCCAGGGCCGGCCAAGTGGTGCAGTGGTTGGGAGCTGGCTTGGGACGCCAGCGGCCCCGGTTCGGATCCCACATGTGAGGGCAAGTGACACTGCCCTCTAAAAAAACAAAAACAAAACAAAACAAAACAAAAACACACACACACAAAAAAGTACAAATTTCCAGTTATAAAATAAATAAATCCTGGGGTGTGATGTACGGCATGGTGACTGCAGTTAACAATACTGTATTGCTTGCTTGAAAGTTGCTAAGAGAGGAGATCTAAAAGTCTCATCATAAGGACAAAACAGTTTGTAACTATGTATGGTGATACATGTTAACTAGACTATTGTGGTGATCAATTGGCAAATGATCATTGTGTAAATATCAAATCATTATGAGGTACCCCTGAAACTAATAAAAGGTTATATGCCAATTATATCTCAACTAAAAATATTACCAAGTTGTTTGTACATTTTATTTAGATCCTATACATTTACTGATAAGAAAACATGCTAATAATATAAAATGAAATAAAAAACAGCTTATAAAACTATCAATAAGTAGTATGTCCCCTTTCAAGTTAAAAAATGTAAAGGGAGGGCCGGCTGAGTGGCGCGGTGGTTAAGTGCTGGCTTGGGACGCCAGCGGCCCAGGTTCAGTCCCACATATGAGGGCCAGTGGCACTGCCCTCTAAAAAAAAAAAAAATGTAAAGGAAACCTTTTTAAAGGATATATATATATATACCAAAATGTACAATAACCACTTTGTACCAAAATCTTCTAGAAAGATTTTTCTAGATGGTGGAATTAAAGAATATTTTAATTTCAATATATTGGTCCTCCGTATTTCTAATTTTCCTACCATGAACGGTATTGCCTGTGTGCTGAAGAGTAAACAGTGGTGTAAGCAAATGAAACAGGAGCGGGCTGCTTGGGTAGGTAAGGGTGGGTCTCAGAAGCTGCCACAGCTGAGCAGTGCCAAGGAGGGATGCGAGGTGAGGAGAGCGAATGGAGGCAGTGACCCTGGGGATTCGCTCCCTCTGGCTGGGTGGACATCCCAGGGCCGAGAGGACCACACCCTGGGCCTGCAGGGCCGAGCGGCCAGGTGCCTTGCAGCCGGCACACGAGGCCTCCTCCAGCACCTCCGTCCTCTTTGCCCACACGCTCAGGGTGGAGGGGGAGCAGGTGGTGCGCTGAGGGTCTGATCTCAGGGGCAGGTCACAGCAGCAGCTGCCAGCGGCACAATGCGAGGCCCCAGGGAGCAGGAGGTCGGCTTCCCTCACAAATGTAAGGGGCACAGTAGGACGGAAGGAATGCACTTTGCAGGTGCGGAAAACAACTCCTCACCCCCAGGCCTCCCCCTACCCAGCTGTCCAGTGCTGTTTCCAGGGAGACTGAGGCTATGGAAGGGGGTGCTCTGAGCACGGATGCTGGCAGCGATGGTGCAAGAAGACCCCTGCACAAGGATGGGCAACTCGGCCCTGCCCTTCCCTGGGGCCCCGGGACGTGGACTGCGAGCTCGCTAACAAGGCAGGTGCCCGGTCCAGGGGCCAGGACACACAAGCCTGGCAGCAGGTCTGCAACCAGCTGGCAGTAAGGGTACTGTCATCCCGCTCTGCCATGAGCAAAGGAGCCGGAGGTGGGGGGATGGCCCCAGGCCCCACTTCCAACTTCCAGAGGGTGGAGGCCACAGCCGGGATCTGAGCTGCAGCCCACGGTAGCACTGCTCACCCCCTGCTCCATGGCTTGGAGTGCTCCTTGCAGCAAAGTGCAGGGGTGCAGGTGGCCCAGGCACACCCCCACCACCTGTACCCGTCCTCCAAAGCTAGGCACGTGGCCTCGGCAGCTGACTCACACCTGCTGGAGAGAGGGGACTCTTGGACTCCAGCTAGCCACCCACACAGTGTCTGCCTGGCTGCTCGGCCTCATCCGGCCACTACTGACTCCAAGCACTGGACCCCAGAATCCCCTCTGAGGGGGGCAGCCCACACCCCTGCGGCCCCAGAGTCTCCATCCCCTCCAGCTTTTCCACCAGACCATGCTCTCATATACCTGTGGCCTTTTGACACCTGGGTATTGCATTTCTCAAGAACAACTTTTCCCCAAACCAAATTCCAAATCTCTAAATCCAGGGGTGGAAGGAGAATACAGGGTCACAGACAAGATGACATACTATATAATATCACAAGGAGAGGAAACAGCAGTGTCCAGGTCATGAAATAAAAGGACAAGAGTACCCTACTTCATTTATAATTGTGGATTCAGAGATCTTTCAGGGGAACAAGTGTTGAAAGCTCCCACCCTTTCACAGCAAAAAATATTCAAAGATATGTGGGGTCCAAGTTATACTCCATGTTACCAAATACCCTGCGGGTAGTTGGGGATGATGATGCCTCCATCCTCAGGTCCCTGAAACTGGTGTGTTTCTAACTAGATAGGACTTAAGGCTACAGAACAAGTTTCTGTGTTCTATTTGTCAATATCCAAGGATTAGTCATTGGGAGGAGTTTGCAAGGTTTGCCACACAGACTTGTTTCTGAGATGGCTGATTCCCTTAAGAAAACCATTTGCTGGCCCTCCTGGCTGTGTACCTGGCCTCTCTTGGGGTTATTAACTTGCCACCTCAGCATTGGCACAGTTAAGCCAATGTTTTCATTAAACCTTTAGGATCAAATTTCAGCTCTCCCACCATCATGACTTCCCTTTGCCTTCTCTTCTACTAGAGTCCAGCCATCATTCCTCTGACCTAAACCCACTCCACAAGAGACAGTAGGGCATGGTGTTTAAAAGCATGGGCTTAGGAGCCAATCTGCCTGGGTTCAGATCTTGACTCTGACATCGTATAACTGTGACCTAGGGCACGTTACTTACTACATCTCTGCCTCAGTTTCCTTGTGATAATAGCACCTACATCACAAGACTTTTCTGAGGATTCCACAAGTTATGATAAGCACTTAGAACAGTGACTGGTATGTGGTACAGGTTCCAAAAAGCACTTGTTAAATGAAATAAATACCTGTACTAGAGCGGATTATCTCTGTCCCAACAACATGGCCCAGCAGGTCATATTGATTCAGGCGAGAACCATCCTGTGCCACTTCCACAGATTTGTTCTTCCCAAGAGTCCAAGAATAAACCACTTCGGCTGTTGTATAGGCATCTAAAGCAGAAAAGGGTTAAGAAGGAGAAAGTGAAGGGAAAGAAAAATGATTATCCTTGACACGAAACTTGCATGAGACTGAAATACAACTTCCACCCCAAAAGATTTCTGGGTATGTGTTCTTTCTTCAATTAAAGTACAATTATCCATCCATATAATAAGCAATCACTATCTAACGACTATAGTTTATGCTGGGTACACAGAAATGAACCCAAAGAGGTCTCTTCCTTCAATGACTGAGCCTTTTGAACTGCCAAAAATTGTTAAACCTTGCCTTCACTTGGAGGGTAGACAGTAGGGGCCGGGGGGGAATAGCTAAAATATCTAATGCAGTTGTCACAAATTGAAATGTTTCAAGAGCTACAGGGATATCTTAAATGAGTAAAGGAAACTAGTTGTAAGAAAAATTAACTGCCAGGGGCGGCAAGTTGGATTAGTTGGTTAGAGTGCAGTGCTTATAACACCAAGGTTGCCAGTTCAATCCCCACATGGGCCAGTGAGCTGCACCCTCCACAACTAGATTAAAGACAATGATTTGACTTGGAGCTGATGGGTTCAGGAGAAACACAGTGTTCCCCCATAAAATTTATTTAAAAAAAATTAACTGGGGATGGGCATGAGGGAGACGGGGAAGGGACGAGGCAACATAAACTGGTAACTACAATACTACCGCAGAGACAGAAGAGACAGTTTAGGGAATATAATCAATAAGGTTGTAAATATTTCTCTTAGGGGATCAGAAGGACTCATGTCTTGTCAGGGAGACCACTTCATGGACAGTGTAGAGGCCTGACCACTGCACTGTACATCTGAAGCTGCCGCTGAATAATATTATATGTCAACTATAATTTAACACATATATAGTCATGGGATGTGGAATATAGTGTGGGGTTGGAGTCAATGGAATTGTAATGGATATGTATGATATCAGGGGTGGGAGGGCAGGGGAGGGGGGAGGGGTAGTCATTTTGTAAGGGTGAAAAAGATAACTATTGCATTGTTTTGTACATCTGTAACTAATAATAATAATAATAATGAAAAAGTTTTAAAAAATTAACTGCCAGAAAAGTAACAAAATTTTTAAAAAATTAATTATAGGGTGACCATATGGGATAAGTTAAAAAAGAAATCATACTAGGGATATTGTAAAATTAAAAAAAATATATTTCAAATTGAAATAGCAATAATTAATGATAATCATTTTCTTTTGAAAGTTATTATCACATTGATTTGCAAACAAGAAACCTGGCACCTTTTTTTTCTGCAGCAGGGTGTGAATATCAGATCTTGTATTTGGAATTCCAGTGTCAAAAGAGTACAGAATTTAGTACAGGTTAGTTTTAACAGGGGGGTGGATCAGGGGAATGGTGAGGGAATGAGGGGTGAGTTTATTTAGTTTTAGTCATTATCTTTTTTTTTTTTTTTAAAGATTTTATTGGGGAATTGGGGGAAGGGAACAGCGTTGGGGAATCGGGGAAGGGGAACAGACAAGTTGCTGTCTTTTTGTTCTTCAGTCTAGTTGCGGAAGATGTTGCTTCACTGGCCCATGTTGGTATCATCATTGCACCCTTCCTGGATGAGGCAGATCAGTCGCTGGCCTCTGCATGGTCGGTCACTCAGCGCGGCTATTGGCACCTCACTCTGGCTGCCGGCTGCTCACGCTGTCTGCTGGCCACTCACTGTAGCCCAGGGCAGCCCACTGCAGCAGGGGATGCAGCCCACACCGTCACCGGGGCTCGCACAGCCCAGCTCCAGGTGGAGCTGTTGTTAGCTGTAGAGGGCAGCGTCACTGGCCCTCATATGTGGGATCTGAACCCGGGGCCGCTGGCATCCCAAACCAGCTCTTAACCAATGCGCCACTTGGCCGGCCCAGTTTTAGTCATTATCTTAAAGGAAGAGACTTGCTTTCTTTCCAGACATGGATCGACTCTTTGCACAGTGGGTTTTAGATTGGGCGTAGGCACCTCACCCTGACTCAGGCACCTGGGCTCATAAGGGAAGCTGATTACCACACTGTTCTTCCATTTCACCCAAGTTTGGAGCTGTCTGTTGTTCAAATCAGTGGAGGGTCTCCAGTTCACGTGGCAGCTGCTATGTCCATAATATGCTCTATTTACACCTTTTACCATAAAGCAAATAATTCCTAGTGAATTTACCATTAAATAAACCTGAACTCTCTCTCCCTACAAAACCTCGCAACATTGGATATACATTTCATAAGTCTGACATTAAACTTCCATGTACTAATTGTGATCTGTTTATATAACATTGCTTAGGAATTTTTAAAAATATATACCCAAATAAACCATGCCCTGATTTGCTTATCAAGGGCAACATGCCAAAAAGTTCTTCATTCACATCAACATTCTCATTGAAATCATGAAAAAATATACATAACTCTATGGTATTTTTTTTTAATATATCTGTGACCTCATAAGCTACAAAAGAAAATACCAGAATAAATCTCACTTTTCCATATAATATGCCCTGATCAGTCTCAGTCATTTCTTCAACACACTAACAAAAATACTTCTAGTTCAATATATTATTTATGCTGTGATGAATAGACATTTTTATGAATTTTGCATCTATAAAATATTGATACCTGGGAAGCTTTGTTGTTTTATGCATAATTGCATCTCCCAGCAGCAAAACTTAGTGTATACATTCAAACACAAAACCTGGTGAATTTTCAGGTTCAACAAACACACAATAAACAAATTAATCTGGAATTTTATGGGACATTCCCCAAATTTTGAATCTTGGCCAATAATTTTCAAAGTTATAAACACTGCATATGTTAAGCAAGTCACATCTGTAAACCACCAATTTTCACATAACCTCTGATCTAGAGACTTTCTCCTTTAGTTGGCTGTGGTTTTTTATGTGATTCAGCCTTGTAAACAAAACATCCTGAGCTGGCCGGTTAAGAGCTGGCTTGGGACGCCAGCGACCGGGGTTTGGGTCCCACATATGAGGGCCAGTGACACTGTCCTCTAAAAAAAACCCAACATCCTCTGCAGTCTAGGGCTGCCAGCTGGAGTTATAGATCTTTACTCTACTATTACCAAGAAGAAGGGTATATCTCCTCAGGACTCTTCTCACATCCTTACCCCAAATGTATTCTAAGACTATTGAGTGAGGAGTGGAACAGGCTATTAGTGAAATGTGATTTCACAAAGTCCTCATCCTCTCATTTTCCCTAGTGCCTTCCATCTCTAGTACACATGCTTAGTTCGGGTTCCACGACTTCAGAGAATTACCTATAAATGTCTTCTTATATTTGCTGTGTAGGTGGTTGTAACTCCCTATGTTTAAAGGACAATGCAACATTTTGCCCAATATACCCAAGAGTTTGGCAATGTAAAAACTAAAACAGGTCTGTTCAGGAAAAGGGGAGCGAATGGAATATATTTTCCACCCCTAAGAAAGAAAAGGAATTTCTTGTTGGATGTCTTAACTTAAGCAGAGTACCTTGAGCAGACGATACTGAATATTAGCCCCCGAAATCCTAACCCGTTCTAGTACAGATGTGAAAATAAATTGTGCAGCTACCGGAGCCTTAGAAACATCACTGGGCCTGCTCGGAAAGGCCACACTCCAAGGGCATGTGAAGTAAAACCACTGTGTGCAATGTTGTTTTAAATGCACAGATCATCATGATTTTCAGTGTCAAAAGCAGCACAGAGACAATTGCCTCAAGCTGAAGAGATAGTACCAGGCCTATTGTTCAAAGGAAGGTTGCTTTTTGCAATAGGCATATAACATTAGGGTGGCTACAGGTCTATTATTCATAGCATAATCTAGTTAATTCCAATTCATGTCTTTTCTTTTAAAAGTCTCATGAGAGATTTTTGTCAGCATTTTGTCAGGCAGATAAACCTGAGTCTGGGAAGCGGGGAATGACACCCTTAGTTTTCTACTACAAAATGAGCTTCCGGACAGAGGCAATGCATAGTTTTATTTACCTGGAATTGGTCCATTTCCCTCCCCGTTGTCATCCAAATAACATCAATTCCCATGTCCTATTAAAGACCCAACAAAATACCATCTTTTCTTTTTCTTCTCTGGACACTTCAATTAATTGTTTACATGAGCTGGAAGGTGACTCCGCTCTTTCTGGGATCTTTTCTTGTCTGTCAAATGCAAACTAAACAAGCTACATAATTTGTGGGGCCCAGTGCAAAATGAGGATGTGGGTCTCTTTATTCAGATACTATTAAGAATTTCAAGACAGGGCCAGCCGAGTGGCGCAGTGGTTAAGCGCTGGCTTGGGAAGCCAGTGGCCCCGGTTCGGGTCCCATATATGAGGGCCAGTGACACTGCCCTCAAAACAAAAACAAAAACAAAAACAAAAAAAAATTTGAAGACAGCGTCATCATTAAACCATGCCTGGGACCATTCTGAGCCCCAGGTCAGGTGCCACTGCACAGGTACCATGTCCATGCAGCCAGCCCTGAATTGTAGTAATGTTACATGCCTGCTTTCATAAGATTCAAATGGGGAGATGTATGTGAAAATCCTTAGTAAAGCACAATGTGAAAAGCTAATTTACCAGGCTTTGTTAAATCTTCCCTTTTTTTTTGGGGGGGGCAGTGTCATTGGCCCTCACATGTGGGACCGAACCAGGGCCGCTGGCTTCCCAAGCCAGCGCTTAAACATCGCTCCACTCGGCCAGCCCTAAATCTCTTAATAAATGATTTGTTGCTATCTAAAAAAAAAGAAAGGAGGGCTGGCCGAGTGGCTCAGTTGGTTAAGAGCTCGCTCACGAGTGGGAGCTGAGCAGCAGTTCGATGCCCAGCCCGAGCTGAGCTACCGCTTTAAAAAGGAAGAAAGAAATGTCACTGGGCCTAGAGTGGCAACTTGCTTTATGCAAAAAGTAATGGTTTCATCTCTTTGAAAATAATATATGGGAACAAAGGGACTTATGGAGGAAAAAAATATTCTTTTCTCATATGATGGAGATCAAAACAGGAAAGGTATGAATAAAGGAAGAGAAAGAAGAGGGAGAAATAAATTTAAAAACAAATTGACAACTACTTGATTGAGGGTCTGCTCACAATCCGACCCTGTACTCATAAACAAAGGTTAATCAAGCTCAGTAACCACCATAAGGGTGCCCACAATCTATTGGGGGAGACAGCGAGTGTACAACAGTCATAGTACAAGCCCTAACATGAAAAGTATGCTCATGGCCAGTGACACTGCCCTCTACAGCTAACAACAGATCCACCTGGAGCTGGGCTGTAGCCCCTGCTGCAGTGGGCTGCCATAGGCTACAGTGAGTGGCCGGCAGCCAGAGTGAGCGGCCAATAGCCATGGTGAGTGACCATCCAGAGGCTGGTGACCGATCTGCCTCACCCGGGAAGAACGCAATGATGATACCAATGTGGGCCAGTGAAACCACGTCCCCCACAACTAGACTGAAGAACAAAAGGACAGCAACTTGTCTGTTCCCCTTTCCCGATTCCCCAACGCTGTTCCCTTCCCCCAATTCCCCAATAAAATCTTTAAAAGAAAAAGAAAAGTATGCACGCTAGTGGAACAAAAATAAGTGTTCAGTGAAACCAGAGGGCTCTATGGCTCCTGATCAGAGTGGAATGTTCGAGAAGGAGTTATAAAGTGGGTGATACTTAGAAGATGAGGCCGCCTTTAGTAGGTGAAACGACATTCCAAGCCAAAGACAACAGAACATAGGAAAAAAGCTGAGGTAATATAATAACATATTCTAATTGCCCACATGAAGAAGTAAGGGTTTGACTCCATCACTTGTGGTCCTGCCTAAAGTAGAGAGATGACATGGCCAGATACACGCTGTTGAAGGATCGCGCCAGCTACAGTATGAATGAATGGTTGGAAAAAGTGTAACTGAAGCCAAGACAACAGTTAAAAGGCCATCCCAATATTTGGAGTGAGTGACCCATAGGGCATAATATGTAGGCTGAATGGAGTGGGACAAAGAGGATATTTCAGAGGTAGAACAGACTATTATTATTGATGGCTTTTCATGACCATTAAGGAAAGGAGGAAGCTAAGGAATGATTCTAGATGACCCTGAGACTGTTGCTTTTACAAGTACACGGACAATGATGGAATTCATTCACCCATGGGGAACAGAACTCTCCTTTCAGGCCCTGTCTCTGTGCTCGCCTTCAGCTTCAATCCCATAGACTCATGCCTCTTCTTAGTTCCAACCATTCCATTACCATGGAGGGGCAAAGGGAAAGTGGTGTGGGGGTGGACACTGCAGAAAGGATATCTACCACACCATGAGAACTACTGCTCTCCCAAAATGGCCCCCTCAATGTATGTCGTATGCGCTCTAATAGCTCAGACATCTTGCCTTTCACTGCTTTGCCAAATATCTCCTTCTGTTACTTGAGCCTTGGTATGTGTTAGGGCCTAGGAAAATGGGAAGGAAAAACAATCCTGCCACAATAGCACCCATGAGAAAGCATTCCCTTTGAACTCATTGTCAGAGATTGTCTGCTTGCATGCCTGATTCAGTCAGTTACTCAGTCAACAAATATTAAGAACTTGGATTTGATAGTTAAGGTTCAGTGACCAGAAAACACTTGAGGTTGCATCCCTTCATTGAGCTTACAGTCTAGTTTGGAAAGACCGAAAATAAACAAGTAAATAAAGGAAGAAGATAATATCAGATAAAAAAAAGTTTATGAGGAAGGGAGGGGTTTCATTAAATAGAGTGAGCAGACAATCTCTTTTTGAGGGAGTAGCTTTTAAGCTGAAACATGTAAAAGGAAAAAATACTGAGAGATTGATGGGCACATTTCAGGTAAAAAAAAAAAAAAAAAAAACAAGTACAAATGTTTCTAGGTGAGAAAGGTCCTGCAGTGTTCTAGAAACTGGCAGAAGGCCAAAGTAAAGGGGAGACAGGGATGAGATGAGGTTAAAGAGATGTAAAAAAAGAAAAAAGAAGAAAGAAAAAAAGTCAGTTTGGTTTGGGCATATTCAATAAAAATACAACGGTTTGATGAACCTAAAAACTACAGCCCGAGGATGCAAACAAATGGAAATGGACATTGTATAGGTTTATAATGAATACAAATACTGATACTAGGAACTTCAAATAATGCAAAGTGACAGGAGATGTTATAGGCACCAGTTACTGGTAAATCAGTGCTGTGTCTGCTCGTTCGCGGGCCATGAAAGAATTCACGAGGTCAGGTAGACATACAGAAATATAGATTTATTAAAGTAAGAGGAGGGTCGGCTGGGCAGTCTGCTAGAAACTACTGCATGGAATTTTTGTTTGGTCTCAAGTTTTGTATTTTCTTGTAGTTGGGGTAGGGGAAGCTGCAGTTAAGCTGCTTATCGCAACTTTACATACATTATGTAAATTGAAGTTGGAGCCAGGAGTGGATCCCATACAGATGCAAAACGTCTTTCAAGCCACAGGGCCTTGAAGTAAACAGAACCATCGAAACTGGTATGCATAGTAAATATACAGCCAGCAGAATCTTTAAGAGGCAAAGAAAGAAAAGGAAGCTTTCAAAAAGTCCCAAGCTAAAGTACACTTGTTAAATCAAATTATACCAGAGATTCAAACCTTAAAATAGAAGCCTTAGTGCCACCATTACAATCCCTGTCTTGAAAATCAGGACAAATGTTTGTATTTCTAGTATGGGGTGTATATATTTGCATCTATTAAGATGATTGTGTGGTTTTTGTCCTTTATTAATATGGTGTATTACATTGACTGATTTTTACATGTTAGGCCAAGTATACATTCCTGGGATAAATCCCACTTAAAGATAGTCTACAATTTATTTATAAGTTGCTTGATTCCCTTTGCCAGTATTTTGTTGAAGAGTTTTGTGTCTATATAAGGATTATTTGTCTGTGGTTCTTTTTCTGTGATCTTTGGTTTTGGTGGGTGTCAGAGTAATACTGACCTTGTAACGGTGACACTATATCTTCTATTTTGAGATTTAAACTTCTAGTCTAATTCAATTTTACACTGTAGTTTAGCTTGAGACTTTTTGAAAGTTTTTCTTTCCTTCCCTTCCATCCGGCCAAACCTTAATGACTATTTACCATACATTTACTATGCATACCAGTCTCAATGGTTCTGTTTACTGCAGACCTTATGCATACCAGGCTCAATGGCCCTGGTTCTTCAAGGAAGCCTCCGGTATTTGAAAGCTTTTCCATTGCTTTAGATCCCCTGCTATCTCTGAAACAAACCAGCCTCTTGGAAGCAACTTTTTCCAGGAATTGCCTCACCAATCCTTAAGTGCCTCTAAAAACTTTTGGCCATGCTGAGGGGAAAGCGGCATGGCCTTGGGACAGGAGTCGCCATCCTCCCAGAATGCCAGCATTCAGATTAAACCTGCTTTTCTTTCCCACCTCCTCTCTCAAGTTAGGGCTTTCGTGCAGGCGAGAAGCTGGATCTTTAGCAAGACAGCAACGTGATTGAATGAGTTAAGAAATGCTACCTCCTCTTCTGTATTTTGCAAGACTTTGTGGAGACTTAATAGTAATTATTTATTTATTTATTTATTTATTTTTTTTAGCTGAGCCATCCTGCCACCTGTTGGCAGCTCAACGGCAACTCAGCTCGGGCTGGCCTCAAACCGCTGTTGCTCAGAGCTCAGCTTGCACTCTTGAGCGAGCTCTTAACCAACTGAGCCACTCGGCCGGCCTTAATATTAATTCTTTAAATGTTTGGTAGGATTCAATGGTGAAGTCATCTGGGCCTGGGCTTTTCTTTGTGGGAAGTTATTAAATTACTAATTAGATCTCTTTATTTGTTATAGGCTTGTTGTGGGCCAACCAAGTAGCTTCCCCCTTCCCCACTGAAAGACCTTTAAGTTTTCTTTCCTGTAGAAATGTTAAGTCTCCTCCCTAGTTTCTTAGTTCTTTAACGCTTGGCTTTGATTACTCTTCTAATCAGTTTCTGAATCCTAAAGATTGCCCCTAAACTGAATCACAGAATAGCTCTCATCCACCCCGGTTTTAGATATATACTTAAAACCTGTGACTTCCCAACATTCCCCCAAACCATTCTGGACCTAACTCTTGAGTAATCCCATCCCAGAGACTAAACAGATTTTAACATTTCCCCAGGCCAGTATACTTGATTGTGAAGCCTAATGTTTCCAAACCTTTAGCCACCCTACACCAATAGCTTTGAGCTCTGCTCCTTAAGAAATTCATTAATTAAAATCTATTTTTCCTCATTTAAGGGCCTTGGGGATACAGAGGATACCCCAACAAAATAGCCAGTCATAACCAAAGAAGCCAACATGGTCTTCCAGGCAGAGCTTGAGACCCCTTCCTCTTATCTGAGATCAGCTCGGGTGAGAGTTCCGTGAACCCCAATAGGCAGAGACAGCTCTAAGCCCCTGCCCAGCAGGAAGCAGATACAGAAGAGACCTCCTGTCCCTCAGCTCCCCATAGAGATTTTATGGGGATCACGTCTCAAGGAGAAACTAGGCAGGCAGTTAGAGGCAGGCATTGGGTCTCTGCATTCCTGCACGTCCCACAAAACGCACCGCCCAAAAGACCTCCCCCTCCACCCCAAACTTCTCTTGTCTTCCAATAAATTCCTTTTCTAAAGAGATGGGGATCAATCAGGTGATCCCACACCCTGAGAGGAACAGCCCATTCTAGACAAAGGGGATTAAAAACTCAAAGGCCTGGCAAGTCTGTCCTGCTTTTCTTTGACCACTTCTTCCTTTTGGGGGGCCGCCTTCCTCCCTTTTTTGAGCCTTGCCTTTGTGCATGGCCTGCTCCAAACTCTTTGCAATGTAATTTCTCTTCTAATGATGAGCCCTTGGGCCATCCTCTGCTGCTCGGGCCCACTTCTATTTCTTTAAAGTATACTATCTCTTCTAATAAACTCCTTTTTCACTACTTTACTCCAGTATCTCATTCAATTCTTTCTTCGAGTTGCCAAGGACCTGGAATTTGCGCTGAGAAGGGCCCACTCTCCGACAACAGGTTTAATAAAAATTTCTATTTCTTCCTCAGTCAATTTCAGTAATTGGTATGTTTCTAGGAAATTTTCCATTCCATCTTGACTATCTAAGTTGTTAGCGTACGGTTGTTAGTAGTATTTCTGTATAATCCTGTTTATTTCTGTAAGGTCAATAGTGAGGTCCCCTCTCATGATTTTAATAATTTGATTTTTCTGTCTTTTTTTAAAACTTGGTCTGTCTAGCTAACGCTTTATCAGTTTTGTTGACCTTTTCAAAGAACCAATTTTTAGATTCTCTAATTTTCCTTAGTGGTTTTCTAGTCTGTTTCATTTAATTTCACTCATATATTTATTATTTTCTTGTTACTGTTTCAGGTTTAGTTTGCTCTTGTTTTTCTAGTTTATTAAGGTAGAAGTTCAGGCTATTGATTTTAGTCTTTCATCCTTTTAATATACACTTTACAGTTATAAATAACCCTCAGAACACTGGTTTAAGCTGATGTATTCCATCAATTTGGTATGTTGTACATCATTTTCATTCATTTCAAAATATTATCTAATTTCTCTTGTGATTTCTTCTTGGACCCATTGTTTACTTAGGAGTACGTTTAATTTCAAGATGCTTGTGAATTTCCCAAATTCCATCTGTTTTCTAATGTCATTCGGTTGAGGTCAGATAACACACTGTATATGGCTTCAACACTTTCAAACTTATTGAGTCTTATATTGTGGTCTGTTGCAGAAAACTGTTTCACGTGCACTTGAGAATAATGTGTATTCTGATGTTGCCTGGTAGAGCGCACTATAAATATCTGTTGGGTCTAGGTGGTTTATAGTGTTGCTCACATCTTCTAGACATATTCTGTCTAGTTTTATTGAAAGTGGAGTATTGAAATCTTCACTTATTATTGTTGAACTATTTCTCCTTTCAATTCTGTCAGCTTTGCTTCATGTATTTTGGGATTCTGTGGTTAGGTGCATTATATCGCTTTATAATTGTTACAGCTTCCTGATGGATTGACCCCCTTTTATGATTACAAAATCTTCACGGCTTCTACAGAATGAGGGAGAAACAGATGAGAATAGGCTTCCTGGTCTTACTGGGAATCTGATTTTTTAATTGTTTAAATTATTTATTTTATTTTTTAATTAATTTTCTCAGTTACAGTTGATGTTCAATATTGTTTTATATTAGTTTCAGATTCTTGTGAGTCTTTGGTTAGAGTTTGGAGAAAGTTTATTTTGACAAGTTTGTGGAGGAGTGGATTTTTAGAATTCCTTTAGAGTTCCACCATTTCAGAGTTGCTCCTTCATTAGAGAATTTTTAAGGTTAATTTCAACTGCCCACTTAAAAATTTATGAATTTAAATCACTCTGCTTCTTAATGTACTTTATCTTCCAGAACAACATGTTCCCTTAAGTTTCCTCATACTTCAACAGTCCTCTCCTTTAACACAGTTATTCTCTTATCTGTAGCCTCTAGTTATACTGATTCAGGAAACAGTCCTTAATACTCTTAACTGCATACAGTGTCTTCTTAGTGGTCTCCAGCTTTATGGCTTGAAATACCATCTACATGGATGACACCTAACCTAAATTAAGTCTCCAGTTCAAATATTGGTTACAAACACCAGACTTACCTCCCATACAATCAGCATCCAAAAGCACTATTTGTGTCCCTTTTTAAGTACAACCCCCACCAAGGGTAACTACTATCCTGACTATTATTTCTATGTGGAAATTCCTTCCTGGAATTTACTGGGAAATTTATATATTTTTCTGAATATCAAATACTGAGAAAAATAGTTGAGCAATTAGCAAAATGGAAAAAGTATTATAATTTTCCTGTAAGAATGAAAACTTTACAATAGACATCGAGACATTACTGATTTGAAAGGCAAAAGCAGGAAATGATGGCACATTGAGTCAAAAGGTATGAAATCTCCAACTATCAGTACAGGATTACATATTGAGCTGCTCAGTTGATTTTGCTTATTATAAGTATATGTTTGTGGCCCTGTATGCAGCTAATGGTGAGCCATTCTTGCAAATTATATATTAATAAGTATATGCATAGTATACAACATACGAAACCTGTGAATGTTCTTTCAAGAAATAACAAGTTTGAGGGCCGGCCGAGTGGCGCGGTGGTTAAGCGATGGCTTGGGAAGCTGGCGGCCCCAGTTCAGGTCCCACATATGGGGACAAAAAAATAAAATAAAATAACATGTTTGAGAAGCAAAATAAACCCTCAAACAGGCAATTTTGATTTTTGATTTGGTGTAGTCCTGTTTAGCTTGCTGAGAGATCCAAACGTTCCAAATGTTTTCAAATACTATCCAATAAGATTTACTGGCATTTTCCAGTGTTGGAGGATCTTCTATACACTACTGGTCTTTGTTGGACTTCTAAACTTATTATCTTTTAAAAAAAGTTGGATATTCATAATAATAGCATGAAGGTGGTTTGGGTATTTTATAAATAACATTCAATTTATAAAATTCCTGGGTATTCCAACACTTATTCCTGAATCCCATATTTTATTTTATTTACTTATTAAAATTCTTTTATTCTGAAATAAACATTTTTTTTTTTCTTTTTAGAGGGCAGTGTCACTGGCCCTCATATGGGATCTGAACTGGGGCCACTGGCGTCCCAAGGCAGCTCTTAACCAACACGCCACTCAGCCGGCCCTAAACATTTTTTTTTTTTAATTACTTTCAGGTGTACAAACAGTGCAATAGTTTACACTTTTTACCCCTCAAAGTCACAATCCCCCTCCCCCAATTTGCCACCCCACTCCCTCCCATATCATACATATCTATTACAATTCCTTTGACTCCATTCCACACTAGACTCCACATCCCATGGCTATCTATATATTCAATTACAATTGGCATACAATATTATACAACATCAGCTTCAGGTGTACAGTGCAGTGATCAAGCCTCTACTCCATCCATAAAGTGGTCTCCCTAACAAGACATGTAACCATCTGACACTCCACAAAATATTTACAACATTATTAAATATATTCCCCGAACTGTGTTTCATATCCCTGTGGCAATATTGTAGTTACCTATTTATGCTGTCTAATCCCTTCCCCTTCTCCCTCATCCCCACCCCCTTCCCAACTAGCAACCCTGTTTTTCCTCTATATCTATGAGTCTGTTTCTGTTTCCTTTTCTCATTCATTCAGTTTTTCAGATTCCACATGTCAGATCATATGGTATTTGTCTTTCTCCGACTGACTTATTTCACTTAACATAATAGTCTCTAGGTCCATCCATATCGTTGCGAATGGTACGATTTCATTCTCTGAATCCCATATTTTAATATGTTAGGAATTTGGAAATATTATCAATAGCAATGATAGACAAAATATGAAAGACCTCTAACACCACAGATTAGTTTTGCCTGATATATGTTATAAATGGAATCTTGCAATATATATATATATTTAATACATGTATGAGTATGCCTGGCTTTTGTTCATTATTCAATCTATGACTTCATTTATACTGATGAGTGTAATATACTTAAGTCATTGTATAGCATTCCATTGTGTGAAATGGCAAAGATTTTTAATTCATTCAGATGGACATTAGGGTATTTTCCAGTTTGGGTCTGTCTATTAAAATTACCTCTGCTATGAGTACTCATATGCGTTTTGGTAGAGAAAAATACTGATTCATGTTAGAAATGTACTTAGGACTAGAGATGCTAGATTATATGATGTGTATGTTCAGCACAGGTAATTACCACCAAACAATTTCCCCAAATCTCTGTACAAATTTACATTCCTATCAGCAGTGCATGAGAGTACACTTGTATTCCACATTTTCACCAACATTAGGTATTTTCTTTTTTCATTCTAGTCACACTACTGGCTGTGGAGTGGTACCCTCTGTATTTTAATTTGCATATCCCTGCTGACTAAAGTAATTGAGGGCCTGCCGAGTGGCACGGTGGTTAAGCACTGGCTTGGAATGCCAGTGGCTCTGGTTCGGGTCCCACATATGAGGGCCAATAACACTGCCCTCAAAAATAAAAAATAAACAAAAATAAAGTAATTGATCATTTCATACGTGTGATTGGGAAACTCTTATAAAGTGGCTATTCAACACTTCGGCCTTTTTTTCTGTTGAGGTTTCTGACTATTGCTTAGAGATTTGTAGGGGATCTTCATAATTATAGACTTGAGTCATCTGTCACGTATACAATACAAATATTTTCTCCCACCCTGTGGCTTGCTTTTGTACCATCGTGTTTTGATAAAGAGAATTTCTTTTTCTTTTTTTCTTTTTTTTTTAGCTGAGCCATCCTGCACCTGTTGGCAGCTCAGCGGCAGCTCAGCTCGGGCTGGGCATCGGGCTGGGCATCGAACTGCTGTTGCTCAGAGCTCAGCTTACACTCTTGAGCGAGCTCTTAACCAACTGAGCCACTCGGCCGGCCCTGAGAATTTTTTAATTTTAATATATTCCAAGTCAGTCTCTCTCACCTTTATGGTTAGCACTATTCTACTTGCTGTTTACATAACTTCTACCTCTTCCAAGATCATGAATATATTTTCTTACGTTATTTTAAAAGTTTATTTATAGCTACATTTATATTTATATCTACAATCCACCTAGAATTTATTTTTGTGTATGATGAGAGATAAGTCAAAAATGATGACTCAATCCCCACACCTACCATCTACCTACCTATTTCTCTTCCTCTCTTTCTCTCTCTGCTTTCTCTCCTCTCTCTTTCTGTCTCTCTGTCTCTCTGTCTCTCTCTCTCTCTGTCTCTCTCTCTCTCTGTTTTTGGACATCTGTTATGTTCCACTGGTCTATTTGTCTGTCTTTGCAACAACAATACCTATAGCTTTAAAAATTTTAAATAGGCCTCAATATCTGATATTGAATTTTGATTTCATTATTAGTTCTCCAGTTTTATTATTTTTCCTCAAGATTATCTTAGTTAGTTTTGGTACTTTTATATTTCTATTTAAACTTTAGAATCAGTATTGTCTGTTTTGTATTTATCCTGCTTGGTGTTTACCAACTGCTTGAATCTTTGCATTGATAACTTTCATCTTTTTTTTTTTTTTTTGAGGGCAGTGACACTGGCCCTCATATGTGGGACCTGAACCGGGGCCACTGGCTTCCCAAGCCAGCGCTTAACCACTGTGCCACTCAGCCGGCCCTATTTTTTTTTTTTTTTTTAAGAGGGCAGTGTCTGGCCCTCATGTGCAATCCGAACCCCGGCCGCTGGCATCCCAAGCCAGCTCCCAACCACCATGCCACTTGCCCGGCCCTCATCAGTTTTAAAAATGGTTGGCCTTTAGATATTTATTGCTTTTGCTCCTATCTCTTCCTGTTTTTCTTCTGTAAAATTACACATTACACGGTATTTTACTGTTTCCCACATTTTTCTTATTTCCTGTATTTTTGTCTGTCTGTACTTCAGTTTTATTTTCTATTTACCCATTTTTAAGTTCTTTAATTGTGTCTTCTTGTTAAATCCATCCACTGAATTCTGAAATTTGGATATTGTACTTTTCCATAAGTAACTTGCAATTTATTCTTCTTGATAGATTCCAATTTTCTGTTGAAATTCCCTCTTTTTTAATTGAACATATTAACCATAGTTTTTCAAAGTCCCTATCTCTAAATTCTGCTATCTGGATTAC
The DNA here is from genome assembly GCA_033961575.1 of Aselliscus stoliczkanus. Taxonomy (NCBI): domain Eukaryota; kingdom Metazoa; phylum Chordata; class Mammalia; order Chiroptera; family Hipposideridae; genus Aselliscus; species Aselliscus stoliczkanus. Next base: position 8,175,334 of record CM066737.1, on the reverse strand, counting down.
CTGTAGGTCTGTTTTCATATTCTGCCTTTTTATTTTTTTAAATCTTGATTTTAGGTCCTGCCTATTGGTATGCCTAATGATTTTTTATTGAATTCCAGATACTGTGTAATAAAACTGTAGAGTTCTCAGATGAGGCGTCTTTCTTTCGTTTGCTATGCCGATGGTGTGGAAGAATTATCATCTTGACCCCACAAGGGACTGAGCTGGGTTATAGTTTTGGTTAAACCTGACCTGTCTCTGCTCTTAACTAGGACACAGCTTCTCTAGAGTTTGAAACTGATAGCCTGGCATGTCTTCCTTTTTATAGCATTGGGAGACCACAGGACAGCAGGCTTTACTTTTCAAAGGTTCTCATATTCGCTTTTAGTTTTATGATTTTTTTTTTTTTTTTTGCAAAACATTTTTTTTTAATTGAAGCAGTCCCCAATCTCCCCCACCCTTTTATACTTTATTGGGGAACAACTTTGGTCATTGGTTTACACATTGCTTTCATGCTACAATGGCCTAGTTGACTTTTTTAGGGAGGGCGCAGCTCATAGTGGCCCATGCGGGGATGGAACCGGCAACCTTGGTGTTATCAGCACTATGCTCTCACCAACTGAGTGAATTGAAAATTCAGCAATAGTATCAAAAGAGGTGTCAGCCAAGAGTTTGAGACCTTTTAGATCTCTACTTTTATCACTTTATGTCTGTGTGACCATCTAAACTATTGTTTTTTTTTTTTTTTTTTTTTTGGCAGCAGCAGCCTTATGCCTGGGGCCAAACTTGCAATTCTAAGCTGCAATCCATGACCAGAATTGGCAAGCACCACTGTACCACCCGGAATCCAGAAGCTGAAGGTCAGAGATCCATCTACGAGGGGTTCTACCCTTTCTCTAGAATATTAGTCTCTTCAGTCCTTGTTGCTTCTACAGTTCCAGGTTTTCTAATTGCTCATGAGGGGAACACTGTTCACCCACAAAGAGCTCTCTTACCCAGAGTGGAAATAATACTCACTTAATTTGATAGTCTATTCATTAAAACAAAAACCTACAAGTCACCCTTGAGTTCTCTTTATAATGTTCCACATCCTTTACAATATACCCAGAATCAAGCTACTTCTTACCACTTTTGCTGTTGTCACTCTGAACTTAGCCGTTATCAGCTCTCATCTGAAATATCATTAATAACCTCTTAACCTAGACCCCCTGCTTCTATCCTTCCCATACTTATATTTTTACTTTTATTTTATTATATTTTTTTTGAGGGCAGTGTCACTGTCCCTCCTATGTGGGACCCGAACTGGGGCCGCTGGCTTTCCAAGCCAACCCTTAACCACCGCGCCACTCGGCCGGCCTCCATACTTATATTTTTAACAGAGTGTATCCATAATGAATTTTTAAAAACATAAGTCAGATAATTGTTTTATTCAAAATATTCCAATCACTCCCCATTTTTCCTCAGAATAAAATTCAAAGCCATTTAATGTCCGACAAGACTGTCGATGACATGGCCTCCTCTTTGATCCCATCCCCTCCTAGTGCTTTCTCCCTTACTCACCTGTCTAGCCACACTGGCCACCTCAAAGTTTCTAGAAGAAATCAGACACTTTTCTGACTCAGGGTCTTGTCCCTGGCTTTTCATTCCACCTGTAGCATAGTTTCCTCAGATCTCTGCATTGTTAACACTTTTACCTCCTTAAAATTTCTGTTCAAATGTCACTTTTTCAAAGAGGCTTATGCTGATGACCCTATTATATTTTCGGAGGCAGCCCCTATCCTCCACATAGACATGACTTACCCCACTTATTCTGTACACTTTCATGTCTTCTCATGATGCTTCTCACTAACACATAGTTCGTACTTTACTATTTCACCCATTGTTATCTTTCACTGTCACTCTCTCCTTTACAATATGGGCTCCACAAAGGTGGGGTGTTTGTTTTATTCATGGACACCTTCCAAGCTCCTAGAACAGAGCCTGGTACACAATCTGTAAATATTTGACAATGTCATACATAATTATTTGGCTCTTTTCAAACATGCTGTCTACTTCAAAATACAGAGAGCTCCATCTCATTTAGACATGATCAACACAGAGCTTGATAATATGGCTCTGATGACTCCTTACAGGAAACTTACTCTGAAAGTCTTAAGAGTAAGAAATTCACTCAACATTGTAGTCCCACATACACTGTCCAAAACCTTCCCCCTCTCCCTCTTCCCCACTCCCTCCCAACCAGCAACCATCAGTTTTTCCTTTATATCTGCTTGATATGACATCAATCTTCTTAAATTGTCTCTCTGGGTTAGCTTGTTTACCCCTTTCTTTTGTTTAAAAAAGTCCTTTTAACATTTCTTGCAATGCTGGCTTGGTGGTAATGAATTCCTTAAGCTTATTCTTTTCTGAGAAGCTATTTCTCCTTCAATTTTAAGTGATAGCCGTTCTGGGTAGAGCAATCTTGGTTGTAGGCCTGTATTTTGTGTCACTTTGAATATCTCCTGCCACTCCCTTCTGGCCTGCAGAGTTTCTGTAGACAAGTCAGCTGTTAGTCTAACAGGAGTTCCTTTGTATGTAACCTGCTGCAATGTTACCGCAGGGTTATGGGGGCAGTTCTGGGAATGTAATTGATAATGTTGTGAAGAGACTATTATGTTGTGAGAAATAAGTCAGTTGGAGAAGGACAGGTACCATGTGATCTCACTTGTGTGTGGAGTCTGAAGAACTGAGTGAACGATCAAAGTAAACAGACTCATAGATGTAGAGGAAAAACTGAGGGTTGCTAGTTGGGAGGGGGTGGGGATGGGGGGAAGGGGAAGGGATTAGACAGCATAAATAGACAACTACAATATTGCCACAGGGATATGAAACACAGTTCCGGGAATATAATAATGTTGTAAAAATTTTGTGGCATGTCAGATAGTCACATGTCTTGTTAGGGAGACCACTTCATGGATGGAGTAGAGGCTTGATCACTGCACTGTACACCTGAAGCTGATGTTGTATAGTATTGTATGCCAACTGCAACTGAATATGTGGATGGTCACGGGATGTGGAGTATACTGTGGAGGGGAGTCAGGGGAGTTGTGATGGATATGTATGATATGGGGGGGAGTGGGGTGGCAAACTCGGGGAGGGGGGTTTTCACTTTGGGGGGTAAAGAGTATAACTATTGCATTGTGTTGTACACCGAAAACTAATAACATAAAAAAAAAGGTTAAAAAAAAATAAGAAATCCACTCAAACTCGGGTTAATTTTGATTTTTCTAATTCATTGGGAAATGGGGCTACTCATTTCTCTGTCAGATTTGCAGCTATCAGAAAAGGCAATACCTTCTACAAATGAGAAAATCTCCAGTGTCTTCCTGGCTACCATTTACTGTAGAGAATTACATAGAAGCATATGATGATGCATGTAGAGTAAGCATTTCAAATATATAATGGTCTCAATTTGAGGGATATTGTCCTTAGGAAACTGCTACTATATGCTGGGTCAGCTCTGTTTTCTGGATAATTGAAGAAACAGATGTTAATGTTTCAATCTAATGACATTAGAGAAATTAGTCTGAAATTGTGAAATAAGTTTTGCTGTCTGGAAAGAAAATTCTATTATTAAGGCTTCGTCCCCTGATCAGTCAGCACTACGCAAGCCCACTTCCCCTTCCCTATTTGCATGCCAGCTGGATTAAAGGCCTCAGTTTGAGGAACCACTAGGGGACCAAATAGGAAATGATCAGATCAGGCAACAGAAAGTGAGAGAATACATACAGCTTCCAAATTTCAGTGGGCAGGCGTGCACATCCATGGGAAAATCTTCTAAATGCATGGGGCACTCGGCATGAATTGTTAACCTATGAGAAAGGAGAACGGACAGTGAAATTAAGTCAGAATGAATGGCATTCAACACAAAGCCGGGTTTCCATTCATCAACAACAGGACTTTGTTGTGATTCACTGTGATCCAATGAACACAAGGCGTGCATTACACGAACTAGATAGGCTCTCCAAGTTGCACCTGGTATTTAGATGTTGATCAGATCGGAATCCCATATTACCACTATTCGAAAAAAAAATACAACTTATATCTGCTCTAGCGAGCTCCCTTTGCTATCCCCACCAAAGAAGCCTAGAAACAGCAGATTCTGACTCATTTACTCCTGATGGCAGTTTAATTATTTCTGAAATCATTCTCCTCAGCAGGATATCATGTAAGTTAATCAATTTAGAGGCTGCACTAGAGATGAAAGATGTGTAGAAAGATTATCCTGATAATGAACAGGCACATAGGAGGGCCCTGCTGCTCACAGTAACTGCTGTAGCTTTGCTAAAGGAGATGGCTCTCAATGGACACGGAGGTTGATTGCGTATCTTGGCTCTTGTAAATAGTGCTGTAGTGAACATAGGGTGCATATATTTTTTTGAATTAGTGCTTTTGGGTTTTTTTTAGAAAAATACCTAGAAGTGGTAAAGAAGATGTGAATTCATTCACAGAAAAGAATGAATTATTACCATTTCTGACAACATGGATGGGCCTAGAGGGTATTATGCTGAGTGAAATAAGTCAGACAGAAACACAAATACCCTATGGTCTCACTTATATGTGGATTCTAAAGAACAAAATAAAAAACAAAACAGAAATGGACTCAGATACAGAGAGAGCATTTTGATGATTGCTAGATGGGAAGGGAGTTTGGGGGCCTGACTCATTGGGGGGATCACTTTGTAAATTATATAAATGTCTAACCACTATGTTGTTCCCATGAAACTAATGTAAAATAATATTGAATGTCCACTGCAATTGAAAATTACAATAATAAATAATAAAAAAGGAGATGGCTCTTGGAGAACAGATACACACAGTTGTGGAGAGGAGAGAGAAAGCAACTTACCAGAAAAAAATACAAAGGTAATAGAGGACATCAAAGACCTCAGAGGTCAAGTTTGAAGAGCTCATGCTACTTCACAGGGACAACATATGGGAGAGACTGTGCATGGACTCCTCAATGGAAATCTGGATGGGGTATGATTTTGACATGCCCACATACTCATTCTCCTGCGTTAGTCTGTCTAAATAATCTATTCCAAGGTTTCTTCTCTAATTGCTTTCAAATGTCTGAGCCTCAGCTTTCCTTGGCCTAGATGGTAGCCTCCTATGAAGAAATGGGACCCACATAGCAAAATTTCAGACTTTTGGAGACTAGCTCCAATGAGCTATTTCTAGTTAACCTGCATATGTCCTGGTTATATTGGATTCAACCCCTGCCATCTTCTTGGAGATCTAGGAGGCCAACCGGGCAGCATCTCCACTCCTGGCTAATTGTTAAACCTGATGAAGATGTGAATACCTCACAAATGATCACAGCAGTAACACTAGATACTGCTAGGAGACTGACTAAAGCAAACATGCTCAGGTGTGTATTAGCAAGAACCTACCAGGGCCAGAAAGCAGGAACCAAGTGTGTGCCCTCCAGCAAATTCTTACCCATCTGAGCAATAACAGTTGGGAACAAGTGTCCTTGCAGCTTGAACTAATCCCTTAGATATTTACAAAATTTCCCATGTGTCTTGGATAAAACCTCAGTTCCCAAGTCAGCCAGCAATTATCTCACCAATTCATTCTGATTCTTAAGGCATAAAGGGGGTTTTATGACTCAAAGAATCTGACACAAAACAAATGTATTTCACTGAGAAACCTGCTCCTTGTGTTGGATATTTAAAAGATTCCAGGAGGATTATATAAAGCAAATTGTGTTCTTCTCTCAACTTAGATTAGTATTTCTAAGACACTGCCTCTTATGAGTAATGCCAAGGGGAAATTACTTTATGTCTACCAGCAGTCCTGGGGACATGGAAACTAAGAGCATGACAAATAGATTATCAAAGCAGAATGCAAAGGTACTTATTTCTGATCACAAGCAGAACTGATTTATAACAACTCTATCTTCCTTCCTATCCACTCGCCCATCCCTCCTAAGCAGAGCAGAGGGGAAAGCAGTTATTGGCGAGGGCAAGGTGCTTCACAAACCAAATAGGCTGTGCTCTTTTCATGTCTGATCTCCTGGTTCACACTGCCATCCTTTCTTGCCTTCCTTCTTCCTTGCTACAACTTTTCTTTTTTTCTTTCTTTTAATTTTTTAATTTTTCTTTTTAGAGGGCAGTATCACTGGCCCTCACACGTGGGATCCGAACCGGGGCTGCCGGTGTCCCAAGCCAGCGCTTAACCACCACGCCACTCGGCCGGCCCTCTTTTTTCCATTGTATGCTTTTGGCTCCTTTGTCAAAAATTATCTGTCCATGTTTATATGGGTTTATTTCTGGGTTTTCAACTCTATTCCATTGGTCTGCGTGTCTGTTTTTTGCCAGTACCATGCTGGTTTGATTATTGTTGCCCTGTAGTACAAGGTGAAACACAGGCTCTGCATTGCTACAATTTTCAAGACCTTGTTAACCTTTCTCTGCAGTAGAAAGCACCTTGACTATACTCAGGCCATTACACTTATCATCACAGTCTATGCCATAATCTCCATTCCCTCAAAGCTTTTTCCTGCCCACTTTAAAAATTATTATTATTAGAGAAATCATTTTCAGAAAACTGAAATCTGTAAATACTGAGTCTTCTAATATAAAAATTTGGCATAACCTCTCAGTTTTACATGTTTTAGTACTTCTCACAATATTTTATTGTTTTCTGTGTTGAGAACTTTCACATTTTTTGTCATATTTCCAAGGAATTTTATTTTTTATTTATTTATTTATTTTATTTTGTTTGTTTTGTTTTTGAGGGCAGTGCCACTGGCCCCCATATGTGGGACCCACTTAACCACCGCGCCACTTGGCCGGTACGGTATTTTATTTTTTGATGCTAGTTTAAATGTCCATTTTTTTTTTAAAAAAAGATTTTCTTGGGAGAATTGCGGGCGGGGAACAGCGTTGGGGAATCAGGGAAGGAGAACAGACAAGTTGCTGTCTTTTTGTTCTTCAGTCTAGCTGAGGAGGACATTGCTTCACTGGCCCATGTTTGTATCGTCATTGAGCTCTTCCTGGATGAGGCAGATCTGTCGCTGGCCTCTGGATGGTCATTCACCGCGGCTATTGGCAGCTCACGCTGGCTGCCAGCCACTCACTGTAGCCTAGGGCAGCCCACTGCAGCAGGGGCTGCAGCCTACACCGTTGCCGGGGCTCGTGCAGCCCAGCTCCAGGTGGAGCTGTTGTTAGCTGTAGAGGGTAGTGTCACTGGTCCTCATGTGGGATCCGAACTGGAGCCACTGGCATCCCAAAACCAGCTCTTAACCAACGCGTCACTGGGCTGGCCCAATATAATATAATTTTTATACATGGTCTGATAATTAAGTTTGCAAACTCATCCTAGAAAAAGTGTTACATACTTCAGTGCTGAATACCAGTACCGTCACATTCAAAGCACTCCCCTTGGGAAGCTATGCACCGATGCCAGTGCCTAGTCCACCCTTCAAAGCAATTTTGGAACTCTTTCTTTGGAATGGCCATCAGAGCTGTCATTGTATTACCTTGATGTCCTAAATGTCATCAAAATGCCTTCCTTTCAATATTTCCTTTATTTCTGGGTAAAGAAAGAAGTCATTGGGGACAGATCAGGTGAGTAGGGAGGGTGTTCCAATACAGTGATTTGTTTCCTGGCTAAAAACTCCCTCACAGACAGTACTGTGTGAGCTGGTGCATTGTCATGATGCAAGAGCCATGAATTGTTGGCAAAAAGCTCAGGTCATTTAACTTTTTCATGCAGCCTTTTCAGCACTTCCAAATATTAAACTTGGTGAACTGTTTGTCCAGTTAGTCCAAATTCATAATGAATATTCCTTCTGGTATCAAAAAGGGTTAGTAATATCGTTGCAACAAGTTCTTGAACTTAATTGTCGGACCTCATATATATTTGAATTGGATTTGCTCATTTTTCAGGTTTTGCATTTATTTTTATGAAAAATACTAGCTTGTCCATTCCCATTCTTATAATGAACTAATCATTTGGTATCAAGATTTCATTGGCCTTAAAAAGTAATTTGGGGGCCAACTGAGTGGCACGTTAGTTAAGAGTTGCCTTGGGTTGCCAGCTCTGAGCAGCAGGGCCCCAAGTCAAATCCCACATGAGGGCCAGTGACGCTGTGCCCTTTATAGCTAAGATGGTGAACAACAGCTAGACCTGAAGTTGGGCTGCCGAGAGTTGCCGGCGATGGCATAGGCTGCAGTGGGGCTGGTCGGCAGCTGGTGTGCGCTTTTCATGAGTCTCTGTGAGCGGCTGTCCAATGGACAGCGAGCGACTGCCTCACCCAGGAAGAGCGCAATGATAATACCAACATGGGCCAGTGAAGCAACGTCCTCCACAACTAGACTGAAGAACAAAAGGACAGCAACTTATCTGTTCCTCTTCCCCGATTCCCCAATAAAATCTTAAAAAAAAAAAAGTGATTTGGTAAGCGCTGCTTATTTACTTATTTATTATTAGTTTCAGGTGTGCAAAATCATTTATATACCTCACAAAGTGATTACCCCAACAAGTCTATTATCTGACACTGCACATCGTTTTTACGACATCATTGAGCATATTCCCTATGCTGTACCTTATATCCCTGCGACTAGTGTTTTTATAGTTGACATTCAATGCTATTTTGTGTTAGTTTTAAGTGTACAGCATAGTGGTTAGATATTTGCATAATTTATGATGTGATCTTTATTATTCCTCTATACTAGATTGTATGGATGTATGGATGATTTTTTTTTTTTTTTTTTGAGGGCAGTGTCACTGGCCCTCATGTGGGACCTGAACTGGGGCCACTGGCTTCCCAAGCCAGCGCTTAACCACCGCGCCACTTGGCTGGCCCGATTTTTTTTTTTTAGATTTTATTGGGGAATTGGGGGAGGGGGACAGACAAGTTGCTCTCCTCTTGTTCTTTTTTTTGTTTTCTTGAGGGCAGTGTCACTGGCCCTCACATGTGGGACCCAAACTGGGGCCGCTGGCTTCCTAAGCCAGCTCTTAACCAACGTGCCACTCGGCTGGCCCTGGATGATTCTTATTTTCATCAAAGTGCTTGGAAGGAATTACTAAATAATAATAATGATGATAATTATAATAATTATAATAATTACTAATATAATAATTATAGTATACTATTTGATAATTATTGAAATATTGAATATTGTTATTTATTATGAATAATAAATATCATTATTATTATTTTGTGTGACAAGCATAGTTAACATAAGATCTTCCCACTTCGAAAAATTTTAAGTATACAATACAATATTGTTAATTGGCAAAGGATATGAATAGACATTACTCCAAAAAAGACATTCAATTGACCACAGGTATAAGAAAATGTGGTCAATATCAGTAATCATCAGGGAAAAGGATGGCAAAACCACAATGAGATACTACCTCACACCTGTCAGGATGACCTCATCAATAAATCAACCAACAAGTGTTGGTGAGGATGTGGAGAAAAGGGAACCCGCTGCTGGTGGGAATGTAAATTGGTACAGCTATTGCTATGGAAAACAATACTGAGGTTCTTCAAAAAATTAAGAATAGAGCTACCATATGACCCAGCAATCCCTCTTCTGGGTACACGTATATATCCAAAAGAATTGGAATCAGAATCTCAAAGAACCATCTGTATGCCCATGTTCGTTGCAACATTATTCACAATAGCCAAGACATGGACACAACCTAGGTGTCCATTAACCATAAGAATATATATATATATATTATAGGATATTACTCTGCCTTTAAAAAGAAGGAAATCCTGCCATTTGCAATATCAATGAACCTGGAGAACATTATGCTAAGTGAAAGAAATCAGACAGAAAGTAATATTATACGATCTCATTTATATGTAAGGATTCCACATATAAGTGAGATCATATGTGTTTGTCTTTCTCAGTCTCAATTATCTCACTTAGCATGATACCGTCCAGGTCTATCCATGTTGTTGCAAATGGTAAGATTTCATTCTTTTTTATGGCAGAGTAATATTCCATTGTATATACGTATCACCTCTTCTTTATCCAATCATCTCTTGATGGGCACTTGGGTTGCTTCCATATTTGGCTATTGTAAATAGTGTTGCTGGGTGAGAAAACATGAAGGGTTAAGAAGTTCAAATTGATAGTTATAAAATAGTCATGGGGATGTAAAGTACAGCATAGGGAATATAGTCAATAATGTTGCAAGAGCTATATATAGTGCCAGGTGGGTACTAGACTAATGGGGGGATCACTGCATAAATTATATAAAATTCTAAGCACTATGGAAAAAAACTAGTCCAACTCATAGTAGAATGGTGGTTACCAGGGGCTGGGGTCGGGGTAGCGGAATGGGGGTAATTAGTGAAAGGGCACTAAGTTCTGAAGATAAGTACTAGAGATCTACTCCACAGCAAATAGTCTTTAGTGTGCTTTCCAAAAATGTTGGGAGACCTCAAAATGTAACATTCAGGTCACAGGGCCTCAGTTCCAGTCCAAGGCCTGGCCAGCTTTGATTTCTATGCAAAGACCAGACAGGAAGCAGGTGATGATCCAGTAAATCCCCTTCTTTTGGGAAGAAAGATACAGATGGGGATACGGATGAGAAGGAGGCCCTTTTGGGCCTTGTGCGCGTGAGAGTGTGCACAAGCACACATACACAGATGCACACACCCTGCCTCAATTATTGCCCTCATTTCACTGTGCTTTGCAGCACCCTGCCTCCCTCCCTGGTCACCCTATGCTTTGCTGCTTAACAGTTGGTTTTTATGTCACCACAATAATGAGTTACAGGTTGAGTCCTGCCATGGCCCCTAACTCTGGTCTCTGCTTTCACCCTTTGCCCTTAGGGTGTACTCATTCTCTGCGCAACAGCCTTGTACTCCTTGCTCATCTTACACCGAGTGAGAGCCACAGTGCTTTGCCAATCCTTACCACGTCCTGCATGAGCTTGTCTTCTATTCCTCTGGCTTATCTCCTACCAGACCCTCCCTTGCTCACTCTGCTATGGACGCTGGCTTCCTTGCTGCTCCTTCAACACGCCAGGCTCTTATATCAGGGCCTTTGCATTCACTATGCTCTCGTACCTCTTTCAGGCCTTTGTTTAATTATTTCTAAAAAAAAAATTTATTGGGGAACAGCCATGGTCATTGGTTACACATAGCTTTCATGCTGTAGTGGCATAGTTGACTCTGTTAGGGAGGGTGCAGCTCACAGTGGCCCATGTGGGGATCGAACCGGCAACCCTGGTGTTATCAGCACCACGCTCTAACCGACTGAGTTAACCGGCCACCCCCAATTATTATCTTCTAAAATGAGGCCTACCCTGACCTCCACTCACTTTTCCTATTCACACTATGGTTAGCAAACTTTACCATGCACTTTCTTTTCCCATAGTACCTACCATATAACATGCCATATAACTTATTTCTTCTACTTATTATCAATTTTTTCCCTCCTTACTATAAGCTTTTTTATTTTTGTCCTGTTTTTGCTTTGACGTGTGCCTGGAACCTAGCACAGTACCTAGCACATATCCATCACATGAATGAATTAATGAATGAGTTTTCTTCCCTAAAAAAGTGTTTCTATGGGGACCTTGGCAGAGAGGGGTGTAGGTTGGGCAAGGCAGCATCCGGGTATTCTTTGGTTCCAGGTAAAATAGCATCTTAATATGATTTGTTTTTTTTTTTTTTTTTTTTTGAGGGCAGTGTCACTCGCCCTCATGTGGGACCCGAACCAGGGCCGCTGGCTTCCCAAGCCAGCGCTTAACCACCGCGCCACTCGGCCGGCTCTTAATATGATTTGTTAACAGAATAATACCTCAGTCCATCCTCTTCCTTGGGCATATAGCTTCTTTCCTAGAATTTCAGAGCTGGAAGAGCCTTACAGAAAGCATCTGGTTTTCTTCCCACATACATTTTACATATGATAAAACAGGAGAGAAGGGAATTGCCCAAATCGCCAGACAAGTGTGGGGCAGAGCTGACGAAAAGTTTCTTGACTCATTGGTGTAGTCGACAAATATTTTTTGATTACCTAGTATGTGCAAGGTGTTACTCTAAGCAGGGTAAGTACATTAGCAAACATACCAAGATTGTTGCACTCTGAGTTTACATTTGAGTAGTAAGAAGACGAAACACAAACAAGAAAAATAAGTAAATTATATATAGTGTATTAAGAGGCAATAGGCCTCAAGAGGAAAAATAAGTAAGTAGAAAGTATTGGGGAGGGAGTGCACTTTTCTATAGGGTGTTCAGGGAATAACTCCCAAGTAGGTGATATTTGAGCAATGACGTGAAAGAAATGAGAGGGAGTTTTGTGGAAACCTGGAGAAAGAACATCCCAAATAGCAGGAGTTAGCAAATGCAAAGGGCGTGAGTGTCCAAAGTACTAAGGAATAGCAACTCCTTGGCTGAAGTGGAGAGACCAAGGAGAAGATAAATGGAAGATGAGGTCAAAGACAAAACTATGGGGAATGAACTAGATAGTGTAAGGCCTCCTGGGATATTTTGGCTTTCATTCTAAGTGAAATATGGAGGTAATGCATGGTTTTGAGTAGAATGGTGCCTTGATATGACTAACATTTGAGGGTTATTCTGGTAGCTATGTGAAGAAGAAATTGAAGGAGGAAGGGCAAAAGCAGCAAGATGAAATCCAGCACTGATTTCAAAACACTCAAAAAACTAGGAATAGATGGAAAATTTCTCAACTGATAGAGCACATTTATGAAAAATCTACATCTAGCATCATACTTAATGATGAAAAACTTTCTCCCTAAAAATCACAAACAAGTCAAGGATGTCTATTCTCTCTTATTTAACATTGTCTTGGAGATTTTAACCAGTAGAAGAAGGGAAGCAACAGGGAGGGATTGTGACTGCTAATGGGTATGGAGCTTCTTTCTTGGAGTGACTAAAATGTTCTAAAATTGGATATTGGTGATGGCTGCACCACTCTGTGACTACACTAAAAGCTATTTAGTTGTACACTTCAAAAGGGTGAATTATATGACATGTGACTCATATTTCAATAAAGCTGTTTAAAATTTCAGGCAAGCAAAAGAAATGAAACATAAAAAATGAAAAGCAAGAAGCAAAACTATCTAATTGCAAATTACACGTTCAGACATTCCATGTTCACAGAAGTCCTAACATCATTAAGATTCTCTCCAAACTAATCTTATCGATTTAGCACACTCCTTACCAAAATCGCAGAAGCTTTTTCTTTTTGTAAAAATGGCAAGCTGATCCTTAGAGGGAATACAAGGATCTAGTGTAGCCAAAACGTTTTTTTTTTTTTTTTTTTAAATAGTACTTTCACTTACTAATTTGAAAACATACCATAAAGGTACAGTAAACAATATAGTGTGGGTTTGGTCTAAAGATAAACAATATAGACCAAAGGAAAGCAATATAAAGTCCAGAAATAAACTTGCACATTTATGGTCAATTAATTTTTGACCCAGGTGCCAAGGCAATTCAGTGGAGAAAGGATAGCTTTTTCAGTAAATGGTGATGAGAGAATTTGATATCTACATGCAAAAAAAAGATGGACTTAGACTCTGACCTCACAAGTCAGATATCACAAGTAAAAAACAATCAACTCCAATGAATCATAGACCAATATATAAAAGCTGGAACTTCTAAAAGAAATCCTAGAATATGTGTCCCTGAGTCAGGCAGATTTCTTAGACAAGACGCTGAAAGCATAATGAATAAAAATTTTCAAAATACGATAAATGGGAGTTCATCAAAATTTAAACCTTTTACTCTTCAAAAGACACCATTAAGAAAATGAAAACAGTTTTAAAGTAGGTAAATGTATTTGTGAATCATTGATAAAGAACTTGTATCAAGACTATAAATAACTCGGGCCAGCTGAGTGGCTCTGTGGTTAGGCGCTGGCTTGGAAAGCCAGCGGCCCCGGTTCGGGTCCCATATATGAGGGCCAGTGACACTGCCCTCAAAAAAAAACAAAAGAATATAAATAACTCTTACAACATAAAAATGAGAAGAAAAAGAGCCCAACTTGAAAATGAGCAAAATATTATTTTAAATGTGTATATGTTTTTAAATTAAAGCAATACTGTGATGAGAGAAAGAAACCTGGTTGATGTTTTTTTTTTTTTTTAGAGGGCAGTGTCATTGGCCCTCATGTGGGATCAGAACCGGTGCTGCTGGTGTCCCAAGCCAGCTCTTAATCACTGCACCACTCGGCCGGCCCAAACCTGGTTGATCTTTTAATGGGCTGTGAGACTTAGGAGAAATCACTTTATTTCTCTTGGTTTAATCTTTCTTCCTATCAATGACTGAGCTGGTTAGTTAACATATAAAGTACTATTTAATTTAAATGCTACATATTACTATAATGATGTCACCATGTCACATATAATGGGCAAACCACTGACATGATATGGAACCAAAAAATGTATAGAACAATTATTGGGTTGTCGGAAAAGCCATGAGGCATTTTTGCAATGAAAAACAAAAAACATATGTCATGACTTTTCCGACAACCCAATAGTTGAGATGACTTTATTTAAGTAAAATTTAAAAATAAAGAAAAAACATGTGCCAGCCGAGTGGTGCGATGGTTAAGCGCTGGCTTGGGAAGCCAGTGGCCCCGGTTCGGGTCCCACATATGAGGGCCAGTGACACTGCCCTCAAAAAATAAATAAATAAATAAATAAATAAATAAATAAATAAATAAATAAATAAAAAACAAAATGCCACAAATGCCTTTTACTTTTCTGTATCTGTGTATAATTTAGAACTGTTAACACATTTCATTTTAAAGATTAAAAAATGTGTTTGCAGACAAAAAGCAAAATATTTAAATACACATGTAATAAAGATATTCTGTTGACTAATAAGGACTTGAAAATACACTCAACATTAGTTATTAGGGAAATGTAAATTAAAACCACAATTAGATACTACTACATGTGAACTAGAATGGCTAAGATTAAAAAGACTGATGATATCTAGTGGTGGCAAGAATTTGGGAAAAAAACGGGACCTCATAAATCACTGGTGGAAATGTGTAATGCTAAAGCACACTTTGGGAAACATTTCGGCAGTTTCTTAAAAAGTTAAACGTAAGGTTCTTATCAAACCCTATAGTTCTACTCTAATTCTCCATTACCCAAGAGAAATGAAAACATGTCTGTAGAAAGACCTGTTCATAGTAGAATTATGATACCCCAAAGGCAGAAACAACCTAAATGTCCATCAAATGATGAATGAATAAACGATGTGGTATATACATCTGGGAGAAAATATTTTTAATATATCATAAATAAGGGCTAATATCCCTCATACATAAAGAACTCTCAAAATAAGGGGAAATGGCCAAAATCTTAATACAAAAAAAAAATGGGTAGGGCCGGCCGAGTGGCGCAGTGGTTAAGCGCTGGCTTGGGAAGCCAGCGGCCCAGGTTCTGTCCCACATATGAGGGCCAGTGACACTGCCCTGGGGGGTGGGGAAGGGTAAAGATCATGGACAGACAATATACAAAATGAAATGGAAGTAGCCTTTGAACACATAAAAATGATAATCAACTCACTCATAACTAGAGAAATGTAAATTAAAATTACACTGACATACCATTTCTCATCTACCGGATTGGAGAAAATTTACACATTTAATAACTCATTCCATTTAGTGAGACTGGTCTGACATTGCTGGTTAAAATATAAATTGCTGCAACCTTCTTGGAGGAAAATTTGGCAACATCCAACTCCACGTGTATTTACAATTTGAGTGAGCATTTTCACTGGAATTTATTCTGAAAGTACACTGCCAACAATACAAAAATATATAGGCACATGGTTCATTGCTGCATTGTTTGTAATTATAAATTGTTGCTTAAAATGTCTCTTAACTCATGCTTGCTCTCCATATATTCCTTTTCGTCCATATTTTTAAAATGTCTTTTGAGTTGGATTATAAACTGCTATTCAACTTTGTAATCCTTCATGGTTCAGTTCCTGCACTATTTTCTATATAGTAGCACTGAATAAATGTTCCCTGGTTTGAAAGTTACTAGGGCTAACCAGTCATTTGTTATAAGACATTTTATTTTGGAATAAAGCTCTCATATATATAACTGAAAAAAAGGATCCCTGCTATTGATTTAAAGCCACTGAGTAAATAGTTTCTTTTCTATTTCTTTAGTATTGAGATAAATTAGAGACTTGGTTATTTGGGGTCCTTATCTCATCCTTATTGAAAATATCTAAGTACATTTTAAAAACGAGCACACGTCAGAGATTATCCTTACTGTGGTATTTGATCATTATTATTCTATTATATTATATCATTGTTACAAAAATCAGTATTTATTTGTATTTTTAGGATTTTTTTTTTTTTTTTTTTGGCCTATATCTCCTGAAGTAGATTGAATACCACACATGAAAAGTCATCTACTTTTATTTAGATGAGAATTCACCCCCACACACTAACCTAACAAGAAAACTTTTCCAGTGCAGGAAAAGTTTTACATCCATGTCCTCAGTGCCCATTTGCCTTTGGGCCAGTGAAAGTGACCCTTCTGGAAAATGAAACTCTGGTTCCTTTTTTTTTTTTTTTTTGAGAGTAGTGTCACTGGCCCTCATATGTGGGACCCGAATTGGGGCCACTGGCTTCCCAAGCCAGCGCTTAACCACCGCGCCACTCAGCCGGCCCAGTTCTCATATTTTTTGACATTTTTTTTATTGGGGAACAGCCATAGCCATTGGTTACACGTTGCTTTCATGCTACAATGGCATAGTTGACTTTAAGGAGGACAAAGCTCACAGTGGCCCATGCGGGGATGGAACCGGCAATCCTGGTGTTATCAACACCATGCTATAACCCACTGAGCTAACTGGTCATCCCCTCATCCCTTATATATTTATAATACCTTTTACTTTATTAAGCAAATTTCCCATTCTTTTACCCTAATTCTATTGCCAAGTCTAGAGCACATTCCTTACCCAGAATGCTATCGAGCCATTCCCATAACATCTGCACACCTTAAACTATACATACCATACCTCAATAAAAAAAATGTTAAAAATTATAAAATGAATATGAATAAATGAATTACCTAGTATTTTTGTTTTTGTTTTTTTCTGAGCCATCCTGCTACCTGTTGGCAGCTCAGCGGCTGCTCAGCTCGGGCTGGGCATCGAACTGCTGTTGCTCAGAGCTCAGCTCACACTCTTGAGCGAGCTCTTAACCAACTGAGCCACTTGGCCGGTCCGAATTACCTACTTTTTTTTTTTTTTTTGAGGGCAGTGTCACTGGCCCTCATGTAGGATCCGAACTGGGGCCGTTGGTGTCCCAAGCCAGCTCTTAACCACCGTGCCACTTGGCCGGCCCGCGAATTACCTAGTTTTTAACAAGTGCCTTATAGAAGATCTCAAATTATTTCTAGACTTTTGCATATAGAATAAAATATTGTTAAAGTGGGAGCATAAAATAAGGAGGAAAAAACCCTCCAGAGAAGAAAATGTCCCTGAATGAACTTCAGCCATAAAAGTTAAACATCTAAATTGTGCTGAGTATATGCACTCAATTTGTTCAGTGAGATTGTCAACATGTTGAGAGTAACGAAGGAAGGAAAGGAACGGCTTAAATTTAATAAGGGACAAGAGCCTCTGGAGTTTAATATGAACCCCCAGGCAATAGGTCAGCTAGGCCTTTCAGAAGGGGAACAAGCTGCTTTGCCTTCTAAGGAATGTTCTTTCTAAAAACCAAAGGGTAGGGCCGGCTGAGTGGCGCATTGGTTAAGCGCTGGTTTTGGGATGCCAGCGGCCCCGGTTCGGGTCCCACATGAGGGCCAGTGACACTGCCCTCTACAGCTAACAACAGCTCCACCTGGAGCTGGGCTGTGCGAGCCCCGGTGATGGTGTGGGCTGCAGCCCCTGCTGCAGTGGGCTGCCATAGGCTACAGTGAGTGGCCCGCAGCCAAGCGTGAGCTGCCAATAGCCGCGGTGAGCGACATCCAGAGTCCAGCGACCGATCTGCCTCATCCGGGAAGAGCGCAATGACGATACCAACAGTGAAGCAACGTCCTCCGCAACTAAACTGAAGAACAAAAAGACAGCAACTTGTCTGTTCCCCTTCCCCGATTCCCCAACGCTGTTCCCCTCCACCAATTCCCCAATAAAAATCTTTAAAAAAATAAAAAAATAAAAAAAAATAAAAACCAAAGGGTAGAAAACATTCGTTCAGGCATGATTAAGGTTCCAGGCAGGTTGTTTCTATAATGGCGTAAAGGGCAGGATCTGGGATTTATGGTGAAGAAGAAAAGATACTAAATCGTTAATAGCCATTATCAGTAGAGAATGAGTCACTTGAAATATACCACCAGCAAACCCCCAAACCAAGCAGCCCATTAATCACAAGAATCCCAGTTGTGGACAGGCTTCCCATTAAATCCTCAAGCTACAGGCCAAAGGCTTCGCTACACTCGGAGGCCAGCTCAATACCGTTGCATTTAGCCTTTCCAGGGGAGCACATCTCAGTTTTACAATGCCCTCAGACGTGTTGCTCCATCCCCATTTTCTGACATGCACACTGCCCCCCACTCTCCAGCCATCTGCAAATACTTGTGATTTCATCAAACAAAACTCTCATGCTTCTGTGTCTCTGCACACATTTATTTTTTCTGGAATGCCCTTTCTTCTTTATATGTGCAACAAATTTCCTTCAAGTCCTTGCTCAAATATTACCTCTTCCATTATGCTTTGTATGTGCCCTACAGGCATGGTGAGCTCTCCAGCTCAGGAATTCCCAAAGCACTTTGGGCAAATACTTTAGTCCTCAGCATTGTTGAAATAACCTTCTAGGCCCAAGATAGAGCCACTCCTGCTCAGGGGAGGGGGACCATGTCAACAAACTGAAACTTAAATAACTTTCGGGTCCCTGTAAATGCTCTGCTTGACCAGAAATACAGTCTATCAAGTCAGCCAATCCCCAAACGCCAAGACAAGTCTGGCTTCTCACCCCAAACAAGGGTGATTGTGTGGCCCCACCAATCAGATCTTTTCTGTTTGTCTCTTCCTCATTCTTCATTCATTATCCCATAAAAGCTTCCTGTCTTTCACCCAATTTTGTAGTTCTCCCAATGGAGGCTGTTCACTTTTTTTTTTTTTTTTTTAGAGGGCAGTGTCACTGGCACTCATGTGGGACCCGAACCGGGGCCGCTGGCTTCCCAAGCCAGCGCTTAACCACTGCGCCACTCGGCCGGCCCAAGCTGTTCATTTCTTGAAGGATTAAATTAAGTTTGTTTATATAACCTAAATGGTTTTCTTTAATCATGTCTAACAACCCATAATATTATTAGTCTGTGTATGTGTCTGTTTTATGCACTGGATTGTGAGCAACAGGAGGAAAGTCTATCTATCCTTGTAGTATGGTGGTTGGTACACAGCAGAGAGTTGGTAAATGCTTCTTGACTTAATAAATATTTCTGCAAGATAGGCATAGCAAGTATTTTTAGCCGATTTCCCAGACAACTAAACTGAGGCCCAGAGAGGGGACATGCCTTGTCTGTGGTTACACTGCTGATCTGGCCCAGAGTTGGGACTTTGACCCTGAGCTCCTAATTCCCACTTTGAAATCCATTTCACTCTAACATACAGTCTCCACCCTGTTTAGGGGTAGCATCTAAGAGAGCTGGGTTCTTTGGAACTAGAGGGACCCTTCTGTTACTCTGTAAATGTCCCTTGTGTTAGAATGAGCTTTTGGGTTTTTTTTGGTTTTTTTTGAGGGCAGTGTCACTGGCCCTCATGTGAGACCTGAACCGGGGCCACTGGCGTCCCAAGCCAGCACTTAACTACTGCACCACTCGGCTGGCTCTGGAATGAGCTTTTTAACACAATCAGCTTCTTGTGTTTGAGAATAAAGGCAAATCTTGTTATTTCAAGACCCCAATTTCCTCTTGCAGCTGGCAAAAATGATACAAATGTGAGAAAACCTCTTGGAAATATTCTTTCTTCCCTCCCTCCAGCACAAATGCCAGTTCCGCTGTGATGCCCTCTCGTATCTGGGACCATGCCTCCAAGTTGTAATGAAACCTGTAATTTTTAGCTCACAGCACTTCATTGTTGGCTTTTTGTGAAACTCCTATTATGCCTTATAATACAGTGAATCATGTGTCCTAGCTTTCCTGCAGGATGTGAGCTCTCAGAGGGTAAGAGTTGCTATCACCATGCAGAATGCACAGAGTAATTTATGATTGACAGGGGACTTGTATTATTACTTGCTTCTCACCTCCTTGTAAGCTTTCACAGAGCACCAAATGAGCCACTCGATCTCTTTTCTGCTCTTAACTTCTGTTCATTAGAGTGAGGCTTACCAAGTGTGATATGTTAGTGAGTTCCTTGTTAGCTTAATGAATAAGGAACTACAGGTGAAATCCCCTGGAGCAAAAGCGTTTACAAAAAAAGACTGTGAAACAAAGCCATCAATGCTTGGTAGGTTTGATTACATTAAATACTATGCAATTAACAATGTGACCCAAATGCATTCTCCTGGCCATTTCAGAAGCAGTCTCTATTAGGAAGACCCCAGCGCAAGCTTTTTACAGCTAAAGTATAAGAAGAGAGGAGCTTTGCTGTTAACATTTTGGGGTGGGGGGAGTCCTGGCATCAGGCACAACTCATCTTGCAAATCATTTGTCTTTGGAACATCCCAAGCACATAAGCAAAACTGACCAATTCATGCAGCCAAAGAATGAAGGAAGCTTGGAGGTCTGAATATGACACCACTTTCTTCCTGATGCTGCAACATGGAGAAATGAGTGCTTACTTTCTTTACTTTTCAGGTAAATGTAGGATACTTACTGTGTGGCATAACACATAGAAGACACTTTGTGCAGTGTATTCAATTTTACAAAAATCCCATTGTATCCAAGTTCTGAGTTCCAGACCTGCGTTTCCAATTGCCGCTTGTCATGTCCACCTCAGACTCCTTATGCTCAAAATTGATACACCCTACATTCCCTTCTTAGGGGAAGTGGTGACATGCAGTGTGGGGGAAAAATTGCTTTCACATAAGAGTGACTTGGGTTTCTGTACCAGCTCTGCCACTTTGTGGTATGACTTTGGCTCTACTGAAACTTCAGTTTAGTAATTATAAAAATAGGGATATTAACACACAAACCTCTGCAGAGTGGACATGTGCCAGGACAAATATCAAGCAGCTGACATGGCTTATATTTACTTCCCACAACTGCTCAGTGGGGCAGGTATTACGATTCACTCCATTTTATAGAGGAAGCGCAAGGAGTAGTCTTAACCACAGAACCTATCTTCTTAATCTGCCATGTTTGAACTATAACACAAATGATCTCATCATGTTGATCACTTTTTAAAAATCAATAATACATCCCTGTAACTACAGGATAAATACCGGGGATGCCAAAAAATGTAGACAAGTGGACACTTTCTTTGGTCAGCGTTGCTCAAGCAGTAGTTCGCCGTCATCAGAAGTGTCTGGATGCTGATGGGAACCACTTTGAGCACGTCTTGTCATTGCAGAAGTCAGACGTGACTTGTATTCATCTTTTGTTATCAGTATATATTGAGTATTACAATTTTAATATAGTTTTCCTTTTTTTTTTTTTTTTTTTTTTTTTTTTTTGAGGGCAGTGTCCCTGGCCCTCACAAGTGGGACCTGAACCGGTGGGGCCGCTGGCTTCCCAAGCCAGCGCTTAACCACCACGCCACTCGGCCGGCCCCAGTTTTCCTTTCTTAAAATGTGTATACATTTTTTTTGGCACCCTCTGTATTCTGTATCACCTCCAGACTATTATCATTCATCTGTCATGTAGAAATCCTTCCAAATAGGCATGCTATTTGGCTATATCACTGCCATTTTCCAAAAGCTTATTTACTACTCCACATTCAGTGGAAATGTTAACAAGTAGATCGTCATTTTTCCTAACTTCAGTACTTCCACTATCCTAGGGGACTTCTTTACTTAAAGGAAGCACTCATACAACATCCTGACCCCCACCAACTTCCAATCAGGGCACCAAATACCATCAATGCTGCCTTTTGGACATATAGATCCATATCCTTCTAAGAAACTGTATTTAGTGGAAAAAGCAGCAGCTTCAAGCCAGACAGACTGGCATTTGCCTAATAAGTGAGTCATCTTGGGCAAGTCATTTTTAATTTTTAAGCTTTATTTTCTCGGTCAGTTTATTAGAAATAATACCTATATTGAATAGTTTTGTGAAGATTAGAGATGTTTTAGGTAGTGTCTGGCACATAGTAGGTGTCCAATACATGGTAGTTGTTATTCATGTTATTATTAGAGTTCATAAAACTAGGGGTCTCGACTTCCTCCAATCTACCTACCCTCCACACTGCTTCCAGAGGGATCTATGTAAAATGCAAGTCTGTCTGTGTCATTCCCTTGCAATAAACTCTTCAATGGATCCCTATCGTTTGTCTGTCAGCATAGCTCATGAGCACCCCTTCTCCACCCCAGGCCACGTCCCTGCACTTTACTCTGGTCCAGTCACTGAACTTTTCAGTTTCTTTAATGTATGACCATTCCTCTGGTCTTCATACCTTCTGTCCCCTCCCCCCACCCCCACGGAAACATTTCCTCCCTGTCTTTTACTCTAATTTACCTCTATGCTTTTTTTAAAAAAATTATAGCTTACCGGAGTAACAATGGTTAGTAAAGTTACATAGGTTTCAGGTGTACAATTCTGTCTTACATCTATTGGGTTGTCTGAAAAGTCATGATGTAGCTTTTCTATGTTCGTTGCAAAAATGTGTCATATGACTTTTCCTACAACCCTATATATATCACATCGTGTGCTCACCACCCAGAGTCAGTTCTCCTTCCATCACCATATATTTGATCCCGTTGACCCTCTTCTACCACCCCCTCCCCCCTTCCCCTCTGGTAACCACTAAACTATTGTCTGTATCTATGAGTTTTTGTTTCTTCATTTGTTTGTCTTGTTCCTTTGTTTACACTTTTTAAAAGTCAGTTTAAAAGTGATTTCCTCTGGCATTCATTGTGGATATTCCTGCATAGACTCACTTTACTGTCCCTGCCACATGCTCCCATCTCATTCTGTTTCCCCAATTAAGAGCACTTATTCCACGTCATTGTCACCGTTATGTAACTGTTTTCCCCACTAGCATGTAAGTTATGTGAGGGCAGAGACCACATCTGTATTTTTGCTTACCACTTTATCTCTCATTTTCTTTCTTTTTTTTGAGGGCAGTGTCACTGGCCCTCATACGTGGGATCCGAACCGGGGCCGCTGGCTTCCGAAGCCAGCGCTTAACCACCGTGCCACTCGGCCGGCCCTTACCTCTCATTTTCTGATGCATGACATCAATTCCCGAATGCCATGTCCTCTGCCTGAAACACCCTACTAGACCTCCCCCGGTTCCTCAGCTGTGTCACAGGATAAGCGTCCCCTCCTTTCGACAACTTTCCTCAATGCCTCCACGTGACTTGGGGCTCTCCTTACACTGTAATTCCATCACATTTTGCACGCCTCTATTTAAGGACTTTAATATTATTGTGCAGCTCTCTGTGCGCATGATCTGTGTCTTCTGTATCTCTGTAGGTCTGAGTATATCCCAAAGCCTTAAACATAATAAGCGCTCGTAAATGTGTTGAATGAATGACTGAAGTCAATGGGATATAATCTAGTTAAGTTCAATGAGTACTAGTCCCTCCTACTGAAATAATCAGTGGGACTGTTTTACTCTATTATATATTATGCAATATTTATATACAATAGGTATAAGGAAAAATGCAATGAGCCTATTTACCCATATCCTCATCAATAAATCAGATATCATAAATAGAAATGCAGTTCCTTATATATTTATATCTGAAAAAAATGGAAAGGAATTCATAAGCATGTGTACCATCTTGAGTGGGGTTCAGTTCATCTTCTCTTACTGTTCTACTTTTAGTACGTGTGCTGCTTGAAGCAAGCACTGGCTAATGAGCTTTGGCCTGCGTTTTTATGGTTGTCTGGAGGTCTCAAGATGAGGCAAGGCAAGGCTTCATTCTAAACCGCCCTAGTTACATAGCCATGCAATCCTTGGTCGGATTTTTCTAAGAGGCTGTCCTGCTGTAGTTTTCACATGGAATCCAGATAAGATTTCTGCAGGTCCAAATGATAATAGGAATGCTGTAGAATAAAAAACACTTCCTGAAAAATTCGAAGTGTTCTTCAGACTTTAATTTGTGCTCTTTGTGTGTGTGCAAGACAGGCAGCTGCTACATGTTTATCATAATGAGAAAGCAAATAATTTGTACCTTGCAAAAGGTTGCTAGATTAATAAATTGGCTCACAAATGGCTAAGCTTTTATTTTCAGTTTTGATCGTAGGTCTCCCTCCATACCCACTTTCCTGGGTCCAAGATGAAGCATATACTGTATAATGGAACCAGTGGCTTCATCACGCTTCTAAACTTCTATACCTCCTCTATTCTGTACTTGAGAACATGCACAAGGGCATTCTGCATGGATTCCTATCTTCCCAAACTCCACTTCTTTTTTCATTTCAGACTACAGTGAAGGGCCCATTGGTCACCGTCTTCCCATTCACCCAATTCCGTTTTCAGGTGACTCATCCTTTGGTCTGCGTCATTTTCTGCCCTCAATCCTCAGCTTTTTTCATAGTCCAACACTCCCACTTCCCTTCCTTCTTCCTTTTCTACCCCTTCTTCCAAACTGAAGCCCATCTTCTCTCGTCCTTCCTTTTTCTTATTCAGTTTCTCCACTATCTTGTTCTCCTCACCTTTTCTCTATTTTTTCTCAATTTCTATGTGCTCATTTCTTTTCTTGCCCATCACTCTCCCTTCCCTCTAGATTTTCTTCCATGTTCGTTCTGCCTTTTAACCATCCATATCTCACCCTCTTCATTCCGTCCCTCCAACCACCTCATTCGTACATCCTCTCTTTTCTTTTTATCTACTCAATTCTTCCCACAATTGTGTACACTCCCATCTCCTCTTCAAACTCTTCCCTTTTCTGCACTTTATTACAAGTATGCCCCTCTTACATCTATTCCTTCACATGTGCTCTATTCTCTCCAAATTATCTTTCATACATTATAACTGCTTTTACTGCTATTCTGTTCTATCCTCCCCACCCCTTTCTCAACATTCATGTATAACCTCATATCCTTTTATGCAGCCCGAGGAGAGGTGTCCCATTTCCTTTGCAAATGAAACTTTCACTATAGTTTTGATACCATCTCCTTATGGTTTTCTCTGGTAACTTGATGTCAGCAAAATACTATTTCTACTGTATCTTCAATCTTTGTCTTTCTACCAGCCCTTTTCTGTTATCTCACAAATATGTGCCAGTCTTTCCATTAAAAAAAGTAAGTATTAGGGTCAGCCGAGTGGCTCAGTTAGTTAAGAGCTCGTTTAAAAATGTGAGCTGAGCTCTGAGCAACAGCAGTTCGATGCCTAGCCTAAGCTGAGCTGCCGCAGAGCTGCCAACAGGTGGTAGAATGGCTCAGCTAAAAATAAAAAAATACAATAAATAACTATTTTCTTTTACTGCTGAGTGTATCTATTATATACCCATCCCTTTCATTTTCAAACAAGCTCCCAGAAAGTATTTTCTGTTTACTATCTCCATTACCTTTAGGACAACCCCTGAAAACTTCCCATCATACTAACCAATCCATTGAAACAGTATGTGCGAAGAACACCAATGTCTTCTATGTCACTAAACCTCATACATCTAATTCTCTCTATTTATTGATCTCTCTAATAGCCAACAATGTTGTAGAAATGTTCAAATACTAGCAAAGAGCATTAACTCGCAGCTAAACTGCCAGAGTATGAATGCTGGGTCAGCCATTTACTACCTAGATGATCTTGAATATTTTTCTTACCCACTTTGTCTCAGTTTCCTCATATGTAATGTGGGAATAATGGCACCTATCTCATAGAGTTGTTATGAAGATTATAAAAGTAGATGATAAGAACAGTGTCTGGCACATTGTAAGGACTATACTGATGCTAATTAACTATCGTACGTGTGCTATTACTGGTGTTATTATTGGTCACTCTCATCTTTTTCAAACCCTTTACTCCTTTCATATATCAGTCAAAATGGGTTATATTAATATGCAGTAACAAACAGTCCTAAAATCACAGTGTCTTAAAGCCACAAAGATTTATTTCTCACAGTATTTTTCTATCTCAGATTCTGGGGAGAGGAGACGCACTCTTTTTTTTTTTTTAAGAGGGCAGTGTCACTGGACTGACATGTGGGACCCGAACCAGGGCCGCCAGCTTCCCAAACGAGCGCTTAACCACTGCGCCACTTGGCCGGCCCTCTGTTAATATTTTTATGATGATCTACTTTTCTTTACTATCACACAGTGATCATCTTAAGGACAGAGGCCATGCCTTATTAATGTTTGCACACCCTGAACTTCCTCCAAGGCGATGTATGTACTAGGGAATCAAAACATGTTGGATGAATGAATAAATAAATGAATAGAAACTACTCATCATTCTTCCATCCACCATTTCTTTTCTTTCAGTGTCCTTTCCCCTACTTCTCTGTGTCTTTTCTTTCTACCAGCTTTTCTCCAATTTCTCCTCGTTTCCTTTAGGGTATCATAATACCTAGCCTCTTTATTTTACTTCATCATCTCCTTGATCTTCTCAAATTTTCTACTCTTTCTCTTCTGTCATAGACTCTCTTTCCTCTACCATCTTCTCCCTGATAATTTCCCTCAATATCTCTCTCTCTCACCATACATATATATGTAAAATCATATACACATGCATATAAAAATATACAGATAGCATACACATATATAATATCTAGGAACAGATCAATAACACAAATATATATGTTAATTTTAGTGGCGCCCCCTCCGGATGACTCTTCCCTTCCCTTGTCTACACTCTTCTTCCTACTCCTATCCACTTCATTTCTTTTTCTCCATCATTCTCTCCCGTACTCTATTCTCATTTGTCTTCTGGTCTCTCAGCTCCTCTCTAAATTCAATTCTTAAGTATCCATTTGCTATTTGCTACCCATTCTTCCTTGGCCACTGGGTCTCCCAAATTACTTCAGGAAAAACATCAATGAATAGCAAATTTAAAGTAATAAAGGAGTAGCATATAGGGAAGCACACTTCATGTATTCACCATTTATTTACCAGGCATGCAGTATTTGAGTTTCATTTCACATACTGGAAATCCTTTAAAAATCATTCTTTTAGAAAGCAAAATTCAATACCTAAAAACTCTAATGATAATGAGTCATGAAGAACAAAATTATGATGGTTTTTATGCTTTGAGGGTTGAAAAGTATGAAAAATATATACATATTGCTTAAAAGATATAGCCTTAAGTGATTTGGAAACTTCACATATATCAAACTCCTCAGCATTCCTAGACAATGGAGCTTTAAATATATGCTGCTATAATTCTGTATTTATAAATACAACATTGTATGTTTCAGAAAATACTCTTCATAACTCTATCACACGAGTAGTTTGTTGCTGAAGTTAAATCTAGCCTATTGTGACTGTCCCACTATTCATGCCTGTGTACGTGGTTGTGAATCTGTGTATTTAAGGGTCTTTGAATATGTGTATGTCTGTGTGTTAGTTCACATGTGTCTTGTAATATGCATAAATTTATACATCATGAACAGCTACCTGTGTGCCTGAGAAGGTTCATATGGCCAACTCTCTATATGCTGATCTACAATACTGGATATGCCAAAAAAAAGTATACACATTTTAAGAGATGTCACTTATGTATTATAATACTTTTCAAAGTTGAATTGAATTATGGTAGCAAGGTGTAGTATGAGGATCGCTGGAAGGATGTCGTTAATCAAATAAATGCTAGCATCACCATGTGACAGGCAGGACAGTCAAAGAAAATGGCAGAGATACGGTCGCTGTTTGAGGAGCTCAAAACCATTGTGAAGTGGTATTTGAAATTTGAGACCATTGTGGAAGTACAACGACAATGGTGGCATGAGTATGCAACAGAATCTCCAACTTAACACCCCTTGACTTCTACCTATGGAGGACCTTAAAGAATGTGGTGTGCTGTAGAAAACTGGCTACACTGGTGGTACTTTGGGAAGAAACTGAAACAGCATCCACAGTGATACAAGTGGACACTTTGGTCAAGGTTGCTCAAGCAGTAGTCTGCTGTCATCAGAAGTGTCTGGATGCTGATGGGAACCACTTTGAGCACCTCTTGTCATTGCAGAAGTCAAACATGACTTGTTTTCATCTTTTGTTATTGGTATACGTTGAGCATTACAATTTTAATACAGTTTTTTTCTTTCTTAAAATGTGTATCCATTTTTTTGGGCACCCTTTGTATATATGTCTCTGAGTGTGTATACCTGCAAATGTATTAGGAAGTATACACCTATATAGGCAAGAATATCAATGGCTAGCCTAAAACATGCTGCTTTCAACCCCAGTCCTACCCCCGGTATACTTTAGTGGGGGTACCATTCTCTGACCTCATCGTATAGAGAAGGGTTCCATTGTCCACCAGTCTGAGCAGCTTGTTAGGTGTGGTCATGTTATGGGCCACCGATTTCTTGCCATTGTGAAAGAAGGTGTCAGGCGTCCAGATCTTGCTAGCCAGGAGATTGTTCAGTGGAAGGATCTTCATGGGTCCATCAAATTTCAGTCTTTCATCATGCCATGTCTGCCGAAAAAATACATCAATCGTGTACTCCTAGGGACAAAAAAAGAGAAAACAGCATTTGAATAGAGTTCTGGTAAGGATCCACAGTGTCCTTAGCAAATCTTAAATACCTGGTAATATTTCCTCTGATGCAGAGAAGCAACAGTCTATTCACAGTAGTTATGGGTGAGTGCAGCAAGTGATTTATGATTGAAAAATAATGCCATGGTGATCAATAAGCACAGAGATAACATATCTGACAAGATTTTGCTTAGGAAGGTCACTACCAATACCGTGATAACCATAAGACCTTGACTTATAAAAAAGCAAGAGCTCCCTTTTTTTTTTTTTTTTTTAAAGATTTTGTTGGGGAATTGAGGGAGGGAACAGTGTTGGGGAATTGCGGAAGGGGAACAGACAAGTTGCTGTCTTTTGTTCTTCAGTCTAGTTGTGGGGGATGTTGTTTCACTGGCCCATGTTGGTATCATCATTGCGCTCTTCCCGGCTGAGGCACTTGGTGGCCAGTCATTGGACAGCCAGCCGCTCATGGTGGTTCGCGGCAGCTCACACCAGCTGCCAGCCACTCACGCTGGCTGCCAGCCACTCACTGTAGCCTATGGCAGCCCACTGCAGCAGGGGCTGCAGCCTACACCATTGCTGGTGACCCACAGGAGCCCAGCTCCAAGTGGAGCTGTTGTTCACCATCTCAGCTGTAGAGGGTGCAGCGTCACTGGCCCTCATGTGGGATCTGAACCCGCACCCTGCCTCTCAGAGCTGGCGTCCCAAGCCAAGTCGTAACCAACGAGCCACTTGGCTGGCCCAAGAGCTCCCTTCTTGATGCAGCGGCACTCGAATAAGAACAATTCCTTGTTTCTTTTACTAAATGACCCTATATGAACATCAAAGGCCAATATAATAATCATTATAAATCCAAAACTTTAAATTTTAAAATTCATTTGATTTGAGCCTCAAAATAACAGTATGTCTAATGAGTTAATATCTTATTATCTTCAATAAACAAGGAACTCTTACAGATAAATAAGATGAACACACATAGAAAAAGGGGTAAATGACATGAACAGAAAATGCATGAAATAGATAAAAAAGCTAATAAACATGAAAAAAAATTTCAAAATTGCTCAACAAATGTTCCAGGTTTTGGTAACAGCAGAGTAAATCATTTGGAAATACCTTCTTATAGTGAAAGTAATGGGGAGAAAGCAGACAAAAAATTGAGGAAAGTTTACCCTTGAAAGATGGCAGCAGCAACAGCTTAAAATCGCATTTATGGCTTTTCTTTTCTGAAAGCGCTCCCCCTAACCTAGAATTCACATGGTAGATACCAGCACAGCCTTACTGACTCAAGGTGGCACATAATCTGGAAATGTACGGTGGGAATCTTAAACGCAAGAGTCACAGTAGGGATGGGACCCCAAATCCGGGTATATACTCTGCCCCCAAATCCTAGCTGACCACTACACTACACACCAGAAGACCTCATGTTTTTTATTTTATTTTATTTTATTTGTTGAGGGCAGTGTCACTGGTCCTCATATGTGGGACCCAAACTGGGGCCACTGGCTTCCTAAGCCAGCGCTTAACCACCATGACACTCGGCTGGCCCTAGAAGACCTCATGTTTAAAAACTACAGGCAGAAACAATAGGGGAGTCCTCCACTACGTGACACATGAAAGAACTGTTCTGGGTGATGTTCATTAGTTTGGCATACATCTGAAAAGTCACTGGCTTAATATCGCAGAGGATAGAGCTCAAAGCTGGCCAAAGAACTGAAAGTTCAGGATGAGGCCCTGGAAGCAAGAGAACCACTGAGGGGCGAGTCCCAAAATCTGAGTACCAACTCTGCCCAAATCCTTGACTGACCAGTAAACTACACAAGGCCTGGGGGACACCTGTATGTAAAAAGGTAAAATAAAGAAGCAGCTTAAAATCCTTTGGCTTAAAATCCATTTATGGCTTCGAATCATACCCGGAATAAATTCTGATATCCTTTTCTTATCCAAAAAGCACTTCACTTTTTTTTTTTTAATTTTTTTTTTTTTTTTTTTTTTTGAGGGCAGTGTCACTGGCCCTCATGTGGGACTGAACCAGGGCCGCTGGCTTCCCAAGCCAGCACTTAACCACCGCGCCACTCAGCCGGCCCAAGAAAGCACTTCATCAACTGGCCCTTGCCTTCCTCTCTGAGCTCTTTAACCACTCTTCCCTCTACAGATTACTCAGTTTGGCTTTTCTCTTCCTCTAGCATACCAAGCACACTCCTGTCTAAGGATTAGGAGATGTACTTTACTGTCTGAACTAGAACACTTCCAAGAGCGAGAAGAGGCTTTATCAATAATTATACCACGACAACAGGTGTTACCAGGACCATGCCAGATAAAAGCTGGAACTACACTCTCACATAAAACGAAGATCCTGAAGGGCTCCAACTTCAGCAAAAGGGTTCATTAGATAAAATGAATTAGACAAAACCAGTCCACAACGTGAAAATTCAAAAAGGAAATTTACCTATCTAAGCATGAGTTCTGAATGGAGGGGGTTCAGTGGAAGCATTTTTACTGAGAGTTAGCAATCTCAAGCCCAATCGTGTACGGCATTGATGCTTAAATGTACCCTATCTGCCTGGTTTGGGGCTTGTAAACTGAGAGATTAATACAAAAATGGTCTAAGGATGCGGATACCTCTAGATTGACTTGAGAAAACAAACACAAAAATTTGAGGGACATGACCACAAATAAATGCTTGCTGAAAATAAACCTGCAACCACAACAACAAAATGCCTAAGAAAATGGTCATGGCTGACAGTTAATACAACATATAACTGAATTAGACCCCCTCCAAGAACTTAACAGAATAATTAAACAGATATTATAAAGGGAACCATATTTAAGATGATAAAGACATTAAAGGAAAGATTGAGAATGCAAGGAAAGATCCAGACATGATGGGGTGAGAGCAAGAAAAACAGATTTTAGAAAGGCCTATTTGAAGTAGACTTTGTCATTGAAAATAGTGGATATGTTACATGGAAGATTAGGTCTAATCATTGAAGCGGTATTAGTGAACTAGAAAATACATGTGAAGAAAAATTGCTCAGTGTATATTTCAGACAGATTAAAAAAAACATGAAAGGTATGTACCATGGAGAATAAAAAGTAAAGGTTCATTCAGCATCATCTAGTAAAATTCTAAAGTTAGAGAGAAAATGGGGGGAGAAACAATATGTAAAGTACTAATGGATGACAGTTTCTCAGAATTGTTGAAATGTGCGTATATGCATCCTCAGCTTCAAGAACCATGAATTGTGAGCTCAATATAATAAAATAGATCCAAGCCAACACATAGCGGATTTGAAAAATACCAGAGGAGACCTTAAAAATAGCAAAATAGTGGGCCCGGCCGAGTGGCGCAGTGGTTAAGCGCTGGCTTAGGAAGCCAGCGGCCCCGGTTCAGGTCCCACATATGAGAGCCAGTGTCACCGCCCTCAAAAAAAAAAAAAAAGAAAGAAAAGAAAAGAAAAGAAAAGAAAAGGCACATGACCTACAAAGAAATAACAATCTGACTGATAGCAAACTTCTTGAACACAACAACAGAAGCCAAAAGAATTCTCTTGCCAACTAGATTATCATTTAAGAGTAAGGACAAAATAAAGATAATTTTAGACGAAATAAGATTTCCTCATGGGTGGGTCACTCATGGCATTCAGGTCTCATTCAAAAGTCTCCATATCAGAGAAGAATTCCTTGACCATCCTCTCTTACGAGTACATGGTAATCCCCCTTCTTACCATGTATTAGTTTTCTTCATGCATCATTTTGTCAAATAGCACTGACAATTTTTTGTCCTAGTGTTTCTTTCATTCTACTAGCCTGGAAGCTCCATGGGACCAGAGACTATTCTGTTTGCTGCTGTATACCTAGCACCTAAAATTTTACCTGTCCTATAGTAGGTGCTCTATAAATATTTCTGAATAAATAAATGATTGAATGAATCCTTAGGAAAAGAACTACTAAAAAAAGTTCTTCATGTGGTTGAAAAATGAAACCAGCAGGAAGATGCAAGAAGGAATGTTGAGCACAAATGTTGGCAATGTATGTGTAAAGAAATAATGACTCCCTACAAATGATAATAAGGTTTATAAAAACAAGGTGGAACAAATAACTAGAGCCAACCAAGTGGAAGGAGGGAGTACTGATATGTGCATTAACGCATTCTTGTATTATTTTGGGAAGAAATTGGAGATATTAGACTTTAGGTCAAGCATGTGTGTGAACATTTAAGGTGACCACTAAAGAAGATACTAGAAATAGAATGTAAAACTTACAACAGAGTAGAGAAAAACAAATGGGAATAGAGAAGATCCTATAGAAGGCAAGAAAAAAATAAAGCATAGAAAAACATAGGATAGGGCTTGACTCGAAGGAATTAAGAAGTACAAATTGGTAATTACAAAGTAGTCACTGGGATGTAAATTACAGCACAGAGAATATAGTCAATAATATTGCAATAACTATGTATCGTACCAGGTGGTTAGTAGAGTAATTGGGGGGATCACTGCATAAATTATATAACTGTCTAACCACTATGCTGTATACCTGAAACTAATATAAAAGAATATTGAATATCAACTTTGAAGAAAAGAAATAAATAATTTTAAGAAAAAAACATGGGGAAAAGAATACAAACAATAAGTAGTAAAAACAAAATTAATACATTTCAAGGATAAATAATGTAGCCATATGCTATGTATACACAAGAGCCACACCTAAAGACACATAAAAATGCAGGTTAAAAGTAAAGGGATGGAAGCTGGCTGAGTGGTACATTGGTTAAGCGCAAAAAAAGCAAAGGGATGGAAACACGTTTGGGCAAATCCTAGTCAAAATAAAGTGGTAGAACTATTATATAAAATACCGACACAGTGGGCTGTAAGACAAACATTTTTCTTTGGGATAAAATATCTACACTAAAAAATAGAATATCTCTGGGTGGTGAACACACAGTGTGATATATTGATGATGTATTACAGAACTGTACACCTGAAACCTATCTAACTTTACTAACCATTGTCACCCCAATAAACTTTAATTAAACAAATGGGATATCTCAAGTGGAAAAAAAAATTCTAAAGTTTTATGTATGAATAACATGGACTTAAAATATGTAAGGCAAAAATTGAATTAGAAAGAGAAAGTGATAAACCAATAGACTCTCAATAATTAAAGACCAATCAGATTAACAATTTCTATGATTAAAATATGTGAACAACCCAACTGAGAAGAATGAGTTAAGGAACACACATAGACATATCCACTTAACAATTAGTCAAACACTTTTTTTTAATTTTTTTTTTAGGGCAGTGTTACTGGCCCTCATGTGGGACCCTAACCGGGGCCACGAGTCCTAAGCCAGCGCTTAACCATTGCGCCACTTGGCCGGCCCTGTCAAACACTTTTTTTTTTTTTTTTTTTTTTTTTTTTTTAGCTGAGCCATCCTGCCACCTGTTGGTGGCTCAACGGCAACTCAGCTCAGGCTGGCCTCGAACAGCTGTTGCTCAGAGCTCAGCTCGCACTCTTGAGCGAGCTCTTAACCAACTGAGCCACTCGGCCGGCCCTCAAACACTTTTTTATCAAAAATAAATGATCACATGCTAAGCCATAAAGTAATTCTCAAGAAGCAAAAACATTCCTTATCCTATACACCATCTTATTTCAATATGAGGTGTTACATTAGAAATTAATAACGAAGTTTTACATTTAGAAATTGAAAAAGCCACTGAGAAACCATAAAATGTATTAGAGAAAGACAAATACCCCATGATCTCACTTATATGTGGAATCTAAAGAACAGATTAGATGAGCAAACAAAACAGAAATAGACTGAGAGATATAGAAAAAAAATTGTTGGTTGCTAGATGGGAGGGGGAGGGGATGGGGAAGAAGGAGAAGGGATTAGATAGTGCAAACTAGTAGGCACTATAGTTATGGGGATATGAAATACAGAATGGGGACTATATCAACTATGCTGTAACGATTATGTAAGGTACCAGGTGGGCACGGGACTTATCGAGGGGATCACTTCATAGACTGCGTGGATGCCTGACCACTGAGCTGTACAACTGAAGCTGAAGTAGAATATTGTATGTCTAGTATAAGGAAAAAATTTATATATATATATATATACATATATAAATATATATAGTGGAGTATAGCATAAAAAAGAGCCATTGGAATTGTAACAGCTATAAAAGATGTCAGAGGGGCAGTAGCTTGGGGGAGGGGGGTTAGGGTGTTTTGAGGGGTGTAAATGTCTAACTATTATGTTTCTTTGTGCACCTGAAACTAATAAAAATAAAACAGACAGTCAAAAAACAAAAAGTATTAGAAAATACTTAGACGTGAACAGCAGTGAAAATGCTTGTATATGAAATTTTGTAGTGGGTGCCTCAAGTGTACTTGGACAGAAATTGACAGGTATAAAGAAGCCTTAAAAATAGCCTTAAGAAAAAGGAAAACCATACGGTAATCTACCTCAAGAAACCAGAAGGACCACAGAGTATCCCCAAGAAAAAAGTAAAGAAAAAGATGATCCAGACAAAAGCAAACATCAGTAAAAAAGAAATAATACACGTGATGAATAAAACCAAACCTAGGTTGCTTTAACAACACAAACAACAGAAAACTTCTGATAAGTTTAATTGAAGGAAAGAGACAAAATGGGGAGAACAGTTGGGGGTGGTGGTAGGAATACAGATTAAATAAGATTGACCAAAAAAGGACCGGCTGAGTGGCTCGGCGGTTAAGCGCTGGCTTGGGAAGCCAGCAGCCCCGGTTCGGTCCCCCATATGAGGGCCAGTGACACTGCCCTCAAAACAACAACAACAACAAAAACAAACA
Organism: Aselliscus stoliczkanus; assembly: GCA_033961575.1. Lineage (NCBI taxonomy): Eukaryota > Metazoa > Chordata > Mammalia > Chiroptera > Hipposideridae > Aselliscus > Aselliscus stoliczkanus. The sequence continues at coordinate 8,139,768 of CM066737.1, read as the reverse complement.
AAAGATTGACCAAAATAACTGATAATTTTTGAAGTTGGGATGGATACATGAGGTTCTTCCATTAAACTATTTTCTCTACTTTCGTGTGTGATCAGTGAGGGGCTTTTTATCATTGTTGTCTGTTTTGTTTTAGCTGAGCCATACCTGCCACATCTTGGCAGCTCAGCTTGGGCTGGGCATCGAACTGCTGTTGCTCAGAGCCCAGCTTGCACATCACTGGCCCTCATATGTGGGACCGAACAGGGGCCACTGACTTCCCAAACCAGTGCTTAACCACTGTGCCACTCGGCCGGCCCCGTGAGGGGCTTTTTACAATCAAATATGTCAGAGACAATGGTGGCCTGAACCAGAGTAGCAGCAGTTCAGGTGATGAGAAGTGGTTTGATTTGGGAACAGCTGTGTAGATAAATACAAAGGACTATAAATAAAATAATGTAAAACAATCCAAAAGATGTATTAAAAACATCATTATCAAGTTTGATTCGTCCAAGGTATGTGAAGGATAGCCTAAAAAAAAAACTATTAATGTAACTAACCACATTTAAGATTAAAGGGAAAAAAATCATGTATTCAATAATTGTCTTAATGAGGGAAGAAAGAGATGTTGCAAAATTTCAAGTCTATTCACAAACACACACGCACACACGCATGCCCCTTAGAAAACTAGGAATAGAATGTAAAGTAGATATCTGCCATGTTCATTACTGCTCACCATTATTTGTTTGGCTTTCTAGGAAATCTTGCAGAAATACCCGTATTATGAGTTCTGCCTTCTTAAATTAAGACACAAAACTTGGGTGGCCAGTTGGCTCACGTGGTTAGAGCGCAGGCTCTTAACACCAAGGTTGTGGGTTCTATTCTTACATGGGCCAGTGAGCTGAGCCCTCCACAACTATTGGGTTGGCGGAAAAGTCATGAGGCATTTTTGCAACAGAAAAATAGAAAAAATATGTCATGACTTTTTCAACAACCCAATAGATTGAAGATGACTTAACTTGGAACTCAGCTGTGCCCTCCACAACCAAGATTGAAAACAACGACTTGACTTGGAGCTGTTGGGTCCTGGAAAAATACACTGTTACCCAATTAAGTTTAAAAAAAGATTCAAAACTCAAATTCCGAGCCTTTTGTGGAATTAAACTAGTGACCTAAGAACCACCAATCATAGGCACTTACACACACACACACACACATGCGCATACCCCACAAGAAACTTCAGAAGTGGCAACTTGAGGAGACTGGATCTACATGGAGTTTCTAGTTGGGCTGATGCAGGTGGTGGCAAAGGCATCTTGTGTTTAATGGCACAGATTGGCCACTAACACATAAAAAGATTCTTAACTCGAAAGGGAAGCAAGAAAATGCAAATAGCATCAATTAGATACCTCTTCACACCCAGCAGAAGAGCAAAACTAAAGTGTGACAATACAAAGTATTAGCAAAAGTGCAGAGAGATGGGGCTCTCCTGCACTGCCAGTGGGATCAAGAATTGGTTCAACCCATTAAAGTGGTAATTTTGCTCCATCTGAAAAAAATTTAAAATGTGCAAACCCTACTGCTCAGAAATTTTATCTGTAGGTACACACCCTATAGAAACTCAAACATGTTCGCAAGAAGACGTGTATGAAAATATTTGTTGTATCACTTTTACTACCTTTTTTTTTTGAGGGCAGTGTCACTGGCCCTCATGTGGGATCCGTACCAGGGCCGCTGGCGTCCCAAGCCAGCTCTTAACCACCGCACCACTCGGCCGGCCCTGTTGTATTACTCTTTTAATAGCAAAAAACTGGAAACAGCCTAAATGTACGTTGACAAGAGAATTGGATGAATGCACAAATAAGTATTTGTACACCGTCTATGGCAATTAAAAGAAGTGAGTTAGATGTATCAAAAACAGCTTTAGTACATGGTTGAAAAATAAGCTGTAAAATGATACACAAGGCATCATGCATGTCATATAGTTTGAAAATATGAAAGCCACTCTTTGTTATGTACTGTGCTATTGGCTATAATGTGTAATATAAATATCCTTAGACATAAGTCTAGTGTGCATGAGAATGACACATAAACAAGGCAAATCATTATGATTATCTCTGAGGAGGGAAGGAGAGACAGGAATGGGATCAGGATAAGGTACACAGGGGACTTACTCTGCATCTTTAGCTTTTCTTTAAAAATCAAAGAAATATGGCAATATTTTTAAATTTTAATAACGTTGGGTGATGGATACCTATTTTTTTTTATTTTTCTTTGTTGAGCCATCCTGCCACCTGTTGGCAGCTCAACGGCAACTCAGCTCGGGCTGGCATCGAACCGCTGTTGCTCAGAGCTCAGCTCACACTCTTGAGCGAGCTCTTAACCAACTGAGCCACTCTGCCAGCCCCGGATACCTATTTTTTAATATATTATTCTCAACATAGTCAAAACTACCGGGGGGAAAATCACGGCGTGATTATATGCTCCATAAGTATCCCATGACCTTTGGCCAAGCAATCCGATTTTGACTTGACTCTTCGAGAAATGCAATCAATTCCTTCCTTGCAAAGTGACCCCTTGTATACTCTCTAAGAATGATTGCCTCCAAATTGACAAATGAATTCTGTTGTTTTGTGAGGCATTTAAATGAAATCTTTCAGATAATAAGACTATGTCTGACTCCTGGGAAAGACACTTAATACATTTCCTACAATGGGCAGAGATGACACATGGCTCTTGGCGGAGCATTTCTGGCTGGTGTGAGAGCTTGAATGCCTTCAACTCTGACACTGCAGTGTTTCAAAGCAGGCCTCCAGAAAGGATCTGCGAGGCTAGTTCTGCCCTAACAGGGTCTGGGGACAAGGTACTTGACAATTGCATTACAGCAAAGGCATTGTCATTGTCACATAAGCAGGCCACCCTCTCCTGTACTTTGGGCACCCAGTCCTCCCTTTGCTTTTTGCCTTCTCTCCATCGTTCTTTATTTTGTAGAATCATAATCCAATATGCCTCATTTAGCCTCTGAAATTGTTTTATTAGCATTTTTTGTGTTGTGTCCATTTTACATAAAAGTAGCCAGGACAGTACTGGTCATGGAATCTTAGGCAAAACCCCACAGACACGGACCTTTTTTCTCTACTGCATCTGGGAATGTGGTATCAGATGGAATAAGAGGAAACTGACAGCCTAAGAGGCTGTCAAAATACACAAAGGCCTTCCCCCATTCTGTGCCCCAGACCCCACTAGTAAGTGAGGGCTTGAACTGGACATAGCCACTCTTTCCAGTGTTGGAGAGGAAACAGGTGCAATAGTTTCAAACCTACTGCCACCAGGAAATGATGTGCTGCAAAATTAAGTGCACTGATCACCTAGGAAATATCCTTGCAAAAAGGTGAACTGGAACCTAGTCAAATCCTTTAAGTAAATTAACAGACATAACAACCAAATGTAATGAGAGACCCTTGTCTGGAGTCTAATTTGAAGAAACAAACTGTAAAAGACTTTTTTAGGACAACTGGGAAACCTGGCTATGGAATGGTGACCTTATTTAAAGTGAGGGCTAAAACATCATTGCTAACTTGTTATATATGATACTGGCATTGTAGTTACATAAGAAAATGCATGTATATTTTAAGCATGTGTACTGAAGTAAGCAATGGTGAAATTATATCTGTTGTCCAATTGCTTTTAAATATTCCAGTCAAAAATAAAGGAGAGGGCCAGCCGAGTGGCGCGGTGGTTAAGCGGTGGGCTTGGGACGCCAGTGGCCCCAGTTCGGATCCCACATGTGAGGGCCAGTGACACTGCCCTCAAAAAAAAATAAATAAATAAATAAAGGAGAGTGGTGAGGGCAGGCACAGATGACGAAAGTAAAACAAAATCTTGAACACTGACTGGTTTAGGAGGCAGATTTGTCTGTTTTTTTTCTACTTTTCTTGTGTTTACACTTTTTATAATAAGAAAATAACAAAATTTTTAAAAGAGAAAAAGGTTTCTGTGCTTTCTTTTTTTGTTGTTGTTTTTTTTTTGTTGTTGTTGTTGTTTTTGGTTTTTTTGGGAGGGCAGTGTCACTGGCCCTCATATGTGGGATCCGAACCGGGGTTGCTTGCTTCCCAAGCCAGCTCTTAACCAATGTGCCACTCGGCAGGCCCTTGTGCTTTCTTTTTAATTAACACCATTTCCCGCCCCGTACAGGCTTTGGATACTCTGGAAACTGCCTGATTTTCATAAGCAGTTGTCTGATCAAAATGTATTATATTTCCCCTGAATCTGTTACCAAGAGTTATGATTCTAATGTCTTTTATGGGTTCGTATTCCTAAGCCTCCATTTTGTTTTTCTCATCAAGCTAGACTGTTAAGTTCTCTTATTGTATCATGTACTTGCTTCATTACCTGGCTGTCAACTATATACCCTAGGAAGTTTCTCGATAAATGGCACCTGGCACTTGTTACCTAGCAGGTATCTAAGCAGTAAAAGTGTCCGAGGGACAAGGGGGCAGACCTAAAATGAGCATTTTATGTCTCCCAGTTGTTCTGACTCTACTAACATTACTACGCTCCGTCCTTTTGATTTTCCCACTAGCTTGATCAGTACATTCAGATAGGTATTTGTTGAATACATAACTCAGAACCCAGGCCTCTGCACTCCTGGCATCAAGGACCAGGGCGAAGCCTGTGCCTTAAGACCAGAGCTATTAATAGAATGGAAGCTTTAGCAGGACATGGTTTGGAGCAGGAAAGTAGCCAAAGGTTTTCTCAGATGTTATGTTTCTTTTTCCCCCAGCTTTACTGAGGTGGAATTAACAAATAAAAATCGTATATATTAGGCTGTAAAATGCAATTTACACAATGTGATGATTTAATATGTGTATACATTGTGAAATGATTTAAACAATCAAACTAATTAATACGCCTATCATCTCCGTCACCATTTTTGTGTGTTTAGTGAGAATGCTTAAGATCTACTCTTTTCTTTAAAGATTTTATTGGAGAATTGGGGGAGGGTAACAGCATTGGGGAACCTGGAAAGGGGAACAGACAAGTTGCTGTCCTTTTGTTCTTCAGTCTAGTTGTGGAGGACGTTGCTTCACTGGTCCATGTTGGTATTGTGATCATTGCACTCTTTCTGGCCAAGGCAGTCACTTGCCGGTCATTGGACTGGCCGCTCATGGCAGTTCACGCTGGCTGCCAGCCACTCATGGTCGCTCATGGCAGCCCACTGCAGCAGGGGCTGCAGCCTACGCCATTGCCGGCGACTCACAGGAGCCTAGCTCCAGGTGGAGCTGTTGTTCACCATCTTAGCTGTAGAGGGCAGTGTCACTGGCCCTCATGTGGGATCCGAACCGGGGCCCTGATGCTCAGACCTGGCATCTCAAGCCAACTCTTAACCAACACACCACTGGGCCAGCCCAAGAGCTACTCTTAAAAAGTATCAGCTGTCACCTTTTTACCTTCTTTTCTGGTAGCTGACCATATATGCATAGCATGCCATTCTTAAACCAAGAAACCCACTTTCTCTACATTCAAATTCAAAAGATCTTGGGAGACTAGGGGAAACTTCTACTTGCCAAGAGCCATTGCTTATTGGTAAGGACTGGGCAGACCCAATTTGAGAGAAGTGAGAACAAAACTGCGTTTTGACTAAATCTTTTGCACCCTTTCTCTCATTCAAATAGAAAATCATAGAAGGTCATATGGCCTCAGTTTATTCAAATTAGAATTGTCTGCCTCACTCTGTTTCTCTCCTAGGAGACCACTGACACAGGGTGGGTATTACCTCTGAGGAGCTATCATGGGACCATCATGCTCCATTTGGTGCAAATGGTTAACACAAGCCTTTCATTCGTGATGCCTGCAAAATTCCCATTGTAACTAGTTTCCAACTTCTGTCTTATTCTCAGCACTAAGTTTCTGTTTTTCTCTGGCTTTCACCTTAGAACGATCTACTACTCTTCAGCTTTCATCTCTGCCAAATTCCCTATTGTCACAGCTCCTGATTAGAAGCCACCAAAATTAGTAGCCCAAAGCTTGGAGCCATCAATCAGTGACTCATTAGTCTTGCTACTCAACAGCGTCTCCTGAAGAAAGGGATTTCCACTCTTTACCTGCAGGGCTTGCTACTAATGTTTCATATCATCTCAACAAACACAGAGAAGCTGTGTCAGTTGCTGTGCTAGGTGCTGGAGATCCAGAAACGCGTCTTACATGTTTTCTGCCTTTGAAGAACTTTCTGTCAAGTGGAGGAACACAGTCATAATTTTCCCCTCAAATTTTATTTGTTGTGTCTCCTTCATTCCTGCATTTAACAAATAGTTGAGAGTATACCAAGTGTCAAACACTAAATTAGACATTGGTGGTACTGAGGTTAACAAAACAGACACAGGTCTTCACAGAGCTTTCTGTCAAACTCTAGGTCTGTGGGCATCAGTGTTTGACCAAGGAGTGCAATGGCTTATGGGTAGTACAGGTTCAATGCTCAAAATGGCATCGCAATTTCCCCCATTTGTGAACAAAAGACTGCCTCTATTTCCTTAAGAAAGTATTCTGGACCAAAACTTTGTTTTTAGCTGGAAGTGAGTCAAGAACCCAAACAACCCTAATTTTCATCTACTTTTTCCAAGTAGTCTGTGATCTCAGGGGAGCATGGGCTCTTGCTTCAACTAGGTGCTAAAGTCTGATGCTTCGCTCAAAGTCATCACTGACCCCGGGTCAACTGCAACAGTCTACCAAGTAGCACATGAAAAAGAAAATTTTTAAAACACCATAAATGTGTCCCCCAGTCAGAGTGATCATAGCTATTCTACCTTGCGACAAGATGGAAGTGCAGCTGAAAAATAACCTGAAATTTATGTGATCAAAGTCTGCCCTCCCTTTTGGGAAAAAGCCATTCCGTTGTTTCTGCGTCATCATTAGGGAGAAAATGAAACAAACTGGTGGAACATAAAAAACTTCAAAAGAGACATAAAGTCTGGGTTGTTTGAAATGGATGCAGGCCTCGGAACACGCATGCGTAACTGCTTGGGTGGGGAAGTAGCTGGTTTGTGCAGGGGCTGTGTGTGTGTTTCTATAGTCCTCCTGGATTTAGGTGCCTGTTTGCACATGTGTCTGTAGAGTGCCTAGGATAGCGTGTGGGCTGTTTGTATTCTGTGTGCATTTTCTTGCATGCGTGTACATTTTTCTGAGTGTATATGTAGATGTTTGTGCATGGATGAGAGTGTGTGTGCGTGTGCTTGTGCCTGTATGTGTGATGCATTTAATAACTGCCAGGCATATGGAGCAGACAATAGCTTTTGTGTTTCCCTATGTGATAATTACTCGAACAAATATCTGATGCTTAGTAGGTCTCCTGTCTCAACTCTCCTGTGCGTTCTTTGCTTTGGGAGCGAGAACCGGAGAAGGGAAGTCCTATTCCTTGGATCTGCCCCAAAGCCCTCCCACTGCTCAAATCTGTAGAAGGACCAGTTTCTGGAAGTGGTGTTGACTCTTCCTCCAAACACTGTGTATCACCTGGGTCAGTCCATGTCCCCAGTGAATGTCCCCAGGACCTGTTGACTTCTTGGATGGCACCACTAGCTGCTTGACTTAGAATCCCAAGCACAGTGCTCTCCTTACCTGACCTATTGGTCCTAACGTGTGTGGGGAGCTGGCAAAATGTGATGGGAGAGGTCAGGGGAAGTTTAATTGAGGATAGGAAACTGAGCCAATTTTGAAAGATGCACTGTGGAAAGAAAGGAAGGGTACTTCTGAGGGGGGTATATATGCTTTATATGTGAATAGGGGGCGAGAGCAGGGCAGGAGGTGGATTTGACTAAACATAAGATGGCAAGGGCAGGGGATTTATCCGAGAAAACACTTCTCTGTAGAACATAGCTACAAGGCCTTGCCATAAGAAAACCTCAATTCATATTCTTTGATCTGTGGCATCATCTTTCACCTTTACCTTAGCAGGAACTATACTTACCATGTCAGTGTCTGACACAGGGCCAAAACTGGTCACGTAGATGTCAGTCTTCACCTCAGTCACTGCATCTGGGCCAAAGAAAGTAGAAAAGCAGACTGTCATGAAAGCCTGTTGTTGCCTAAGCTCAAAGAGAGACCAGTGCAGACCCGTGAATAACAGCCCACTGGCTACTTCTGAGAAAGGATGCTTGGCACCGTCACAGGAAACCCCCTGCAAAAACTCTCACCTGTATTACTTCTTCCTGGAGAACATGCTAGGTACAGGTACAAAGTACATCCCTTGAGGCATCACTGAGAATGACAACGGGATTCCCAAACTCCAAAGCTTAGGGAGAACCCTTAGAAGTGTCTGGCATTCTCACACTGGGCTTGCCCTTACCTGTGGTTTCAGTATTCAAATTGGCAACATAGAGTGATGGCACTCCCACCCCATTGCCTGCTTAAAGGAAGGAGGGGTCACATGAGTGGTTTGGGTTGTGGGAGGAGGTAATATGTGTGTGTGGTCCCCCCCTCCCCCGCTGGGGGCATTAATGTCCAATGCAAGCCCCTCCCTGCCACGTCATCATGGAAACTTATGTTGATGCGGAGCTCCCATAAGACTGAGGCAGCCTGGAATGATGAGCCAATACATGGAGGACAGCTGACTGGGCCTGCAGCAGACTTTGCACGAATGAGAGAAATGAACTTAGTCGGGTGAAGTGGCTGAGTTGTGGAGAGGACCTGATATACTCTCTTTGAATTTACCTTCCTCTCTTGTAACTGTTTACTTGTCCGCCTTCTACCTAACCCAAGGATCCTGCAGGGCAGTGTCCCTGTTTTGTTACCTCTGTATCCTGAGTACCTAGAGAAGGGGACTATTCCTCAGTGCCCACTGAACATTTTTGTTGAGGGCAGTGTCACTGACCCTCATATGTGGGACCCGAACCGGGGCTGCTGGCTTCCCAAACCAGCGCTTAACCACTGCGCCACTCGGCCGGCCCTCACTGAACATTTTCAGTGTGAATGAACGCGTCTCACCTATTTGCCAAGTTGAAAAGTGACACCCAGAGAAGTGAAGTTTTTCAACTGCTACGTTTCCCTTTTCCTGATTTTGTCAGCCCTGTTTCCCCATGGCAGCCCAGGCGAGCACACCCACTCTAGCATCCCTCAAATAGAGCGTGGGGGTGGGGGGCTACTCCAACCTAGCAAAGGCCATTCCAGCCTAGCAAACATCTCATCATTACAGCACATTCAAACAAGTCCCACTGCAGCCCAGCACGCCAGACCCCAGCAGAGCATGCTGGGAGCACGGGTAATACCAGCAAAGCCCACACGAGACCTGCTCTGTGTATATAATGAGTCTGCTTAATGCAGTCTATGGCACTATTTCCTTTCCCTCACGGAGAGGTAGGGGACACACCTACTTCTTCTGTAGCATATTCAAGGTATTCACCTAGTCCTGGATTCTGGCGCAAATGTGCTTTTGATCTTACTGACTTCCCACTTTTCAGAACCATCACTTAGGCTTAATGCACTGTTTCCCTACTGAGGCACTGAGTACACTCAAGGCCAGTGCAACCATCCACAAACATTTCATTTTCAGAAGAGGCTATGAGTGTCATTTAATAATAATCAACACTATAGTCAATTCACCAGAACACACAATTTATTCCCGAGCTTAATCTGTAAATAACATGTCTCTGAAACTCGAACTGTGTTTTAAATAGTTTGGCTCTCATCAAGAGCACAGGCCTCCCTCGGAGTCATGTCTGTGCCTGAAGAAGAAGAGACAACACTTCAGAACCCTAAGCGCGCCCCCTAAAGACTTGTCCCTTCAGATACAAGGCCAGGTTCATTGGCTGGAGAAGCACTTCCCTCGCCCCAGTACATAAAACAAAATGAATCCCTTAATGGGAGAGACCACAATTATTACATTTGAATCCAATATTGCAGGCAGGACACAGTTAGACACACAACAACGTTCTAAGCCAATATAATTATAAAAATGTAAGATAGTTCTGCAGCCTAAAAATGGGACCCAGACTAACAGGAAAAAAAGGAAGAGAGAGTTGTGGAAAAGTCAAGTGGCTGGAAACACTGTTTCCAAGGGGAGACTGCAGTCAGTGTAGGTAGAAAGGGAAGTGGCGATAACAGTCTTGGGTCAGGGCAGGATGGGAAGGCTTGAGTTCGGGATCTCTGCCCCTGACTTGCTAAACGCCTTAAACAAGGCTGCTTCCCTTTTGGCTGCCCTCTTGTGCGGTGAGGATTTGGAACCAGCCAAATGCTGAATTCTCACTCTGTTCTGACTAGGAATTCTGACAACAGGGCCAAGCAAATAGCATCTGACTAGAGGCGTCCGATGGTGGCAGGAGGCACGCTTCCTCTGCTGCCTGAGGAAGGTAGGAGGTTTTGTGCAAATCTGGCGCTCATCCCTCCTCAACTGTTTGCTTTCATTTAAAAGGTACCCATTGACTGCTAAGACAGAAACAGCGTGGGGAAAAGCTGCTTTTCCAAATTAAGGCTTAGCCAAGCTTCAGAGTTTTTTCTGGCTTTACAGCACGGAAAGAAAATTGGGAAGTTTAGGGTAGGACGCTGGAAACCAAATCCCTTCTTCCTCCATTTCTGTCCCATTTGGAAAGAATCTGGCGGACAAGAGAATGCCGGGAAGGTGGTGTAAAATGAAAGGGAGGGAGAGTAAAGAAAGGGAAGAAGAAAGTCAGAGGAGAGAGGTAATTACAAGAGGATTGAAGGAAAAAGCAGGAAAGAAAGAAAAGGAAGGAGTGAGACAAGAGAACAGTGGAAGAGAGAGCGAGAAGAGGAAATAAAACTAAACAGAAACCTAGAGGGCAAGAGATAGCAAGAGCCAAGAGAGAGAGAGACAGAGAAAGCAAGAGAGAAAAATGCTAGGGAAAAAGAAGAGGCAATGAATGCCCCTTTCACCAGAGGAACCAGAAATCCTCCATGCAGTGGGATGTGGAGACAGGCATTGTCACTTGTGTCCTGGTAGCACAAGCAAGGGAGAGCTCTGGGTTTGTTACCATCTTCACATCTCTGGCCCTCTACTCAAGGCCAGGCAAACACAAGGGATATGTGACATCGCTCCAAGGTGCCACGAAGGACCACCAAGCCCCGATGGCTAAATCCCATTTTCAGACTAGGAAATGCAGCTGCATTGGAGCAGAGTATGTGACAACACTCAGAGAAGTACCCTGCAGTAATACGGTAGAGGGGTTCAAGCATGACTAACTGGTTTTGAGCTTAGGTTCTGCCATTTACTCTATGTGTGCCTTTTGTCACTTAACTTCCCAGTTCCTCTTTCGTCATCTAGAATACTGAGATAATGATAGAACCTACCTCAGAATTGTTCTGAGGACTTAAAGACGTATTTAGTCCAGGAGTTAGCGCAGATCCAGGGTTCAGTATACATTCACTGCTACTGCTGCTGCTGAATACTATTGCAAACGTGAGATGATATGAGCCACCCATAAGGACAGGTAGACAACTCACCCAGAAGGCTAAGGTCTGGGGTCCAACATAGAAGAGGGTATCCACCCACAACTACAGCTCCTGTGTGAGGGAATGATTAGGAATTGGCTATTTCATTGAACTACAAGGTATGACAATTAAGTCTGCAAACTTGTTGCAATGATGTTGCTAACCTTTTTGATATCAGAGGGATTATTCATTATGAATTCGTACCAATTGGACAAACAGTTCACCAAGTTTAGTATTTAGAAATGCCGAAAAGGCTGCACGGAAAAGTTAGACGACCTGAAATTTTCGCCAACAATTCATGGCTCTTGTATCATGGCAATGCACCAGTTCACACAGCACTGTCTGTGAGGGCGTTTTTAGCCAGTGAACAAATAATTGTGTTGGAACAGCCTCCCTACTCACTTGATCTTGCCTCCAATGACTTCTTTCTTTACCCGAAGAGAAAAGAAATATAGAAAGGAAGACATTTGATGACATTCAGGACATCAAGGGTAATACGACGACAGCTCTGATGGCCAGTCCAAAAAGAGTTCCAAAATTGCTTTGAAGGATCAGCTAGGCACTGGTGGGGGTGCATAGCTTCCCAAGGGGAGTACTTCGAAGGTGACAGTACTGCTATTCAGCAATGAGGTATGTAGCACTTTTTCTAGGATGAGTTCATGAACTTAATTGTCTGACCTCGTAAATGAAAAGATGAGTCGAGTAGATTAAAACTGGTGAGGGCTACACTTTATATTCTAGCACTGTTCACAGCCTTCTCGGTAAGGACAAATGTGAAACATAAATTCATGGGCAGTTAAGAGGGATTGTTTTTCTTTTTTCTAATAAGAGTTTTCAGATGCTCCCTGGTTCTTTTTTCGTTTGCTTTGGGGGCCCAATTTCCTTCCAATATTACCCTCTGAAACCAATGGTAAATAGAATTATCTTTTCCATTTGCAAATTTGCTGTGATATTGCAAGTTCCTGAACACTCCTGTGTGTAAGGCACATGAACGTACATGCTCTTAGCCCTCAGGGAATTCCTATTGGTGGGAAACTCATCAACCAGCCCTTATGTCATTTCTGCTTGCTTTTGATCTGAAAGAATAAAGATAAGTCAATAAGTGATCACTGTTTATACTGAATATGTTGGTCACAATCAACTATATTTTCCAGGTTGACTTCAAATAAATCTCCAGGAGACTGAATTTTCCCCTTTGAGCAGAAACCAGAAAGTAGAGTAGGTTCCTCGCTATAGCTGCTCTACACCCGCATACACGTCAACACTGGTCTTAGCCCTGCCCTTTGGCCCCAGACAACAAGATCTGCTTCTTCTTTTATTGGGGGATTGGGGGAGGAGAACAGTGTTAGGGAATCAGGGAAGGGGAACAGACAAGTTGGTGTCCTTTTGTTCTTCAGTCTAGTTGTGGAGGACTAGTAGCTTCACTGGCCCATGTTGGTATCATCATTGCACTCTTCCCGGATGAGGCAGATCGGTTGCCGGCCTCTGGATGTCACTCACTGTGGCTATTGGTAGCTCACGCTGGCTGTCAGCCACTCACCGTAGCCTATGGCAGCCCATTGCAGCAGGGGCTGCAGCTATGCCGTCCCGGGGACTCACAGCAGCCCAGCTCCAAGTGGAGCTGTTGTTCACTATCTTAGCTGTAGAGGGCAGTGTCACTGGCTCTCATATGTGGGATCCGAACCGGGGTCGCTGGCATCCCAAGCCAGCTCTTAACCAATGTGCCACTCGGCCGGCCCAAGATCTGCTTCTTGTTATTTGAGATTTAAAGACCTTCAGAGACAGAAAGAAAATGATCATAGTACCCCTTAGTCTGTTCTTGTTCCTTTCCAGACTAAATATCCTGACTTCCTTTGACTGTGTTTGACTGTGTCTCCTCTCTTTTGACACGTTTGCAAGCACCCTCACTATTCCACATTCACTTTCCTTTTCTGGCTCAGGTTTGATTTTTCACTGACACTCCTGATATATGTTTTGTGGTGAAAGTTTGTCACAATTGCATTAGAGACAAGGCCATAAGATGAATGACATGAGGTCGGACAATTAAGTTTGTGAACTCATCCTGGAAAAAGTGCTACATACCTCATTGCTGAATATCACTATAGGCACCTTTGAAGTACTCCTCTTGGGAAGCTATACATCGATGCCAGCACCTAGTCCACCCTTCAAAGCAATTTTGGAACTCTTTTTCTGGCATGGCCATCAGAGCTGTCATCGTCATATTATCCTTGATGTCATGAATGTCATCCAAATGTCTTCCTTTCCATATTTCCTTTCTCTTCGGATAAAGAAAGAAGTCATTGGGAGCCAGATCAGGTGAGTAGGGAGGGTGTTCCAATCCAGTGATTTGTTTACTGGCTAAAAATTCCCTCCCAGACAGTGCCGTGTGAGCTGGTGCATTGTCGTGATGCAGGAGCCATGAATTGTTGGCGAAAAGTTCAGGTCGTCTCACTTTTTCATGTAGCCTTTTCAGCACTTCCAAATAGAAAACTTGGTGAACTGTTTGTTCAGTTGGTACAAATTCATAATGAAGAATCAATCCCTCCGATATCAAAAAGGGTTAGCAACATTGTTCAGGCCACATATACCCCTTGATCTCCTTATACGCCATGATGGGCTCGTCAGTCTTTTCCTCCAATGACAGTCTCCCTAAGAGTAGTGAGGCTTTCAGGATTGGGGCTCTGGCTAAAAAAACAAAGCCCTGACTTTTCTGCTTTCTTACTTCCAGATCACTGGAAAATTTGGAGAATAAGTGCTTATTGTTTTGCACACTTTTCATCTTGAAGAAAGTCTGAGCTGCTGGCAATGAGCACGCCTGTGACTAGCTGTCTCAATTTGCAAGCTGCTTGGACTTAGAGAGTGGGCTAACTGACTTATGGACAGGCTTCCACAGATCTGAGAGCTGGATTGCTCTGTTTTCCTGTTAATGGCCTTTTCATTCGTCTTTGACAATTCTTGGGGACTGAGATACTGTAAGTAATCACTGAGCCACCCCCCAATAGCATTAATCACAGATGAGCTCTCCAGGGGAATCACAAACAGGTGGCTTAAGGAAGAAATTACAAGAGTCTGTCAGAGATCCTGAGCTCTAATTTAAGCTCTGCAATTGACTCCACCCCCTTTTGTGGGCTGTTAGGGCAGAACTTATGACTTTTCACTTTTGGTAGGCCAGAGGTCTAGCACTGTATCGATGCTACTCCATCTAGAGCCTAGTACCTAGAATGTACAGCAAATCTCTAATACCCAGCTACATAGAATGTGTGTTTTCAACACACCAGTAAAAAATAACACAAGATTTAGGAGAGACCAACCAAGATCATCACCAACTTAACAACTGTGGGTTCTCATGAACTCCATTATTGCTAGAATCTTGACCCTCCCAAAGGCAGTACAAAGTTCACTGCCTGTTTTTCTCAAATTCTCAGGAATTTCTCTCCAAAATATGCCTTTCAGTCCCAAGCCAGATACAAGTGGTGAGCAGTAGACAACACTCAGATCACTACACTCCTTTCACTGGTTCCACAGAAACACTGATTCCTGTACCATCACCCTCAGCATTTCATCTTCCTCATCATTATCCCAAATTTTCATCTGGCATGAAATACTTACACTGTAAAGCCCCAACACACATTTCATGCGTCAATTCAAATGGTTGCACTTGCCTTTTACTCATTCTGGATGTTTGTAACCTAACCCAATACTTACCAGAATGTAACGTAAAAAGCACTGAATCGTATTTCAGAAGGTCTTGGTAGAAGTCAAGCAGTGCTACAGACAAGCTGTATTATCTCAAATGAAACTTTTATTATCCTCTTGAGTCTCAGTTTTCTTATCTTTAATATGAGTAGTTTCAACACAAAGACCTCTAAAAGTCCGTTTAAAAATCATTGTATGAATGTTTAGTTTCCTGGTCTCTGAGTCCAGAGTAGATTGGAAGCACCAAATCAGAACTGAAGAGATACGCCCAGTAACAAAAACAGGAAATAAGCACTAATATAGTAAAGAAGGAGATAGAAAAAATAATAACAGCCAGGCTTCAGTCCATGGAAAGAAAATACTCAAATGGTATTTTTGATTTTTCTCAAGAAGATGCTGTGCTCAGTGTTACACTCAGTAACACTGCTCCCAGCAGTGTTACTATATGTCTATAGAAACACTTCCCCAGAATATCTTTGCCCTCAGACCTTCCAGTGATATCCCTTCCTTGTGATGGAGACCAAAGGCCATATTTGAATGTGCAGTTCCAGAGGAAAATGGCGGATATGTGGAACTAGCCGCCCACATCAGACCTCAGGCTTTTCGGCGGTTCATAGCCCTTTTCTGCAAAATGAGCTAATGGGGTTTCTGTTGGACAACATTATAACAAAATTAGAGAGGGAAGTTGATTCAGCGCCCAAATAATGACCAGGAAATAAGTTGGAGGCTCAGTCCACAATGTCTTCTCCACCCTAAAGGCACATCCTTGAGCCACAACAAACTTAAAACCAAGAGAGAAGCAACCAAATCTTTAGAACAGTTGAAATATCCCCAAATGTTACAAGGATGCTATGGTATTTTTTCAGGGCCTACTGAGTTTTAGCTTCAGCATAAAACTAATAAGTATAAAAGCCACTGGTATAGGAATCTGGAGACTCGGATTCGTCCCAGTACTACTTCAAGTTCATTATACCTTCGTTTCTTTATCTGCAAAAAAGGGAGTTGCTTTTGTTATGATTCCAATATTAAAAATATCGTTTCCAAGGCCATAGTAGATTAGAAGGAGCTACCAGAGACACACAAACTGCCATCCTTAAGAAGTGTTTGGGATTTCCAGATAAGATGGCACAGGTAACTTCACAGTTCAGTACAATCCCAAACACACAAAAATGAGAAATAAGATATAAAATACCAGGGGTGCCCAAAAAATGTATACATATTTTAAAAGATGTTATTTATGCTTAAGCAGTAGTTTGCTAAATCAGAAGTGTCTGGACGCTGATGGGAACCACTTTGAGCACCTCTTGTAATTGCAGAAGTCAAGCGTGACTTGTATTCATCTTTTGTTATTGGTATATATTGAGTATTACAATTAACACAGTTTTTTCCATTCTTAAAATTCTAGACATTTTTTGGGGGCACCCTCTCTATATAACAAAATGATAGTTATTTCACATTTGCGACAACACGGATGGACCTAGAGAGCATTACACTAAGAGAAATAAGTCAGCCTGAGAAAGACAAATACCATATGATTTCACTGATATGTGGAATCTAAAGAACAGAATAAATGAGCAAACAAAACAGAAACAGACTCATAGATACAGAGAACAAGGGAAGCCAGTAGCCCTGGTTTGATTCCCACATATGAGGGCCAGTGACACTGCCCTAAAAGAAAAGAAACTGAAAAAAAAAACCCACAAAAAAAACAGAGAACAAGCTGATGGTTGCCAGGTGGGAGGGGAATTGGGGGGATAGGTGAAAAAAGTGAAGAAATTAAGAAGTACAAATTGGGGGCCAGCTGAGTGGCGCGGCAATTAAGTGCTGGCTTGGGAAGCCAGCGGCCCCAGTTTGGTCCCACTTATGAGGGCCAGTGCACTGCCCTCAAAAAAAAAAAAAAAAGAAGTACAAATTGATAGTTATAAGAGAGTCACGAGGATGTAAAGTACAACATAGGGAATATAGTCAATGAAATGGTAATAGCTATGTATAGCGCCAGGTGGGTAGTAGACTAATTGGGTGGACCACTGCATAAATTATATAAATGTCTAACCACTATGCTGTATACCTGAGACTAATATAAAATACTGAATTTCAAAGGTAGCTGAATAAATAATTTAAATAAATAAATAAATAAATAAATAAATAAATGGAGCATCAATCCAAAGTGCAAAAGCCAAAGCTTTTTCTTCAAGTTCTCTGCTGTCATTTGGGGTAACGAGGCCACCTAATGCATTATTTTGGATGCATGTGGTCTTGCCCTCACGGTAAAAAGCTTTTAGAATGCGCAAGGCAGCACTAACAGCACTCAAAAAAATTTTTAACTTTAAATAAGTTCAAGGTGCTCATGACAAAAAAACATATAATTGTTTCAAATAAAAGATCAGGGCCAGCCAAGTGGCGCGGTGGTTAGGCGCTGGCCTGGGAGGCCAGCGGCCCAGGTTCGGGTCCCACATCTGAGGGCCAGTGACACTGCCCTCCAAAAAAAAAAAAATCAAAATATCACGGAACAGAAAAAAGACAAAAAGTGTAAGCAATGTTGAACCAGAGTTCTGAGTCTGAAAGGAGTGTAGTGAAAGACACTAAAACATTTCTCTGTACAAAAGAGAGGACAGGAAATAGGCCGAGTACTTGTTGGTCAGAGCTGGGGATGTCCTTGTAAAGAGGACAGAAAAAGCGAAGCTGAGCTGCTGCCTGCGTATGGCTCTGTCTGAGGCGACAGGCTTGGCTTGGGGGTGGGTAGGGATGATGTGATATACAAAGACGGTCTTGAGATAAGGAATTGAGCCAAGTGGCTTGTGGGACCAGGAATGGATCACCGATACCACAACAGAGAAGAAGCTTCAAAATACTATAATATTATTGGGTTGTCAGAAAAGTCATGACATATTTTTTCTATGTTTTCCGTTGCAAAAATGTGTCATGACTTTTCCGACAACCCAATATAATTCCAGTTTGGAATGAGATTAGAGTAGAAGCAAAGCACAAAACCACCAGACAGCAAGAAAAAGAGGGTGAAAAACTAAAACTATAAAGCAAGACTAAACTGGTTGCTGAATATGGTGGAGTAAGGGCTTTACAGCCTTTCTCTCTCACTGATTATAAATACAATCTCTAAACAAAATATAAAAGCCACTACTCAAGGACTCGAAAAGTAAAAGAGAAGAGGTGGATTATGGAGGGGAGTCAAAACCTGGAGAAGCAACCCACAGGGGAATAACTTTCCTGTTTGTTGTTTTCCCCCTCTTTTCTCTTGCAGTTCTGCCTCAAAGACAAAGCTGCATAGTGGGACAGTGGCATAAACAGCCAAAACTCTGATAAAAAAATCTATCTGTCTTGCCAGAGAATCAAATGAAAGGGCCCCTGCAGGCCAGAGAGTGTGGGGGAAACCCAGAGTGTAGAGGGTTATATTAACCACCACAAATCATAGGCTTACCCTTGAGCACATGCATAGGACAAACCCAAAACTTGGAGAAGTACACTGTGATTTAAACCACTACCTAAATTTCCGAGTAATCCTGAGTAGCATAAGTATAGAACAGACCCAAAGCAACATAACAACAATTCTGATAACTGAACTATGAACTAATATGTAAAACCATCTCCCAAGACTTAGACTCTCCACTAAGTGATACACGTGTGAGGTAAACCAAATGTGGCACAGCAAAAGTTTTGAAAACTGAAAGATATCGGCGTTACCATCCATAGAAAGCAACACAGACCTTGTGGACTGAATTGAACCAAGTTGATTGTCTGCTAAAACAAACAAGAAAAAAAATTCTCCAAAGCATTACAGCAGGGGCCAGACTCTACATAACATAATATTCAAAGGGTCCAGAATACAATCTGGCATTATTTGACTTACAAAGAACCAGAAAAATATTATTGATTTTTAAGAGAAAAGACAATCTACAAGTGGCAACTATAAGATGATTCAGATATGGCAAGTATCAAATACTTTAAAGCAGCTATTATAGCTATGCTCCACGAGGTAAAGGAAAGCACATGTAAAATAAATAAAAAGATGGAAGTTCTCAGCAGAGAAATTAGAAAATATAAAAAGAAACAAGCAGAGAAATTAGAAAATATAAAAAGAAGCAATTTGAAATTTTAGAAATGAAAAAAATGCAATTAACAAAATAAGAAACTCACTGGATGTTCTCAATAGAATGGAGATGACAAAGTGAAGAGTGAACTTGGGGACAGATTGATACCAATTATCCAATGTCAAGAACAGCAAGAAAATAACTGAAAAAAAAAATCAACAGAGCCTCAGGGCCATGCTGAGCCATATGATAAAGTCTAACACATAGAACACTGGAGTTTCAGAAGGAAAGGAGAAATAAATTAGTGAAGAAAATATATCTTTGAAGAAATGGTGCTCATAAATTTTCCAAGTATGCTAGCAGACATAAATTTACAGAATCAAGATGTTCTCCAGACCCTAAACCAAAAAAAACAAAAAAGGAAAATAATGCATGTGACATATAATCAAACTGTTAATTACCAAAGATAAACAAAAAATCTTAAAAGAAGCTATTGGAATAACATAGTACATGAAGAGGAGTAATTATTTGAAAGACTGAAGATATATCATCAAATCACAGGCTCCATAAGACAGTGGAAAGGCATCTTTTTTTTTTTTTTTTTTGAGGGCAGTGTCACTGGCCCTCATATGTGGGACCCGAACCGGGGCCGCTGGCTTCCCAAGCCAGCGCTTAATCGCCGTGCCACTCGGCCGGCCCCATCTTTCATATCCTTAATGAAAACAACTATCAAATTCAGAATTCCACATCCACTGAAAATGTTTCAGGAATGAAGCTAAAATAAAGACAATTTCAGGTTTAAAAAGACAAGAGAATGTCACCAGCAGATTTGTTCTATAATAAATTCTAAAGCAGTTATCCAGGCTTAAGGAAAATAATGCCAGAGGGAAATTAGATAGGAATATAGAAAGAGCAACAGAAATGGAAATTCTGGATAAATGCAAAATAATTTTTCCTTCTTAAGTTCTTTAAAATAGATATAACTGCTGAAATAAAAGGTTACAACATTGTCTGGTGTGGTTTTCACTGAATGTTGGCATAATAGATAAGCCAACTATTACACAAAGGCCATTTGGATGGTAAACAGACCTATAGGGTTATAAGGCTACTACTACACTGTATTGGAAGTGGAACAATATTAACTCTTAAGAAGACTGTCAAAGGTCAGCTATTGTAATCCTTATAGCAACCAGTAAATCTCACATTACAAAGAAATACTTCTTAAAAGGCAATAGATAAATTCAAATAGTAAAAATATTCAAATATTCCAAAAATGTTCAGGAAAGGGAAACTAGATGAACATAAAAACAAAAGGGACAAACAAAACTAGTAATCAAATGATGAATCTAAGCAGAACCATGTCAATAAATTTATTCTTTGTAGATAATCTAAACAAATTAAAGCCAGAGATTGTCAGATTTTTAAAAAACAAAAGGCCAACCGTTAAAAGTAGAAGAGTGGAAAATATATAGAATGTAAACACTAAACAAAGGAGCGATGTGGTGGGATATCAAACAAAGTAAACTGTAGAGCAAGGAACATGACCAGAGATACAGAGGGATTTATATAATTAAATCACAAGTAAGATTACAAGGCTAAAGGTGGTATCTAACAGTGGAGCTTCAATATATATGACACAACACCTGACAGAATTCAAGGGAGAAAAAGACAAATCTAAAATTATTGGCTACTTCAACATTCCTCTTTCAGAAATTGACAGAATGTGACAAAATGAGTAAACAAGAATACCTCAACAACTTTATCAACCACTGTAACCTAACTGACATCAGTGAAATTAAAAACAGCTTCCTTAAAAAAAAAATTTTAATTGATAAAACTCTAGCCAGACTCACCAGAAAACTAAGAGAATGATGTCACTGAAACGGTCAGACTAAGAAACTCTGTCCCTCCCTCCAGAAAACAACTAATAAGCTTGGAAAAACTGTCAGAAGCAACTTTTACAGAGCTCTAGAATCTAATCAAAAACTTAAAACCACCAGGGGAAGATGTGGTGAAGAAAAGAACTACTGCATTGAAGTGAGAGAGCACTATGGATTTTACTTGGTGCAAACCCCCAGATTGGCATCAGCCATGAAAATGGCACCCCACACTCCTATTGCAGGTTACTATTAGTACCAGAGGGAGCATGCAAACCATAATCTCAAAGAACTGGCCTGAATCTGAATGGCAGCGCTCAGAAAGACTGACAGGCAAGGGGCTGCCTTTTGTTTCTCCCAGCAGGGAGCATTGGAGGCACTGCCAAAAACGATTTAAAAGCAAAAGTATTGAGGGTAGCAGCCTGAGGCTAAGGATAACAGTTGGGAAAAGCAATGAACAGACTGAAAATCCTGAGAAGTAAAAGGTTGGAAAAGGAGATACCTGGGTGAATAAGGATTTTTATAAAGATCCGACATATACCAGGGAATTGACAAGAACACACAGGTGCTGAGCACTGGACGTTGTTTTCTCAGGAAACGCCAGAGAAAAACCTAAGCCTTCACTTCACCTCTGGCTGACTTTCAGACTTCATGCAAAGGCCAAGTGGATGCTTAGGCAGAGCCAATTATCCCTAAGCAGACCTACAGATTAAACAACAATCCTAAATAAAATCTAAGGGTTGTTTATTGTTTTTTGGTCTTTTTTAGAAATTCAGGGGTTGATTCTTAAATTTCTATGGAAAGGAAAAGGAGCTAAAATTGCCAAAACATTTTTTAAAATGTGTTCTTAATTTGGAGGACTCCCATACAGGATTTCAATAGTTCACGATTTACTATAAAAATACATCATTCAAAACAGTGAAAAGATAGACACATCAATCAATAGAATAGAATAGAGTTAAAAAATATGGCCAGACACATATGCACAATTGATTTGCTGTGGTGATTTCCATGCATGGTTCCGTGATGATTTCCAACCATTGTGATAATGCAGTGTAGACAGTAGTCTTTTCAATAAATTGTTCTGGAACAATTGGATAGCTAGATGCAACTAGATAGCCAGACACCAAAACATGAACTCCAAACTTCACACCTTATTACAAAAATTAACTCAAAATGGATCATAGACCTATTGTACACATTGCTGCAATGAACATAGGGATGTATATATCTTTTTGAATTAATGTTTTGGATTTCTTCAGCTAAATACCCAGAAGTGGAATTGCTGGGTCATCAGGCAGCTCTGTTTTGGATTTTTTGAGGAAACTCCATACTGTTTTCCATAGGGGCTGCACCAATTTGCAATCCCACCAACAGTGCACAAAGGTTCCCTTTTCTCTGCATCCTCACCAGCACTTGTTTGTTGATTTATTGATGATAGCCATTCTGACAGGTATGAGGTAATTTCTCATTATGGTTTTAATGTGCATTTCTCTGGTGATTAGTGATGTTGAGCATCTGTTCATATGTCTATTGACCATCTGTATGTGTTCTTTGGAGAAATGTCTATTCAGGTCCTCTGCCCATTATTAATTGGATTATTTGGGGTTTTTTGGTGTTAAGTTGTATGAGTTCCTTATACATTTTGGAAATTAACCTCTTATCAGATGTATCATTGGCGAATATCTTCTCTTATTCATTAGGCTGTCTTTTCACTTTGTTGATGGTTTCTTTTGCTGTGCAAAAACTCTTTAGTTTGTTGTAGTCTTATTTATCTATTTTTTTCTTCTATTTCCCTTGCCCGAGGAGATACATGAGAAAAAATATTACTAAGAGCAATGTCAGAGAGTTTACTGCCTAAGCTTTTTTCTAGGAATTTTAAGGTTTAGGTTCTTACATTTAAGTCTTTAATCCATGTTGAGTTCATTCTTGTATATGGTTTAAGAAGGAGGTCGAGTTTCATTGTTTTTGCATCTCTCTATCCAGTTTTTCCAACAGCATTTATTGAAAAGACTGCATTTACCCCCACCATGTATATTCTTGCTTCCTTTGTCATAGATTAATTGACCGTATAGGCATGGGTTTGCTTCTGGGTTCTGTATTCTGTTCCATCGATCTATGTGTCTGTAAGTGTCCATAGATAGATTATTGGATAAAGCAGATGTGGTACATATATACTCAGCCATAAAAAAGAATGATATCTTGCCATTTGCCGACAACATGGTTGCACCTAGAGGTTATTATGCTGAGTGAAACAAGTCAAACAGAGAAAGACAAATACCACATGATTCCACTTATGTGGAATCTAAAAGACAAAATAAACAAAAACAAAACAGAAAGAAACTCTTAGATACAGAGAACAAACTGATGGTTGCCAGATAGGAGATGGGTGAAAAAGGTTAAAGAGATTAAGATGTACAAACTGCCAGTTATAGAAATAGTTTTTAGGGTATAAAGTACAGCCTAGGGAATACAGTCAATAATATTGTAATAACTATGTGTGGTGCCAGTGGGTATTAGACTTATGGGGTGATCACTTCATAAGTTATATAAATGTCTAATCACTAGTTGTACACCTGAAACTAATATAATATTGTATGAGGTGTGATCAAAAGATAGGGTGAATGTTTAAATAAAAAAAATTATTACAGTATAAGACAGATTGCCATTAATCCCCCTCAGAATACTTCCCCTCGCTTTCAACACACTTATCCCATCGTTCTTGCCACCTTCTGAAGCAGTTCTGGAAGTCCTCTTTCGTGAGTGTCTTAACTTCACCCTCCATCATGATACAACGCTCTATGTCACACATCATTTCTGGTATGGCTATTTCTGTCAAAAATGTCGTGGTGTGTCCTCCTCCACCTTATTCACCAGATCTGGCACAGTGCAACTTCTGACTCTTCCCCAAAGACAAAATGACCATGAAAGGAAAACATTTTTAATTGATTCAGGACATCGAGGAAGCCGTTGCAACACAACTAAAGACATTCATGAAAGAGGACTTCCAGAAGTGCTTCAGAAAGTGGCAAGGATGGTGGGATAAGTGTGTTCGAAGTGAGGGGGAGTATTTTGAGGGGGGATTAATGGCAATGTGTCTTTTACTGTAATAAAGTTTTTTTTTATTTAAACATTCACCATATTTTTTGATCAGACCTCATGTCAATTGAACAAAATTTTTTTAACTAAAAAATGAATAAAATATGGCCGGCCGAGTGGTGCAGTGGTTAAGCGCTGGCTTGGGAAGCCAGCGGCCCCGGTTCGGGACCCACATATGAGGGCCAATGACACTGCCCTCAAAAAAAAAAAAATGAATAAAATAGAATAGATTATAAAAAATTCACAAACTTTAGGAAGATTGTATATTATAGATTACTTATCTGTTTAATAGAGTTAAGATTTGTGCTAAATTATCACAAGTAGTTTAGCATATGTTTTCTCACAGTATATGAAGAAACATCAACTAAAATCACTTCTTGTGACTATGCAAAAGTGCTTCATATTAACATTCAAAGTAATAAAATACTGGATTAGTAGGGAAAAAAAGGAAAATCAATGTAATTCACCATATTAACAAACTAAAATAAGAAAATCTATATAATCAACTCAATAGACATAGCAAGGGCATTTGAAAAAATTCCAACATTTATCTCTGCTAAAAATTTTCAACAAACTCGGTGTAAAGCTTCCTGAACTTAATAAAGCACATTTAAGAAAAATTTACACGTAACATCATACTTTCTGGTAAAAGACTGGAAGCTCATTGTCAAGAACAAGACAATGGCCCTGCTTTCACCTGAACTGTTCAACACTGGACTCGAATGTGAGGTCTAGTTAGTGCAGTAAGGCAAGAAAAAAAGGCATCCGTATTGCACAGGAAGAATTAAAACTATCTCTCTTCTCAGATGACATAATCATCCATGTATATAATCTGATGAAATCCTTAAAAAGTAACTAGAAATTCCACTTCTGGCATAAAAGCATGATGAGCTTGCAAATCGGGTCTTTAGTGAAACTGGTGAAATCTATTTCAAAAACAACCACTTCAAGTTTCTGGAACTGGTCCTAAGGATAGATAACAAAAGAAAAAAAAAACTATTCAAGACAATGTGCTAAAACTCCATAAGGCAATCAAGAGTCCAGATATTTAAAACAAGATATGGGGGCTGGCCGAGTGGCTCAGTGGGTTAAGAACTCGTTCAAGAGTGTGAGCTGAGCTCTGAGCAACAGCTGTTCAATGCCCAGCCCGGGCTGAGCTGTCGCTGAGCTGCCAACAGATGGCAGGATGGCTCAGCTAAAAAATAATAATAATAATAATAATAATTAAATAAAAATAAATAAATAAAATAAAACAAGAGTTGCTCCCACGCTCCTTCCCAGCTCAGTGAGACAGAAACTGGTGCAGCCAAGAAAGAATACCGGACTCACTCTTCTCCGGCTCCCAGTTGGAGGAGGGCTCCTTCTGGGAGGGCAGGATGCCAGCATTTCTCATCCTGGAGCAAGCTACCTATTGCTGAGGCTAAATTGTGAGCAACTTTGGGACAGGTAGGAGATCCCTTCATCCTCCCAGTCACTGCTCACGGGATTAAGATTCTAACTTCTATATGGCACTCCTGAGATTACTATGGTCTCAAGTCCCCTGGACCTGGCTCATGGAGTAGTGGTCCATGCTGGAAAACTCAAGCCAAGGAGACCTAAGGTTGCTGCCAACACCCCTCCACCAAGTGCTCAGCAACTAAAGTGGGCTGTCCCTCAAGAAACGTGTACCACTGTTCTCACCCCCAGAACCAGAGCCATGACTCAGATTTTGCCCCGTTGATTCTTGTTATATATTTATTATATTCCCTTATTGTCAGCTCTTTTTTTTTTAGTTTCTTTTTTCATTATTAGTTTCAGGTGTGCAAAACAACACAGTGATTAGACATGTACACACACCTCACGAAGTGATAACTCCCTCAAGTCTACCATCAATCGGACACCATACATAGCTATTATAATACCAGTGACTATATTTCTTATGCTGTACTTTACATCCTGTGACTATAGATATAGATATAGATATAATTTAATTATAGTTGACATTCAATTTTATTTTATATTAGTTTCAGGTGTACAGTGTAGTGGTTAGGCGTTTATATAATTTATGATGTGATGCCTCCGATAAGTCTAGTACCCATCTGATACCATTATACTAAGTAAAATAAGTCACACAGAGAGAGGCAAATACCATATGATCACACTTACATGTGGAACCTACTGAACACAATAAATGAACAAACAGGGTTGGTCGAGTGGCGCAGTGGTTAAGCACTGGCTTGGGAAGCCAGCGGCCCCAGTTCTGGTCCCACATATGAGGGCCAGTGACACTGCCCTCAAAAAAAAAGAACAAACAAAACAAACAGATTCATAGATACAGAGAAGAAACTGATGGTTGCTAGATGGGAGGGGGGCTGAGGGGTGGGGGAGAAGGTGAAGGGATCACGAAGTACAAATTGGTAGATTTTTTTTCTAGTTTCTTAAGATGAAGCATTGGGACATTGATTTGAGGTTAATCTTTTCTAACATAGCCATCCAGTGTTATAAGTTTTCCTCTTAGTACTGCTTCATATCATGGTTTGTTTTTTTTAATTTTGTTCAATTGAAAAAGTTTTCAGTTGACCTTTGAGTTCTTCTTTGACCCATGGTTTATTTATAAGTATATCATTTAGTTTCCAAGTACTTGAAAGTTTTCCAGATACATTTCTGTTTTTGATTTCTATTCCATTTTTGTATGTTGTGAATTATTTTAATTTCTTTTTATGACATACAATATAGTCTATCTTGGTAAATGTTGTAGGTATACTTGAAAAGAACGTGCATTCTGCTGTTGTTAGGCCAAGTGTTCTATAAATGCCGATGAAGACAAGTTAGTTGATAGTGAGTGTAGTTCCTGTTTCTGCTACCTTTACTTATCTTCTGTCTACTTGTTACTGTATTACTGTATTTTGCCATGTATAATGTGCACCCATGTTTTAGGCCCAAACTTTTAGGAAAAAAAAATCTTTTGTTTTAAGTTTTTTGTTGTTGTGTTTTTTTAGCTGAGCCATCCTGCTACCTATTGGCAGCTCAGCTCGTGCTGGGCATCGAACTGCTGTTGCTCAGAGCTCAGCTCGCACTCTTGAGCGAGCTCTTAACCAACTGAACCACTTGGCTGGCCCTGTTTTAAGTTTTTAATTCAAAATTTTATTTGTTTACATTTAGGTACTTGTTTTTTGTATTACGAAGGAATTTTAGCCTTTTTTTTGAGGGCAGTATCACTGGCCCTTATGTGGGACCCGAACTGGGGCCGCTGGCTTCCATAGCCAGCACTTAACCACCGCGCCACTCAGCGGCCCTATGCATCTGTTTTTATTGATTGATTTTTGTGCCCTTTTTGAGTTGTGTTTTCTTGCTTCTTTGCAGTTCTGCCAATTTTTACTAGATACCAGCCATTGTAAATTCCATCTTTTAAACACTAAGCATTTTTTTGTATTGCTGTAAATATTTTTGAACTTTGTTCTGAGATAATGTTAAGTTACTTGGAAACAGTTTGATCCTTTTGAAGTTTGTTTTTAGGCTATTAAGTGGGACCAGAGCAGCCTTTGTTTGGGAGATAATTTGCCATCCCACTGAGGCCGTATCCTTCTGAGTATTCTACCCCATGCCCTGCGTGTTACAAGTTTTTCCACTCTGGTTGGTGGGACCACAAATTATCTCCAACCCTCTTGTTCCATCTGCTGTTTTCCAGGGTCCTTTTCTCAACCTTGGGTTTTTTCCTCCTATGTGTGAGTTGAACATTACTTACCTGAAAACTTGGGGGACATTCTCTGCAAATTACTGGATCTATCTCTATATCTTTCTCCCTCCCTTCCTCGCCCCCTCTAACTCTCACTTCTCCATGCAGCTCTTCCTTCTTCTCCATCCTACCAATTTTAGCCAAATTGGTCCCCCTAAATTCACAACCCTTTCTCATCAAAAAACAAGTGTCCACCAGGCATTATTTGGCTTTCCCTCCCTGCAATGCAGTTTGAAATTCTCTCCAGGCAGTAAGCTGTTATAATCACAGCACTCACCTTCTTTTTTCCCCCTCTTTTCAAGGATTACTATCCTGTGCTTTGTTCAATTGCTGAAAACTTCTAGACAATATATTTGTTCATTTCTTTTTTTCCTGGCCCTCATATGTGGGAGCCGAACCGGGGCCACTGGCGTCCCAAGCCAGCTCTTAACCACCGTGCCACTCGGCCGGCCCTGTTCATTTCTTACTTGTTTTGTTTTGTTTGTTTGTTTGTTTGTTTCATGACAAAAAGCTAAATCTGGTCTCTGTTATTTGGTGTTAGTCCAAAGCAAAAGGCTGTACTCATATTTTTCACTGGTACTCAAAACCACACTACATGTCTACAACTAATTAATTTCCACCTCTTCCCTGTACTTTCTTTGTTCCAACCACAACTCCAAAAGAAACAGAATAAAATAAAATAGCACAGTTCCTCCTCCAATGATCCCTATTTTAGAAAATAGCACCATCCGTGTCATCCAAGCCAAGAAACTAGATGCTATCCTTTTTTTCTCCCGTTTCCCTAACCCCATAATTTAATCAGTCACCAAATTCTCTACATTGCCACAGTCATCACCTTATCCTGGAAAAGTCAATCGATTTGTGACTAGTTGTCCGTTCCACCAAGGCTGCCCTACTCTAATCCATTATTTATACCACAGTGTTATACAGTTTTCATCTAAAAACAAACAATGACAAAAAAACTGTAAACATATCTTTAACTTTACTTAATAAGTTTTATTGTAGTAGTATGGGTACAGCAATTCCAATATTTGTGCATATTGTAGAATTGAGCAAATGAGTAAAAATCATTGAAGAATGCTGTGTTAGACTGCAATTAGTTGCTTGTTATCACTGTAAACTCTTTACACATGCACATGTATATAGACATGTTTATATATGTGCCATGTGAATGTGCAGATGTATGTATATATTACATATATGGATATATACATATATAATATAAATAATATATATATTATTTATGTATAATTTGCTATTTTTCCAATTGTGTGTACTGAAAGGTCCTAGGAGCAATGGCACCCCACTAGCAATGAAAACACCTAGCACTCAGAAGTTAGATTTTAAATACAATTTCCCATAAAAAAAGAGATACCATTTCTTCCTGGAAAAAAAAAATGACTGATTCCAAGGCTGAACAAGGAGGAGTACAAGATAAGTCTGGAATGCAGTATTAGGCCATGAAGGAAGTATGAGAGTGCTCAAAAAATGAGAACATATCAAAGGGAAACAGAAGCCACCCTGATTAGGCTCCCACTTAAGCAAATATGGGAAATTTTGAGGAAAATGATTAATCAAAATGAATAATATTAATGGTTTCAATTCTTTGAATAAGAATCCATCTTTTTATGCCAATAGTTAACTAATTAATTAAACAGAAGAAAAGGTTTTTTCTTACAATAGAATACCATGTAAAAAAAATGTAGAGAAATAATGTATTTATAAAATTACCATTTTGCAGCCACAACACTTTTTATTCATGCAATAATAATCAATAATTGCTATAACTATTGAATGCAAGCTGAAAGAGGAACATAACAATCTCAAAGCAATTCCTCACAAATTACTTAGAAAGTACAAACTGACAAAATGGTAATTTTTGAGTGGCATAACCTGGTGAAAATTGAAGTTATTGTTACTGATAATGGGGCAAACAGACATCATGTTCCTTCTTGAGTAATGCACTGAGAAAAACCCAATTAAATTCTGTGAGATTTCTTCCAAATATGAATAAGAAAATTCTAATCAGTTGTAAAAGACAAAGAACGCTGAGTAACTATACCAGATTATAGGCTAAATAGATGTAAAAATAAATGCAATGCATAATCCTGGATTGAATCCTATATCAAGGAAAAATGTTATAAGGATCACTTTGGGGATGATTCACAAAAATTAAATATGAACTGTAGATTAGTAAGTAGTTTATGTCAGGTTACATTTTCTGAATTTCTAATTGTATTGTAATTTTATAAAATAATTTTTGTTCTAAGGAAATACACACTGAAGTATTTAGGGACAAAGGGGTATGATATCTGCAACTGATTCTCAAATGGTTCAGGGAAAAAAATAAACACTCATACGTTTACGTACTTGTACTTTCAACACAGCCATGACGTATTATAATGCTTTTACTTCAATGTGATCATATTGCGGATCATACTAAACTGGTGGCTAACTCAGATTCAACTAAGCCAGCAGATTCATTCTCTTTAGAATGTCAGGCTGATATGTGCTCAGGGTTTTGAGAACAAAGTCACGTTTCCTATTTGTTCCTGGGCAACACCTGCCATCCAGGCAGGGATTGGTATTTTGTTACCAGAAATGGGCTTGGTCAAACATATGCATACACCTAAGTGAAATTTGGAACTTTCCAAAACCAGACCAGAGACACTGACCATGGAAATGATGGATTAGAACTAAATTCCAGTGCTCAGAGGAGACAAACAGCTTTATATTAACCTCATTCATCATGAGACTATTAAAAGTGCTTTAAGAATCTTTTTAGATGACAAGAGCTAAGCAGAAAATCTTAAGGTAGTAACTGACCTCCAAGCCCAGGTCGCAGCCGGTTGTCATAGCCATCCAGAAGACGATCCAAGATTCTGGTGAAGATAGTGATGTTGTCAGTGCTGTCATCAGGAATATCTGGGGCATGCTTGGGAGAGAGTCTGAGGCAGTGGAAGAAAAAGAGGGGGAAAATAGTTCTTAATAGGAACTAGTTACATGTGTAAACACTTGAATTCAAGATTGTGATCCATAGACTGGGCCAATGAAAGAGCCCTGTATCCTAACCAAACCAGCAAGCACTTCCTGTTTTTCACAATGATTACCTGTGTAAGAGGCAGACAGTGGTCACTATGCCTGAGCTCTTACCCCAGCACTGGCATGAGCTTTACCAAACATATAGTCCAGCCCAACCCAGCAGTGGAGAAACACAAATTCTGGACAGAATGTCCTCGGGAACAGTGCCCGACATAAAGTTGACTGAGCAAATTTTGTTGCATGAATGAACAGGCCTGCAAATAAAAAAGGAAAATTGTGTTACTAAGAACTTACCCCTCTTCTAGCCTAGAGAAACATAGGTTCACAGAACAACAGAGCCAGAAAGACCCTTGAATAGCATCTAGCCTATCTATCCGCTACCTTATGGAGAGAGTACAACAAAGCCATAGTAATGTTAAAGCTACCAGGATTCAAGAGATTCCATAATCTCTCTCATTTTTTTTTTTTTTTTTTTTACATTTTAATTAAAGTTGATTCAGATGACAACTGTTAGTAAAGTTACATAGATTTCAGGTATACAATTCTGTAATTCATCATCTATATATTACATTGTGTGCTCACCACCCAGAGTCAGTCTTCCTTCTATCACCATATATTTGATCCCCTCTACCCTCATCTACCACTCCCCTCCCTCCCCCTTACCCTCTGGTCACCACTAAACTATTGTCTGTGTCTATGAGTTTTTGTTTCTTCATTTGTTTATCTTGTTCCTTTGTTGTTTTCAGTTTTATATCCCATATATCAGTGAAATCATATGGTTCTCGATTTTTTTCTGTCTGCCTGATTTCGCTCAGAATAACAATCTCAAGATCCATCCATGTTATCGCAAATGGCAGTATTTCATCTTTTCTTATGGTAGAATAGTAGTCCATTGTATATATATACCACAACTCCTTTATCCAACCATCTATCATTCTCTCTCATTTTATACATGAGGAAATAAGCTCAGAGAGCACACCAAATTAGCCCTCAGTCATATTGCTAGTGAGGGGCAGAGATAGAACAATAATCAGTCCCCTGGTTTTCTGGAGATCCTTAGCTACCTCCTGCTTGTCCACCTTAGACGCCTTCTGTAGGCCTTTCTAAGTGCGAGGCACTTTACTAAGCTCCTAATCAGGCCTAGGCTGCCTCTGATATTTCTTCCCCTTTGTGAGGAGGAGCTTGGTGTGGTTTGACAGGACTAGAAATAAAAAAAGGCCCAGGGTAATTTAGGGAAAAGAAGGATATTGTGAAAGAAATGGCTGTTGCCAAGGGTCAAGAAGCATGGTGTGAAATTACATAATACACTAGGAGTCTGAAACCCAGGGTCCTAGTGCCAGATGTATTTGGATTTGGGGTAGACCATTAAGCAAATTGCATACAGCACTGTATCTCCTTAGGTCTCACTTTCCCCTATTCTTCCCTTGGACCCAGAAGGTTGCTATTAAAGACATAGAATAATTATACCTAGCATCCTGTTAATCAGGGCTATAAAAGACATAAGATAACAGTTAAGAAGGAGTCTGGAGAGACAGTCACTATATTTTCCCACCAATATTTATCCCCAGCAGGGAGAAAGGTTCTTGTTCTGAAAAAGACACTGAGAAAGATCTACAGAATAGTAGAAACATCTGAGTTGAATAGTTGTACTCTAAACTGCCACTCTGTGTCTAATAGCCTTGGAAAAGTAATTCTGAACGCCAATTTCCTTAATTCATAAACCTACTTAAATTCAATCATTCAATGCATCTTTATTGAGCATCAACTATATGCCTATTACTGTTCTATCTATTGTGAGAGAGCAGGGGAAAAAAAGGTTAATAATCTTTCCTTGCTTACAGGGTTGCTGAGAGAATCAAATGATAAATTACATACACATGCAAGGAAAAAGGGAACTAGGCTTAAAGAGTCTGGAGACAAGCATTTGAATTTATTAGTTATGTGACGCTGAACAAGGCATATAACACCTCTCGTAACAGTTTTCTCATCTTTGAAATTAAAATAATTTCACAGATATGTTGTATTAATATTAAATAATATATTAAAATTGCCAGGCTTAATGCCTAATCTCTAGAAGTATTCAAAGTTTAGTTTTCTCATTTTTTAAAATAGTAGTCCATACACTCAAATGCATTATTTAAATGTAAATAGTAACAGTAGAATATTAGTACCCACATCAGCAAAAGCCATAAAGCAAGCTTTGGCCATAGAGCCACTAAAACCCAGTGAAGAGTAGAAATGATTGGCTGGTTTAGTGGACAGAGAGCTGGAAGTGATACAGATTCATTTGGGAAAGGGGAAGGAAGAAGGGAACTGTAGTGCAGAGCTAACAAACTGACATCAATATGCTGGAGAGATAAATACAGACACTCTGTGGGGTGACAGCCTGTACTTGGCTCAATCCACCCAATATTCTAAATCCACCTTCTGTGAGCTGTGGGGAGAAAGGCTGTTGGAGCTCAATTGATTTCGTGCAAAACTCTTTCTCATTATCCCTTAATTCTCACTGTGGGAAATCTTGACCCTGGTTAGCCTAATTTGATTTCTGGGAAATAGGTCTATGGATTGAATGAAAAACCATTTCCTGGGTTACTGGAAGGAGGTAGAAAGGAGAATCTTCACAGTGTTATAGATGAGCTATAAAGGGCTGCAGCAATTCTCTAAAACCCTCAAGACTTCACTAAAAAACTTTAGGATAAATGAATTCAATAAAGTTGCAGGATACAAAATCAACATACAGAAATTAGTTACATTTCTATATACTAATGATAAATCATCTGAAAGAGAAATGCTGAAAGCAATCCCACTTATAATAGCATTAAAAAATAATAATAATTAGGAATATATTTAACCAAGGTGGTGAAAGACCTGTATACTGAAAACTATAAAGCACTGGCGAAAAATATCAAAGAAGTCACAAAGAAATAGAAAGATATCCCTTGTTCCCGGATTAGAAGAATTAATACTGTGAAAATGTCCATGCTACCCAAAGCGATCTACAGATTCAGTGCAATCCCAATCAAAATTCCAATGACGTTTTTTACAGAAATAGGAAAAACTATCCTAGATTTTGTTTGGGACCACAAAAGACCCTGAGTAGCCAAAGCAATCCTGAGAAAGAAGAACAAAGTTGGAGGCTTCATAATACCTAATTTCAAGCTATATTACAAAGCAATAGTAATCAAAACAGTATGGTACTGGCATAAAAACAGGCACATAGACCAGTGGAACAGAATGGAGATCCCAGAAAGAGATCCGCATATTTATGGTCAACTGATCTTTGACAATGATGTCAAGAAATAACACTGGGGACAGAATGTCTCCTCAATAAATGGTGTTGGAAAAACTGGATATCCACTTGCAAAAGAATGATATTGGACCTTTACCTTACATCACTCACAAAAATTAACTTGACATGGATCAAAGATTTATATGTAAGACCTGAAACCATAAAACTCCTAGAAGAGAACATAGGGGAAAAGAACCTTGACATTGGTCTAGGCAATGATTTCTTGGATAAGTTACCAAAAGCACAGGCACCAAAAATTAAAAAGAAAAAAAAAAGTGGTGCTATATTAAACTAAAAAGCTTCTCTACAGGGGCCGACTGAGTGGCACAGTGGTTAAGAGCTGGCTTGGGAAGCCAGCGACCCTGGTTCGGGTCCCAAATATGAGGGCCAGTGACACTGCCCTCAAAAAATAAATAAATAAAAATAAAAAGCTTCTGTACAGCAAAGAAAACAATCAATAAATTGAAAAGATAACCTACAGAAAGGGAGAAAATACTTGCAAAGCATACATTTGATAAGAGACTAAGATCTAAAATACACAAAGAACTCATACGATTCAGTAACAAAAGATGATCCAATTACAAAATGGGAAAAGGACCTCAATAGACATTGTTTTCCAAAGAAGGTACACAAATGGGCAAGGTTTGTGAAAAGGTGTTCAACACCATTAATCATCAGGGAAATGCAAATCAAACTATGATGAGATATCATCTCACACATTTTAGGATGTCGCTTTATCCAATACACAAGAGATAACAAATGTTGGTGAGGATACAGAGAGAAGGAAACACTTATACACTGTTGGTAGGAATGTAAATTGGTACAGCCATTATGGAAAACAGTATGGTGGTTCCTCAAAAAATTAAAAATTGAACTACCATATGATTCCGCAATTCTGATTCTGGGTATTTATCCAAGGAAATCTAAATCAGTATCTCAAAGGGATATCTGCATACACCCCCATGTTCATTACAGTATTCACAATATCCAAGATATAGAAACAACCTAAGTGACTATAATTAATGAATGGATAAAGAAGATGTTTTTTGTATGTATATATACATGTATACATTTATACACACACATATATATACATATACCGGGGTGCCAAAAATGTATACAAGTGGGCACTTTGGTCAACGTTGCTCACACAGTAGTTTGCCATAATCAGAAGAGTCTGGGGCCGGCCGAGTGGCGCGGTGGTTAAGAGCTGGCCTGGGACACCAGTGGCCCTGGTTCGGATCCCACATATGAGGGCCAGTGACGCTGCCCTCTTTAAAAAAAAAAAAAAAGAAGTGTCTGGACACTGATGGTAACCACTTTGAGCACCTTTTGTCATTGCAGAAGTTATATGTGACTTGTACACAACACATACCAATAGCAAAAGATGAATACAATTTTAATAGTTTTCCTTTCTTAAAATGTGTATACGTTTTTTGGCATCCTCTGTGTATATAATTCAGCCATAAGAAAGAAGGAAATCCTGCGATTTGTAACAACATGGGTGGACCTTGAAGACATCATGCTAAATGAGATAAGCCAGACTGAAGACAAATACTGTATGATATCACTTTTATGTGGAGTCTAAAACATCTGAACTTGTAAAAACAGGGAGTAGAATGGTGGTTAACAGGATATGAGGGATGGGAGAGTTGGGGTGATATAGTTTAAAGGTATAAACTTAGCTCTCGTAGATAAATGAATACTGGAGCTCTAATGCACAGCAGAGTGATTACTGTCAACAATACTGTATTATAAAATTTATTTTTATTTATTTTTTTCGGTCTCACATGTGGGACCGAACCGGGGCCACTGGCTTCCCAAGCGAGAGCTTAACCACCGCGCCACTCGGCCGGCCCTTGTATTATAAAATTTAAAGTTGCTAAGAGACTAGTTCTTAACTGTTCTCAACACAAAAAAAGAAATGATAAATGTGTGACAGGATAAAGGCATTAGGTAATGCTACTGTAGTAATCATATTGCAGTATATACATGTAAATGTGGCAAACCCACACCTTGTACACCTTAAACTTACCCAATGTTACATGTAAGTTATAGCTCAGTTAAAAAATAATTTTTTTTCCAATTCTTGTTCAGATCATGTCTTAGCACTGCTCACAAACTTTCTATAAGTCTTCTTGGCTTCTTAGCAAATAAAATCTAGTTCCTTAGCCTGCTTTAAATCTTCAATCTGTTCCCAATCTACTTTTATAGCTGCAAATTCCACTACTCCTTCTGACCAGAAAGCATGGCCAAATCAGTTACTCACCATTTCCCAATCCTCCCCATGTTTTCATTTTCCAAGCCTAGTCATTCCGATTAGTGGAAAGGGCTAGTTAAAGATTCAGCTCTGGGGATGCCAGTTATATACTGAGAAAGCAACGAGAAACACCTGGAATTCAATAATACACATTCTAATGTCTTTACTGAAGCCACTTAAAAATAAGCTGAATTTTGGCTAGAATAAGCCCAATCCATCTTAAAAAGGCAGGTGTCCTTTTCTTCTTCTTCTTTTTTTTTTTTAGAGGGCAGTGTCACTGGCCCTCACATGTGGGATCTGAACAGGGTCCGCTGGGGTCCCAAGCCAGCCCCTAACCACCGTGCCACTCGGCTGGCCCTGTCCTTTTCTTAAATAGCTTTTGTAGACTGGTAGTGAAACGAGAGAAGTATTGGCCTGACACACCCATTCAACAAACACATGCCCCACCTCTTCACACTATTTGCTGAATTATAGTAAAAGAAAAACTAAGATTTTCATGCCTTATTAATAACTGAAATCCACTGTGTCAGAGACCTCGCAAACACACAGGAAGATTTGACAAGTATGTTGTGAATGATTAAAAAGAAGGTACTAGGGCCGGCCGAGTGGCACGGTGGATAAGAGCTGGCTTGGGATGCCAGCGGCCCCAGTTCGGATCCCACATATGAGGGCCAGTGACACTGTCCTCAAAAAAAAAGAAGGTCCTAGAACTTAGAGATATGATTCCATATGTGAACATAATCAGACATGCCCCAAC
The DNA here is from genome assembly GCA_033961575.1 of Aselliscus stoliczkanus. Taxonomy (NCBI): domain Eukaryota; kingdom Metazoa; phylum Chordata; class Mammalia; order Chiroptera; family Hipposideridae; genus Aselliscus; species Aselliscus stoliczkanus. The sequence continues at coordinate 8,102,578 of CM066737.1, read as the reverse complement.
TTAAAAGGGATTGTGTTCCAAAGTTTGCAAAGAATGAAAGGGACATGCTTCCTTTGAACAATGCCATATAAAGGGTAGCTTGTTTTCTAGGCAAGGCTACACCAGTCTTTATTTCTCATTATTTATCTGAATGATTGTAACCATATTGCCAATGCATGAACACTGTTTCAGCAATATTTCTGATTAAGTGGACTTTAATAGGCCAATCTGAGAACCATTTATAACACTGCCTATGTGGAGAGAATATGACACAAAAGAAGGGGAAACTGTATACTAGCAATATTTTCTTTCCAAATATTATTTACTGTCTACCCTACGCCCATGGCCATGGTCAAAATAATGAGCTGGCCATCAGCTCAAATCTCTCAATCAATCTTGGTGGCTGGTATCTTTACAATGGAGAGTGCTAATGATCATCACCTTGACCATGATAGCACATGTAACATCAGTGATACTGAGACAACCTTGCCTTCAGACATGATGCAGTAGGAAGTGACAGAATCACCTATTAGGCATTCTTTTTTTTTTTTTTTTTAAGATTTTATTAGGCAATTGGGAGGGAACAGCATTGGGGAATCGGGGAAGGGGAACAGAAAAGTTGCTGTCTTTTTGCTCTTCAGTCTAGTTGTGAAGGATGTCGCTTCACTGGCCCATGTTGGTATTGTGTTCATTGCACTCTTCCAGGGTGAGGCAGTCTCGCACCGGCCATTGGATGGCAGCTCTTGGCCACTCACGGTAGCTCACAGCAGCCTAATGCAGCCCCACTGCAGCCTACGCCGTTGCCAGCTCCAGGTCGAGCTGTGGTTCACTATCTTAGGTATAGAGGGTGCAGTGTCACCGGCCCTCATGTGGGATCCGAACTGGAGCCCTGCTGCTCAAGCTCCTAACCAACATGCCACTCTGCCTGCCCCTGTCAGGTATTCTTTATCCTGGCTTCAAATGTCCGGCCATGCCCTGTGTCACAAATGCTTCATTTGTACTTCAAAAGGAAAAATGTATTTCTTATTCCTCTAGGTCCTATAAGAAAATTGCACTTGCCCTGTTTTAGCATAGGCCAGCCAGTCATGTGGCTGAGATATTAAGTATTCAGAGACCGGGACATTACTGAACGTAAGTGTTCATGTCCATACAAGAAACAGGCATGCGCCTAATTCTTACTTAAAAGTGACCAAATGCATGGAAAGCAATACATTGTAGCAGTTAATAGCATGGACTCTGGAGCCAGACTGTCTGGGTTTCAGTCCTGGCTCTGCCATTTTCTAGCTGTGTGAGCTTTGGCAAATTACTTGACTTCTCTGTGCCTCCATATTTTATCTGTGAAATAGGAATCATAGCAGCACCTAGCTAGTAGGTCTGTTATAAGGATTATATGAATTCATATTTGTAAAGGACTTAGACTACTGCTTGGTGCATAGAAAGAGTTAAATATAAGCTTTAAGCTAACATGATGGAAAATGAAAGCGAGAAACAAAAAAAAACTCTTGAACTGAGTTCCAAAAAAATCTAATTAGAGAGCAAAAGAGAGTCCGGAAAACCTTATCATGGGAGAATAGTTGAAAGTAGCGAGAGTTACACTGCACATGAGAAAGCTTGGAGTAGCTCTGAGAGCTGTTAAGTGGAAAAGGATGCAAGTGCTGGTAGGCATTAGAGGAAGGTGGGCTTGTGCTCTAAGCAGGAAACACTTCCCAGCCCCTAGAGCTATGCCCTGAGGTTTCAGTGCAGTTTATCACCGGAGGGGTTCAACCTGGTAGGCCAACCATCAAGCATAATGCAGGAGGGACCCCAAGGGGGTAGGAGTTTAGGATTGACAATCTCTCAAGTCCCACATCTGGTTCTGAAAATGTACCATTTGACAACTGAATGGTTAAAGTATTAATGAACTGATTCCATAATACATATTGTACGTACATGGCAGAGATTGGACTTTTCCTACTTATAGTTCAAGTCATAATTGGCTTGAGACATACCCACCCCACAAGTGCTCCACCCAATCACAATAAAAACTAAGGCCTTCATGCCTTCTTAGTATTTACATGTGTTTCCACGGTGCCAGTTTATTCTGAGATTAAGAGGACTGAGAAAGTATCTTTCAAGATGAAAAGAGACAAAAGGACTGATCCCTTTGGTACAGTGGCACCAAGTCAGGCTGTGAATGTGACAAGGAAACAAATAAGGAACCCCCCAACTATTTCCTCTGAAGTTCACAGTATCTGCTGTCACCATTGCCACCACCATACAATCCTGATGCAGATAAAGGATTGATATAGGGTTGTGTCTCTCCAAAATAATGGTCTCCATGGGGCTGGCCGAGTGGCTTTGTTGGTTATGAGCTCGTTCAAGAGTGCGAGCTGAGCTGCCAACAGGTGGCGGGATGGCTCAGCTAAAAATAAGTAAATAAATAAAATAAATAACAATGGTCTCCACTCTACTCTTAAATATGTAAATATGAGGCCTTGTGCTCAATGTCTTTCATTTCTCCTTCCATATATATTCTCCACCCTTCTCCACTGTGTTCTCTCCTATAAAGCTGACTTATATGAACTACGTCAACAGGGCTCCCATGGCCTCTGGCTTCAACTTGGGTTTGGCCTCCTTGCTGAAGGTCAGAAGGAGGAAGAAAGAGTCAAGTCTGGTAATCCCCTGGCTCTCTCTCTGTGAAATCTCCTCCATTAAAGGTCTCTACACCCCTTAAGAAAACTGGTTTTATATGACATGCCTGCTGTTGGCCATAGGTGTCCTCTCTCCCTTGGGTTCCGCTATACCCAGACCTTTACAATTAGTCCCTTTGCAAACCTACCCTTCTGGGGTAATCTTAGCTGAAATGCCTCAGGTGTTTTCTTTGGGATCCTGATTGATACACATCTCTAGTTTCAACAAATTGCAGTCAGACCTGGACCAATGATCCATTTGGCATTTGCTTGCTACTTCCATTGACCCATTAAGAAATCGTTTATCTTCTGCCATTTTGGTGCAGAAAAATGACAGTTTCATAATGATCCTAGTTAACACTATTCACACTTAGTTCTCATTTGTTGATGGTCAAAATACTGTACCAGGAAGGAGTGTAACATATCTTTATTACATGAAGCTGAAATTGTTGCCCGTACCTTTTCCTTAAGGATGTGGGACCCGGAATCAGAGACTGGTGTTCTAGACCTAGCTCTACTATTGATTTGCTACAAAGTCTTAGAAAAAAATTTCCCTTTCTGGACCTCAGTTTATTCATGCACAAAATGAGGGATCAGACTAGATGTTCTCTCCGGGTTTCTCCATGTCTGCTATGCCCATATCCCTCGCTATACTGTTAAGAAGGTATGAAAACAAACAAAAAGAAATGGCAGCTCTGTTAAGTATAGGAACTACCAGCATATACCACCATATATTTAAAAGTTGTGGGCTGGCCGAGTGGCGTGGTGGTTAAGCGCTGGCCTAGGAAGCCAGCGGCCCCGGTTCGGTCCCGCATATGAGGGCCAGTGATACTGCCCTCAAAAAAACAAAAACAAAAGTTGTATTGGTTCCTTTATTGGCAGCCAATGTACAGACAGTACCAAGCCTAATGTTCAGAGCCAGGTTTCTAGGAGTCTCATCCCTTCAAAGCATGGATTGCATTGGACTTGGAAGAAAGTAAACAAACAAACAAAACAACTGTGTCTAATGCACCTGTATTAAATCCAAGCCCTTCTCTCTGCTTTTTCAAGTAAGATCTCTCAGCCTCCTCTTTAATATAATTATTAAAAGGCTTGGTTATCTGATTTTCGAAGCACCAAAAGGATGTAAACAACCCAATGTAAACAGGAGAGGTGAGGGCCGGCCGAGTGGCGCATTGGTTAAGAGCTGGTTTTGGGACGCCAGCAGCCCCGGTTCGGATCCCACGTATGAGGGCCAGTGACACTGCCCTCTAGAGCCAACAACAGCTCCACCTGGAGCTGGGCTGTGCGAGCCCTGGCGACGGTGTAGGCTGCAGCCCCTGCTGTAGTGGGCTGCCATAGACTACAGTGAGCGGCCGGCAGCCAGGGTGAGCTGCCAATAGCCACAGTGAGCGACCATCCAGAGACCGGGGCCGGTCTGTCTCATCCGGGAGGAGTGCAGTGACGGTGCCAGCATGGGCCGGTTGGGGGGATGTCCTCCACAGCTAGACTGGGGAGCAGGGGACCGCAACTTGTCTGTTCTCCTCCCCTGATTCCCCAACGCTGTTCCCCTCCCCCAATTCCCCAATACAAAAAATCTTTAAAAAACCCCCAAAAAACAGGAGAGGTGACAACACTGAGGATGGAGATATAAAAAGAAAAAAAGCAGATATAGAATGGAGATAATGAAATTTTTTTTTTTTTTAAATTTTTTGTTGATGGTAGTGTCACTGGCCCTCATATGTGGGACCCGAACCGGGGTCACTGGCATCCCAAGCCAGCGCCCAACCAATGTGCCACTCAGCCAGCCCATGAATGTTCTTTTTTTTTTTTTTTTTTTAGCTGAGCCATCCTGCCACCTGTTGGCAGCTCAACGGCAACTCAACTCGGGCTGGCCTCGAACAGCTGTTGCTCAGAGCTCAGCTCGCACTCTTGAGCGAGCTCTTAACCAACTGAGCCACTCGGACGGACCTGAATGTTCTTTTTTTAATAAATGTTCTTTATCATGATTATAAAGTCACCAAAAAAAGAGACTATTCTGTTCAAAATCATTATTTTGGATTATAAGATGCAATACACTTTTAGAGAACTTTATTTTCAGAGTTAAAATTAAAAAGGCTTTGGGCTGGCCAAGTGGCGCAGTGGTTAAACGCTGGCTTGGGAAGGCAGTGGCCCCAGTTCGGGTCCCACATATGAGGGCCAGTGACACTGCCCTCAAAAAAAAAAAAAATTAAAAAGGCTTTAACATTTGGAGAAGTAAGTTTCATTTATTTGGAACTTTCATCTTGTTTAGAACATCTGTCATGGCCCAATGAAACCAAATATATGCAGAGTTAATAAAACAGAATTAGTCTGTTTTTCCAGACTGGGGTAAAGAACAAAAAGGGACTCATGGACCAACTTTCTAAGGACATATTAGTCCAGTTCTATAGTCCTCAGCCCCAGAGATTACTGTTGAAAATGCTGATAGGATATGGAAAGACCCAGAGTACTTTAGGACATTCAACTCTGCAAAAATAATTAGGAACAAGTCTTAATGTTTCTAAGAATATGGGACATAGCCAAATGTAAAACAACAGAAAAGCCATTACTGGAGAACAAGATATCTTGTGTAATACTGAAATATTTCAAGGCTAAGGGGATCATTTCTAGTAATGACACTCCCTGAATGAAATGGGATTTTAAAGCAAAAAGAAAAAGTTCAATATAGCTGAAGAACAAAGAATGTGGTGACAGGAGGACTAAGAAATAAGGCTGACAAGACAGTAAAGAATGGTATATAATGGGCCTTTTAAAAATCCTGTTAAGGAATTAGATTTGACTCTAAGGGAAATAGAAATCCATTAAATTACTCTAAACAGGATAGATACAAATCAACACAGAAAGTAGAAGTAACACTGGCTACAGGATGACAGTGTGCATGGGCGTAAAACTTGAAGTCAGAGCAATTAGAGACTTGCAGTAGTCCAAGTGGAAGACAACATTGGATTAAACTAGGGTGGTAGCAGAAAAGCTGGGGAAAAGTAGATGGTCCAAGGGATATGAGAGGTAAAAACATTCTTGGTGATTGATTCAATCTCGAGAGTGAAGGGTAGAAAATTGGTAAAAACAATTATAAATTTCCTGCTTGAGTACTGGGGTGCATGGTGGTTCCACTGAGTAAAACATGGGAAAATGGAAAAGGAACATGGTATGTATGTTGTTTTGTTGGTGGTGGTTTTAGAGTTAGTGGAGGGAGATGGATAATGAAAACTATTTTGGACATGCCTAGTTTAAGTAGTTTATGGAGTAGCCATGTGGATACTCCAACACATAGTTGGATTTAGAGGCCTGACACTAAAGAAAAGTTAGGAACAGTGATTGAGATGAGAATCATTGGCATATACTGGGGGTGCCAAAAATATGTATACAAGTGGACGCTTTGGTCAGTGTTGCTCAAGCATTAGTTTGCCGTCATCAGAAGTGTCTGGACGTTGATGGGAACCACTTTGAGCACCTCTTGTCATTGCAGAAGTCAAACGTGACTTGTTTTCATCTTTTGTTATCGGCATATATTGAATATTACAATTTTAATACAGTTTTCCTTTCTTCAGATGTGTGATGGGCTGGCCGAGTGGCTCAGTTGGTTAAGAGCTCGCTCAAAAGTGCGAGCTGAGCTCTGAGCAACATTAGTTCAATGCCCAGCCTGAGCTGAGCTGCCACTGAGCTGCCAACAGGTGGCAGGATGGCTCGGCTAAAAAAAAACCAAACAGTGTGTACATTTTATTGGCATCTTCTGTATATAAGGTAACAACGTCATGGGGATGGATAAAATCACTTAGTCTGTATAGTAAGAAGAGCCCCTACCACAAAACAAAGAAAAACATGAACTCGGGAGCTGTGAACAAAAAGATTAACAAAGAGATTATACCAAAGGCCTTTATATAGCTGTGTAGTATTGTGAAAAATACTCTAGAAAAGATAAGCAGAAACGTTGAAGAAACACAGGTGTAGTCTTTACTGTTGGTACTAGGTGCAGATCTTTCACGGGGCCAGTGAAACCATCCTCCAACTACTTCAGAGGATTACCAGTGGCCAGAAAGGAGCCCGGAGGTTGTACCTTCCTCCAGTCAGCCCTCAAGCAATGACTGATTGAGATGAGGCTTCAATAGCCAGGCTCCCTGCCCCGAGGGGGGCCCAATCTCTAGTTCCATTCATGTTACAGATCTCCCTGTGGGGTCAAATGGAGGCTACACTTCAAATGAATTTATGCCTTTGTTTACTTTTTCCCCTCCCCAACTCACTCCCCTTAGTCTCTTCCAAGTTTCTCTGAGAACACTCTTCCAGCAAATCATTTGCTTAAGAATCCTTGAAACTAATATAAAATAATATTGAATGTCAACTATAATTGAAATTTTTTTAAAAGGGGAACCAAAGTGAAACGGAATAAGAGTTTTCAATTTTCAGTTATGAAATAAATAAGTCATGGGAATGTAATATACAGCATTGGGAATTTAAATGTTTTTTTCTGCTTTACCCTGTATGTTATGTAGCATAACGAATTTTTTTTTTAAAAATAGGGAAATTGGGGGAGGGGAACAGAACTGGGGAATCTGGGAAGGGGAACAGACAAGTTGCTATCCTTTTGTTCTAAAGTCTAATTGTGGAGGATGTTGCTTCACTGGCCCATGTTGGTATTGTCACTGTGCTCTTCCCAGATGAGGCAGATCGGTCACCGGCCTCTGGATGGTTGTTCACCGTGGCTATTGGCAGCTCACATTGACTGCCAGCCGCTCACTGTAGCCTATGGCAGCCCACTGCAGCAGGGGCTGCAGCTATGCCATCCTGGCAACTCACAGCAGCCCAGCTCCAGGTGGAGCTGTTGTTCACTACCTTAGCTGTAGAGGGCAGTGTCACTGGCCCTCATATGTGGGATCCAAACCCGGGCCACTGGCATCCCAAAACCAGCTCTTAACCAATGTGCCACTCGACTGGCCAAAGAATTCTTTTTTTAAGCATAAGGATTTAAAAAAGAAAAGAAAAGAATCCCTGTGGTGCCTCTGAAGTCAAAGAAGAATTATGTTTAAACTTACATATATATTTTTATGCATATATTTTATTTCATATTAAAAACGAGTTAAGGAGGGAAGAAAGAATCAACAATGTTGAATGTTGCCACATGCTACTAAAGAAACTCAGCTACATAAGAAAAGAGAAGTATCCATTTTAGCAACAGGTCCAACATTGGCCATCTTGGCTGCAGAAGCTGCCTTCAGGTTGTGGAGTTGGAGTCAAGACATCTAAGGTGGTGTCCCAGAGCAAGAGGTAAGTTGAGACAACAAAGAAAACCGTTTCTTCAAGAACTATGACTGAAGAGGAGGAAAGATTTAAGGCACTATGTAGAGGGAAGATTTTTAAACTTAAGATGGGAGATTCTTGATCCTATTTAAATGCTGATGGCACAGAGCCAAAGAAAAGGGACAGGTTGAAGACCTAACAGAGACAGAGAGTCAATGGCTGGAGAGAACTTCTTTTAAGATGTTACGGAGAGAATTCAAACACAGGTAACGAAAATGGAGTTGCCCAAGAAGACCTTCGAGATGTCTTTCTCCCTTGGGAGTCTGAACTGCTGATGCTTTTCCAAATACAGTGAAATGTCTAAGTATCACGGAACAGAGTACTTGAGTTCATCTGGGGAAAAAGTCAAAACTTTTGGTCCAAGGCAAGAATTTATCTAGGTATTCTTTTGTTCTGGGAGTTAAGGGTTCTTACCCGCCGATATCCTGCTTCACAAAATCCCCAGGTTCTTGTCGTCTGGGTTCCCCTTGGCCAGCTGTTCCAGGGAGAATATGAATCAGGAAGAGAAGCGCAAGATGGGTCATGTAGAATTGACTCATTTGTGTGATTATCATCTTCTTAGGCACCAACTTGGCCGAGTCCTGTGAGAGAAATGTTCAGGGAAAGAGGAAAGGGAAAGGAGTGGAAGACAGGGAAGGGAGAAGAAGAAATTTTAAAAACATTTCATTCAACTCTAATAGAGCCATTGAGCTCCCCTAGTATCCAGTTCCTAAATGCTTAATGTGACAGTCCTCTTGTCCCAGTTAATGCCACCAAAATCCAGTAACAACATACTCCTCTTTGAATATACCAGAGCCTGTCCAAGGAAAGGTAATATAAAGAACTGTAAATCAATAACTATGAGTCAGATTGCAGTTGCATTTCTTTCCCTGTATTCCTATGACTAGGTGAGTCACAGAACTTCTCTCAGCCCCAGTTACCTCTTGTAATCTCCAAACTTAAAATAATCTCTCATGTCTTCATTTTATTTTCCTCTAGTTCTATCTGATCTTTACTATCACAAATGCCTGGGCCATAGTTAACTGTGATACTGTAGAAAATACCAGAATATTAAGACCTGATGTCTCTTTATGGCATATATAGGATTGATTCTCATCTTGATACAGTTAAGCAATTTTCCAAAAGATCAAATAGCCTGGGGTAGATGGACTATTTCCTCTGAACCAGGTTGAGGAAATGCTGAATGATGAAACACCATGGCTCTCGAACAGGAACGCAATGTCTCCCCATAAAGAGATATTTGAAACTGAGGGTTGCTAGTTGGGAGGGGGGTGGGGATAAGAGGGAAGGGGAAGGGATTAGCATAAATAGACAACTACAATATTGCCACAGGGATATGAAACAAAGTTCGGGGAATATAATGTTGTAAAAATTTTGTATCATGTCAGATAGTCTCATGTCTTTTTAGGGAGACCACTTCATGGATGGAGTACAGGCTTGATCACTGCACTGTATACTTGAAGCTGATGTTGTATAATATTGTATGCCAACTGTAACTGAATATATAGATAGTCACGGGATGTGGAGTATACTGTGGAAGGGAGTCAAAGGAATTGTAATAGATATGTATGATATGGGGGGAGGGGTGGTGAACTGGGGGAGGGGGTTGTCACTTTGGGGGGTAAAGAGGATAACTATTGCATTGTGTTGTACACCTGAAACTAATAATAATAATTTTAAAAAAAGGAAAAAAAAAGATATTTGAGGGCAAAGCCAGCCCCGTGTAGGCGCCATAACATAAAGAAGAAATCCAAGCCTAGCCTCCTCATACAGAAGCCTGTAAGAGGTCAGCAAATTATACTGATGGTAGAATCATGTGATTTAGAGTTGCTTATATGCAAGGCTGTTTTTATGAACTCTGGACTGGTGGAGGTTTATCGAACACATGGCATTAAGAAAATAGTGTAGGTTAAGCGCTGGCCTGTGAAGCCAGCGGCCCCGGTTCGGTCCCACACGTGAGGGCCAGTAAAACTGCCCTCAAAAAAAAAAAATGAAAAAAGAAAATAGTGTAAAAGGGTACTTTTTTGCTTTCTCTAAACCTTATGGCTTCTTTGAATTTGAGACACTGACCACATAAAAGAAACCTAACTCTGACCCAACACCATACTCTTTTTCAGTCATATCAGTGGTTTAATTTTCAGAGGGAATGGAAGAATATGAAACTATTTTTTCTAAGGAAAGTTTATGCAAGAGACTAATATTTAAAACAGGTACATACTAGAGAGCTATTCTGGTGGATGAGAAGACGAAGAATAAGTCTTTCTAAATTGATCCCATCTCCCCAAAAGCAGCCACTAGGTTCTATATTAGGTCATCTTCTGGAATCTGAGTGAGGAGAAAACAGTTTGGAGTTGCGGCACCCTCAGCATTTTACAGTCTGACAGTCCTGCTCATCATACCAAGTCTGGATATTTAGATAAGGACCCCAACTTTGGATTCCTACCACAAGTTCCTGCTTTGCTTTTTTCAGAGCAGTTTTGTATGTATGTATGTATTTTTTCTTAGTTTATGCAACATGGTTTTTTAGTTAAATTATTTTTTTTATGGTTTTTTAGTTAAATTATTTTTTTTAGTTACAGTTAACATGCAATATTATTTTGCATGATGTACAGCACAGTGGTTAGCCATTTATATAATTTATGCAGTGATCCCCCCCGATGAGTCTAGTATCCACCGGGCACTGTATATAGTGGTTGCAACATTACTGACTGTATTCTCTAGGCTGTACTTTACATCCCCATGACTGTTTTGTCACGACCATTTTGTACTTCTTAATCCCTTCCCTTTTTTTCACCAGAGCACTTTTTAAAATAACCACTTAGATTTGAGCCCATGAAAAGTTGTGACTTCTGTCCAAACCACCTTGTATGTAAGAGGTACTTGCTACCTTGTTCTCTATCTCCTGCTTGCTTGTCACTCAGGATGGAGAACTACCCTTCTCTCAGCCCATGGCCCACCCCCTTTCTGGGATCTGTAAGTACTAAATCTTGAGATTTTACTTCCCTGTGACAGTGTATCGAACCTGTATCTTCAATCAAAACAACCCAAGCTTTTCATTTCCCCAAAGTGGGAGCTTGGATGCTGAGGGCGCCACCTGCCAAGCCCATGCATGTGGGTGGCTTGTGCCCCCTCATTCACCAGGTCATAATTTGCATATTCTTAATTTAAAACACCAGCTACAGGCCCCTGACACAATATGGTATAGGCATAGAAAACTACGATACTGGAGAAGATGGACTTCTGATATGAGGAAATGTCCACAGTATAGATAGAAATAGTCATTGCATTAAGTTGTATCAAAATCGTGGACCAATATGCAACATTTTTTGTTTTGCAAAACAGCAATTTCTTATGATCAATCTAATATATGTGCTGCGACATTCATGATTCATAAGCTGTACGTGAGTTGATAATCATTTTACAGAAATGAACAGAAACAGAACAGTTCAGAAAACCATAGCAAATGAGTAAGAAAACATGGTGTGTGAGCAGACATCTCTGGGGCATGAAAAACATCCATAACATGGGCAGTAACCATGATATATGCGCAAACATCCACAGTTTGAGTTGTATGTTGTATGATCATATGACAAAGACTGATAATTAGATAATCATGATACATGACTGACAATTACGTACAGGAACACTACTTAAAATGATTAAGATTTGTTCTGTGGGTTTTGTTTTGTTTTGTTTTGTTTTTCTGAGGGCTGTGTCACTGGCCCTCATATGTGGGACCCGAACCGGGGCCGCTGGCTTCCCAAGCCAGTGCTTAACCAATGCGCCACTCAATTTTTTTTTTAAATTTATTTATTTATATATTTTTTTAATTAGCTTCAGGTGTACAACAAAGTGCAATAGTTAAACATTTTACCCCTCAAAGTGACAAACCCCCTCCCCCACCTCAATTTTTAATTAAAAAAAAATGCCATTGGAACAGGTAGTCTTAGCAAATTTCTACAAAATAGGACCCAACCCTGGTATATGTACAGAGAAATGTAGCATATTAACAGATATTAGCATTAAATGAACATACATATATGGCTCATGCTAAGATGCCATCAAACAAGTGCAGACAAGGACTGTAGGTGAACAGAAACCCCAAATTCTTCTTATGACAAACTTGATGAATTTTCAAGTTACTGTAGTGCATAAGCTGAAAACCATGGCACTTGAACAAAGAGCCTTCAAACATGATAAAGTATTCATGTAGCTGGTGACAGCTATGGTATATGTACTTACACAACCATGATGCACATGAAGAGGTATTTGCTATATCCGTCCTTAAACTGTGATGTGTGCACATACAATGTGTGTATCATGGCAACCATGATACAGGAATTAAGCAACATGGTTTAGGAGCAGATGGCCAGAAGACATGCTAGGGAAATAGGCTGCCATGGTGCCGGAATAGAAGGCCATGGTCCAAGAGTGGGCAGGCATGCTTAAAATTTTCCACCAGAGTAGAGAGGTAAAGATGCAAGCAGCCACAGTGAAGAATTGATATCTTGGGCTGGCTGAGTGGCGCGGTGGTTAAGAGCTGCCTTGGGAGGCCAGCGACCCTGGTTCGGGTCCCTCATATGAGGGCCAGTGACACTGCCCTCTAAATAAATAAATAAATAAATAAATAAATAAATAAATAAAAGAAAAAGAATTGATATCTTTCAAGTAATGATGACCATGGTGAGTAGCCATCTATAACAAATGAACAAACAAATATAGGACACATCTTTGTTGAACAAACTAAAAACTACAGCAAAAAACATCAGGTAATGACAGGAATATTCAAACAGCTATGCTGCATGAGCAGAATGTAAAATCTAATATTAGTTTTTTGTGTTTTTTTTTAAAGATTTTATTGGGGAATCGGGGAAGGGGAACAGACAAGTTGCTCTCCTTTTGTTCTTCAGTCTAGTTGTGGAGGACGTTGCTTCACTGGCCCATGTTGGTATTGTCATTGCGCTCTTCCCGGATGAGGCAGATCGGTCGCCGGCCTCTGGATGTCACTCACCGCAGCTATTGGCAGCTCACGCTGGCTGCTGGCCACTCACTGTAGCCTATGGCAGCCCACTGCAGCAGGGGCTGCAGCCCACACAATCGCCGAGGCTCGCACAGCCCAGCTCCAAGTGGAGCTGTTGTTAGCTGTAGAGGGCAGTGTCACTGGCCCTCATACATGGGATCCGAACCGGGGCCACTGGCATCCCAAAACCAGCTCTTAACCAATGAGCCACTTGGCTGGACCCCTAATACTAGTTTTAAAGTTAATATAAAGAAGTCAGCCATTGCAAAAATAGACAACCATGGTGTATGGTCATATAAGTAGAGCACATAAACACCAACGAAATATGAGCTTACAACCAAAGAGTATATTCAGATAACCATGGGCACAAAAGCAGATGCATGTGGTAGGAGCAGATTGGCTATGAAATAGGAGACAACCCTTGTGCAAGCTGAGGCAGTCTTAGTGTTAGAATGGATTACCTATGGTACATGAACACACCATCATGACACATGCTCCAGGCACTGTAATATGTGATTGCACACCCAAAACAGTAAATGGTTTTTCAGCCAACTCACTCTGCTCAAGAGCTAAAGAAGAACAAACCAGAGGGAAATATCATCTATAGGCTGATGACTTGCATATGAGTCAAGTTCTCTCCTGCAACTCATATCTGCACTTCGCTGCCTGAGAAGCATCTTAAACTGAATGTGTTCAAATCTGAGGTTCACACACACACACACACACACACACACACACACACACACACATACACACACACACTCGGCCCTGGTCCTCCTGTTCCCCTCTCAGGGAATTATAATTCCACCCTTCCATTTACACAGAGTAAAAACTCTGATGTCATTCCGGACTCCTTTTTCACTCTCCTACCTCATATCAAGCCATTAGCAAATCTCACTGCATGCCATTCAAAAGGAAACATACCCAGAAAAAAACCACTGGTCATCCCCTTTGCAGCTACGGCTGTGGTTCTTCATCTCTTGCTGAGATCATGGTAAAAGCCTTTTCTCTGGGCTTGCTGCCTCTGTCCTTGCTCCCCTACAGTCTGTTTTCTCTACAGCAGAGTGAACTGTTAGTGCTAAGTCAACCATGTATGTCCTCTGCTCAAAGCTCTCCAGTTGCTTCCCATTTCAAAAGCTTTATTATGACCTACAAAGACCTACGTGATCTAATCTCAGAATAACTGGCTCACCTGATCCTTGACTACTCTCGCTCACTCGCCCTGCTTTAGCCACCATGGCCTCCTGGCTGCTCACTGGATATGCCAGGCATGCCCCAGTTCTAGGGCCTTGGCACCTGTTATTGCTTCTACCTGGAATGTTCTTCCATCCAATTTCCAGATAGTTTGTCCCTTCTCTCACTAAAGGGTTTTATTTAAATATCACCTTAGTCACTAGGGGCTTCCTTGACCATCCTGTATAAAATTTTAATCCTTCTATACATCCTGGATATTCCCTATGCAGCTGTCTGCACTTCTAAAATAGATTTTATGTTTTTAGTATTGTCGATTTCCCTAGTAGAATATAAGCTCAATGGGGACAAGGAATTGTTTTATTCACAGATATATGCCCAATGTATAGAAGAGTATCTGATAAATAATGGCCATTTCATAGTTCATTAATGAATACATGAATGTTATTCTGAAAAAGTTGTAACCTGAAGTGAAGTAAGATAGTATAAAGGATAGGGTGTAGGATGGGGTTTGGAACCCACCAGATCACGAGACCTCTCAGGGGCGGCCGGCTAGCTCAGCAGGTTAGAGCTCAGTGCTGATAACACCAAGGTTGCCGGCCGGTTTGATACTCGCATGGGCCACGGAGGTGCGCCGTCTACAACTAGATTGAAGATGATTACTAGACTTGGAGCTGATGGGTCCTGGAACAACACACTGTCTTCCAATGAAATCCTTTTAAAAAAAAAGAGACTAAGGGCTGGCCGAGTGGCGCGGTGGTTAAGCACTGGCTTGGGAAGCCAGCGGCCCCGGTTCGGTCCCACATATGAGGGCCAGTGACACTACCCTCAAAAAACAAAAAAGAGAGACTACTTGGCACTACCAAATACTGTTGAGCAAGGCTTTAAAGAACCCCTTCTTTTCTTTTTTTTTTTTTTTGAGGGCAGTGTTACTGGCCCTCATATGTGGGATCCAAACCCGGGCTGCTGGCCTCCCAAGCCAGCTCTTAACCACCACGCCACTCAGCCGGCCCTATTAGATCCAATTCTTGATATACCACATAGGAATCTGACACTGAGTGAGTGATTCGACTAAACATTCTCATCTATTAAATGCTGACGATAATAATACTGCCACATAAGAGTGTTATGAGAATGAAATGGCGTAATTCATGTACAGCATTAAGCATTTGTTTTTTTTGTTTTGTTTTGTTTTTCTGTTTTGAATTTTTAGGCATATGTTTGACATATGGTCATCCTTGTGGTCACTATAAGCTATAGGTCAATTCTTTGACCTCTTGCCCTCCAATGAGCCTCAGCTCCACCCTAATCCAGTGACTCATTCTCATGGTCTTAAATCTTGTTATTACAAATCCATGATCTCAAATAACTATCTGACCACATCTTTCCAACCCTTTTCATCCAGTACCCTCATACTGTCAATTCTTATACCCTCCCAATCTCTAATTCTTTGATCCTACCACCTTTAAATTGCCCATTGTCACCTTTATGTTACTTTCTTTCTTACCTTACTTGGATTACATAATAGCCCCTAATTAAAATCATTTTAATCAAGCTCTGGCATGTACCCTGAACACACTTGCCCTCTCTCTTACTCTGTTGTAACTGCCTGGGAAAACATAAGCACTGTTTACATCCATCTCTTTGCCTGCAAATACGTAGTAAAATATAGCTACAGAAAAATGCAGACAAATGCCTGACCGGTCTCTCTTTAAAATTTTCCTACACATACTTGCAAATTTCCCATGATCCTTTTACATTTGCCAAACAAATTTACTCTCATACTTTATGAACAACTATTTTCTTTATTGGGTAACAGTGTGTTTTTTCCAGAACCCATGAGCTCCAAGTCAAGTCACTGCCCTTCAGTCTAGTTGTGGAGGGCGCAGATCACTGGCCCCTGTGGGAATTGAACTGGCAACCTTGTTGTTCAGAGCACGCGCTCTCACCAACTGAGCTACCCGACCTCCCCTACAACTATTTTGTTTCATTTTTCTCTCCAATAACTCTTCTTCCAGACTCTCAGCATATGGGTGTGCTTCTTACTTAACCAAGAAAAATGAAACCATCAGAAGACCTCATCTTCCTCATCAGTTATATCAAACTGCTTGAACCTGAGCCATGTCCTCCACTTTTCCTTCTGTTACCAAGGCTGTCCGTGCTCCTAATGCTACCCGCCCCCCCTAAACCACCACCAGCACCACATGTGCCCTGGACCCCATTCCCTGTCTCCCACTTAGGATTTTACTTGGGTGGTATTCTTATCTCTCCCACACTTGTCAGTTCTTCCCTCTCTACTGGCTCATTTCCTGCAACATAAAAAAAATGATGTAATATTATCCGTAATTAAAAAAATAAAGCCCTCCAGTGACCCCTCCCGCCCCTCCTCTCTAACTCTTTCCCAGTTTCCCTGCTTCCTTTATGGTGACTCATTTCAGTAATTTTTGATATCACTATCTCAACTTCCTCACTTCTCATTCTCTCATACCATTTACACCATTCGGGCATTTTCACCTATTATTCCACTGAAACCACTCTTATTATCCACTTGTTCAAAATTATGACTCACTATATGTACCAGGCACTGTTTTAAGTGCTAGGAATACAGCAGTGAATAAAACACTCCAAAAGTGAATCAGCAAAAAGACGGAAGAACGCTAGACCAAGAATTTGTCTTTCATACACCCCACATCAAATCCACCCATTTCTAATCCACATATATACCTTGATTTCTCTCTCTTCGACACCCTAAATCCAATCTATCAGCTTATTCTGTTGACTTCAGAACAGATTCAGACTCTGACCACTTCTCACCACCTCCAATGTCCACAGGCTGGGGCTAAACCGTCATCTCTCACCTCCATGACTGTGACAAATGGCATCTTAGGTTGTCTCTCTGCTTTCTCTCCTGGCCCCCCGGAGTTCATTTTCTGCACCACAGCCAAAGTGAGCTTTTAAAAATATAAACCAGAGTTGGGCCCGCCAAGTGTCACGGTGGTTAAGCACTGGCTTGGGAAGCCAGCGGCCCTGGTTCTGGTCCCACATATGAGGGCCAATGACACTGCCCTCAAAAAAAAAAATATATATATATGTATATATATTTTAAAAAAAACAATATATCACCCCATTCTCAAAAATTTCCAGTGGATTTTCATTGGATCCAAATTACTTGCCATGACCAATAAGGATCTCTTTGATTTGATCACTGGCTACCTCGGGATCTTACCTCTTTCTATTTTCCCTCTCCCCTACTCATATTTTCCTACTATTCCTTGAAAACACCCAGCATGATCCTGTCTCAGGGGCTTTTCCTTGCTCTTCCCTCGTCATAAATGGTCTTCCCCCATGTATCAGTTTGGCTCACTCCCTCACTTAGGATTGTAGTCCTGTGTCACCACTTCAGAGAAATGTTCCCTATTCACTCTTATCCAAAACACCATACCCCTCCCGCATCTCTCTCTACTTCCTTACCCAGTTCAATGTTTCTTATTGGATATACGATATAGCACTACCTAAAATTACATTATATCTTTATTTGTTTATTTTTGTGTTTTCCCCACTAGATATAAGCTTCGTTAGTACAGAAACCTTATCTCTATTTCTAGGCCATAAAACAGTGCCTGGTATATAATAGGTGCTCAATAAAATATATGTTGAACCAAAAGAGAGAATTCTTTCTGGAGTTAACGCCCACACAACTGGAGGCATCCGTTCCTTCTCAGGGGTACGTTCTCAAGACTATTTCCCCCTTCTAACCGCCCCCCCCCCGCCATGCCTTTTCAATCCTTTTTATGGGAATCAAATGCTTCTATGTCCTCAACTTCTTAGAAAGCTCCCTCTCCTAGCCTTAAATAAATTGGGGTTTATATCAAAGACACTACTTCGTTAACTTTCCTCTGAAATGCAGCATATGCACATTGCAGAAAATGAGGTTAACTTGTCCCCTTAAGGATAATCCTTCAACGTAAGATGATCGCAATTCCTTTCCCTTCCATTGACTCTCCTACTACTTACCTGTATTTTATTTTTTTATTTATTTTTTTACTTACCTGTATTCCAAATCTCTCCTCTAAACACTCCTTTCTCTTAGACTATAAACATAATCGAGTTTCTCCCATCTTAAAAAAAATATTCTGTCTGTATGCTTCTTTCTAGTTATCTTCTCTCCTTTCTTTGTCAAGCTTCTTTCTTTTTTTGAGGGCCGTGTCACTGGCCCTCATATGTGGGATCCGAATCGGGGCTGCTGGCTTCCCAAGCCAGCGCTTAACCACAGCGCTACTCGGCCGGCCTTGTCAAGCTTCTTGAATGAGCAATTTATAATTTCTAACTCTACCTTAGTTACCTTCGATTCAGTCTTTTATGAACTACATTCTATCTTCCCTGATCATTTCACTGCAACTACCATGTCAGTGATTACCAATAATGTTGGTATTAAAAATGTAACCGGACCAGCTGAGTGGCCGCTGTGGTTAAGCGGTGGCTTGGGAAGCCAGCGGCACGGTTCGGTCCCACATGTGAGGGCCAGTGACACTGCCCTCAAAAAAAAAAAAAAATGTAACCTACACTTTAAAGCACCTTTGGGGTTGAACTTTCTTTTCCTTTTTTATTTTTCACATTTTTTTGACAGCATTGACCACAACCTCCTCCTTTGAAATTCCTTGGACTCTATGTTACCATCCTAATTGTATGATACCTCTGTCTATTTCTGCTCTATCTTCTTTGTGGGCTTCAATATGGATACCTCTAAAATTTGGAGTTCTTCTGCTTGGGATTAATACAACTCAAGATTTATTTCCTCTCAATTTCTCATTAAAAGAGGTACACAGCAAAATAAAACAGGAAAGGGGTTTGATTGTTAAAGGTAATGAAAAAGAGGCAAAATCCAATGTTTAAAAGAAATTTCATTATGTACATTGTTGTTGAGGATGGATTAAGAGAAATATTCTTGGACTATACATGTTACATCCTCTAAAACACAAAGACTGTCAGGGAAAGACAAACTAATGTTACATAGATACCATAACTTAGAAACATAGGGACTGAACTAGCATTCCCCAGTGTAATATTTTGTTCTTTGAGGCATATATAGGTACAGATGCTATTCTTCCCCATTCCTATTAGCAGCAACTCATGAAACTTCCTGCTTTCAATAACACTATTTCAGAATAAATAAACACTTAAAAATAAAGAACAAATGAAATAAATTGGATTGTTGAGGGAAATTAACACACCACTCAGTTTGCAATAATTAAGCTTCATTATTCAGTTTGCAACAGATTAAGCTGACAAAAATGAAGATAAATCCAAACATCATAATTACTACAACCAAAAAACAAGTTGACATTTGTTCTCTAAATAACACATAATACTAATTCTTTTCAAGCACCATCTCGAGGAAAATTAAAGAGGTAAAACTGATAAAATTCATTTTGGGGGATAAACCCAGAGCTGGACAGATGAATAAATTCATAAATTGATATTCTTCAATGTCTTTCCAATTAAACAAAATAGAAAAAAAATCTCAAGAAAATAAAAATAATAACCCAAAGAAAAGTAAAAGAAAAGCAGAGTTACGAAATTAAGTTGTGGGAAAAATGCACCAAAGCGTAGTATTTTCCAATGATGGGCAGTCTGACACCTCTCTTGACCTCATATAATCCAAGAGTACAATTTCAGGGTATTAATGAATCAGAAACGAGTCTGTGCCTCTTCTCCAATCCCCAAGGAGGTGCAGGAGTGTTGCTTCAATTTGAACTGAACATGAAGAAATAAAGACAGATAGACAGACAGACAGACTCCTCTTCCCAAAATTTTTAAACCAAAGGCAGGCTCCTCTCTGAGGTTTGCAACCTAAATTCACAATAATGTTTAGTCCAAGAAACTTTGTCATGAATTTAGTATAAAGTGACTGCAAACTATGCCCAAGG
This sequence comes from Aselliscus stoliczkanus, assembly GCA_033961575.1. NCBI lineage: Eukaryota > Metazoa > Chordata > Mammalia > Chiroptera > Hipposideridae > Aselliscus > Aselliscus stoliczkanus. The sequence goes on along the minus strand of CM066737.1, from coordinate 8,082,476 downwards.
TGACCTACAGAAGTAAACATAAATAATCTCTGGAAGATAGTAGCTTCGTATTTGGCTTTGTAGAAAACCCACAAATAACATATTCCAAGGCATTGATCAGTATACAGACAAAGATAACCAAGAACACGAGGAATCTAGCCATTATGAGAAAAAAAACAATAAAAACAAGTAGAACAGAAACCAAACCCCACATCCTTCATATGGTGTGTTTTCAGACACAGATGATCAAAGAACTATGATCTCCACAGAAAACAAAACAAAACAAAAAGCAAACAAACAAAACCCCTTAAAATATCAACAGAGGGGCCGGCAGAGTGGCGCGGTGGTTAAGAGCTGGCTTGGGAAGCCAGCAGCCCCGGTTCGGTCCCACATATGAGGGCCAGTGACACTGCCCTCAAAAAAAAAAAGTCTACAGAGAACAGGACATTATGAATGATTAACTAGGAGACTTGGAAAACAACCAAATACAACTGGAAATAAAAAGTTTGAAAAGTAAAGTGTATATCTTACTAGGACACACCTAAATCTAAATAGAAACAGGCTGTATATATTCTACACTGGAAGAGGAGAAAAATTAAAATGATTTAAGAAATATCAAACCAAATAAGGAAGACTTGAACAAAAAAATGAACATAAAATTGGCAGGCTATGTAGAAAGCATCAAGAGAAGATACTTTCAAACTCAGATACCTATCAGAAATTTGATTATATGTGAATAAAATAAAGGCCCCAGTTCAAATCAAAAGGTTATCAGGCAAAGTTAAAAATAATAAAATAAACTTCATGTAGTTTATAAGAGTCAGAAAAGTTGAAAATAAAACCAAAAATATATGCTATGCAAATATTAACCGAAATATTTTCATATTCAGGAAATAAAAATTTGGATTGAAAGGTTTTATTAGAGATAAAGAAGAAAAAGCTATATGATAAAATATTCAACTTACCGAGAAGTATAATAAAGTTCTATACATCTAATAACGGAACATTTCAAAACAAGCAAAAACTGACAGAACTATAAAGAAACATAGACATCTACGCTCATAATGGGAAACCAACACAACTCTTTCACAAATTGACAAATTGAACAGATCTTAAGTATCAGGACAGATTTGAACCAGATGAGTAACAAACCTGACCTAGTGGAAATATACAGAGAAAATGCGCCCGTTTATGGCAAAAAATACACGTTATCTGTACTCTTACTAGATATGCAGAGGTGCCAAAAAATATACATATGCATTTTAAGAAAGAAAAATATTAAAATTGTGATACTCAATATATACTGAAGATGAATATGTCATGTTTGACTTCTGCAATTATTATACAAGAGGTGCTCAAAGTGGTTACCATCAGCACAATATGAATACAGTTTGTTCCTTTCTTAAAATGTGTATTTGTTTTTTGGCATCCTCTGTATATATACTCTCATGGTAAAAAAATCAAAATACAAATTATAACATCTTAAATGTACAACAACAAAATCACTATTAAAACTATGGCATGTAACTGTGCAGCACTTAAGAAAAAACATGTGGCCTTGTATGCATATATGGAAAAAAGAAGAAAACTTAATGAGCTAAGCACATCCCAATCTTAGACAAAGAAGGTCAAAATAAACTTACAGAGAATGAACATAAGAGTGTAGTTGAACAACTTTGTTTCCATTCATTTGACAATTTAGACCAAAAAACCCAACAAAACACCAAATTCCTAGAAGAGTATAAGTTACGAAAACAGAATCGAAAAGAAATTAGAGAAAACGACCAGTCCTACAACCATTAAAAAAATTGAAATAGTCAAAAATATGCCCACAAGAGAATCCAGGGCCAGATGGCTTTATCAGAGAGTTTTGCTGAACGTTCAAGGAAGAAATAATATAAATTGTATGTAAATAACTCCACAAAATAATAAAACATGCAACATCCCTAAATTGTGTTATTAGATTAGCTTAACTTTCACACTAAAACCTGACAACAACAGCATGAGAAAAGAAAATTACTGGTAAAAATACAGAAGACATTTTGCAAGTTATATCTAATATCTAAAATGAATAATATATCATGGCCAAATTGGGTTTATCCTAGGTATTCAAGGTTAGTTGAATATTATAATATCAATTAATAGAATTATTCAACATCAACAGATTTTTTTTTGAAGTTATGATAATATCAATATAAGTAATACTACAAGGGAATTTATTTGATCTGATTGGGGTATCTGTGAAACAACCTCCAGAAAACAACATACTAAAAGGAGACATTATGAGAACTGTTCCTTTGAGATCAGGAACATAATGAAACTCCTATTCTATCTTCTATTGAAAGTCCCAGATAGTAGAGCAAAGTAAGAAGAAGAAAAGAGATAAAGTTTGGAAAGAAACAAAACTTTAATTATCTGGATATGATATAAATGTGTATATAGAAAATCCTAGATAATCAATCGATAAACTAGAATTTGTAAGAGTTTATCAAGGTACTCAGATCTGAAAGTAATATTCAGAAATCAATAAAATTCTAAAGACATTTTATACTGAATTTTCAAAATTGCCTCTATCATAGCATAAAATTGAGAACTATGTAGGCCTAGAAATAAATCTAACAAATGATGTAGAAAGCTTCTGTGGGGTAAAAAAGTATAGAACTTTATTTATTTTGAGAGATGATAAAGACCTAAATAAATGCAGAAATACTAATTTAAACATTACGTTGTCGAGATGCCTATACTGCTCAATTTAATTTGTTTTTTGAGTGACCGACTGGTCAGGCTTGACAAGCTGATTCTAAAGTTTATATGGAAATGCAAAGGGCAAGAACTAGCTTTTTGAAGTCTTGAGGAAGAATAAAAAGGATTTGCTCTACTGATATCAAGACTGCTTCTAAAAACTCCAGGGCTGCCATAGGTTACAGTGAGTGGCCGGCAGCCAGCGTAAGCTGCCAATAGCCGTGGTGAGCGACCATCCAGAGGCCGGGGACTGATCTGCCTCATCCGGGGAGAATGCAATGACGATACCAACATGGGCCAGTGAATCAATGTCCTCCACAACTAGACTGAAGAACAAAAAGGACAGCAGCTTGTCTATTCCCCTTCCTGATTCTCAAATGCTGTTTCCCTCGCCCAAATCTCCAATAAAATCTTTTTTTTTTTTTTTTTTTTTTAAGATTTTATTGGGGAATTGGCGGAGGGGAACAGCGTTGGGGAATCGGGGAAAGGGAACAGACAAGTTGCTGTCTTTTTGTTCTTCAGTTTAGTTGCGGAGGATGTTGCTTCACTGTTGGTATCGTCATTGCGCTCTTCCCGGATGAGGCAGATCGGTAGCTGGCCTCTGGATGTCGCTCACTGCAGCTATTGGCAGCTCATGCTTGGCTGCCAGCCGCTCACGCTGGCTGCGGGCCACTCACTGTAGCCTATGGCAGCCCACTGCAGCAGGGGCTGCAGCCCACACCATCATCGGGGCTCGCACAGCCCAGCTCCAGGTGGAGCTGTTGTTAGCTGTAGAGGGCAGTGTCACTGGCCCTCATGTGGGATCCGAACCGGGGCCGCTGGCATCCCAAAACCAGCTCTTAACCAATGCGCCACTCGGCCGGCCCCCCAATAAAATCTTTTTAAAAAATAAATAAATAAATAAATAAATAAATAAAAACTTTAATTGGGGCAGGCGGGTATTGATGCCAGGAACAACAAAGGAAACAGAATAGAGAGTTCAACAAACCCAGGCATATATGGGCACTTGATTTATGACCGAGGTAGCATTGAAGAACTTTCGTAAATGCAGCAGTTTCAATAAATGGTGCTAGGACAATTGGTTATTTTCATACCTCACACCACAATTTAATTGGAACCTTATCCAGAGCATACAAAAATTTATTACAAGTAAATTGATAATGTAAAAGTAAAAACTCTAAAAACATATCCAAAGTGTTAACCATAAAGGAAGCAATTGATAAAACAGTCTAGTGAAATTCAGAACTCCATTTATCAAAAGGTGCAAGAAAAAGAAGTGAAGAACAGGGCCAGCCAAGTAGCTCAGTTGGTTAAGAGCTGGCTTAGAGCGCAAGCTCTGAGCAACAGGGAGGCCGGTTCGATTCCCACATAGGCCAGTTAATGCTGCGGCCAAGCTGAGCTGCTGCTGAGCTGCCAACAGGTGGCAGGATTGCTCAGCTGGTATAAGAACAACATTGTCTGTATAAGAACAACATTGTCTGTTCAATGGTGGGCTATGCCCACCAGCAACTAAGACTGAACACAGCACCTTAGGCTCAGAAGCCAGGAGCTGCCGACAGGAAGCCAGATGGCGACTGGTGCCCTCCACAACGAAGATTGAAGAACAACTTGGCTGGTCCCTTTCCCCAATTCCCCAACACTGTTCCCCTCCCCCAACTCCCCAATTAAAACAAAAAAGTCTTTAAAAAAAAAAAAGTGACGAGCAAGTATAGAATGCTATGTCCTTGTCACATACCACACGTATATCTGCTAAAGAAATATCCAAAAGGGCCGGCCGAGTGGCTCGGTTGGTTAAGAGCTCGCTCAAGAGTGCGAGCTGAGCTCTGAGCAACAGCAGTTCGATGCCCAGCCCGAGCTGAGCAGCTGCTGAGCTGCCAACAGGTGGCAGGATGGCTCAGCCAAAAAAAAAAAAAAGAAGAAGAAACATCCAAAAATACATGAAAAATTCCTACAACACCATAAGAAAAAGAAAGAAAATCCAAGAGCAAAAATGGACAAAAGACTTGAAGTACTTCACAAAAGAGGAACTCCAAATTGTCATTAACCTTAAGAAAGGTGCTCATTTCACTTGTAATTAGAAATGAAATGAAAATTAGAGCCACAAGAAGGTCTAATTACAACTTCATCAATTGACAAAACTCTTAGTCTTATAATACCGTTTGACAAGGATTTGAAGCAACAGGAATTCTCCTACACTCTTGGTGGGAGTAGCATATGGTACAACCTCCTTGGAGAACAGTTTGGCACTAGACCGTAAAGTTGATGAAACCCAAGCCCACGATTCACCATTTCCACCTACTTGACTGAGACCTTAAAAAGAAACTTCTGCATAAATGCACCAGGATAATTGTAAATGGAAAAGAATGTTCATAGCAGCGCTGTTCTAAAAAATAACTGGCAACAACCTTAATGTTCACCTTAAATAAAATTTATATATCATGGTGTATTCATTCATGCAATGGAATACCATGCAGCAGCGAAATAGAACGAAGTACGATTCCATGCAACAAATTGGATACATCTCACAAACCTAATGCTAAGCAAACACAGCCATGCATAATTCAAAACGAGGCTAAACCAAGCTGCATTTGGATATACTTATGATAAAGCTAGACAGAAAAACAGAAAAACAAGTAAGATCCAGGACAGTGGTTACTTCCAGTGGGGGAAAGAAGAGGTTGCGATGAGAAATGGACACATTACAGGCTTCAGGGGTGCTTACAGTGTTGTAACCTTGATTTGGATAGTGGCTATACAGACGTGCACCTGATATTTATAATGACTCTATTAGAATTATTCTTAAACACTGTACATCTTTTTTTTTTTAAGAGTTTACAGCAGAGGATAGTTTATTAGAATAGAAAGTAACAGCTCTCAAAATAAGTGGGGGTTCCAACTGGGGTGCCTGCGTTAGGTGAGGAACTACTCCTTTTATCTATATTTTTTATATACCTGGGGAGGAACTTAACCTGGAGGAGGCATTTTTTTCAAAACTGTCTCCTTGCCTCAGAATTGATGTCTCTTTTGAGAGGATTATGCTATCTCCAGGCTGGGGCTTTGAAGATAACATTGTTGCTCATTCTATTAGGGAGTTCCTGACTGCCTTATGTTAACTAACCTGTCTTAATCCCCCCTTTGGAGGTGAAACTTCTGCCTTTTTTTGTTATAGGCTTTGAAAAAAATTATTTCCTCCTCCCCCTCCCAAGTTGGTCCTTCTGGTGGGGTCCTGTGACTTAAACCTGTCAGTCGGCTATTAAAATGATTTCTCTTGGCTTTTGTTGTGGTTTTCACCCTGATTCCCTCTACCTTGGCCATTTACCTGACTACCTATAATTTTCCTATCTCAATCCCCCTCTGATGATGTAACCCTAACTTCTGTTAGGGAAAGGGGCAAAGACTGCTTTGGCTGCTTCCTGCTGAGGAGGGACGAAGTATGAACCCACAGATAGGGCTAGTAACACTGTACATCTTTTTTTTTTTTTTTTTTTTTTTTGAGGGCAGTGTCACTGGCCTTCATATGTGGGACCCGAACTAGGGCCGCTGGCTTTCGAAGCCAGCGCTCAACCACCGCGCCATTCGGCCAGCCCCACACTGTACATCTTTATATGATAGTTCTACATATGTTATATCTCATTTTTAAAATTCAAAAAATAAGTCCTATGCACAGATAAATGCTAAAAATTTCAGAATATTGATTATATTGATACATTTCTTTAAAAACTTAGCCTTAAGATTGATTCAAGAAATGCAATTAAAGCAATAAGGTAGCACTTCACCTACCAAACGAACAAAAGCTTTTTAAAAAAAATGCTAAACGATTTTGTTGAAGATAGAAGACAGGAATCCCATATGTAATATCTGCTAATGAGAATATAAATGCACACAATCTTCCTTGAAAACAATCTGGCAATATTAATGAAAAGCCTGGAAAAAAAAATTCTCTGATTCTGTAACTCTACTTCTAGGAATTTACAGGATAGAAAAAAAAAAATCAGAGATGCAAAAACAATTCATGCTCATCAACAATTCATGTTTATCACAATATAATACCATATTAGTGAAATTTTTAAAATAATTAAAATGTGCATATTAAGGCAATGGTGAAATAGATAATAGCCATTGATACCTATGAATATTATACAGGTTAATATTACATTTTAAAACTCTTGTTTTTATTTTTTATTTTTATTTTTTTTTTAGCTGACCATCCTGCCACCTGTTGGCAGCTCAGCTCTGGCTGGGCATTGAATTGCTGTTGCTCAGAGCTCAGCTCGCACTCTTGAGCGAGCTCTTAACCAACTGAGCCACTCGGCTGGCTCCAAAACTCTTTATATGGAGAAAATGCACATGATCTATCAATATGTGCAAAAATCAGGATATATAATCCAGAAAGATAAGTTTTCACTCAAGGAGACTGTGTGACTTGCCAAAGGTCACAATAGCAGTTAAAACAGAGAATGGAACCAATTGGTAGTTACAAGATAGTCACGGGAATGTAATGTACAGCATAGGGAATATAGTAAAAAATATTGTAATAACTATGGATAGTGCCAGATGTATACTAGACTAATTCGGGGGATCACTTTATAAATTATATAAATGTCTAACCACTATGCTCTTCACCTGAAACTAATATAAAATAATACTGAATGTCAATTGTAATTGAAAACAAAAAACGGAATGGAATGAAACTCAGAAATGCTGAAAGAGAATAACTGGTACAGAAGCATAAAACCAGTCTGAGTGCTCACCTGATCATATGTAGTGTATTGTTTATATAATATTGCTACAGTAGATAAATAGATACTACTCAGAGCTTAGGCACATGAATTAGTGGTCTGCCATGATAATCAGGACCCAATTATGAATTAACAACTTGCACATGCTCAGATAGCTGTGACCACAAAGGAGCAGATGCCCACATGCCTACGTCAACAACCATTATGTATCAGAAGACATCAATATTCCAGGAGCACTCAGAGAGGGTGCATGCTAAGGTGGCAGTGGTAAATGATGGAGAGCCATAGTGAAGGAAATAATTCATGGCATGACCACCAATAGTATGGAGTCATTCAACCATGGGACACATCATAATAGTGCTGGAGCACACGATTATAGAACGGTGATTATGCAGGCAGTTGTTGCATATGATTAAAAAATACTGAAACAAATGAATTTGTTTCAGGAGCAGATGCAATAATAAAGAAGAGTACACTGCTACATGCCCAAGTACTCACGATGCAGAAACTACTTAAGTTTGAGTAATTGATCACAATAAACAATCAACCCTGCACCATGTGGTAAAAGGCATGAAAACAGTAGACATTTGGAAATGAAAGAGAAGCAGAGTTAGTGATTTTATTTATTTAGTTATTTTTACTTTTTATTATTAGTTACAGATGTACAAAACTATGCAATAGTTATCTTTTTCACCACTTACAAAGTGACTCCCCCTTCCCCTAACCCCCACCCCCGATATCATACATATCTATTACAATTCCATTGACTCCATCCCTATACTATACTCCACATCCCATGACTATATATGTGTTAAATTATAGTTGACATCTAATATTATTCAGCGGCAGCTTCAGGTGTACAGTGCAGTGGTCAGGCCTCTACACTGTCCATGAAGTGGTCTCCCTGACAAGACATGAGTCCTTCTGATCCCCTAAGAAAAATATTTATAACCTTATTGATTATATTCCCTAAACTGGCTCTTCTGTCTCTGTGGTAGTATTGTAGTTATCAGTTTGTGTTGCCTCGTCCCTGCCCCTTTTCCCTCATGCCCATCCCCATCCCATCTAGCCCTCATCAGTTTTTCCTTTGTGTCTCTAAGACCATTTCTGTTTACATTGCTCGTTTATTCAGTTAGGTTGTTTTTCTCTTCTGTTTAAAGAAGCCCTTTAAACATTTCCTGCAGTACTGGCGTGGTGGTAATGAATTCCCTTAGCTTATTCTTTTCTGGAAAGCTCTTTCTCTCTTCTTCAATTTTAAATGATAACCTTGCTGGATACAGCAATCTGAGTTGTAGGCCTTTATTTTTCATCACTTTGAAAACCTCCTGCCACTCCCTTCTGGCCTGCAGAGTTTCTGTAGAAAAGTCAGCCGATAATCTTATGGGGGTACCCTTGTAAGTAACTTGCTGCCTTTCCCTTGCTGCTTTAAGGATTCTGTCTTTGCCCTTAACGCTTGCCATTTTCGCTATAATGTGTCTTGGTGTGGGCCTGTTTGGGATCACCTTGGTTAGAACTCTCTGCACTTCTAGAGCTTGTATTTCATTGTCCTTTGCCAAGTTAGGGAAGTTTTCAGACATTATTACTTCAAATATGTTCTCAATCCCGTGATCCCTCTCTTCTCCTTCTGGTATTTCAATGATTCAGTTGTTGCGTTTGATGTTGTCTCCCAGCTCTCTTAAACTATTTTCAATGTTTTTCATTCTTTTTTCTTTTTGTTGTTCTGCTTGGGTGATCTCTGCTATCTTGTCTTCTAAGTCACTGATTTGATTTTCTGCTTCATCCAATCTGCTAGTCATTCCATCAAGTTTGTTATTTAATTCGGTAATTGTGTTCTTAAGTTCTAGCTGGTTGTTTTTCATGATTTCTCTATCCTTCTTTATATTTTCATTAATTTCCTTGAACATTCTAATAATCAGTGTTCTGAACTCTGTCTCCAATAGTTTGTTTACCTCTATTTTCTCTAGTTCCACTGATTCAGGAAGTTTCTTCTGTTCTTTTATTTGGGCTGTGTTTCTTTGTCTCCCCATTCTGGCTTACTCTTTGTGCTAGCTTCGATATAACACATAGATCCTATAGGTCTCTCAGTCTTTTCTGGGTGGACTTATGTGCTATGTGTCCTTTATATTTGAATTACTCAGTGTCCCTATTCTCCTGTGTGTGTATATCTGAGGTGTTCCTTGTGTTGTGTGTCCTCACTGTTGAAGTTTTAGCTTTGATTACTTTTGGCTTGTCAGTAGGTGGGATTGACTCCCAGACTGATTAGCTGTTAGGATCAGCAGTGTCTGCAGTTTATGAGCTGCTGTGAGAGGGTTGAGCCCTCTAATGAGACTTGGACCCTTTGGGCCCTTGCACCTGTAGCAACTTCCTTTTGGGTGTGACTCGTGTATGTCAAACCCAGAAATGCACTGGTTTTATCTAAAGTTGGCCTCTGAGTATGATGATTCTTTTGTCTCTTTGTTTGGGCTCAGCTGCAGAGTGATTTTAGAGCAAAACAGATCAACAAGAATAACCACCGCAGCCACCAAAGGAAACCCAATGCTCTCACATGTAAAAAAAAAAGAACCAACCATCAACCTACAGTCAATTTGTACAGAAATATCAAACATCCAAAAGAAGAAAACAAACTAAAACAAAACTACAACCACACACACAAAAAGAACAGAAGAGGAAACAAAATAAAATATATCATAAAATAAAAAATAGAATAAACATGAGAAACTGAGTAGGTATACCAAAAAATAAAAATAAATTTAAAAAAAGTAAAACTAAATAAAATAAAATTTGCAGAAAAAAGGAAAGGAGGAAAAGTATAGCAGTGAGAAGAATCAGTAAAAGAAGGGAGAAAGTGAGGGTGGGGAAAAAAAGGAAAAGAGGGCCAGCCGAGTGGCACAGTGGTTAAGAGCTGACTTGGGACGCCAGCAGCCCCCGTTCAGATCCCACAGGAGGGCCAGTGACACTACCCTCTTAAAGAAAAAGAAAAGAAAAAAATATATATATATATTTGTCTACATACCCATATATATGGACATATATTCATAGAAATAAAAACCAAAAGCAACCAAGATAAGCATCCAATAAAGAGGAAAAAAAAAACCCATGCCGGTCTTGGCTAAAGTCCACCAAGCTCTCTTCAGTTTGTCCTCTGCTGTACAAAAATTCCTGTGCGTCCTGTGGGAACAGAGTAGGCCACCTGACACCTAGCATGATCCTGGCACTGCAGGTTTGCTGGACTTGAGTGTGGTTGTGACGTGTGATTGGTAGTTTTTACAAAGTCACTACCATTTTGCTTTCGCCTGTCCCAAGGCAGGCGCATCCTCCAAGGGTCAATGAGTGTCTTTGGGCACCCTTTCCATTGACAGCCATGGAGAATGAAAGGGTCCCTCATTGCCAAAAGCCAGCTGCCAGGAGTCTGTCTGTTAGTGCCTCTGCAGCTGAACCTGCCCTGCCTCCCAAGCCTTGCAGGAAAGATGGGGAGGGGTAGGTGGTCTCACTCCGCAGCCTTCTCTGGGGCGGAAATTCTCTACCCCCTGCAGGTAGGAATGCCTCTGTAGTCTGCCCCTCCTGCTCCATTCAGGGGTCAGTTTAAGACTGGCTTGGCGGGGGCCAAGATTTGTGTGTGGGGGGGTGGGTTCTTATTTCTGTAGTTTGTTGTTGTTGTTGTTGTTGTTGTTGTTGTTTTGCTTTCTATCTGCTCTCTGAAGCTTGGTGCGTCAGCAGCCGCGGGTGCAGGCTGCACCTCACGCATCTCGCCGCCTTCTTCCCCTACTCGCCAGGCCTGCCCACCTTACAGCAATCGTTGTGTGAAACTCTTAATTGTTTTGTGTGATGAGTAGACGTCCCTTTGAAGTGTTACAGAAGTTCTAATTGCGGATATTTCCAGGGGAGAATTCAGGGAGCCCTCCTCAAAGCCGCCATCTTGCCCCCCTATCCCAGAATAGTGATTTTAAAAAGTAGGTAATCATGGTCCCTGTGCCAATTATCTCATGGCTATAACACTTCACTTCAGTGCTGGTGTACACAACCATGGTTCAGGCAGAGATACACATAATATGAGTACATTCCTACAATTTAAGACATAAGGAAATGACACTAATTATCTGCCTATGGAAGTATAGATGCTGCATGAATTAAAAATGCATGCACTAAGCACGGAAAGAATCAAATTTGGTCCAGAAGTAGAGGGTAATAGTGTAAAAGGGAACACGCATGCACAGATCAAAAAGGCACGTGAGGGCCGGCCGAGTGGCGCGGTGGTTAAGCACTGGCCTGGGAAGCTAGCAGCCCCCGGTTCAGATCCCACATATGAGGGCCAGTGACACTGCCCTCTAAAAAACATTAAAAATAAAAAATTAAAGGTACTTTGCAATAGAAATAATCTTTAAAAAAAAAAGTCACGTGAATACCCACCAATGGGTTTCGAGAATTTCACCATGATGCGTACCAAACAAGCTCTGAATATGAACTGAAACTTATGAAACAGGAAAAAGCAGTCACGGGTGCAGGAATAAATGGACAAAGTACTGATGCAATCGCAGTGCTGCATTATATGATAAAATCACGCAGTTCGAGATTTAAAAACATGGCTTTAGCTCAAGCGGTGATTTCATCATTTCAGACTACTAAAAAAAGGCTTTGTTCCAGGAGCTAAAGGAATTGATGCAAATGAAGATCCCCTGGTACATGCCCAAATGACCACAGCATATGATGAAGAGCCATTCCTGGAGTCTGAGCTTTTGATTATATGCATAATCAGAAAGCCCTGCAATATGAGCTGACAGTCATTATGTAGGAGGAGGTGGCAATGATTCAATGGCAGATCTATATGGCCCAAGAGCAGACCATGATCCATAGCTGAAGGAATACAGCAGACAGCAATGACGCAAAAGGAGATGACGAACGTCATATGCTTACAATGCACCCTCAGACAATTGCAAAAGAAGCTGTTAGCCATGATACAGGTAGAGGGGATATGAGCAGACAGCAGTGATGGCAGGTAAGAACATCTCCATGCAGGATCTGAAAAACAACGTAATAAGCTAATGCGTGGCCCAAGATACAGAAGATGGCATTCTCAGTACAAGATCAAACTAGAATGGGGTTCATGCTAAGAAAGCTGTGATATAGGGGCAGCTGTTAGCTCAGGTGGTTAGAGAGCTTGGTTCATAATACCAAGATTGCCACATGGGCCACGGATCTGCGCCCTCCATAACTAGATCAAAAGAACTACTCGACTTGGAGCTGATGGGTCCTGGAAAAACACACTGCTCCCCAATAAAAGAAAAAGAAGAAAAAGAAAACTGATATATTATATGAAGTAAGCACAGAAAAGCATGGTGAACTATCAAAAAGTTAAAGGAACAGAGCCATGGTTTAGAGCTTGCTCAATTGGTTATTGTATGAGATCAAAGAACTATAATACAGGCACAACGATTTGGAGGTAAAAGCAAATGGAAATAGTGAAAAGGATAACAACACAGTATATGATCAAAAGCAATGAAGTATTGAACAAACATCACTGGTATTTGAGATTCTAATATACAATCAAATAACCTCAAAATATATGCAGAGAGCCAGGATACAGAGGCAAAAGTACATAACACAGAAACTGTCAGCAATGATGGGAAACTATAAAAAGAGAGTTCAAAAAGAAATAAATTTGCTATGTAAACTTATTTCCATAACATGGAGAAAGAATGGCAATCTCATTACAACCGTAGACACAATTTTGTCAGGTGCAGAAAACCGTGATATGCGAGCATATCAGATAACCGTGGTGATGCCCATACAAATATGTTGTAGTAGCAATTAGAAATGGTGAGTAGAGAAAACCACAGGATACTGACATGGACATGGTACAGTAGTTAAGAAATTATAAAATAAGATGACAAGGCATGGCCCAAGAGCAGATGGCAATAATCCAATAGGTGACATCATGGCAAATGTTCAGACTACATTTGTGTGTTGTAAAGATACCACCAGTGCTTTCAGCATTTGACCAGAACGTAAACCAAGACGATCTCAAAACATAGGCTGTCACTCATGATAGAAAACAAAGGAAAACAGTACTAGTATAAAAATGATGACAATGATGGGCCGGCCTAGTGGCGCGGTGGTTGAGGGCTGACTTGGGATGCCGGCGGCCCCGGTTCAGGTCCCACATTTGAGGGCCAGTGACACTGCCCTCAAAAAACAAATAAATACATAATGACAATGATGGTAATGATGGTAGTTTATATTTATACGGTACTTATATGCCAGGAAGAAAAAACTTTATATACAATAACTATTTCATTCTCACAGTCAGCATATGTAGTAGGTATTATTATTACTTTAGGATTGAGGAAAACAAAGCAGAGAAGTAGGAAGTGACTTGTACATCAGACAATCTAAGATATATTTACATCAGTGATGCTGTGCTGCCTCGGATGGATATGGTAGGAAATTAAAACAAAATACACACAGTAAAGGAACTCACAGCTATATTGCTGATACGGACAGCAAGCACTGTGGCTTATGTCAATATGGAGCCCATTATCAAACGTGTGTTGCATGGGCGGTCACCACGGTAGTCAGAACATCTGACCACAAGGCATAAGGCACACTTCAGTGATACTGCATTATGAGCCGATATCCAGGATAATGGAAGGGTAGAAAAATTCGATACTGTCACAATTAATAACCTGTTATTCCTGATCCAGAAGATTCCATTCTCAATTCAGAAGTACACATTGACAGCATTTTCACAGAATAATAGTGTATGAGCAGAAATCTGTAGTACAAGCCAAAATACAGTATATGAACACAGAAATTTCATATGCATGTTCAGACTAACATGGAAAATGAGCCAACACCTATATGTAAGAGAAGACAGGGTAGTACAAAGGAAACAATCACATAGTGGTAATTGCACATAGTCACAATCTATGATCGAGAAGCCACAATACAAGAAGGAATTACTTGGTCCAGGAGCAGAGTAATGGTGAGAGACACCACAATACATGCTCAGATGACCACAATGCAAAAAACAATTAATGAAATAAATGACTGGTGCTTGAATATTTGAACACGACATGCATCAATATACCTTGAAACATGAGCTATCAACTATGATGCAGATACAGGTAGAAATGGTACAGGAGTCATCCATTGTGCTCTTTCTTGTTCAGGGAGGTGTGATGAGTAATGAAGAAGACAACACCACAATGAATGGCTTTGTTGAAGGAGTAAAAACATTTTCGTAAAAGGAAAAATCAAGGCATAACATCAGATGACCATGTGGAAAGGAAAGCTACCACCAGCAATTTAGCCTGTAACCGAGATGCACAACCAGATGCAAGCTGACAATCACGATAAAGAAAAAAGAGATATGGTCATATAATATTATCAGCAAGTACTTCGCATTTACCACGTGTCAGGCACCAATCTAAGCATTTTACATTGAATACTGAATCCTCACAACCACCCTAGGAGGTAGGCATCATCATTATCATCATCATTTTGCAGTTGAGAAAACAGACACAGAGGGGTGAAATGGCTTGCTGAAGGACACCGAACTACTAAATGGCATAACTGGTATTAAATATAAGCATTCGAACTTCACAGTCAGAGCTGTGTATGTACACTGACTGTGCCATGCTTCCTCCCTTGGATGTGGTACAAGATGAAAAACACAGAGCACAGGAACAAATGGCTTTGGTCCAGAAGCAGACGGCAATGTAGCAAAAGTAGACACCATAGCACATGCTCAAACGTCCGTGGTGCATGAGCGGCCACCACAGGAGTCTGAGCATTTTACTACGATGCACACTCAGTAGGGCCTGCAACATGAGGTGACATCCAGGGTATAGGAGTAGACACCCAAGACAAAGGAAGAAGCAAACACATTGAAGTAACAAATCATCACGGTGTATAAAATGATATTTCTGGTACAGAAATCTCCATTCTTAGTACAAAGCAGACAAAGATGGCGCATTTTCACATACACGATGAATGAAGATTGTAGTAAAATTTCACACACAATAAAAGAGCAGAATGCCTTATGCACATCTATACAATGATGCATAAGGAGTCATAATGACCCTTTCGGAGCCAAGAGACAAGGTAGAGTAGGAAATAACCGTGAGTGGAAACATCACAGATGGATATAATACATGATCAAAACATCTCAATATATAAATGATTGTTTCAGAAGCAGATGACAAAGGTGCACAGAGAGAGGCCATGGAACATGTTTAGACAACAGATGATAAAGGCCATCAGTGCTCTTTGGTCATTTGCTCATGAGGTATACAAATAAACAAAAACACTGTATTATGTCATAGCAGTCACGACACAGGAGCTAAGAGATATAGAATATGGTACACAAAATGGTTTCCTGAGAAGAGAACATTCCTACAAGTTAAGGCATGAGGAAATGACACTAACTATCTGCCTACTGAAGTACACATGTTGCATGATACTGGTACTCATGATACCTGGTACTCCAGTAGATACAATAGGTATTGTGCTTTACAAAAGAGCCCTGGTACAGGTGTGAGGAGCTCTGTGGTTGAGTAGCTGACAGGTTTGCCAAAGGAGACCTGAGTCATAGACATAGAGAACAAAATGATGGTTGCCAGAGAGGACGGGGATGGGTAGAAAAGGTGAAACGAAATTTGGTTTTTTGTTGTTGTTGTTTTTTTTTTGAGGGCAGTGTCACTGGCCCTCATATGTGGAACCTGAACCGGGGCCGCTGGCTTCCCAAGCCAACGCTTAACCACCACGCCTTTTGGCCGGCCCGGAAAATTGTTTTAAAAGGATAAATAACTAAATAAACTTAGCAGTTTTGCATACAGAGAGAAAGAAGGAAAATGTAAGAGCCGGCCAAGTGGCTCAGTTGGTTAAGAGCTTGCTCAAGAGTGCGAACTGAGCAACAGCAGTTCGATGCCCAGCCCGAGCTGAGCTGCCTCTGAGCTGCCAACAGGTGGCAGGAGGGCTCAGCTAAAGAACAAAAAAAAAGAAAAATGTAAAGGCTTATTTGAAGATCCAGAACTTCCCTAAGAAATAGCAGGCTTGTTTTCCATTGCCCATTGCAATATAAGTACACCTCATTCTTGAAAATCTTAGTATTTATTAGATAATTGAAAATAAAAGAGTTCACACCTGCATAAAATTTGGAACAG
Source organism: Aselliscus stoliczkanus (assembly GCA_033961575.1). Taxonomy (NCBI): domain Eukaryota; kingdom Metazoa; phylum Chordata; class Mammalia; order Chiroptera; family Hipposideridae; genus Aselliscus; species Aselliscus stoliczkanus. The sequence goes on along the minus strand of CM066737.1, from coordinate 8,065,855 downwards.
TGCCTAGAACACAGTCCCCATGAATTTAATCAAACAAAGACCTGACACCAAACACTCAGATGACCATGTTCCACTTATGGCCACAACTAGTATTTGAGCATTTGAATAGAATGCTTACCCAACAGCCCCATGACATGGACTGAAAGTGATGACCCCAAAGCAGGTAGATGCGACACTGTAATTCCTGAAATGAATGTGGTTGGTGATTTTAAAAACACAAGCCCCTTTAGTTTAGGAGCAGATTCTTATAATGAAACAGGTGAAATCATGGTAATGCTTAGACAACCAGGTGCATGAATAGCCACCATAGGCGCTGAGCATTTGACTCTGATAAGCTAATGACATGAGATGGCATCTATCATTTTTGGATATACAGACTCAGTGCAGGAAAAGGTAGGAGTTGAGAGCCATGGAATAGAAGGAAATTACCATAAAGCACAAATTGATATATGTAATGTATAAAACACCGTTTCCCCATAGAACAGTAAGCAATAAAGTTTCCTGCTCTGGAACCATGGGATGTGAGCAGACAGGCATGCTACATGAGCAAAAACTTATAATACAGAAGCACATGGATGTGATACTGGAGCAAACAAGAGGTCATAGGATATTCTCAGATGAGCTGGGCATATGAATAAAGGAAACATAATACATGAATACATTTTTTTTTTTTAGCTGAGCCCTCCTGCCACCTGTTGGCAGCTCAGTGGCAACTCAGGTCGGGCTGGCATTGAACCGCTGTTGTTCAGAGCTCAGCTCGCACTCTTCAGCGAGCTCTTAACCAACTGAGCCACTCGGCCAGCCCATGAATACATTTTCATTAGGCCAGCAGCATACAGCAATAACGCTAGAGGGGACACCATGGCACATGCTCAGACAATCATGGTGCGTGATCAACTATCACCAATGTTTGAGCATTTCTATTTGATGTACACTTAGACATCCCAAGAAAATGAGCTGATGACCACAACATAGAGGCTGATGAACAAGAATATTAGGGGAGATAGTGATCATAGAAGCGCAGAAAATGATACTGCAGGAGCCATCAGAATAGTACAGATGGCAATGATTCAAAGAGAGACCCCCTGGCATATACTCATATCATGGTTCTTTGAACACTATCACAAGTATCTAACCATTTTACCATAATGCACAGCTAGAGAACCCCAGAATCATGACAGAATCAAGGTACACAGCATCATCACTGTCATTCCCATATACATCTTAGTGAAAGCCAGGCAGTGTTTGCAATATTTATGTATAATAATTCATATAATCCTCACAACAACTTTGTGAGGTGTTATTTTTGTCATTTTGCAAGAAAGTGAAGCCTGGAGATGTGAATTGATATGGCCAATATCTTACAGCTATTAAGCAGTAATTCAGGACTAAATCCACTCATTTTGGCTTCACTATGCCTTCTCTTAAATACAAGAATAAATGACAATGTGCTGTGATTCTTCTGACAGACACGATGCAAGATTTTAAAACAGAGTAAGAGTAATGAATGGCTTTGTTCCAGAAGCAGATGGTGATTTTGCAGAAGTAGACACCACAGCACATGCTGAAACATCCGTGGTGCATAAAGGGCCACCACAGGAATCTGAGTATTTTACTATGATGTGCACTTAGAAGGTCCTGCAACATGAGCTGACACGGGTTACAGGAGAGACAGTGATGACAAAGGAGGAAAAACTTACTGTGATAGCAACACCATGGGGCACAAACTAATACACAGGTTACGAAAGATTCATTCCTGGCACAAGAGTAGACAATGCTAGTGTGTTTTCACACAGGCATAGTGTTTAAATGGAAATCCACAGCACAGCTTCAAACAGTGTATAAATTCGTTATGCTTGTTTAAACCATCATGGAGAGTGAGTCAATTCACATATGAAAGAGGAGAGTGGTCTGGGAAACTAGGAAAAAAAAAACAGAGCAAAACATTGCTCAAGTGATTTTTAAAAATTACCAGAATGTATGGCATTGGTCCAAGGGCAAATTACATCTACAGGACATAAGCTGTCAATTATGATACAGTTGCAGAAGGACATGGTGTAGAAATAAACTGTAGCATAATTCTTACTCAGATAGATATGGTGTATAATAAAACATCACCATGCAGAAGATGACAATGGTACAAAAAAGGCCTCTCAGATGGACACAATGCTTAACTGAAAACAATCATTGTGAATAACTACCCAGAATTCATGTTTGAGCCTGTTTTACACTCAAGCTATGCCATTACACGAGTTTTCAGCTATGATACAGTTAGCAGACATGCGACAGGAGCAGACAGCAAATATGGAGGAAACGAGCATTGTGCAGGAGCTAATGACCACAATCCAAGAGCTAATATCCATGGTATAGAAGTCATCATTCTCTACATAGAAGATCATGATGCTTCTATTTTATATATTCATCATAGATGAGCAACATCCATCATATATATATATCTATCATATTACTTCATGATGGTTGTGTGTATATATATAATATACACATATGTAACGATCATCAATGAGTAAATGCATATAATACACAAACGATTGGATATCCTGCAAATAAACATCAAATGATGTTTATTCAAATGCACATCACTATCCAATAGCCACAATATAGAACCAAGTTATTGCAGGCGAGGATGACAATGGGGCAAAATGAAACTCCATGCTAGATGTTCAGATGGCTATTGTACAGCTTCCTCTCTTGTGTTTGAGCATTTGATCACAATGTACATCCTGTCTACCCCAAAGTGTGAGGCACAAATGATGATACAGAAACAGCTATCACAAGAAAATATCCAAAATACAGGGGCAGTTGGACATGGTATAGGAGCGGAGCGGTGTTGAAGTAGGAGACAGATGTGGCTGATGTATGAGTTAGTAATCATGCTGTCCATTGTGATAATTATGATATAGAAGGTAGACATTCACAGATGAAGCTTAAACATCAGTGGTACTTGAACAATCAAACTGTGGTGCTTACTCAGAGAGACATCATGCCTAATTAAAAAGCCATAATACAAAAGCAAATGTCAAAACAGTTGAATATCAGTTGATAGTGATTGAAATTATATTGTTTTAATCACCATGTTTTCTCACTTCAGTAGGTACGTCACATCTTTCAGCAAGATAGACTCTAAATCTAGATTGCAACAGTTTAAAAATGTTGCTACTTTAAACATTCTATTCAATGTTTCATTGTGTGTAAAAATTTTAGGTTCTTGAAGTAAATGATATTATTCAAAAGTTTTTCAAAAAGCAAGTGTCTTCAAGTATATATGCTGTTATGGGTTAAATTATACCACTCCCCAAAGGAGATACTGAAGTTTCTAACTCCTGGGACCTGTAAATGTGACCTTATTTGGTAATAGAGTCTTTGCAGATGTTACCAAATTAAGATGAGGCCATATGGATTAGGGTGGGCCCTAGTCAATGACTTGTGTCCTTATAAGAAGGGACAAATTTGGAGAATGTTATGTGGTGACAGATGCAGGGATTGGAGAGATGGGGCCACAAGTCAAGGACTACCCGCAGTTACTAGAAACTGGAAGAGGCAAGGCTAGAACCTGTTCTAGAGCCTTCCTAGGGAGTATGGGCCTGTCAACACCTTGATTTTGGACTTCTAGTCTCCAGAGCTGTGATAAAATATATTTTTCTTGTTTTAAGCTATCTAGTTTGTTGTACTTTGTTACAGCACCTCTAGAAAATGAAAACAAATGGCACTGTTACAAAATGAGATGTCAAGGCACGTGCTTAAATGACTGATATACAAATATCTCTGTAATTTTACCATATCAAAAAAATGAACACTCAGAAAACTCCCAAATATTATTGGTGAGCCATGATCTATGAGTAGACATCCACAGTATAGTATGGTGACAATTGTCTATTAGAAGTAGAGTAGTCATTTACAAGCATCTAACTATGTTTTATCTGTAGTCAACACTGTATGTGAGAAGACTCCATTGATATGTAACTTTAAATAATGTCATATGTCGGGCCGGCCGAGTGGCACGGTGGTTAAGCGCTGGCTTGGGACGCCAGCGGCCCCGGTTCAGATCCCACGTATGAGGGCCAGTGACACTGCCCTCTAAAAAAAAAAAAATAAAAAATAATGTCATATGTCAAGAAAATAATGATTCATGAGCTAGTAATTATATTATAGTGGTTTAAAGTTCCAGTACAAGTATACAACATCATGGTGAATGTTAAGGTAAAGTATAAACAACAGAAGTTGTACATAATGGAAGTTAGAGGCCCTGGTTTTACCCAAAGAATCATGATATCAAGAGAAGATGAACATGGCAAGTGCTCAAATAACCAAGTTACATGGGCAGACATGACTGACATATGCTTTAAAATCATGGTAATGACATGATGACTATGGTTCAGGTTCATGTGCACAAGCTCTTGCTATATAGGGGCAAATACTTATGATTTCAAAACAGAATGCCATGTTCTTTGCTTGGATGTGTAAAGAGATTCACAGTGGCAAGAGCATACTGCAGGGGAGAGAAACCATAAATATAACTCAAATATTGGATCAGTTGTCTATGATTTATGTCAAGATGACCATGGTATGTGCTCAGGTCATGGTATGACCGTGGCACAGGAAATTATTAAGCTCAGACTGCCATGACACATAAACCTTGGAATGTGCTCAGATCACCATGCTGCTGAATAAGGTGCCTATGATACAGAAGTAGGTGGCTATGCTGAATGCTCAAATGACGATAATGTATTAACAGCTGACTATGTTACACAACCAAACATGACATTTGTTTCCTTTGATGTCCATGATGCAGAAACATTAAAGTTACTGTTACAGTGACCACGGTTTTAAAAAAAAAAATAGCAGAAGAAAATGAAGCAGAAATCAAAGGCCACAGTGAAGAATCAGATTATAATGAAACAATCATGATATATGAACCTAAGTCCACAATTTCATAGAGAGAGCAATAATGCAGAACAAACAGCCATGATGTTGGAGCACGTCACCCTTAGGTAGAAGTAGACAACCATAATATATTAACAAAAAGAAAAAAGACAGGTATCCAATGTATATGTAAAGATGAAAAAGAAAATGGCCATGGTGCAGGAGTATAATTAGGACGTGGTCCTAAGTATAAAAGCATACAATCATGCTGTGTGCTTAGAATACCAGAGTGCACAAGAAAACATGGAAAGGGATCCCGCAGGAAAGAACACAGAAAAGTAACGAAGAACCATGGTTCAGGAAGTATCTCCAAGACACTAGAGGAGATAGGCACAATATTCCAATATTTAGTCATTGTGCCAGGGGAAAATGTTTAAAGTCTCAGAAGACAAGAAAAGTTTGACTGCTGACTTGGGGAGAACTAACGTCTGGTCAGGTCACAGCACAGTTCCCAAGATGCCAACTTCTTGGTCTGGTAAAGACCGTTAAATAAGGGCTGGGGCAAGAGACAGATAATTCTACTCTCAATTCTTGTATTTTAAGAATATAGAGATGTACTATCACACCCATTCAGACTAGAAGAGTAAATGCATGAGCAGACACAGGTGTTATTCATTTATTCATGTTCTTCACAAAATATTTCACAGTTGTGCTAAATTCTGACAACACAACACTCAACAAAATAGACATAGCGTTCATCTTCAAGGAGTTGATAGCTTACTGGGAGAACTGGGAATTGTAATGTATGATAAAAGTACAAGAATAAGGAAAATACAGAGTGCTATGGAACTCTAGAAAAGACATTCAAACTAAGATTTGAGGAATACCAGAAGGTCTTGTGATAGAAATAATATTTAAACAGAGATCCAAATGATGAACTCATACAGCTGAGATTGACAAAAAAAAAATACCAAGGAAGAATGTCCTATGACATATAAAGACCAAAGAAGCAACAGATCATGCTAGGCTGGAAACTATGAAAGTAGTTGAGTACTTCTGGAACAAAGCACGAAGTCAGTGGTTAGAAATAAGGCCAGAGAGGTAAGCAAGACACCAGGTCATGCATGGTCTTGAAAGTCACCACAGAGAGCTGAGGTTTGATTTTTAGAGCAAAGACAAGCCACTGAAGGATGTTGTGACACAAGCATATGTGCATATTACAGAGAGAATTCTTGATGCTGGGTGGTTGGGCTCAAAGGGGGTAAAACAGAGTAAAAAGAAAGCAAAATTGATGCTGGTGAATGGATAACGAATTTGGAGTCGCATGTGGTGTAGCTATTCTGGAATGGCTGTAGGGAAGACATCAAAACTCTACAAGAATAACTTTGAAGCTCTTCTGAGAACCCCTACATCTATAATCTAGTGAGTGCTGGTGGCTTACTTATTTGAGAAATCCATCCTTAGATAGCCAAACACCAACTGTAGTAGGAATCAAGGTACTTAAGTTGGAGAGCTGAAATGGATAGCATGCACTGAGAACCTCAATACTGCAAGTAAGAATCTATTGCAGAGAAGCTGGGTAAGGGACATCTCTCTCCTTGAACACACATACTTTGTTTTTGTTTTTTGTTTTTTTTAGCTGAGCCATCCTGCCACCTGTTGGCAGCTCAACGGCAGCTCAGCTCAGGCTGGCATCAAACTGCCGTTGCTCAGAGCTCAGCTCACACTCTTGAGCGAGCTCTTCACCAACTGAGCCACTCGGCCGGCCCACACACTTTGAAATGTATGAAATCTTTATTCACATTCACTAATTTGTGTTTTATTATTATCTGGTTAAAAAGATAGACACTGAGGGTGGTATACAGGTGGCAGACTGGATAGTTCCTGTGCTCACCTTTCACAAACACATCAAAACTACAACTAACTATAAAACAGCCTTTGCTGAAAGACCTGAAGACTAGCTGGACAAAATTCTTTTATAACGAAGGATATAAAGAAGAAGACAGGGCCGGCCGAGTGGCGCATTGGTTAAGCGCTGGTTTTGGGATGCCAGCGGCCCCGGTTCGGATCCCACATGAGGGCCAGTGACTCTGCCCTCTACAGCTAACAACAGCTCCACCTGGAGCTGGGCTGTGCGAGCCCCTGTGATGGTGTGGGCTGCAGCCCCTGCTGCACTGGGCTGCCATAGGCTACAGTGAGTGGCCCGCTGCCAGCGTGAGCGGCTGGCAGCCATGCGTGAGCTGCCAATAGCCGCGATGAGCGACATCCAGAGGCCAGCGACCGATCTGCCTCATCCGGGAAGAGCTCAATGACGATACCAACAGTGAAGCAACATCCTCCGCAACTAAACTGAAGAACAAAAAGACAGCAACTTGTCTGTTCCCCTTCCCCGATTTCCCAACGCTGTTCCCCTCCCCCAATTCCCCAATAAAATCTTTAAAAAAAAAAAAAAGAAGACACATCAAGATAGGTAGGAGGGGCAGAGACGTGGTGTGGTCTGGTCCCCCTCCCAGAGTTGGCAATTCAAACGGGAGGGTTATCTCAGTTCTGGAGGTCCTTCCTGAGGAGTGGGGTGTTGAAGCCCCAAACCAGGCTCCCCAGCCTGGGGGGCCTGTCCTGGGAAGAAGAGTCCCCATAACATCTGGCTGTGAAAAACAGCAGGGATTTCATCTGAGAGAGATGAAGGGCAGTAGGAGACCAAGATGCTCTTAAAGGGCTCAGGCACAAACTCACTCACTCAAAGCGCTGGCTGGAGACAGTAGTTTGAGAATCGCCTGGGTCATATGGGGAGGAATGAAATTGACTAACTTCAGGATCAGTGGGAACTTCCTCTGGGGACTGAAGCGCTGATCAGCACCATTGTTTCTTTGTTTCTTTTATTGTGTTCTCCTTCCACCTGGCTGACTGGTGCAGGCAGGTGCCAAATTTGTCACTCTTCATTAACCTGCCTAATACTGTATACCCCACCCGGACTTTCCCCTGAAATCCCATGGTGCCCAACCTGCTCACCCTGGCTGGACCCTTTCCCAAGTGCCTGCAGACCCCCCACGCATAGTGGCTGACCTCAGCTTGCATAGCAGCCTTTCCCAAACAGCCCCAAGCCTGAGAAAAGCAGCTGCCAGCCTCAATTCGCATTGTAGCATTTCCTAAGTGTCTCCAAGTGCTGCACAAGTGGCGGTTGGCCTCAGCTCACATCATAGCTCCTACCAAGTGGCCTCAAGCCTGGCAGGCAAAGTGGCCAGCCTCAGCGACATCATAGCCTTTCCCAAGCAGCCCCAAGCCCAGCAAAAGCAGCAACCCGCCTCAGCTCAGCTCATGTTGTAGCTCCTACAAAATGGTCTCAAACCCAGCACAAGGGGTAGCCAGGCTCGGCCTGCACCAGAGCTTTTCCCAAGAGGCTCCAGAACTGACGCACCTCATGGCTAGCATTGGGACCGTCCAACGGACTCCACAGCAACACACCTGATGGGTTGCAGCCATCACTGGAACCTCAGCAAAGTGATCCTGCTCCATGGAGCCCCGCATACCAGATCATCCGCAGTGATCGTGGCCAATCCTCACTACTATGTGGCCTGAGGATCAACTCCACCCACCAGCAAGCCCACAGCAATCACAACCCAACTACAACAGGAGGGCATGCATAACCCACACAGAAGACACCCCTAGAGCACTGGGCTGTGAGGACTAGGGGGATTGTGTCACTGGGCCCCACAGGACACCTTCTACATGAGGCCACTCTTTCAAGACCAGGAGATGTAGCAGACCTACCTAATACATAAAAACAAACACAGAGAGACAGCCAAAATGGGGAGTCTTCCTTAAGCAGAAAAGACCAAAACTAAATATAAGAAAATATAGGAAATAAAAAAAATTTCACAAATAAAAGTAAAAATTTAATAGAAGTAATGGATGAAACAATTATAAAGCCAGTATAAAGGTTAAAAAAAATTATTAAGATCATGTATAACTGCAATAATTAAGAGTTAAACATACACAAAATATGTAAACTGATGTCAAAAACTAATGCAGGGGTTGAGTAAAAAATGTATGCTTTAAAAAAGCACCAAAACTTAAGCGACCACTAACTTAAAATAGACTGCTATAAACATAGCTTATTACATATGAATCTCATGGTAACCACAAACCAAAAACCTATAATATAAACACAAAAATAAAGAGAAAAGAATCCAAACAAATCACTAAAGAAAGTTATCAACATACAAAAGAACGACAGAAAAAGAAAGGAGGACTTCCGGTAAAATGGCGCAATAGACAGACGCTGTGCTAACTGCCTCCCAGGATCACACCAAAATTACAAGCAAATTTACAGCATTCAACCCTGGAGGTCCCCGGAACACTGGAGGAACAGAACCACTAAATGAAGAACTTTAACCGGAGGACACGTCGGGTCTGGTAGGACGGGCGGAGACGAGAGAGGGCGAGCCCCGTGAGGGAAGCCCCAGCCGTGGGAAGCTTGTCTGATTGGGGGAGAGACCCTCCGGCCGCACCCCAAGCTCACCAGCCCAGAGCTCCTTTGCCGGGAAGAGGAGTTCTAAGATAGCCGGCAATAAATTAGTAAGGACTCTCTTTCCTCAGCTCGGTGAGGCTAAGAGTGGCTGGAGAATCAGTGGGGCCAGCGCCCGGGCTTGCTCGCCGGTGAGCACTTACCTGGTTCCTGATGGAGGGAGTGGCTGTGTGAGCCGGGAGCCTGCGGGGACGGACTGAGCTGAGCACCTTTGGTGCAAAGGCTGGAGGTTTTTGGATTGTTGTTCCCGTGGTGCGGAGCTTGCACGCGAGTGGTGTAAGGAGGGCGCCATTTTGTCGGGCTTGGGCCCTCCCACGAAGGATCAGGTCCGAGACCTAATTGGTCTGGTGGAATTGGCGAAGTGCGTGTGTGCGTGCGTGCGCACGCGCATGCGCGCTTGCCTGGGGCCTTGGATCCCCACCCTCCGCCCGGCTTATACTGCGTTGCCAGGGAAACATAGGGCGGTGCCCTCCGGCTCCTACGGCGGCTCACTGAGACCCGGAAGTGCACGAGCCACTCGGATCCCCACCCTCCGCTCGGCTTGTGCTGTGTTGCCAGGGAAACGCCTAGTGGGAGTGATCTGACTCCAACAGGCTGCTCACTGAGACCCGGGAGCACGCAAGCCGCCTTGGGTCTCTGCTTTCCACACTGCGCTTGCAGAGTTGCCAGGCTGGTGATTGGTTGTCGGGCTGCTCGGCCTGATCTGCGAGCGGCTGATTGGGACAGGCTGAGAGTGGGAGTTCTCCTGGGAGTGTTGGGCCGTGAGCTGTGTGCCTGTGTGATCCAGCCAGGGCTCTCCTGGTGATCTATCTAATACATCAAAGCAATCCCAGACCGACAGCCAGAATGGGGAAACAAAGAAACATGTCACAAGTAAAAGATCAGAAGAAACCTCCAGAAATTGAACCAAATGAAACAGAGGGATCCAACCTTTCAGAGACACAGTTTAGATCACTGATGATAAGAATGTTTAAGGAACTTAGCGAGGACATAAAGAAAGATAGGGAAACCATAAAAAACAACCTGTTAGAACTAAAGAATACAATAACTGAAATGAAGAACACACTCGAAGGAATCACCAGTAGAGTAGATGAAGCAGAGGAGCGGATCAGCGATTTGGAAGATAAAATAGCAGAACTCACCCAGTTGGCACAGCAAAAAGACCAAAGAATAAAAAACAATGAAAATAGTTTAAGAGCCCTATGGGACAAGATGAAGTGCAACCACCTTCGAATCATAGGGATACCAGAAGGAGAAGAGAAGAAGCAAGGGGTTGAAAAGGTATTTGAAAAAATAATGACTGAAAACTTCCCTACCCTGGTAAAGGAAATCAACATACATGCCCAGGAAGTGCAGAGGGTTCCAAACAAGCTGAACCCAAACAGGTCCACACCAAGACACATCATAGTTAAAATGGCAAAGGTTAAAGACAGAGACAGAATCCTAGTGGCTGCAAGAGAAAGACAGCAGGTTACATACAAAGGAACTCCTGTTAGACTAACAGCTGACTTGTCTACAGAAACTCTGCAGGCCAGAAGGGAGTGGCAGGAGATACTCAAAGTGACACAAAATAAAGGCCTACAACCAAGATTGCTCTACCCAGCACGGCTATCACTTAAAATTGAAGGAGAAATAAAGAGCTTCTCAGAAAAGAATAAGCTTAAGGAATTCATTACCACCAAGCCAGCATTGCAAGAAATGTTAAAAGGACTTTTTTAATCAAAAGAAAGGGGTAAACAAGCTAACCCAGAGAGACAATTTAAGAAGATTGATGTCATATCAAGCAGATATAAAGGAAAAACTGATGGTTGATGATTGGGAGGGAGTGGGGAAGAGGGAAGGGGGAAGGTTTTGGACAGTGTATGTGGGACTACAATGTTGCCGCAGGGTTATGGGGGCAGTTCTGGGAATGTAATTGGTAATGTTGTGAAGAGACTATTATGTTGTGAGAAATAAGTCAGTCGGAGAAGGACAGGTACCATGTGATCTCACTTGTGTGTGGAGTCTGAAGAACTGAGTGAATGATCAAAGTAAACAGACTCATAGATGTAGAGGAAAAACTGAGGGTTGCTAGTTGGGAGGGGGTGGGGATGGGGGAAGGGGCAGGGATTAGACAGCATAAATAGACTACTACAATATTGCCACAGGGATATGAAACACAGTTCGGGGAATATAATAATGTTGTAAAAATTTTGTGGCGTGTCAGATAGTCACATGTCTTGTTAAGGAGACCACTTCATGGATGGAGTAGAGGCTTGATCACTGCACTGTACACCTGAAGCTGATGTTGTATACTATTGTATGCCAACTGCAACTGAATATGTGGGTGGTCACGGGTTGTGGAGTATGCTGTGGAGGCGAGTCAGGGGAGTTGTGATGGATATGTATGATATGGGGGGGAGTGGGGTGGCGAACTGGAGGAGGGGGTTTTCACTTTGGGGGGGTAAAGAGTATAACTATTGCATTGTGTTGTACACCGAAAACTAATAAAAAAAAATACATAAAAAAAAAAAAAAAAAAAAAAGAAAGGAACAGAAAAGAACTTCAAAAACAACCAGAAAACAATTCATAAAATGACAATAACTACATACCTATCAATAATACTTTAAATGTAAGAGGACTAAATGCTAAAATTAAAAGACATGGGATAACTAAATTGATTTAAAATACAAGACCGATGCCTATGCTGCCTACAAGAGACTCACTGCAAATCTAAAGACACACACACAGACTGAAAGTGAAAAGATGGAAAAAGATATTTGATGCCAGTGGAAACAAATATAGCTGGAGTAGCAATAGTTATATCAGACAAAACAGACTTTAAAACAAAGACTACAACAAGAGACAAAGAAGGACATTACATAATAAGAATCCAACAAGAAGATATAACACTTGTAAACATCCATGCACCCAATATAGGACTCCCTAAATACAAAAAGCAAATATTAACAGACACAAAGGGAGATATCAACAGTAATATAATTATAGTAGGGGACATTAGCACCCCACTTACACCAGTGAGTAGATCATCCACACAGATAATCAAGGATAAACACTGGCCCTAAATGACACAACAGATTACACTGACTAAATAGATATCTTTACAAGATTCCACCTCAAAAAAGCAAAATAATTTTTTTTCAAGTGCATATCGAATCTTTTCCAGGATTAACCCCATGTTAGGTTACAAAACAAGTCTCAATAACTTTAAGAAGACTGAAATCACATTAAACATCTCCTCTGATCGCAATGGTCTGAAACCAGACATCATTAACAAGATGAAAACTGGAAAAAAACGCACAAATATGTGAGGCCTAAACAACATGCTACCAAACAATCAATGGATTAACAACAACAACAACAACAACAAAATGAAGGAGGAAATCAAAAAAATATCTAGAGACAAATGTAAATGGAAACACAATGATCACAAATCCATGAGCTACAGCAAAAGCAGTTCTAAGAAGGAAATATATAGTGATGCAGGCCTGCCTCCAGAAACAAGAAAACTCTCAATCTAACCTTACACCTAAAGGAACTAGAGAACGAAGAACAAATAAAGCCCAAAGTGAATAGAAGGAAAGAAATAATAAAGACAGCATAGAAATACAGACGAAAAAGGAAAAAACAAACAAAAAAACACTAGAAAAGATCAATGAAACTAACAGATGTTTCTTTGAAAAGATAAACAAAATTGATAAACCTTTAGCCCAACTCATCAAGGAAAAAAGAGAAAAGGCCTAAATAAATAAAATAAAAAACGAAAGAAAAGTGACAATAAACACCACAAGAATACAAAGGAGTATAAGAAGACTATGAACAATTATGCACCAGCAAATTGGGCAACCCAGAAGAAATGCATAAATTTCTAGAAACATACAACCTTCAAACATACTTATCTTTTAAATCATCCAAGAGTGAATCAAGAAGAAACAAATTCTGAACAGATTACTAGTAATAAAATTGAATCAGAAATCAAAAAACTCCCAACAATCAAAAATCTAGGACCAGATGAATTCACGTTTGAATTCTATCAGACATTCAAAGAAGAATTGATACCAATCTTTCTCAAACTTTTTCCACAAAATGAACAGGTGGGAAAGCTTCCAAAATCATTCTACAAGGCCAGAATTACCCTGATATCAAAACCAGACAAAAACAGTATATAAAAAAGAAAATTACAAGGCAATATCCCTGATAAACATAAATACAAAAATCCTTAACAAAATATTAGGAAGCTAAATTTAGCAATACATTAGAAAGCTCATACTCCATGATCAAGTGGGATTTACTCCAAGAATGCAAGGATGATTTAATATCTGGAAATCAATCAACTGAACTAATAAACAAATTCAGTGAAGTTGTAGGATACAAAATTAATATTCAGAAATCTGTTGGTTCCCATACACTAATAATGAAATACCAGAAAAAGAAATTAAGAAAACAATCTTTTACACTTGCAAAAAAAGAATAAAATACCTAGGAATAATTTAACCAAGGAAGTACAAGGCCTGTGCCCTGAAAACTAGAAATCATTTATCAAAGAAATTGAAGACAAAAAAAATGGAAGGATATACTGTGCTCATGGACTGGAAAAATGAATATCATTTAAATGTGCATATTACTTAACACAATCTACAGGTTCAATCCAATCTCAATCAAAATACCAATGGCATTTTTCATAGAATTAGAACAAATAATCCTAAAATTTATGTGTAATCACATAAGACCTTGAATAGCCAAAGCAATCTTGAGAAAGAAGAACAAAGTTGGAAGCATCTCATTCCCAGATTTCAATCTATACTACAAAGCTACATTAATCAAAACAGCATGGTACTGGAACAAAAACAGATGAAAAGATCAATGGAACAGAATAGAAAGCCCAGAAGTAAGCCCATTCTTACATGGTGTCTTTATTTTTTTAGGGCAGTGTTACTGGCCCTCATATGTGGGACCCGAACCGGGGCCACTGACTTCCCAAGCCAGCGCCTAACCACCGCGCAACTCGGCCAGCCCTTACATGGTCTCTTAATCTATTACAAACGAAGCAAGAATATACAAACAAAATGGGTGGTGAGCACACAATGTGATATACAGATATAGATGATATATTATAGAAATGTCAACTTGAAAACTATGTAATTTTACTAACCATTTTCACCCCAATAAATTTAACTCAAAAAAGATACAGAAAAAATGAAAGGGTAAATAGACAGTTTCTTTAATAAATGATGTTGGGAAACTGGACAGATACATGCAACAAAATGAAATGAGACTACCTTCTTACACCATACCCAAAAATAAACTCAAAATATATTAAAATCTTAAATGCAAGACCTAAAATGATAAAACTCCTAAAACAAAACATAGGCAGTAAAATCTCTGCATCCATCTTAGCAATATTTTTGGCTATGTCTCTTAGAGCAAAGGCAACCAATGCAAAAATAAACAAATGGATCTACATCAAACTAAAAAGGTTTTGCACTGTAAAGGAAACCATCAAGAAAACGAAAAGACAACCTACTGGGTGGGAGAAGATATTTGCAAATGATATATGTGATAAGAGGTTAATATCGAAAATATATAAATAACTCCTAAAACTCAACATAAAAACAAACCAATTAAAAAATGGGCAAAGGACCTGAATAGACATTTCACCAAAAAAGACATACAGCTGGCAAACAGATACATGAAAAGATACTCAACATCACTCACTAATCATCAGGGAAATGCAAATAAAAACCACAATGAGATATCACCGTACACCTTTCAGAAAGGCTATTTCCAAAGATACCAAAGAATAAGTGTTGGTGAGGATGTGGACAAAAGGGAACCCTCGCACACTGTTGGGATTGCAAATTGGTGTAGTCACCATGGAAAAGAGTTTGGAGGTTCTCAAAAAAAATAATAAAAAATAGAACTGCCTTATGATCCAGCAATTCCTCTTCTAGGTATTTATCTGCAGAAACCCAAAACACTAATTTGAAAAGATATACGAAGCGGGACAAATAAGTTTGCGAACTTGTTTCAATGATGTTTCTAACCTTTTTTGACATCAGAGGGATTATTCATCAGGAATTGTACCAACTGGACAAACAGTTAACCAAGTTTACTATTTGGAAGTGCTGAAAAGGCTGCATGAACAAGTTAGATGACCTGAACTTTTCACCAACCATTCAAGGCTCTTGCATCGCGACAATGCACCAGCTCACACGGCATTGTCTGTGAGGGAGTTTTTAGCCAGTAAACAAATAACTGTATGGGAACACCCTCCCTACTCACCTGATCTGGCCCCCAATGACTTCTTTCTTTACCCAATGATAAAGGAAATAGTGAAAGGAAGACGTTTTGATGACATTCAGGACATCAAGGGTAATGCGACAACAGCTCTGATGGCCATTCCAGAGAAAGAGTTCCAAAATTGCTTTGAAGGGTGGATGAGACGCCAGCGCCTAGCTTCCCAAGGGGAGTACTCAGTCCTCTGTTGCTGTCTTTGAACATGAAGGGAACCATGGACCAGGAAATGCAAGTGGCCTCTAGAAGCTCAGAAAAACTTTGGCCAACAACCAGCGAGGAAATGGGTTCCTCAGTTTAACAACCGCATAGAACTGAAATTGGGCAATAATCCGAGTGAGCTGGGAAGCAGGCGCATCCTCAGAGCTTCCAAAAAATATATTCAGTCCTGACAACAGTTTTTTGGGTTTATTTTTCCAGCCTTGGGAGACTCTCTAAGCAGAGGACCCAGTCACTCAAGCAAACTTCTGACCTCCAGAATAGTGAGATTAAAAATGTGTGCTGATCAAAAATGCTAGGTTATTAGTAGTTTGTTACAGCAGTAGACACTAATATACTTAGTTTCTTCACCTCTAAGAGGAGGATAATAACAGCTGTTTCTTTTGGATTGTGTGATGATTGAGCGAGAAAATTATCTATATCTATCTATATATCAATATGGAGAATGAATTTATTAGAGTACACAGCATATAATGGGCATCCAATAAATGGTGGCAAATGATGTTACATTAATAACAAATTGTTTGTTATATTTATGATGTATTTTCCCATTCATTATCATATTTTATCCTTATAATAATGATAGGTGAACAGCGTAAGAATTTTTTAAGCTATATAATGAATAAGAACCTAAAACATTAAGAGGGTTTTACCTTGTCACAAACCAGTAAGTGTCCGAGAGAGACTGAACCCCAAACTTCTGGCTACTGATTAAATGTTATTGCCACAGCTTACTTAAAAAGTGAATACTTCATGAAGGAGTTACTGTGATGGTGAGAATTCAGTTACACTACTGAGATATAGGGTAATATATTGTGGCCAAGCTATTGCTTGATGCCTCCCATGTTGCACAGGCTGGCCTAGGTTCTGAGAATGTACACTGAGTATTGGCAAGAAATAGAATTTCACAGTGTGTCGACTTTGGGACCACTCTCTAGGAGGGCTGTGGGGACTGTAGGATAGAGAGATTTGGATAAGACTGTGTAGAAACCAGCAATAAGGGACTTAGGAATCTGATATAGCTGTCTGAAGTGCAAAAACCGTGTAGCTCTTAAACCCAGACTGCTCTGGTTTTAGCCAAAGCCATTAATCCTCTCTGCTCCTTGCTTCTGCAGCTCACACACACCCCTCCCAAAAGTTCCACAATTCAGCTGTATTTCAAAGTTCAAGAATCTGTGATATAAATCCAGCATGATACCTGAAGCGAGAAAGCAACTGCCGGTAACAAAAACAAAGTCTATCTGAGATACTTTCATATATCCAAATCCAGAAACACAATAGTATAGAATCCTCCTAAAAAATATTGCTCCTACCTGGATAAATGGTGAACCAAGGCACACTCTGCTATTTCAGAAGCTGATGGAAAAAAAAAAACCACACACAAAAAACTCTTTTCTCTCTGCTGCCTTAAGCCGATTGCTGATCTTTATTCAGCCAATGTGTCAAGAGGAGGAATGACAGTAGGAAATGCATGGCAATTACCACACAGCAAAAACAAGATAATGTGTGCATGATGCAATCTCTTTCTCCTACACAGATAAATTTATGGAATACATTTATTTATTTTTTATTTTCATTTTTTTTTTTTTAGCTGAGCCATTCTGCCACCTGTTGGCAGCTCAATGGCAACTCAGCTTGGGCTGGCATCGAACCGCCATTGCTCAGATCTCAGCTCGCACTCTTGAGCGAGCTCTTAACCAACTGAGCCACTCGGCCAGCCCTGGACTACATTTAATATTAGCTCTGAGTTTGGGGCAACTTACTCCCTCTACTGGGCTTCAGTTTCCTCATTTGTAAGATGAATGGGGGAACTACAATAGATGGTAACTAAACTTCCAGGTCTAATAGTCTATAATTCACAGAAATATCAACTTAGAACAATCTGGAACATAAGCAGTACTGGGTCCTTATTTACCTTTTTTTCCCTGGTTTAAGCTTTGCTTAGGATTAGGAACCTCCAACCCTACCAATTCTAGGATCATAGCAAAGGAATAGAAGAATGTGAATTCTCAAATACGAAGTCTGACAATTAAGTTTGCAAACCTGTTGTAACGATGTTGCTAACCATTTTTCATATCAGACGGTTTATTTATTATGACTTTTTAATTTGTACAAGCTGTATAAACAGTTAACCAAGTTTAGTATTTGGAAGTGCTGAAAAGGCTGCATAAAAAAGTTAGACGACCAGGCCAGCCGAGTGGCTCAGTTGGTTAAGAGCTTGCTCAAGAGTGCCAGCTCAGCTCTGAGCAACAGCAGTTCGATGCCCAGCCCGAGCTGAGCAGCCGCTGAGCTGCCAACAGGTAGCAGGATGTCTCATCTAAAAAAAAAAAAAAAACAAACAAAAAAACCGAAACAAAGTTAGACGACCTGAACTTTTCTCCAACAACTTATGGCTCTTGCATCATGACAATGCACTAGCTCACACTTCACTGTCTGTGAGGGAGTTTTTAGCCAGTAAACAAATAACTGTATTGGAACACCCTCCCTACTCACGTGACCTGGCCCCCAATGACTTGTTTCTTTACCCAAGGATAAAGGAAATATTGAAAGGCAGACATTTTGGTGACATTCAGGACATCAAGGGTAATACAATGACGGCTTTGATGGCCATTCCAGAAAAAGAATTCCAAAATTGCTTTGAAGGGTGGACTAGTGCTGGCGTTGGTACATAGCTTCCCAAGGGGACTACTTCGAAGGTGCTTGTAGTGATATTCAGTAATGAGGTATGTAGTACTTTTTCTAGGATAAGTTTGCAAACTTAATTGTCTGATATTCATATTATGACAAAGATATCAACGTGGTAATTAATTGCATAAAAAATTATTGGCTAAGGGCCGGCCAAGTGGCGCGGTGGTTAAGCGCTGGATTGGGAAGCCAGTGGCCCCGGTTCAGGTCCCACATATGAGGGCCAGTGACACTGCCGTCAATAAAAATAAAAAAAAATTATTGGCTATATAGCATGGGACAGATATTGTACCAAGAATAGTGATACAGATTTTTGTGTGTGTGTGTGTGTGTGTGTGTGAGGGCAGTGTCACTGGCCTTCACACGTGGGATCTGAACCGGAGCCGCTGGCGTCCCAAGCCAGCTCTTAACCACTGCACCACTCAGCCAGCCCTCGCTAACTTTTTTTTTTTTTTTTTTTTTGAGGGCCTTGTCACTGGCCCTCATGTGGGACCTGAACCCCGGGGCCACTGGCTTCCTAAGCCAGCGCTTAACCACCGCGTCACTCGGCCAGCCCAAGGATACCGATATTTTTAAAAGGCAAAAAATCCTCAAGGGGACAAACAAAATATAAGTAACATTTACTTTAATGAGAATTAAATAACTGAAACAACATAATAAGCACTTTGCTGTTAACTAATTGAAGCATGAGAAATAAATCATTATTTGGAAAAACAAAAGACAGTATAAAAAATTAGAGAAAGAAGGTTGCATTTTAGTGAAAACTTTAAAAAGGTTTCAAGAAGAGGGCCAGCTGAGTGGCACATTGGTTAAGAGCTGGCTTGGGACGCCAGAGGCGTCAGTTCGGATCCCACATATGATGGCCAGTGACATTGCCTACCACAGCTAACAACAGCTCCACCTGGAGCTGGGCTGTGCGAGCCCTGGCGATGGTGTAGGCTGTAGTCCCTGCTGCAGTGGGCTGCCATAGGCTACAGTGAGTGGGCGGCAGCCAGCGTGAGCGGCCAATAGCTGTGGTGAGCGACATCCAGAGGCCGGCAACCGATCTGCCTCACCCAGGAAGAGCGCAATGACGATACCAACATGGGCCAGTGAGGCAACGTCCTCCACAACTAGACTGAAGAACAAAAAGACAGCAACTTGTCTGTTCCCTTGCCCGATTCTCCAACACTGTTCCCCTCCCCCAATTCCCCAATAAAATGTTTAAAAAAAAAAAGGTTTCAAGAAGAAATAGGACAGATGTTTATAAGCGTTAATACTTATACCTGTGAAAAGGAACAATTTGTCTTAACCAGGAATATATTTTTTTAAAAGTAGCCAAATTCAATAAAAGATTTATATGAAATGTATAGAAAACTTCATATTTAATTGTGAAACATTAAAAGAATTCTCAATAGGGCCGGCCGAGTGGCGCAGTGGTTAAGCGCTGGCTTGGGAAGCCATTGGCCCCGGTTCGGGTCCCACATATGAGGGCCAGTGACACTGACCTCAAAAAAAAAAAAAATTCCCAATAAAGTGAGGAAGGAGATAAAATTAACTAGCACTACTATTCAATATATTATTATAAAATTCTAGCTAATGAATTAAGCAAAAGAAAAGATGAATAAACATTAGGAATGATGGAAAAAAAACTATCAGTTTGCATAAATAAAGAGTGATGGATCAGTAGTAGATGAAAATACTCTAGTCAACATCCTTTGTAAACACCAGCAATAACCAATTAGAGAATGTAATGGGGGAAAAGGACCATTCATATTAGCAACAAAACCATAAAATTTGAGATACATTTAACAAAATATACTTAAAAATCTGTTTAAAGAAAAGATAAAATTTTACTAAGAACTCCTGCTATGGCTTTGATGGACAACTTTATACAAGAGACCAATTCACCCACCAAGAAAATTTAGAAAATTGGGATGTGTGTGTGTTTATTCCATCAGAGAGCTGCAAAGCCAAACAGAATTTGATGGGCAAAGATCCTGGAGTGAAGGGAAACTCATTGAGATGAGCCTGACTTGCTACACCCTTAACCCCTGTTGGAATTTGCTGACTGATAAGAAATAGGCAGAGAGGCTAAAAAATTAAGCAGAAAGCAGCAACTAAGAGAGAAGTTGAGCAGAACTTTCCACTGTCTCAGGGTGATGGTCAGACAAAAATCAAAGCTTAGAAATTCAAGTAACCCAGGTTTATAAAACAAGATTTGGGAGAACACAGAACAGAGAAATAGGTCTGATAGTATGATCCACATTTTTCAAAGAGGTATTTATTTATTTCTAAATGGCTGTGCGAGAGAACACAAGCATAAAAGAGATGTTAAAAGGATGACAAGCTAAGAAGAGTTATCAGCTGTCTCAGGGAGCTTGGGGCTCCAAAAGATGAACAATCTCTGATAAACCCTCCAAATTTCATTGGGGTTACTGAAGGACTACACAAAATAAAAGAGGAAGTGTGGGCCACAAAAATATAATGCCTTACCTTACTTAAAGTTATTTGGCAAAAATCAGTGTTCTAATATCAAAAATTATTTGTGATGATCTGTTAACTGAGAATTGGATTAGGAGATTCTTCAATGTTGTTGAATATAAACAATAATAAACGGAATAATTTGAAAAAAAAAACGCCTTACCAAAACAAACAAAAAACCTTCAGTCTCTGATTGGATTAAGTTTATCTGCTTCCACTTCAACTGGCTGACATAAGCTCAAGGAAATAGTTCTCTCTAAAAAATATAACAGAGGACTTCTGTTTACAGATAAGTGTCTCTTCCAAGTCATCACAATTAAAATCCTAGACATAATACAACAGAAAATCATTAGGTGGTGCTGAAAGGTGGAAGGAGAAAGACCAAGTGGTGTGGGACCTTGAGGTTTACAGAACAACACAGCTATGAAATGAAAACACTAACTTGAAAAGATATTTGCTCCCCCATGTTCATTGTAGCACTACATACAATAACCAAGGTATGGAAACAACCTAAGTGTCTATTGACAGATGAATGGATATATGTGGTATATACCAGTGCCAAAAAATATATACACGTGACTTGTATTCATATTTTGTTATTAGTATATATTGAGCATTACTTTTTTTTTTTTTTTTTTTTTTTTTTTAGCTAAGTCCTCCTGCCACCTGTTGGCAGCTCAGTGACAGCTCGGCTAGGGCTGTGCATCAAACTGCTGTTGCTCAGAGCTCAGCTCGCACTCTTGAGTGAGCTCTTAACCAACTAAGCCACTCGGCCGGCCCTTGAGTATTAAAATTTTAATAAAATTTTTTCCTTTCTTAAAATGTGTATGCATTTTTTGGCACCCTCTATATATACAATGGAATGTTATTCAGTAATAAAAAAGGAAATCTTGCATTAGCCCATATGTGACAATATGGATGGACCTTGAGGGCATTATGCGAAGTGAAGTAAGTCAGAGAAAGACAAATACTGCATAATCTCACTTATATGTGGAACCTAAAAATAAAAAGGAAAGAAAACCAAGTGCATGGATACAGACAACAGATTTGTGGTTGTCAGGGGTGGGGGTGTGAGAGAAGGGAGTCAAAAGGTACAAACTTTTGGTTTTAAAATAAATAAGTCCTGTGGATGTGATGTAGATACACCATGGTGACTATACTTAATAATACCATATTACATATTTGAAAGGTGCTAAGAGAGTAAATCTTAAAAGTTCTCATCACAACAAAGAAAATTTTGTTACTATGTGTGGTGACAGATGCTAAATAGACTTATTGTGGTGATCATTTTACAAAATATACAAATGTCAAATCATTATGCTGTACACCTAAAAGTAATATAATCCTGTATGTCAATTATACATCAATTTTTAAAAATCCAAGGAAAATGAAAAGTCACCAGCAAGACTGGTGAATAACAAAGAAGAGAAAACAAATAACCAATATTAGGAATGGAAATGAGTATATCATTAAAGATCCAATAGACATTAAAAAGATAAGAGGATGTAATAGTTTAAAGACTTTGGGCCAATAAATGTGAAAATTTAGAGAAATGGACATTTCCTAGAAAATATAACTTAAAACTGATAACAATATAATAAAAAATAGGAATAACCCTATAATTCTTAAAGAAACTGAATCTGTAATTAAAACTTGCCCCAAAAGAAAAATTGAGAACTTGATGGCATTACCAGTGAATTCCTCTAAAAGTTTAAAGAATAAATGGCATTAGTCTTAATAATCCCTTCCAGAGTATAAAAAATTAGTTTTACATCCCAATTCTTTTTTGAAGCTAACATAACCTCAATACCAAAATCTAACAAACACTTGGCAAGTAAAGAAAAATTAGACCAATCTCACAAACAGGGGTGTAAAAATTCTAAAACACACACACACACGTGTGCACACACACTCACACATATCCCATCCTGTAATGCAAAATAAGTAGAAAATCAGGGTTTATACCAACAATAAAATATTGGTTCTACACTTGAAAATCTATTAACGCAGTTTACCATATTAACAAAACAAAGGAAAAAATCTGATCAACTCATGAGATGCAAAAATAATCTGATAAAAATGAACACCCATTCACGTGTTAACTACTAACCTTATTGTGGCAATTATTTCTCAATATATATGTGTATCAAATCATCGTGTCCCTTAAACTTCCACAAGGTTATATGTTAATTACATCTCAATGATGCTGGGGAAAAATTCAACACACACTTATGTTTTGAAAAATCTCTGGGGGGAGTGGGGTGGTGAACTGGGGGAGGGGGGTTGTCACTTTGGGGGGGGTAAAGAGTATAACTATTGCATTGTGTTGTACACCTGAACCTAATAAAAAAAAAACAAGTAAAAATCTCTGGAAATCAAAAGTAAAAAGATACTTTCTTAATATGATGAAGGATATCTGCAAAGAAAATCTACAGCAAAAATCATACTTAATGGTGAAATAATGGAAAATTTCCCTCAGGTCAGGAATAAAATAGTAGATGCCTGTGATCTCCACTTATATTTGGCATTGTACTGGAGGTCCTAGGCAATACAATAAGGCATGAAACAAATATACATAGAAATTTGAAATAAAGAAGAGAAAATAAAATTATTTAAATATTTCATGAGACAGTAGATAAATTACTACTATTTTTCTTTTTTTTTTTGAGGGCAGTGTCACTGGCCCTCATATGTGGGACCCGAACCGGGGCTGCTGGCGTCCCAAACCAGCGCTTAACCACCACACCACTCGGCCGGCCCAAATTAGTACTATTAATTAATGAATTCATCAGTATCTCTGACTATAAGGTTAATATTTGAAAATCATACTGTATAACTACAAAAATGTTTAGAAAATGGAATTTTTAAAAATATACATTTATAATAGCATTGAATAACACTAAATATCTAAGAATTAAAAATTTGTACAAGATCCATATGCAATAAACTACCTACAAATATTGAGAAACATAAAAATCTAAATAAATGGAAGATATACATGTGCACAGATTGGAATACTACATTTTGGAAACATAACAATTACTCCATGTTAATCAATAAATTCAGTGCAATTGCAACACATTCCAAGAGGTCCTTTACTGTATGGAAATTGGGAACTTGATTCTAAAATTTAGAAGGACCAAGAGAATTACATTACTAGATTATCAAGACTTATTAAAATATTTTGTAATGAATTGAATATCTATTGGATATCTACACAGAAATGAATGACTCTCAAACCCTATCTGACATTACATACACACATATACATATATGTGCATATCTCAATATGTATATTGATATGTGTATATCAATATATGTATATATACACTATATATATATAATGTGTGTGGATATATTATATTTATAGCTTCTAGAAGATAACAGGGTAATATCGTCATGATCCTGGGATCGGCAATAATTTTTCTTTCTTTTTTTTTTTAAAGATTTTATTGGGGAATTGGGAGAGGGGAACAGACAAGTTGCTGTCTTTTTGTTCTTCAGTCTAGTTGTGGAGGACATCGCTTCACTGGCCCACGTTGGTATCATCATTGCGCTCTTCTCGGGTGAGGCAGATCGGTCTCCGGCCTCTGGACAGCCACTCACAGCAGCTCTTGGCAGCTCATATCAGCTGCCAGCCGCTCACGCTGGCTGTCAGCCACTCAATTTAACCTATGGCAGCCCACTGCAGCCGGGGCTGCAGCCTACATGTCACTGGGATCTCACACAGCCCAGCTCCAAGTGGAGCTGTTGTTCACCATCTTAGCTGTAGAGGGCAGTGTCACTTGCCCTCACATGTGGGATCCAAACCGGAGCTGCTGGCGTCCCAAGCCAGCTCTTAACTAATGCACCACTCAGCAGGCCCAAGAATTTCCTAAATGGAATAAAAAGTACTCACCATGAAATAAAAAACTGATCAATTAGATCACATTGAAATTCAGAACTACTGTTCATCAAACAACAACATTAAGAGAATAAAAAGGCAAACTCCACAGGGTGGGAGAAGGTACATGCAATACATGTATTTTACAATGGACTAGTACTCAAAATATTAAGAGCTACATATCAGTAAGAAAATTATAAACAATTGAATAGACAAATGCACCATTGATTTGAACAGAATTTTCAAAGAAATGTTAAAGACATTCAAATGGTAAACAGCAAATTAAACCAGAATAAAACTCATAAGGCTTCAGGGAAATACAAATTTAAACTACTATGAGATACCGAAACGTGCATATTCTATGCTACAAAGTGCTAAAAAGGATGGAGAGCCATAGGAACTCTCGTACACTGCTGGTGGATGGGTAAATGGGTACAAAAACTTATTAGAAACTGCCAAGGAGTTTCCAAAGTTGAACATATGCATATCCTAGGACCCAGCAAGCCTACTCCTAGTTAAACAAACAACAAAAATCATGATAGGTATTCAGCAAAAAAAAGTTTGCACTTGTTTTACTCAACATCACTCATCATAGTATAAAAAGAGACACAATTCAAATCCCCCTCACTGTAGAATGGATATATAAATTATGGTTTGTTTATAGAACGGAATACTACACAACACTGGAAATTAATGAACTAACTCTAGCTAGTACAAAAACATGAATGAATCTCAGAAACATTATGTTGAGTAAAACAAACTAGACACAAAGGAGTACATACTGTATTATTCTGCTTGTATAAACTTCACAAGCAGGTGACACTAACTGTAGTATCAGAAATCAGGATATTAGTTGTCTTTGAGGAGGGGGGTATGGACAGTGACTGAGAAAGTGCATGAAGGGATTGTTCAAAGGATTAGTTTTCTATTTCCTAATCCACATGGTGGTTACATGGGCTTATACATTTGAAAAATACTCATTGAGCTGAACACCTATGATTTTGCATTTTTCTATGTATGTTACACTTCTATAAAAAAGTTTAAACAGTGGGTGACCGGTTAGCTCAGTTGGTTAGAGCATGGCACTGCTAACACCAAGGTTGCCTGTTCGATCCCCGCATGGGTCACTGTGAGCTGCACTCTCCCTAAAAGGGTCAACTATGCCATTGTAGCATGAAAGCAATGTGTAACCAATGACCATGGCTGTTCCCCAATAAAATTAAAAAAAAAAAAAGTTTCAACAAAAAACTGCTGAAAAGGAGATCTAAATAAATGGCAATATAGCATGTTTCTGGCTGGGGAGAGCTAATTAACTAAAAGATACCAAGGTTCCCAAGTTTATACTTCAATGTAACACTAATGAAAGTGTCAACACAATTTCCTTAAAAAATGTCAAGTTTATTGTAAAGTTCGTAAGGAAATGTTTGCAACTAATTTAAAAAACTATACAAGGGCATTTGACCTAATAAATAACAAAACATACTATAAATCTAACAAACAAAACACTGTAGTACAAGAATATTTGCATATTGATACATGTATGCACCCAAATGCTGGAAACCCGTGTTGCCTCCTTGGAGGTGAAATGGGCGGCTGTTTTGGTAATGAGAAGATTTACATTTCACTATATCCCACTGTGTACTCTTTGGATAATGACCCTTATTTATTTATTATCATGAGCTACTTATTTATAAAAGCAAATTTTAAAGAAATTAAAGCTTATTACTGAGGTAAAAATAGAAAAAGAATCAGTGAAATGAAACATAGAGTCCCAGAGACAGATCCATGTGTATACAGGAATTTAGTGTAGGTCAAAAGAGCAATTTATAGGGCCGGCCGAGTGGCTCAGTTGGTTAAGAGGTCGCTCAAGAGTGCGAGCTGAGCTGTGATCAACAGCAGTTCGATGCCCAGCCCGAGCTGAGCTGCCAACAGGTGGCAGTATAGCTCAGCTTAAAAAAAAAAAAAGCAATTTATGATCAATGAGGTAATTACGGACTTTCGACAAATTACACTAGACAAATGGCTATCCATTTAGAAACAAATGTTAGACCCATTGTTCACAATGGAATATAATGTTAATACTACGTGTAAAAAACAAATGTACTCCTGAAGTGAGGAGGAGCTTCCAAAGGAAACCTAAAACTCATCAGCCATAAAAAGAAAGACGAATAGATTAATTCTAAACTTCTCTGAAACAAAAGACCTCATCAATAAAGTTAGAGCAACAGACTAGGATCTAGAAACAAAATATTAACATTCCTGACATATAATGATCTGATATGAATCAGTTGTCAAAGAAGCAACAAAATCCAAAATTGAGCAAAAGCTGTAGACAATTCACAACAGAATAATACAAATGCATAATAAACATATGGAAATATACCCAACAAAAATATACACACTAAAAGGTATTTGCATTTAAAAACTATGGAAGGATAATTAATGCATTAATTAAAAAGTCAGCTGTTGTAGGCTTGGGGTAGGAAAACAGGATTGATGATGATGGAGATAGGAGCCAAATTTCTGACGTATATCTATTTTATTTTATTATTTTATTTTTGAACTGTATATGTTAATTCGTTTCCTTTGTGTCCCAGAATTCTTTCAAAACCAATTATTTTTCCATTATTCCCTATCTCACTAAATGAATGGTACCATCATCCATCCAACAGCAGAATCAGAAACCTAGACCTCAACTTTCACATCTACATCTCCAATGTCCCCCATATTATTCTAAAGGTCTAATTTCATTCCCAAACTTATTTCAAAACATTTATTTTTCTTCACATATTTCACTACAACCCTAGTGCAAGCTATCATGAACTCACTGTTGCCCACTGCTAAAGCCTCATTCACATAAGAAATATTTATTAAGCACCTACCTTGTATCTGATACCATGCTAATAAGACAGGCTAGTTAGTGTAACAATTAGGCAATTAGGAATTCCCAGGTAGGATGAGCAAAAGATAAACATATCTCCAAGGCCTCTGGCCTCAGCCCTGACACCTCCCCCCCACCCCCACCCCAGCCAAAAGCCACAGCCTTGAGACAATTTACTACTACAAGACCAGGGACGACAAAAACTATCCTAAAAAGCCTCCTCCAGGCTGAAACAGCCAAGGAAATAAATCTAACCTGTTGGAGCAGGCGCCAGTTTCCCCCCAGATAGGCTGGGAAAAGCATATAAACAGAAGCCTCCCCCCTAGTCAGCGGGCACTCCAGTTTCGGATGCACCCTCTCAGAGAGCTGTATCTCTTTGCTCTAATAAACTGTTCTTTTTCTGCAAACTTTGCCTCTCTGGTCCGTGTCTCCATACTTCGGTGCTGCGAGACCATGAATCCCGGACATACACAAATCATCCTCCATCACTAACTGATGACCTGGAATCAAGTAGTCTCCTTCAAATCCATCCTACACACTGCAGCCATGTTTACCATTTCAAAATCCGATTTTGTCAGTAGCTCCCCCACCACATGACTTCAATCGCCTCAGAGTAATCTTAAGGAAATTATTAACCTAGGAAAAACTTAACTGCATGGTTAGGTACAAACTGCTTCTTCAGCCCTATATTTACATCAAGGTCACATCTACCATAATGTCAAGCCACATGGCCCTCCTTTCAGATCCCACAAGGCACCATGTTGTCTATATTGCATTGACATCATCTCTCCATCAACTCAATAGCCCTTTGCCGAGTATACTCTAAAAAACCAAAAAAGCAATCAGAATATACAGCATTCTATAATAATGTGTTTTTATAATTAAATGTGCAAATGATGACATTATACATATACACAAACTGATTAAATACTCTGATTAAAGGCAAAATTATCAGACTGGATGCACAAAGACTATATAAGACACACCTAAAATATAAGAATGTAGAAAGGTTGAAAATAAAAAGATGGAGGGCCGGCCAAGTGGTACAGTGGTTAAGCGCTGGCTTGGGACACCAGTGACCCGGGTTCGGATCCCACATATTAAGGCCAGTGACACTGCCCTCTTAAGAAAAACAAAACAAACAAACAAACAAAAAACCCTAAGGAATAAACAATCTTTTGGGCCAGCCGACTGGCGCGGTGGTTAAGCGCTGGCTTGGGAAGCCAGCGGCCCCGGTTTGGATCCCACACATGAGGGCCAGTGACGTTGCCCTCAAAAAAAATAAATAAATAAATAAAAAGATGGAAAAAGATACACTAATCAAAAATTAATCAAAAGAAAACTGGTGTGGCTAAATCAATATCAGACAAGGTAGACATTAAGGCAAAAATCATTACCAGCAATAAAAAGAGATACTTCAAGATGATAAAAGATTCCTTTCACCAGGAAGATATAAAAATTCTGAATATGTATGTTCCTAACATTGTTCCTAACACGGCCAAGTGGCGCCGTGGTTGGGTGCTGGTTTGGGAAGCCAGCGGCCCCGGTTCGGGTCCCACATGTGAGGGCTAGTGACACTGCCCTCAAAACAAAACAAAACAAAACAAAAAAGATGAGGTAAGATAAGAGGTGAAGAAAAACTAGACAAAATAAGAAAAAAACAAATATTGGGTAGTTGGAAAAGTCATGACTCATTTTTGCAACGAAAAACAGAAAAAATACGGCATGACTTTCCCGACAACCCAATACAATATCAGAGTGGGAGATTTCAATCCATCTTTCTCAGTAACTGATGGAAGAAGGAGAAAAATAATCTCAGCAAGGATATACAGCACCTGAATAACATGAACACATTGGACCTAGATGACCTATTTGAAACACTATACTCAACAACTGCAGAACACACATTCTTTTCATAAACACATGGAACGATGATACACAGTGAACAGAGTGTAGGCCAGAGGTCAGCAAACTTTTTTTGTAAAGGGCCACATAGTGAATACTTTAGCTTTTGCAAGTGTCATAAAATTACTATTACATATTTTTCTTTTTTGAACCACCTTTTAAACATGCAAAAATACATTTTTAGATCGAGGGCCATACAATAACAGTCCAGATTTGGCCTATAAACCACCATTTGTTGATCTATGTTGTAGGCCAAGAGGCAACTCTCAACAAATTTCAAAGAATTGGAATTTTATAAAGTATACTCTCTGGCCACAGTGCAATTAAGCAAGAAATAAATAATCAAATGACAATTGGAAGAGCTCCATTATTTGAAAACTAAGAATTACATTTCTAAAGAACTCTAGGTCTAGGGGGAAGTCACATTGAAAATTAGTGATTTAAACTGAATAAAATTGAAAATAATGCATATGAAAACTTAAGGGGTACAGCTAAATTCATGCTTAGAGGGACATTGTGACCTTAAAAGCATACATTAGCAAAGAAGAAAAGTTGAAAATCAGTGAGTAAAGCATCATCTCATTAAGTTAAATCAAGAAAAACAATTAGGGCCGGCCAAGTAGCACGTTAGTTAAGAGTTGGCTTCCAACCGGCTCCCACAGGCTCCTGTAGCTAACTGTGTGCATACCACTGGCTCTGCCCGCTATCACTGCCTGCCCTGGCCCTTAGCCTCCAAAACAGGAGATGCTGCTGAGGACACTCACAGCTCCTGCTGCCACTTTAGACCCCGCACAGTGCTCACAAAGGACCATACAATGGTCCAACAGCAACAGAACACATATTTTTTTCTCAAGTACACATTCAATATTTTCCAGTATAGATCATACAAGGTGTGATCAAACAATACAGTGACTCTTTAAATAAAAAAATTATTACAGTAGAAGCCACATTGCCATTAATCCCCTCAAAATACTCCCCCTTGCTTCGAGCACACTTATCCCATGGTTCTTGCCACTTTCTGAAGCAGTTCTGGAAGTCCTTTTTCATGAGTGTCTTTAGTTGTGCTGTCGTGGCTGCCTCAATGTCCTGAATCATTTTGACTTTGGGGAAGAGCCAGAAGGCACACGGTGCCAGATCCAGTGAATAAGGCAAATGAGGATACACTGTAATGTTTTTATTTGGCAGAAATTCCCATATACCAGAAGCGATGTGTGACATGGAGCGTTGTCATGATGAAGGATGATTTATGGCACACTTTAAAACACAGCTCTCAACTGTAGCTCACACCTGACTGACTACACTGAACAAGTTAAAACTTGTAACACACTGTTACTAAGGTTGGACGCATCTCTTCCCATATTGAAGATCCCTGCCTATCCATTGGATGACAATTGGCAGCAGCACTCACCTCATTTAAATAAATAAATTAATTAAAAAATAAATAAAAATAAAAACAAAGATTTTCTTGGGGAATTGGAGGAGAAGAACAGCGTTGGGGAATTGGCGAAGGGAAACAGACAAGTTGCTGTCCTTTTGTTCTTTAGTCTAGTTGTGGAGGACGTTGCTTCACTGGCAGATGTTGGTATTATCATCGCACTCTTCCCAGGTGTGAGGCAGTCGCTCGCTGGTCACTGGACAGCAGCTGGGCAGCCCCACTGCAGCCTACACTGTTGCTGGTGACTCACAGCAGCCCAGTTCCAGGTGGAGCTGTTGTTCACCATCTTAGCTGTAGAGGGCAGCCTCACTGGCCCACATATGTGGGATCCCCGCCGGGGCCCTGCTGCTCAGAGTTGGTGTCCCAAGCCAGCTCTTAACCAACGCGCCACTTGGCAGGCCCCACCGTATTTTCTTTTTAATCACAATGGGAAGGTTCCTTGTCACTCATCATTTTTGGTATGGCAATTTCTGTGACATAAAAACATTATGGTGTGTTCTCATCCACCTTATTCACCAGATCTGGCACCATGCGTCTTCTGGCTCTTCCTTAAAGTCAAAATGACCATGAAAGTTCAATGTGTTGAACAGATTCATGACATCAAGGCAGCCATGACAGTGCAACTAAAGACAGTCACAAAAGAGGCTTCCAGAACTGCTTCAGAAAGTGGCAAGAATGATGGGATAAGTGTGTTTGAAGTGAGGGGGAGTATTTTGAGGGGGATGAATGGCGATGTGTCTTTTACTGTAATTTTTTTTTTAAAATTTAAACATTCACTGTATTTATTTATTTATTTATTTATTTATTTTTTTAGCTGAGCCATCCTGCCACCTGTTGGCAGCTCAACCGCAACTCAGCTCAGGCTGGCATCAAACCACCGTTGCTCAGAGCTCAGCTTGCACTCTTGAGCGAGCTCTTAACCAACTGAGCCACTCGGCCGGACCTCAAACATTCACCGTATTTTTTGATCACTCCTCATGTGTTATGTCACAAACAAGTCTTGGCAAATTTAAAAGATGGGATCATACTAAATATCCTTTCCAACTAAAATGGTATGAAACTAGAAATCAATAGCAGGAGGAAAACAGAAAATTCACAAATACATAAAATTTAAACAATATACTCCTGAACAACCAATGGGTTAAAGATGTAATTCAAAGGGAAATAAAAAATACCTTCAAACAAACAGATGGAAAGACAACATACCACAACTTATGAGATACAACAAAAGAAGTGCTAAGAGAGAAGTTAATAGCAATAAATGTCTACATTTAAAAAAAGAATGACCTTGAGCCGGCTGAGTGGCTCAGTTGGTTAAGAGCTCGCTCAAGAGTGTGAGCTGAGCTCTGAGCAACAGCAGTTCGATGCCCAGCCCGAGCTGAGCTGCCAAAAGGTGGCAGGAGGGCTCAGCTAAAAAAAAAAGGAAAAAAAGGATGATCTCAAATTTTAAAATCTAACTTTACACATAAGGAAACAAAAAAACAAAACAAAAAAACACCTACGTCTAAAGTTAGCAAAAAGAAGGAAATAGGGCCGGGCGAGTGGTGCGGTGGTTAAGCACTGGCTTGGAAAGCCAGCGGCCGCGGTTCGGATCCCACATATGAAGGCCAGTGACACTGCCCTCAGAAAAAAAAAAAAAAAGAAGGAAATAAATATAAGAATGAAGATAAATAAAATAGAGACCAGAAAAAGAATAGAAAAGATCAGTGAAACTAAGAGCTGGTTTTTGGAAAAGATAATCAGAATTGACAAAGTTTTAGCTAGACTTACTAAAAAACAAAAGAGATAAACAAATAAAATTATAAATGAAAGAGGAGGAATATGACTGAGACCACAGAAATAAAAAGGATCATAAGATACTATTATGAATAATTATATGTCAAAAAACTGGACAGTGTAGGGGCCAGCAGAGTGGCTCAGTTGGTCAAGAGCTCACTCAAGAGTGTGAGCTCTGGGCCGGCCGAGTGGCGCGGTGGTTAAGAGCTGGCTTGGGACGCCAGTGGACCCGGTTCAGATCTCACATATGAAGGCCAGTGACACTGCCCTCAAAAAAAAAAAAAATGTGAGCTCTGAGCAACAGGATTACCGGTTCGATTCCTTGCCCGAGCTGAGCTGCCAACAGGTGGCAGGATGGCTCAGCTGCTAAAAAAAAAAAAATCACATAAATGACAGCATGAATTTGAACTCTATGCATCACTCGCTCTTGAAATACCAGTCTCTGAATTCATCCTACATTATCTCCCATATCTATACCATTTTATTAGAAGTAAAATGGACCGGGCATGCTGCCATTTTATTTCTAAATGATATTCTAATTCAGTCCAACTCTACCTTCCCCTACTCCAGTCCCATGCCACTGCCACAGCTGTCACCATCACCACCACAGCCACCCTGGTACAAGCTATCATTATCATTCATCAAAAATGCTGAAAGAGGCTTTTAATTTGCCCACAGTGGTATGATACGGAGCCTTCCTCCTCCACTTTTAACTGTTTTCTTTGTTTTGCTTTTTATTTTGAAATAATTTAAAACTTTCAAACAAGTTCGAAGAATAGAACATATTCTTTGTCCAGATTCAGCAATTACTAACATTTGTTGTGCCTCTATACCCATAAAAATTTCATGTGTACTTACTAGAAAACAAGATTATACTCTTATATAACAATTTATATACAATTATCAAAATCAAGATTTTTATCATTGATATAGTATTATCTAGAGTCCATATTAAAATGTCACCAATTATTCCATTACTGCCCTATACAGTTATCTTTTCCCTGTCCAGAATCCAATCTAGGATCGCACATTGCATTTAGTTGTCATATGTCTTTATTCTCTTTATAATCTGGAACATTTCCCCAGCCTTGCTTTGTTTTTCATGGCATTAACAGTTTGGAAGGAAAAAGACAAGTGATTTTGTAGCTTGTTCTCAATTTGAGTTTGTCTAATGCTTTCTTGTGATTATACTGAGGATATGGGTTTGGGACAAGAATACCACATAAGCAATTTTGTATCCATCCTAGTGCATCACAATAGGAATCACATAAACACGGAATTTTTTTTTTTTTAATTGGGGAACTGTTGGAGGGGAACAGTGCTGGGGAATTGGGGGAAGGGACCAGCCAAGTTGTTGTTCTTCAATCTTCCTTGTGGAGGGTGCCAGTCGCCATCTTGCTTCCCGTTGGCAGCTTGCGGCCTCTAAGCTCAAGGTGCTGTGTTCAATTTTAGTTGCGGGTGGGTGTCGACATCCCATGCGGGAGTCGAACCCGCAGCCTTGTTGTTAAGAGCTCATGCCCTATCCACTGAGCCATCTGGGCGGCAGCTCAGCTCAAGATGCTGAGTTCAATCTTTAGTTGCAGGTGGGCATAGCCCACTATCGAACAGGCAATCTTGTTGTTACACCAGCTGAGCCATCCTGCCACCTGTTGGCAGCTGAGGGACAGCTCAGTTCGGGCGCAGCGTTCACTGGCCCATGTGGGAATTGAACCGGTGGCCCTGTTGCTCAGAGCATGCGCTCTAAGCCAGTTCTTAACCAACTTAGCCACTCGGCCGGCCCCTACACACATGATTTTTGGTGTTAAGTTTGATCAATTGGCTAAAGCATCGACTGCCAGGTTCTCCAGTATAATACAATACCCTTTAAATTGGTCTCCTGGCTTCTGTTTTTACTTCTGCAACTGGGGGAGATCTGTCCCTATCTACTTCTCCATTCCTACTCCATCTTCCTATTTTGCTGTTCTTTTATAGTTTCTATTTATTTTATTTTTTTAAAGATTTTATTGGGGAATGGGGTAGGGGAATAGCGTTGGGGAATCGGGGAAGGGGAACAGACAAGTTGCAATCCTTTTGTTCTTCAGTCTAGTTGTGGAGGACATTGCTTCACTGGCCCATGTTGGCACTATCATTGCACTTTTCCAGGGTGAGGTAGATCGGTCACCAGCCTCTGGATGGTCGTTCACGGCAGCTCTTGGCAGCTCACTCTGGCTGCCAGCCACTTACTGCAACCTATGGCAGGCAGCCCACTGCAGCAGGGCCTGCAGCCCACTCATGGCAGCCCAGCTTCAGGTGGAGCTGTTGTTCACCATCTTAAGTATAGAGGGCAGTGTCACTGGCCGTCATATGCGGGATCCGAACCAGGGCCCCACTGCTCAGAGCTGGCACCCCAAGCCAGCTCCTAACCAACGCCACTCAGCCGGCCCTTTTATTACTCTTCATTATTTATTTATTTCAAGTTTACTGGGGTGTTCTTAAACAAGCATGTTTGCTCCTGTCTCAGAGCCCATGCGTAGGCCCAGGAAGCTCTTCCTCACCTTGCTTTGTATCTTTTAAACTCAGCTTAAACAGTGTCTTCCTAGAGAGGTCACCTCGTGTTGCCCTATCTAAATGAGGT
Organism: Aselliscus stoliczkanus; assembly: GCA_033961575.1. Taxonomy (NCBI): domain Eukaryota; kingdom Metazoa; phylum Chordata; class Mammalia; order Chiroptera; family Hipposideridae; genus Aselliscus; species Aselliscus stoliczkanus. The sequence goes on along the minus strand of CM066737.1, from coordinate 8,030,294 downwards.
GCCCCCTGCTTTCCCATCCCACAGAATCTTGTGTGTTTCCTTCCAATCGCTCCTCATAATTCCAATTATTTATTTATGAAATTAAAATTACATAGTCGATCTTCCCCAACTGGCTTATAAATTCCACAAGAGGAAGATCTTTCTTCTATTTAGTTCAGTCCTGCATCTCTTGCTCCCTACAGTGCCTGACACATACGTAATCAATAAATATTGGCTAAGTAAATCAGGAGCTAGTATTTGTTTATTAGTGTTATTTTAATTTTTTTATTAGTTTCAGGTCTATAAAACAATGTAATGATTAGACATTTATAACCCTCACAAAGTGATACTCCCCCAAGTCTACTACCCCTCTGACATCGTATGTAGCTATTACAATACCATTGACTATACAACCTATGCTGTACTTTATGTCCCGTGACTGTATTTAATTATAGTTGACATTCAATATTATTCTACATCAGCTTCAGATATACAGCACAGTGGTCAGGCATCTACACAATCTATGAAGTGATCTCCCCGGTAAGTCCAGTACCTATCTGACAGCCTATATAATCTTTACAACATTGTTGATTATATTCCCCATACTATATTTCATATTCCCATAACTACATTGTGTCTACTAATTTGTACTTTCTAATCCTTTCACCTTATCCCCCATCCCCCAACCCCCCTCCTCTCTAGCAACCATCAGTTTTTTTCTCCATATCTGAGAGTCTATTTTGTTTTGTTGGGAGAAGCTAGTATTCTTTAAAGCCATTCAAGAACAGGCCAGATTCTCTCCCTTAACTCAAGTACTGGCATCATAAGATACAGCCTAGTCTAAGAGAGATATTCTGGAGTCACGCTGACTCAGGTTCAAATTCCAGATCAGAATAACTGTGTATGAACTTGAACTTTCAGAGCCTCAGTTTCCTCAGAGGTAAGTTGATCATACCATCATTTACTTCACTGGGCTGTTAGGATTAAATTCTTGTAAAGCAAACTAGAGTCATGCTTAGAATGTAAAGAAAGCTGCATAAATGAAAGGATTAATCTTTCTGGATTAAGAGATATTCAATCTTTACAAGAAACACTCTTGCAAATCATACTGCTTAGCTTGATGGATAATCACAAGTACAGGTGAACGATTACTTCCCAAGGGAACTCAAGTCTTTCATGGTCAATTCTTCATACTCAGTTCTACTCTGGACCCAGTATTGGGAATAGAAAGGATTCTAGCTCACATCTAAGAAGCATTCCCCTAATGTTTTTCCAACAGGTAGGTATACTTCCATTGTATTTTCTCTGTCACTCTGTTACACCCCTTATTGCAAGTGGTTTTTTTGTTGTTGTTTTTTGAGGGCAGTGTCACTGGCCCTCATATGTGGGACTGAACCGGAGCTGCTGGCTTCCCAAGCCAGCACTTAACTGCTGCGCCACTCGGCCGGCCCTTGCAAGTGGTTTTGTATTAGTTATTTCTATGCATCTGAGTTGATCTCCCATTAGGTTTTGTAATAATAATTATAATAATAATAATGTTAGCAGCAAACACTTACTATCCAATGTAAGATGCCATTAATTCTAAGACATACCAATATTTTATATACCACTAAGAAAGTAGAAGTGCTGCCAAACCAATATAGTATGGCATTGATAAGTAAGACTCATCCTGATTTCAGGAATATTAAAATATGGAAAGAAAGTGTGCTTCCTAAAATTGAAGAAACATGGTCTAATGTCAGGAACTGTTCTAAATACTCCACATTTATTAAGTTATTTAAACCTCACAACAGCCCTGTAAGGCAGGTATGTTATATTGCCTCTCTAATCAATCCTCTCTGATTGAAATACCTTCTAAATATCTCTACTCTTCTCCATCCCCTCTGGCGCTACCATAGCCTGAGTCACCATCATGATCTCTCATCTCCCTCCATATCTTTCCATCATGAATTCTCCCTCCATATCGACTTTTGACTTCCTTGAGAGTCAACCCATTCTCTCGTGCCAGAATTAGCTTTGAAAAATACAATTTGGTCACGTTATTCCCTGTTTAAAGCCCTTTAATAATTTCTCTATGACCTTGGCATAAGGTCCAAACTTAGTATGGCCTAAAAGACACCACGCCACATGACCTGCATAATACTGTGTCTCTTTATTCTCATCGCCTCTCTTGGTACACTCCAGCCATAATGGCCTATTTCTTACTTCCCAAAATGGCACATGACTTTTCTCATAATCAGGAACTTCATACAACCTATTCCCGCTCCATGAAATATTTTCTTCTCCATCTCCTACCTCCCATCCCCATCACTACTGGGATGGCTAACAGCTACAGATCTTTATGTTCTAAGCTTGAGCATCACTTCATTAAAGAAACTTTGCCTGTTAATGTGCCCCTCTCCACTAAGCTAGGTCTGCATTTTAATTGCTTTATAACACTCTTTACTCCACAGCATTCATCCACCTGCAAATACTTGTTCAAAGAATGCCTTCCCTTTTAGACTGTGAGCTCCAAGGGAGCAGAAGCCAGTTCTATCTGATTCATCCTCACATCCTCAGTACTTAGCACAGTGAACTGATACAGTTCACATGCTCAATACACAGATATGAAAATGAAAATCATTTTTGTCTTTCACTAACAAAATAAAACAAAACAAAATGTAAAATAAAATCCACTTCTATAGTGCCATGAACAACCCCTCTTAGGATTTTGATTAGCATTATACTGAATTTTTAGGTCAATTTGGAAAGAATGTCAGTCACCTTTATGATATTATGCCTTCCTAATTATTAACCTGGTGTATTTCTCTATTTATTTATTTATTTATTTATTTATTTATTTATTTATTTATTTATTTTTGAGGGCAGTGTCATTGGCCCTCATATGTGGGACTCGAACCGGGGCCGCTGGCATCCCAAGCCAGCACTTAACCACCGCGCCACTCGGCCGGCCCTATTTTGGTATTCTTTAATGTCTCCTAATAAAGTTTAAAAATTTCAAAAGAAACCAAAAAAAAGAATAACTAAAGGCTCAAGAATCAGGTTCATGAAGTGGAATTTGATGATATCTGAAAAGTTCTTCAGAGACTGATGACATAGGAGCTCCAATAAGCAAACACTGAACTTACCATTTCTAGCCACTATGTTCATAGTCAAATCCTGTCTGGAGTTGCAGCACACCAAACTATCTGGAAAGCTGTCAGTCATTCATATGTACTGCTTATAGGACGCCAACCATCTTTGTATAATACAGGTTATAGCTCAAAGTATGCTTTTACTTACCCCTAAGAGGTACTTGGCAAAGCAACAAAACCATCTGTAGACAGAGACTCACAGAGCCACCAATTAGAGACAGCAATTCAGAACAAAATCACCAGGGAAGGAGAGATGCCCTGTGTCATTTGCACAATCGCCTCAGGCTGCTGGCCTGATTTACAACTGGCCCTATTCAAAGAGTGCACTGACTCATAGCCCCTTCCAACTCAGCACCCAAGTTCCAAAACACACACCGTGCAGACCGTGATTCAGAGCCCCGGCGCTAGGCTGAGGTTCCTGCCTCTCATCCCAAGAGCTACTCTCAATAGCAGTCCCTAGGGCTGCAGGCAGACAGATGAAGCTGTACATTGACGGGTAACTGCAGATTTGTAGTTTGTCCCCAGGGAGCAGGCGCTCTAATCAGGAATGTGCAATGTACATTGTTCATGCAACCTACCTTTACCTAAAAACGGGGACTCTGCAGACCAAACACAGCAATCATGCACATATACCAATCTCAGCTTCCAGCCTCCACTGAGCATAGAACTAGAAACATGGTTGTAGTGTGGATTCTGCCCAGGACCTCCAAATGCTTCTAAAGACTGCGTCATTTATAGATTTCTAAGCAGGCATTCAGAAAGCGGGAGGAAATAGCTTGTCAAGTAAAGATGAGAATGAGTTCTAACACCGAGTATTTACTTCTTTCAGCCTGGGTGATGGTGCAGCTGGAATATCACTTGTAACAATGAGATATTTTTGCAAACATTTGGCAAGCATATACCCATTTCCCAAGAGCAAGGGTTTCTTAAACTAATCCCAGCTGAAAAGTGAAAAAGATAGCTTGAAAGCAAGCAAGGAATGGGAAAGGGGTACGATACAGAATACAGACCACTGAAAATGAAGAATGCTCTTAATGAGTCACCAAAGGAGAAGGAAATGCAGAGGTTGATTAAGGACTCCAGGCACAAAAACAGCCGAGCCCTTGTGTCCATGAGAGACAGCAGAAACTTAAAAGTTAAAGAAGGAATGGAATTTAAAAAGAGGGGAGGGGAGAAGAATAACAGCATATATGGGCCAGTGAGACAAGTCAGAAAAACTGGTATGAATAAATACAGTGAAAGAAACAATCAAAAGTACAAGTTCGGACCGGCCGAGTGGCGCGGTGGTTAAGCGCTGGCTTAGGAAGCCAGTGGCCCCGGTTCGGTCCCACATATGAGGGCCAGTGACACTGCCCTCAAAAAAAAACACCAAAAAACAAAAAACAAAATTACAAGTTCAAAGTTCAACCACATCAGACTTCCTAATGTTGGCTAAACATTCCATTCACAATTCTTATCAATCTACCTCCAATATATCTCTCAAACCCATCTTCTCTGCTTCCCTAAGTGTCCAGGCATCACCCTACCACAATGGCATTATGATCTCACAATCACTCGGCCTACCCTTAGGCTGCATTAATCCATTCTTCACAGAGCAACCAGAGAGACAATTAAAATGCAAATCAGATTACTCCCTCACTTAAAACTATTCAAAGCCTCCCTACTGTTGTCAGGAAAAGGCTCAAGTCTGGAATTTGGCCCACAAGATTTTTTTAACAATTAGCAAAATCCTACCTCTCTGGCCTCAATTCCTCCGGCTTGGCCCCTCACTGTCAGTGCCACCCCAGCCTCCTCTCACTATCTCTAACGCATTGGCACCATGCCTTCCTACCTTAGGGATGATTAATGACCATTGCAAAGCCTCCATTAGGCCACTCACCTCTCTGGAACCAAACAAAACCATTGTCTTCACCCCAAAGGTGAGTTGCTTTCACATCCATTTTCTCCATTTCTCTTTCAAGTTCCTGATATCAACCTGGGAATCATGACTTCTTCTACACTCCTGTTCTCTTTTCCCTGTTACAAGATTCTCCTGCTGAGGTAATCATGGCTGCCCACCTAACCTACAAAAATGCCTCTGCTATCAATCTGGGGCCCTGGTTTTGGCTAAATCCAATGTTCCTGCTTTCATATTCAAAAACAGCTGCCTGCCTGGCCCAGCCTGAGTGGATCCATGTCTCTAACTGCTTCACAACCTAGAGTGATGCTCCAATATAAGAATACTAGAATCTTGGGCCGGCCTAGTGACGCAGTGGTTAAGCACTGGCTTGGGAAGCCAGCGGCCCCAGTTCGGGTCCCACATATGAGGGCCCAGTGACACTGCCCTCAAAAAAATTAATTAATTAATTTAAAAAAAAAGAATACTAGAATCTATGATTACAGATTAAGCATGGAAAACTAATCGAGGAAAACTCTTCATAACTAAGGCCCAAAATGCAGAGTAGTCATTATGTGAATAGAATTTTTTTTTTTTTTAATGTTAAGGAACCCAGTGTTTATTCTTAAACTCCTCATTTAAGGTCAGAAATGGATTAGGATCCCAAGTTGTTTGCCCCCATCTAAGGTTTATACTCATTAAAACCATATGTATTACGATACAAAGAAACATTTAGGAAGGATTGTAATCTTTAAGCAAATTGGAAATAAACTTCCTTAGAGCATCATATACTTAAGAGGCAAAACCCCAAATCACAAAATGTTACATACACAAGGGTAGCAGAACCAGTTGTCAGGATGAGCATTTGACAAATAGAAGCAATTCATGCAAAGCTGTAGTTCATCCAGTATGCCTGGGCAGTACCTCATTGCAGGTGTCTTTATACAGCATCCTTGCTATGTCAGCTTGATTGCCGTCTGCTGTGATTAATGACAGATATCTATTATCAGTCACTCTGCAAACTGGGCACTGCCAGTGACTACTGCTGTCGCTAAGCCGGTACTCATCAGACAAACACTTGGAATGATACACATGCAAACACAGGTCACATATCAACACCTCTTCAGGCAAATGGCATTCAAAACAATACCAGTCGAGATTTTCTGTTTCCCAGTCTATTCTTATCTTCTCATCCATGGTATTGGATGCTTTATTGAAAATTACCATTAATCAGAATGTCCATGTTGAGACAGGTTGTCAAATTTTCAGGGTCTTCCCTCTGTCTGTGGCTCCAGCATCGAAATTTTTTATCCATCTAGAAATCCCAAGATATCCATCTCATGCTAGCACTGTAGGTTCACACAGGTAAAATCCCCTCCCTGAGCTCCAAATGTAGAATATAGTAATGATAGCTAAATCACAAAACATGCTTTAAGAAATAAAAACACAACCACAATTGTTTAAAAAAAAAGGCCCAAGAATAAGAACGAAAGAAATATGTCCATGGAGCTGAAACAAAAGAGATTTAGGAACAGAGAGACCTAAAACCACTCACCTACTAGGTAACAGGCAGAGGCTGCGAGGAGTTCAACTCCCGTGGGGTAACACAAACCAGTAGTATCCACAGTGTTGGGGGGATAGCAAAGATAGGTCACTGCAGAATCAGGAGGTGAGTCAGGGATTTCCTGCCTGAGAAATGCTAAGATAAGTATACAAAGCTGAGACTGACAATTGTGGTACTACCAGGGTGGTAGAGAGAGCTATGCAACTGAGGCTTGCATCATGCTTCCCAATGCTCAAAAAGTAGACTTTTGGTATCCTCATGGAACCAAAGCCCCAAGCTGCCAACATAAGAACTGGTTCTGAACTAGGTAGCTGATCAAATAAAACATAATCCAGCTAGACCTAAAAGGGATGAGTATAGCAGATACAATAACTATGAATTTTCCCATTTAAGGTAAACTGGTAGTAAGTTAAAACTCCAAGCCTACAAAAACAAAATGTTTTAAATTGTAAACGAGTTCAACAAATGTGATGTTAAAAGTCCCAGAGAAATACAGTAATTTGAAAAAGAACTTTAAAATACATGTTTAGGGCCGGCCAAGTGGCGCGGTGGTTAAGCTCGGGCTTGGAAAGCCAGCAGCCTGTTTCAGTCCCACATATGAGGGTCAGTGACACTGCCCTCAAAAAAAAAAAAAAAAAAGTAAGAACAAGATGTTCTAAAATTAAAAAGACGTGAATCAGAAATGGTAGATATTTAAAAATAGAAATCGTGTAAATCAAGACTATAGATTCTGAAATAAACCTCAAAGGACAGCATAAACCCTAGACTGGATATGGCCAAGGAAATAACTAGTGAATTTTAAGATGTTTCTGAGGAACAAACTCAGAATGAAACACTGAGAGATAAAGAAATTGATAAAGTGAAAGTTGAGAGATCTGGATAACAGATTTGAAAGCAACAACCAAAGCATTTCCAGAGGTAGAAACAGCAGTTCCAGAGGTAGATAATAGTATAGAAGAGTGATAATGGCATATATACTCATGTGTGTGTGTGTGTGTGTGTGTGTGTGTGTGTGTGTGTGTGTATACATATATATACATATATAATTTTATACTAATTTAAACAATCATATAATAGTGTTGGCAAAAGAAAGACTTTTCTTGCATACATATTAAACTAAAAGAGTTTATTACGTACAGACTCTGAAAAGAGAAAATAATTGCAAGAAATAACTATAAGAAAATATACAAGAAACTATAAACTACAATACTTTTGAAAATCTTTAATTTTTTATTTATTTTTTATTTTTTTTTGAGGGCAGTGTCACTGGCCCTCATATGTGGGACCCGAACCGGGGCCGCAGGCTTCCCAAGCCAGCGCTTAACCACCGCACCACTCGGCCAGCCCAAGACTTTTTAAAATCTTAAGCGTCCTTCCCAGTTAGTCAATTGAACATAAGCATTTGTTTCTGCTTTGTACTGAAACCCAACCGAAGTGGCAGTAAAAGGAGTTATTTTAATCCACAAACCAACAAGGACAAAGAGAAAGGAAGATATGACAATAAAAACATTTCACGTTAAGCGCTGGCCTGGGAAGCCAGCGGCCCCGGTTTGGTCCCACACATGAGGGCCAGTGACACTGCCCTTCAAAAAAAACCAAAACAAAACAAAACAAAAAAAAAACATTTCACAAGACACCTCCAAATGTATTTATCACCCAGATACAAGAAGTTGGATCTGTATCTCCAATGAAGACACTTAGAATATCCATTTCTGTTGAATATTCTCAGTCGAAGAGAAAGGACCTAAAAACACTGACATCATATTTCTCAACAAAACACCTCAGCAGACAATATACATCCTCTTTCAGCATTTCCAAACAGGTTTTAATGCTCCACTTTTAACTAGGAACAAACAACCAAGGAACAGAAGACCCATGAGGAAAGCCTCTAACATGAAAGATAAACAAAAAAAAATTGGAGAAAACAAATAAATTTGGAGAGAAAAGACTTTTCAAGGAGATGAAAAGCATAAAAAGTTATATCTTTAATAACCTTGGAGAGTGCTGGCTGAGTGGTTCAGTTGGTTAAGAGCTCATTTAAGAGTGAGAGCTCTGAGCAACAAGGTCGCTCGTTCGATTCCTGGCCCGAGCTGCCGCTGAGCTGCCAACAGGTGGCAGGATGGCTCAGCTAAAAAAAATTAAAATAAACAAAATAACCTTCGAGAGATCAGACAAATATTGCATCCAGGAAAAGAGAACAAGTTTCTATAAGAAGGGATAATTCAAAGAATAATTTTTAAAAAAACATTAGAAATTAAAATCATGATAGAGGAAATGAAAAACTCAATAGAAGAGGTGGTGGATAAAAGTGAAGATATCTCCTGATATCTCTCCTGATTAAACAAGAAGAGAGAGGACATAAAAAAAAAAAGTAAGGAAATTTTAAAAACCCACCTTGGAAGGCCAACATTTAAATAGTAGGAGGCAGAAAGAAACAGAAAAAGATAAAGAGGTAGGAAGGTTTGAGTGGGAGAAGAAAGGGGGAGAGGAACAGAGAAGAAAATGGCAGTAAGAAAATTCTTATAGAAGAGTCAATTGAGTACTCAGCACAATGGATGAAAATAAATCACAAGAAGACACAACATTGCTAGAACACTGGGAATAAAAAGATTCTTCTACGTTGTTTCAAGAGAAAGAGCGACAGAATGTCATGCACATATGTTCAGGAATCAGAATAGCTTTGGACTTCCTAACAGCAATCCTAGAAGCTGGAAGGGAGTGAAGCGATGCTTTCAAACTTCTGAAGGAATCTAATAGGATATAAATACTGAAAGAATTATTTGAAATGGTTGGAAATGGCTGCTTCTGGGAAGAAGGCAAGGAATTACTGTTCTTTGTAACAAACCTTGGAGAAATATTTGATTTTAAACTAAGCTCCCATAGAATTTTGATCAAGATCAAAACAAATTTTTTAAAATCATATCAAAATATAATGACTAGCTTTAGGCTGTTAACATTCAAAAACAGAATAAACAGATAATGTCCTATAAAAATGATAGAAGAAATAGCAAGCTGGAATAGAACAGAAATTAAACCCAGAGATTAAACCTAAAATTTCCCTCCACACACCTAGAGTGAGGGTGAAAGGGATCACACCAGAATCGAAAGTCAATTTTATTAAACTGTCATGAATGTTAATCTTACCTTTTGCAAACTGTTCCAGAAACTGAAAAAAGATGAAAAACTATGTAACCTATTTTGTTAGCTTATATAATATTGATTTCAAAGTTGAATAGAAACAATAAAAGCAATTTATAAACATCAATAAATTTCTAAAGGGCAAACACAAATAAATATGGCCACATATAACCCATAATCAAGTAAATTTATCCCAGAAAAGAAAGGACAATTTAATATCAATTAATCTATCTATGCAAAGCACAATTCTGATAAAGCAGGCAATTAAAGGTGTTGAATTACCTACAGTAATTTAAAAACATGTTAACATATTATATCAAAGGAAGTATATGAAAATCTCAATAAATGAAGAAAAAAAGCATGCAATGAAATTCTGCTCTTATGATCAAAATCTTAGCATATTAGCACATTAGAAATACAAGGGAATTTCCTTCATTTGATGAAGAATATCTACCAATAACCTATTCTGAATATTGTACTTAATGGAGACACTTTAGTAAAAATCTCACTCAAGTCAGGAAGAAGACTAGGACTGTGCCATCCCTGTCACTAAGCCATATTATATTGTGTGTTTTAGCTAAAACAATAAGAAAAGAAGTAATACATCAACATAAGAATTTTAATAGGAAGACAAAATTGTTAATATTTGCAGGCGACATAAAAAATATAGAAAATCCAAAAGGATCAGTAACAAATTATAAGAACGAATAAGAATCTTCAAAGATGCTAGACACATGACCAGCTTACAAATATCAATTAGGAAATCTAATAGAAAAAAGGATTCTAATTAAAATGGTCATAAAAATAAAAGGCATTGGTAGTTCCAAAATAGTTACAGGGATGTAAATATAGCATAGGGAATATAGTCAATAATGTTACAACAATTATGTATAGTGCTAGGCTAATCGGACCATTGCAGAAATTATATAAATGTCTAACCACTATACTGTACATCTGAAACTAATATAAAATAATATTGAATGTCAACTGTAACTGAAAAAAAGAAATAAATAATTTTATTTTATTATTATTATTATTAGTTTACAGATGTACAAAACAATGCAATAGTTATTTTTTTCACTCCTTACAAAGTGACTCTCCCCTCCCCCTCCCTTGCCCCCCCACCCGATATCATACATATCTATTACAATTCTATTGACTCCATCCCTACACTATATTCCACATTCCATGACTATATATGTGTCAAATTATGGTTGACATATAATATTGTTCAGCGGCAGCTTCAGATGTACAGTGCAGTGGTAAGGCCACCACACCTTTTTAAAAATTATAAAACACAGCTAAATATGTACATATTGGAGTTTGTATAGCTTTAAATACTTGTACTAGGCAAGAAAAAACTCAGATCAAGGATCTAAGATTCCACCATAAGAAACTTGAAAATGAAGAGCAAATTAAATCCAAGGCAAGCAGAAGGAAGGAAATAATAAAGACAGAAGGATTCAATGAAATAGAAACACAATAGGGAGAAATCAATGAAACTAATAGCTAGTTTTTTAAAAGTTCAATAAAATTAGTAAACTTCTACCCAGATTGATAAAGAGAAAAAGAGAGAAGATAAAAATTACCATTATCAGTAATTAAAACAAGCATGTCACATTACATGTCTTTCAAACATTAAAAGGATAAGAAAATATTATGAACAAATTTATGGAAATAAACTTAATATAGGTGAAATGAACAAATTCCTTGAAAGACATAATTCATCAACTCTCACCTAAGAAGAACTAGATATCTTGACTAGCCCTTTATCTATTAAATAACTTAAAATCATAGGGAAAAACCTAACCATCAAAAAAAAAAATTCCAAATTGAAAAACTTCAAAAAGCCCAGATGGCTTCACTAGTGATTTCTACCAAGCACTTAAGGAAGAAATAGTAACAATTCTACATAAACTTTTCCAGAAAATAGAAGAGGAAGGAACTCCCCAACTCCTTTTATGAGGCCAGAATAAATCTTTACCAAACCAAACAAATATAAGAAAGGAAAATTAAAGGTCAATATCTCGAATGAAACAGACACACACACAAAAAACAAACAAACAAACAAAAAAGCCCCCAAAACCATAAAAAAAAACCATTAGCAAATGGAATCCAGGAATATATAATAAGGCGGGTTAACACTTGAAAAATGATCACTGTAACTCACCATGCCAATGTACTTAAAAAGATCATTTGAATAGATACAGAAAAGCATTTGAAAAATCCACCATATGTTCATGATAAAACCCCTCAGCAAACTACAAACAGAAGGGAACGCCCTGAACCTTATCAATGGCATGTAAAAAAATCTGAAGCTGACTTCATATTGGCTGGTTAAAGATGGAATACTTCCCCCTATAAGATCAGGAACAAGGAAAGGAGATCTGCTTTAACCACTTCTATTCAACATTCTGTTAAAGTGCCTATCAAGTTCAAATACGGCAAAAACAAAACAAGAAAAAAGTATACAAATTAGAAAACAGGAAATAAAACTCTTTATACCCAGACAACAAAATAATCTACACAGAAAATCCCAAGAATCTTAAAAGTAATGAGAATTAATAAATGAGTTTTGCAAGGTCATGGGATATAAAGTTAATATATAAAAATTAACTGTACTTCTTTTTTTTTTTCAACAATATTGGTAATGGTTTTTTTTTTTTCATCTCAGTGTTAGATACACGGGTGTTCCCTTTTTGACATGCAATATTATTTTATATTAGTTTCAGGTATATAGCATAGTGGCTAGACATTTATATTTAAGAAGTGATCCCATCAATTAGTCTAGTACCCACCTGGCACTATACATACTTATTACCATATCATTGACTATATTCCCTATGGTGCACTTTACATCCCCCATGACTACTAACTGTATTTCTACATACAATAAACATTCCAAAGTTGAAAATTTTTAAATGTCTTTATAATAGCACCAAAAAAATGAAATACTTAAGATAAATTTAATAAAATACATGTAAGACCTATACACTAAAAACTACAAAATCATTGTTGAAAAAATTTAAAGAAGAAATAACGAAAAGATATACCACATTCGTGTATCAGGAGACGCAAGATTGTTTACATGTTATTTTTCCCAAAATTGTTGTGTAAATTTAATTCAATTCAATTAAAACTTCCAGCAGGATTTTTGGGAAGATACTATCAGTTGGATAGAAAATTTATGTGGAAATACAAAGGCCCTAGGACAGCCAAAACAAAGTTGGAGGATTTATAATACCTTATTCCAAGATTTACTATAATGCTACAGTAGAGTTTCTCAGCCTCAACACGATTAACATTGTTGGCTGGATAATACTTTGTTGTGAGAGGCTGCCTGGCCTCTACTCACTAAATGCCAGGAATACCACCCTCCAGTTGTGACAATCAAAAATATCTCCAGACTTTGCCAAATGCCCCTGAGGGGTGCGGGGGAAGTGTCCCAGTTGAGAACCACTGAATTACAGCAAGTGATATAATGTGGTAATGTTGCAAGGTTATACACATAGATCAAAAAGATAGAATAGAATCCAGAAGTAGACCCACATATATATATGGTCAATTGATTTTGGACAAAGATGCCAAGGTAATTCAATGAGCAAAGGATAGTCTTGACAATAAATAATACCACAAAAATGCATTTAGATGCATCAGAGATGCATCAAAGATGTAAATCAAAGAACTAAAACTATAAAATTCTAGAAGAAAACAAATAAAAGGATCATTTTGAACTTAGGCTAAGACTTCTCAAACTACAAAAGATAAAAGTCATAATAGGAAACCCACGAAGAAAATGAAGACAAGTCACAGAATGGGAGAAAATGTTTTCAAAAGACATATCTTTTAAATGCGTATGTATGTTACGTGTATGTATTTTTTTTTTTTAATTTTTATTGGGGAATTGAGGGAGGGGAACAGTGTTGGGGAATCGGGGAAGGGGAACAAACAAGTTGCTGTCTTTTTGTTATTCAGTCTAGTTGCGGAGGACATTGCTTCACTGGCCCATGTTGGTATCATCATTGAGCTCTTCCCGGGTGAGGCAGATCGGTCGCTGGCCTCTGGATGGTTGCTCACTGCGGCTATTGGCAGCACACGCTGGCTGCCAGCTGCTCACACCGGCTGCTGGCCACTCACTGTAGCCTATGGCAGCCCACTGCAGCAGGGGCTGTAGCCTACACTGTCGCCGGGGCTCGCAGCACAGCTCCAGGTGGAGCTGTTGTTAGCTGTAGAGGGCGGTGTCCCTGGCCCTCACATGTGGGATCCGAACTGGGGCTGCTGGCCTCCCAAGCCAGCTCTTAACCAATGCACCACTCGGGCCAGCCCTGTATATGTATTTTTAAATATGCATATAACAATCTATTATATTTCTCTATCTAATAAGAAACATTATCATTCAACAACAGGAATACAAATATATCAATTTTAAAATGGGCAATTTTAATGGACATTTCTCTAAAGATGGTAACAGATGGACAATAAGCACATGAAAAGATATTCAGTATCATTAGTCAAAGGGATATGCAAATTAAACCATAATTATCTATCACTACACACTCACTACAATGGCTAAAATACTGACAAGATATAAATTTAATATTTAAAAGTGAAATTACTTTCCTATTCACCAATAAATTTGAAATGAAAAACATAGCACTATTAGGTCCGGCCGAGTGGCTCAGTTGGTTAAGAGCTCACTCAAGAGTACGAGCTGAGCTCTGAGCAACAGCAGTTCGATGCCAGCCTGAGCTGAGCTGCAGCTGAGCTGCCAACAGGTAGCAGGATGGCTCAGCTAATAAATAAATAAATAAATAAATAAATAAATAAATAAATAAATAAATAAAATATAGCACTATTTACATTAGTACCAAAAAATGAAATACATAGGTAAAATCTAAAAATATACATACAAGATCTAAATGAGGAAAACTACAAAAGTCTTATGAAACAAAGATCTGAATAAATGGAGAGATATTCCACATTGATGGATAAGAAGATGCTACATTGTTAAGTTCAGTTCTTGCCAACGTGATCTATAGATTCAACACAATCCCAATCAAACAAGCTGATTCTGACGTTTATATGAAAAGATAAAAGACCCAGAATAGTTAAAAAAAAATGACAAGGAATATGATTGAAGGTCTAATACTACCCAACTGCAAGAATTACTGTAAAGCTACAGGAAACAAGACTGTGTGGTATTGGTGAGAAGAGACAAATAGATCAATGGAACAGAATGGAGACCCCCAGAAATAGACCCACACGGACAGAGTCAGCTGATCTTTGACGAACAAGCAAGGGCAATTCAATGGAACAGGGATAATCTCTCAACAAACGGTGCTAGAACAACTGGACATCCACACACACAAAAACAAATTTATACCCAGGCCTTTCACAAAAATTAACTGAAAATGGATCACAGTCATAAATGTAAAATGCAAAACTGCAAAATGTCTAGAAGAAATATAGAGAAGAAAAGTTATGTGACTTTGGTTTTGGTGATGAGTTTTTGGATACAATTCCAAAAGCATGATGATCCATGAAAGAAAAAAATGATAAATTAAGACTTCATTAAAATGAAAAATGTATGCTGTGTGAAAGACACTGTTAAGAGAATGAAAATAAAAGATTTAGACTGGGAGAAAATATTTGGAAAACACGTATTTGATAAAGAATTTGTATCCAAAATATTCAAAGAACTCTTACAACTCAAAAATAAGGAAACAAACAACTGAGTTAAAAATCGGCCAAAGATCTGAACCCCTCAGCAAAGAATATATACAGATGACACATCAGCATATGAAAATATGCCCAACTCATATGTCATTAAGTAATTGCAAAACCAAAAAACTATGAGGTGCCACTACATATCAATTAGAGTAGCTAAAATCCAAAATGATGACAACACTAAGTGCTGGTGAAAATGTGGAGCGACAGGAACACTCCTTCATTCCTGGCGGGAAGGCAAAGTGGTACAGTCACTTTGGAAGACAGTCTGTCAATTCCTTACAAAGCTAAACTTAGTCTCACTATAGGATCCAGCAAGTGTGCCCTTAGTATTTACCCAAATGAGTTGAAAAATAGAATATTGAATGTCAACTATAATTGAAAAAAAAAACAGTCATGAGGATGTAAAGTACAGCACAGGGAATATAGTCAATAATATCATAATAACTATGTACAGTGTCAGATGGGTAATAGACTTATCAGGGTTATCACTTTGTGATTATAGAAATGTTTAATCACTACATTGCTTTGTACATCTGAAACTAATATTATATGTCAAAAGTAATTGAAAAATATATTTTTAAAATTTTTTCTAAAGAATATATATATACATTCACACAACAAAACTACACATTGGATGTTTATAGCAGCTTTATTCATAATTGCCCAAACTTGGAAGCAACCATGATGTCCTTCTATGGTAAATGGGGAAAAAAAGACTGTGATACATCCAGATAATGGAATATTACTTGGCAATAAAAAGAAATGAGCTATCAAGCCAGGAAAATATATGGAAGATCCATAAATGCACATTCCTAAGTGTAAGAAGGCAATCTGAAAAGGCTACAAACTGTAAGATTCCAACCACATGACATTCTGGAAAACAAAACTATAGAGACAGTTAAAAGATCCGGGCCGGCCAAGGGGCGCGGTGGTTGAGCGCTGGCTTGGGAAGCCAGCGGCCCCGGTTCAGGTCCCATATGTGAGGGCCAGAGACACTGCCCTCAAAAAAAAAAAAAAGATGAGTGATTGTCAAGGGTTCAAGGGAAAGGGAGAGTTGAATAGGTGGGCCCTAGGGAATGTTTAGGGCAGTGAAATATTCTACGTGGTACTGTACTGGTGACATAAACTTGTCAAAACTCATAGAACTGCAGAACACAAAGAATGAACCCTGAAATGCAAACTATAGATGGACTTTGGTTAATAATTACATATCAATATCGGCTCATCAGTTGTAACAAATGTACATTAATGCAAGATGTTAATAATGTGGGTAGGTATATAGCAACTCTCCATACTTTTTTTTTAATTTGTTTATTGTGAAATAAACATTTTTTTAAAAATTAGTTTCAGGTGTGCAACACAGTGCAATAGATATACTTTTTACCCCTCAAAGTGACAACCCTCCTCCCCCACTCTCTATACTTTTTAGTCAACTTTTTTTGTAAATCTAAGACTGCTCTAAAAATAAAGTTTATTAATTTCAAAAAGGCCAAAAATACAAAATGCTGGCAGGGACGTTAAGCAACTAGGACTTTCATAGGCTGCTAGTGGGAATATAAAATTGCATAGCCACTTTAGAAAACAGTTTGGCAGTTTCTTATAAAGTCAGACATTCACTTCCCATATAACCCAGAAATTCCCTTCATAAATATTTACTTAGTATAAATGCAAACATATATGCAAACAAAAATCTGTACAAGAACATCTAGAACAGCCTTACTTATAACAGCCAAAAATGGAAACAACCCAAAGTCCATCAAGTAGTGAATGGCTACACCACTCAGCAATAATAAAGAACAAACTACTGATATATGCAACAATATGGATGAATCTTAAAATCATGTGCTAAGTGAAAGAAGCCAGATACCAAAGACTACATACTATATGATTCTGTTTATATGATATTATAGAAGAAGCACAACTACAGAGAATGCCAAAAAATGTATATACATTTTAAGAAAGGAAAATACTATTAAAATTGCAATAATATATACCAACAACAAAAGATGAATACAAGTCATGTGTATACATTTTTTTTGGCACCCCCGGTATAAGGACAGAAAACAGATCAGTGGATGCTCGGGTTTGGGTAGGGGGAGAATTGACTGCAATGGGGCACAAGTGAACTTTTTTTTTTTTTTGAGGGCAGTGTTACTGGCCCTCATATGTGGGACCGAACCGGGGCCACTGGCTTCCCAAGCCAGCGCTTAACCACTGCGCCACTTGGCCAGCCCTACAAGTGAACATTTTGAGGCTAGGGAAATTTTCTATATTTTATTGTGGTGGTGGTTGTGGTTATACGATCATATATACTTGTCAATACTCTTTGAAATGTATACTCTCAAAGGGTAAATTTTATGTAAATTATATATATACTTTTTTTTTCCCATGTATTGGGCATAATGTCTCACAGGAAGGTCATAATGTCCTGCCACCTGTGAGAAGAAAACCCAAGTTCCTGTTGGATGTGCTGTAAACAGAGGAGCCATTCTTTAGGCGCCCTGCTCTGATCACACCCCTGTAAATTATATTTTAATAAACCTAACTGGAAAAGTATTAATTCTTTTTTTTTTTTTTTTTGAGGGCCGTGTCACTGTCCCTCATATGTGGGACCTGAACCGGGGCCGCTGGCTTTCCAAGCCAGCACTTAACCACTGCGCCACTCGGCCGGCCCTGGAAAAGTAAAAGATATCTAGACTATGTCTTATATGTACAGGTATTATTAATAAAATTACAAACCACCATCTAAGATTTCAAAAATAGACTTGAATAAATACCAAAAATAAAACAACAGTTATGAATATGCAATTTCTTTGTCAAAAAGATGTCAATTGTTCTCTAAATCATTTTACAGATTCAATAAAATTCCAAGAAAAACCAACATGATTTCCTAGGAATTTAAAAATCTTATTTTAAAATTAAGAGAGCAAAGGGCCAAAAATAATCAAGACAATTCAGAAAGAACAGAAAAGTGGTGTGGGTATGGGTGAGGGGAGAGAGTGAACAATAACCAACCTTACAAATATCAAGATTCATAAAGTATTAATAATTAAAACAACGCAAGTGTAGACAAATGGATTAATGGAGCATATAGACAGCCTAGAAATAGACCCAAGTATATGTAAAAACTGGGCAATATGATGGATTTTGCATTCTAAACCAGTTATGTATAAATGATATTGAAACAAGTGGTATTTAACATAGAAAAAAATTGGCCCATATTTCACATCACATGCAAAAATAAAACCCAGATGGTTTTAAAAGTAAATGTAAAGCAAAATTTTAAAATACTTCAAAGAAAATTTGGAGAACATTTTTTTGATCATGGTATAAGAAAATATTTCTTAAATATGACACAAAAATCACAATTCATGAAGGAAAAGATTAATAAATTGATCATGAGGGCCGGCCGAGTGGCACATTGGTTAAGAGCTGGTTTGGGATGCCAGCGGCCCCGGTTCGGATCCCACATATGAGGGCCAGTGACACTGCCCTCTAAAAAATAAATAAATAAATAAATAAATAAATAAATAAATAAATCATGAAATTTTAAAATTTCTGTATGATAAAGGACCCCATAAACAAAATATAAAGCCAAGGTGACATATTAAAAGCAGATATATGTAACATATCTAACTGACAATTGATTAGTGGGTGCTGTGTTTTGGGAGGATGTGGTGACAAATGAAGTTGGGCCTAGACACAAGGGAAGATAAAGTTTATCTGTAATGGTTTATTTACTTAATTAAAAACACATCTGGGGCCGGCCAAGGGGCGTGGTGCTTAAGAACTGGCTTGGGATGCCAGTGGCCCGGGTTCGGATCCCACATATAAGGGCCAGTGACACTGCCCTTTTAGAAAAACAAACAAACACACATCTGAAGCAGAAAAGACAAAAAGCTAACACCTCACTTCCAGTAAGATGGCAGAATAGACAGATGTTGTGACAACTGCCTCCCAAAATCACACCAAAATTACAAATAATTTATACAATATTCAACATCAGAAGACCCTGAACACTAGATTAACAGAACCTCTAAACGAAGGACTTAAAGAGGAGGCCACGTGCAGTCTGGTGATCTATCTAATACATCAAAGCAATCACAGAGTGACAGCGAGAATGAAGAAAGAAAGAAACATGTCCCAAGTAAAAGATCAGAAGAAACCTCTAGAAATGGAACTAAATGAAACAGAGTGATCCAACCTTTCAGAGACAGAGTTTAGAACACTGATGATACGAATGTTTAAGGAGGGCCGGCCAAGTGGCCCGGTGGTTAAGGGGTGGCTTGGGACGCCAGTGGCCCCAGTTTGGATCCCACATATGAGGGTCAGTGACTGCCCTCAAAAAAAAAAAAAAAAAAGAATGTTTAAAGTACTTAGTGAGGACATAAAGAAAGATAGGGAAATAAATCATAAAAAACAACCAGTTAGAACTAAAGAATACAATAACTGAAATGAAGAACACACTCAAAGGAATCACCAGTAGATTAGATGAAGCAGAGGATCAGATCAGCGATTTAGAAGACAAAATAACAGAAATCACCCAGTTGGAACAACAAAAAGAAAAAAGAATCAAAAACAATGAAAATAATTTAGGAGACCTGTGGGACAACATGAAGTGAAACAACATTCATGGGAATACCAGAAGGAGAAGAGAAGAAGCAAGGGGTCGAGAATGTATTTGAAAAAATAATGACTGAAAACTTCCCTACCCTGGTGAAGGAAATTGACATGCAAGCTCAGGAAGTGCAGAGAGTTCCCAACAAGCTGAACCCAAACAGGGCCACACCAAGACACATCACAGTTAAAATGGCAAAGGTTAAAGACAAAGACAGAATCCTAAAAGCAGCAAGAGAAAGACAGCAGGTTACATACTAAAGGAACTCCTATAAGATTAGCTGCTGACTTGCCTACAGAAACTCTGCAGGTCAGAAGGGAGTGGCAGGAAATATTCAACGTGACACAAAATAAAGGTCTACAACCAAGATTGCTCTACCCAGCACAGTATCACTTAAAATTGAAGGACAGATAAAGAGCTGCTCAGAAAAGAATAACCTTAGGGGAAAAATAAAACCAAAAACACTAACACTTGTTCATTAGGAGCAGTATATGGGTGGTTATTTGCTCATTGTTTTAGATGCTTCTCTGAGTTTGTTTCTAAATATTTCAAATTCTTCAAAATTAAAAAGGATAAAAACAAGAAAATAAACTTGTAAACTATAAATTTTAATAATAGATTTGAGCAGAGTGAAGAAATAGAAGTTAAAATTATAAATAAATAAGAATTTCTCTGTTTACTGGCCATAATAAATTAGCAGAAATAATGAAATAATGATAGAAAGATCCCCTTAAAAAATAGGCACAGGACCTAAACACACCTTTCTCCAAAGAGGACATACAGACAGCCAATGGACATATGAAAAGATGCTCAACATTACTAATCACCAGAGAAATGCACATTAAAACCATAATGAGATATCACCTTATACCAGTTAGAATGGGTATCACCAACAAAACGAAGGAAAAGGAACCCTCATACACTGTTGGTGGGAATGCAGATTGGTGCAGCCACTATGGAAGGCTGTGTGGAGATTCCTCAAAAAATGAATAATAGAATTATCATATGACCCAGTAATCCCTCTCTCCTGGGTATATACCCCCAAAATCTGAAAACATTTATCCATAAAGATATATGTGTTCCAATGTTCACTGCAGCTTT
The DNA here is from genome assembly GCA_033961575.1 of Aselliscus stoliczkanus. Lineage (NCBI taxonomy): Eukaryota > Metazoa > Chordata > Mammalia > Chiroptera > Hipposideridae > Aselliscus > Aselliscus stoliczkanus. The sequence continues at coordinate 8,009,154 of CM066737.1, read as the reverse complement.
ATTTATGGTGGCCAAGACATGGAAGCAACCAAAGTGTCCTTCAACAGATGATTGAATAAAAAAGATGTGGTATATATACACAATGGAACACTATTCTGCCATCAGAAAAGATGAAATAGTGCCATTTACGACAATATGGATGGATCTTGAGATTATTATGCTAAGAGAAATAAGTCAGACAGAAAAAATAGAGAACCATATGATTTCACTGGTATGTGGGATATAAAACTGAAAGCAACAAAGGAAAGAGAGAAACAAATAAAAGAAACAAAAACCCATAGACACAGACAATAGCTTAGTGGTTACCACAGGGTAAGCGGGGAGGGGGTGGTAGATGAAGGTAAACGGGGTCAAATATATGGTGATGGAAGGAGAACTGACTCTGGGTGGTAACCACAAAATGTAATATATAGATGATGTATTACAGAACTATACACTTGAACCTATATAATTTTACTAACCATTGTCACCCCAATAAACTTTAATTACAAAAAAAATCCCCTTCACAAAGTTAAAAGCATAAAATAAAGGTTACTATTATTAACTCTATACAGATAGACAAATAGAGATGTAGAGACCACACAGCTAGTAAGTATTATAGAAAAGCTGAATTGATAAAAATTCTTTTAAAACTACAATGTTCAAACTTTGTAACTAGGACAAGTGACACACTGAAAGAATGGAAAATAGATGAATCCCAAAGAGAACCTACTATATATAACAATTGATATATATTAAATGTGGCATTGGAACAGTGGGAAAGGATGAATTATTCAATATTTAGTGTTAGGAAACACTTGAAAGGGGAAACAATTTAGATAATTACCTCACACTACACACCAAAATAAATTCCAGGGGGGTTAAGCAATTAAACATAAGCAATAGAAACAAAATCCATTTAAGAACTTATCCACTGTTGGATGGGGAAAAATTTTTTTTTTTTTCTTTTTGAGGGCAGTGTCACTGGCCCTTATATGTGGGACCCGAACAGGGGCCGCTGGCATCCCAAGCCAGCTCTTAACCACCACACCACTCGGCCGGCCCAAAAACTTCTTAAACATGAACTCATCCCCCAAAATTACAAATGTAAAGGTATATTAATATATATGTTAATATATATTTATATATATGTTAATTTGTGCATTAAAGTTAATTTAAAACCCAAACTTGAAAAAATATGTTCCATATATACCACAAAAGGAAGGTCTAATGTCTACTAAAAGGATACATTGTCCATACAAATGAATGATGGAAGAACTGACTCTGGGTGGTGAACACACAATGCAATATATAGATGATGTATTATAGAATTGCACCCTTGGAACCTATATAAGTTTACTAACTAATGTCACCCCAATAAATGTTATAAAAAAGAATGGCAGGCCGTGTGGCTCAGTTGGTTAAGAGCTCGCTCAAGAGTGCGAGCTGAGCTCTGAGCAAGAGCAGTTCGATGTCCAGCCCGAGCTGAGCTACCACTGAGCTGCCAACAGATGGCAGGATGGCTCAGCTTAAAAAAAAGAAACACGTAAGTTCTCAATAGAAAAATGTACATAGGTCATGAATATATGTTCATAGGAGGGAAACAAAAGTGACCAAGAAACACAAGAATGTATTCATACTCACTAAAATAGAAGAAACATACTAAAACTGTAAGGTATCATTTTGCCTCTATCAGATTGGCAAAGTTTTTAAAAGGATGGCAATAACCAGCACTGGCAAAGGTGTATGAGCAGAAATCAGCCATCTTACATAGTAGGACCACTTCACTCATACCTCAAGAGCCTTTAAAACTTTAACATCCTTAGGCCCAGCAATGCCTCTTATAAAAACCCATCTGAAGAAAATCATTCACTCAACAAATATTTAGTAAGGATCTACAGTGTGTCAGACATTGTGCTCCAGGGGATTACATTTTAATACAAGGATTAAGACAATAAATAAGTAAAATATCCAGTCTATTAGGTGGCGATACAGACCAAGGATAAAAAGTAAAGCAAGGGGCTGGCCAAGTTGCACAGTGGTTAAACGCTGGTTTGGGAAGCCAGCGGCCCTGGTTCGGTCCCACATATGAGCGCCAGTGACACTGCTCTCAAAAAAAAAAAAAAAAAAAGTGAAGCAAGAAAGGAGAAGAGTGACCATGTGGGGGAGAAGGGTTTGCATTTTTAGGTATACGTAGTCCTTATAGAAAACCTCACGGAGGTAACATTTGAAAGAGGTGAGGATCAAAGAAGCAAAGGTTTATGTATAAAGGTATACACTGCAGGGCTATTCATAAGAACTTACAATTGGAAACAACTTACATGACCAATCTGAGGTCTGTAAAACAATTATGGTATAAACTATACAACTGAAAACTATGCAACCGTCAAAAATTGTTTAAAGGCTGTAGAATGCCATGGGGGAAATGCTCACAATATAGTAGTAATGCAGAAGCCAGATATAAAATAGTACATATAAGGTGGAATCCTAAATATGTGAATATGGAAACACATCTAGAAGGAGGTAGATCAAGTTACCTTTGGACTAAGTATTTAGAGGTTATTTGTGTTAACGTCTCTCCATTTCCCAAATTTTCTGTTATGAGGCTGTTTTCTTTTTCTAATGAGAGAAAAACAGTTTAAAGGTAGATATTACGGTTTTAAGGTAGATTATAAATGTACAAATATTTTTAAATGGTGCTGTTGGTCAGCCAAGCCTAGAGTAACAGTTCCAGACTTGGACATTATGTGTTAAGGGTGATACTGAAAACTGAAGCATCTCCTATAGAACATACTCAAAATATATGTCACATGAACTCAAGAATTGGTAAGACGAAAAGAACTATCTTTAAACTTTTAAATGGCGATTTAGGAAAGAGAAATGCAAATTACTCAGCATTCCAGTTGCACCAAGGAGCAAGACCAATGGGCTGGATTCAGAAGACAAATTTCAAGTCAGTATTAAAAAGAACTTGTTGGGCCGGCTGAGTGGTGTGGTGGTTAAGCGCTGGCCTGGGAAGCCAGTGGCCCCGGTTTGGTCCCACATATGAGGGCCAGTGACACTGCCCTCAAAAATACACACACACACAAAAAAAACACAACAATTTGCTAACAATCACAGCTATTATAGTACATGGTGTTAACCAACCTTTTCTGGAACTACTCACACTGACAGTAGATAGTACGTGGTGTTAAGCAACCTTTTCTGGAACTACTCACACTGACAGTAGATGACCATGTGTACATGATTGGTAAGGATGCTGCTATTCCTGAGCTCCTCTGGAACTTTTTTAAAAGGTTATTTTATGCTATGATCACATTTACCTCCCCTTCTGTTGAAAGAAAAACAAAAACAGGTAATGCTTGGGCCGGCCGAGTGGCTCAGTTGGTTAAGAGTGCAAGCCCTGAGCAATTCCCACATGGGCCAGTGTGCTGCCCCTGGGCTGAGCTGCCAACAGATGGCAGGATGGCTCAGCTGGTGAGAGCACGTGCCCCTAACAACAAGGTTGCCAGTTCAACTCCCGCATGGGATGGTGGGCTACACGCACCCGCAACTAAGACTGAACACAGCACCTTGAGCTGAGCAGCCTTGAGCTGCCGACGGGTGGCTGCATGGCAACTGGACTTGGAATTCAGCTAGCTGAGCTCTCCACAACTAAGATTGAAGGACAACAACTTGGCTGTTCCCCTTCTCCAATTACCCAATAAAATCTTTAGGAAAAAAAACACAAGTAATGCTTTATTCCTTCTAAGAAATCATTTTTAAAGAGAAATGCACCCTTCATAATATATATTCTAGATTAAGAAGTACAAATTGGTAGTTACAAAGTAATCATGGAGATGTAAAGTACAGCATAGGGAATATAGTCAATAATATTCTAATAACTATGTATAGTGTTGGATAATAGATTTATTGGGGTTATCACTTTGTGAGGTATATAAATGTCTAATACACTATGTTGTTTTGTATACCTGAAACTAATAGAAAAATATTATTGTAATAACTATGTATAGTGCTAGGTGGGCACTACACTAATTGGGGGGATCACTTCGTAAATTATAAAAATGTCTACCCACTATGCTATATACCTGAGACTAGTATAAAATAATATTGAATGTCAACTGTCATTGAAAAATGAAAAATAATTTTAAAATATACATAAAATACATTTTAAAAATATACATCCTGGAGATTTATATTTTTCTGTGTATGGTGAGGACTAGACTGTGTGCAAACATCAAGACCTTTAAAACCATGATTTAAGTAGAAAACATGTTTTTCTATGACCAATCAATATTTCCCTTTCCCATATGTCTTCCCCCCCAGGAAGAGATTACCTGGACCATGACATTTCAGAATATGAGGTGATCATCTTGCCTCTATTTCACAGTACCCTGTGCCATTTTCTTTTCAGTGCCCTTAGTTTATTTCAAACCAGCAGTAGTGACATCACCCAATACCCAGATTAACTAGAGATTTTTAGAATACAGTCAGTTCTTGCCTTAGCTTTCAGGACAGTCATGATTTCAGCGATGTCAGGAATGAAACAAGAAAGGCGCCTTCCTGCGACATTTTCCAAACCCTGTGACTACTTCCACCAACATTAGCAATCTTCAGAATGCCACATAAAATCCTTAGTGTTGCTTAAATAAGGGACTGAGCCTGAACTACCTGCACAGGACCACGAGAACACGGCACAGAACAGATCACGAACTATAGAACTTTACAGCTCAGGGGGTCTTGATAAACCATCTAGGTCTGGTTCAACCCACCCCATTTCACAGTTATAGAAACTGAGACTCAAACTAGACAAGTGATTGGTCACAAGAAACTAAGTCAGCATCCAAGCCGGGACTACAATCTAGACTAGGAGATCTGAAATTCCAAAATAAGAGAGATTAATATCCAATTCTTCATTTGTTTCTTTGTTCAGTTTCTCAAATTCACTATACCTCTCTTCTCAGGGGCCTCATGCAGGCCCTTCCCTTCATCTGGAAAACGATTCCAGCCCTCCATCACTCCCACTCCACTCCCATGTCTCTACTCAGCCTTAATATCCTTCCTCAAGGAAGCTTTTCTTAAACCCCAAGCTAGATCGGTTTCCTGTTATTTGCCTTCATAGCGCCCCACCTCCATAGTTTTCCTTCACAGTATTTATCGCTGCTGAAATGACAATTATGTGCCTATCTGATTTATGACCACTTCCCCACCAAACCACAAGCTCCAAGTAAGCAAGAACCATGTCTGTTTTGCTCACCTTTGTATCATCTGCATGGGACCTAATCACATCACTGAATAAATAGCTGACTGAACTGATGAATGACTGAGTTCAAGATAAAGGCTTGGGACTTGGAGCATATAGAATCCTTGCCTGGCTTCTTCTAATTCCTTCCAAATAACTTCGGGATGCCAGGTAGCTCTCTGGGAGAGGTAAGCTGCCCTTCTATTGCCCATAAGAAATTTATAGAAAAGGATACATACGATCTCCCAAATGCTGGAAGGAAACCAAAATTATCTTTCTTTAATGACCGTAGGACCTGAAAAGGCATAACTAACACCAAGTGGTTTATTCACTCACTTAACACACATTTATTAAGTACCTACTCTGCCATCCACTAGGCTTGTGGCTGATGGTACAATAAACTGGACTGATGCAGCTCCCTACTTGCTTGGAATATTTAATCTAAGCGTGGAATTTATACAAGCTTTAAAACAAAATCTTTATGACAGTCACAACACCTCCTTTGTGAGGATAATAAGTTCTGCATCAAAGAAGATATTTCACTAGAGGGTGAATGATCACCTGGCAGAAATTATTTAGAAATTAAAACTAGGCCCAGTCTGGGCCTCTTAAATTAAATAGGCAGGTAGCCTAGACCAGTGCTGTTGAAAATGGGGTCCACAGATCAGTGCCTGTCTCAACATTTTTGACCAGGCAGCAACTGTCTCAGTGTAGAAATTGAAAATAAGCACTTGCAAAATGTTACAGCAATTTGACACAAATATTTAATGTCTGTTTAAACTAATAATAAAACTATCAGCTTATATTTTATATGTTTTTTTCTTTCATTTTCTAGTAATTAGCAGTTAAAGTATTTTACTAAAATAACAGCTGGGATGAACTGGAAATTTTGGGAAGGAAAAAAACTGGTCTTCCACTAGGATAGTTTGAAAAGCACAGGAATAGCAGGTTCAGCAGTTATCTGGCAGCTTGTTAAAATACAAAATCTCAGGTGCCACCCCAGACCCTCTGAATCAGAATTAGCATTTCAATAAGCTCCCTAGGGGATTCTTTCACACATTAAAGTTTGAGAAGCACTGGCCAAGATGATTTCTGAAGCCCCTTAGAACCCTGAGGTTTTATCATTTACTTCAGATGGAAAACTGCAGAGCTGAAAGACCCTTGGCGATGGAGTCCACCTCATAATTTTTTTTTTTTTTTTGAGGGCAGTGTCACTGGCCCTCATATGTGGGACCCGAACCGGGGCCGCTGGCTTCCCAAGCCAGCGCTTAACCACCGCGCCACTCGGCCGGCCCCATCCACCTCTTAATTTTATAGACAGAAAAACTGAGGCCCACAGAGGGAAAGTCACATGTCCAAGGTAATTGGCAAATTAGCAGAGCCAGGAATAGAACTCAAGTGTCCTAACACCAAGTCAGTTTTCCACTCTAGCAGACTGCCTGCTCACTCCTATTGCACCCAGTCTCACTTTGTACGTCATTGTTTTATCAGAATGTATCTCAAACAATTCATTCTCCTTCCTTCCATAGACCATGTGAACCTTGAATCACCACTATTCCAAGTGTCTCCTTTATGGTAATTGCCCTTAACTCCTGCTTCTCAAATCTTCCCACAGGCCTATTGTCTGGCTGCTAGCTGGACATTCTGGGCTTAAGCAGGACTAGCACCAACTGATACCTGGTATTTAAGAGAAGAGAGTTTCTTTGTTCCCATCAGTCCACTTGATACCAGACAGCAAGCTTTTCCAAGGAAGTGAACATACACTATCAATGCTGCTTTAGAAAGCTCAGTAGGATCCGTTTGTGGCTGACAAAGACGAGAACGAGATATTAGACCATATTAATAAAAGTCTAGTCTCCCAAATGAGGCGAATGATGATCCTTTACTTGTGTTTTTGTCAGATCCAAGGCTCGCGGGGAGAGGCGTGATTGCTGTAACTATCTGAAGAGCTATTATTAAGAACAAACAAATTTGTTCCAGATAGTCCCAAAGAACCAATGAATAAAGGTTACAGGAAGACAGATATTGGCTTATAATGGGGATCATTTTTGGACAATCAGAGTTGCTCAAAGATAGAAAGAGTCATCTAATGAGCTCTCTCACTGCAAGGGAGTTCACATAGAAATCAGTCGCTGAATTGAATGCTTAGAACAAATTCAAGAACTGGGTGGAGAAGTAAAGCTTCATGACCTTTAAGGATCCTTCCAGTTCCAAGGTTTTAGTAGTCTAAAAATTCTAGTACTGGACAACTTGACACTCTGAAAAGAAGAGTGTGATCTCGTCCTAGAAGGAATAGTCTTTCACTCAATGCGAGATGGATGAGGCTGTGACAGTGGTAAAGTCTTTCCAGGCATACCTTTCAAAGGAAAGCCTTTGGGGTAGCTTCTTCAGGAAACCCAAGTGAGACGTGGCTCCACAATGGGCAGCCACTATGCCACAAGCTAAGTTCCTGCTATGCCACACAGAGGCCAGGCACTACTTTCCAAAACATAAAATCTTGCCAAGCAGCACCTTTCCTCCTGTACCTACATTTACCTAACAAACAAAGGTACAAAATCCTGCTCAAGGAGGTAGCAGGGCTTACTGGTCTAGACCATGCGTTCTGGAACCAGGTTGCTTGTGTTTCAATTCCCAATCGGGCCATTTAATTACTCTGTAACCTTGGACAAGTTACTTAACCTCTCTGTGCCTCAGTTTCCTCTTCCGTAGATTGAGGATAATAATAGCATCTGCTTCACAGGGTTGATGTAAGAATAGTACATATTAAACCCTCAGCCCAAGATCCAAAACTTACTAAGCCGTCAGTGGTGTCAGCTATCAGTACTGTTGATGCTATAATTACTATCATTGGCAGGCAGTGTTGACAACTCAAAAAGCCCCCATCCAGCAACCAGATCCCTTCCCCTTCCAGTTCAGACAGGCTACACTACAAGAGCTTCAGCCAGCTCTTGCATAGCTCCAGACATCTGCTGACCCTCAATAAACCGTGCCATTCCCAACAGTAATCCTGGCTCCTTAGCCGTCTCTCTAAACCCAACAGCCACCCCTCCCCGAGTCCTTCCATCTAAGCCTCTCTCAGCCAGTCAGAGGAGCAGCAAACTGGGAAATCAGTTCCAGACAAACCATCAGGTGTTTCTCCCCCACCCCCCACAAGGGTACAGCTGGATGGAATACCACGCCTGCCAGTGGGATGGGGTAGGGTATCCGAATCCCTGTTCTAGCCAGTCAGCTCAATTGCCTGGGATAGGGAGTGGGCAGGCAATTGGGTTTCCCCCAGGGAAGCAAGAGAAGCCTCCCAAGTTTGTGAGAGAACTCAGGCCCAGCCCCACAATGAACCTCTTAAAGGCAGGGGAAGGTCTCAACCTGCTTTTAAGGGAAGCAGTTATTTACAACTTTCTATTCCTTCGCAGCTGGGGGAGGTAATAGGGAGCTGGGGAAAGGGGCTGCATGCTATTCTCCTTCCTCCTTTCCAGCAGTGAGAAGCAGCTGCAGAGAAAGAGTTAAAAGAGGAAGGAAGCTCCAGCCATTACCCCATCCCCAGTGCCTGGGGCTGTCTGGGGGGTCACGACAGTGCTGTCTGCTCTGGCTAGGGGCCACTCAGTCGCTTTCTGCAGCAGCTGCTGGGCCCCCCAAGCCATTTGCAAGGTCAATGCTGACCTGCTTCCAAAGAGGAACAAAACAATTCACTGACAATGAAGCAAATCGCGCATACACCACATCGCACTCCCCCCCACCCCCTAAATCAGGGTTTACCCCAGTGCCTCCCTGCCCAGATGCCGACTCTGGGCTTCCACGAGCCCCACTGGGTAACCCAGGATAGCATCACAGCTGCAGGGCATATCTCGCCTCCCCAGCCAACCCAAGGAGACTCTCAGTACGGGGAGAGATGCTATCGCTAAAGGAGACCTGAGCTGGGGGAGGGGGAAAGAGGGACATCTCTGTTTCTTACCAAGAGCCACAGTCACTTCCCCGAAGTGGAGAGAAGAAAAGGATGAATGAACTGAAACAAGTTGGAGGTCCAGCCCCCACAGAGCTCGGCTGCCTCTTGTCTTTCTCTGGGTCTCTTTCCTGGTCCCTCTCTCCTCTGTCTCTCTGGTTTGCTTGCTGGCTTGCGCGCGCTCACGCTCTCGCTCTCCCTCTGCCTCCCTCCCTCTCTCTTCCTCCCTCCCTCTCTCCTCCCAGTTCTTCTCCCCTCTTCTCTCTCTCTCTCTCTCTCCTCCCTCCCTCCCTCTCCCCCGTCTCCTCTCACCCTTCCCTCCTTCTTTCCTCCCCTCCCCCTTTCCTGGCTTTGGGTACACCACTGACTGGTGCTGAGCACGCGGCTGTGCTGGGGTTCAGAAGACAGCGCTGCAAGGCTTTGGATCTGTGGTTGTTTTAGGAAAGACTGAAGTAGTATTTTATTCCTTAAGGTATCCAGCAGAGAGATGGAGGGAAGCTCAAAGGGCTAGGGAGGAGCCGAGGAAGCACAGGGAAGAGAAAGCGAGCCAAAGGACAAGAGCAAACAGGAGCATAAAGGAAGTATGGATTACCAAAGCTGATGTGTGATGCTTACTAGCTGCTCCGAGACGAGACGCAGGGAAGTGGTCTGTATCCCTTACCTTCCTATGGGCGTGCCTTCTTAGCCCAGGCTCCAAAGAAAGGTCTGACAATCCTGCCTGCTCACATTCCATCTCTGAGGATAGAAATGAGTTCTTAAAAAAGGTACATCCAAAGGTTGTCCTTCCCACCCCTTTAAGAAGAAAGGGTTCTGCCACGCCGATCCCCTAATGACCTCAGTGCTAACCCACCCCTCACCAAACAGAAGTATGGAGCCAGTTCCAAACTGTCAGCTGGGGCTTTCCTTCAGGCAAAACCGAAAAGCCGCAGAAGCACAATGCTTTCCTTTCAAAACCCTCTGATGGGAATATAAATGTACAGAAGTGTGTGTGCCTATGTGTGAGTTTGCACAAGGGGGAAAAGAAGAGGGGGAGAAAGAGATTAATTAACTCAAAGTATAAAATAATTATATTCCCGTTGGGGGGGAAAAAAACCCACAACCCTGGGCAAAGTACAGTAACAATGTAACAGGGTGGAAAGAGACCTAGGCTGAGAATCAAATAAAGAAGCTTACATTTGCTTCCTGCCTCTGAAAATCACTCCACTGTTACCTTCAGCAAGGCATTTCTTCAGTTGACCCTCATTATCCTCAATAGGAAATAGGTGTCCTTGATCTTGTAAGACCCTTTCTGACCCAACAATCTGGGCTCTAAGATGGGAAAATCCTAGGTGAGTGAGAAACTGATCTGTGGAGAGTAAATATACAGACCACCACATTTCAAAGGTTCTCCAAAGGTGAGTCCCCAAATTAGATCCCAAATCACACTGACAGGCCTTCCATTTTGAGTGTTTGAATTTGAGCATATGTGTAAAAATCTGGTCTTATCAAAGAATTCAGCTTCCGCCTACATATCATCATCATTATTATTATTATTATTAAAGTTTTCTTAATCAAATCCCTCATGCTGTGATTTCCAGCCCATTTAGTCAGACAATCAAAATGATCATTCAGGGCATTTGATTGAACATGAGTTATATTGTGTGTGTTAAGAGTACTTGGCCTCAATATACATACAGTGACTAGGACATGGTAGGCATTTAAAAACTTTCCTACAGGGGCCGGCCAAGTGGTTCAGTTGGTTAAGAGTTGGCTTAGAGTGGGTGCTCTGAGCAACAGGGCTGCTGGTTCGATTCCCACATGGGCCAGTGAACGCTGCGTCCTAGCTGAGCTGTTGCTGAGCTGCCAACAGGTGGCAGGATGGCTCAGTTGGTGTAACAACAAGATTGCCTGTTCAATGGTGGGCTACGCCCACCTGCAACTAAAGATTGAACTCGGCACCTTGAGCTCAGCTGCCGCCCGGATGGCTCAGAGGATAGAGCCTTAAAAACAAGGCTACTGGGTTTGACTCCAAACCCGTATGGGATGGTGGCTACGCCCATCCGCAACTAAGATTGAACACAGTACCTTGAGCTTAGAGTCCACAAGCTGCCCTGACGGGAAGCCAGATGGAGACTGGCGCTCTCCACAACGAAGACTGAAGAACAACTTGGCTGGTCCCCTCCCCCAATTCCCCAACACTGTTCCCCTTTCAATTCCCCAATAAAATCTTAAAAAAAAAACACAAAAAAAAAAAACTTTCCCACAGTATGTTATTTCTATCTAAACTACTATCCTGTTGGGTCCCCCTCCCCACCAAAAAAATCCTAATGCTTTCTACTCCTATCCAGTGAGGCGCATGTGCTCCACTCTGAGTACATACTTTTTCAAAAGCACACACCCACATCGAGGAGAGGCAGGGATCCATAGGCTCAGGGTCACTGAGCTGACAGGACTCATAAAGATAACCATCTCATTGTGCACAAAGAGAAACTGGCCGGCAGACAAACTACAGTCCACACGATGTCATAATGAATCAGTGACTGAGTCAAGACAAGCATCCAGACTGCTGACCCCAGCTACAGTACTTGTGGCCACCAAAGCAACATATAAGTTGTACGTAAAGCAAGTGTGTATGTGGGAATGTATTGGGTTGTTGGAAAAGTCATGACGTATTTTTTTCTGTTTTTCCTTGCAAAAATGCATCATGACTGTTCCAACAACCCAATGCTAAGCACACTCCTTCCTGCAGAGGTACGCATTTTTGTTCTGTACCTTTGTTTGCATAAATGTCCACTAAATTTAATGGATTAACAAACGGCAAAAAGAAATGTTAGGAACTGGCATATGGTTGCTGTATTATTTCCTAGGGCTGCCACAACAAATTACCATAAATTTGGTAGCTTAAAACAACAGAAATGTATTGTCTCACAGTTTTGGAGGCTGGAAGCCTGACATGAAGACCTTGGCAGGGCTGCACTTCCCTAAAGGTTCTAGAAGAAGACTCTTCCTGGCCTCTTTCAGCTTCTGGGGTTCCTCCCATTCCTTGGCTTGTAGAAGCGTCACTCCAACCTCTGCCTCAGTCTTCAAACTGTCTTCTCCTTTGCATCTCTGTATGATCAAATTTCCCCATCTTTTCTCTTATAAAGATACCTGTCATTGGATTTAGGATCCACCCTAAATCCAGGATGATTTCATTTCAAGATCCTTATCTAATTACATCTGCAAAGACCGCACATCCAAATAAGATTCATCCTTAGGTTCTGGGTGGACATGATTTTTTTGGAGACACCATTCAACCCCCTACAGTGGCCAACTCTTTTTTGTTTTTCAAATAAAGACACTAAACAAGTAAGCCATCTAGGGTGCCATCATTTTTTAAAGACAGGATATTTTAATACACGTAAGTTAGATGAAGATATTCCCATGACAAAAACTATTCTCTAAATTATACAATTTTAGCTGTGTGAAAATTTAAATAACATTTTCATAAACGTTCTCAGTTCATTGCAAACCACAGAAAAACTTGACTAGAACCAATTCTAGGGGTGGTGGAGCAGTTTCTATCAAACCGATCCTGCTGCAGATAACAATTTCATTGGAAAGTAGTCATAAGCAGGCAAACGTTGGAAAAGAGTTGACAATTGAAAGGAACAATGCTAGGTGAGCTTCTCCCTTTTTAGGAATCTTTGCCTGAGGGCAGGCCCCGGGCCAAAGTAGTAACTAAAACTCTAAAGAAATTACAAGTGTTTCAGCTGTTAAATGTTTAAAAACTGGCTCTCCAGGAAAAATAAATAAAAGCCAGAGTCACAGCATTTCCCAATTTTCATTGTGTAAATCCTACTCCCGCCATAGCCAATTCCGTGAACTTGGGAAGAGATGTGCACAGTTGGCCATTTGGCCACCTAACACAACCACTCACAGTCCTAGTGGTTTGAAGAACCAGCAGACAGAGTTCAGAATGACTACCGAAGCTGGACAGTGATAAGAGAAATCTAAGAATGGACAAAACTAGAGTGGGAGACCCTAATTCCCTGTAGAAACTGCCCAAATCTCTGGTGGAACTGTAAATTATGCATGTGGGGGCACATTCCAAAGACCCTAAATAAAGCTGGAAGAATTCAAATGAAAGAGTTATCAGGGCTGCCCACCATAAGGGGGAGTTTGAAGTTTCAGTGAAGCCACATTACCTGCCTACTTAAACAAAGAAGTAAAAGCAATACTCTACAGAGAAATAAAAGAACACAGACAGGCCGGCCCAGTGGCTTGGGAAGCCGGCGGCCCCGATTCGGGTCCCACACACATATGAGGGCCAGTGACACTGCCCTTAAAAAAAAAAAAAAAAAAAAAAAAAAAAAGAGCATAGAGATCTAACAATATATCACTCACAAATTTCAGGGTACACTCCAAAATTAATAGGAAAAAAAAGTCTCCCCGAGGATTTTTTTATGTTGAGCACCTTTACATCAGCCATTTGTATGTCATCGCTGGAAAAAAATCTATATTCAGTTTCTTTGCCCATTTTAATTGGCTTATTTGTTTTGTTTTCTTTTTGCTAATGAGTACTACAAGTTTTAAAATATGTTTTGGATAGTAACCCTTTAGTAGATATATGGTTTGTAAATCTTTTCTCCCATTCTGTGAGTTGTCTTTTCATTGTGTTTATTTTTCTTTTGCTACGTGGAAGCTGTTTAGTTTGACGTATTCCCACTTGTTGACTTTTGATTTGTTGCTTGTGTTTTCAATGTCATATAAAAAAAAATCACTGCCAATCTCAACTTCAAGGAGTTTTTTTTTTTTTAAAGGAGCTTTTTTCCTCATGTTTTCATCTAGAAGTTTTATGGTTCCAGGTCTTACACTTAAGATTTAATTCATTTCAAGTTAATCTTTATGAGTGGTGCCAGGTAAGGGTCCAATTTCATTCTTTGCATATGACTATCCAATTTTCCAACACCATTTATTGAAGAGACTGTCCTGTTCCCAATGAACATCCTTGGCGCCCTTGTCAAATATTAGTTGATTGTATATACATAATTTTATATCTGGGCTCTTGATTCTATTTCCCTGGTCTATATACCTTTTTTTAAAAAAGACTTTATTGGGGAATTGGGGGAGGGGAACAGCGTTGGGGAACCAGGGAAGGGGAACAGACAAGTTGCTGTCCTTTTGTTCTTTAGTCTAGTTGCAGAGGACATTGCTTCACTGGCCCATGTTGGTATCATCATTGAGCTCTTCCCGGGTGAGGCAGATTGGTCGCTGGCCTCTGGACAGCCGCTGACAGCGGCTCTTGGCAGCTCTCGCTGGCTGCGGGCCACTCACTGTAGCCTATGGCAGCCCAGTGCAGCAGGGGCTGCAGCTATGCCGTCTTGGGGACTCACAGCAGCCCAGCTCCAGGTGGAGCTGTTGTTTATGTATCTGTTTTTATGGAAGTGTCATACTGTTTTCATTACTACTAATTTGTAATATAGTTTGAAATCAGGTAGTATGATACCTGCAGCTCTGATAGTCTTTCTTAGGATTGCTTTGGCTATTCAGGGACTTTGGTGGTTTCATAATTAGGGTTTTTTTCTGTTTCTGTGAAAAATGCCATTGGAATTTTGTTTTTGATGCTATTGTAAATGGGACTGTTTTCGGAATTACTTTTTCAGATTGTTCATTTGCAGAGGATAGAAATACAACTGATTTTTGTGTGTTGATTTTGTATCCTACTGCTTTGCCAAATTTGTTTACTAGTTCTAACAATTTTTGTAGAAACTTCAGTGTTTTCTATACATAAGATCATGTCATATGCAAACAGAGAAAATTTAAGTTTTCCTTGCCAATCTGGATGTCTTTTTTTTCTTTTCCTTGCTTACTTGCTCTGGATAGGACTTCCAGTACTATGTAAAATAGGAGTTCTGGAGATTGGGCAACCTGTCTTGTTCCCAATCTTAGATGAAAAGCTTTCAGCCTTTCACCATTTAGTATTATGTTCGCTGTGTGTTTCTCATATTACAGCTCTTATTATGTTGAGGTACATTCCTTCTATACCCAATTCATTGAGAGTTTTTATTGTACAAGGATATTGAATTATTTCAGATGCTTTTTCTGCATTTGTTGAGCTTATCTTATGATTTTTATCCTTCATTCAATTAATGTCATTATCACATTTACTGATGTGCATGATTTGAACCATCCCTGCATCCCAAGAATAAATCCAAAGGGGACATGGTGCATGACCCTTTTAATGTACTGTTGAATTAGTTTTTTTAGTATTTTGTTAGAATATTTGCATCTATGTTTATCAGAGATTTGGGCCTATGGTTTCCTTTTCTTGTAGTGTTCCTTTCTGGTGCTGGTAACATGGTATTGCTGGCCTCTTAAATGAATTTGGTAGAGTTCCTTTCTGTTGAATGAAACGTTCTATATACGTCTGTTAGATCCATTTGGTGTAGAGTGTAATTCAAATCTACTGTTTTCTTGTTGATTTCATGTCAGGATCTATTCAGTGTTGAAAGTGGGATATTGAAGTCCTCTACTATTATATTACTGCTGTCTACTTCTTTCTTCAGTTCCATTAATATTTGTTTTAAATATTGAGGTGCTCCAATGTTGGGTGCATATATATTTACAATTGTTATATTCTCTTGAGTAATTTACCCCTTTATCACTATATAGTGATCTTCTTTGTCTCTTGTAATTAATTTTGTTTGAAAGTCTATTTTAGCTGATATATGTATAGCCACTCCTGCTCTCTTGGTTATCATTTGCATGGATATCTATTTCTACCCCTTCACTTTGAGCTTATGTGTGTCCTTAAAGTTGAAGTGAAACTCTTGCACAGGCAGCATAGACTTTTTTTTTAAATCCATTCAGCAACTCTGTGTCTTTTTATTGGAGAATTTAATGCATTTATGTAATTTAATACATTAAGTTAATTATTGGTATGTAAGACCTTAATACTACCACCTTGTTAATTGTTTTCTATTATGTAGTTCCTTAGTTCTTTGCTTCATCTCCTGCTATCTTCTTTTATGAAATGATGATTTATGTAGTGATATGCTTTGATTACTTTCTCTATACCTTTTGTGTATATTCAATAGGTTTTCATTTTGAGGTTTTCATGAGGATTATCTAAAACATAATATGGTTATACTAGTCTATTTTAAGATAATAATTTTGACTGCATACACAAATTCTACTCTTTTACTCTCCCTACACCCATTTTATATTTTTGATGTCACAATTTACATCTTTTTTACATTGTGTATCCATTAAACAATTAATGTAGATATATTTACTTTTAATATTTTCATCTTTTAACATTTATACTAGAGTTAAAAATTATAAAAAACAAAAAATTGGGAAAACACTTTAATAGACTGCATAAAACAAGATATATAAAGATACACAAATGGCCAATAAGTACAGAAAAAGTGCATCATTATTCATTATAGAAAGTCAAATTAACGTTATAATGAAATATAACTATACATTCACTAGAATGGATAAAAGATCAATTTATATTCGCTGTTGTGAAGTATGTAAAACAAATGGAACTCTCATACATGAAGGATGGAAGTTTAAAATGGTACATCCATCAGTTTGTTCTCTGTACTATATGAGTCTGTTGTCAGATGGAACGATGGTTGGGGGGTTGGGGGTCTGAGTGAAAAAGGGGAAGAAATTAGGAAATACCAATTGGAAGTTACAAAATAGTCACAGGGATGTAAAGTACAGCACAGGGAACATAGTCAATAATATTGTAATAACTATGTGTAGTGCCAGATGGGTACTAGGTTAACCAGGGGGATCATTATGTAAATTATATGTCTAACCACTATGCTGTACACCTAGAACTAATATAAAATATTATTGAATGTCAACTATAATTGAAAAATAAAAATAATAAATAATATATATTTTTAAAAAGAATGAAATCTTGCTATCTGCAACAATATGGGTGGTATAAAAAAATGGTACAACCACTTTGAAAAATTTCTTTGTGAGTGTCTCATAAAATTTAACATACACCTATAACTACAGTCCAACAATCCTATTCATAGGTATATAACCAATAGCTAGGCAATCATATGTTCACAAAAAGAATTGTATAAGAAAGCTCATACCAGCTTTATTCATAATAGCTAAATAATGGGGGAGAAACAAAGTCCACAGGAATAGAGCAGATAGCATACTGTGGTATAGTCATACAGTGGAGTCCTAGTCTGTGGTAAAGAGAACAAACTACTGATAAATGCAGCAACATCCATGGTTCCCAAACACATGATGCTGAGTGAAAGAAGTGAGATAAAGAGGAGTACACACTCTCTTATTCCATTTTTTTGAAGTGCAGTAACAGGCAACAGTCATCTATTATATAATACTATTATATAATAAGAGAAGTTACAGCGATGATCACTTACAGGGGTCGAGAATGACTGGACGGTGCACAGGGAACTTTCTGGAATAATGGAGTGTTCTTTATCTCAATCTGGGTGATGGTTACATGAACATATCCTTTTGTCAAAATTCATCTTTATGTTTATTTAAGATGTATGGGTTTTTCTGTTTGCATATTACATCACTATAAAGCACTGTTAGAAAACAAAAACAAAAGGACCACTTGAATATTACTACACACTATTAAAGCAATACAAAACTAAAATTTTCCAGGCCGGCGGAGTGCCGCGGTGGTTGAACGCTGGCTTGGGAAGCCAGAAGCCCCGGTTTGGGTCCCACATACGAGGGCCAGTGACACTGGCCTAAAAACAAACAAACAAAAAAAAAGAACTAAAATTTCCCCACAGAGACAGTTTAGGCCCAAACGGCTTTGCTTCAATTTCTACCAATCATTTAAGAAAGAATTACGATCTAACAAAAGATCTTCCATAGAGTAGATGGAAACACAACACTCCCAAAATCATTTTGTGAGGTTAGCATAACCTTGAGACCAAACCCTGACAAGGACTATATGAGAAAATAAAATTACAGGCCATTCTGATTCAGGGTCATGAATGAACAAATCCTAAAAAATGTCATAAATCATATCCAACGACATATAACCAGACTAATACATCGTGACCTTGTTGGGTTTATCCCAGAAATGCAATTGTCGTTCACATTATAAAAATATAATTCACCACATTAACATTTTAGAAGAGAACAATATTTTGATTATGCAAAGAGTCATAAAAGCATTTGATAAAATTTGATATTCAGCTTTTCCCCCGAAAATAGCAAACAAAAATTACAAGGGAACTTCCTTAATATGATACAATGTATACAAAAATACTTACCCAAAACATGACACTTCTCTGTACTATATTAAAATACTTTTCTTTGGGCCAGCCAAGTGGCATGGTGGTTAAGGGCTGGCTTGGACGCCAGAGGCCCTGGTTCGGATCCCACATGTGAGGGCCAGTGACACTGCCCTAAACAAAAAATAAAATAAAATAAAATAAAATATTTCTCTTTGCATTGGGCATATGACATAATGGCTTACATCACCACTACTATTCAACATTATAGTGGAAGTCCTAGTCAATTCAGTTCATTAAGAATAAAAAAAAGAAATAAAAACATAAATATAGAAAAAGAAATATAAAATTGTCATTATTCATAGATTATATTATGGATTACATAGCAAAATCTAAAAGAATCTATGGATAACCTATTACTTTTAAGAAGGGACTTTAGTAAAATTGCTGGGTACAAAATGACATACAAAAATCAATTTTCTGTACATGAACAAGAAATATTGAAGCCATTAAAAGATCCTAGTTATAATAGCATCAAAAATATCTATTCAGAAATGCCTCTGAATAAAAGGTCATGAAGGTAACAATCCTCTAGAATTAGAGGAAACTAATTTCCAAAAATCATACTTTTACTGGATATGGTAGAAATAACAAGGATTCCATAAATTAACATTTCAAGGAGGAGAAAACTTTTCTAAAGTGAATTTCCAATCCCCAGTTGTTTTTTTCTTCTGGAAAATGTACCAACTCTGAGAACAGGCTGAGGATGAGGCTTACCCAGGCAAAAAAAAAAACACAAAACAAAACAAAACAAAAAAACCTCTACTGGGAGAAACAAAAACCAACAAAGCTTTTTAAGTTTGACAGGGCTGGTTGAAAAATGGAAAAGTTGATGAGACTGAGATGCTCAGCAGAATTCCCCTACCAGACATTTGCTGACTTCTGGTACTGCACAAGACTACAGGAAGCTAGGTCAAATACTTCTAAAAGGTAAAGTGAAACCTTCACAACCACCCCGTTCTTAGGAAAGAGACATGTGCTGGAATTTGAAGCTACAGGAGGCTGCAAAGTGTGAATGGCAGTTCTCGATCTTCTGCAGTCTTTCAGGGATTAAGAAACCAGAAACTCAGCAAGGGTTTACATCCTAGAGAAGAAAAGCAAAGCAGGAGTAGACTGAGTTTTATTAAAACTGCAGTCCAGCCCTCACTCAGCTCAATTTCTAATTGGATTGAGGTAATCATCCTCTCACCTTATCTTCCTAAAAGGTGAAAGGTGGAATTCTCTCCAGGGTATTTCATCTAGAGCTCCTATGGTTCTTTTATACATGGTGCATGACATGCAATAAAAAAGTACTAGAACCACTACACACCTATGAGAATGGCCAAAATCCAAATGCTGACAACAATTCCTGGCAAGGACATGGAGCAACAGGAATTCTCAGTCATTGCTGGTGGGAATGCAAAGTGCTACTGCCACTTTGGAAGACAGTTTGGTGGTTTCTTACAAAACTAAACATACTCTTACTATACAATCCAGCAATCACGCTCCTTGGTATTTACCCAAGGGAGCTGCAAACTTACGTCCACACAGAAACCTGCACACAGATGTTTATAGCAGCTTTATTGATACTTTCCAAAACCTAAAGCAATGAAAATGTTTTTAGTAAGCAAATAGATATGTAAATGGTGGTAATCCAGATGATGGAGTTTTATTCAATGCTAAAAATAAATGAGCTCTCAAGCCATGAGAAGACATGGAGGGAACTTAAATGCATATCACAATGTGAGAGAAGCCAATCCAACAAGGCTACATACTGTATGATTCCAAATATATGACACTCTATCTAGAAAAGGCAAAACTATGAGACAGTAAAAAGATGGGTGGTTTTCAGGGGTTGCTGGGAGGGAGGGAGGAATAGGTGCAGCACAGAAGAATTTTAGGACAGAAACTGTTCTGTATGAAACTACTCCAGTGGATCCATGTCCTTATATATTTGTCCAAACCCATAGAACGTACAATACCAAGAGTGAGTGAGCCCTCAGTTAAGCTATGGACTTTGGGTGATGCTGATCTATCAATGTAGGTTCATCAATTATTCCAAATGGACCATTCTGCGAGGGGCAGGAGTCATGGTAGGGGAGGCTGCGCATGATTGGGAGCAGGGGTTACTAGGAAATATCTGTACCTTCCCCTCAGTTTTGCTGTGACCCTAAAACTCTTCTAAAACAAATAAAGTGTATTAAAAATAATAAAATTAAAAATGGTGCATATGTGGGCTGGCTGAGTGGCGCGGTGGTTAAGCACTGGCTTGGGAAGCCAGCGGCCCCAGTTTGGGTCCCACCTATGAGGGCCAGTGACACTGCCCTCAAAAAAAAAAAAAAATGGTACATATGCAAAGATTTAAGGTGATATGATATATACACCAAGAGAAAAGAGATGCAGAAGTACAGATGATCTGGATATTGAAATCATCAGAAAATTACTTTATAATTAGTTAGGAAAAACATTTTAAAAGAAATAGAGGAAAAGATAAACAAAAAAGATGAAAGAATAAAGAACTTCAGTAGAGAATTTTATTTTTTATAGAAGGAAGATTTATTAAAGGAAGAGAAGAGAGAAGGGTCAGCTGGGTAGAGTCTGCTGGAAACTACTGCAAAGTACGGCATCAATAAAGAATTTTAATTCATGAAAATAAAAATATGTATAACATACCATTAAACAAAAAGACAGAAAACAAATGACAAATATAGTGACTATACATAGAAAAACAGACTGGAAGAATAATTTATTTAGATAAGAGAACCATTGATTTTTTTTTTCTTCTCTCTTTCTACATTTTCCAAATTTTTTGGCAAAGAACATTTTGTAATGGGAAAGAAAATATTTTACACAAGTTGCATATTCTGGAACACCATGCATTTATTTAAAAAGTATTTTAGAAAAATACTCAGTGTGAGTAAATGTTCACAGTATATTATTAAATAATAACAATACATCAGTATGATTCCAATTATGTATATACAAACATACACATATAGAGGAAAGCAAACTATAAGGTTATAGTAAAATCTTAAGATGTTTTTGCTTTTAAGAAATGAGAAATAAATGAATGGATTGAAACCGAACCATCAATCAACAGATTCTCTCAGGTTTGTGACAATTCATTCTCAATGATAAACTTATTTTTCCCTCAGGTACGTATTTTCTTTCTTTCTTTTTTTTTTAAAGATTTTATTGGGGAATTGGGAGAGGGGAACAACGTTGGGGAACTGGGAAAGGGGAACAGACAAGTTTCTGTCCTTTTGTTCTTCAGTCTAATTGTGGAGGACATTGCTTCACTGGCCCATGTTGGTATCATCATTGCGCTTTTCTCAGGCCGGCCTCTGGACAGCTGCTCACGCTGGCTGCCGGCCACTCACTATAGCCTATGGCAGCCCACCGCAGCAGGGGCTGCAGCTTACAGGGTCGCTGGGACGTGCACAGCCCAGCTCCACGTGGAGCTGTTGTTCACCATCTTAGCTGTAGAGGGCAGTGTCACTGGCCCCCAAATGTGGGATCCGAACCGGGGCCACTGGCGTCCCAAGCCAGCTCTTAACCAACACGCCACTTGGCCGGCCCTCACGTACATATTTTCTATAACTGTTCATGCTTATGCCTCTGAACACTATTAAAATATTAATTTATTCTCCTCAAAAGAGAATCAGTTGGATATCCCAGAATGAAAAAACAAAGACTTCAATGCATGAGTTTAACAGGATAATGAACACAAATGAACAGGATTATATAACTCTAAAATAAGTTAATAGAAAATGCTAAAAGTGAAGCACAGAAACAAAATGAATTGGAAAACAAACAGAACCCAGTATAAGAACCTATTATATAGGACACAGTCAAGGTCTAACATATATGTAATGGGCAAAGAGAAGGAATGGTATAGAAGCAATATTCAGAGAGCTAATATCCAAAAAGTTCTCAAAACTAGTAAAAGACATAAACCCACAGAATCCAGCAACTCAGTGGACCCTAAGCAGAATAAACAAAAAGGAAACCACATGTAGGCCTATCATAATCAAGCTGCTAAAAACCAAAGACACAGATAAAAACTTTAAAGCAACCAGAAGAACAACAGTAAAACTGAAGGCACGCTTCTCAAAAGAAACAACACAAGCCAGAAGGCAATGTTATGACATTTATAAAGTGCTAAAGTAAAAATAAACAAACAGAACAACCAACATAAAACTCTATGCCCAAAGAAAAGATTTTTCAACAATGTGGGTGAAATAAAGAGGCTTTCAGATCAACAAAGACTGAAGAAATTCCTCCCCAGTGAACCAACAATATAAGAAGAAAAAAGAAAATTCCTCAGGTAAAAGAAAAATAATCCAGACAGAAACATGATACATATAAATTAATTCTGATGTAATCATAATGTTTTGTGTAGTTTAAATTTTATGTAAAACTAAAATGCTTGATAAAAATAATACAAAAAGGTACCAAAGGGATAAGCAGAGTTTAAAGGTTCTAGTAAAATCAAAAAAATAGTGCAAATAATCTGTATCAGACTATGATAAGTCAAAGATTCCTACTATACCTTCTAAGGTAATTACTAACATAGTAGAAAAAGGTATAACTGATAACTTAGTAGAGGAAAAATATGTAAAATAAAAATACTGATCAATATAAAAAAAGGCAAGAAGGAATATAAAACAAATGACTCAAATAGAAAATGCATGGGTAAGGCGGCTGGTTAGCTTAGTTGGTTAGAGCACAGTGCTCATAACACCAAGGTTGCCAGTTCGATTCCCACATGGGCCACTGAGCTGCCCCCTCTACAACTGGATTGAAACAACTACTTGACTTGGAGCTGAAGGGTCCTGGAAAATCACACTGCTCCCCAATTAAAAAAAAAAAGCATAGATAGGTGGTAGATATATTCTAATCCAAATTATATGAGTAATTAAATTAAATGTATAAAAAAACTAAATATTTCCTAATAAAGCACTAAGATTCTCAGGTTGGATTTTAGAAAACCAAAATATATGTGAGTTACAAGCAGTACTCTTTAAATGCAAAAAATTTGAATACAAAAAGACAAAAATGACATACCGTGAAATCATCGATAAAAAATACCTTGTTTTGGGCCGGCCGAGTGGCGCGGTGGTTAAGCGCTAGCCTGGGAAACCAGCGGCCCCGGTTCTGGTCCCACATATGAGGGCCAGTGACACTGCCCTCAAAAAAAAAAAAAAGCAGAAATAAAAAATACCTTGTTTTATTTTATTAATATCAGAAAAAGCCAGCAGCAGTACTAGACATAAAGAGGGCTATTTTTCATAATTACAAAGGGGATCAATCCAACAGGAAGACATTGCCATCCTCTATGGGAGCTGTCAAATAATTTGTAGACATCTTTAATCTACCTCAACTCTAATCTAATCAACATACCAGCAGACATTGAAAAGCTGATTCTAAATTCATATATGGCCCTGCCGAGT
The DNA here is from genome assembly GCA_033961575.1 of Aselliscus stoliczkanus. Classification (NCBI taxonomy): domain Eukaryota; kingdom Metazoa; phylum Chordata; class Mammalia; order Chiroptera; family Hipposideridae; genus Aselliscus; species Aselliscus stoliczkanus. The sequence goes on along the minus strand of CM066737.1, from coordinate 7,985,289 downwards.
GGCTCAGTTGGTTAAGAGCTCGCTCAAGAGTACGAGCTGAGCTCTGAGCAACAGCAGTTCGATGCCCAGCCTAAGCTGAGTTGCCGCTGAGCTGCCACCAGGTGGCAGGATGGCTCAGCTAAAAAAAAAAAATTCATATGCTAATGCAAAGGGCTCAAATATCTAAAAGCAATCATAAAGAAAAAGAACAAATCTGGAAGACTTACACTATATACTACGTTATGTTTACTAAGACACTGATATTGGAACAAGTATATACTAACTGTAGTGACTATGGGTGGGAAGGGAAAAATAATTTTAAGTTTATAGTATCGCTTGATTTTTTTTTTAAAAGATTTTATTGGGGAATTGGGGGAGGGGAACAGCATTGGGGAATCGGGGAAAGGGAACAGACAAGTTGCTGTCCTTTTGTTCTTCAGTCTAGTTGTGGAGGACGTTGCTTCACTGGCCCATGTTGGTATCATCATTGCGCTTTTCTCAGGCCGGCCTCTGGACAGCTGCTCACGTTGGCTGCCGGCCACTCACTGTAGCCTGTGGCAGCCCACTGCAGCAGGGGCTGCAGCTATGCTGTCCCGGGAAATCACAGCAGCCCAGCTCCGGGTGGAGCTGTTGTTCACCATCTTAGCTGTAAAGAGCAGTGTCACTGGCCCTCATATGTGGGATCCGAACCGGGGCCGCTGGTGTCCCAAGCCAGCTCTTAACCAACGAGCCACTTGACCAGCCCGAGACAAAGACTTTTTTAAAGAGGTCAGAAAAAGAACTAACCATGAAAGAAAAAAAATGGGTAACTTAGACTACACTAAAATTAAGACCTGTTCATCATAACACACCAATAAAAAATTCAAAATCCAATCCACAGGATAGGAGATGACATTTGAAATACATATGTCTGGTAACAACTTATATTAAGAAATTATAAAAGACTCCTACAAAACAGTAAGAAAAAGACAACGCACCTAGAAAAAATAGGATATTTAAATATTTAAATATCCAGTATATATTTGAAAAAGGTGTTTAACTTCATTCTCATCAAGGAGAAGCAAATTAAAAGCACAAAGAGATACCACTAAATCCTCACTTAAATGGCTAAAATATAAATGAAAAACATAAAGATATAAAATACCAAATGGTGGCAAAAATGTGGAACAGTGGTATGCTGGTAAATATTTAACAAATGGAGCTCTAAAAAAATTAATAAAAGCCTGAATGTGTTGGAATTTTCAGTCTCCATAGTGCAAATACTGTGTGTAGGGAGCCAATTTCAAGTAACCATCCTGGGGTCACTGAATGCAGAGTTGGAAAGAGATGCTCATGATTGGCTCTTAAATGACAGTATGGCCTGGCTCCAAACACCACTGGTGTGGAATGCGGATAATTTTCACATATTGCTGGTGGAAGTGTAAATTCATACAACCAGTTTGGAAAACTCTTTGGCAATTTCTTCTGAAGTTGAAGATGTGCATATCCTTATTACACAGCAATTCTACTTTGGAATATACACTCAACAGAAATGTATACATATGTTCACCAAAAGATATGTTTGAGAATTCTCAAAGCACTATTATATGCAAGAGCCAAGCAATTTGGATATTATCCAAATCCCTATCAGCAGTTGAAAGGATAAACAAATTGTAATTTAGTAACATAATGAAATAATATTCATCACCAGTCAACAAACTGTGACCCATAAAACAAATCTGGCCAGCCCACTGTTTTTATAGCCTCTAAGCTAAGAATGTTATATTTAAAAATGATTACATTTTAAATAGCTATAAAATTACCTCCATAGTATTACCATTTTTGCCTCTTGGCCCACAAGAATTGAGATATTTGCTACCTGGCCCTTTAAGAAAAAGTTTCCTATCGATTTATAGATAGGAGTGAATGATCTACAACAGAGATCTCTGGAACAGCAACAGCAGCAACTTGCTAGAAATACTTATAAAAACATATTCCGTGACTCCTCTTATTTATCCCCATTTTACAAATAAGTAAACTGAAGCTTAGAGATGGTTAACTAATTTGTTCAAGGTCAAAATGCTATTTCTGGGTATGTGGTTCATGTCTAGGCCTGTCTGTCTCCAAAGCTGATACGCTTTTGCTCTACATTTTGCTCCTGAGATTCAGGTTGCTGTACATTGTATATTCTTACAAATACTGTGATTGTGGCTAGGCAAAACAAAACAAAACAGAAAAACATTATCAACTGGGCCTGTGTAAACTCAAGTAGGTCCCTGGTTTTCTTTAAGGGCCAGGTAGCAAATATCTCAATTCTTGTGGGCCATTCCTTCCAGCTCCCCACTCTCCTAGAAGACCTTGGCCCTCTTCCTCTTTACTGAAACCACCAAGCACATCCTTCCCATTCTCCCTCTCAGTTGATGACCTTGCTTCCCATTTTACTGAAAAAAAGATGGATAATCACAAGAAAATGTCTACAAGCTTACACCATCCACTCAACAACGGCATCATGCCTATATATTATGCCTTCTTTCCAATACTACGCATAAACTATCCCTCCCTCTACCCCTCCACTTGTGTGCTGGTTGCCATCTATGTCCCTTCTAAGATAGCACTGCAAAAATTCCACCCTCTCTTGTGCATCATCATTTCTCCCTCTTTACTAGATCTTCCTCATCAGTATTTTGTAACATATCCCATCTTTAAAAACTTTCTCTTAACCCCACATCTCTTCTCAGCTACAACCTCATTTCTTTGCTCTCTTTTACAGTAAAACTCCCCAAAAGACTTGTTTCAAGTCACTACCTCAAATTTCTCTCCTATTTCCTCTTGAATCCATTGCACAGATACTTTTTTAAAAAACTTTATTGGGGAACAATGTGTTTTTTTGGGGAACAATGTGTTTTTTCCAGGACACATCAGCTCCAAGTCAAGTTGTTGTCCTTCAATCTAGTTGTAGAGGGCGCAGCTCACTGGCCCATGTGGGAATTGAACCGGCAATCGTGTTGCTCAGAGCATGTGCTCTAACCAACTGAGCTGCCCAGCCACCCCACACAGATACTTTTATATAGGGTACTCCATATTTGCCAAATCCAAACCCTATGGACAAGTCACATGACATTTAAGCAACATTGGTCATAAGTGACCACTCACTCCTTGAAACATTTTCTTTATTTGGCTTCCAGGATATCATACTCACCCCTGTTTGTTTTCCTCCTATCACCTGGCCACTCTTGATCTCTCTGCCTCTCATGTTGGAAAGCTTAGCACTTAAAACTTGTCTTTTTTCCCTGTACTCATTCCTTAAGTGATCTCCTCTAGTCTCTTCACTTTACATGAGTTTACATGCTTAGTACTCCAGAATTTATATTTCTAGACCAGATCTCTTTTCTTTTCTTTTTTTTTTTAATTGGGGAATTGGGGAAGGGTAACAGCGTTGGGGAATCGGGGAAGGGGAACAGACAAGTTGCTGTCTTTTTGTTCTTCAGTCTAGTTGCGGAGGACGTTGCTTCACTGGCCCATGTTGGTATCGTCATTGCGCTCTTCCAGGTGAGGCAGATCGGTCACCGGCCTCTGGATGGTTGCTCACCACGGCTCTTGGCAGCTCACGCTGGCTGCCAGCCACTCACTGTAGCCTATGGCAGCCCTAGGGGCTGCAGCTATGCCGTCCCAGGGACTCACAGCAGCCCAGCTCCAGGTGGAGCTGTTGTTAGCTGTAGAGGGCAGAGTCACTGGCTCTCATGTGGGATCCAAACTGGAGCTGTTGGCATCCCAAACCAGCTCTTAACCAATGCGCCACTCGGCCGGCCCCAGATCCCTTTTCCAAAGGACACCTCAAACTTAACATATCCCAAAACAAAGTCCAGATTTCCACCTCTGAACTTGTTCTACCTACAATTTTCATAATCTCATTAAATGGCAACTACCACCTTCCCATTATGGATGCCACAAAGAACTTGAGAGTTATCTTAACTTCAGCTTTGCTCACATCCTCCATCCAATCAGCAAATCCTGTTGACTCTACTTTCAAAGTACATTCACAGCCTGACCACATCCATTTCCACTGCTACTACTCTAGTTCCGACCACCCTCATCTTCAGCTTGGCCTATTGGAAGAGCCTCATAGAATCTAGCTTCCACCTTTGAACCCCTACTGCCTATTCACTCTACGACCAGGGTGAGCTTTTTAAAACATACATGATATTATGTCACCCATCTGTTCCAAATAGCCTGCCACATCACTCAGAGTAAAAGCCAAAGTCTTCATAATGGCCTACAAAACCCTAAATAACTTTGTTTTTTGCAGGGTTGGGCTTCGTCTTTATTTAAATTTTTGGTATTTTGTTCATCATGACATTTTTTTTACGTTAGTTTAAAAAAATATATTTATTTATTTCAGTTACAGCTGACGTTCAATATTATCTGATAGTTTCAGATGTACAGCAGAGTGGTTAGACATTTATATAATATACAATGTAATTCTACCGATTAGTCTAGTACCCACCTGGCACTACAGATAGTTATTGCAACATTATGAACTATATTCTCTATGCTGTACTTTACATCCCCATGACTATTTTGTAACTGCCAATTTGTACTTCTTAATTCTTTCACTTTTTGACCCAGTCCCCCAACTCCCCAACCCCCCTCCCATCTGGCAATCATCACTTTATTCTCTGTACCTACGAAGTCAAACAATTAAGTTTGTGAACTTGTTGCAACGATGTTGCTAACCCTTTTTTATATCAGAGGGGTTATTCATTATGAATTTGTACCAACTGGACAAATGGTTAGCCAAGTTTACTATTTGGACGTGCTGAAAAGGTTGCATAAAAAAGTTAGACAAAAACAACCTGAACTTTTCACCAACAATTCATGGCTCTTGCATCACGACAATGCACCAGCTCACACTATCTGTGAGGCAGTTTTAATTTCTTTTTATTATAATTTTTTTATTATTAATAGTTACAGATGTACAAAACTATGCAATAGTTGTCTTTTTCACCCCTTACAAAGTGACTCCCCCCTGCCCTGCCTCCATACTTCCAATATGATACATATCTATTACAATTCTATTGATTCAATCCCTACACTATATTCCACATCCCACGACTGTATATGTGTTAAATGATAGTCAACATCTAATACAAATCAGCGGCAGCTTCAGATATACAGTGCAGTCGTCAGGCCACTACACTGTCCATGAAGTGGTCTCCCTGACAAGACATGAGTCCATCTGGTCCCCTAAAAAAATATTTACAACTTTATTGATTATATACCCTAAACTGTCTCTTCTGCCTCTGCGGTAGTATTGTGGTTATCAGTTTGTGTTGTGTGAGGGAGTTTTTAACTAGTAAACAAATAATTGTATTGGAACATCCTCCCTACTCGCTTGATCTGGCCCCCAGTGAACTTTCTTTACCTGAAGATAAAGGAAATATTGAAACGAAGACATTTGGATGACATTCAGGACATCAAGGGTAATACGATGACAGCTCTGATGACCATTTTGGAAAAAGAGTTCCAAAATTGCTTTCAAGAGTGGACTAGGCACTGGCATCAGTGCATAGCTTCCCAAGGGGAGTACTTCAAAGGTGACCATTGGGCCAGCCAAGTGGTGCAGTGGTTAAGCGCTGGCTTGGGAAGCCAGCGGCCCCGGTTCAGTCCCACATATGAGGGCCAGTGACACTGCCCTCAAAAAAAAAAAAAAAAAAAGGTGACCATAATGATATTCAGCAATGAGGTATGGAGCACTTTTTCTAGGATGAGTTCGCAAACTTAATTGTCCAACCTTGTATGACTGCTTCTGTTTTGTTTGTTCATTTATTTTGTCCTTTAGATTCCACATATAAGTGAGATCATATGATATTGTCTTTCTCTGACTTATTTCACTTAGCATAATACCCTCTAGATTCATCCATGTTGTCACAAATGGTAAGATTTCATTCTTTTTATGGCAGAGTAATACTCCATTCATCTATCCAATCATTTATCAAATCATCTATTGATGGGCAGTTGGGTTGCTTCCATATCTTGGCTATTGTAAATAGTGCTGCAATGAACATAGGGGTGCATATATCTTCTCAAATTAGTGTTTTGGATTTCTTTGGATAAATGCCCAGAAGTGGGATTCCTGGGTCATAACATAGTTCTATCTTCATTTTTTTAAGGAACCTCTACACTGTTTTCCATAGTGGCTGCACCAATTTATATTTCCACCAACAGTGCACAAGGGTTCCCTTTACTCCACATTCTCACCAACACTTGTTTGTTGATTTATTGATGATAAGCCAGTCTGACAGGTGTGAGGTGGTATCTCATGGTGGTTTTTATTTGCATTTCCCTGATGATTAATGACGTTGAGCATTTTTTTTTTTTGAGGGCAGTGTCACTAGCCCTCATATGTGGTACCCGAACCGGGGCCGCCAGTTTCCGAAGCCAGCGCTTAACCACGGCGCCACTAGGCCGGCCCTGTTAAGCATTTTTTCATATGTCTATTGGCCATCTGGATGTCCTCTTTGGAAAAATGTCTATGCAGGTCCTCTGTGCATGTTAAATTGGATTGTTTGGTTTTTTGGTGTTGAGTTGTATGATTTCTTTATAAATTTTGGATATCAATCCCTTATCAGATGTACCATTGACGAATATCTTCTCCCACTCAGTAGGCTGCCTTTGCTGTGGAAACACTTTTTAGGTTGATGTAGTCCCATTGGTTTATTTTTTCTTTTATTACCCTTTTCCGAGGAGATATATCAGAAAAAAAATATTACTAAGAGCAGTGTCAGACAATTTACCCTAAATAACTTTTTAAACTTTGTCTCTTACTACTCTCTTTCTCCATCACTTTATTTCCCTCCTTGTTATTCTCAAATACATTCAGTGTGCCCGACCTCTTCCTGGAACACTCTCTGCCAGTGCATGGCTCCCTACCTTCTTTCAGGCCTCTGCTCAAATATAGCTTCAATAAACTTCAATATCTTATTAAATAAAAAATGAACCATCCACACCCACACATTCTCTCCCCTTTACTGTGTGTTAGTATTCTCCATAGCACTTATCATCTGACCAACTCTATTTGTTTAGTTTCTATCCCCCCACCAAACTATAACCTGCCTAAGGACAGTTTGCCTGATTTTTTAAATACTGGGTTGTGCCCAGAAAATAGAACTGGCATCCAAAAAGTTCCCAATAAATATTTATTGACAGAATGCATGAAGAAATGAATCATTATGCCTGTAATTCCCTCTCTCCGCAAATAAAGCATTCTAATAAACAACAGTAAAAAGAATGAAAGAATAAGTCATTTAATTTCCTAGTTTTTAAAATGAATTCTGATGAGATATAAAATTCAGGAATGAATTAGTTTCCTATTGCTGCTGTAACAAATTACCACAAACTGAGTGGCTTAAAGCAACACAAATCTATTCTCTCCTAATTCTAGAAGTCAGAAGTCTAAAGTTGGTTGGCAGGTCTGTCTTTCTACTGGAGGTTCTAGGGGAGAGTCTATTCTTATACTAAATTCTAATTCAATATCATGCTGTGTGTGAAGTCACACTAATTGCTAGTTACTATTCTAAGTCATACTAATTGGTAGTTACTATTATTATCTTCATTTTTAATACATTAGGAAACTAAGACACAGAGAAGTCAGGTAACTTGATCACCAAATTTCCAACATATTGAATGGAAAAAAATTACTTCTACAGATCAATACAAAGGGTTAGAAACTAATGGGGATATTACTACAAAATTTTGGAAAATAATTATTTCCAACTTAGAATTCTGTAGCCAGCCAAAACACTGAGCAATTTTAAAGCTAAAATAAATTTCTCTACAGATGAGACTAAAAATCTTTACCTTTGACACACTCTTTCTCAGGGAGCTACTGGAAGAGGTGCTCCACTAAATTAGGGCACAATTTAAGAAAGACAAAGAAATGAGATCCAAAAAACAGAAACTCCAACCCAAGATAGAAGGGAATTCCCAAATTTTCCTGATAATGGATATTCCAGGATAACAGCTGTGCAGAACACCCAGAGGGCAACCCGTCCAAATTGTAGAAGCACTGAGGGCTCCAATAAAAAAAACCGCAATTGAGGGGCGGCCGAGTGGCTCAGTTGGTTAAGAGCTCGTTCAAGAGTGTGAGCTGAGCTCTGAGCAACGGTGGTTCGATGCCCAGCCTGAGCTGAGTTGCCGTTGAGCTGCCAACAAGTGGCAGGATGGCTCAGCTAAAAAAAAAAAAAATGCAATTGAGAGGTTACCTAATATTTCTGAACATAAATAAAAGATATTTAAGCTTCATGACCAATCAAACAAAGTAAACACAAATAAACAAGGCACCATGAGCTCCAGGGAAGGTAATAGGTTGTACAAGAAAAGAATTATAAGCATGTTATAATGTTACCAAACTCTAATGAGAGGATAGGAAGAAGAGATGCGTGCATACGTGTATACGTGTATGTGTATGCGTGTGTGTGTGTCTGTGTTGGTCAACAGGAGTGTCTGTGAGAAATTTATCCTCATCATTCATATAGAAAGTAAAGAGATAATAAAAATAAGAAATACAAAAAAACAATAGTTTATAAATGTTATTTGGAAATATGAAATTAACTGGAAAAATGTGTAGTTTAAAGCGATTATATCAAGGTAGAGAGAATCAGAAGTGAAGGGAATTAGGGCAGAGGACAACTTTTTTTTCTTTAGGAGTCTAATATCTCTATTTGGCTTTTGAGCCATGTACATAAGCAACATTGCTGGTAGAACAGAAAGGCTTTGTGACAGCCTAAGTCAGGCTGCTGCGTGTAGGTTTTAGCCTGATCTCATGGTTTGTTGTATAATTTTTGGACGAGAAAAACTCCTGATAGTCTGCCAGCCAAAAGACAAAAATAAAGAACAGTCAGTGTTGAGCCTTTAGCTGAGAATGGAAGAGATAGAATGATTTTTTACTGGCACCAAACTACCAAATTACCCAATTTTGTCATTTCTGCCAATGCTGCTCAGCTGTTCCAGCATCAGGCATTTATCTTTAAGTTTGGAGGCTGGCTGCGCTATTTGATTTAACTATGTGTACATGTAACCTTGAAAAAAGATAATTTTTAAAAGAATTGTTCCAAATAGGATGACTTAGCTCAATTGACATTGACTGATTTTGCAATATCTATGGTGACAATACATTCCATTTTGTGCAGAGAAGTCCCAGGTTCTGCCTGTTGTCCCAGCATAATTATTCATAGTGCCCAGTTTTACTCACACAAATATCTCCGTTTGGATGATACATGGTATAGTTTTCCTACTAACACGTGTAGGGAATAAAGGAGAGGGTAGGCAGGCATTTTACAAGGTTATTTTCCAGGGAGCGAGTGCATGGAACAGGACCGTGGAGTAGGTAACCAGTAAGGTATTTTTCAACTCTAAACTTCTAGGATTCTGATGTTTTTACTGGACCAATTTAGTCCATAAGGAAGGCAAAAAGATGGTCTGCTGCTTCTACTGATAGAAAATTCAAAATGATCTAGAATAAAACCATCTCTCTGCCAACTGTTCAGATCTGCCACTACCCACCAGTCCTCTGTCATCCCAGGCTCCTCCTCTACCGCGAGGATTCAGCACCACCCACTTAGCCTCCCAAATGCTTTCGGCTCATCTCTGGAAGAGACGGTGCAGCTCACCAAATATTCCTTTTGCTCCCCCATATTTTCCAGTCCCCTTCATGTTGAGCAGCATCATGTGATTAGCTCTGGCCAGCTCAAAGTGTGTGCAAGGGCATGCGCCCCCTCTAGGCTGAGGCAATAAAGAACCACTCTATGATTCCTCAATCCCTTCCTTGGGCCATGAGACTCATGAAGGCCAATGTGCTCAATGATGCAACCATAAGATGCCATCAGGCTTGATTCCTGAGTGACTGGAGCACAGCCCCCCAGGCTGACCAGCATTGGCAGGGTACTAGAACAAAGAAGTAAATGTTAGCTGTGTGTACACATTAAAATGGGGATGGGGAGAAATGTGGGACTACAGATAGTCTTGCCCACCCTAACAACCTTCACTGACAGGCTTCACCAAACCACTGGCTCAGCAGCTGAGCCTGCATTTAGTGTGTCTGCTGCCAAGTAAGATATGTATAGTTTCTGTCTGAGGAAGGGACTAAGGAAAGCCACCTGGGGAGTCATTTATTCTAAGAGACACGAACAGAACCTCTAGTTGTGCTGATCTCTGTGGAAAGAGTAATGTGGGGCTTGACCATATCTCTTCCTGACAGAAGATGCCAATATCTGGTTAGAGCCCTGAGTCATCTCAACTTGCTATAAACAGAGGTGGCTTTTAGGTCTCTAATTTTTTACAGCTGATTTTTGTACACAGCTGTTTCTTTATTTTCCTTAAATTTTTTTTTCTTTTCTCCTTTTTAAATTAAAGTTTATTGGGGTGACAATGGTTAGTAAATTTATATAGGTTTCGGGTGTATCATTCTGTAATCCATCATCTATATATCACATTGTGTATGCTCACCACCCGGAGTCAGTTTCTCCTTTCTTCTCCATATATTTTTTCAACTGAGCATTTCCTGAGAACGTATTATAGGAGATGATTCAGGTTGAAAGTCATGGTCTCTTTCCTCAAGTCTAATAAGGAGTTAGAAATGTAGTCACCCCAATACAACATAAGGTGGAATCAAAGCAGTGCTGTTGTAGATGGACATACTACTCCAAGGGAGAAAATGAGTCCCAAGGACTGGGTTATAAACAACCAGTGGAACTGGGCAACTCCCTGCCACCCAGCCCGGCACACCCTCTATCACCATCAACAGAATAATCTCAGGTCTTGAAACCTGGATATTACAGTTTACTTGAATAGGATTTTTACAATGAGATAACTCACCATTAAACTTTGAACATTTTAAAACATTTTTCTTGTACTTTTTTTCTGTCTCATTTTGCTGTCAAGAAAACAGAGGCATAGAGAAGTAAAGTGATTTCCCAAGGCTTTATGGCTACTAGAGGCAGAGTTTAAAGGGCAATGTACTAATCTCAAAGAGAAGTGTAGGAGGAGAAAGGGGGAAAACATGAGGGGGAGTTAAGTGTGTGGCCTCTGGAGCCAGAGTTGGCTGTGCTAAAACCCCAGTTCTATGGCTTCCCAGGTCTGTGAGCTTGTGAAGGTGATTGAATGCTTCTGGGCCTTAGCTCCCCCAACTGTAAAATGAGGATGAGATCAAAATCTACCTCAATAACTATGTAATGTGTCAGATGGATAATAGACTTCTCAGGGCGATCACTTTGTGAGGTATAGAAATGTCTAATCACTATGTTGCTCTGTACACCTGAAACTAATAAAAAAAAAAAGTTAAAAACATACAAGTATGAAACCCAATAAAGCAAATGCAAAATACCTTGTTATGTGTAAGTGAATTTATATAGGTAAAGTACTTAGAGAAATAATCGCATGTAGTAGCTATGTACAAGTGGTAGCTATTATTATTATTTTATTGCTTTGATTATAATTGTATACATTAACTATAGATCTCCTTTATGAGCCATTGATAGATCCAAACAGCTGGCCTCCTGCTTCTCCACCATAAGCCTCCCTGTGGACCTGCTTACCATCACTATATACAGCAGCTCAGGGTCCCTGATCATTTGGGAGAATGGATTCTAACTCTAATTCTAGGCTCCATGAGAACTGTGTCCTCACAAGTCTGTTACACTAACTGCTATACCCACCATTGGAACCATTCCATTTATGTTTATATACTGAAGAACCCAGGCAAATTATAAGTAACCTATCAGGATTAGAAGGTAACATATGAACCTACTAAGTCCTCAAAAATCAGCTAACCAAAATTTACTTAAAATAAAAGTCCCAAGGAAATGTAAAACCACCTCAGGAAATTTTAGAACAGAGACTATCACAATTCGTGACACTTGGGAGAGGATCTTGCACCAATTTCAATTTATCTCACAGTGACTGGTCCTTGTACAAAATAATACCCACTGAAGTCCTGTTAGATTCCCTAGAACTATTTGTACTAAAGGCAGCAGCAGATATCCATGCTCTGGGGGTCACTTCACTACATAGAGTATATTCTTGGGAATGCTTTACAGAGATGACATATAAGCAAGCACTTGCACAATGGGTAGGTAGGAAAGGAGAAAGGGCATGATGAACAAAATGCAATTATAACTGCCTTCTCCTCACCACCCAGGGAGGGGAGAGCTGGGGAATGGCTCTTGGTGGAAGCCACACCTCTACGCTCACCTTCTTAATGGCCGCAGCAAGCATATCCTGTAGAAGGGCACGGAAGAGGAAGGCCGGCCAGGGAAGGCAGTGCCTATTTTTCTCTACACAATGAAAGCAGGACACTCATACGCCCCACCATCCCATGCTGCTCACTCGGCTGCCCAAAGGATATGAAACTTCATAAAAGAACTAGTTTCCTAAAGGCCAATCTTAGCTCCATCCAACCCAAACACACATGCTTCAGGTAGCTGCTGCCCAATAAGAGGCTCTTCTTACTGGAGGGAACTTCAAGTAATGTTTCTTTGTTTTGATCACTTAGATTCAAACGTTTAGTATCGTCACACTCCAGGGTTGGAAGGAACCTCAAAAGTCATGCTGCTAAGAGGTCGAGTAAGATAAGGAGAGAAGATTAAGCATTGGTTAAGAAATAATAGATGCTCAATACATATTTATAGATTTGAATCAAAGTGGATTAGATTGGGTTATCAGACTTAGGAACACTACTTTTTTTTCCTGTTTTTTTCTTTTGGGCAGTGTCACTGGCCCTCACATGGGGGATCTGAACCGGGGCTGCTGGCCCAAGCCAGCTCTTAACCAACGTGCCACTCAGCCGGCCCTGGAACACCACTTTTAATAAAAAATGAGATGTGCCCATAATACATTAACACTCGATTTTCTTGTTTGGCTACTAACCTGACTCCTCTCCCATCTGCTGTTTGCAATCATTCTTCCAAGAAGACTGACAAAGGTTCAAGTACAATATCAAAAAGATCCCTCAGTGTCCTGGCATGAATTTTACTGTGCTACAGACTGAATTTATGTATTTTTTGTCCATCTTCCCTTGGAATATAATTCCTTCATTAAAAAGCTTATTCTAGTATTTTGCAATGAGGGCACTGCTGGTATGTAGAAAAGGACAATCCTCTATCATAAGATACTGTCCTGCAATTTGAAGGAATTCAAGTACATCTACGTCCTACCTACTAGTGCCAGCAGCATCCTCCCCTCCTTCAGTTACTGTAGAACCCAATAATACACACTTACTTACACACACACACACACACACATACACACAAACACACACACACACAATACCAAATGCTCCTTAGTGGGATAAACCTCTCCAGGTTGAGAACCAACCTATCTATTCCAGTGTGATGCCTCTTCATGTTGGACACAAAATTAGAACTGAGTAGTTCTGCTTTCTATCTGACATCTGTTAACTTTATGCCAACTGCTCCAAACTGCAGAGCAGGTAAAGGGAACTTCTCAAGGGTAATGTAGGTAGGGGGAATGGAGGGTGTAAACAGTGATGTTTATTGGTGTTCAGGTTTTGCTTATTGTCTTAGGAGAGACAAATAATCAGGAGTTTGGTTTGGGATGTGCATCTGAGTGGAGATGCTGAGTGAGTAGTTGGAAATATAACAGTTAGGAAAGGCACTAAAGCTGGAGGTATGAGACTTGTCACCATATAGATCATATTTAAAGTCAATGAGGATGTCACCTAGGAAGAGAGTACAAGATAAGAGGTCTTAGGACTGAGCTCAAGGGCACCCCAACATTTGAAAGACAGGAAAGGAAAGGAATAACAGAAACTGAGAGTGACCAGTGAGATGGGAGAATAATTAAGAGAAAATGGGGTGACAGAAGCCAAGGGAAGGTAGAATTTCAAGAAGGGTAGGAAAATAAACAGCTTTGGATGCTCCTGAAAGATCAGGTATAATGAGGGATGAGATGTGACCAGGGATTAGAAAAAGTGGAGTTCCTTGCTTTGCAAATTTGACAAGCGAAGTTTCAGCAAAGTGATGAAATTAACAACCTGACTGCATTGGATTTATGAGAGAAAGGGAAGAGAAAGGGGGAAGTAGCAAGTATAGAAAACTCTTTTGAGAAATTTTGCTGTAAAGAGAAGCAGAAACATACATATGCAAGTGGAAGGGAAATATAAAGTCCAAGGAGTTGTTTTTAGTATTTTTAAGATAGAAGATATTATAGCGTGTTTGTTGACTGATGGAAATGATTCAATAGAAAAGGAAAAGTTGATGATGCAAGCGAGAAAGATGAGTCTTCCTGACCTGCTGCCCTAGAGTGGGATTCAAAATACAGTGGGGAAATTAACATTAGTTAGAAGTACGCACAGTTCAGAGAACTAGGAGGCAAACAGGTTACATGAGTGAAAGGTAGGTAGATGACATGGTGAGAGCATGAGGAGGTTGCCTCCTGATTGCTTCTATTTTCCCAGGTGATGGCCCAGTGTAGACAGAGTTGAACACTCAAATTTATAATGGAGTGGGGGATGGAACACCAGTGTTTCCAGAGAAGTATGTGAGTCTAGGATGGGAGCACGAGAGTAATAGAATCTAATAGATCCCAAGAGAGGAAGACTTCTAAGAATTCCACTGAATATCCAGGAGCTTAGCAACGAGGACTGGAATGCAAGGCAGGGCTTTATTTCTGGTGGAAGACTGGAGTAGAACTCAGGGAAAGTAAAGCAGAAGCCATGACAGACTGTGCCAACATGGCGTAAAGCAGATTTTGTCCTGCCACCAGTGTGTGCTGACAGCAAAGCTTAATTACAGGCCCAGCTAAATGATGGTATAGAGTATGTAATGTCCTTTCCTGCTTCCATCAGGGTAAGCTTGGGCACTAGAGTGAGACTGAGAACAGGTCCCATCAGAAAATCAATTTGGTGCGAGTTCTAGCACCAACAAAGACAGGGTAATGAGTATAGAACAGGCCAGCTTATCTGTTCTTTAGTATCCGTGAAACTACCCGATTCAGTTTAGTACATTTATGCTGTTGCAGTCACCATTGGGTATGTATTCCTTTTTCTAACTTCTGTAAACATCAGAAATCTCTCTGTAGCTTCATAAAGTTCTTAGAATGTCTCCCTTTAACTTGCTCACTGAGATTTATCACTTTTATTTTGTCCTAATTTCAATGTTTAGTATCATCCATTCTTCCTAAGACAATACTGCGAAAGCTCTGCCTAGCTCCATCCATTTAATTAATGTGTTTCAGGAAAACAGTTGGCTAGAGCTGATCAAGGCTCAAATGGGCAAACACCTTAAAAAGTTATTTTTCTGTCATCTGTAGGCAGAGATAAAACCATCCAACAAAAATATTAAACTGTCTTTTATGTTGTTTAATTATTTCTTGGTAACACCACTAATTAAAGCACAAACTTTGCAGTAGTTGGCTCATCGGCAGCTTTCAGCAAGGTCACTGATAACTAGAGAAGCCTCACTTGACACCACTATAAAAAATGAACTTTTCTCCAGCATTTGCTGGCACTGGGGTGAGTGTCCAGATCTGGGTTGCAAAAGAAAAAGTAAAGTGCTTAATAAGTCAGTAAACTTTTAGGAAAATGTTTAGAAAGCAACCTTGCCCCCAGCAAGGTTTATTATGGCTTGCAAAATAAAACTTCCATATTTACTCAGTCAGTCAAAAACACATCCCAGAACCAAGTTCTGCACCAAACTAGGGGTTTGAAAGTAGAAAAGAGAGGCCAAGAAGAGACATTGAGACAAATGCACCCTGTTTCCTGACATATCAGCTCCATCTGTGCTTGTATTCTAGCAGGGGAAATAACACAAGTATAAGAACAACTCATTTAGCATGAAAGGCATGACTTACGTACTAGGAGATTTATCACCCTTTGTTCGGCTAAACCTCCACCTAGAATACTAAAAACTTATCACTGGATAGCCAGGCACGGTAGGAAGAGATCTGACTTACAAGAAAATAACATCAAGAGATAAAGACCAAATTTCCCCCAGTCTCCCAAAATCCCTCCAATGTTCATTGGTCTCTCAAAATTACATGCATATGCTCAGTTCTTCCAAATTCCTAGAGAGTAGTACCCAACATAACTTACAGCCTCTGAGAGAAAGATATCCCCAGAGCATTTCTTTCACTGTTAGCATATTTAGCTCCCATGTCATCACATGAAGCATCGTGTTCCTGGACAGAACCAATCACACATCTCCCTTCAGGAATGAACTGGTTATTATTATCAGGCTCAAATAAGTCTGTCTTCCCTTTGATGGTCTATTCAGGTCTACTCTGAGCACTTTACCCAGCTAATAAAGACAAATATCGTATGGTTTCACTTATATGTAGACTCCAAAGAACAAAATAAATGAACAAATAAAATAGAAACAGACTCATAGATACAGAGAACATTTTGATGGTTGCCAGATGGGAGGGACTTGGGGAGGTGGGTGAGAAAGGTGAAAGGATTAAGAAGTGCAAATAGGTAGTTACAGAGTAGTCACTGGGATATAAAGTACAGCATAGGGAATATAGTCGGTAATTTGGCTACAACTCTGTATAGTGCCAGGTGGGTAGTAGACTAATTGGGTGGACCACTGCATAAATTATATACATGTCTAACCACTGTGCTGTACACTGAAACTAATATAAAATAATATTGAATGTCAACGGTAACTGAAAAATAATAAATAATTTTAAAAAATTAGACAGTGTGTGTCAAGACTTCACCAGGGAATTCTTCATATCCACAGAGGGAACTTCTTCCTAGGTCCATTTCTGTTTTCTCTAGTAACTAGCCTGTTCTAGTGACTTTTCTCTCTCAGCTTACTGTCCTTTGTGAGAAGAATATTGACTCCAGTTCTAAAAATGACACTGTATCTCTCTTTCCATCACATCATGATAAGATAATGGGACTTTTTCACACCTCTTGGCACAAAATTGCTGGTGAAAAAAGCCTATTGTCAGTCCAAAGAGATCAGGGTAAAATAAAACTCTCTAAGCTATGTTACAACTCAGGAGTCTTGACAAGCACCGTGACATATGCACCGTGACAAGCACATGAAAAAGTACTATAGGAACATAAATGTGAGAACCATTGCTAATGACTGCGAAAGGTCAAGAAGGCTTCACAGGAAAGATGTCCCCGCATAATGAATAAGAACTTAACAATCCATGATGAAAGGCGGAACTACTCACACAAAAAAGTAAAAAGTATGCAGCGAGACAAGTTCGCAAGTAACAGATGTCTAGTTTGCTGGATAAATAAATACATATAGCAGATAAGGTGATAAAAGTTAGGTGGGGGTCACATGATTACAACATTTGAAAGCCAAGGAATTGAATTTGGACTTTAATCCACTCTGATAACCTGAAAGGAAAGAATTTATGGACATCGTCATTTTATGGTGAGAAGCATCATGTTGTACAAGGCACAAAAGGTTTGAGATTCACTCTTGGTTCTGTCTCTAGCTAGCTGTGTGAATTTGAGCAATTTATTTAACTCAGTTTACCTCACATATGTATGAAGGAATTAGGCTGAATGGGCTGTGAAGGACCATCTTGCTCTGACACAGTGATTGGAAAAGTCTGACTTATTCCCCTTGGTCAAGCCTTTATGCGACATCTGTTTATCTACAGTTCATATTAAATAGCTTTACTGAAGGTTTGAAGCTAATAACTCTGATTTCTCAGAAAAAAAAAATCACCAATAATGAGCAATATCTTAAAAAAGTTTTTCCAACCACCATGGACTATACAGGGGTATCTAGGGGAAAAGAAGTAAATTAAATTATGAAACTGGGAGAGAATTATTTTATATAGCAAAAGAAACACATAAAAAACAGGGAATATGTATCTACTACCTCCTTGTGACTCAGGAAAACAGGAGAAAAGGCCCAGTAGAAAATGGAGGCAAAGGAGGACAATATTAGAAAGATAATGTGGACTTCTATCTTAAGACTGTGACATGAGCTCAATTATTTACCTCCTTGAATGCCGAAATTCCCACTGAAATAGAAAACATAAATCACGTGTTAAATGCAAAAATACAAATAGGTAAACCATCATTAGACCAAAAACGATGAAGAATTTCTGTACTGTAGAAATCACATATAATATTGATGGTGAAAGTAGAGCACAGGCTATGTATGCAATGTAAAATAGAAAGAGGAGGGAGATTACTGTTGAAGAGGTAAGAGACATGCTTTATAATGGCGCTTTAAAGAAAATCCAAGCGTTGGGGAAGCAAAAGCAGGAAGCAAGCATAAGCAGGTCCTAGAAAGAGTCATGGTCACAAAATATTGGAAACAGCTGAAACAAATCATCTACACCTCCCAACACCAACACAAACTTGAACATAATCAGGAAAGAAATAGAAGATTTAACAAGACCCAAGTTAAAGTTCTAGAGAAAACTATAATATCTGAGATGAAAAATCACTTGTTTGACTTAACAACAGATTAAATATCACAGAAAGAAATGCTAAACCTTTAATAATAGCAATAGAAACTATCCAAAATGAAACATAGAAAGAATACTTTAAAAATATAATTAATAATATTGTAATAACTATGTATGATGCCAGGTGGTACTAAACTTATCAGGATGATCACTTCATAAGTTATATAAATGTCTAATCACTATGCTATACACCTGAAATTAATATAATTTTGTATGTCAACTGTAACTGAAAAATTAAAAAAATGAATAGAGTATCAGTTATCTGTTGGATAACATCAAGTGCCTTAACATGAGAAGTGAGTGGGACTATTTGAAGAAATAATGGCCAAAATGTATGATTTTTTTTTTTTTGAGGGCAGTGTCACTGGCCCCCACATGTGGGATCCGAACCGGGGCCGCCGGCGTCCCAAGCCAGGTCTCAATCACCGCTCCACTCAGCCGGCCCAAAATGTACAAATTAGATGAAAACTATAAACTCATAGATCCAAGCCTGATATTAAAAGAAGGAGTTCTGCAAAATGGAAAATATAGTTTGTGAATTCTGATTTTGAGAAGTTATTTTTCTTTCCTTGGACACTTAATTCTATTCTGATACTAATCTGAACACCAGATAATACCATCACTCCTAAGTTAAGATTCTTGCTATTTCGATGTCCTGTTTTATGCTACTAAGAAAACAGACATGAACTTCCTTTCTGAAAGCTTTGATGTGGTGTCAGAATATCATGTCGCAGCTGCAACCAGCTGCTTTGTTACGTTTTTGTTTTTTTTTAAGATTATATTGGGGAATTGAGGAAGGGGAACAGCGTTGGGGAATCGGGGAAGGGGAACAGACAAGTTGCTGTCTTTTTTTGTTCTTCAGTCTAGTTGCGGAGGACGTTGCTTCACTGGC
This sequence comes from Aselliscus stoliczkanus, assembly GCA_033961575.1. NCBI lineage: Eukaryota > Metazoa > Chordata > Mammalia > Chiroptera > Hipposideridae > Aselliscus > Aselliscus stoliczkanus. The sequence continues at coordinate 7,965,977 of CM066737.1, read as the reverse complement.
CCATGTTGGTATCGTCATTGCGCTCTTCCTGGGTGAGGCAGATCAGTCACCAGCCTCTGGATGGTCGCCACCGTGGCTCTTGGCAGCTCACGCTGGCTGCCAGCCACTCACTGTAGCCTATGGCAGCCCACTGCAGCAGTGGCTGCAGCCTATACCATTGCCAGGGCTCCCACAGCCCAGCTCCAGCTGCTGTTAGCTGTAGAGAGCAGTGTCACTGGCCCTCATATGTGGGATCCAAACCCGGGCTGCTGGCATGCCAAGCCAGCTCTTAACCAGTGCGCCACTCGGCAGGCCCTGCTTTGTTACCTTAAAATTAGGCATTTATAAATATTAAAACTTAAGAAGATGGCAGGTGATGAGCCTTAAAACCCTCACGTGTTCAGATTGGACTTAACTAACATAGTTAGTTCTGCCTTTTTCTTTTTCTTTCTTTCTTTTTTTATTCAAGTTTATTGGGGTGACAATTGTTAGCAAAGTTACATAGGTTTCAGGTATACAATTCTGTAATATATCAAGTAATATATCATCTATATATCATATTGTATGACTATCATCAACAAGACAGTAATAACAAGTGTTGGAGAGGCTGTGGAGAAAAGGGACCCTCATACACTGTTGGTGGGAATGCAGATTGGTGCAGCCGCTATGGAAGGCAGTGTGGAGGTTCCTCAAAAAATTAAGAATAGAATTACCATATGACCCAGCAATTCCTTTCCTGGGTATATAACCCCAAAAATCTGAAAACATTTTTCCATAAAGATATATGTGCTCCGATATTCATTGCAGCTTTATTTATGGTGGCCAAGACATGGAAACAACCAAAGTGTTTTTTGATAGATGATTGGATAAAGAAGATGTGGTACATATACACAATGGAATACTATTCTTCCTTTTTCTTTAAAAAAAATTATAAGAGACTTGTAACTTAATACTGTTTTTGTTCTGTTTCTGTTTGGTGCTGATAATGTACATGAATTTAACATGCTGTGTAAGCTGTGTCCTAGTTACTGAGCAGTTTATGCAGGGCTGCTTTGCCAAATAAAGTTAAAAATAAAAGAGAAAAAATAAGATAATTGTTTAAATAAAAAACAACGACAACATCGTGAGTGTGGGGCTAAAAACATATGTAGGAGTAAAATGTGGAACAAAATAGCAGAAAGGCTTGAGGAGCGAAATGAAAGTATACTGCCGTGAGGTTCTTACATTACAAAAAAAGTGGTACAATATTATTTTAAAGTAAGATTTCTATTCAACATTGTACTGGAGATACTATCTAGTGCAATCAGGAAAGATACAGAGAAAACATGCATAGAATTTTAAGGGAAAAGGTAAAGTTGTATTTATTAGCAGAAAACATGATCATCTCTATAGACAATCTTAGAGAATATCAAATAACCTATTAGAACTATTATGTGAATTATGAAAAATTTAGAAAGTATGTAAAGTCAATATACAAAATTAATTGCATTTCTATATATTAACTATGAACACCCAGAAATTGACATAAAATTTAAAAATTACCAGTTAGAATAGCATTCAAAAAGTGAAATATTAAATACTTCCAAATAGCACCCAAAAATGTTCAAATGAAAAGGAAAAGAATTGACAATAGAGGTGCTAGACATGAACAACAGAATTTACAAAGCATTGTTGGGAGAAATAAAAGAAGAGCAATGTAAATGGAGATGTAACATGTTTGCAGATCAGAAGTTTTGTTATTGTCAATACTGATCTATAGATTCAATGCAATGCCAGTCAAAACCCCAGCAGGCTATTTTGCAGAAGCTGACAAGCTTACTCTAAAATTCATATAGAAATGCAAGAAATGTAAAATAACCAAAAAATTATGAAAAACAAAATAATCATTGTAGTTATTTATTACTATAAAACTATAGTAATCAAGACAGCATAGAATTGGTGTAAACATAAATACATAGATCAATGAAACAGTACAGTGTGTAGAAATAGATCCAAACATATATGGCCAACTGACATACAGACAAAATGAAAAGGCAATTAAGTGGGGAAAAGATAATCGTTTCAACAGATGGTACTGAAGCAATTAAATATCCTATACAAAATAAAAAACTTTGAACATTACCTCTTACCATATGAAAACATTAACTTGAAATCAATCATGGATTAAATGTAAGAGCTAAACCATAAATATTCTAAAAGAAAACGATAAAAAAAAATTGAGTGGCTCTGAAACAGGAAAAAAAAAAGAGGTCAGTGTTACTGACCCTCATATGTGGGACCCGAACCAGGGTGGCTGGTTTCCCAAGCCAGCGCTTAACCACCGCGCCACTCGGCCGGCCCAGAAAATATTTTTAAATAGGACAGAACAACCACAAAATATAAAAGAAAAAGTGACAAATTAGACTTCATTAAAATTAAAGGCTTTTTCTCTTTCAAAGATGCTTTTAAGAAAATTAAAATGTAAGCCATAGACTAAGATAAATTTTTTACAAAATATGTATCTGACAAGGTACTTGTACACAGACCATATCAAACTCTTACATGTCAAGAATAAAAAAGCAGGGGCCAGCCGAGTGGTGCATTGGTTAAGAGCTGGTTTTGGGATGCCAACAGCCCCGGTTCGGATCCCACATATGAGGGCCAGTGACACTGCCCTCTACAGCTAACAACAGCTCCACCTGGAGCTGGGCTGCTGTGAGTCCCTCGGATGGCATAGCTGCAGCCCCTGCTGCAGTGGGCTGCCAAGGCTACAGTGAGTGGCTGGCAGCCAGCGTGAGCTGCCAATAGCCCCGGTGAGCGACCATCCAGAGGCTGGCGACCGATCTGCCTCATCCGGGAAGAGTGCAATGACAATGCCAACATGGGCCAGTGAAGCAACGTCCTCCACAACTAGACTGAAGAACAAAAGGACAGCAACTTGTCTGTTCCCCTTCCCCGATTCCCCAACGCTATTTGCATCCCCCAATTCCCCAATAAAATCTTTAAAAAATAAAAAAAAAGAATAAAAAAGCAAACAGCCTATTTTTTTAAATGGACAAAATATGTGAACTATCACTTTACCAAATATACATGAATCTCACAAATTTCATATTGAATGAAAGAAGCAAAAGCCAATACAATAAAATATATACACTGTGATTGCACATATATAATATTCAAAAAACAAGCACAGCTATATAATATTGTGTAGGGATGCACATGTGCGGTGAAACTGTAATAAAAACAAAGACATTGTAATGAAATTCAAGATTTCAATTTTTTTCTATGAAAGAATTAGAGGGCAACAATTTCCAAGGGACACACAGTGGCCCTTTAGGGTGCCGGTAATGTTCTATTTCTTGAGATGAATCATGATTACACAGGTGTTTGCTTATAAACACAGGTGTTTGCTTTTTATAAAATTGATGAAAAGAAAATTTTTAAATAACCATGAGTAGAATAAAAATAGAAAGTGAATATTACCAACGACTAGAGAATAAAAAAGGAAACCATAATAAATATATCAAAAATCAACAAAAAGAGTGGTATCCACCTAGCACTATAGACTAACAGGGGGATCACTGCATAAATTATATACATGTCTAACCACTAGTCTGTACATCTGAAATTTATAAAAAATAATATTGAATGTCAACTGTAACTGAAAAAAAGAAATAACTAATTTTTAAAAGATTTTGAGGGCTGGACGAGTGGCTCAGTTGGTTAAGAGTTGGCGTAGAGTGCGTGATCTAAGCAACAGGGCTGCCGGTTTGATTCCCACATGGGCCAGTGGGCGCTGCGCCCTAGCTGAGCTGTCCCTGAGCTGCCAACAGGTGGCAGGATGGCTCAGCTGGTGTAACAACAAGATTGCCTGTTCAATGGTGGGCTACGCCCACCCACAACTAAGACTGAACTCGGCACCTTGAGCTGAGCTGCCACCCGGATAGCTCAGTGGATAGGGCGTGCACCCTTAACAACAAGAATGCTGGTTCGACTCCCGCATAGGATGGTGGCTGCACCCACCCACAACAAAGATTGAACACAGCACCTTGAGCTTAGAGGCCACGAGCTGCCGACGGGAAGCCAGATGGCAACTGGCGCCCTCCACAATGAAGATTGAAGAACAACAACTTGGCTGGTCCTCTCCCCCAATTCCCCAACACTGTTCCCCTCCCCCAATTCCCCAATAAAATCTTAAAAAAAAAAGATTTTGAAATAAAAATTTATATTTTACTGTTGGAAAAAAAAAAAAGAATGGCATCACAGAAAATGGCAGAATAGGGAACTCCGTGGTCCTCTTGCTCCATTAAAACAACAAATAAACTGTCAAAAATTCAGAATCAACTTCCAACTTTTCAGGACTCTGGAAGGTAGTCAAAAACTTTCAACCAGAAAGAGTTTGATGAAGAAGCTGCTGCATTGTATTAAGAGAATGCTGTGGCCGTTTAAATTGCCCCCTACCATCTTCCACTCCTCAGCTCAGCAGTGGTCATGAAAATGGCAGCCCACATTCCTGGTACTGATTTGTTACCACCGAAGGGATAACTATGGACCTTATTCTCAAAAATTGTGATTTTTATGTTCCAAACAGTCTGGCAGCATCGTGCAGGACTAGCACAAAGATTTATCTTTGTTTCACCTGACTTTCAACATTCCCAGGGTTGGGGTGGCCTCCCAGGTGGAATTTGCAGAAAATAAAGGCAAATGTATTGTCCAAAGGAACCTGGAGCAAGAAATAACCGTAGGCACAAGCAATAGATAAACTGGAAATCATGGGAAGGAAGAGGTTTGGAAAGAAAATATGGGGGTGGGAAAAAGAACTTTTAAAGCTCCTGCATATATTAATAGCTGGGAGTTAAGAAGGCCACACATATGCCCTGGGCTGGACATATGCTCAGAAAAGTCCTGAGAAGACCCTAAACTTGCCCTTCTTAGTGGCTTTCAGACAACATGCGAAGAGGAAGTGAAGGTTAAGACAGACTTGTAAATGGCCTAAGTGCTAAAGGAGTGCCACAACACAGTGCCAACCATCTATAACTACAGAGTATTTTTTTCCTCTTTGATCTTTTTTGTTTTCAGCTCCAGGCATTTACGGAAACCCTGTCAAACTCTTATTTGATCACTACACCAACAGAATACAAATTTCAGTAGCCACACATGACCAAGAATACTAACTTTACAAAAATAACTTAAAAGAGTCACTAAACAACAACAGTCCATAGCAAGGATCAACAACAAACCTGTGAGGGGGGAATAATCTGATTTCCCAAGATGCCACATTACACTATTTAAAATGTACTGTTGCCCAGATATATACATACAGAGAACAAACTGATGGTTGCTGAATAGGAGAGGGATTGAGGAGCTGGGTGAAAAAGGTGAAGGCATTAAGAAGTACAAATTGGTAGTTAGAAAATAGTCACGAGGATGTAAAGTACAGCATAGGGAACATAATCATAATATGGTAATAACTATGTATAATGACAAGTGGGTACTAGACTAGTCAGGGGGATCACTTCTTAAATTATATAAATGTCTAACCACTATGCTGTACAGTTGAAATTAATATAAAATAATATAAAATGTTACTGTAATTGAAAATTTTAAAAAGGGGTGAAAAGGGTGAAAGGGAATAAGAGGTTCAAATTTCTGGGTATAAAACAAATAAGTCATGGGGATATAATGTACAGCATAGGGAATATAGTCAATAATATTGTGATAGTGTGGTACAGTATCAGATGGTTGCTGGCTTTATTTTAATTACTTTTTTTTTTAAAGATTTTATTGGGGAATTGGGGGAGGGGAACAGCATTAGGGAATCGGGGAAGGGGAACAGACAAGTTGCTGTCCTTTTGTTCTTCAGTTTAGTTGCGGAGGACATTGCTTCACTGGCCCATGTTTGTATCGTCATTGTGCTCTTCCCGGATGAGGCAGATGGGTCGCCAGCCTCTGGATGTCACTCACTGCGGCTATTGGCAGCTCACGCTGGCTGCCGGCCACTCACTGTAGCCTGTGGCAGTCCACTGCAGCAGGGGCTGCAGCCTACACCGTCACCAGGTCTCACAGCCCAGCTCCAGGTGGAGCTGTTGTTAGCTGTAGAGGGCAATGTCACTCGCCCTCATATGTGGGATCCGAACCGAGGCCGCTGGCCTCCCAAAATCAGCTCTTAACCAATGCGCCACTCCGCCGGCCCTGTAATTACTTCTTTAGGTATACAAATGTTGAACTATGGTGTACACCTGAAACTGAGATAATATTGTATGTTAACTATATTTTTGATTAAAAATCTTTTTAAAAGAAGCACAAGTTTTTAGTTACAAAATAGTCATGGGGATGTAAAGTACAGCACAGAGAATATAGTTGACAATAACCATATATGGTGCCAGGTGGGTGCTAGACTAATCGGGGGAATCACTTCTCTAAATTATATAAATGTCTAACCACTATGCTGTACACCTGAAACTAATATAAAATAATATTGAATGCCTACTGTAATAGAAAATTTTTAAAAAGTAAAAAATAAAAAGAAGTATGTAAAAAATATAAAAGGATTATACATCATTACCAAGTGGGATTTAACTCGAGAATTTGAGGGTAGTTCAACACATGGAAACCAATCAGTGTAATACACCATATACAATAAAGGGCAAAAACTCTGATCATCTTAGTTAACACAGAAAAAGCATTTGACAAAATCTAACAGCTTTCATGACAAAAGTATTCAGCGAACGAGGATTAGAAAAGAACTGCCTCAAAGTTAATTTGTGAAAAATCCACACAGGTAACATCACACTCATTGGTGAAACACTGAAAACTTTCCCCTAAGATAAGGAACAAGGCAATGATACCTGCTTTTATCACTGTGGTGCAACATTGTAGTGGAAAGTCTATCCAGAGCATTGAGGCAATAAAAGGCATCCAAACTGGAAATGAAGAAGAAAAATTATCTCTTTTCAGAGATGGTATGGTCTTACATAGAGAAAATCTTAAAGAATCCACCAAAAAATGATTAGATGAATAATTGAATTCAACAAAGTTGCAGAACACAAGATCAATAGACAGAGGTGCATTGTATTTCTATACACTCAAAAGGACCTTAGTAAAACAGTTCCACTTACAATAGCATCAAAAATAATTAAATAAAATGCTTTAATTATTTAACTAAGGAGATACAAGACTTTTACATTGAAAACCACAAAACACTGCTGAAATAAATTAAGAAAGACCTAAATAAATGGAAAGATATACTGTCTTTATGGATTGGAAGATTTAATATTGTTAAGATGGCAATACTACCCAAAGCAATCTACAGATTCAATTTAATTCCGATCAAAATTCCAATGGACTTGTTTGCAGAAATGGAAAAGCTGATCTTAAAATTCATACGAAATTATATGGGACCCTGGAGAGCCAGGATAATACAGGAAAAGAAGAATAAATTTTGAGGACTTATACTTGTGTATTTCAAAACTTACTACGAATCTACAGTAATCAAAATGGGGTGGTATTGGCATAAGGATAGACATAAAGATTACTGGAAAGAATTGAGGGTCCAGAAATAATCTCACTTATCTATGGTCTATTGATTTTTAACAAGTGTGTCAAGATCATTCAATAGGAAAGGATTATTCCTTACAACAAATGTGCTGGGACGAATGTGTATCCGTATGCAAAAGAATGAAATTGGGGGCCAGCTGAGTAGCACGTTGGTTAGCAGTTGGCTTGGGATGCCAGCTCTGAGCAGCAGGGCCCTGGATCGGATCCCACATGAGGGCCAGTGACACTGCGCCCTCTACAGCTAAGATGGTGAACAACAGCTCAACTTGGAGCTTGGCTGCTGTGAGTTGCCCATGATGGCATAAGCTGCAGTCCCTGCTGCAGTGGGCTGCCATGAGCTATCGTGAGTGGCTGGCAGCCAGTGTGAGTGGGCGGCAGCTGACATGAGCTGCTGTGAGCCACCATGAGTGGCCATCCAATGACCGGCAACCAGCTGCCTCAGATGGGAAGAGCGCAATGATCACAATACCAGCATGGGCCAGTGAAGCGATGTCTTCCACAACTAGACTGAAGAATAAAAGGACAGCAACTTGTCTGTTCCCCTTCCTGATTCCCCAACATCTGTTCCCCTGCCCCAATTCCCCAATAAAATCTTTAAAAAAAAAAAAAGAATGAATTTGGACCCCTTCCTTATGCAATATATAAACATTAACTCAAAATGGATCAATAATCTAAATATAAGAGCTAAAACCATAAAACTCCTAGAAGAAAACATAGGATTAAATCTTCATGACTATGGATTTGGCAATGGATTTTTAGGTATGACACCAAAACATGAATAGTAAAAGAAAAATAGATAAATTAGACTTCATCAAAATTCAAAACACCTGTGCTTTAAACAATACCATCCAGAAAGTGAAAAAGGCAACCTGCAAAATGGGAGAAAATATTTGCAAATCGTATATCTAACAATGGTCTATTATCTGAATATATAAATTACACTTACATATCAACAACAAAATGACAAACAACCCAATCAAAAATTGAGCAGAAGACTTGAACAGACATTTCTTCAAAGACAATATCCAAAAGGCCAACAAGCATATGAAAGGATGCTCAATTTTATTATTCATTAGAGAAATGCGTCAAAACCAGAATGAAGTCACACTTCATACCCAGTAGCTATAATCAAAATATCAGACAACAGCAAAGATGTGGAGAAATTGGAACTCCCATATATTGCTTGTGGGAATGTAAAATGATTCAGTTAATATGGAAAAGGCAGTTCCTCAAATAATTAAACATAGAATTACCATGTGATCGAGCATTCCATTCCTCTGTATGTACCCAAAAGAATTGAAAACAAGTACTAAAAAAGTACTGGGACATGAACGTTCATAGCAGCCCTATTTAGAAGAGCCAAAAGGTGGAAATAACTGAAATGTCTATCAATGAATGAATGAATAAACAAAATGTAGTATATACATACAATGGAATATTATCTATAAAAAGAAATAAAGTACCAATACATGCTATAGTGTAGATGATATATACTATAAGATTTTATTCATATGAAATATGTAGAATATGTAAATTAATTGAGAGAAAAGGCAGAATAATGATTGCCAGGAGCTGGGTAAGGGGTGAGTGGGGAGTGACTGCTTAATGGGTGAGATGTTTCCTTTGGAATTATGAAAATATTTTGTAACTAGGTAGAGGTGATTTTTTTACAATATTGTAAATATACTAAATGTCATTGAAGTGTACACTTTATTATTTTTTTTTTTTGAGGGCAGTGTCACTGGCCCTCACATGTGGGACCTGAACCGGGGCCACTGGCATCCCAAGCCAGCTCTTAACCACCGCACCACTCAGCTGGCCCCTGAAGCGTACACTTTAAAATGGTTAAGTTTATGTTCTGTGAATTTTACTCAATAAAATTAGAAATTAATTTACCTCAATAAAATATAAATTAAGATGGCAGGAAGAAGGGTATTAATCATCATTGAATTAAAAGCAAAATTCCTAAATAAAAATTACCTCAAATTTGATTGACATATATACATTTTTATTTATAAATAGTGTGTATGGGCCGGCTGAGTGGCGCAATGGTTAAGAGCTGGTTTGGGATGCCAGCGGCCCTGGTTTGGATCTCAAGTGTGAGGGCCAGTGACACTGCCCTCTACAGCTAAGATGGTGAACAACATCTCCACCTGGAGCTGGGCTGCTGTGAATCCCCAGGACAGCATAGCTGCAGCCCCTGATGCAGTGGGCTGCAATAGGCTACAGTGAGTGGCTGGCAGCCAGCGTGAGCTGCCAACAGCAGTGGTGAGCGACTATCCAGAGGCCGGCGACCTGATCTGCCTCATTTGGGAAGAGCGCAGTGACGATACCAACATGAGCCAGTGAAGCAACGTCCTCCGCAACTAGACTGAAGAACAAAAAGGACAGCAACTTTTCTGTTCCCCTTCCTTGATTCCCCAATGCTGTTCCCCTCCCCCAATTCCCCAATAAAAAGAAAATCTTTAAAAAAAATTGTGTATATGTTATATGTTATTTCTTAGAGACACACCTAAACCAAAATAACAGAAGATGGTTGAAAAAAAAGTTTAAAAGTACAAGTTCATACACACAAGAGCACACACATACCAGGTAATTGCTAACCAACGCAAATTACAGGTGACAATAGACTTCAAAATAAAAGGTGCTAGTCTGGATAAAAAGATACCTGCTTTTGCCACAATTATTTAGTATTGTTCTGAGGCATAAATATTAGGAAGGAATATAAAGCTGCCCTAATTTACAGATGACATGACTACTTAGAAAATTCAATAGAATAAACTGAGAAACTGTTAGACCTAATAAAAGAATTTAGTAATGATGATCAAAATAAGGTAAATTATAAGCCTTAATGATTTTTTTTCTATGTGACAGCAACCAACTAAAAATGTAATGGAAAAATATCTCATTCACAAGAATAAAAACTATTCATTACCCAAGAATAAACCCAACAAGAAATGCCCAAGATTCTTAATCTTTTTATTAAGAATTTCAACAGAACCAGAAGGAAAAATCTGCATAGAGAAGCATACTTTATTTCTACATGGCAAGACTAAATATTGTAAAAATGTCAGTTCTCCCCAAACTAATATATAAATTCAATTCATTCTCAATAATTTATCCAACTATATTATTTATACAACTGATCGTATACTTCATTGTATAGTTCATTTCTTCTGAAAATAAAAAGGAAGTACTTGCCAAGTATCTGTATTAAAACATTATGGTTGAAACTAGAGTGGAAAATAAACTATTATAAACAACAATAACTGGCCCTTATATATCACTTAGTATATTCAAGGCACTGCCCTAATGTTGCATATGTTACATTTAATCCTAAAAATTATCTCTTCTCACCTCCTACATATGTGGAAACTGAGGCACTGAGAGATTAAGTGATTTATTCGATGTAATGTAGTCAATAAATGGTAGGCCTGAAACATTAACCCAATGGTTTGACTCCAGAGCCTTAGCTCTTGACCACCATGTTTAGCTGTCACTTTGCTAATGATATCAAACAGAAAGTCTGTGTTGGAATATACCCACATGGAAATTCAATGTGTGATGAAGGTGAGTGGGGAAAGGATGAACCATTTACTAATACTGGAGGTAAAGTTGGCCATCCATTTAGAACAAGTTAAAGTTAACATCCTACCTCATTCCATACGCCAAAATAAATTTCAGATGGCTTAAATATATAATGAAAGGAATGCACTGACATATTTATGTAAAAAGGTAAACTTACCCGCAGAGCAAAAACACCACAAATCATACAACAGACTGGGGGAAATATGTATTTATAATATATGAGGTTTTTATAATATATGAGGTTAAATATATATTTATAATATATGACAATTAAGTCTGCAAACTTGTTGGAACACTGTTGCTAACCTGTTTTGCTATCAGAGGGATTATTCATTAGGAATTTGTACCAACTGGACAAAACAGTTAACCAAGTTTACTACTTGGAAGTGCTGAAAAGGCTGCATGAAAATGTTAGATGACCTGAACTTTTCATCAACAATTCATGGTTCTTGCATCACGACAATGCACCAGCTCACACGGCACTGTCTGTGAGGGACTTTGTATTGGAACACCCTCCCTACTCACCTGAGCTGGCCCCCAATGACTTCTCTCTTTACCCAAAGATAAAGGAAAACTTTTTTTTTTTTTTTTTTTTAGCTGAGCCATCCTGCCACCTGTTGGCAGCTCAGCAGCTGCTCAGCTTGGGCTGGGCATAGAATTGCTGTTGTTCAGAGCTCAGCTCGCACTCTTGAGTGAACTCTTAACCAACTGAGCCACTCGGCCGGCCCAATAAAGGAAATATTGAAAGGAAGACATTTTGATGATGTTCAGGATATCAAGGATAATACAATAACAGCTCTGATGGCCATTCCAGAAAAAGTGTTTCAAAATTGCTTTGAAGGGTCAAATAGGCACTGGCATCGGTGCATAGCTTCCCAAGGGGAGTACTTTGAAGGTGACCATAGTGATATTCAGCAATGAGGTATGTAACACTTTTTCTAGGATGAGTTTGCAAACTTAATTGTCGGCCACATATGTGCCAGAATTAATGTCTCAAGTGAACTTCTTTCAAAAAGGCAAATAATAATAGGCAATTTATAAAAGGTATCCAAATGGACAATAAATTTATTAAAAGAAGCTAAGCCTTACTAGTAATCAGGAAAATGAGAAAATAAAACATGTTCAATTGGAGAAAATTTAAAAGATTGAGAATATTCAGCAATGGTGATTACATATAGGGAAATGAGCACTTCTCTTGCTCATGGTAGGAATGTAAACCAGAAAGCCGTTTGGGATGGCAATTAGGCAGTATCTATCAAAATTTTAAATGTGTATTCATTTTGATTCAGCAGTTTCACTTCAAAGAATCTATCCTACAGACATATTTGCAAAGATATATGAGATTGTGAATGCAACATTCTTAGTAATACTATAAAACATACATCAGTAGGTAAATAGTTAAATTATGTTGTACCCATATTATGAAATAGTGTGGAGTCATAAAGTAATAAGATTTATAAGTACTGACATGGAAAGATGTTCATGAGATATTAAAATTTTTAAAACACACTGAAGAACATTATGTTCTCTTATTTTTCTTCCTTTTTTTTTTGAAAAAGAAAATAGTCTGAGTGAATACCTGTGTGTGTGTGTATAGAGAACATTTGAAAGATGCCTCAAAGTGATTGCACTGAACAAGAAAGGAAGACCAATCCCTGAGAAAAATAGCATGTGAAGTATGAGGACAGACAAAATGCTTGCGAAGAAGACTGGAAAATATGTGGCTGGAGAACCAAGAAGAAAATCAGGAATATGATATAATGCAAGCAAAGGGAAGAGTTTCAAAAATATGACATCAAACAATATCAAATGCTTTGCAAGATAACGATTCAATCGATTCAAGAAAAAGTGTTCACTCAGTTTAGCCTCATGTAGCTCATTTGGTTAACCTTGGCAAACTCTCCTTCAGTGGAATGCTATGAGAAAACGAACTTAAGAAATGAATTGGAGATAAAGAATAAAGAAAGTGACTGTAAACAATTTTGAGAAGTTTCGCAGCAAAGCGAGAAGATGCATAAGTTGATAACAACAGAAGGTGGAAGACTCTCTGAATCAATGTCTTGAATACTTTTTTGGAAAAAGTTAGGGTATAAGCCATAAGTCACAAACTGATTACACTTACAGGTGTCAGGCAGATAAGCTAAACTAGAAGCAGACTGTATGATAAGCAGATAACTGGCAAGTGACACTGAATTCAGTTTCGGGATCAATCAAGTAGTGCAAACCATGAACTGGAAACCACATCTCCCATCTAAAAGGAATAACCATGATTCATTTCTGGTAGATTGTGGCTATATTGGAATCCGTATCCTGTGTTTCTAGATCTTCTGATTGTTCACTAAATGCAAAAAATCAAAACTACTAACATCATGCAGGCCAATGCTGTGGACCAAACATATCTTATAGGTAATACCTAGAACTGCTTAAAAAAAAAAAAAAAAACTGTACAAAGACATATGAAGCCTGACAATTAAGTTTGCGAACTTGTTGCAACAATGTTGCTAACCTTTTTTGATGTTAGAGGGATTATTTATTATGAATTTGTACCAACTGGACAAACAACCAAGTTTACTATTTGGAAGTGCGGAAAAGGCTGCGTGAAAAAGTTAGGTGACCTGATCTTTTTTTTTTTTTTTTAGAGGGCAGTGTTACTGGCCCTCATATGTAGGATCCGAACCGGGGCTGCTGGCATCCCAAGCCAGCTCTTAACCAATGCACCACTAGGCTGGCCCAAGGTGACCTGAACTTTTCACCAACAATTTATAGCTCTTGCATCACGACAATGCACCAGCTCATACAGCATTGTCTGTGAGGGAGTTTTTAGCCAGGAAAGAAATAACTGTATTGGAACACCCTCCCTACTCACCTGATCTGGCCCCCAGTGACTTCTTTCTTTACCCGAAGATAAAGGAAATATTGAAAGGAAGACATTTTGACAGCATTCAGGACATTAAGGGTAATACAATGACAGCTCTGATGGCCATTCCAGAAAAAGAGTTCCAAAATTGCTTTGAAGGGTGGACTAGGCACTGGCATCAGTGCATAGCTTCCCAAGGGGAGTACTTCAAAGGTAACCGTAGTGATATTTAGCAATGAGGTATGTAGCACTTTTTCTAGGATGAGTTCGCAAACTTAATTGTCCGATCTCATATGCTCAAAAACACTAAAAATAAATCAAAATGTAATCCTAAGAAATGTTCAAGCAACCCACAGGAAGAGAACAAAAGAAAAACAGAGGAAAGAGAAAGACGGGGAAAAAATAGACAACAAAAATAAATAATACTAAATTGGCAGACTTAGGTGCCAACTTACCAATAAGTACATTCAATATAAATGGTCTAATTTTATTTTTTGTATTTATTTATGTTTTAAGAGGGCAGTGTCACTGGCCCTCATATGTGGGATCTGAACCGGGGCCGCTGGCATCCCAAGCCAGCTCTTAACCACCATGCCACTCGGCTGGCCCTAAATGGTCTAATTTTAAAAAGAAAGGAGACTGTCACATTAAGTAAAATAATGTCAAGACCTAATTGTATGCTGTCTACAAGAAACTCACTTTAAATATAAAAGCACAAACAGAAGATAAGTTAAAAGATGGACAAAGATGTACCATGTGCACTACTCACAATAATGCTAGAGTGGCTAGATGAATAGCAAAGTAGGCCTCATAGCAAGGAATTTGTCTGGGACCAAGAGGGACATTTCAGAATACTAAAAAGAATGGTGTAGCAAGATGTAACAGTTCTAGCCCAGTAACAGAACTTCATTCAATACATGAAGCAAAACTTGATCAAACTGAAAAGAGAAGTAACCGAAGTATTCCATCATCTAACCCAGCCTAATTTTCCAAGCTTCTTTCCTGCTTTTCCTGTGCACACTAGATGCCTTACTGTTTCTCAAACATGGAATAGATTCTCCCATCTCTATGTCTTTAACTATGCAGACCCCTATGTCTAAAATGTCTCCTACCCCATTACCATACCCCGAAATCCTCACATTTCAGGGCCAGATTCAAATGCTACCTCCTCAAAAAGTTTTCCTTGACAACAATCTCTCCTTCCTCTGAAATCTAACTTCAATGTGTTACATGCTTCTCTCAAAGAATTATACAGACAAGTCAGACAGAAAAAGTCAGGAACCATATATGACTTTACTCATATTTAGGATATAAAACTGAAAGCAATAAATGAACAAGACAAACAAACAAAACTCAAAGACAACAGTTCAGTGGTTACCAGAGGGTAAGGGGGGAGGGGGTGGTAGATGAGGGTAAAGGGCATCAAATATATGGTGATGGAAGGAAAACAGACTCTGGGTGGTGAGCACACAATGTGATATACAGATGATGTAGTACAGAACTGTACACCTGAAACCTATGTAACTTTACTAACCAATGTCACCCAACAAATTTAATAAAAATTTAAAAAAAAGAATTATAGTGAACTGTTTACAGGTCCATATTCTGAAGAGTAGAGCTCTGTCTCATTCAATCGGGCTGGCCGAGTGGCGCGGTGGTTAAGCGCTGGCTTGGGAAGCCAGCGGCCCCGGTTCAGGTCCCACATATGAGGGCCAGTGACACTGCCCTCAAAAAAGAAATGCTGCATTCATAATGCCTAATTCTAACATAGTAGCCACTAAATAAATGTTTTCTAACAGGAGCAAAATTAAGGATCTTTATCAGAGGAAAGTCATAGTCGAGGAGGAGTCTTAGGTTGTAATCAGGCTTGGGATGTGTTCTAGCTTTATTCATTCATTTATTGATTCGGCCAGAGCTATTTTCCTCCTTCCCACAACACTTCTTGGGCACCTACTATAGCCCAAGCTCTGCCAGTTAATAATCATCATTCCAACACTGAACAGTTTTCAGAAGCACTTTCACATCCATAATCCCATTTTCCTTATCTTTGAAATAATTAAGAAGTTCTGATACAGCATTGCTATAACATAGAAGGCATCATTTGATTTCTTTTTTTTTTTTTTTAAGATTTTACTGGGGAATTGGGGGAGAGGAACAGTGTTGGGGAATTGGGGAAGGGGACCAGACAAGTTGTTGTTCTTCAATCTTCGTTTTGGAGGGCGCCAGTTGCCATCTGGCTTCTGTTCGGCAGTTCGTGGCCTCTAGGATCAAGGTGCTGTGTTCAATCTTAGTTGCGGGTGGGTGTAGCCACCATCCCACACCAGAGTCAAACCCGGCTGCCTTGTTGTTGAGAGCACACGCTCTATCCACTGAGCCATCTGGGCAGCAGCTCAGCTCAAGGTGCCAAGTTCAATCTTTAGTTGCGGGTTGGCATAGCCCACTATCAAACAGGCAATCTTGTTGTTACAACAGTGGAGCCAACCTGCCACCTGTTGGCAGCTCAGCGACAGCTCAGCTGGGGCACAGCATTCACTGGCCCATGTGGGAATTGAACCGGCAGCCCTGTTGCTCAGAGCACGCACTCTAATCCAATGCTTAACCAACTTAGCCACTCGGCCGGCCCTCATTTGATTTCTTTTTTGTTTGTTTGTTTGTTTAATTAAAGTTTATTGGGGTGACACTTGTTAATAAAGTTACATAGGTTTCAGGTGTATCATTCTGTAATACATCATTTATATATCACATTGTGTGTTCTTCATTTGATTTCTTGAACGTGAGACAACGTAATGTATAAAGACATCTTTGGCAATTTTAAAGCACTATTTTGACCTTCATTTTGCTTCCCATTAGGAATATTCTAAGCAGATAGTTATTATCCCTGCTGGCTCCACATGTGTTCTCCTCTTTTTACTACTGCAGCACCAGCCTACAAATCTGAGCTGCAATCTACATAATATGTAATCACATATCATACTGGCATGGAGATGTAGTCAACTATATTTACCTTTTGCCTTTTTGCCACCAGCCTGGATATCCTATGGAGGAAGTTCAATATAACACTCACAGATGGGAGGAAATTTCACAATGCCATGGCTGAGAATTTAGTAATAGCTAGGTACATATTGAAAAATGTAAGACTCTAACAAGGGGCCCATGACATGAACCCACAAAAAGGGATGATTAGGTTCTATGTACACATTTGATTGTAGAAAGCCACAAGATTGTAAGTCCAACTGTAAAGATAATTACAGAGATTGTAGAAAGACTGTTCTGTAATCTATCATTACATTTGCATTTAATTTCATTTCTGGGGTCCCTTCCATACTTTTTAAGTGAATTCATTTTTTAATTGCAACCTCTTTTTATCAAAATAAAAGTCAAATAATTTTGTTCAAGATAAAAGGATTGAAGAAGGCATAGAGATTCAGGAAAGGGGAAGTCAAGAGAGAAGAGTAGATATAAACTCGACCTTGGGCATTTGTATGTTTTTATAACTCCCTGGGTACAGCTAGTGTTGAGAACCACTATCTTAGAATAGTGCTTTTCAAACTTTAATGTATATGCAAATTACCCAGGGGATAAAAAAGTAAATTCTGATAGAGTAAGTGTAGAATGGAGCCTTAGATTCTTCATTACTAACAAGTTTCCGGGTGATTCTGAAACTGGTATTTCATTGACAACACTTTGAGGAACAAAGCCTTAGAGAAATTCTCTAAGATATGTCAAAGGGGACATATACAAGGATGCCCATTACAGCCCTATTTGTATTAGCAGGGAGGGATTAAAAAATACCTTAACTGTCCCTTAGTACCATAATAGATAAATAATCTGTAGATTTTCATAAAATGCAGGACTATTTGGTAATTGAAATTGATGAACTAGAGTTACCATGTAGTATACACGGATAAATATTTGAAAACATAGTGATGATTGACAAAAGCAAGTTTTGGAATATAGCTTGATACTTCTCAGGTATATTAAAAACTCTCTGAGGGCCGGCCGAGTGGCTCAGTTGGTTAAGAGTTCGCTTAAGAGTGCGAGCTGAGCTCTGAGCAACAGCAGTTCGATGCCCAGCCTGAGCTGAGTTGTTGCTGAGCTGTCAACAGTGGCAGGATGGCTCAGCTAAAATAAAAAACAAAAAACCAAAAAAAAAACCTCTCAGGCTGGCCAAGTGGCACATTGGTTAAGAGTTGGCTTGGGACGCCAGCTCTGAGCAGCAGGGCCCTGGTTTGGATCCCACATGAGGGCCAGTGACACTGCCCTCTACAGCTAAGGTGGTGACCAACAGCTCCACGTGGAGCTGGGCTGCCATGAGTTTCTGGCAA
Source organism: Aselliscus stoliczkanus (assembly GCA_033961575.1). Taxonomy (NCBI): domain Eukaryota; kingdom Metazoa; phylum Chordata; class Mammalia; order Chiroptera; family Hipposideridae; genus Aselliscus; species Aselliscus stoliczkanus. The sequence continues at coordinate 7,947,692 of CM066737.1, read as the reverse complement.
TGGCGTAGGCTACAGCCCCTGCTGCGGTGGGCTGCCATAAGCTACAGTGAGTGGCCGGCAGCCTGTGTGAGCTGCCGTGAGCCCCTATGAGCCCCCGTGAGCTGCCATGAGTGGCTGCCCAGTGGCCGGTGAGCAACTGCCTCACCAGGAAAGAATGCAATGATCACAATATCAACATGGGCCAGTGAAGCGACGGCCTCCATAACTAGACTGAAGAACAAAAGGACAGCAACTTGCCTGTTCCCCTTCCCCGGTTCCCTGACACTGTTCCTCTCCCCCAAGTCCCCAATAAAATCTTTTAAAAAAAAGTCTCAATACAATATTATAATATTATATATAGTTTATGGGTCTAGACCTATATAGTTAAATTTTTAAAACTTTCACAGGAATGATACACACTTATTTTAAGAGAATACTTACCCTGGGGGAGTGAGAGGAAAGAGATGAGGATGTGAAATTCTATCTTTATTTGTCAAGTGGAAGGAAGATCAGAAAGAACTTAGCTCTTAATCATATTTTCTGTAAGTTAACATGTGTTGTATCTGGGTGATTGGTTACATTTTTCTATATTTCTTTATATGTTTGAAGTATTTTGTTATTAAATTTTTTAAACATCTAGGGCTTTGTTGCACTTTAATTCTTATGTCAGACACTACTGTGAGAAAAGGCTCTGGTCTCAGTAATAGAAATCTTATTGTGAAATGAATTCCTGTATTCTCTTCCTTGTGTCTATCCTGCACAGCTCCATTAAATCAGCAAACATAAGGTTACCTCCAATACCTTAGAATAGTGCTTGCCAAACTTAAATTCCTGTCCTTAATCTCAAACTTCTTGCCCCACCTCTTTTTTATTCTCCCTCTGCCCCCAGATCACTCCATTCTTTAATGTAAGTAGGGGCCTCAACAGCTTTGCTCCAAATCGAATAGTGTGACCTGAACCTGCTGAGATCATCTCTATTTTAAGTTTCTCCTTTAAGAAATAAAAGTTGATTTTTCCATAATAGGTAATTCAAGTAAAACTTGGAGAACTTCCATGTCTCTGAAGCATTTCTCTGGTCTTATGACACCTCCAATTGTAATCAATATAGCAAGATCGCAAACTCTAGCATCATGAAGTGAGTCTCCTCAAAATATACCTGGCCCCATGTGATGGAAAAATGCCCTAAAAGAGGCTGTTAAAACACTTAAAAACATAACCCAAAGTGTACCTTTAGTTATTTATCAACTTCCTTCACTTCTAATATTGACTAGTTTGATGAAATGGAGTAAAACTAGGGCTTGAACGTCTGCCAGCAACTAGAAGTCTAACCTAAGACAAGTCACTTAAGAAACCTGGGTAGTTCTCAAATTCCTCATCTAGAAAAGATCAAATTTCTAGCCCAATATATGTGGAGAATTGATGAAAATCATTATGTTTATAAAAATGTAAAGTATTGGCCGGCTGAGTGGCGCAGTGGTTAAGCGCTGGCTTGGGAAGCCAGCGGCCCCGGTTCGGTCCCACATATGAGGGCCAGTGACACTGCCCTCAAAAAAAAAAAAAAAAAGTAAAATATTAGTATATTTCTCTTTTACCCACGACATCAACTTTTATTCAGCTTTCTCCTTTTCAGTCTCTGTGCTCCTTTCAATATTCTTTCTCTCACTTTCTAACAGCCCTGTTCTTGTCCTGCCACCCCTGGGGGATAGCTCTCATTATGAAGATGCACTGTTAACCAGCTATCAATGTTATTTTTCCCTAAGGCTCTAAAATATTGCTGATAGAATAAATGCCTTGAGGACGAATCCTAAAGAGCAATAGCAATGTACTTTGCACTTCAAGTCAAGCTTAACAAACTCATTGCCAACTGTTTTCTACATGAAGCTATTGCCTTTTGTTTTCCTATTACTTCCTGGTTCTGTGCAAAAACTGTTATATATAAGCATTTCCATGGAAACCCACTGACCACTTAATTCCAGAGACTCATCTCCCCAAACATTTATTAATATAAATTCCCAACCTGCATGTGAAGTCTTCCTGCTTAACTATAGCTGATAACTGGCTTTTTTAAAAATTAGTTACAGATATACAAAACTATGCAATAGTTACCTTTTTCACCCCTTACAAAGTGACTACCTCCTCCCCCGTCCCGTGCCCCACCACCCCGATATCATATATATCTATTTCAATTCCACTGACTCCATCCCCACACTATACTCCACATCCCATGACTATATATGTGTTAAATTATAGTTGACATATAATATTATTCAGCGGCAGCTTCAGATGTACAGTGCAGTGGTGAGGCCACTACACCGTCCATGAAATGGTCTCCCTGACAAGACATGAGTCCTTCTGATCCCCTAAAAAAATACGTATTTACAACCTTATTGATTATATTCCCTAAACTGTCTTTTCTGTCTCTGCAGAAGTATTGTATTACCAGTTTGTGTTGCCTCGTCCTTTCCCCTTCTCCCTCATGCCCATCCCTGTCCCATCTAGCCCTCATCAGTTTTTTCTTTGTGTCTTTAAGGCTATTTCTGTTTACATTGCTCATTTATTCAGTTCTTTAGATTCCACATATAATTGAGATCATATGGTATTTGTCTTTCTCTGACTGACTTATTTCACTTAGCATAATGTTCTCATCCATATTGTTGCAAATGGTATGATTTCTTTCTTCTTTATAGCTGAGTAACACTCCATTGTATAAATGTACCACAATTTCTTAATCCAGTCATCTACCGATGGGCATTTCAACTGTTTTCAAGTCTTGGCTATTGTAAAGAGCGCTGCAATGAACATAGGGATGCATATATTTTTTCGAATTAGTGTCTTGGATGTTTCTGGATAAATACCTAGGAGTGGAATTGCTGGGTCAAAAGTTAGCTCTATTTCCATTTCTTTGAGATACCTCCATACTGACTTCCATAGTGGCTGCACCAATCTGCAATCCCACCAACAGTGCAGCAGGGTTCCCTTTTCCCCACAGCCCCGCCAGCACTTGTTGTTTGTTGATTTATTGATGATAGCCATTCTGACCGGAGTGAGGTGGTATCTCATTGTAGTTTTTATTTGCATTTCCCTAATGATCAGTGTGGTTGAACATTTTTTCATATGCCTGTTGGCCATCTGTATGTCCTTTTTAGAGAAATGTCTCTTCATATTCTCTGCCCATTTTTTATTTAATTTTTTAAATTTTATTTATTTATTTATTTAAATTTAATTTTTTTTTTTTTGAGGGCAGTGTCACTGGCCCTCATATGTGGAACCAGGGTTGCTGGTGTCCAAAATCAGCTAACCAATGCACCACTCGGCCGGCCCCCTTTTTGTTTTATTGATGGTTTCCTTTGCTGTGAAAAAACTTTTAAGTTTGATATAATCCCATATGTTCATTTTTTCTTTTACTTCCCTTGCCCACAGGGATGTATCAGTAAAAATATTGTTCAGGGTGATGTCTGCAAATTTACTCCCTATATTTTCTCCTAGGAGTTTTATGGTTTCATGTCTTACATTTAAGTCTTTAATCCATATGGAATTTGTTCATGTATATGGCGTAAGGAGGTGGTCCAGTTTCTGTGTCAGTCCAATTTTCCCAGCACCATTTATTAAATAGACTATCTTTACCCCAGTGTAAATTCTTGCTTCCATTGTCATAGATTAACTGTCCGTATATGCCTGGATATATTTCTGGGCTCTCTGTTCTGCTCCACTGATCTATGTACCTGTTTGTTTGTTTGTTTGTTTGTTTGTTTTCTAAGAGGGCAGTGTCACTGGCCCCCATATGTGGGATCCGAACCAGGGCCGCCAGCGTCCCAAGCCAGCTCCCAACCACCGCGCCACTCGGCCATCCCTATGTACCTGTTTTTATGCCAGTACCATACTGTTTTGATTAGTGTAGCCTTGTAGTATATTTTGATGTCTGGTAGCGGGATACCCCCGACTTTGTTGTTATTTCTCAGGATTGCCGAGGCTATTGGGGGTCTTTTATGGTTCCACATAAATTTTAGGATTATATTTTCTATTTCTGTGAAAAATGCCCTTGGTAGTTTGATAGGAATTGCACTGAATCTATATATTGCTTTAGGCAGTATGCACATTTTAACTATATTAATTCTTTCTATCCATGAGCATGGTAGGTGTTTCCATTTATTTGTATCTTCTTTTATTTCTTTCTTCAGTGTCTTATAATTTTCTTTGATTAAATTTATTCCTAGGTATTTTATAGTTCTTGAAGCAATTGTAAATGGGACAGTTTTCTTAATTTCTCCTTCCCTTAGTTTATTATCGGTATATGCAAATGCAACTGATTTCTGAACATTGATTCTGTATCCTGCTACTTTACTGAATTCTTCTATCAGTTCCAATAGGCCTTTTTTGTTTGTTTTTGTTTTTTTAGGGCAGTGTCACTGGCCCTCATACGTGGGATCCAAACCCAGCCCACTGGCATCCCAAGCCAGCTCCCAACCACTGCACCACTCAGCCAGCTCTCCAATAGTTTGTTTGTTTGTTTGTTTGTTTGTTTTAACTTTTAAATTATTTTTCCTCCAATAGCTTTTTGATGGAGTCTTTGGGGTTCTCTATATATAGTATCATCTCATCTGCATATAATGACAATTTTACTTCTTCCTTGCCAATTTGGATGCCTTTTAGTTCTTTTTCTTGTCTGACTGTTGTGGCTAGAACTTCCAGAACTATGTTGAATAAAAGAGGAGAAAGTGGACAGACTTGTCTTGTTCCTGATCTTAAGGGGAATGGTTTTAGCTTTTCCCCACTGAATATGATGATATGATGTTAGCTGTAGGTTTATCATATATGGCCTTAATTATGTTGAGATATGATTCCTGTATTCCCACTTTGATAAGGGTTTTTAACATAAATGGCTGTTGGATTTTGTCGAATGCTTTTTCTGCATCTATTGATATGACCATATGGGTTTTTATTCTTCATTTTGTTGATGTGGTGTATCACATTAATTGATTTACGGATGTTGAAGCAGCCTTGCGTACTAGGGATGAAACCCACTTGATCATGATGTATGATTTTCTTAATATATTGCTGAATTCTGTTTGCTAATATTTTATTGAGAATTTTTGCATTTGTGTTCATCAGTGATATTGGCCTGTAGTTTTCCTTTTTTGTGCTGTCTTTATCTGGTTTTGGAATCAGGGTGATAGTGGCTTCATAAAAAGAATTTGGGAGCCTTCTCTCCTTCTGGATATTTTAGAACAGTTTGAGAAGAATAGGTGATAGTTCTTTTTTGAATGCTTGATAAAATTCACTTGTGAAGCCATCTGGTCCAGGGCTTTTGTTTGTCGGGAGCTTGTGGATTACTGATTCAATTTCCTTGGTAGTAATCAGACTATTTAGATTTTCTGTTTCTTCTTGAGTTACCTTTGGAAGGTTGTATGCTTCTAGAAAATTATCCATTTCTTCCAGATTGTCAAATTTGTTGGAATATAGTTGCTCCTAGTAATTTCTTTAAATTTTTTGTATTTCTGTGATGTCTGTAGTCATTTCCACTCTTTCATTCCTGATTTTACTAATTTGAGTCCTCTATCTCTTTTTTTTGATGAGTCTGGCTGGCTTTTTGTTTGAAGACAGGGTCAAATGGGGAAAGCAAGAGACAACAGTAACAATAGCCTTTCTTAAGAACTGAGAAAAGCTAGAGCTTATGATGTCAGAATCACCTATATCTCCCACTCTTGGGACACCACTTGACTTAGGGCACACAGCTTCTAAGTTTTAAAGGCAAAACCAAAAAAAAGAAATTAAAATCTTCTCAAAAATTTTTTCTCTAACTACTCCATGAAAAAAACTCAACAATAGCTCTGGTCAAGATCTGTGCAAAATGAAACAAAACAAAACAAAGCAGGGCCAGCTGAGTGGCACGGTGGTTAAGCACTGGTTTGGGAAGCCAGCGGCCCCAGTTCGGGTCCCACATATGAGGGCCAGTGACACTGTCCTCAAACAAACAAACAAACAAAAAAAAAACAAAGCAAAACAAGCTCTGTGTATCAAGAACAGCTGTTTTGGAGATCCAAGATGGTGGAATAGTTAAACACTGTGCCTGCTTCCTTCCGTGAACAAATTAAAATTACAACTAAATTATAAAACAACCAACCTGTAGAACCATCTTAAGTCCGGTTGAACAGAAGTTTTATAACTAAGGATACAAAGAAGAAGTCACGTAGAAACTGGTAGGAGGGACAGAGATACGGAACTGGCTAACTCCAAACCTCTGTGTGGCAGTTAAGAACCCAGAGGGATATCTTGGCTGCGGAGATTCCCTCCATGAAGAAGCAAGAGACCCCAGCCCCACACCAGGCTCCCCAGCCCAGAATGCTGAGAAGAGGAGCCCTCACAACATCTGGCTGTGAAAAACAGTGGGGATTCAGACCATCCTGGTGGGATGGGAGGCTGTGGGAAACCCAGAGTCCTCTTAACAGGTCCATGCAAGACTCACTCCCAGGCACTCACCTTGGGCTCCAGCAGAGTGACAGTAACTCAGGGGGTGTTGGAGACAAACGAAGGTCAGACTGAGTTGTGTGGCTTTGGAACAAAGGCTGGAGGATAGTCACCATTATCCCTGTGTGGAATCTTCCTCCCACGCATGGTTGAGGGGCAGGGTGAAAAAGGTGAAGGGATTAAGAAGTACAAATTGGTAGTTACAAAATAGTCACGGGGATGTAAAGTAAAGCATAGGGAATATAGTCAATAATATGGCAATAACTATGTGTGGTGCCAGGTGGGTACTAGACTAGTCAGGGGGATCACTTCTTAAATTATATAAATGTCTAACCACTATGCTGTACATCTGGAACTAATATAAAATAATGTTGAATGTCAACTGTAATCGAAAGTAAAAAAAAAAAAAGGGAGGAAAAGTAAAGGGGAATAAGAGATTCAAAAGTCCAGGAATAAAGCAAATAAGTCATGGAGATGTAATGTACAGCATAGGACATGTAGTCAATAATATTGTGATAGCGTGGTACAGTGTCAGATGGTTGCTGGACTTATCATGATGATCACTTCCTTAGGTATATAAGTGCTGAATAACTATGGTGTACACATGAAACTAATATAATGTTGTATGTTAGGTATATTTTAATAAAAATCTTTAAAAAATAAACTGAAAATAAATATAAATAAATAAATAAATATAATGGCTGTTTAGAATCATAGCAAGAACCAAGCACCTGGAGCCTGCCACTTACTAGTTTCCGCATTGCATACAAATCACGTAAGCTCCCTGAGCCTCTTTTTTCTTAGCTATAAAATAGGAATCCCACCACCTCCTTTAAGGTTTTCTGTGAGGATTATTCAGTCAGTTTCTAACTCTCAATTGCCTCTGCCAGCTCCTCTTTCACATGACCATTACATGGCCTCAGGGCTGCCTCCTGACTGCTTCTCTTATTGCTGTTCTCTTTCCTCTAGGAGAGTTTTCTTCATTCCCATTAATTCAATTAATATATGTGAACAATTGCCAAGTATCTCCAGCTCTGAGAGCTCTGAGCTCCAGCCCCATGTGTCAATTTGCCTATCTGACATCTTCACTTAGATGTCCCAAATGCACCTCCATGTAACATGTCCAATATTGAAATCAAATATCTCCCTTCTTTTGCTAAACATGTTTCACCTGCAGTCTTCCCAATCTTGGTAAATGGTTGCACCATACACCAAGTCCTATTAATTATACCTCCTAAATGTATTTTAATTATTTCCTCTTCTTCCTGGCTCCATTATTACTACACAAGTCCAAGCACCATTATCGTTTGCCAGGATCATCTCAAGAGCATATTACCTGGTCTCCTTGCTTTCACTCATGCCCCTCTAGTTAATTCTTTACACAGCACAGAGTGTTCTTTTTACAACATAAATCAGAACCATGCCACTCATTGTCTCCCACTTCTCACTATGCAATGTGAACACTGCCTACCTTTCCAGTTCTGTCATATGTCATTCTATCCCACCACTCTTCCCATTCCAATCTCACTCGATTTTTCACAATACTTGACACATATTATATCCTCTCCAACTCACCCTCAGGATATTCTATTCCTTTCACCAGAACATAATTTACTCACAAGCCCCAACTCCTTTCGCCTGGATAACCCCTAGTCTTTCTTCTGTCCATAGTTTAAACTTCACTTCTCTAGGTGAACATTTATTTCCCCCACCTCAAACAATGCCAGGTCCCCTCCTTTAATTTCCATAGAATCCTGTGCTTTTTCTTCATGGTACTGAACACACATATAACCATTCAATCTACACAATATTACCCACCCCCCCCCAAAAAAAAGACTAAGCTCCAAGAATGCAGGGATTTTTGTCTTTTCTTCAACAATATGTTCCCAATGCCTCGCATAATATCTGGAACATAGCTAGAGCTCAATAAATATTTGTGGACCTACTTCAACAACCCTGTAATAGTTATTTCTACCTTTACTTTTTCGCTTTCAATCTCCTTTATAAGGTGCAAATCTGAACAAAACAATTAAATTGTCACCCAATGCACTCAGGATAAAGGCCAAACACCTCAACATGACATAGCATATTGCCTGATCAAGATAATGCTTGCCACTTTAGGCTCATCTCCCAACGTTCCCCATTCCCACACTAGGCTCCATACTGAACTAGTTGCACTTCCACAAACCCACCATGCTTTCTATCACTCCTATTTTCTCTGCACATTGTTCCCTTTGCCTGGAAAGTTCACTCCATATTCCTTTGTCTGGGTAACTCCTATTTTCCTTTAGATATCAGCTTTAGAGATCATTTTCCCTGAAAGCTTTCCCTGGTTCCCCAAGATTGTGTTAGGCATATACTCCCATAGCATATAATTACATTATCAAAGATTCTCCACTCAGTATTGCAACCAGCTTTTTATATATTGTACATCTTCCTTGACAGACTAAATTCCTTAAGAGCAAGGAATTTATTTTATTTACTTTTGTATTCTGAGTACTTGGCAAGGTAACTAGTACAAATAAAGCAAAATATTTTCAATGAATTACTTCTATCTTCTAAATAGTTCTAAAATCCATCTCTCTCTCTCTACTCTCATTATTTCTATTCTAGTTCAGTCACTCACAATTTTTGACCTATTCTACTGCAGCAGCCTCTTAACTGATACCTATCCTGAAGTTTACCCTCTATGCTAATAACTGGAAGATTTTTCTAAAATATGAATTTAAACGTAGCAACCTCTTGCTCAAATTCTTCAAAAGTTCAAACCACTTATAAATTCTAAATTCCTTAGCATGGCACACATGATTGGTTATATGAGATAATCAATATGTGATGCTTAGCAAAGTGTCTGTCACACTAAAAGTACTCATAATTGGGACGGCCGAGTGGCGCGGTGGTTAGGCGCTGGCTTGGGAAGCCAGCGGCCCCGGTTCGGTCCCACATATGAGGGCCAGTGACACTGCCCTCAAAAAACAAAAACAAAAACAAATGTCTCTGTATAAATAAAGGCAATGTGTAAAAAAAAAAAAAAAAAAGAAACACCGTAGGACAGACTATATTAAAAAAAAAAAAAAGTACTCATAATTGTTAGCCGCTGTATTAGTAACTTTTTCTTTTTTTTGAGGGCAGTGTCACTGGCCCTCATATATGGGATCCGAACTGTGGCCGCTGGCTTCTCAAGCCAGCGCTCAACCACCGCGCCACTCGGCCTGCCCTGTATTAGTAACTTTTTGTTGCAGCAATAAACAACCCACAATTCTCATTGGCTTATAATAACAAATAAACATTTGTTGCTATTTTGAATAACAGATGGTCTTCAGGCCAGCTGTGGCTTGATTGAATCCACCTGGGCTCAGGTTCAAATTTGCTCCGTTTGTCTCTCATTCTGTGGCCCAGGCAGAATAAACAGAAGCTACCTGGGGAAATGTTCTTCTCCTAGATGGTAACAGGAGCACAAGAAGCCAAGACAAACTATGCATGGGTATGTAAAGCCTCCACTGGGACATGAAATTTCTCATCTGCTCATATTGCATTTGCCAAAGCCCATCACATGACTAAACCCAAAGCAAATAGATCAGGGAAGCATATTGCACCCACTGAGTGACACTGTAAAGTCACATGGCAACTGGCATGAATGAAAACTCCTAATCCATGGAGGGAGCAGATTTGTTGGGAACATTTTAATCGAACAGAGCCTTCATTGTTATTCAAAAAACTCCACAAACTTACTCTGATCTACCTTTGCAGTTTCATCTTCTGCTACTGCTGAAATTGAAATTTAGGCTACAAAACACACTGTGGGAAGTAGTCTCCCAAAATGGGATCCCTACGATGCGTGCCTCCTTGTATGGTGTTCTGGTATAGGCCCAATTCCTTATATCTAGGTGAACGTGTGCCTCATTTGTCACCAACATAAAACAGAAGAGACACTGTATGGCTTTTAAGCTAGATCAAAAGAAGCCTTTTAGCTTTGACCTTGGTCTCAGAAAAGTTCACTCTTGTGATTCTTTATCTTAAGAAGCTTCCTCTTGAAACCAGTCATTATACTATGGGAAACCCAAGCCATTGAGAGAGACCATATTTATGCACTTTGGTCAACTACCCTAGCTGATTTCCCAAACAATAGCCAGCATCAACTGGCAGTCATATTTGTGGAGCTGTCTTGTGCATCCACCCAGGTGAGTTTTCAGATGACTGCATACCCAGCTGACTATCTGGCTGCAACTGCCTCAGAGAACTGAAGCAAGAACCACCCATTTGAGTTCACTCAACTCATAGATTTGTAAAAGATGATAATAAATTGCTGTTTCAAGCCATTCAGTTGCATTTTATTGCATTTTGTATTTTTAAAATTGTGGTAAAATACACATAACATAAAATTTACCACTTAATCATTTTTAAGTGTACAGTTCAGTAGTGTTAAGTACGTTTACAGTCTTGTCCAACCAATCTCCAAAATGTTTTTCATCTTTCAAAACTGAAACTCTATACCCATTAAATAACTCCCCATTTGCCTTTCCCCTCGGTCCCTGGCAACCACTAATCTATTTTCTGTATCTATGAATCTGACTACTCTGGTATCTCATGTAGTGGAATTATATATTATTTGTCCTCATGTAACTGTGTTTCACTTAACATAACGTCTTCAAGGTTCATCCATATCATAGCATGTGTTAGAATTCCCTTCCCTTTTAAGGCTGAATAATATTCCATAGTATGTATACACCACAATTTGTTTATCCATTCATCCATCAGTGGACCATTTGTGCTTCTTCCACCTTTTGGCTATACTGTTATAAACATAGATGTACAAATATCTCTTCAAGATTCTGTTTTTAATTCTTTTGGATATATACACAGAAGTGGAATTACAGGATCTTATGGTAATTCTATTTTTAATTTTTTGAGGAACTGCCATACTGTTTTCCACAGCAGCTGCATAATTTTGCATTCCCACCAGTTGTGCATAAGGATTCCAATTTCTCCACATCCTTGCCAACACTTGTTATTATCTGTTGTTTTTTTTATATAGTAGCCATCCACCATTATGTTTTCAAATGGTTTCTTATATAGAAATGGAAAATTTTAAAAAGCGTCCAGCTTTACCCTGATTACCAACCAGACAAAGACATTATAACAAAACTACAGACCAATGTCCATCGTGAACATGAATGTAAAAATTTTTAACAGAGATTTAGCAAATCAAACACAATAATACCGGGGGTACCAAAAAAAGTATACACACGACTTATATTCATCTTTTGTTATCAGTACATATTGAGTATTACAATTTTAATACAGTTTTTTCCTTTCTTAAAATATGTATACATTTTTGGGCACCCTCTGTATATAAAAATAGTGTCATACAAACAGCATTTATTTCAAGAATTTAAGATTTGTTTAACATTCAGAAATCAATCAATGTAATCCACCATATGCTATAGTCTGAACGTTTGTGTCCCTCCCAAAATTTATTTGTTGAAATCCTAATGTCCAATGTTATTAGGAAGTGTGGCCTTTTCGAGGTGGTTAGGCCATGAGTGAAGAGTCTCATGAATGCGATTAGTGCCCTTATAAAAAAGACTCCAGAGAGATCCCTTGTCCCTTTCTACTATGTGAGGACACAGCAATAAGGCACCAGCTATGAGCCAAGAGGAGGGTCCTTACCAGAACTCTATCATGCTGGTACCTTGACTTTGGACTTCCCAGGCTCTAGAACTGTGAGAAATAAATTTTTGTTGTATAAGCTACTCCATCTGTGGTATTTTGTTACAACAGACTGAAAGGACTAAGACACAATATTAACAGTTAAAAAAATATGATCATCTCAAAAAATGCAGAAAAAAGCATTGCACAAAATCAAATACCCAATTCCTGATTAAAAAACAAAAACAAAAACAAAAAAACAACCTCTCAGCAAGTTTGAAATAAAAACAAATTTCCACAACATGATAAAGTTCATTGACAAAAATCCTACAGTTAAGATCTTACTTGTTAATGAAAGACAATCTTTTCTCCTTAAGATCAGAAACAATACAAAGATGTTCACTTCCACCACTTCTGTTAAATACTGTACTATTAGTTGAGCCAGTGCAGTCAGTCAAAACAACAAGAACAAACGAGAATGAAAGTCATCCAGATTGGACAGAAAGACATAAAACTGTCTTTATTTGTGGAAGACGTGATCATCTATGTAGGAAATTCTATGGCATTTACAGGAAAGTTGCTAGTCACTAGTTATAGGAAAGTTTGTAAGGTCAGTATACAAAAAACAATTATATTTCTAGATATCATCAATAAACAATCAATAAATTAAATTAAAAGAACTAACAATTTAGTTTACTTTAGCATTAAAAATAAATACTGAGAGAAAAAGTATGGAAAAAGCTGTGCAAAACTAGGAACTAGAAAATATCTTTGTGAGAAATGAAAGAAGACCTAAAGAGTAAATAAGTTAAGAAAGAGAGGTGCAGGTGAAATGAACTGTGGGAGATATTTTTCAACTTGGTTAAATGTTCTAAGTTTCCCTGGACCTCAATGAGATTGAGAAAATAAAGAATTTCAAGATATTTCCCTTTTTAAAATATTTTAAAAAATTTTTCAATTACAGTTGACATACAATATTATATTAGATCCAGGTCTACAGCATGGTGGTCAGACATTTATATAATTTATGAATTGACTCCCCTGACTAATACCTACAGGGCACTATACATAATTTTCACAACATTGTTGACTTTATTCCCCATACTGTATTTCACATCCCCTTGACTATTTTGCAACTGCCAACTTGTACTTCTGAATTCTTTCACCTTTCTCATCCAGCTAATTAAACCCCCTCCCATTTGGCAACCATTAGTTTGTTCTCTGGATTGTTTGTTCCTGTTTTGTTTGTTCATTTATTTTGTTCTTTAGATTCCACATATAAGTGAGATAAAACAGTATTTGTCTTTCTCAGTCTGACTTATTTCACTAAGCATACTACCCTATTGGTCCATCCATGTTGTCACAAATAGTATGATTTCACTCTTTTTTTATGGCTGAGTAATAGTCCATTGTATATATAGAGGGTGCGAAAAATGTATACACATTTTAAGAAAGGAAAAATGTATTAATATATACTGACAACAAAATATGAATACAAGTCACGCTTGACTTCTGCAATTACAAGCGGTGCTCAAAGTGGTTACCATCAGTGTCCAGACACTTCTGATTATGGCAAACTACTGCTTGAGCAATGTTGACCAAAGAGTTAACATCTCTTAAAATGTTATACATTTTTTTGGCACCCCTGGTATATACTACCTTTTCTTTATCCAACCATCTATTGATGGGCACTTAGGTTACTTCCACATCTTGGCTATTGTAAATAGTGCTGCAATGAACATAGGGATGCATATATCTTTTTGAATTAGTGTTTTGGATTTCCTTGCATAAATACTTAGAAGTGGAATCGCTGGGTCATATGGTATTGGGTTGTTGGAAAAGTCATGATGTATTTTTTCTGTTTTTCAAAGGTCATTTATTTATATAAAGAACAAAGATCAATCAATGATATATTGCCTGTTTTGTTTGATAACCTTTTGTCATCTTTTAGTGAGCTTCATAATTCCTTGTTCATAGAAGGACCTGTCTTTATTTGCGAAAAACTGAACAAGGTGCTGATTTACAGCCTCATCTGAATGGAACGTTATACCACACAAGGAGTTTTCAAGAGAGTGAAACAAATGGAAGTCTGATGGCCAAGGTCAGGCGAGTATGGTGGGTGTGGCAACACATCCCATCCAAGCTCCAATAATTTTTGACAGGTGATCAAATTTGTGTGTGGTTTCACTTTGTAGTGATGGAACACAACTCCTTTACGATTACCAAGCTCTGGACACTTCTGGATGATGGATTCATTCAAACTGTCCAATTGCTGACAGCACACATTCGAATTGGTTGTTTGGTTCCTTGGTAGGAGCTTGAAAAACACGACACCTTTAAAATCCCACCACACTGAGAGCATAACCTTCCTCTGTTTTCGATGTCATTTGAGGCGAATCATCATGTTGGGACCAAGACAGTTTGTGCACCATATTGTTGTAAACAGTCCACTTCTCATCACCAGTGATCGGTCGCTTCAAAAAAGGATCATATTTCTCACGTTTAATGGGCATAGTGCAAATGTTTATATGTGCCATCAAATGAACTTCTTTGAGTTCATGACAAACCCAAATATCGAGCTTGCTTACATATCCCAGCTTCTTTAGGTGATCGTAAATGCTCGAATGATGGCTGTTCAAAGTTTCTGCAATCTCTCGTGTCATGTAATGTGGGTTTGACTGTCAATGCCTTTATTTTGTCATCAATCTCGGTGGGTCTTCCTGACAGAGGAGCGTCGTTGAGATCAAAATCACTAGCACAGAATTTCGTCAACCACGATTGGCACTGATGTTCTTGTAGAGCATTGTCACCGTAAACTTTATGCTACTTTTTACAATCTTGACATGTGTTCTTCCCTTTATGGAAGTAAAACAGTAAAAAATGGAAAAAATGCACAGTTCGATCTTCCATCTTCAACTTGTTGTAAAATCTCTAAAACTCAACCAAATCACTCAATTTTTTTAGAATGAGCTAGAACTGTCAGCTGTCAAATGACATAGCAATAACATAGATGCGAATGACTCTAGTACTTCCAAAAATGAACTAGTGCCATCTGTTGCAAACATGTGTCATGACTTTTCTGACAACCCAATAGTTCTATTTTCAATTTTTTTGAGGAACCTCCAAACTGTTTTCCATAGTGGCTACACCAATCTACAATCCCACCTACAGTGCACTAGGGTTTCCTTTCCTCCGCTACTTGTGGAGGAAATACTTGTCGATTGTTGATTTATTGATGATAGCCATTCTGACAGGTGTGAGGTGATAATTCATTGTGTTTTAATTTGCATTTACCTAATGATTACTGACATTAAGCATATTCTTGAGCATCAATATGTCTACTAGCCGCAAAGATTTTTAAGCAGGCAAATGGCATAAATCAGAGCTAAGCTTTAGGATGACAAATCAACCCATATGTTTGTGAGGGACTAAGGATTGAGGAGAAACAGTGGCTGGTTCAGAGCAAGCTCTTGCTAAATATGAAACGATAAAAAAAAAAGGAAGGACCATCCAAAAGGGGAAAGTGGCTGCAGATACAATAGCAGCCCTCTTCTTTATAGAACCCTGAATCAAATGGTCTTGCAGGGTTCCTAAAAAGAAATGGAATACACAGGAAATAGCTGCTGAAGCTGAGCTCAGCCACTCTCCAGGGTCCCCTGGACTCTCTAATTTTTCCAGACATTGTATGCAATAGGCAATTCTAGAGCAGAGCTGGAGGTGTAATGCCTGTTTAAAGATGGATTTGCAGCCTTAAAAAAAATTCTTCCTGGCAAGGCTCTCAGCTATTACCCCTGGGGATTGGTACAAATTTCCACTCAAGTACCAAATGACCAAATATGCTGAACCATTTAACTCATTTAACTCAAATTTGTCTGACCCAAGTTTCTCAGTGATACTCTAACATACAAACCAAAAGAGGAGTACTAACTTGAGAAGTTTTTTGCTTTCTCCTTCTACCGGCAGTGCCCACATGTCTATAATTCCGTCAACCAGGTAAATTGGCAAACTCTCCAATCAAAAGAAGCATCCAGAGATGTTGAACAAAACGGTGACATGGGCTCCTGAACTTCCCTCCTCCCGTGGACCCATCAAATGTACAGCTATACACAGAACTATTCTCTCTGAAAGAAATCCAGAAACCAGATGAGCAACTCCTACACATCAGGTGAATGAGAATAAGAAAATACCCACATCAAAATGGGTAGGAAAGGCTGAGACACACTCTGGCCATAAACCCCACCGCAGCGTAATGCCATACAATTGGGAAGGAACCTTAACCCCCAGTTTCTCCCTGAGGAGCAAAGGATTTTGACCACACATGTAGCACCTCAACTTTTAAGGCTCCCATCCAAGGGATGGGTCCCCAAAACAACCTAGCTCTGAAAGCCAACAAGGGTTGTATTCACAAGAACTGTAAGACTACAGCAAACAAAGAAGCAGTTCTTTTTTTTTTTTTAGAGGGCAGTGTCACTGGCCCTCATATGTGGGATCTGAACCGGGGCTACTGGCATCCCAAGCCAGCTCTTAACCACTGCGCCCCTCAGCTGGCCCCAAAGAAGCAATTCTTAACGGGCACAAGCACACACTGTGGCTACCCCACCAGGGCTCAGCACCGAGAGAGCAGCAAAAATGCCCATCTCCCAGTTTTTTCTTGAAAAGAATCTAACTGCATGCTTTACAAGCTGCTGCCTGAGGGTCTGACTTCTAATTTTAGCATGCACGTAGAGGCTGGCTGCAATCCTCCCCACAGACCAGGGAAACCAGTGAGAACTTCCCCACCTCCTCCTTCCAGCTGTCTTGAATGATAAAACTAAGTCGCCGCTCTGTCCCTGGAAGGAGCTTCTACACTTAAATGGCACCCCACCTTTTGCAGCTGCCACCAAAGGGATGGGACCCCAAATCACCTAGCTCTGATAAACAACAGGGCTTGCACACATGGGTACTGAAGGACTACAGCAAAGAAAGTCATTTTTTAAGTGGGTGCAGGAGGGCCCCCTCTATAGCTACCCTCCCCCATGGCTCAGCACAGAGGGGAAGGCAAAAATGCCCATCTCCCAGTTTCTTTCTGGAAGCTTCTTCTTCTTTTTTAAAAAAAGATTTTATTGGGGAATTGGGGGAGGGAACAGTGTTGGGGAATTGGGGAACGGGAACAGACAAGTTGCTGTCCTTTTGTTCTTCAGTCTAGTTGCAGAGGACATTGCTTCACTGGCCCATGTTGGTATCATCATTGCACTCTTCCTGGGTGAGGCAGATCGCCGACCATTGGACACCAGCTGCTGGCCACTCACAGTAGCTCACAGCAGCCCACTGCAGCACCACTGCAGCCTATGCTGTCACCGGCGACTCCCAGCAGCCCAGCTCCAGTTGGAGCTGTTGTTCACCATCTTAGCTGTAGAGGGCAGTATCAACGGCCCTCATATGGAATCTGAACCAATGGCCCTGCTGCTCAGAGCTCACGCTCCCAAGCCAACTCTTAACCAATGAACTACTCGGCCGTCCCTGGAAGCTTCTTAACTACATATGTTCCCAGCTGTTGCCTGAGGGACCAATTTGTAATTAGCCTGCATCTAGGTGCTGACTGTTAGCCTCCCCTTTGCAACACTTGTGGGTCTTGGCACGCGTTCGACTACTGGGATCCACTAAGAACAAAGAAAGCTCTTGGACAATCACAAGGTTTGAGAGGCAACCAGGAGCTCAGGCCAGGCTGATTGACAAGGTTCATCTCTTACATGAGACCGCTCTGTAAAGACTGGGACAGGTGGCTGTTTTATCTGATACACAGATAAACACAGAGCCAAGGAAAATGAAGGAACAGAGGAATATGCTGCAAACGAAAGAACAAGATAAATCTCCAGAAACAGACCTTAATGAAATGGAGATGGGTGATTTACCTGACAGAGTTCAAAATAATAGTCATAAAGATACAGAGGCCAGGAGAACAATTCGTGAACAACCTATGGAACGGGAGAACATATTTGCAAACCACATACCCAATAAATAGTTAATATTCAACAGATACAAGTAGCTCATACAACTCAATAGCAAAAAAACCACAAATAACCTAATTTACAAATAGGCAAAGGACCTGAATAGACAATTTTCCAAACAAGACACACAAATGGCCAACAGGTTTACGAAAAGGTGTTCCACATTGCTAATGATCAATTAAATGCAAATGAAACCCACAATGAGACATCACCTCACACCTGTTACAATAGCTATTATCAAAAAGATACAGATAACAAATGCTGGTAAGGATGTAGACTTTAAATATCTTACAATTTTAATTGGCAATTATACCTCAATATAGCTAAAAAAAATATAGGAAGCATCCATCAGATTTAATCATACAACTCCTGGCCAGTAAGCCCTTGTGGTGTTTGGAGGATAATTTGGGGCAGCACTCTGCCAGGAAGTGATGATGCTCAGCCTTGCCCTCGTCCCACACACACACCCTGAAGTTCTGTTCCAACAAATCGTTATTAATTCATAATTCATTGGAGTTGTGTTGAATTTTGAAACTCTTTAGTTTCCCCCAAACCTCCTTTTTTAAAATTAAAATTTACTGGGGTGACAATGGTTAGCAAAGTTACATAGGTTTCAAGTGTACAATTCTGTAATACATCATCTGTATATCACATTGCGTGCTCACCACCCAGAGTCAGTTCTCCTTCCATCACCGTATATTTGATGCCTTTTACTCTCATCTACCACCCCTCCCCGCTTACCCTCTGGTAACCACTAAATTATTGTCTGTGCCTATCAGTTTTTGTTTATTTGTCTTGTTTCTTTGTTGCTTTCAGTTTTATATCCCACATATTGGTGAAGTCATGTGGTTCTCGATTATACACAATGGAATAGCACTGTGCCATAAGAAAAGATGAAATACTGCCATTTGCGACAACATGGATAGGTCTTGAGATTATTATGCTAAGTGAAATAAATCAGACAGAAAAAGTCGAGAACCAAACCTCCTTTCAGTCCTCATGAAATCCAGCTATGTAGCTGCTTTCCAGTCTGCACTGAGATTCCTGCTCATTTCTTCACAAATCCTGACAGCTCTAAATTGATCCCTCCTGAGCAAGTCTCTATTCTTGTAACAACAGGAGCCTGACACAAAGCCCTTGCTCTGCCATTTACTGGCTATTTGGAAATGAACTCATTACTTCTTCACTGAACATACCTAGCAACCTGAGCAACTTTTAGATGGTGGTGAAGAAAAAGTGAATTACCATTTACTTAGTGTCTGCTATGTGCCAGGCACTATGTTAGATATTTTTAAAAGTTATCTCATTTCAGTAAGAATTATGACCATAATGTAAACATGCCTTGTAATAGTAAATACTAAAGATGGAAGAAATTGTTTTTACATGACATTAATGCTGCAATCCCTTCTTGCAATGAGAAAATTAAGCAGAAAGCATTTCCATAATGCCTCACACTTTTTTCAAGGTCCTTACTGCTAACAAAAGGAAATGGTGGTATCGCATGTGCCTGCATTCCTTCATCAGATTGTTAGCAATCAGAGGGTAGAAAATAGGTATTCTTTCTCTTTTATGTCTATAGCCAAACTCAATGAGCACAATGTTTAACTCAAAATAGATACCTAGTAAATGTGTGTTAAATAATCCAAAGGCAATTTAGAGTGTGGGGATCAGAAACCAATTGACAATGTGACAAATGTGATGACTTACTGATAAAGATGAAAAAGATGACCCAAGTGCCATCCTTAAGGACAATTCTTATCCATACCACGGCCACACCCTATGGTATCCTGCTCCTGCCAACTTCTTCGACTTCATTACACTGCAAACATGGCAGCCTCCTTACTATACTTCACACTTTTGCCGTTCCCTCTGCCTGGATTACTCTTCCTCTAGATATCTTCATGGATTACTCTCATTTCATTCATATCTCTGTCCAAATGACATCTCCTTAAAGAAAACTTTTCTGACTACCCTTTCTAAGACAGAATGCCTTATATCTCTAGCCCATTACCATGCTCTATTTTTCTTCATCACACTTATCAATATCCAAAATTATAAATCTAATAGTGTCTCTCTTTTTCCCACTAATCTATAAGCTTCAGTGAGGGCAGGGATGTTGTCTTATTTGTAGTGGCAACTCCAGCTCTGAGAATAATGCCTGGCATGCAGCAAGTACACAAAATTTTGTTGAAAGAATAAACAAATCAATGAATGATATAGGTCTGAGAGTTAAATGACAGCTTTAGTCACCTGTAGCCTAAATATTCTTGATACTTTTCACATCATAATGAGAATAGTAGTAGATCCAGGTATATCGTTAATAGTACACATATTACCAGCCTTTCAATTTCTGTCTTCTTCTGGAGATATTTAATTTATAAAGTGAAACTGCATCCCACATTAGTGTACTCAAAATAAACCTTGAATGATTAAAATATCATGAATTCAAACTTCAAATGAACAGCAAAAGATAAAACAAAGGTAAAAGAATTTGAACTACACACAATAAACTAATCCAGACAGTTCATATTCACACTCAGAGCAAAGAAGAAAATATCTCATCCACATACTATTATTTTCTTTTCTCTAGTTGACCCACCATGCTCAGAGAATCTGTCAGCATGGGTTCTAGTTGTGAACACAAAGGTCAGAATGACATGACAAAATCTGGTCAATCAAAGGAATAACAGAGATGAAGCCTTTTTTTTTTTTTTTTTTTTTTAAGCCTTTTCTTAAGAGGGCAGAAGAGGTATTGAGGAGCGATTCCTTATCCAAATTATGAAATACAACTTTCTGATTAACTATGTATATGTGCCCAGGAACCTAGGTTTCCTGGGATTTTAAAAATCAAATGCCTGTAATATTCTTTCAATATTTTTTTTTAAGATTTTATTGGGGAATTGGGGGAGGGGAACAGCATTGGGGAATCGGGGAAGGGGAACAGACAAGTTGCCGTCTTTTTGTTCTTCAGTCTAGTTGTGGAGGATGTGGCTTCACTGGCCCATGTTGGCATCTTCATTGCGCTCTTCCCGGATGAGGCAGATGGGTCGCCGGCCTCTGGATGGTCGCTCACCGCGGCCACTGGCAGCTCGCGCTGGCTTCCAGCCGGTCACGCTGGCTGCCAGCCACTCACTGTAGCCTATGGCAGCCCACTGCAGCAGGGGCTGCAGCCTACACCGTTGCTGGGGCCCGCACAGCCCAGCTCCAGGTGGAGCTGTTGTTAGCTGTAGAGGGCAGTGTCACTGGCCCTCATATGTGGGATCTGAATCGGCACTGCTGGCATCCCAAAACCAGCTCTTAACTAATGTGCCACTCGGCTGGCCCTCTTTCAATATTTTTAAGGTATTGTAGATTTTATAAACAGCCATGAAAGTACTAGCTTAAGTCAAGATCTTTCTCTAGAGCAGTGAGGGGGGACTTGGCAAAATCCTAGTGTTGATTGTGACCTTTGGCCTTAATGAGATCACAATTTAATTTTCAAGGAATATAAAATTTAACCAATCTACTAAGTATGTATGTTGTGTAACTGCTGAGATTCTTCTTTTCTACCTTTGCCATTGGAACTTTGACATCCATAATGGTGTCCCAATGAATGTATTAACCACACTGTTCTCCCCTCCCCCCATTCTTTAATCCCACTGACCTCTGCTCTATTCTTTACTTTAGGCCACTTTACTTTGTATAACAACAACATCTGACCATACTTACTGTAACCACCAACATGAGAAAACAAACATCCTATTAATGAATGTTTATAATTTTTGCAGTATAGATGTCATAGTTACTGTTCAGATAAACAATTGCTATACTGTAGGCCTATAACTGCAGAGCTTTTTAAAAACACATTTTTTTTTTTGAGGGCAGCGTCACTGGCCCTCATATGTCAGACTGAACTGGGGCCGCTGGCTTCCCAAGTGAGCGCTTAACCACCGCGCCACTCGGCCGGCCTAAAAACACATTTTTTTAATTCAAGTTTATTGGGGAGACACTGGTTAGTAAAGTTACACAGGTTTCAGGTGTACAATTCTATAATACATCAGCTGTATATCACATTGTGTGCTCACCACCCAGAATCAGTTCTTCCATCACCATATATTTGATCCCTTTACCCTCATCCTTACCATACCCCTTCCTCCTTACCTTCTGGTAACCACTAAACTATTGTATGTGTCTATGAGTCTGTGTTTCTTTATTTGTCTTGTTCCTTTGTTGCTTTCAGTTTTATATCCCACATATCAGTGATATCATATGGTGCTCAACTTTTTCTGTCTGACTTAGCATAATAATCTCGAGATCCATCCATGTTGTCGCAAATGGCACTGTTTCATCTTTTCTTATTGTATGTCAATTTGGGTCTCTAGGAAGCAGATCTTGAAAAGGAGTTTAGGTATGCAAGAGGCATATTGTGAAGTAATGCCCCTAAAAGAAAAAAAAGGAGTGAAGCAGGATGAACAGAAAAGAGCCTTCAGATTGTGATGCAGCTCTGACATCTGCCAAGGGAAAGTGGGGAGGAAGCAAGATTGGGCAAGGAGAGCATCAGATCAAAGTGCACATCTGAGAAACTCTTGGCAAACCCAGTGAGGACATCTTGAGCACAGACTGCCCATTAGAAGCATCCTCCATTGGACAAAACGAGCCAGGCACTAGAAACTATACCATGCTTAGTCATTGGCTGGAGGTCTCCTGGGAAGAGCGTGTCCTACCATCAGACCCTGAGCCAGATCCTGAAGGTGCTGCACCCCAAGGGTATCAGCTCCCTGTACTCCTTGCAGATGAACAGCCAGTTATTTATTTTTTTAAACGATTTTTTTAATTGGGGGAGGGGAACAGTGTTGGGGAATTGGGGGAGGGGAACAGCTTTGGGGAATCCAGGAAGGGGAACAGATGGGTCGCTGGCCTCTGGACGGCCGCTCATGGTGGCTCTTGGCAGCTCACACTGGCTGCTGGCCACTCACTGTAGCCCATGGCAGCCCACTGCAGCAGGGGCTGCAGCTATGCCGTCCGACAGGACTCACGCAACCCAGCTCCAGGTGGAGCTGTTGTTCACCATCTTAGCTGTAGAGGGCAGTGTCACTGGCCCTCATAAGTGGGACCTGAACCAGGGCTGCTGGCTTCCCAAGCCAGCGCTTAACGAACACACCACTCAGCCGGCCCAGAAAGTTATTTTTTTGAAGGGAGATCTAAGCAGTGCACCTTCATAGTTGCCACACTTGGAGATCAAATTTCACCTGGAAGGTACAGCCAGTCATGGTTTTAGCCATCTATAAATGAGGTTGGTCACTTGAATTAGAAACCAGAACTGATTGGTACAGTACTAGGTAGGTGACAGTGTTAGATTCTGACTTTTGCACATGCTCAAAAAGCAAACACATTGACCGGTTTCTAAGAGTAGAAAATAGGATGGCTCTGACCACATGAGCGAACTACCTATGAAGACATGCCAGCCTTTTAAGGCTTGATATGAGTTATTGTAGTTCAGAAAATTAGGTCTGAGAAACTCTGGCATTGGTATTTTTTAACCAAAAAAAAATTTTATTGAGATAATTTTAGATTCCAATGCAGTTACAGAGAGTTCCCTCGTACAGTTTATTTATTTTCTTCCAATGGTAACATTTTGCAAAACTACAGCACAATATTGCATCCAAGATAATGATAGTCATATAATCCACCTCTCTCATTCAGATTTCCTGTTTAATCTGTACTCATTTGTGCATGTGCGTGTGTGTGCGCGCGTGTTATTGCACCACCATGATAGCCAAGATACTGAGTGCTCCATCACTACAAGGATCCCAGATGTTGCCCTTCTATAACCTTGTCCACTTCCCTTCCACCTTTCTATCCCCATCCCTCACCCCTGGCAACCATCCACTTGTTCTCCATCTCTCAAATTTCCTCATTTCAAAAATGTTATATATTGTACATAGAATCATCTATTATGTAACCATTTGAGACTGGCTTTTTGCACTCAGCATAATGCCCCTGAGATCCATCTAAGTCATTGCGTATATCAATAGTGTATTCCTTTTTATTGCTGAATTTATGTCATGGCATGGATGTGCTACAGATTGTTTAACCATTTACCCATTGAAGGACACAGGGGAGTCCCTCCCTTCAATATTTGGCTATAAACATCCTTGTACAGATCTTTGTGAGAATGTAAGTTTTCATTGCTCTGGGATAAGTGCCCAGAGATGCAACTGCTGAGACGTATAGTAGTTGCATGTTGAGATTTTTTAAAAGAAACTGCCAAAATGTTTTCCAGGGTAGCTGTACCATTTTACACTCCACCCGCAATGTATGAGTGATCCACTTTCTCTGACTCCTCACCAGGATTTGGTGTTGTCAATATATTTTTTTTATTGTAGCCATACTGTGTGTAGTGATATCTCATTGTGGTTTTAATTTGCATTTCCCTAATGGCTAGTGATGTTAACTATCTCTCCATGTGTGCGGCCAGTTGGATTCTGACAGTATCTTTATTGACTTCTTTTAGTGTTCAGCCAAGTTCATTTTGAAAAGACCAAGCATGATTCAACTAAGCAAGAGAAGTGAAGAGAAGGGGAGGGTAGGATCCTGTGTGGTTGGAGTTTTAAATGGAGACATTATTCATTCCATGATGTTATTCAAACATGTTTCCATATTCAGTCTCAGTTCTTCATCCAACACAATCAACTTTCCAGAAAAAAATTACCCAGTGCTCTAAAAGGACTTTCAAATAGCTTTTTTCCTATGAGAATACATTTCCTCACAATATTTATCCAAAATAAAAGGTGCAATTAGATGTAACTTTAGAGGTAAAACAGACCGACAAATATAGTGAAATTTAAAGACATAGTCAGCCTGTACACTTAAAATGTATAAATTTTACTTTACGCGAATGAAGCCACAATATAGCTGATAAAACAGAAAAAATTAATGAGATTGGGGTTACGATATTCTATAGACTAGTGTGAGAGGGCTTCCATGAGAAGAGAACATTTTATCTGATTGCATTTAACCCCTAATCCCTTTATTTTACAGGCAGAAATATACTCTCTCCCTTTGCCTTGCTCTTACCTTGTCTTCTGGCCACAAAACACTGTGAGAGGGATGACCTCCTATTCTCAGCTTGAGGAAAGCAAGATGGAGATAAACTCCTTCATCTTCAAGCTTTTGGTAGCATCCTCTGCAAGAAAAAAAAAAAGATTAATTCTTTACTGCCAGAATCCTGTGACTCATTTTTATTTATAACAACCTACATATTTCAAAAAGAATAGCTCACATAAAAGTTATTAAAATGAAAACAATATACTCTTTGTGGGAGTGTATAGTTGTATGATCTTTTAAAAGGTAATTTGAAATTCCTTTGACCTCAAAATGAACACTTATAATAATCTGTCTTCACAAATGTATTTGTTCAACAAATACCAAACACCTACTATGTGCCAGACACTGAGCTGGACACTGAAAAGATAGCAGTAAACAACGCAAAGTTGCAGTCTGATAGGGTTCTTACATTCCAGTGGGGAGCAAGACAATAAAAACTATCATATATCAGGTGGTGATCAGTGCTCTGACTGAAAATAAAATACAGTTGTGTTCATTTTATTGCTTTGTTCATAATCATTCATAACTTAAATATACATGGCATGCATTATTTTGCATGCATTCATATATATCAAGTAATGCATAACAAATGAAAGAGAAAGCAGGATAAGGGGAGTAGAATGATGAATGAAAGTGAGGATGCCACAGTTTGTTGGATGGACAGCCAGCGAACACTTCTCTGCTAAGGTGACGTGTCAAAGAGACCTGAAGCAAGTCATGCAGAAAATCCAAAGGTTCTGAGGCAGAGAGGAGCTAGGTGTGTTTAAGGAAAGGTAATTGTGGCTGGAGTAGAGTGAGCATAGGATAAATGGTGGCCATGGAGGTGACAGGTAGCCATATCCAGAAGGCCCTGTTAGACCACGGTAAGGAAGTCAGATGGAAAGACATTGAAAGGTATTGAGGGGTTGGCCGAGTGGCGCGGTGGTTAAGCGCTGGCTTGGGAAGCCAGCGGCCCCAGTTTGGTCCCACATATGAGGGCCAGTGACACTGCCCTCAAAAAAAAAAAAGAAAGGTATTGGGTAGGCTTATATTTTAAAATGAGCATACACTGGCTGCTGTGTGGAGGACAGAATATAGGAGGGCAAAGGTGCAGAAATGTACAGTGATAATCATTGCCTCTGCATTTTAAAGAATAAAAAATAGAAACCACTCAAATATCATTAATGAGAATAGGTTCAAGAAATGGTGATGCAAAAGAATGGGGCAGAACTACATGTAATGATTTGGAAAGGTGCCTATGATATTCTGTTAACTGAACAAAAAGCAAATTGCAAACAAAATGTCTGGTAAGATCCTTGTTTAGTTAAAAACAAAAAGAAGAAAATACGTAGAGCTGCTCACACGCACACACACTGAAGTACACACTTATTTGTAGAAGCAGAAAAAAAATTACAATAGAAGCACATGGAACAAACGGATAAACTATGGTAGACAGAATAATGGTCTCCTGGAAAAAATTCACATCCTAATCCCTGGTACCCTACATGGCAAATATGGTTTTGCAGATGTGGTTAAGACTCTGGCCCTTAAGATAGGGCGATGGTGCTGGTCTGTCTACATGAATCCAATCTAATCACGTAAGTCCTTGAGAGTGGGGGAAACTTCCCTAGCCGAATCAAGGAGATGGCAGCATGAGAAGGACTGGACACCCTGTTGCCAGTTGAGATGTACAAAGATAAGTGAAAGGATCAGAAGGAGGCTTCTAGAAGCTAAGGACAGCTCTTGGAAGACAGTCAGCAATGAGAAGAGGACCTCAATATTGCAAGGCACTGAATTCTGACAACACCTGAATGAGCTTACAAGCAGATTCTTCCCTAGATCCTCCTAAAAGGAATGCAGCCTGCCAACAACTTGACTTTAGCCTACTGAGGCTGTAGCAGGCTTCTGACCTCCAGAACTTTTGTGGTGATTTGATACAGCAGCCATAGAAAACTAATACATAACCTCTGGCAAGTGGGGTTGGAGGAGGGAACAAACAGAGGGATGGAGATTTATTTTCTGTATTTGAACATAATGTTCACATTTTTACAAGAAGCAAATTCTGCTTTGGATCTTACAACAAAAAAAGATCTCAAGCAAGAGAGAGAAATTAGATCAGTTAGATCACATTGCTGGCCTCTGCCCCAGAGTGGCGAAGTCAGCAGGTTTGGGGGAAGGCATCCAAGTTTGCATTTCTAATGACTTCCCAGGTGCTGCTGATGCTACGGGTCCAGGAACCATCCTTTGACCATCACTGGTTAAGGAAATGGGGTCTATAATCAGCCTTCCTAGGATCAAATTTTGACCTTACTAGATTTTGACCTCAAGCAAATTATTTAGTCTCTCTTTGCTTATACTTCATTCCACTACAAAATGGGGATGATAATACTAGTACCTCCATCACAAGATTATTGTGAGAATAAATGAGTTAATACATGTAAAATCGTTAGAACAGTGCCTGGCATGTAGTTCAAATTAGGTAAATATTAAGCCCTTATTACTTTACTATTTACGTCCCTTGTGTCTTATTTTAAATCATCTAGTATCTTGTCTTGAAGGTCATTCATGGCCTTCTCCAACTGCCTCCATTTTTCTCACTTTCTCTGACTTAACTTTTTTATTTTTTATTTTTTTATTGGGTAACAGTGTGTTATTTCCAGGACCCATCAGCTCCAAGTCAAGTTATTGTCCTTCAATCTAGTTGTAGAGGGCACAGGTCAGCTCCAAGTCCAGTCACCATTTTAGTTACGGGGGGTGCAGCCCACCATCCCATGCGGGAATCCAACCAGCAGCCTTGTTGTTCAGGGCATGCGCTCTAACCAACTGAACCACCCAGCCGCCCTAACTTAACTTTTGATGAAAGTGTCCTTCATAAAGCATTTGTTGTAGCCAGGCTATTATTATCCCTTAGACCAAAACCTTTACAGATACACCTCTTTCTTCAGCAAGCCTGGCTCTCACTGGGGTAATAATAAAAGCCCCCAGCTACACACCAACAAATACCCTTCCTCCTTTCCCTGCACCTTATCCTCCACTCTTCTCATCCCCCTTCGACTGAACGGGAAATACTTCAGAAAAAGTCACAGCTATAGCAGCAAATCTCTCTTGCTCCGTCTTCTCTCGCAACAGTTTAATAATTGAACTGGTCCATCCACTCAGCAAGCTCCAGCGCTATTGTTCTGGTGAGAATTTGACGTGGAGATACTGAAATAACAAATGTTATTTACTTCAACTTTTGCTAAACGAAACAAAATAATCTATGCATCATGTCATGTCTTTTTGATAAGCTGTCGCTAATCTTGTTTGAAATTGTGGCTTATAAATAAATTCAACCAACACGGTACTTTCAGCTCTTCAAATTGTCAATCTCTGTTGCCAGCGGCAGCAATTTCATCTAAACACCGAGGAGGAGGAGGAGGCCAGCAGGCCACCAACTCTCAGCTTCGCTTCCCGTTTGCAAACTGAGCCTGAATGTGACCTCTAAGAACCCCTCGCCCACACACCTGGCCCACCAGCCACCAGTAGGCGGGTTCTCATCCTAATTGTACCCTCATCCGCTACAACTTTGAACCCAGGGCAATTTACCATGGGTGTTGCAAATTTTACTGGTAATGAGTTAATTTACACAGATGGTTGTGTTTTTCCTCCAAGTCTCCAGGCTCTGCTGGAAAAGGCATGAAGCTAGTTGCAAAGGAGTGTGGGGTGGGGGTGAGGGGAAAAGATTTAATTATAAGTACTTGTTATATATATTTTTATTTTTTACATAAGTACGTTTGAAATCACAGGAGATCCATCTTTGCAATTGCTTGTGTTGGCTTTTCAACCCAGAAGGCCTCAGAAGTGTGCTAAAGCATCTTGTGAAAGTGCTAATGGGGAACGCATCACCTCTGAGTCAGACATTGCCAAATATGGCATCCTCTAGCAAGGAAGGAGGCGACCTCCTTGCTGTGTGAAAATCTCTGGGTTACATAGTTCTGCAGGCAAGGTGACTGCGACAGCCCACCCCCCCGCACGCCCACTGTCCCTTGGAGAAGCTGATGGGAAATTGTATTGATAATAATATGTACTATTATGTATAATGTTATATGTAATAACAGTATAATGGGGTCAAATATAATTCATTCTTTGTTAACATTTAGTCTTTAATGTCTTAACCTAGTGAGTCCCAAATTTGGCTAAATGTTCCAGTCACCTAGGGAGTTTTGCCAAATCATTATGCCCAGGTAACTAACACCCCATGCCAATCAAATCAGAATCTCTACGGCCAGGGACAATATTTGTTTAAGATGATTCCAGGTGATTTGAACGGACAGCAAAGTTTGGAAGCCACTCCCCAAGCCCAAAGTAGCAACACTGAGAACTCTGGACCAGCAAGCAGGAGCTGACTTTTTGAGCTGAGCTAGCTTTCCACATAAAGCACTATCTCCTCCATCTTCTTGCCTGTTCCAACCCTGCTGTTCCAGGATTTGTGAATGTGTGTGGGTGGGGGTGAGGGTCCCCCAGGCATGTAATGTCTTTAAGGCAGGGGTTGTAAGAAACTATGCTTTACAAACACACCTACTAGCCTCCCACTACCCATTCTGGGGTCGAGTCAACCTGAGCCCCACATCATCTATCCCCTCACCTCCCAATCTATGACCATCTTGTTTTCACCACTGCAGTGCACCCCCTAAATCCGGGCTCCACCTGTCCATCTTGTAACCGTCAATGCAGGTACAACCCAAATGCTAGTTCCTCAAGAAAATTTACCCTGATCCTCTCTCTAACTCGTCACTTCAAATCTTAGAGTCAGGCCTATAGATTTAACATAAAGAGCATTGCATTGGGTCAGTAAACCTCATTGTGAGGCTTTATTGCTGGAACAGAAATGCTAGTCATTGAGTCGTTTTTTTTTCTTGAATAATTTTTTTATTAGTTTCAGATGTACAAAACAACATAATGATTAGATATTTACGCCCCTCACAAAGTAATATCCCCCCAAGTATACTACCCCTCTGACATAGCTATTACAATACCATTGGCTATATTTCCTATTCTGTACTTTACATCCTCAGACCAAATATATGTATATATTTGACATTCAATATTATATTAGTTTCAGGTCTACAGTGCAGTAGTTAGGCATTTCTATAATCTATGAAGTGATCCCCTGATAATCCAGCACCCATCTGACACCCTACATAGTCTTTACAACATTACTGATTATATTCCGTACACTGTATTCATTGAGTTGATTTTGATTCTCTCCTTCTTCCCTTATAACTGACTTGAGGCAACAGTCCACTCAGCTAAATAAATTGCATTTCCAACCTTCCTCACAGATGGGAGTGGCCAATGAGATGGAAATGCTAGATGGTATTTCTGGGAAAGCTCTTCAGAGTTAATTGACTTGGTTTGGAGACAGGGACCTTTCACCCTTCTGCCCACCATCACGCCATGGCTGCATTTACAGTAACCGTCTGGAGTCTCTGAGGCAACTCTGAGTCTAGAAGACAGTACACAGCATGGCAAAGCATAAAAATAAGAAGCCAGGGCTGGGCGAGTGGTGCAGTGGTTAAGAGCTGGCTTGGGATGCCAGCGGCCCCGGTTCGGATCCCACATATGAGGGCCAGTGACACTGCCCTCAAAAAAAAAAAAATAATTAAGAAGCCAGAGTCTCTGAGGACCTCCCACGGCCAGGAACTGCCATGCTAACTCTGGGCTGCCCAAAATTGTGCTGATGTTACTGGGAACAAAACTTCTATCTTGATCCACCAGGCCTCTTTAATTAACGGCCAAACCTTACTCGAACTGGAATAAGCAGCTGCTGGCTGTGAGATCCCAGATAAACCATTCTTTTTTTAGTTTCCTCAAATATAAAACAGGGAGAAAAAGTAATGGTGAGGAGTAATAAAAATCACCCCACAGTTGCAGGAGCTTGAGAGCTTGTTGAACCTAAGTCTGGATAGTAATCAATTAATTTAATAAAACCTTCTCACGTTGTAGCGAATGGGAGTGAGCATTTAAAGGGCAAGTGATTTACTCAGGACACCAAGAAAATTAGTAGCAGAAGCAAGAGTTGAAACCAGGGCTGTTTTGATTTGGGGTCCAACTTAATATATCGATAGAACTCATACATAACTACTTTCAAATAATTGCAAGAAGTAACAAGAAAATATTGATTTAAAAAGCATGGTAGTAGATGATCAAAACCAGAAGCTATTTAAACCATTAGGAATTGCTTTTGAGAGTGCAGCGAGTGGGAGTGATATTAAAGATAGATAATAAACAGTCAATCATCCCCCACACTACGTATGGAACAGTTTATTCTTCCCCCACTTACATGAAATTTCATCTTTACACATATATGTACACACACACACAAGTGTGCGCTATCTCATGGATCTATTTGTGTATTCCTGTGCCAATAACTCATTGGGCTAATTAATAATGAGACACAACCCTCCCTCATGATCTTTGTAAAATTTTTCTTGACCGCTGTTCCTTTCTCTTTCTAATGAATTTTAGAATCAGCTTCTCAAATCCTATAACATATCTCACTGGGATAGTGATTGGGATTGAATTACATTTATAATTTCTAGACAATTGACATCTTTACTATAATAATAACGCTTATTATGTGCCAGGTACTGTTCTATTAATATGTGCCCTGCCATGTGCCAAGTAATTTCCTAAGCATTTGAGATACATTTGCAAAAAAAAAAAAAAAATACAGACATTTTTAGAAACTGGGAAAAAAATAACAGAGGTTCTAGTCCTCAAGAAGCAAATATTTTAGCAGAAGTATGCAGGCAATAAACACTAAATATAAGAAGTAAGTAAATGATATACTCATATAGTATGTTAGTGGGTGGGAAGTGCTACAGGAAAGAAAAGAAGTGGGAAGAGTAGGACTGGAGCTCAGGACAACAGGGAACAATAGGTCACAACCTTTTATGTTAGTCATGGGACAGTCACGGATTTAATCCTACCTTTATGAGGTGGAGACTGTCACGATCATTACCACTTTACAGATAAAGGAAACCGAGGGATAAAAAGGTGAAGTAACTTGCCACGGTCACACTGCCAGGAGTGAGTGGTAGAGCCAGGATTTGAATGTGAACAGTCTGGGCTTCAGATTCCTGGAACCAAAGTCAGTGTTCTTTAATGCCACACTCCATTCCAGGCATGTTTTTCCATTTATTTATGTCTTTCTATCAATCAGTAACATATGACATTTCTAGTTAGGCTTCTTTCTGGGTATTCATAGTGTTTCTTGCTATTGTGATTTGGAATATTTTTACCATGACATTTCTAGATAGCTTTTACCAGTGTATGAAAAAGCTATTGATTTTTATGTGGCAATCAGCCATCTCTTTGAGTGCTTATTAGTTCCCATAGTTCTCAGGTTGATTTTCTTGGATTTCATAATTAGAAATGCACGTAATGACAGTTTGTCTCTTCCTTTCCATTATGTTTTTATATTTCATTTTTGTTATCTTTCAGTTCTAAGGATTTGCTAATTTCCACTGATTCCATTTCTGACCCACTAGTCATTTAGATGTATGTTGTTTAATTTCCAAACATACGGGGATTTTCTACTTAGCTTTTTGTTATTGATTTTTAGTTTAGTTCTACTATGGCCAAACAATTCATGCTGCATGATTTCAGTCATTTGAAACTTGCTCTATGGCCCATTATAGGGTTAATTTTGGTAAATATTCCATGTGCACTTGAAAAAAAATTACATTCTGCCAATATTAAATGCAGTGTTCCATAAATGTCAATTCGATCAAGTGTGCTAACCATATTCACCTCTTCTATATACTTACTGATTTTTTTATCTGCTTATTCTTTTTGTGGTTAGTTTAGAGATTGCAACATGCATGGTTGAATTTTCGGAGTGTATTATAAATCAGTACAGTGCCATGCAGGGACCTTAAAACACTTTAATTTTATTTACTCTCCCCAGCCACTTCTGCAAAATTATAATATACTATGTATATAATGTTGTTTTTGTTTAACACAATCAATACTCATTTAAATTTTTCCATATAATAACTGCGTTTTCCATTGTTCTGTATTCTTTCTTGTATCTGCCAGCTTCCACTTGAGATAACGTTCCTGTTGCCTGAAGAATACCCTTTAAGGTATTTCCTTTAGTGCAGGTATCCTGGTGATGAAGTTTCTCAATTATTTTTTATTTGAAAATGTCTTTGTTTTGCCTTCATTTGGAAAAGATAATTTCATGAATAAAGAGTTGCAGATTGCCATTTATTTTATTTCATTACTTTGAAGATGCCATTTTGTTTGCTTCTGGCTTCTATATTGTTCCTCTGAGAAGTCACTATCAATTGTACAGTTTCTCATTCAAAGACGGTGTGTCCTTTACTTTTCCTTCTGTCTGATTTTAAGATTTTCACGTTGTCTTTGGTTTTCAGTAGTTTGACTATGATGTGTGTAGGAGAAATTCTGCTTGAGTTTTTATAGGACTTCCTGAATCTTTGGCTCAATGTGTTTCATCGGTTTTAGAAAATTCTCAACCATTATTTCCCGAAACATTCCCTCTCTCCTCTCCTTCTGAGATTCTAATCCCACAGATGTTAGATTTTTTTTCATACTATGCCATTCTTTCTTACCTTCATTCCTGTATTACCTTCATTCCTGTATTTCCTATCATTTTATCTCCTTGTGCTTTCAGTTTGAAAAATTTTCTTCAGAATTATCTTCCTTTTCATAAGTTTTCTTTTCCATTATATTTAAACAGTTCTTAAATCTATCAATTAAGCTTTTAATTTACTGATTTCCATGGGTCTGCCAAAAGCTCAGCTCAACTGCTTAGCTTCCCCTTCACAGCTTTTCTTTTTTTTTTTTTTGAAGGCAGTGTCACTGGCCCTCATATGTGGGACCCGAACCGGGGCTGCTGGCTTACCCAAGCCAGCGCTTAACCACCGCGCCACTCGGCCGGCCCTCCCCTTCATGTCTTTTCAAAATCAGCAATTTCTTAGCAGGGTAAAGCCTTACCAAATGCCAGACTCCCCTCCCTGAGCTTACATCCTCTGTGGGATCTTGGCCCTGCAAATCTTCCCTTCTTTGTTAGCTCCCTGATTAATTTAAAGTGTTTTCAAATACTTGGTCCAGCTTCTCTAGCTGTTTGCAGTAGGAGGGTTGATTTGGAACAGCCTATTCAACCATAGCCGGAAATGGAAATTCTCTATTATTTTGAAAGGCAGCATAGTGCCTAAAACGCTTTGAACTCTATCTGGTACAATAGTATATACTCAGTAAGATTATGCTAATATTATATATAAAATTAGCCCATAGTTCTACTTTTTGTGTTATCCTTGATCAATTTTAGTATTATTATTCTGACAGTTTTGTAAAATGAGTTGGATGGCATTCCATATTTCTATATCTTCCAGAACTCTCTAGATAACATGGAAATTATCTGTTCCTTGAAGATTTGATAGAACTCACTTATAAAATTATTTGGGCCTATTATTGTTTTTAGGGATAAACTTTTGGCTATGTTTTCAACTTATTATATAGTTATTAGTTATTCTTGTAGAGAAATTATTCAGAAATTCTATCAGGAATTCAGGAATTCTTCCTATTTAGGTTTTCTATCTCTTCTTGAAAAAATTACAAAATTCCTAGCAGAGGTTGAATATAGTATTATTTAACAAAGTTTCTTTGGGTCTGTGGTTATGCCTCCTTGATCAATTCGAATATCATTTGTGTTTTTCTTGCTTTTTAAATCATACCTGGCCAATTATACTTTATTCAATTTTTAGAAAAACAGGTTTTGCTTTGATGATTCAAGGCTGCTATTGTTATTGCTGTGAGAAGCAACATGTGCAGCTTTTTGGCTGAGGTGCTTTAAAGCTCTCTCTTTCCCCAACTTGGTGACATAGGAGGTCGCTTGTTCTATGTGGAACAAGACAGATAAACGGCACACATCCCACATGAGACCCTGTGTGAGAAGTAATCCTTAACTTTACCCAGCCACTGAGATATAAAGGTCCATTTGCAATTGCAGCACAGTCAAGCCAATTCTGACCAGGACAGGACTTGAAAAATTTTGGCACCCTAAAACATGGTCAAATTTTAAGTTTCATAGATATTGTGAATGAATATGTACTCTTTGTCTCCACTTGCATAATCCTTTATTTTGCACTTGTTTTGGATTTATTTCATTTTTAAAATACCTTACAATATTAAGGACTTTGGGGTAGGAAAAACACGTACTCAGCCCCCATTTTGCTCCAACCTGTATATTCCGTCCAGTTACATTCTGAAAGAGTTTGCATTTTGTAACTAGAAATGGTACTTTTTAAAGAAACCAGGTAAAGTTGTGTAGGCTTGATCAGTTTAGTGCTGACTAAGGAAACGTGAGCTTGGTACTATAATCTATTATTGACAAGTCAGAAGGTAACAAGTTATAAACGTGAAATCCAGTATCCCAATCCCTGCCCCATCACTGCCTTCAATTTTGTCCTTGTCTCCTTATGACATCTCAGGTGGATCTCACAGCATTTAGGTCACTTGCAGCTTGAAAAACTCCATTGTAGGCTAATTCAATCAAATGCAAATTTTCATCTCAGAGCCTTCTCTCCTCAGCAAGTGCCAGCAAGGCCTCTCCCAGGAGTTCTTGCAGAGAGAATGGGGTTACCCTCTGACAAATACCCCTTCCCTCCTCTCAGTCTCTTTCTACTTAGAAGTGTAGATGGTTTCTTAGTCCTATGGGATGTATATAAACATAGGGCAACGTGGCCCTATTGAGGTTGTAGGGTTACTCAGAAGCTATCATTGACAGGGTTGGTCCTTCAGCCACACACACAACAGGAAAGGTCTTATTCAGCATACTTTAATAATTATATACATCGCAAAGAAATGCCTACAGGGATGAAGAAGTTTCACTCCTTTGAAAGGCCACAATGCTCCCATATTAGTTAAAAAAAATTAAAAAGAGTCATATATTCATACTATTGGTGATAGACGTTTTGTATTCCTTCATTTGGAGTTTGCTAAATATCCATTAAGTATGCACAAGTTTCTAGAGTACAGAGGTGTCAGTACAGACAAGGTCCCTGCCCTCCAGGAGCTTACATTCTACTAAGGGGTAGACATACCAGAAACAAGTAAATAAAGTTTATGATATGTGATATGAAAGAAATAAAACTGGGGGATGTGACAGAGGAAGGGAAGTGTGAGGCTACTTTAGAGCTGTCAGGAAAGACTACTTCGAGGAAGAATATTTGAGCCAATTTCTGAAGCATAGCAAGGAGCCAGGCACTCCCAGAAGGAAACTTGGAAAGAGTTTCAGGCAGAGAGGATAGCAGTTGTAATGTAATCCTGAGATAGGAATGAACTTTGTGTAACAAACAACAAAGGACACCCAGCTGGGTGGCGAGTTAGGCAGGAACGAGATGAGAAATTTGAATTTTATTGAAAATGCCATGGGAAGACTTTAAAGGATTTCATAAGGGGATATAAATGGATTCATTTATATTTTTAAAGGATAATTCTGGCTGGCCATGGAGAGTGGAATTTAAGGGAGCAACGGAAGAGGCAAGGCGCTCAGGCCAGAAGTTGTCACCATGGTCCAAGCAACACAGTATCATGGCTGGGACCAGAGCAGCCGCATTGGATACGAAGAGAGGTAGGTGAAGTAAAGACAAATTTTAGAGGTAGAATTACTAAGACATGCTGACATTTTTTAGGGAGGATAAGGAAATGGCAGGCATCAAGGATGATTCCTAGGTTTGGGATTTAAACTGGGTTAATGGTGGTACCATTTACTAAAATGTAAAGACTGGGGAGAATTGAGATGGTGATAGAGTAATCAAGAGTTCAGTTTTGGATGTAATAAGTTTCAGATGCCTCTGAGATAATCAAGTGGAAAAATTAGGTGGGCAGTTGCAATAGAGATATAAATTGTATGCATACACAGAGGTGATATTTAAATTCATGGCACTATGTGAATTCATATAGGATTGAAGTATAATGAGAGACTCTCAGAATCTGAGGCCTGAGCTATGGGGGAACTCCAGCATTGCTACAATATTTCTATCCTAATTTTCCCAAAGTGGCTTACAAGGAAGAAGGTCTCTGCAAAGAAGGAAACTTGGGGAATTCACTCAATAGTAGGCTATGATATATTCACAGAATCAAAGAAAATTATCTGAATTTTCCACTTATTTCCATGGGGCCATTTCCCACACCCAGAAGAATGCTAGATCTTTCACTCCAACACTTAGAATATTGAATACAAGGCCAGAGCCCTTTCACATGCTGCAGATACATAAAAGAAAGACTTACATATTTTTCTCATTCAAGCCTGATGCAAAACAAATAAAAGAATTAAAATTTGTGGGCCGGCCGAG
This sequence comes from Aselliscus stoliczkanus, assembly GCA_033961575.1. NCBI lineage: Eukaryota > Metazoa > Chordata > Mammalia > Chiroptera > Hipposideridae > Aselliscus > Aselliscus stoliczkanus. The sequence goes on along the minus strand of CM066737.1, from coordinate 7,910,182 downwards.
TTGGGATGCCAGCGGGCCCGGTTCGGATCCCACATATGAGGGCCAGTGACACTGCCCTCTACAGCTAACAACAGCTCCACCTGGAGCTGGGCTGAGCGAGCACCAGTGACGGTGTGGGCTGCAGCCCCTGCTGCAGTGGGCTGCCATAGGCTACAGTGAGTGGCCCGCAGCCAGCGTGAGCGGCTGGCAGCCAGAGTGAGCTGCCAATAGCCGCGGTGATTGACATCCAGAGGCCGCCGACCGATCTGCCTCATCCGGGAAGAGCGCAATGATGATGCCAACATGGGCCAGTGAAGCTACGTCCACGCTACTAGACTTAAGAACAAAAAAAGACAGCAACTTGTCTGTTCCCCTTCCCCGATTCCCCAACGCTGTTCCCTCCCCCAATTCCCCAATAAAATCTTTAAAAAAAAAAATTTTGTGACAAAGATGAGTAAGATGCCTAATTGTACCTAGGTGTTTGTAGTTCCCTAAACCTTGCTCTAAATTGTGTCTTATTTATGTTTAATATTTATGCTAATTCTAGTTACTACTTCTACATAGTTGATTTAGTAGTGTTCTCTCTATATGGAAAAAAATGTAAATTAGTGGAAAATTGTGATAATTTTCTTTAACTCTGTTTATCATGTCAGGTTGTTCATGACATGATACCATAGCCAAAACACACCTCCCACTTGTCAGCTTATTTAAATTGCAGAGAAAGCAAGGAAGAGATAAACAGTCTCCGGAGCGTTGGCCTTGCATAGCAAAGGGTACACAGAGATGGTAAATAGTATAGCTACTAAAGAATCACCAACATGGAAAAACATTGTCAGACTAACGAGCATTACAACACTTGAGTACCTTGAGGTAGAATCACTCTGCGAGCAACCTGCGTGTTACTTTTCCATATTTGCACAAATCACTGACACAAAAACAACCTTATCTTACTGCTTCTAGAAGTAAGTTTCAAGCCAATAAATGACAGGGATGGATGAATTAAATTAGCCAGATCAATGTATTTTTTAAAAAGTATCTGTCCCTCAAAATCCCAGTTATCTATTTTTCCTGAGACAAAAACAACTCTTTCACCCCCCCCCCAAAAAATGATAGGAGATTAGTGATTGAATCAGAGGGATACAGTAAACAGAAAAAGGAAGGTCTCGGATAATTTTAAATGTTTCAAAGAAGTAATATAATAACTGTCTGTGTAACTCTAGCACTAGTCACATTATCAGGGACGGGGGTTGGTGGTGGTTCAGACCATTTTTCATTTGTGTCATGGCTGGCAGGAAACTCAAAACCTAATCTGAATTAGAATCACATTAATAATATCACAACCCATTTGGTAGCATATTTCTTTTTTGCTTTCTTTGGTCCCCACTTTCTATTTATTTGTTGGTGAGTAGGCAGCAGCATTTCGGAGAGCCAAAATGCCCAACTCATCCAGTCTGGAAATTGCAATCGGTTTTTGTTTGTTTTAAAATCATTTTGTGGGCCGGCCGAGTGGCGCAGTGGTTAAGAGTTGGTTTTGGGATGCCAGCGGCCCCGGTTCGGATCCCACATATGAGGGCCAGTGCCACTGCCCTCAAAAAAAAAATCATTTCGTTTTTTAAATTTACAGTTGGTATTCAATATTATTTTGGGTGTACAGCATAGTGGTTAGACATTTATATAATTTATGCAGCGATCAACCCCCCCCCCCATTAGTCCAGTCCCTACCTGGCACCATACATAGTTATTACAACATTATTGACTATATTCTCTTTGTTGTACTTTACATCCCCAGGACTATTTTGTAACTACCCATTTGTACTTCTTAATCTGTTCTTCACTTTTCTCACCCTGCCCCCAACACCCCTCCCAACTGGCAACCATCAGTTTGTTCTCTGTATCTGTGAGTCTGTTTCTGTTTTGTTTGTTCGTTTGTTGTTGTTGTTCTTTAGATTCCACATAAGTGAGATCACATGGTATTTGTCTTTCTCGTGTCTTTTCATCTATCTTCTTCCCAGACTTGAGTTTACATTACAAAAGCTATTGAAGGTTTGTTGACACCAGGTTTTTCTGCACAGTGTGAAGGTATGCTTGCTTTTAGGGCCATGCTCTCTGCAAATCATGCAGATGGCCAGGAATCGTGCTCTGAGAGCTTGGAGTTAGTAAATCCGCCCTGTGAATCCAGTATGGTTTACTGAAACCTGAAGTGAAGGAATTTACAGAATCATTTATATTTCCTGAGCTTTTGATCAGATGACTTAAGGCTTTACTATCGTTAAACAATGGCTAGTGTGTTGGTTTGTGTTACTGGTTGAGAGCAGGCATCTATAATGCCTTGGAAACCATTCAAGAGATGGGTAGACATATGATCCAGCAATCCGACTTCTCAATATATACCCCCCAAAATTATAATCAGTACCTGGAAGAGATGTCTGCACCCCCATGTTCGATGCAACATTATTCACAGTAGCCAAGCCATGGAAGCAACCGAAGTGTTCTTTGATAGTTGATTGGATGAAGGAAATGTAGTATATACATACGATGGAGTATTATTCAACCATAAAAAAGAAATCCTGCCATTTGTGACAACATGGATGAACCTGGAGGGCATTATGCTAAGTGATACAAGCCAGGCAGAGAAGGACAAATACTACATGATACCACTTTCAGCAATGAGGAATCTAAAATAGTCAAACTCATAGAAGCAAAGAATAGAATGGTGGTTGTTAGGGACTGGGGGAGAGGGTAACAGAAGATATTAGTCAAAGGTTACAAAGTTTCAACTATACAAGATGAATTAACCTAGAGATCCACTGTACAGAATAGAGCCTGTAGTTAACAATATTGTATTGTAGACTTAAAAATTTGTTTAGAGGGTAGATCTAATGTTGAGTGTTCTTATCACTTGCACTCAAAATAATAATAAGTAAAGAGGGCTGAAGAAACTGTTGGACAGCATGAATATGTTTGGGGCATAGATTGTGGTGATGGTTTCCCAGTTTAAACTTATCTCCATACTCATTAAGTTGTATATATTAAATATGTACAGCTTTTTGTATGTCGATCACACCTCAATAAAGTGTTCTTTTTCAAAAGGGGGATTGGTAGAGCCGATATTCTATTATGAAACTTCATATTGGGAACCATGGGAGCCTGACCCCCTGCCTTACTGATCTCAACCCCATCCTGCACCTCATCTCTTGCATTTCCCATCCCCTACACCCACAAATGCTCACATGTCAGTCACATGTCCCTATTCTTCTCCACTCAGGGAAAAATACGGGAAATTTAAATGGCTTCCCTACACCAGCTCACATATCTATTTTTTTTTTTTTCAGATTTTTTAAATTGGGGAATTGGGGAAGGGGAACAGCGTTTGTCTTACTTTCATCAGTCTAGTTGTGGAGGACATTCCTTCACTGGCCCACGTTGATATTGTCATTACACTCTTCCCGGGTGAGGCAGATCGGTCGCCAGCCTCTGGATGGTCGCTCACCGCGGCTATGGCAGCTCATGCTGGCTGCCAGCCGCTCACTGTAGCCTATGGCAGCCCACTGCAGCAGGGGCTGCAGCCTACACCGTCGCCGGGGCTCGCACAGCCTAGCTCCAGGTGGAACTGTTGTTAGCTGTAGAGGGCAGTGTCACTGGCCCTCATATGTGGGATCTGAACCAGGGCCCCTGGCATCCCAAAACCAGCTCTTAACCAATGCGCCACTCAGCCGGCCCTCACATATTTATTTTTTGTTTTGGATTTTCCCAAATCAGATGAGAGATGCTTCTCAGCCTTTTGGCTAAGATCAAGTATAGTATCTGTTCTTATCAGTTTAATATCAGATACATCTTCTATCCAAATCAGATGAGAAAGAAGACATAAGGAAGACAAAAGGCAAATGAAGTAGTAGTGTGGGAAGGAAATGAAAACCAAAGAAGTAATGCAGGGAGGGAAGGCAGAACAAGCCTCCCCGGGGGATGGCAATGTGAATTAACAAACAGAGCACAGGGCAAAGGCCTAGACCTGGAGTGGCTCTCAGCTTGTCACAGGCTCCTTGAGAAACTTTGGGTGAAGGTCCACCACTCTTTGCTGCCCAGTTTGCTTTTCTGTAAAATGGAGATCATTGTTTTAAATCCTTAATTCTTACCTCATGACAGTGTTGTAAGATCCTGTAAGATGACATGTGTAAATATATTTTGCAAACCATCAAGAGCCAAACCAATCTAACGGATTAGGGATGGGAGAATTAAATAGGAGCCAACAAAATCATAAAAGAAATGGCAATTATTTTGTTTTTTTTCTCACATGCCACTTAGTTTCAAGTTCTTTATAACCCTGTATTATCATTTAGAATATTCATGTGATCTATTTATCTAACAGCTTCTGATTTTCTTTATCTTTTGTTTTCCCAGTTTCTACTTCAAACTGATCTTTGTGTGTAAACACATCCTGGATGCCTCTTTAGCAAGCAAAAAAAAAAAAAATGAGAAGGATATTATTACTAGATTACTTCATGTGATGGTGCATAAGGACATATATTGGTAATAATATCTTAAGTGCATATAGTATAGGCAAGCCTGAGCCCACATATATGATTAAATACATAAACACACACACACACACACACACACACACACACACACACACACACACACACAAAACCCCCTACAGTGAAATCCTCACCCTTCTTTTTACACCTAGCATTTCACATGATGAAGGGGTAGCATGGTCCTTGGGAAGGAAAATTGTACAATCTAGGTCACGTTGTTAACTTGCTCACCCAGCGATTATTTTACCCAATGAGATGCTCCACTGATTTCACATGTTATGTTTCTATTTTAATGTGAATTGAGGCAAAACTATGTCATCTTAAAGCATCTGTCAATAGGCAGTTATCCAGCCATTCAGTTTCATGTTCTTCATAACCCACTGTTAGTATTTGGAATCTTTCTTGGCCCATTTATATAACAGCCTCTGAGTTTTCCTTCTTTCCTCTACTTTCTCTTTCAAACTGATTTTCATAGGTAAACAGACCGTAGGTGGTCACAGATTTCATCAGGTGGAAAAAACCAGGAGAAGAGCCAAAGTGTTAGATTACTTTGTGTCATGTCCCATAAGGAAAAACCTATATCAGTAACAATCCCCTAGATTTATAAAAAGTGCTTTGAAAACAGCCCAGTGCTAATTAGGGGGCCATGGGTGTCACTTCACTTCCCCGCATTTGTGTCTTCATTTGTAAATGATGACAAAGTTGGTGATTTAAGCAGCCTATTTGGGGTATAGCCATTCAACCAATTAAAAATTAACCTAATTGTTTTCTTACTCAGCCCCTTTCTCTCTGTCTTGTCCATGATGATATCACAAAAAACTGTCAGATGTCTTGTTGAAATCCAGATTCACTGTGTTTAACATTTCCCTGATCTACAAAGATAGTAAGAAACCTATCAAAAATTAAACAGAGGGCCGGCCCGAGTGGCCCGATGGTTAAGCGCTGGCTTGGGAAGCCAGTGGCCCCGGTTTGGGTCCCACATATGAGGGCCAGTGACACTGCCCTCAAAAAAAAAAATTAAAGAGGAAGAAGGAGAATTAAATGAGGTTGTTTGGAGTGACCTGTACTCCATAACCCCATGCTATCTTCTGCTGATGGTCACCTCACCCCACAAGTTCCCACAAAACATGTATGTTTACTTGGCCAAATTGTTGGAACTTCAAATTCACTGGGTTATTTTCTAAAAATGACCATTTTCTCATTTTTAAAATAAAATCAGTTTTCCTCCCGTTGACACTTCTCAGCAACGGTTTCTTGAAAATTCTGGAGAGGAGCTTACATCCAACAAGAAAGAGGAATTTGGAGGAAGCTTCCTATGGATGCAAATCCTCATCCATTTGTCACCTGCCCTCAGAGGACATTCAGTTCTGCCCCAGGGCTCTCATGGCCCTCCTGAGTGGTGACAGCACCACTGGGATGTCCCAAGGAGACTTTAAAGTCACTTAGAAGGCATATGCAATTGCACACTTTTCATTTTCATTCCAACCAACATTCACAGAGGGCCTACTCTACACCAAGGTGCTGCTGACACAGTAACTGTCTTCACAGAGCTCACTGACTACTGTAAAAGACAGATGTGCGAGCAAATAAACATAACCCACTTATAAGTGCATCCGAACTTACATAGTAGAACTATGGTTTCAGCTCATTCAATCCTCCCGTGTTTATGAGCACTTCCGTTCTAGCTTAGGATGGGGCTGGATGTGGCATGGCTCACCGCAAGACAAGACAGGCTGGACAGGAGCATGGACTGAAAATTTGCTGGATTAATGAGGTAAAACAGGTACATGGATGACAGGCCCTTGGTTTAGAAGGTAAGGGTGCTGTATAGCGACAGCTACAATTTAGAAAAATGGGATGATGATGGCCCAAGCCTAGGTAAGTACTGAGTCTCCCAACATGATTTTGGGAAATTTAGAGGAAAGCAATCCTTATATTCTAAGGAAGTGAGCTATCAGTATCAGGAACACTCACTAGCAAGTATCAAGCCCTAGACACCAGGCTAAAGTTCAAGGGAATTTCTCTGGTTAGCAGTTGCCCTGCCGGCAGTATACTCTGAGCTAATACATTTGACAATTAAGCCAGTATAGTCAGCCTTACTGCACATCTGAAAGGGCAGTGCTCCCCATGGAATAGTAAGTCTCAACTCTAGAAGTACCTGCATATACGATTTAGCACACCTCGTGAGCAAGTTTTGAAAAAGTGGTGGCTGCCAGATGACCGTAAAGGTTAACTCCAATGCCTGCAGCACCCATCCCTGAAATCTGCCCCAAGTTAAAGCTTGTGTGTGAATGTGTCCATTGAGAAAACTTCAAAACTGAATATGAGGAGCCCCAAAGCACTGGAATTATGGATGAGAAGAAAGGGATAAGTATTGTATAGATCAGTGGTTTTCATTTGGAGAGAGGATGGACTGGGGTGCAGGAGAGAGGCAGAAAGGGAGAGATGTGTAATTTGAATAAATAACCCCCGGTCCTTCTTTCTCATCTATACATACACAATTGAGAATCAGTGGCATTGGTGAATAATTGTATTCAATACTGAAATCGCTATCCTGGGGGATTGGACTGTTTGTGATATTTGGAGAAGGGACTAAAAAGATCACCTTAGCTGGATTGACATTCAGGGTAAGGAAATCTAGTAGCTTTTCAAACAATTAAGAACGCTAACCCTTACATAAAAGTATATAAATGCCCCCACTTAACAAAAATGTACTTGAAAGCTAAGTGCTTATTGAAGCTTGAAAACCATGACTCAGAATTGTCTTTCAACCAGAAATCAAGTCCCAACTGGAGGTCCATACAACCTCTGACGCACCACCTTTCACTCTCACACCCACAGTTTTCTGACACAATTCCAAGGGCTAAAAATGTCTAAGGACATTTTCTGAAAGACTTGGGTGCATATAAACATCAGGAAGCTACACTGAACCCAGATCTACTGGAAGGAGACATCCAGTATCATTTCCTGGGGCTGGGCCCTGGAATGAATGTACTGGCCTGGGCAGTGGGGCAGGAAGGGTATTGAATGCTAGACCTGAAGGGACATGTGAAAAGGGCCAAGTGTATCACCTACAGTCTCAACTCTACTCGGGGCACTTGGGCTAGCTTACAACTTTCTTCTAAACTCAGCTAAGAGGTTTACCGTATTTTATACATTTCTGAGTGTATGGTAGTAGGACAGCTTTTGAAAAACATTAGTTGACCATACTTCCAGAAACATCAATTCAACACTTAAAAATTGAAAGGAAAAAGTGTTCTTATAAAATTGATGTTAAACACGGAATGGTTTGGCAGACATAGGGATGTACCACTCAGGACAGCCTTCCAGAAAGAACTTCCTGCCCAGCTTCAAGTTGACATCACCCAGGGATGAGCTCTTTCAGAGTGCGCCTCAGTATTTGAGCCAGTCATGCTCTTCACAAGGTGGCCCCAACTAATGACAGAGCAAAACAGTAGTACAAAAACCCAGCTGTTTCAATCCAGTGGGACTTCGCAGGACATGTTAGCTGGATGCCTGTAAGTAAGAAGCAGGCTTTGCTTTTATCTCCCTTTTGAGCCGGCAGAGACTTTGTCAGGTTGACATTATGGGCTGACAGCTCCCTCTGCCCAGATCTTCCTCCCCCTCTTCTTTTCACAGGTGTTACCCCACAAGCAACTCTGCCCTTTTAACCCCATCCCAGTATCTGTTTCCAATAGAACCCAAACTCGCACATGTATCTATCATGTTAGGAATCTGGGGAGATTTTATGGATAGGCTGACTCTAGAAAATCACTCAAACGGAAGGGTACAACATTAATGAAAAGTAGACAAATAACACTATTCTAATTGGAACTCTAAAGGGGAGATCTGAACTTGTACAGTAAAATTCCAAAAAAAGGAGTGGACAGGAAATCAACAGATTTGACCTTTAGTACCTGTCCAGCTATTCAACACCAAAATACACATGAGCTGTTTCCTTAGTCATGCTGGAATCTCCTTGATTAGCTGATCTTAGCTTATAAATGAATACCTGTATCACAAAACCCCCAGCTTCTACACTGTGGAAGAGGGGGACCCAAAGTGAGTTCCTGAGGACTGCACGGATCCCTATGCCCACAGTTAACTTTCATTAATCTCTGAAATTCTGAGAACTACTGATAATAAATGGCAATGAAGACAATTGAAATTAAAATGTCATTAAAATTTCCTTTTACCAGCAATATTTGATGGTTCAGAAAAGTATTCATTGATTGCAACACTACAGGGATGATGTGACTTTGTAAAACATAAGCAAGGGAAAGATAACAATGGATTCCAAGTGACTGAAGGGGTTATCTATGATAGGTTTCCTGTTCTTGTTTGTCACTTTGATTTCTAGAGAATAAAGATCTTGTTCAAAATACGGGAGGCCTCCATTGAGATTAGAAGTGTCAATTTTCACACTGAACTGACACTTCTAATCAGTTTGGAAGTTCAGTGTGGAAACTGACACTTCTGCATTCCCAGACAAGAGAAAGATAGAACAAAGGAGGTAGAAAGAGAGACAGGCACACAGACAGAGCGAGACAAAGAAAGCCTACCAGAGCTCAGGAGGGAGCTCAACCTATGACCTGTCCTCAACAACTTATCCAATTCCACAGAAAGCATGTAGCTTTAGCTTTATTTAAAATCAATGATAGCCCAGTCAGGAATACTTCTTACATATACAAAACCAAATGCAGTTTGAAAGCAAGAAAATATTGTAGAATTAAGAAAAGGCGTATGGGATCACAGGAGATATGCATTTTTTAGTGATTTTTTTTCTCTTTAAATCTATAGTAAGACATGCAATAACCTATAGGAGAGTAAGGCTTACTGCATAGATAGTGGGCAAGATGTACCATGAAATTTCCTCCATCATTCTTCCTCTCGGTACTCTGTCAAAAGTCAGCCCTCCATCCTCATCACCCTCCCTGATCAAATTCACAAAAATGATTTAACACTCTCTTGGATCCATCTCTGCTTAGAACAAGAACTTATTCCCTCCCAAGTCAGTCATCTGGTCCAACCCTCACATTGGATATACAGGAAAAGCAAGTCTCACAAAAAAGACAGACTTGTCTAAGGTCATACAATCACCAGCGAGCAGGTGAACCAGGAATGGAGTTCAGGTCCCTGTGGGGTTAAAACTTCAGGCAGGCCTTGAGACCCCTCCATCAGCACAAACTTACTTGTATGGCCCATCTAACTGCAATGGAGCTGGGAAGTATAGCTAAGCTATGTATCCAAGAAGGAAAGAAGAACTAGCTACTAGTGAACAGGTTCTATATGCCACTCTGACTATTGCCAACTATTCTTAAAGGCATGTGGCAGCCATGCCCATCTGTTAGACGGAGGAAGCAAGAATATGAGGACATCTTACCTGAGGAACGTTTGGCTTCATTCCCCAGGATCTGACAATCCCCCAAAAGTTAAGAGCTGATGTGTCTTCCCCATATCTTTCTCTTTGTCAGCCAATCAGCTGGAGGGGTTTCAGTAGAGAATTCCCAAAGGCCATAGTCACAGAGTCACCACTTAGAAAGCAACTACCCAAGAGGGCCATCAGGCTCTCATCAAACTGTGTTTGTGTAAGAAGTACACTTGTATTGTGCTAAGCCCCTGAGATTGAGGGTTGTTTATACAGCTGGTAACATTCATTGCCGCGACTAATACAGAATCCCTACTTTCCTGAGAAGGGCCCAGCTTGAGTTTGTCAAAGGGTTAGGTGGGATCTTATCCCATCCAACGGTATATTCATTTGCTAGGGTTGCCATAACAACCACAAACTGGGTGGATGAAAAAACAGAAATGTATTGTCTCACAGTTCTGGACACTAGAAGTTCAAGATTAACGTATTGTCAGAGCCAGTTCCTTCGGAGGGCTAGGAGGGGAGGCCTTTCCTTGGCTTTTAGATGCATCACCCCAATCTGTGCCTTGGTCTTCACATGGCATTCTCACTGTGTGCATGTCTATATCCAAATTTCTTTTCATAAGAATGCCAGGCATATTTAATTAGGGTCCTACCCTACTCTGGTCTCACCACATCCTAACTTAACTAATTATATCTTCAATGACCCTACTTCCAAATAATGTCTCTTCTGAGGTACTGGGGGGTCAGGGCTTCAATATATGGATTCTGGGGGAATTCAATTCAACAGGTGGTATAATTGGCAGGAAGCTACCTTTGTGGGGATTTGAATGTCCAAACACAGTTCCTCTGATGAGAAGAGTGCTGTTGAGCCCCATGTTTGGTACAGCAAGCTTTATACAGTTACATCCTGTTGCTGATGCAATGAAACTTTATTTTCTGTGTATTAAACAGCGTCTTTCAATCACCATTATCCTCCTGACAAGCACAGCCTCCTACTGAGCTAAAGGCTGTGTTTGAAATGTCTTTTTAGAACTGGTTATGGACCATTGTAGCACCCCAAAATTTCTATGTTGACAACCTTAGAATGTGACTATTTGGAGATAGGGTCTATGTAGAGGTAATTAAGGTAAAATTAGGTCAATAGAGTAGACCCTAACATAATATGACTGGTATACTTATAAAAGGAGGCAACGAGGACACAGACACACTCAGAGAGAAGGATTAGGACACAGACACACAGAAGACAGACCATGTGAGGAGATACAGGGAGAAGACAGCCATCTACATGCCAAGGAGAGAGGCCTCAGAAGGAGCCAATACTGCCAATCCCTTGATCTCAGACTTCCAGCCTCCAAAACTGGGAGACAATAAATATCTGTTGTGTAAGCAGCCCAGTCTGTGGTACTTTTTAACAGCAGACCAAAAAGAACAAGATCTTCATGAGGACTCCCAGAGAGTCTGGAAAAAGCTTTGAGATCCACTTCGATGGTGGTAGGGCAGGTGCACGTGAATGTGCCTCTTTAATAGTTAAGGAAACGTTCTTTTGCTGCACACGCCCTTCCTCTGTTCTTCCACCTTCAAAACTGGTTCCTTACTGGCTTTTCCAATGTCTTACCTTTCCCTGGGTCTGTAGATTCAAATGACAGGCCCTGACTCTGGGTACCAAATTTTATAAGAAATAGTGAGTGGAGATAGATACAGATGGGCAATAGACATGTGAAAAGATGCTCCATGTCACTTATCATCAGAGAAACGCAAATGAAAACCACAATAAGATACCACTTCACATCTGTCAGAATGGCCATCATCAATAAATCAACAAACAACAAGTGTTGGCGGGGCTGTGGGGAAAAGGAAACCCTGCTGCACTGTTGGTGGGATTGCAAATTGGTGCAGCCACTATGGAAAACAGTTTGGAAGTACCTCAAAAAATTAAAAATTGAACTACCTTGTGATTCCACTTCTGGGTATTTATCTGAGGAGATCCGAAACAGTAATTCGGAAAAAAATATGCTCCCCTATGGTCACTGCAGCACTATTTACAACAGCCTAGACATGGAAGCAACCTAGGTGCCCCTCAAAAGATGACTGGATAAAGAGGACGTGGTTTATATATACAGTGGAATATTACTCAGCCATTAAAAAGAATGAACTCTTACCATTTGCAATAGCATGGATGGACCTAGAGGAGGCGCTGTGCTAAGTGAAATAAGTCAGACAGAAAAAGACAAGTACCACACGATCTCACTTATATGTGGAATCTAAAGAACAAACTAAACAACAACAACAAAACTAAACAGAAACAGACCTATAGATACAGAGAACAAAGTGATGGTTGCCAGAGGGGAGGGGGGTTGGGAGGCTGGGTCAAAAAGAGAAGGGATTAAGAAATACAAATTGGCAGTTACTAAATAGTAACAGGGATGTAAAGTACAGTATAGGGAACATAGTCAATAATGTTACAACAACTATATAGTGCCAGGTGGGGATTAGGCTAATTGGGGGATCACCGCATAAATTATATATATATATATATATATATATATATATATATATATATATACATACATATATATATATATATATATATACATAAATGTCTAACCACTATGCTGTACACCTGAGATTAATATAAAATAATACTGAATGTCAACTGTAATTGAAAAATAAAAATAAAATTTTTTTTAAAAGAAATAATGGACAAATCTGTGTGATCAAATATCAGAATGGGCTACATAGATGATGTATTACAGAATTGTACATCTGAAACCTATGTAACTTTACTAACAATTGTCACCCAATAAACTAATATTATCTATCTATCTATTTATCTATCCTTTACTTTTAAGCACTAAGTTTTAGCTCATGATATATTCCAAGGCTTGTCCCCATCACCAGCATGCAAGCTGGCTCCGGGGTTCCTGAGTCACTGAATGTCAAATGTGGTGAGGTGCTGAGGTGGCACTGCTAAAGTTAGAAGGCTCAAAGTTGCCAATTAATTCTGTGCAAAAAGGTGTTTACATCAGCCTCCACTTTGGGCCCAGTCGGAGGTTCTCAAGCTCCTGTTAGTCTGGGACCTCTTTAGAAGCAACTGCTTGCTTCCAGCCTGGGAAGCAAAATGATCACAGCAAAGTTACCAGCCTATTTGTTGGACAGCAACTCGCTAAATTTATTGTCTATTCTCCTCCCACTTCCTCTCTCCCTGTATTAGTTTTATATTGCTGCATAACAAATTTAGCAGCTGTAAATAACACACTTTTATAGATACAGAGGAGGAAATATATTATAAGGGGTTGGCTCACACGATTATGGAAACTGAGAAGTCCCACAGTCTGCTGTCTGGAAGCCGAGAGGCCTGAGAACTAGAGGATCCAATGGCATTAAGTCTCAGTCCGACTGTGAGGGCCTGAGAACCAGGAGTGCGCATGTCCAAGGGCAGGAGAAGATGGATGTCCCAGCTCAAGCAGAGAGATTTCACCCTTCTTCAGTCTTTTTATTCTATTCAGGCTCCCAGTAAATTGGATGATGCCCACCCACATTGGTGAGGCCATCTTCTTTACTCAGTCTATCAATGTATTTGCTAATTTTACCAGCTCTCTGGGCACCCCTTAGCCCACTCAAGTTGACATATAAAACTAACCATCACATAAACAGAAGTAGAGAATAATATAATGAACTATCATGTATCCTTCATCAAATTTCAGCAATTATCAACTCAATGCCAATCTAGTTTTATCTATGCCCCACCCCCAGGGAGAGGTAAGAAACTTCCAGACATCATTTAATATCATCTGTAAAGCATCTGCAAATATAAGGATTCTTTGTGTAAACATAACCACAATATCATCATCCCATCTAAAGAAACCAGCATTTCCTTGATATTAATATCTAGTCAGTTTTTACATTTCCTCAATTATTTTTCTAGCTTATTTGTCCTAGTAATATTTCACAAAAGTCGGAGTGTTGCATTTGGTTGATATGTCCCCTATGTTTCTATAGGTCCCCCCACGATCTCCTTTTACTAGCTCAGTTTCTGTAGGCGAGGGTTCTGGTTCACAGCTTAGTTAGGTCCTCTGCTCAGAGTCTCATAAGGCTGCAGCGAAGGTGTCAGTCAGGCTGCCTTCTCATCTGGAGTTCAGGGGACTCTTCCAAGCTCCCATAGGTGCTCGCAGAATTCATTTCCTGTGCTGTATGACTGAGAGCCCTGGGTTTTGCTGACACTTAACTTTAAGTTCCCTCAGATCCTAGAATCTGAGGCAGCCACAATATGGCTGTTGGCTTTTTTTTTTTTTTAGGCTGGCAGTAGAATCACTCCAGTCTGGTAGGATAGAGCCTTAAACAACATAAACGTAATCATGGCAGTGACATCCTATTACCTTTGCCCTATCCTGTTTGTTAGCAGCAAGTTTTAGGTACTGCCCACACTCTAGGAAAAGGGATTACGTGAGGGTATGACTCAGTGGAGCCCCCCTTAGAGTGTTCACCGCCCCTATCCTTGACCACTCACCTCCTAGAGGGTAGCAAGCATGGGAGTTGCTGACTGTTTCTGCTCATAATACCACCAACTCAACTTGGGATGGGACTCAAGGTCCCATTTTTTTGTTATTGTGTTTTCCTTGCCTCGTTATCATGCCACGTGCATTCCTTTGTGGTCATTACTATCATGCCATGTAAGTCACACCTGGGTTATTACTGATCTGTGTACCAAGGCTCAGCCAGCCCCACAAAATCACACATGGAATCCCAGGACCAGCCACATCAGCACACCCGGGAAGCTTGTTAAAAATGCAAATTCTCTTACCAGAGGGTAAGGGCGGGGGGGGGTGGGGGGGGGGTGGTAAAGGGAAAAGGGGATCAAATACGTGGTGATATATTATAGAAATGTACACTTGAAATCTATATAATTTTACTAACCAATGTCACCCCAATATATTTAATAAAATAAAAAGGAGGCAAATTCTCAGACTCCACCCCAGACCTGTTGAATTAGAAACTCTCCTGCAGTTTGCATTTTAACAAGCTTCCCCGCCTCATCCCCAACCAGGGAATGCTGATACATAGTCAAGTTTGAGTGCTACTGAGTTCACCAACAGGCTTTATAGAGAAAAGGGATCTTAGCCAAGGAGAAGCAGAGAGAAAATACAGGTTCTCGTGTGTATGAGTTTGCTGGGGCTGTTATAACAAAGTCCCACAGACTGGGGAGCTTTAAAAAAGAAACTTACATTTTTTCTTTTTTGAGGGCAGTGTCACTGGCCCTCATATGTGGGATCTGAACCTGGGCCGCTGGCTTCCCAAGCCAGCGCTTAACAAATGCACCACTCGGCCAGCCCTAAAAAACAGAAACGTATTTTCTCACAGTTCTGGGGAGTACAAGTCTGAGATCATGGTATCAGCAGGGTTGGTTCCTTCTGAGGCCTTTCTCCTTAGCTTATAGATGGCCATCTTCTCCCTGTCTTCCTCCAGGGTACCTTTATGTCCTAACTTCCATTTTTTATAAGGACTCCAGTCAGACTGGATTACAGTCCACTCTAATGACCTCATTTAAACTTAATCACCTCTGGAAAGACCCTGTCTCCAAATACAGCCACATTCTGAGGTACAGGGGATTAGAACTTCAACATATGATTTTGTGGGGACATATGCAGGCCATAACACCTTGTTTTCCCATATTCCCAGAGGGGTGTGCTGGGTCCAGGGTGGCACAGGGCCCAAAATTGATTCTGCATTACAAAAGAGGGGTGCCTTCACATTGTGGGTCTCCCATTTTGTCCTGTTTATTGAGGGGAAGAATAGGCTGCTTGGTGCCTGGCAGTCAGGATTTGAGGTATTAATTGTTTCCAGGCATTGTTTAAGAAAGCCAATGGTGGGGCCGGCTGAGTGGCGAGGTGGTTAGGCGCTGGCTTGGGACGCCAGCGGCCCCCGTTTGGGTCCCACACGTGAGGGCCAGTGACACTGCCCTCAAAAAAAAAACAAAACACCAATGGCTCAGCATTGGGAGATCATGGGACCCATAGCATCAGTGTCCTTCTAAATGGAAACATTTATTAATGTTTTATAGTTTTCAGTGTGCATATCTTTCACCTTCTTAGTTAAATTTATTCCAAAGAATTTTATTCTTTCTGATGCAATTGGAAGTGGAATTGTTTTCTTAATTTCTTTTTCAAATAGCTCATTGTTAATGTGTAGAAATGCAACTGATTTTGTATCCTGCAACCTTACTGATTCTGTTTATTACTTCTAAGAGTTTTTTGATGGTCTTTAGGGTTTTCTACATATAAGATCGTGCCAATTGCAAACAGAGACTATTTTACATTTTAATTTTCAATATGGATGCCTTTTATTTCTTTTTCTTGCTTATTTGCCCTGGCTAGGACTTTCAGTATTATGTTAAATAGAAGTGGCAAGAATGGGCATCCTTGTCTTTTTCCTGATCTTAGAGGAAAAGCGTTCTGCTTTTCATTGTTGAATATGTTAGGACTTGTCATATATGACCTTTGTTTTGTTGAGGTATATTCCTTCTATTCCCAATAGCTGAGATATAAAAACAACCGAAGTGTCCATCAACAAATGAATGGATAAAGAAGATGTGAGTGCTCTTTGATGGTTTCTTCTCCTCTACCTAGCCTTTAAATATATAAAAATAAAATAGAATATTGTTCAGCCATGAGAATGAAGGAAATCCTACCATTTGCAAGAACATGGATGGTCCTTGAGGCATTATGCTTAGTGAGAGATGAGCTAGACATCGAAAGACAAATGTTATATGATATCAGTTATATGTAGAACCTTAAAAGCCTAACTTGTAGAAACAGAGAGAGTAGAGTGGTACTTACCAGGGGCTGGGACACGGGGAAACTGGGGTGGGGGGGTACTGTTAAAGGGTACAACCTTGCCACCAGAAGATGAATGTGTTTTGGAGATCTAATGCCAGCACAGTGATGACAGCTAAGAATACAGTATTATAAAATTCAAAACTCTAAGAGACTAGTTCTTATATGTTCTCACCACAAAAAAGAAATGATAATTATGTGATGTGACAGAGGTGTTAGTTAGCTAAAGATAGAGTGGTAATCTTACTGCAACATATAAATATATCAGATCAACACATTGTACACCTTAAAATTACCCCATGTTATATGTCAGTTATATCTCAATTAAAAATAAACTAATTTTACAAATTAAATAAAAATAAAACACATGCAATGAAGATGTCCACAAAAAAATCTTGCTATATTGAAAACAGTTTTATCTAAGGGAATGGATGTGATAGCCGTTCTGTAATATATGTACACAGGTATTTATAAACACATTTAATACAGATGGTCATAAGAGCACTACGTCAAAAAAAAATGAAATGAGTGAGGCAGGATGGAGGCAACTTTGAAGGATACTTTAGCTATGATGTGACTTGGCAGATTTATCTTCTTAAAAAACAAATATTCAAATTGTTTTAAGCAAAAATATGTGCACTGTGCTTTTAAAAAGCAAACACTATAAAGAATTAATAATGCATATTTACAATAGCCAAGATATGGAAGCAACCCAAGTGTCTATTGATAGATGATTGGATAAAGAAGAGGTGGTACATATATACAATGGAATATACTCAGCCATAAAAAAGAATGAAATCTTACCATTTGCAACAAATGGATGGACCTAGAGGGTATTATGCTAAGTGAAATAAGTCAAAGAAAGACAAATACCATATAATCTCACTTATATGTGGAATCTAAAGAACAAAATAAATACACAGAAACAAAGGCATAGATGCAAAGAATAAATTGATGGTTCCCAGATAGCAGGGGCATTGGGGAAGCTGGGTAAAAAAAGTGAAGGGATTAAAAAATACAAATTAGTAGTTACAAAATAGTCATGGGGATATAAAGTACAGCATAGAGAATATAGTCAAAAATATTGTAATAACTACGGATGGTGTCAAATGGGTACTAGAGTTATCAGGGTGACCATTTCATAAAGTATATAAATGTCTAATCACTATGTTGTAAACCTAAAACTAATATAATTGAGTATGTCCATTTTAATTGAAAAATTGAAAAAAAAAATAACACAAAGCAATAGTCCTTACATGTCCCCAGTCCTGCTCCCCGGAAGGACCCCTTCGAACTCCTCTCTCTGATCCTGATTTTTATCTTCCAGGGACTTGCGTCACACCTCTAACTCATCTGTTTTTACTGCTATTTTGTGCTTTATCATTTTTATGGTATTTCTTGACAACTATGGAAAGTGAGGCTTTAACTCAGTGACATCACCCCGCCCCTCACTCTCTTGCCCAGACAGCTATAGACCATTTTTGATTCCTTTATGGGTTGCCTTTACCTAGCTATCTGAGCTCTCACTGTCCAATGATTGGCCCCCTTGTAAAATCGTTTATCCAAAATTCAAACTCTAAAGTGGGAACCTGCTTTAATAAACCCTCATACAATATCAGCTGAATTGTTTAGGTTGTGAACTATTCCAATTAAGAGGTTACAGCCTTTTTTAAATATGCTGGGCATTAGAGCTACCATCCTCCTCATCTTTCCCTAAGGGTTTAGCCTTTAGTGGGTCCCAGTGTTTACTCCTGCCAGGTCCCTAGGAGAGCTACTAAATCTGGTGTGATTTAGAAATTACCTGTAACGTGTCCTTACATTATTTATTTATAGTACAGTACAAGCCATTGAAGAATACAGGGAATATCAAGTTCATGTCCAATACTCTACAGTGTTGTTGCCTATCATTCACAAACATACCCACTAATGAGTTTCTTTTTCTTTTCTTTTTTTAGCTGAGCCATCCTGCCAATGGCAGCTCAGCTCAGGCTGGGCATCGAACTGCTGTTGCTCAGAGCTCAGCTCGCACTCTTGAGCGAGCTCTTAACCAACTGAGCCACTCGGCCAGCCCTCCCTAATGAGTTTCTTAACTGTTAAATAATTAGGCAATTGGTAATTTAAAATGCTTTATGCTGTGCAGAACTCTTTAGTGTGTTGTTATATAGATGTTTGAGAGTGTTTTAGTAATATTTAGGGAAACAGGTTGGGGTTTTTGAACGGGCTCTGAATGCAGTGTTCTTTTCCACTTAAATAATGGAAAAACAGCTGCTATCTGAATATATGCTTTCCAGTATGTCCTCAGGAATAGATTAGATTTGGATAATGAGGAGTTTCTGTACTTACATTTTCATTTTCTTGTTTCTTGAGCTATCAGTAAAATCCTTTCACTCTCCATGTAAAATGAAGATACTTACTCTTCCTTTCATTTTTCCTTCCCTGCTTCTACCTACCCATTAGTACTTCTGTACTTGTATTTTTCTATGGTCAAAATTCATCAGATTTACAACCTGTTGTGTAGTTTATAAAAGCTTTGTCTACAGTTGTTTATACTATCAGACAATATTGAATGTCAACTTTAATTGAAAATTTTTAAAAATTAAAAATAAATAAATTGGGCCAGCCGAGTGACGTGGTGGTTAAGCGCTGGCTTAGGAAGCCAGCAGCCCCGGTTCGGTCCCACAGATGAGGGCCAGTGACACTGCCCTCAAAAAAAAAAAAAAGGCAAAAATAAATAAATAAATAAATAAATAAATAAATCACCTCTACTTTTTTCCACTATAAAGTTGAAAATTAATATACAATATTTGCATTATTATAGCTATTTAAATATTGCTTACTGCACAGCCCAGTAATGTATTATGATATTATTTTCCTAGTACAACCTTACTGCTTTCCTAGAGACTCTATTTGTGTATTCCTTTTCTTTGCCTTTATCTCCTTTTTAAAAAAAAAAATAGTTTCAAGTGTACAACACAGTGCAATAGTTATACTTTTTACCCCCCAAAGTGACAACCCCCTCCCCTAGTGCACCACTCCCATTCCCCCACCATATCATACATATCTATTACAATTCCATTGACTCAACTCCCACACTATACTCCACATCCCGTGACTATCTATATATTCAATTATAGTTGACATACAGTATTATACAACATCAGCTTCAGGTGTACAGTGCAATGATCAAGCCTCTACTCCATCCCTTTATCTCCTTCTCAGGATGACTCATACTCTTATGGGTCCCAATAAATCTCTGGAATCCTCTTTATTCTCAAGACTGTCCTACATCCATGGAGACTAGTTGCTCTCTAGACCTCTTGCTCTACTGTCATCCCAGGATTTCCTTTCGTTGATCTCCTCAGTTGGGCCATCTTGGTTTATACCTCATCTTTACACACAGACTCCAGGAACGTACTAAGAAAACGTGCATGGGGATTTAATTTTCTACATTCCCAATAATCTTAAAATCTCTTTATTCTACTGCATTTGACTGATAATTTTCAAGGCTAAGAATTCTAGGTCAAAAATAATTTTTCTTCAGATTTTGAAGATCTTGTTTCTTTGAATGTAACCTGTTTTCCCTCCTCTTTGGATGCATTTAGGGTTTACTCTTTATGACTGGTATTTTGGAATTTCACATTAATCTGCTTTGATGGTTTTTTTGTTTTTATTTTTTGTTTACTTCTCTGGGTGCCTGATGGGCTCTTTCAGATTTAAGGTTTATATTCTTCTTCAGCTCAGGAAAATTTTCTTATGTTATTATTTTGGTAATTTCCTCCCATCCATTTTTTTTCTGTTCTTCTTTTCTGGAACTCCTATTAGTCATGTAGATACAGAAATGCTACCTTGCTCTGAAGTCACTATTAGTAAGTATAGTCCATACGACCCATAGTTGGAAGGGGCAGAAAACACTTTATACCCTGAGATAAACTAACAAAAACCAAGATACCCTGTCTAGTTCTAGCCACACCCAAAATAAGGCAATTAAGTCGTTCCTTGCAGCTACTGACTCTAGCAAAAACAATTCTCTCCTTCCTTTTATGATGCCAAAGCCAGAAGATATGCTACAATCCTTTGAAAAATGGTGATCATGTGAGAAAACTATTGTTTTCCACCATAAGCTAAGTGTAAGCTCAGTAACCACCTAATCAACCTTGTGGTTTTGGTTTTTACCCCCCACCCCACCTTTAAATTCTTGTCCATTCCTTTTAGAGCCTTGCAACCCTTTCTATAAGTCAACTTCTTTGCTACCTAAAAGTGTTTGTTTCTGAGGCTTCTTTTGTTGCTCATATCCCAGACATAATCACACAAGAAGGAATAATAATGATTAGAGTATAAATCTAATAATATGTGATTTGTGATATGCCAGTTATTTAAATCTGCAATCTACTTTTTATTACATTTACAATCTTCAGTGGATATGAAGAATTCTCAAATAGGACTTCTTCTTGGAAGACTTATGGCCTAAATGGATTTAAAGGGAAAAAATTCCCAGGTCAAGTTTATGGTTAGTTTGTACATGGAGGGAAAACAGTGATTTTTCTCACATGATATATTTAGAAAGTTCCACTAGTAATATGAGAACTCCGGCCCTTAGCAGAGAGGTAGTGGACCATTCTACTTGTACATTGCACAGAATTTGGAGAATACTTTATTATGTACTTATACAAGATGTGCAAACAAGATGGGATAGCAGCTATTACACATTAAAAGGGGGCTGGTTGAAGAAAAAAAGTCTTAATACTGTACTTTGGAGGTAACAATATCAACATAGCAGGACTTACTGACAACCACTGGTTGCTTGCAGAGAAGGTAGTTCATTTGCTGGAAGCTGCTGAAAAAGTAACCAAACAGACATGCCTTGACATGGGGCATTTTTCCTACAATTGCTTGAAATGGTGGGCATCAAAGAAAGCTGGGATGTAGATGGGCACTCATAGGCAAACTGCTTATTTTGAAAGCCAATTGTATTGCCTCATTGCCACATTTGTAGATCTGAGGTTAAAAGACAAACTTTTCAAGTGTAAAACACTAAACGCTGGCAAAGATATTAGAAAATGTATATATGCAGCAATCTTAAGGCTGTTTTTGAAAATAGTCAGCAAGCATCTTTTTTAAGCCCCTAACAAAGCTACTAGATACTAAGAATTATTGGGCCGGCCAAGTGGCACGGTGGTTAAGTGCTGGCTTGGGAAGCCAGCGGCCCCGGTTCGGGTCCCACATATGAGGGCCAGTGACACTGCTCTCAAAAAAAAAAAAGAATTATTGCAAAACCCAAGGCATAATGGTGCTGTAGTGGGATCTTAGTATACGATAGAGCCAGTGTTACAACTTAATGTGGGGAAGGCAGACCATCTCGTAAACAGTATTGGTAAAATGGCTCATCACATGGAGAAATAGGAATGTGTATACATTTTTACACTGAGTACAAAACTAAACTTGGATGGATTAAAGAACTAAAGGCAGGGCCGGCCGAGTGGCGCATTGGTTAGGAGCTGGCTTGGGATGCCAGCGGCCCCGGTTCAGATCGCACATATGAGGGCCAGTGAGACTGCCCTCTAAAAAAAAAAAAACAGAACTAAAGGCAAAAAGTAAAACTCTAAAGACAATAAAAGCAAACTAGGGAGAATATCTTTAAGGACTCATAGGGGAGTCCTTGAATAAACCTCCCAAAGCACAAACAGTAAGGTGAAAAAGCAATGAATTTGACTATACCAAAATTAAAGATTTCTTTTCAACAGTGGGCACCATAGACAAAGTTAACAGGAGGGTGAGAAAGATACTTGTCACGTCTAAAAAAAGCAAAGGATCAATATCTAGGATGAACAAGGATGAACAAGGAACCTCGTCCAAGCGGTAAAGAAAAGGCAGGAATTCCACTAGGAAAATGGGCAAAGGATAGGATAGGCAACTTCATGCCTGTTGTTATACACTAAGAGAAACACATACTAAGATTCAAAAGGAGATACCTGGGTGCCGGCCGAGTGGCGTGGTGGTTAAGCGATCCTGGTTCGGGTCCCACATATGAGGGCCAGTGACACTGCCCTCAAAAAAGCAAAAAACAAAAGGAGACACCTAAGAGAACGTTTCCTGAAGTGGTGTTTTGGGGAGCAAGATGGGAGTATCCTTGAAGTCCATCATTACGTAGGTGGAGTTATAAGCAACAGTTGCAGAGAAGGAATTAAGTTTATGTGCAGCCAAAAGGCTAGACTTCAAAACATGATGTTTGGGCCGGCCGAGTGGCGCGGTGGTTAAGCGCTGGCTTGGGAAGCCAGCGGCCCCAGTTGGGTCCCACATATGAGCACCAGTGACACTGCCCTGAAAAACAAACAAACAAACAAAAAAACACGATCTTGCATGAAAAGGGCAAGAAAGGAATGGATATTTAAAACATAATCCTATTTCCTTAAATTAAACATATATGACAGTGTTGTCGGAGAGGGGGCCTTTCTCAGCGCAGAGTCCAGGTCCTTGGCAACTCGAGCAAAGAACTGAACGAGATGCCAGAGTAAAGCAGTAGAATAAGTAATTTATTAGAAAAGATAGTACATTTAGAAATAGAAGAAGACCTGAGTACCAGAGGATGGCTCAAGGGCCCATTACTAGAAGTTACATACCGAGAGTGTGGAGTGGGCCACATGCAAAGGCGAGGCTCAAAAGGAGGAGGCAGCAGCAGCAGCAGCAGCAGCAGCAGCAGCAGCAGCAGCAGCAGCAGCAGCAGCAGCAGCAGCAGCAGCAGCAGCAGCAGCAGCCGCCGTGCTTCCCTCCCAGGACTTGGGGTTTTTATCCTTTTTCTCCAGGATGGGCTGTTCTTTCTGGGCGTAGGACCACTTGATTGGCACCTGTGATTGACAAGAGGTCCTTGTTAGGCGTAGATGTAAGTGGCTGGTCTGATCTCGTTGGATGTTTTGTGTCCACTTGCTCTTCCCACAGGAGTAGGTAATTACAATACAACGGGGAGTTTTGGGTGGAGAGGGGAAGTGCCTCAGGCGGTTGCACTCTTTGGGATGTGTAGGAATGCAGGAATGCAGAGACCCAATGCTTTCCTCTTACTGCCTTCCTAGTTTTCCTTGAGAGACGTGATCCCCATAAAATCTCTATGGGAAGCTGAGGGACAGGAGGCCTCTTCTTCTGTATCTGCTTCCTGCTGGGCAGAGGCGTAGAGCTGTCCCTGCCTATTGGGGTTCACGGAACTCTCACCCTAGCTGGTCTCAGATGAGAGGAAGGGGTCTCAAGCTCCACCTGGAACACCGCGTTGGCTTCTTTGGTTGTTGGGGTATCCCCTGCATCCTCAAGGCTCCTGAATGAGGACAAAAATGTAAATCTGTTAGGTTATGGAACTTGTGGCTATTCAGACCATCACTCAGGTGGATTCACTTGTCTGGACACAGAATGGGTTTGACATTTAGCTTCCTGGCCTGGGGGATGTTAGGAAGTCTCAGGCTTTCAACTAGTTATCTGAAGCAGGGGTAGGAGACTTATATTGTTTCAGATTCAGGAACTAATTTACAAAACAATTAAGAAGCAAGAGGGATCTTCAGTCCAAGATTCACAAACTGGTGAAAAGCAATCAGAGCCCAAGAGCTAAGAAACTAAAGAACTAGGGAGATGTTAAAGAACTTAACATTTCTATAGAAAAGAAAATATTAAAGTTTTTCAGTGGTGGGGGTTGGTGCTGCTCAATTGGCCGGTAACAACAGTGCTATGATTTCTTTTTACAAAGATATGCATACATCTAAACACTCACATGGAAGTTGGGTTGGAAGGACATCCGCTAAATACACAAGAGTGGGCTAAGAAGGGGAAGTAGAGAGGGGATGAGAAATGAAATGAAAAACAATAAGAGAAAATAAAACAAAAGGGATCTCACATCATTTGATGACATTGGTGTGCCTTGAACTATGGAGTCTGATCATTCTGTGCCTCCAAACCGCTAAAGAGAGAAAACAAAGCCACACAGAGACTGAAAATCAAGTAGAGTGAAACTACTCTTGAAAATCCTTAAACCACAATTCATTCATTCAACAAATATTTATTAAGCACCTGCTTTGTGCCAGACTCTGTTCTGGATGCTTGAGATCCAACAATGAACAAAACAGACGAAGGTCCCTGCCCTGTGGAGCTTCCCTTCCAGCAGAAGGAGACAGACAATAAATGATAAATGTAATAACTATGTTACTCAGTATGTTAAAAGGTATAAGTGCTGTAAAAACACAGGCAGCAAAATAAGGGGGATTAGGAGTGCTGTTGGTGGGGCCTGCAGCTTTGAACCGGGTGGTCAGGGTAAGCTTCATTGAGGGGCTGACATTGGAACAGGAACTTGAAGAAGTTGAGAGAGTTTGCGCTGACGATCCAGGCTGAGGGACCAGCTGGGGACAAAACCCTGAGACAGGAGCAGGCCTAGCACACTGGGGGAACAGCGAGGAGGCCAGTTTGACTAGAGCTGAGGGAACCAAGGGGAGAGTAGTAGGAGGTGAGAGCAGAGAGGTAATGGGGCCCAGACTGTGTTCAGTCTCGCAAGGCCATTATAAGAGTGCGGGCTTTTACTTTGAGGGACAAAAATGCAAAATCATTGCAGTGTTCTCAGTGAAAGAGTGACCACAATGATAACCAACACACACGCAGACTTTACTCTGTCCTAGATTTTGAAGAAAACTGTATAGGTATGAATGCATTTAATCCTCATGGCATGCCTTTAGCAACTAGGTACTGGTACCACCGCCATTTTTTAACCAGGAAAATGAGGCAGGAGAGGCTAATGAGTGACCCAAGGCTGCACAGCTAGTATGTGAAAGAGCCAGGCTACAGAGCCAGGGAAGGTGGCCCCCAAGTCCACCCATGTAGCACTGTAGAGAGGTCTTTCTCCTGATGGGACTTCGGGTTTGAAAGGCTCATCCCAGCTGTGCTCATCAGGCAGAGTGCTCAGGCGTACACCCATTGCCACCAGCTTGTGCCTCTGCACTGCAAGAGGTCTCTGTGTCCAGCTGATTTCTTTGGCTTCCATTCAGGAGCCACAGCAATACTGATTGCAAAATGCCCATCTTTAACCCCTGGAATCACGCTCAGACAGAGTTTCTCCCAAGATTAGAAGTTCTCAGTAATGAGACCAACAAAGACTACACCTGGAACCTGTCTCTATTTCACACGCACCCTGGGCCATAAATTCATGGAGACTCACCATCATTCACTCTTATCTCTCCCCAGTCTCATGTCTTTGTGCCAGCAGGCATATTTGAATATGTGTGAATCAAAGTCCTAGAACATATGTGACTCCTCCATCCAACTGTTGCTAACTCACCTGGGTCTCCTCCTTTTTCTCCCTTGCCAGACAGGACTGTTTGCTGAAGGAGGCTCAGGCCATTTGCCTGCTTCTTCCCACCTTTACTTCCTTTCTACACTAGAACTTGCACTCCCTTTGGCTCTCTGGCACTTGCTTGCCCCTCCTTTTATTCATACCAGGCCTTGGCCTGATGCACACCATAAACTGGGGACTTTTCCATGTGCTTCCTATTTCCTTTACCTCTTGACTTTGGTCCTTCTAGTTTGTACCCATTCCTTCATGGGTCACTCTTTCCTTGGAATCTCCTCTCCAAAGTACAGTTGCTATTCCAGAAGACTACGTATGCCAGGGCAGAACACTGTGTTTCTTAGTTAATTGCATTGATTTTCACATTTCCTCTTTTCTAGTTGAAAACAAACTGCTTCCATGTTGTAGACTCACTTAGAAAATTTATAGAAAATTTATAGGCAATAGAAATCAGCAGCTTCAGCTTGGGCACATCCTAGGCACTTTGAGCCTCTTTGAAATGGGAATAATAATTCTCCTCCTCCCAGTTTGCACAGTTGTGAAAATCAAATGCAATGTGTAAATGACCATTACAAGGGATGTTGATGGTTAATATGAGATTACCTTTCACAGGGAATATGCAGTGAACCACTCAGTGGGAACCTGAGATTTCTCTTTTGATGATTAATTCTATCTTTGTTAGGACTGAGTCAGCAGGTACTTAATGAATACTTGCGTATTCAAGTGAATCAGTGAAATGGCATTAAATGTTATGTGTTGCCTCTGTTTCAAAGCATTTTAGACCTTGTTTCTCTAAGTACAGGTGGGCGGGAGCCTGGAGGTTGGGATAATGGTAATGATGATAATCAACTTGTTGTGTCGCACTAAGCCCAAGTCAGCCTGGGAGCATCTTAGGACAGAGATGGCTTGTTCCTGTCAGCATTTTCCCCAGCACCAAACAGTGTTTGGCACATAGTAGGGGTTCATCGTTGTTTTTAAGGAAAGAATGAATGAATAGCCAGATAAAATGAGCCACTATGCCTGGCAATGTGATTGGCAACAAGATGCTGTGGAAATAGCACTGAAAGTGGAGCCGGAGCCCCTAGGTTTCAATCCTGATGTGTAAACTCTATGTGTGGTTTTGTGCAAGTCCTTCTTCATATCCTCACACATATCTGAAAACAGTGGGTCCATGGTGGGGAGAGTGATGGACTAGGTAATGTCTATGGACCCATATTGACCTGATGTGCTATTACAAAAGTGACCACAACTTGCTAAATGGTGAATTGATCAAGTACAGGGAGTTGGGTTATGGCTGTGGGGCATGCTGTCATGGGATCCAAGTTTTACCCTCTGTCAGGGAATGTGAAGAAAGGGAGATGCATCAGACCCTAAGCCTGGGGTGGGGGGGGGAGAAACGCAGCAATCCTTGTCATTGTTAAAGCCTTGTCTTTGCCATGCGGAGCAATGGTACTGACCAAGGCAAGAAGCCAATAGACTTGGAGAACTATATCACCATGATGCAAAGCCTTAGCAGAAAAGAGGGAAATACCAAAGACTTGGGGAAAGGGAAGGAAAATCAAGGTTAAATCCGTCCTTAATATGTAGAACACTAGGAAGTTGGAATTGGAAAGGAGTGCTCTTAGAATTCATCTAATATAACCTCTTAACTTGAAAGGGATAGAGAAACAGGCCAAGAGGGAGGAAAAATAATTAACTAAACTCACACACACCGTACATGGCAGAATGAGAACCAAACCCAGGCCTGCTGGTTTCAACGCAAGTGCCACAGCTCATAACCCTCCTTCTCTCTTCTTTTCTGCTCCCTTCTCCTTCCCTCTTCCCTTCTCTCTCTCTCTCCCTCTCCCTCTCTCTCTCCCTTTCTATACTCTATACTCATAAAATGATAAGCCCTTGAATGATTTAGGTTTGCAAGAGAGTGTGATCTGGGCATAACTTACAAAGGAAGAGGGCAAAGTGATGGAAGTTTTAAACCCTCTCTCCATAAAAATCCACACAATTTTGCCTGTATTTTCAAGGGGTAATCATACTCTAGGTTAAGAACCCATGTAGTATTAAGAGGCCACAGAATCCTCAAAACTTGGGGCAGGAAAGGAATCTGTCAATGAATCCTCTGACAGCTCTGCTATTTGATCATTTTCTTTATTAGAACATTTTTCTGATATTCTAATCACACCAGAATTGCATTGCTTTTGGCCAAAAGCCATTGTAATACTCAGAGAAGAGTAAATATGATGTCAGCTTTAAAATAAATTAGAAGGATTAAAATAGACCAAATGAAAGTGAGCTTCTAAGAGTAAGAGTGGGTCATATTTCAAGATCGTGTCCACAAAAGGAGTCATCCAATGTACGCATCTCTGTTCATCTTATCTGCAGCATTTAAACCAATTTTCACTTCGATTTCTCATATGATCATCGAAAAATAAAAGATGCTAGAGTTTATGCCTGCATCTATCCTGTATAGAATTCAGCTGATCTTTTTTTCTGATGTTGTTCTACAAGTAAATAAAAAGCACTCCCCAAAACTTAAATGATTCTAGATTCAAGGGGACAGAGAAAAAAAATAAATATAGAAGGTCCTTCCACGGAAGCAGAATTGCTGGGTGAGACTATCCATCTATAAAGCTGGGTAGTAGATTCATAGAAATTTGCCTGAGTTTGGAAAGGTAAAATAAAGTGAGGATTGACACAAATTTATAAATTTCTATTCTAACTAGGCAGCCTGTGGGACCCTGTTTTTTCTTAATATGTATATTTTTAATCCATTGTTTTAATAGCTTTATTGAGGTATAACTGATATACATTAAATGCATATATTTGATTTAGGTTTGACATATGTACATACCTGTGACATCATCACCACAATGAAGATGGCAAACTTATCCATTACCCGCCCCCAAATTTCCTCATTCTCCTGTAACCCTTCCTTTTCATCCCTCCCCACACCTCAATCCAGAGACAAACATTGATCTGCTTTCTGTCCCAGTAGACGGGTTTTCTTTTTATATAAATAGAATCATACAGCATGTATTCTTTTTGTCCAGCTTCTTCCATTCAACATAATTATTTTGAGGTTCATCCATGTTGTAGTTTCCATCAGTGGCTCATTTTCATTGCTGCGTAATATTCCATTTTATGTATGTACCAAAATTTGTGTATTCATTCACTTGTTGATGGGTATTTGGGTTGCTTCCAGTTTTGGGCTATTAAAAATAAAGTTACTATTAATATTTGTTACAAGTCTAATATTGTATGCCAACTGTAATTGAATATATAGATAGTCACAGGATGTGGAGTATACTGTGGAAGGGAGTCAAAGGAATTGTAATAGATATGTATGATATGGGGGGTGGCGAACTGGGGGAGGGGGGTTGTCACTTTGAGGGGTGAAAAGTATAACTATTGCACTGTGTTGGACACCTGAAACTAATTTTAAAAAAATGTTTATTTCACAATAAAAGAATTTTAAAAAATGTATTTGTTACAAGTCTTTGAGTTGACATATGCTTTCATTACTCAGGTAAATGCCTAGGCGTGGTATACCCAGGTCATATGGTAGGTGCATGTTTAACTTTAAAAGAAAATGCCAAAATATTTTCCAAAGTTATACCATTTTACATTTCCAAAAGGAGTGTATGAGTGTCCCAATTGCTCCATGTCGTTGCTAACACGTGTTATAATTGGTCTCTGAATTCTGGCCATGCTACTGAGTAGGTATTTGCATTTCATTCAGGTTCTAATTTGCATTTTATTAATGACTAATGATATTTAGCATCTTTTCATGTGCTTATTTGCCACCGATATAGCTTCTTTGGTGAACTGTCTGTTCAAATTTTGGCCCATTTTATTCATTGGGTTGTCTGTCTTCTTATCATCGAATTGTAAGAGTACTTTAAACATTCTGTATACAAGTCCATTCTAAAATATATGATTTGCAAATATTTTTCTCCAAGTCTGTGGCTTGTCTTTTCCTTCTCTTTCCAATGTCTTTCAAAAAGTAACAGTTTTGAATTTTGGTGAAGTCCAATTTATCCAAGTTTCTCCTATAGAGTATATATTTTTTGTACTCTATCAAAGAAATTTTTGCTTAACCTAACCCAAGTTCTCAACAATTTTATCCTATATTTTTAATTTTTTTTAGAAGCTTTAAACTTTTAGGTTCTACATCTAGGCCTAGTATCCATTTTTACTTAATTTATTGCATGGTGCAAAGTTTGGTTCAAAGTTCCTTTTTTTTTTCTTTTTCTTTTGTTTGCTTGTGGTTATCCAATCGTCCCGACACCATTTGCTATTGAAAAAACCATACTTTTTCCACCAAGTTGCTTTGTACCTTTGTCAAAAAACAATTGACCATACATATGTAGGTCTATTTCTGGGCTGTCTGTTCTGTTTCATTTGTCTATCTTTATGCCAATACTACACTGCCTTGATTACTGTGGCTTTATAATACCTCTTGAAATTAACTAGAGCAAATCTTCCAACTTCGATGTTTTCAAAATTGGTTTGGCTGTTATGGGTCATCTGCATTTCCATGGGAGCTTTAAAATTAGCTTGTCAATTTCCACAAAACTGCCTGCTAGGATTTTGATTGAGATTTCATTGAATCTATAGATTGATTTGGGGCCAACTGACATCTTAAGAATATTGAGTCTTTCATCCCATGGACACAACATATCTCTCCATTTATTTGGGTCTTCTTTAATTTCTCTCAACAATGTTTATTAGTTTTCATTGCATAGATCATCCATATCCTTTGTTAGATTTAACTCTAAGTATTTCATATTTTTATTATATTGTAACCAGAAAATTTTTTTTCAATTTCTAATTGCTTATTGCTTGTATATAAAAATTCAGTTGTTTTTCTATATTGATCTGGTATCCTGCAACTTTGCCAGACTCACTTATTTGTTCTAATATTCTTTGTAGAAATCATAAGTTTTTCTACATAGATAAATATGTCATCTGCAAAGAAGGACAGTTTTGATCCTTCTTCCTTTCCAATATTGATGTCTATTACTTCTCAGTTTGTTTTGTTTTTGTTTTGTTAATTGCACTGGCTAGAATGTCTTGTATAACATTTACTAGAAATGGTGAGAGCAGACATCCTTATCTTGTTCTTGATCTTAAGAGAAAACATTCATTCATTCACCATTAAGTATAATGCTGGCTATAGGTTTTTCATGAATTCCCTTTATCAAGTTGTAACCATCTATTTTTAATTTAAAAAGGAATACAGTGGGGCCGGCCGAGTGGCGCGGTGGTTAAGCGCTGGCTTGGGAAGCCA
Source organism: Aselliscus stoliczkanus (assembly GCA_033961575.1). Classification (NCBI taxonomy): domain Eukaryota; kingdom Metazoa; phylum Chordata; class Mammalia; order Chiroptera; family Hipposideridae; genus Aselliscus; species Aselliscus stoliczkanus. The sequence continues at coordinate 7,878,876 of CM066737.1, read as the reverse complement.
GCGGCCCCGGTTTGGTCCCACATATGAAGGCCAGTGACACTGCCCTCTTTAAAAAAAAAAAAAAAAAAGGAATACAGTGGAATACTCCTGACAGTACGGTGGATTGAGTATTCTGAAATACTTTCTTGCTCCACAACCAAAATGCTAGATTAAATTACATCAAATTTCCTTATAAATGCATAGCTAACCTTGAAAGAAAATGAAGGAAGTCTGTCTCCAGGAGATAAAACCAGAAGAGTGAGAGAACACGGAAGGCAAACAAGTTTTGTACACCCGAAATTAATAAAAAAAGAAAGAAAGAAAAGAAAAGAAAAAAAAGGCAGAAGAGGCCTGGGGTCACTTTCCAATTCCAGAAATCATATCCTTGCATTTTAACAGCTGACAGCCTTTCTAGGTGATCTACCTCAGTGTCCCTCAGAAGCTCTCTTCTTCTACCTGTTTTTAAACATTTGTGTCTATCAGGGCTCTCTCTTTTCGCACTCCCAGGTTGATAGCATATATTACTATCTCAAGCATCACCTCTATGCTGGTGCATGCAAATCTTTATCTACCATGTGTTTTCCTGAGCTCCTGTCTTTCCCACCCAACTTCCTAAAAGATATGATTTTGACTTTGATGTACTACATAGTCTTTTAAACTCATGTCCAAACTGTTTTCATCTTTCTTCTGCCTGTATCTGTTCCTCCTTCTACCTCAGTTATTGGCACCATAATTTGTGAATCATTCATGACTCTTTTTACCTCTCTCACCCTTCCATGTCTAACTGATGCTTTTTAGTTCAAACTTCTAAGTATTTCTTGAGCCCATTTCTTCATTTCCATATTCATTGCTACTACCTTTGTTCAAGTCACCATTTTTCGAAGAACTATTGCAATAGCTTCCTACCTGGTCCTCTGCAGCCAGTTCAACTCTCCTCAGTCTATCTTCCATATTGATTGATGTCACTCTCCATTGCACACATACTAAAGTTTAATCCCCTAAAGTTGTCATATAATGTGCATTATCTGGGCCTTCATTACCTCTTGAGCTTCATCTCTCCACCCCATACCCTACTCTCCAATCATCTTGAATCCCATGCCATTTCCTGAACACTTTATGCTTTGTCCTGCTTTTGTGATTTTACATATACTGCTTCTGCTTGACTCTCTCTCATTTCACCCGACTAACCAAATTCTACACATTCTTTAAGACTCGGATCAAATATTACCTGCAAGAAACATTCCCTAACGCTGTTTAACTAGTTATGTTCTGTTCCTAGATACTCCCAGCAATTAATCTTACCATATTGTAATAGATGCCTTATTTACTTCTTTTCTCGACTGTGGGCTTCATAAGAGCAGATTCCCTGGTACAATAGTAGTTCACAACTAAACACTTTTGTTGGCCACTTGGCGATTTCAAAGACAGAAATACTTTGGTGTACAGGAATAACACAGTATTCATTGAACAATACTTTGTTGAGCATTTTATTCCTTCCTTAGGGTCTGGAAAAGTAGGGATGAATAAGATACAAGTTTTGCCCTCAAGGAGTTCATAGTCCAGTAGCAAATGAGATGAAGAATGGGGCTCTAGCAGGTACAAGTCCAGACTCAGTAAGAGAAGCATATAGTGCTTAAGGAGTACTAATAATTCTTAAATGGAGCAAAGGACAATAGAACACTGTTGAATTTTTTTTTCAACCTTTAATCCACTGTTCTTCTAAACATAGTTCCTGACTACACATATTTGGAAAGAAAAATGTCTCCTAAAAGCAATTACTACCAGGAAGCCAAAAGCAATTTGGAATGGAATATATTAACCACTCTGAGATTCATTACCAAGGAGTCAAGGGTTGAAGTAGGGAAGGCTGGAGAAAGGGAAAAGAGAGAAGAAAAAAAAACAAGGAAGTGAGGTCGAAAGAGATATTTAGTAAGAATTCAAGAGAATCTGTTATTTAGCTTCATTTGGTTCCCAAAATGCAAAACGTAGGTCCTTGGTCTCATTCCTGTACTTTTCTTGTGGTTGTGCTGTTCAGGTCCAAGTTAGAGAACAACTAGGGAGGTAGGATTCACTTTTATTTTCTGGGAAGAGCATAGTTTGAATGAGGTTGTTTCTTCACTTGAGTCTAAATTCTTGCTCTGACTTAAATAGTGCTTAATCTGCGCTATCTCAAAACTTGCCGTCTGGTTCTATTTACATTCAAATTATGTTTTGCAACAAAATTTATTTCTCATAAAAAATTTATTTCTCTTGTATTTCCACCTTAAAGTCCTTATTGTCTCAAAATTGCATTGGGGGAAATTTTATATTTCTCCCTGGCTCTATTACTCAACTTCTTAACCCTGTTAATTCAATTTTGGTAAACTCAAAATTGCATTTTTATTCTTCTTGTGAAGGATTAATTCAGTGTTGACAATGGTATTATGGCTGAATTTCTGCCTAATGTAAAATTTAAAAGGACTTTATTTGTTTCTTTTTTCTACATAACATGACTAAAATCATGATAGATATATGTAAAACACAAATAAACTGCAAGTCACATTGAGAATCCCACAATATCAGAGGCATGAGAGAATCTTGACATTTCTCCATACTCAAGGGTGGGATCACAAACAGGTTTCTTGTCTTCCAACTTCAGTTCAACCTGCTGACTTTAGAAGGCCTGATTCAAAAGGCAGGATGCAAATAGCAGAAACCAAACATCTTTTATCATGGATCAAAATCCAATTTTTTTTAAATTAAAGTGGATTGGGGTGACAATAGTTAGTAAAATTACATAGGTTTCAGGCGTACAATTCTGTAACACATCATCTATATATCACATTGTGTGTTCACCACCCAGAGTCAGTTCTCTTTCCATCACCATGTATTTGATCCCCTTTACCTTCATATACCACCCCTCCCCTCTTATTCTCTGGTAACCACTAAACTGTTGTCTGTGTCTATGAGTTTTTGTTTCTTCATTTGTTTGTCTTGCTCCTTTGTTGTTTTCAGTTTTGTATGCCACATATCAGTGAAATCATATGGTTCTCTACTTTTTTTGTGTAACTTATTTCGCTTAGCATAATAATCTTAAGATCCACCTATGTTGTAGTAAATGACATTATTTCATCATTTCTAATGTCATCTAACGTAATCACTGATTTTGGTTCCTTGTAGACTCTAACTTTTTGGTTTCTAGATTCTACCTGCCAACCAACTTGGACCTATGGTACCTACTTGCTCCTCCTTATCTTTCTTTTTTTTTTTTTTTAAGATTTTTATTGGGGAATTGGGGGAGGGAAACAGATAAGTTGCTGTCCTTTTGTTCTTCAGTCTAGTTGTGGAAGACGTTGCTTCACTGGACTATGTTGGTATTATCATTGTGCTCTTCCCAGGGGAGGCAGATCGGTCACTGGCCTCTGGACGGTGCCTCATGGCGGCTATTGGCAGCTCACTCCAGCTGCTGGCCGCTCACACTGGCTGCTGGCCACTCACTGTAGCCGATGGCAGCCCACTGCAGCAGGGGCTGCAGCCTACACCGTCGCCAGGGCTCGTGCAGCCCAGCTCCAGGTGGAGCTGTTGTTAGCTGTAGAGGGCAGTGTCACTGGCCCTCATATGTGGGATCTGAACCGGGGCCGCTGGCATCCCCAAACCAGCTCTTAACCAATGCGCCACTCGGCCGGCCTCCATCTCACTTTTTGAAAGAGACCATAGAATTCCTGGGCAGGCCATGACCAACGGCTAGAAAAGGCCTGGCCATTTCTGCCCAACACAGAATTCTTCTAATGGGAAACCCTTGTTCCTGAGTTTGTGTTACATTGGCTGAGATTTGAGGTTTGTCCAGCCCAATCATACTTCATCACCCTCTTGCTTTTCATAGATGCTCTACTCTCGCACTCCTACATCTCCTACCCAGTATTTGCTTCCAGAGAACTCAAATGACTCAATCACCTACTTGTCATGTAAGTAATTTCACAGGGAACTGATGTATTCATTCAATATGCCCCTTCCCCTCCTCCCTATACAAACACATACATCACTAGCCAGGGTTTTGCACAAAGAAAAATAATGAAAAATTGAAAAAAAAAACCTTCCATACTGATTGCTATGCTCAGTCAATTCACTGTAAAAAATGGGTAAGTGCTTCCTTTCATCCCCAAATTATTCAAACATTTTTGATAGGCCAGATGGTTAACAAAGTAAAACCTCCAGAGAGCCAAGTACAGAGGCAATAAATGGAAGACAGCATTCTTTCTGAGATGTGGACTCTGCATATAGCACCATGCTGTTTTTGCTGTGTAATTCTCTAGTCTTTCCCAGCAAAATCCCAAAGGAATTCATGAACCAGCTCATCATCGTCTGTCAGGACAATATCTTGATCTTTTCCATTACATTAGGTGAACATGACAAGCCAGTTGCAAGCTCTACCACAATATCTGTAGAATTACCAGTTAGATACAAAACCAGGGGGCTAATGTGAAAATTTGCCACTGAACCAGAAAAGTGAACTTTCTAAATCATATCATTTTGACTGATAGATTGCTGAGAACTTCCCAAATGGTGTCGTCAATTACAGATGGGACCCTCTCACACATATAAGGAATCCAGGAATTCTTTGTGCTCCTGTTTTTTTCCACGTTGTTCATCCCCCACAATCTTGTCCACAAAAGGTTCCCAGTTCAGAAATACAGGGCACTAAGTCTAAATGACCCTGGATGCTCAAGCTTAGCCAGTGTAAAGTGATCATGACAAGATAAGATGTTGGAACATTAACCTGTGCATTTTCCTCTTCTGTGCCTCATTGAAATTTACCTGAGACCCTCTCCCTCCCCAGCCAAGATGTTAGACATGAGTCACCATGGCTTTAGGGGAAGTTGTCAGAATGTGATGAGAAAACAAAAGGGTGCAAATCTTGGCTTTTGAGTTTTTCAAAAGCCAGAGGTTCAGGTGTAAGATGGAGAAGATTTGGACACATTTGTAACCCACTTTTCTTTTCCTGCTCCAGGTTCCACAGACTGGGGAGAAAAAGGGGAGGGAGCTCAGGGAAAGGAGTGGGGTCAGGAGGGAAGAAACATCAAGCTTCACAGAAGAAAACTCCATCAGTGGCCAGCACCAGAAAGCCATGTACCATGGAGCCCATTGCTCACTGATGGATTGTCCAGCAGGAACAATGCCTAGCTATAACCAGTCAGCAGTCCAGGACCCTCATCAACTCCTGAACACTTACGGAAGGTGGGATGAGAAAGAACCAACTTGAAATATCCCATGGAATGAAGACTATTGAAACACCCACTGCTACAAGGTTCACTCTGAATCTCAAAGCGTCATTGCTGTGGAGGCAAGTACCACCAGTTGATCCACTAGAATGATGTCATGACGAGTTAGGAACCATCAAATAGTCATGCTTCTTCCGTTCCTGGCACTGAATCCTGGTGGAACAGCCTGAAGCCATCTGAGACACAATGCTACGACCGTTAAAACTGGATTTTAGGGCCTGCCAAGTGGTGCGGTGGTTAAGCGCTGGCTTGGGAAGCCAGTGGCCCCGGTTTGGGTCCCACATATGAGGGCCAATGACACTGCCATCAAAAAAAAAACCCAAAAAAAACCAAACTGGATTTTGAAAATGGCCACACCTACTCAGATATTTGCTATATGCAGATAACTTCCAAATCCTTATCTCTTGCCCCCACCTTTTAATTATTATGACTTCATTTATTAGTCAGGGTCCTACAGGAAATATGTAATTCTTTCAAACTAGATGATTTGATGAGAGTTTAATAAAGACTATTTTCTGATATGTGGTCATGGTTTAAGGAAACCAACAAGGTTCCCTGGGAATGTTAACTGCTGGAGCCCTTAGTATCCCCATGTCTGAGGGGGCAAGAAGACATAGCCGTTACCAAAAGCCAGAGGGAGATGGTAGCTATATGGAGAGGGATGGAAGACAGGATCTGTGATCTTCAGTAGGGGTTGTAGGAAACCTCTGGCAAGCTAGCAGAGAGGGAACCAGAGGAATAAATACTCTCCTCACTCTCCTCCAACCCCTCGCTTTGATCTTCTGTTAGTGCCTCCCACTGGATGAGCCCATCTAAGAGCCAGAGGGCCCATTGAAGCAACCCATTCAAGTCAAAGCAGGGTGGAGAAGTAGGAAGCTGGGGTATGGGGGACAGCAATGGAAAACATCCAACACCGACAACTTGATAGGATTTGGAAATACATGTAAGAACTTCCTGGAAAGACTTTCTCCCTTTGAGAATTTGATAACAGCTATAAACCCTCACAACACAGAAGTGCAAATAAGTATAAATATTTGATTTTGCATGACATTTCAAGGGATCTGGCAGTACCTGAGGCCTCTCCATAGTGTAGCTACGTAGGAGTTCCACGGATAGAAGTTAATAACCTCCTGCTCTGGAGAGCTGTTTGTAAGCATGCACGTCATCCTGTTACAGTTCTCATTTTCTTAGCCTTTTTTCCCCCCTACTATATTTCCAGCAGCTCAGATATCCCACAGCAAAGCTGAGACCTTTGGCCAAGTATAAGTGAATCCTTACTCAGTGTGAGCTATATAGTACAGAGCCTGAGCAGCAGAGCTCTAAAGAAGTAGACAGAAAATGTGGGGCTGGCCATGTGATACTGGGTTGCCTAGCAACGCTGGCTGGGAGGCTCTCCTTCCTGAGCCTCTCAGCAGAGAGAACTGGTTTTAAAAGTGTGTGTGTGTGTGTGTGTGTGTGTGTGTGAGAGAGAGAGAGAGAGAGAGAGAGAGAGAGAGAGAGAGAGAGAGAGAGAGAAAATGAAGAGGGACAGAGAGACAGAATGAAATGTAAAGATAGACAAAGACAAGCAAACGAGAGAGTTTAGTTAACAAAGAAAAGAAGTGGGGGATCATGAGAATGAATTTAGGGGTAAGGGCAAATGAAGAGAGGTTCAGGAGGTGGGCTGTGAGATGAACTCAGTTGATGGAAAAAGGGAGAGGCACAAAGGCTGAAAAGAGAGACGTCCAAAGGAGGGAATGAAGGGGTGATGGAGTTAGCGGGAGGGGCCCCTTTTCCCAGGTCCCCTCACTGATGGCTGCTGCATTACCTTTACTTCACAATGCAAGTTGCCCAGTTTCTTTTTCTAACTGTAATTTTTTTTCTCAAAAGTCAAATGTTCAGTCATAGCAGCAGCACCAGGAATTCCTTATTAGGCACTATTGGGTCCATAGCATTGCTCGGCTCAGCCAACATCCTCTTTTATAACACCCACAGTGATCACTCAGCTCTGGAGCACAGCTCTTTACAGTTTACCAAGTGCTTTCACAGCTGCCATCTCTTGGGACCCTTACTGCAGCTCTGTAATGTAGGCAATGCAGGAATTATCAATATTATGACCTCACCTGCACACATGAAGAAACTGAGGCTTGAAAAGGAACAGTGGTAGTGCAGGATCCCACATTTAGTAAGGTTATGAGGATGCATAGCGGAGGTCTGATTCCAAGTTCCACGACTGGTTCCACGACTGCGGCTGCGGTGCTGATCTGCTGGGCCTTGCCAATTGCATACTAAGTGTGGTGAACCGGCAGGTGAGGTGTTTGCTCTCCACCATCTACTGAGGTGAGAGCTTAAGAGTTATTGAACTTTCTCAAGCCAATACAGAGTTTCCTCTTTCTTTCTGTGTGTGACTGTCCATCTGTACCTCCCAGAGCAGAGCTTAATTGGTCTGGGGGTACAGCCATCTTGGGGAATACTTTTTTTTTGAGGGCAGTGTCACTGGCCCTCACAATTGGGACCCGAACCAGGGCCGCTGGCTTCCCAAGCCAGCGCTTAACCACCGTGCCACTCAGCCGGCCCCTGTACAGCCATCTTGTAACAACCCCTTGAGATACCCCTGGGCACCAATCTCCCAGGAAAACCCTTCCTCTTTCATTGTCAGAATAACCACCAATGGTCGCAAAACCTTTTGGATAAGGGGAGGGATATTTGCGAGATGGGAGCAGTTGGTGACTAGGGCCGGAGGCTCTCCAGGATCAAGTAGAGAAGAAGAGTGGGCAGCTGAGTGCCATGGAGCAGGTGAGCAGTTCCTGTTCCTTCTAAAGTCTCTCTAATGTCTGAAGACTGGAATGGCGCAGAAATGATCTGAAATCCTCCGCACCAAGCTTCTCTCCTTGCAGAGTCTCCCCCTTGTCTGATTCATCCTGTCCTTGCTGACAGATTGAGTTTCCAAAAATGCCACTCACCTGCTCAGCAACCTTCAATGAGTTCTCCATTCATATGATATTAGTTTCATCACCCTGGCGTACAAGAGCTCCTTAATATTGTCCTAACCTCCTTTTCCAATTTAGTGTCTGTGACTTCCTGCATATTACCCAAGCATCTGAGAAACTGGGATACATGCTGGTTCCAACACTCCACACCTCTCATCTATTACTGTCTACCTGATATCCCATCCCTCTTCCATCGGAGAGTATTCTCCATCTATGTCTCCACATAGCACTTGCCTGTGCAACTTGTCATCTTGGCTCAACTAAACTATATTTCACAGAATTACCTTTCCTGCAGATGACAGTGGGCCGCAGAGAGATTCTTGTGGGAGATTTGGATAGTGGAAAGCAAGCCATTTTGTAGCTCACACACATTCTTGCTAATCTGCCGACTCACCTTGTTGGCATAAGGCAGTCACCAGGTCTGCAGCTGCTCCATCTTCCCCTGGATCCTATTTCAGCTTCTCTGACTTCTGGACCAGGTGTATATTTAACACAATGACAAAGAGCCGAACGTCCAACTTCTGTGAGACACCCATACCGCCAAGGGCAGAGAAGACCAGAACTGACATGGGTTTTAGTCCATCCTTATGGGCTCCAGCCTGTCCTTGCTTTCCCCCACCTCACACGTATCTTCACTTCCCCATTGCTATGTTTTACAAAGTCACCTCTCCTCTCTGGGTCTCAGTTTTCTCACCAGTGTAAAGGGACAATTTTACCAAATCTCCAAAATCTAAGGATACTTCCAACTCTAACACTCAGAGTAGCAATATCCATGGCTTTTTATGGGACTCTTAACCTCTAGGTCAACAAAGGCATTGAGTTTAGTGTAGAAGATCTGTACTCTGACCTCAGTTCTGCATCTGGGTAGCTGGGGGAATTTGATGGAGCTTTCTCTCTCTGGACACTGTTTCCCTTCCCACACTGACACACGAAAGTTATGCTTACTCCTCTCAGCAGTTCAATACTCTTTAATGTATCTAAGTCTCCGAGTACTCATCCCTAAATCAGAGCAGGGCCATTTCCTGCATTTCCTGCATTTCCTGCGTCTTTGTGGCTTTTTCTATTTTCACATAGGTAAAATGTATTCTCAGTGAGTCCTTCAGTTTTTCAACTTGCAAACCCTGTGCCTTTTCTAGGGAAAGGCCAGTCTCATCCTCCACACACTCAGGAAACATTAAGATGTTTTGAGGTTTTCCTTGGTTCTGACTCAGTCTTTTGAAGGGATTTGGTTACAAATTTGCCTTTCATTCCTCTCCCTGGACGATGACCACTGGGAGAAAAAAAGGGGGGTAGGGTGGGCGCCAAAATTGGAAACAGTTTTGTGTACCAGTTGGGGATATTCTAATAATATTAAAGTTAGAGATGAAGATTTGCTTTTATTCTAAGCCCCCTATTTTTAGATGCTTATGACTTCAAAGAATATAAATGAGTATACGGTTTAGAGGTCTAATAGGACTGAATTCTGACAATGAAGTCTTGTTAAATATGTCATTATTTTACAAACATGTAACCAAGTCCTGTGACATACTCATGTATTGAATCAGTTTTGAGGTGTGTACTTCAGATTTTTCAGAAGTCTAAGCAATGGATCATGATTACTGTTGAGAAAGTAAGCAGCCATTGATCTCATCACCAAATCTATGAAGAAAACAAGCTTAAAACTATTCTTGCATTCACTTGAGGTATCTAAAGGTTGTCTTTTCTCTCTCCCTCATCCAACACCCATTTAGTTATTGACTCTGCTGCTCTCCTCTATATTCTTTCTGCCTTATTTCAGACTCCATTACTTCCTTAAAAATTATGAAATATTTCATACATACAAAAGAAAAAAGAGCATAGATGTAAGGTGTATGTAGAGCAGGAAGATTCAGCTACCAATCTCAAGTGAAGATTCCCACTTGGAGGATGGCACAGGTCATCACAGTGCCCACCGGAAATCAGAACCCACAGACCTCAGGGTTCGGAGTTGGCAAGGGGGACTCAACACACAATGTACAGGTTAGAACAAGGTCTTCCTCACACACAGGAGAAGAGACACAGCAAGGTCAGTCTCGGTAATGTGCACCGATCTCCCACAGCCAGCAGATCTCTCCTGATAGCTGACACACACCAATGGACTACACGCATCCCTCTCATGCTGCAGGTGAAGGCCCTATTCCTTTCCCACAGGGGGCAGATATACTGGTGGGGCTGGCCAGGTGCCACATGACACTCATGCTTAAGCAATTCAAGGACATTCATTGCATACCTAGAACAGGGGAAAGTTTTCTTGATAAGGGGCTAATGGACAGCTGTATTCCTTACAGAGGAATATTCCAGGCCCAGGGCACTAACTGGGCAATCCAGAAGAGAGGTGACAAGTCCCATGATGGCTGCCTCCACAACAGTATACATCACAATAAACTGAAAACCTGTATACCCATCATCAAGCTTGAGAATTAGATCATAATCAATACCTCTGAAACCCATGTGTCCTTGAGTCAACTCCTCATTCCCTCCCAGAGGGAACCACTATCTTGAATTTTGTCATCATTCACTTGCTTTTTTTATGTGTTCATTTTACAGGTATATGTTCCCTTAAATAATGTTATTTCGTTTTGTCCATTTTGGGACTTACAATAAATGCAATCATACTATCTGTATTCTATTTTTGTTTCTTCCTCTTCCCTCCCAGCTTTGGGGGATTTATCTATGTTGATGTGGGTAACCATAGTAATTAATTTTCACTGCTGTATTGTTATCCATTATATGAAAATCCCACAATTTATTCATTCTCCTGATGATGGACATATGGGTTGTTTCTAGTTTTATGTTTTTGCAAATTGTGGTGATATGAACCTTCTCGTGCATATCCCCTGATACCTATGTAAAAGAGTTTCTCTAGGGCAGTGATTCTCAACCTCGGGTGACTTTGTCTCCCCAGCAGGGGAGGCATTTGTAAATTATTGTCTGTGAAGGTGTTAGTGGGTAGAGGCTGAAGATGCTGCTAAACATCCTACATTGCGCAGAACAGAAGTCCCAGCAAAGAATTATCTGATCCCAAACATCAATAATGCTGAGGCTGAGCAACCTTGAACTAGAGTATATGCCTAGGCATGGGATTTCTGGGTTGTCAGGTCTTCCCAATTTCAACTTCACCAGGTAATGCCTATTATCTTACAAAGTGGTTGTGCCAGTTTCACTCCCAATGGCAGATGTGTTCTACTTGTTCCATATTTTCACCAACTCTGGAGGTATCATTACCTCCAGTCCATATTGCCGGAACTTTTGCTCCTACTTTGCATCTTAACTTTTCTCTTATTATCTCTTTCCTTGCATACCCATACTTCATATTATTGCCAAACTAAACTTCCTAAACCCGAACTCTGACCATGCCAAATTCCTGTGAGGAAATTTTGATGGACTCTATCGACTGCATACAAAATAAGCATGGTATTCAAGACCTATACAAAAAGGCTCCACTAGCTCTGTATACCTAGTAATACCAACCTATTTGGTGGTCCTCAAATAAACTCTGGCCTTTCTCTGCTCTCTGCGTCATCTTTATTCTTGAAGTCATGCCCCTTCTGATAGTCATTTATTCATTCATTCGTGTGTCCACTCATTCAGTTAATAAACATTTGTTTTATTGAGCTAGGCACCATTCTAAATGCTGGAGGTATCGAAATAAACAGAGCAGCGAAGACAGCTCTCTGCCTGTTCCTCTCTTAGCTTCTCCCACCACTCCAAACACTCAAGACTAAAAAGAAGCCCCCAAAATTGATTCCAGGAAGACTCCAGAGCCTGGAGACTAATGTTTTCCAATCTAGAATTAATTTTTGGCCCCTGTACACCACTATTTCTCCATCAGTTAGGACTTATGAGGTGGGCATCCAAAGGGGACTGGAGGAGAAGAAAGCTCCCGAGGACCAGGGAGGGGAGAGTTGACCTCTTTTCTACCCGTCTTGCCAGAATAGGCCTTGGCTGGCTAGTGTACAGTCAGGGTCTCTCTTTGGGTCTTCCCAAGGTACTCTGGGCCCCTCCTGTTGCTAACCTGCCCTGTATGTCCTTGATGGCCATCAGGCAGCCCTGAAGGTGGCCATGTTGAGGGACTCATGTACTCCATGTGCCATGGCCTGGATCCAGGGCCCAACAGAGTTAGGGGGAGGCTGGGGCTCTAAGTAGGGAGACTCAAGCCTGAGCTGAGTCTGAACTGAGCAAAGAAGGCAAAAGGAGTCTTCTCACTGCTGTTTTCTTTCCCATGTTCCTTTTCACCCTCATGAGAAGACAATTGCTTCTTCTTACTCCCTGACTTGGGGGTAAGAGTAAAAGAAAACCTGGAAAGTAGAACCTGTAGACAGGTTGCCAATTTCTACCCTATTATTTCCCTACTCAATGTCCTGGGTCCATATACAACAAGAGTAATGACCAGTGGTGACCGCACTTTGTTTTCTCCCAATTCTTTAGCTTTAGAGACTGCCTTGCAAATCTCCTCCCAGCTGCACAAGAGTTAGCGACTTTGTCTTTCAGTGAGGCTGGGCTTTGGGCTCCTCCATTTTAGGCCGAGAAATCAGTGACATTGACACTATTTTGTCTATGAATTACTTGGTGTATCTTATATCATGAGGGAGTTGGTCTGCTGAGGCCTCAAACTAGACAGGTCTCCCTGAGATCATTCTTCATCATGTATCCCAGCTGCTTAGACTTCCAAGAGTTATGTGCATATCCAATTCAAATTTGTTTCTTGCTCTCTTAAGACTCACTTATAAACCCAGGGATTCATTTTGAGGTGGTCTCTTGCCAAGCTATATCTAGATGACAGGTCTCTGGGCAGCTTTGACAGCAATCCAGTTGACTCACATCTAATTGAGGTACAAAATAAGAGGTTTTACTCTTATTTGGTTCTGTCTTGCGAGAAAATCATTATCTAAAACATGGAAAAATATTATATTACTTATGCCAAGGCATCATTAGAACCACACTAGTTCATTTCTTCATTCAACCAATAAAAATTTATTAAAAGAGCACCTACTATGTAATCGGCCTTGATCTCACAAGTAGGGACAGAAAGAGCAAGACATGATCTCTGACATCAAAGTTCCTCACAGTCTAATAGCAAACAGTAACGACCACAGTTAAGCTGGATAAGTGCCATAATAGTGTAAAGTGCATACATAGGAGTATGAGGAAAGCTAAGTTTTGAACTATGAAGAGTTACTTAGAAAAGTGGTAAGTGGAAGAGGGATCTCCAAGCAGAGAGAAGAGCCTGTTCAAAAGAAATTCATAGAGGCTTGAAAGAAAGTATTATGCATTTGGAATACTGTTGATGTTTCAGTGTGACTGCATCAAAGAATTTTTTTTGAGGTAGAATGGTGGGAGGCAAGGGTAAAGAGGCAGGAAGGGGACTTGGATGTCAGAATCAGTAGTTTGGACTTATCCTTAAGGCTACAAGAAGCCATGAAAAGACTTTAATTAGAAAAGTGATTTGTGTTGTAGCAGTATCACTCTGAAAGCAATGTGGAGAAAGGATCAGAGAGGGGCAACAATACAGTGCAGCCTATAGCAAAATTCATATGAGAAATGTTGAAGGTAGTAGTAGAAGGCATGTTGAGAAGTACATAGAATTTACAGTCAACAGTTGATTTTATGTGGGCCTTGACTGGAGGTGGGGATGCAGCAGATGTTGTTAATATAAGGGGGTAAGTGGTGGTGGATATATTGACCACTTAGTAAATCTGCATGTAAACATTCAAACAGAACAGTAAAAAGAAAAAAGAATCCAAAAAAATGAAGATAGTTTAAGGGGCTTGTGGGACAAAATCAGGCGTACTAACATTCACATCATAGAGGTACCCGAAGGAGAAGAGAGAACATGGAATTGAAAACCAATTTGAAGAAATAATGACAGAAAACTTCCTTAACTTGGTGAAGGAAACAGATATACAAGCCCAGGAAGCACAGAGAGTTCAAAACAAGATGAGCCCAAAGAGGCCCACACCAAGATACATCATAATTAAAATGCCAAAGGTTAAAGATAAAGAGAGAATCTTAAAAGCAGCACAAAAAAGGTAGTTAATTACCTAGAAGGGAGCTGCCGTAAAACTGTCAGCTGATTTCTCAACAGAAACTTTACAGGCCAGAAAGGATTGGCAGGAACTACTCAAAATAATGAAAAGCAAGAACTTACAGCCAAGATTACCCAGCAAATCTATCATTTAGAATTGAAGGACAGATGAAGAGCTTCCCAGACAAGAAAAAGCTAAAGGAGTTCATCACCATCGAACCAGTATTACAAGGAATTTTAGAGGGACCTCTATAAGACGAAAAAAAAAAAGATAAAAAATATGAATAATAAAATGGCAATAGCTGCATATCTACCAATAATTACTTTAAATGTAAATGTATCAAATGCTCCAATCAAAAGACATAGGAGGGTTGAATGTTTTGGTGAATATGGAAATATTGGAGTGAGGTACATATAGTCTGTGACATACCATTTTAAAATTTGCCTGATGAGAAAATGGCCTAGGAGAATTTTCCTGGTGTGTGATTAACCCTGCCTTTTTTTTTTTAAAGATTTTATTGGGGAATTGAGGGAGGGGAACAGCGTTGGGGAATCAGGGAAGGGGAACAGACAAGTTGCTGTCCTTTTGTTCTTCAGTCTAGTTGCGGAAGACGTTGCTTCACTGGCCCATGTTAGTATCGTCATTGCGCTCTTCCCGGATGAGGCAGATCAGGTCGCCAGCCTCTGGATGTCACTCACTGCGGCTATTGGCAGCTCACGCTGGCTGCCAGCCGCTCACACTGGCTGCTGGCCACTCACTGTAGCTTATGGCAGCCGACTGCAGCAGGGGCTGCAGCCCACATTGTCGCTGGGGCTCGCAGCCCAGCTCCAGGCGGAGCTTTGTTAACTGTAGAGGGCAGTGTCACTGGCCCTCATATGTGGGACCCGAACCGGGGCCGCTGGCATCCCAAACCAGCTCTTAACCAATGCACCACTCAGCGGGCCCAACCCTGGCTTTTAAAGAACCACAGGGTAGGCAAGTCCACCTTTGTTCGTGAGGAAAGACTCATTCCAGAACTCTCCACCTGACTAATTAGCTATGGTTAATATCGGTGGCTCTCAAAACTTAGTGTACACAAAAATTCTTTTACAGGAAGATTGTTAAATGGCAGAATCGCTGGAACCGCTCCTTGTAGAGTATGGGGCAGGTAGAGGAAATCTTCATTGTGATCAAACACACCTGGCGATCCAGGGATGTGGGGAAATCAACCTTCAGAATCTGATATTTCCTTCAGTTCTGGCTACATGAATAAAAACTTCAGATCAATGCAGTCCCAAACAAGATTTGCTCATATGGACAAAAGCACCAAGACAGTGGAATGTTGCATTTATTAGAGGGACTCAGCCACAGTCGATCAGTGACCCCAGAAGTACTCTCCCTGTGCAAACTCTGTCTAAAAGTCACTATTTTTTTTGTCTTATCCATGTGATTTTTGAAGTGTGATCTATCTGCAAAGTGAGAAGATATTACGATCCCCATTTTTTTTTTTGAGGGCAGTGTCACTGGCCCCCATATGTGGGATCCAAACCGGGGCCGCTGGCTTCCCAAGCCAGCGCTTAACCACCGCACCACTCGGCCATCCCTAAAAGCCACTACTGAGTCTGAGCCGGAGAGAGAAAAACAAGAACAGGGACTGATGTAGACAGCCCGAGGTTTGGCGATAGAAAGTTAAGGGCGTTCCATTTGGAGCTTGAAGTTCTCTGTTTTCTCTGCGAAGTAGGAGGGTTAAGGTCATCTTCGGTGGGAGAGAGTGCTTAAAGAGCATGTATAAGATAATATAACAGTGGAGAGAGGGTTCTAAGCGGTGTTGAGGGTCCAGCTGAAACTGGTGGTTATGAATTTATAGTGATATGGTTAATATGATAGTGGCTGCAGCAATGAGCAAACAAGTGCTAGCCACCTGAGGCCCTGGGCAGGCGTGGGAGACAGGGCATTGGCAGAGTTCAGTTGAGACCCCTTCTCTAAGTGGCCTGGCAGCAATTGGTAGTAGGGCTGGGAGGTTGAATTTTGAAGTATGCCCTAGTTCCAAAGCACTTCAGTGTCTCCTATGCACTGATGCCATGGTTTCTGATTCTCTGTCTTTCTGGACTCTTCCCTCTCCAGAGCATTCACCCTACTGATTCCTACAGGCCCATCCTTTCTTAGTTGGTACCCTGATTCACATTAGAGAGCAATTTGTCTACCCTCCTTCTTTGCAGGTCGGGTATGTGATTTTTCTCTTTCTTACTTCCATCACAGAATGCCTGGTGGGTTGAATACACAGAGGCCTGCAAAGTGTCTTTGGCCCCCTCTAAAGGATATGAACCCCAAAACCTTGTTTTACTCTTCGTCAGATGAACTTACTGAATCAAGTACATGTTTTTACAGAAGAAAATGGGCTGCAAAACTGGTCATGAACAAGCCTTCTAATTGGGTGCCTATGATGTAATGACACTCATTACAGACATAGGCCAGGCTGTTCTTCACACTGCTTGCATATATAATTATTATTTCCTAGTTGCAAGAATATTCTCCAGAAATGTCCACCTTCTCACCTGATTTGAGTTTTCAGTCTTCAGCACTTTGCCTTCTAACACTTCCTAAACACCCCAGCAGTGTTCAGAAATACCCAATGTCTTCTGTTTCTTCTTCCCCCTCCTGAATTCCTGGATATTTTCTCAATGTGTGTGGGTCACTGCTTTTCCCTTGTATCCACTAAAAAGATCAGACAAGATTCCTATCCTTGTGTGGTTTATATTCTACTGGAAAAGGACAGATCATGCGCACGCACATGCGCACGTGCGCGCGCACACACACACAACCAAATAAACAAGATGATCTCAAAGGCTGATGGATGCTCTGAAGACAATCAGGAGAGCAATGTCATAAAGAGTGAAGTTGCGCTAACCTTAGATTACAATGAGATGACTGCCATGAAGTGAAATGTGGAGCCATGCACCTATCAGGAGGACAAGTTATTCCTGGTAGAAGGAACAGCAAATGCGAGGCCCTGAGGCAAGAATGGGCTTGGAAGACAAGTGAAGCCTCAGGGAAGGGAGCCAGAGAGGTCGAAAGGAAATTAGGAGTTTGACTTTTGCAAGTGGCACAGGAAACCATCAGAGGCTTTTGAGCAAGGAAGCTATGGGATCAGATTTCTATTTTGTAAACATTTCCTGTAGCTTCCGTGTAGAGAGTAGAGTGTCCTATGTTACAGATAACAGAAACCAGTTTTACCCGTTTAGGCAGAAAGGGTTCAGGATTAATAACATCCCATGTTTGGCACCGAAGCCACTTCCCTAACCACTGCCTTCAGGACCACACCACCTCTGCTGAGATCATCACAAACCTTGGTTACAAGACCACACTTTCCCCATATACATAAGCCAAATGGATACCCCATGACTTGCCTTTTGATGCCCACCAAACTGGGAACAGCACCTGGTGACATCTGCTACTGCTCACGCAGAAGAAGAAAAAGCTTCCAAGACCATGCTCACTAGCAAAAATCAAAAAATCACAGAAGCATGGGCTCTGCCTCACTCACCCTTCCAAATTGTGTGCGGGTTCATCTGCTTGACAGAAGTTAGGTCACAAGCGGAACCCAGGTTATGAGGGAGATCTGGAAATATAGTCTTTAGCTTTCCAACCTCTATCATGTAGTAAGGTATGCTGCGATTGGGGTTGGAATGAGGTCAAGTGAGCTAATGTACGATATTTGCCACAGGAGACAAGAAAAGAAGTGGGGAAGCCAGTTAGAGGCTATTATAGCCATCCACCTGACAAATGATGATGATGGCTTGGACTTGAGTGAAAAAAGGTAAAGGTTTGGAAAACTGGTTGGATTTAATATTTTACTTTGAAGTTGGGACTTGTTTGTATGTTGGGTCAGGGTTGATAAAAAGATGTGTGAGTGAACATTTAGACTTTCAACCACCCCTGCCCCAGGCATACCTGAGGATTTTTCTTTTTTTTATTATTTATTTATTTATTTATTTATTTATTTATTTATTTATTTATTTGAGAGGATTTTTTCTTTATGAACCAACCAACAAACCTGGTTTAGGAGAATATAGATATAGATATAGATATAGATATAGATATAGATATAGATATCAGAGCATCACACTGTATTGGAATCGCTTGTTTCATCATCTATATTTCCACCAAATTTTCACTTCCCCAGGAGTAGAGCATGTATCTGTGCATGGTGCAGTGCCTGCCTGGCACATTGCCCCATCTCAATCAATGCTGTTCTAAGAATGGATGAAAGAGACAAGTGAACGAATTCCTAAAAACACACAAACTACCAAAACTGACTCAAAAATAAATAGAAAACCTGAACAGACATATAACAAGTCAACAGATTAAATCGGTAATAAATAACATCCCAACACAGGAAAGCCCAGGACCAACCAAGGAATTCTACCAATCATTTAAAGAATTAACACTAATCTTTCTCAAACTCTTCCCAAAAGAGTAGGGAGCACTACCTAATTAATTCTATGAGGTGAGCATTATCCTGATACCAAAGCCAGACAAGAAAAGGAAACCATAGGCCAATATCCCTTATGGACACAGGTGCAAAAGCCTTTAACAAAATACTAGCAAACTGAACCCAGCAGCACATTGAAAGGAACATGCATCATGACCAACTGGAATTTATCTCAGGTATTCAAGGCTGGTGATTCTTCAGTAACTTAAATGTAGAATGACCATATGACCCATCAATTCCACCACTAGGTATGTATTCAAGAAAATTGAAAACAGATGTTTTCTTTCACAAGGTGAAGACTTATACATGAATATTTATAACAGGACTTTTCGCACTAACCAAAAGGTGGATACCACCCAAAAGTCCATGAACTGATGAATGGATAAACAGGATGGAGTATAACTATACAATGGAATATTATTCAGCTTTGAAAAGGAATGAGGTACTGACACATGCTACAACATGGATGAACCTTAAAAACATTATACTAAATAAAAGTAGCTAATCACAAAATACTTCATAGCATATGACTCTGTTTATGTGAAATGTCCAGAATAGACAGATCCATAGAATCAGAAATCAGTCTAGTAATTGACGGGGCCCAGGGGAAGGAGGAATGGGAAGTGACCGTTAATGGCTATGAGGTCTCCTTTGGGAGGGATGAAAAATTTTTGTAACTAGGTAGAAGGATGATTGCACAACACTGTGACTATCCTAAAATCCATTGACTCATACACTTGAAAAGAGTGAGTTGTGTGGTATGTCAATTATATCTTAATAAAACTATTTTTAAAAATAGAAAGAAAAGGGCCAGCCGAGTGGCGCATTGGTTAAGAGCTGGTTTGGGGATGCCAGCGGCCCCGGTTCGGATCCCACATATGAGGGCCAGTGACACTGCCCTCTACAGCTAACAACAGCTCCACCTGGAGCTGGGCTGTGCGAGCCCCGGTGACGGTGTGGGTTGCAGCCCCTGCTGCAGTGGGCTGCTATAGGCTACAGTGAGTGGCCGGCAGCCAGTGAGAGCGGCTGGCAGCCAGTGTGAGCAGCCAATAGCTGCGGTGAGCAACCATCCAGAGGCCAGCGACAGATCTGCCTCATCCGGGAAGAGCGCAATGATGATACCAACATGGGCCAGTGAAGCAACGTCCTCCGCAACTAGACTGAAGAACAAAAAGACAGCAACTTGTCTGTTCCCTTTCCCCGATTCCCCAATGCTGTTTCCCTCCCCCAATTCCCCAATAAAATCTTTAAAAAAATATAGAAAGAAAAGAATGAATAAAGAAATATCATCTTGAGTCCATCTATTCAGTTGCCTAGTGAATCTCTCTGTATGAAGGGACCCTTATGACTTCTTGCTCATCGCCAGTGTTGCTGGGTCGGGCTGCATCAGTATGTATTGTGAAATCCTTTGGGTTGTCAGAACCTGGAATTCAATTCCAAGTGAGTGGCACTGGATCTAGGCTTACTCAACTCAAACCAAGAAGCACTATGTCGGGCTGAATTTCTCCTTTGCTCTACAGGGACCCGTTTGGTCTTTTTAAGTGCACTCTACCTCATTATAACAAAACAGAAACATGAAGAAATCCTGTATTTTTCCCGTGTGCTTCATTGGGAACCAACGCCATGTCCACATTGATATCTGAGATGAAGCCACTGACAATATAGGATACAAATGCTAAGCTGCTGCTGTAGACACTGCCCTGGAAATGCTTCCAGAAAGTAAAAGGGAAGCATCAGTGAGCTCTACGTGGACTGAGAGCCTTGAACAAAACCATTTTGAAACATTTAAATTGTACAGTGACAATAAAACACCAAGTGAAATCATTAGGAATTCCAGAGTAAGATGACAACTGTCATGTGACTCAGGTTTTTGACAGCCCTAATGGATAAGCCAGCAACGGTGTTCCAGGTCCCCCCAAACAAATCTGTGATGAGCAGTCAGTTGCTTTGTAAATTGCCACATCTCAATTAAGAAGATAAATTAGTAGTTTAAAAATGAACAGTGAGGGCCTGCCCAGTGGCGCGGTAGTTAAGCGCTGGCTTGGGAAGCCAGTGGCCCCGGTTCGGGTCCCACATATGAGGGCCAGTGACACTGCCCTCAAAAAACAAAACAAAACAGGGCCGGCCGAGTGGCGCATTGGTTAAGCGCTGGTTTTGGGATGCCAGCGGCCCCGGTTCGGATCCCACATGAGGGCCAGTGACACTGCCCTCTACAGCTAACAACAGCTCCACCTGGAGCTGGGCTGTGCGAGCCCCGGTGATGGTGTGGGCTGCAGCCCCTGCTGCAGTGGGCTGCCATAGGCTACAGTGAGTGGCCCACAGCCAGCGTGAGCGGCTGGCAGCCAAGCATGAGCTGCCAATAGCCGCGGTGAGCGACATCCAGAGGCCAGCGACCGATCTGCCTCATCCGGGAAAAGCGCAATGACGATACCAACAGTGAAGCAACATCCTCCGCAACTAAACTGAAGAACAAAAAGACAGCAACTTGTCTGTTCCCCTTCCCCGATTCCCCAACGCTGTTCCCCTCCGCCAATTCCCCAATAAAATCTTTAAAAAAAAAAAAAAAAAAAAAAACAAAACAAAAAAAAAAATGAACGGTGATTCACTGAGCTTAGTAATTTGTTACCTGAGGCTCTAAACTCTTCCTAGAGTCTGATATGTGTAGGAAAGGCCTTTTCTTATCCCCTGAGCTCCAGGAGCTTTAGGCTGGGGCAGACATATTTGGGACACATCCCAGGCACTGGCTTTCCCTGGCCTACATTCTGCCACCCTTCTATACATCTGGGCCTGACCCCTTCCAGAGTCACAAAGCTCATCCCAGGAACTATGGATAAGGTCAGCCTGCTCCACGTTTTTCCTTTTTTTCATCTCACTTGCCCTACTGGCTAGCCAGCAAGTGGCCACCTAACTCTAAAGATCTTCCATTCTGGCACATTGAACATGTTTTAGGTATTTTCCACATATTCATTCATTCTACTCTATGGGAAGTCCTATTAACCCACTTTAGAGATGAGGAAAGTGAGACACAGAGAAGTTAGGTATCTTGCTTAAGATCACACAGTCAGTGAGTGTCAGAGCTGGGATTCAAACCCAGGCAGTCTGGCTTCACAGCACAAGCTCTGACCTCCATCTTATGCTCCCCACTCCTGGCTGTGAAACAGTACCTAGCGTACAGAGCTGTTGTAAGTACTAAATTATTATTATTAGTCCTCTGGAACAGGGTGGCCATTTTCTGTCTAGTGGGCTGGGATTGAGAGTACATTTTGCAAATTAAGTTTCAGACACAGTCTGGAACAAGCATTTCCATTTATTTTAATAAACTTAAATGAACCTAAAGTGAAGTTCTGCATAAACAAAGTTTCAAAATATTTTTATTGGAAAGAAGCTCTCTTAACATGTTAATAGTTAATGGAACACAAGAAGGGTCATTTTGACTTTATTTCCAAAGCTGACTCCTAAGTAGTATCTACGGGTTCACAGAAAAGCTTTCAAAGACCAAATAACTTGTGGAATAATGTTATGCACTTTAATATGTGCACACCCTGTTCTAAAAGCCTTTTGTCCCACTTTAGCAGTATCGATGTTAGCAAGCATAGCTTTGGTGGCTGTTTGTCCACTAAGCCATGTTGGCCCTTCATGTTCCATCTCAACTCAATAGGCACCACACGAAAGAAATGTCTAGAGGAACCAATTCACTGTAACAGGCAATGTTCCCATAAACAACATCAGGAACATGACAGCTGTCAGAAGCACTGCAGTGGGTTGCTGTGATCTTGTTTTATGGAAATGCATGCCACCCAAATAAATGCTATGCTCACCTCTGGCTTCTATGCTCTGTAAATTCAAGGGATTAAATAAATGCAATATGCCCACATCCCAAAGAGCAAGCTAGAGAATGGCTCAATTCTTAAAAAACCCATAATCCCCAAGAACAAACCAAAGGCTTAAGCTAGTCAAGCTCAGACACCAAGAAATGAATCAATAAATAGTTTAAGCAATATTTCCCATGGGTTTGGCATTTCTAAAGGAGAGAAAAGGGTGCCAGGGGAGCAAATGTGGCTTCTTTTTGATTAATTAAGAACACTTAGGCAACAGTCAGTGGAATCGATCATTTGTAACCTGAGTTTTTTCCCCCACTCAGACATCTACGTTGTCAATTAGTACCGAAAATAGCTTATGTAATTTGTGCTTTAGGATGCAGGGTGTTAAAATTACTTTTTTTTTTCAGTACAACCCACACAAATCTTGATTGGGTGTATTTGTTTATTCGTTAAATGACATAGGGATTCAGGAGTGAAAGCATGGTGGGCAAAAAAAAAAAAAGAGTTTGTTTTTAAAATGAGAAGAGCCACGAAGAGAATGCAGCTAATGATGAGAGAAATGAGGCTCGCAGACTTTTAAGGGGAATAAGCCATGCACACACAGAGCTCTAAGAAAAAGCACTGTATGACCAGGACAGAAAGACAGCACACAGTGAACACACAGCCAGAATCTGCACAGCTGGCTTTGGGGAGAAGGCTAGATGGCCTTGTACTTAAAAGATAGATTGGATTTTGACAGATGAAGGTGACAAACTGAATATCCACAAGAGAGGGGGTTGCTCAGGGAAAGGCAGGTGACACCTTAGGGCGGAAGCTGGGTGTGCATAACAGGAAGTGGGGGACAACTACAAGGGTAGGTTGGAATCAGATAGAAAATGGCTTGAATGCAGAATGGATTAAAGAGGGAGCAAACAGCAAAAGGGAAAAGCAATTAAAAGACTATCACAAGAGTCGAAGTCAGGCACGAAGGCCAGAGCTGGGAACAGGAGCTGTGGTGCAAGGCGGACGCGGTGGGGGAAAGCATCATGGAGATAGTCTCGAAGGTAGATTGAAAAAGATATGGTGAGGGCCGGCCGAGTGGCGCGGTGGTTAAGCACTGGCCTGGGAAGCCAGCGGCCCCGGTTCGGGTCCCACATATGAGGGCCAGTGACACTGCCCTCAAAAAAAAAAAAAGATATGGTGAGCCACACGGACAAGCCAAGATAATCAGGAAACACTCTTTCTCCCTGTAGCTCCTGCAATACTCTCTTTCCAACAGGAGTCAATTGTAATAAAACTGCAAGAGAGTAAATGAGAGATTAGTATGGAAAGCCCCAGTTGACTGAGTCAAGGAATAAAATGAACATGCAGTCACTTCGGGGACTTATTTGATTATTGGAAGGAAATGTAGTGCTGAGGCAGTAGTACAAGTCTCCCCCCACCAAACCAAACAAAACCCACTGCTGCACATACACAGGCCACTGGATGGCATGTACTCTCACCCTCAGGGCAATGGCTCCAGAAAAAAGAACCCATCTGCGCATGAGCACTTTCCTATTAGTCAAGTAGTTTCAGTAACTACCTTTGTGTATGCATTTCTATTGCTTGGGATTCTTAGAATTATAAAACTCAAGCCTGGGGCCGGCCGAGTGGCGCATTGGGTAAGCGCTGGTTTTGGGATGCCAGCGGCCCCGGTTCGGATCCCACATGAGGGCCAGTGACACTGCCCTCTACAGCTAACAACAGCTCCACCTGGAGCTGGGCTGTGCGAGCCCCGGTGATGGTGTGGGCTGCAGCCCCTGCTGCAGTGGGCTGCCATAGGCTACAGTGAGTGGCCCACAGCCAGCGTGAGCGGCTGGCAGCCAAGCGTGAGCTGCCAATGGCCGCGGTGAGCGACATCCAGAGGCCAGCGACCGATCTGCCTCATCCGGGAAGAGCGCAGTGACGATACCAACAGTGAAGCAACATCCTCCGCAACTAGACTGAGGAACAAAAGGACAGCAACTTGTCTGTTCCCCTTCCCCGATTCCCCAACGCTGTTCCCCTCTGCCAATTCCCCAATAAAATCTTTAAAAAAAAAAAAAAAAAAAACTCAAGCCTGGAAAGGACCTCAACTGTCAGCCATTAGTATTCTCTCCATAATATTGCCACAAAGTGGTCATGTAGTCTGTCCTTGAACACCTCTGGTGATGGGCAGCTCAATCCATCTTCTGCTTTCTCTGAATGTTGTTTGTCTTTTATCCACTCTTCCCAACAATTACTGTGTTAGCAAGTACTCTGGGTGCCTTGCTACCTTGATCTCACTTAATCCCTACTTAATCGTCCAATCTTACAGATGAAAAAACTGAGGATCAGATAGAGAAAGTGCTTGTTCAAGGTCATACAGATGGTGAGTGGCAGAGCTGGGATATCGGAGCCCCTAAATCTATCTGACTTTTATGCGCCCTCCCTTAGAATTAAGTCTAATCCAAAATCCATCCGCCTGTAAATCCCACCCACCGATAAGAGTTATAACATCCCTTCTTGGGAAGAGGGTGCCCTCTTTGAGAAACAGAGATACAAATCTGGATCCCGTTCATCAAAGTGAAAGCCAAACAAGGCCACAGAGCAAAACCTGACTCATTAACATGTGGCACTTAGGACTCTGTTCTCCCAGGAGCCACCTTTGAGGCCTCTAACCAATACATGTGATGGCCACTTCCAAGTGCTCATCCTCCATGAACTCCCCAAGTTTGGGAAATTTTCTCCTGTCTTTATTGCTGGGATGCTTCATTCAACAGACATCTCTTGAGTGCTCACTATAAGGCAGGACTGGTTTCCTGGTAGCCACAAGGTGAGTCAGAAACAGTCCTCAGACTACAGGAGCTCCCAGTTCATCAAGGAAGCGAGATGAGAGGCAATAATGACAATACAGGAGCAAAGTGCTCTTCTAGTGGACTGTCAATGTACCCTTGGAGCATGAAGGAAGGAGTCACTCTCTCTGCCTGGCCAGTTGGGGAAAGCTTCACAACAGCTGGGCAGAGTCTTAACGTATGAGTTGTAATGGGCAGAGAAGTGGGAGATCATAGATTCAAACTTACTCAACATGAACACTTAGGCACCTAATAGTCAAAGCAAACTTCTAACGTTCAAAACCAAATCTTTGGCTTCCTATGTACCTTAAGCTCTTCCCAGAATCTTACACAGCTCTATAAATGGCAAGTCCATTATCCCAGCGGGTCAGGCCAAAACTCTTAGAGTCCTTTTTGACTTCCTCTTTTTTTCGCATCCTATATCCAATCTGTCAGGGAATCCTTTTGGTTCTACCTTGAAAAGATATCCAGAATCTGTCTACTTCTCACCACTTCCATTGCTTCTATACTGGTGTGAGCCTATCATCTGCCTCTTGAGTGACTGCAGTAGCTTCCTGGCTGGCTTCCCTGCTTCTGTCCTTGCCCTCCACAGCCTATTTCCCATACAGTGTTTGGAGTGATCCCTCTAAAATATAATTATGATCATTTCACTCCTGAAGTCTGCCACTGGCTCCCCAGCTCAGTCCATGTAAAAGTCAAAGTTCTTATAATGGTTTTACAGGGCCTACATAATCTGTCTTATCTGATTCCACTCATCCCTTCAGCCTCACTGGCTTTCTACTTCTTCTTTAAGTCCACAAATCATGTTTCTACCTTCAGGCCTTTCTCTTTACTGTTCTCTTACCTGGGGTCCTCTTACCCCAGATGTCTTCCTGACTTGCACTCTCTTTTCTTTCAGGGTTTTTTGGTTCAAATGCCACCTTCATAATGAACCCTTCCCTCATCATCTTATTTAAAATATCATCCTCATCCTCCAATCACCACCATCCCATTTATTCAGCAATCTCTACCCCCACTTCCCTGCTTTATTTTTCTGTGTTGCACTTACAATCATCTAACAGATAAGGTATTTTACTCATTTCACATGTGTGTTGTCTGCCTTCCCCTCTTAGAATGTAAGCTCTATAATGGCATAGATTTTTGACTGTTTTTTGTTTTTCCCACTATGATGTCCCAGTTCTCAGAAAAGTACTTGGCATATAATGGGTACCCAATAGTAGGGTATGGATGGATGGATACAAGGGTGGAAAGATAGAAGGAAATGACATAGATGACTTCCAGGTCACTATCAGCTCACAACTAAATATCAGTTCATGGAGATTAAGACTACTCAGAAAAGGACCATATTTTCAGGGGACTAGGATGGTCTTGAAATATTTTGGATTCAAGCTACCTATGAAACATGCAGAAGGAATTGTCCATGGGCCTTTATAATAGTTGTACAGGTATTGGGAGGAGTGCTGGATAAGGGGTGTATTCATCAAGATAGGCTAGGCTTTGCTGAAATAAGCCCCCAATTTCAGCAGCTCAGCATAATCAAAGCTTGATGTTGAGCTCACACAAGATGAAGTGCAATTCATCAGCTCTCTCTTCCACCTGAGGACTCAGGGTCCATGTTCCCTCTGTTTCTGATGTCGCCATTTTAACATCTGCCTTTCAGCCTCACCAGGGTAAGGAAAGAGAAAGCTTGTGGATTGTACACTGCCTCTGAAATTCCACATTGCGGAAATGGTATGTACCACTGATGTTTGCATTACATGATCTGGAGCGAGTTACACAGCCCCAGGTAAATGAAAGGGGGCTGGGGAGTGCTGGCAGCATGTGGAACACTTGGAGAGCACTGCCGACGCTGTCTCAGAGATCATGGAGAAAAGGGCTGTTTTGAGCAATTTGGGGGGAAATACAAGTGTGGCTGAAAGAGTTGCTGACAGATTAAATGTCTTATTATATGAATTATTGCTGTTATCACAAATGTAGATGATACTGAGATCAGAAGACTGTCTGAAAGAAAACCCCCTGGTCTGGTAGAGCTTAACCTGAGAGAGGAGCAGAGATAACACGGCTCCTAATACAGGCGTGCAATAATTAGGAGCCGAATATGGAGGGTGAAGAGAGTGGAACTGAAAAGGAATTGAGGACTGGTTCAAGACTAGCGCAGGCCCCCTGACACTCAGTGGGGCTTTGGGAGTCACATAAGAAAGGAGTCCCTCTCACTAGGGGCATCTCATATGGCCACACAGGCTGCGCTCTACACAATTCCCCGAGCTACCCATTCACCATGGGTACAGGAGCCCTGCTTCTCAACCCCTGGAAACAGGAGCAGGGGTGTCCAAGGCCCCCTGCAGCAGCCCTGCTGAGAGGCAGAGTAGCTAATGGCAACTAGGACCCCAGTATAGAACTGGAGGTCCATTCATTTGTGCACTAAACCTCCTTCCCCCCCTCTGTTTCATTGAGCTGCTAAAGAAAATTCTTTTCATAAATGTCAGTATGGTTCGCATGGATTCAGGGAAACAATTAGATAAATAGAAAGGGTGAGTCCACAATTAGACCAAGAGAGCTGAGGACACCTGGTGGCGAGCAGTGGTAATGACAGCAGTCTTTCCAGATGGAGATTATGAGAAACCTGATGGGGCTGAGTGAACACAGGAGGTAAAACCCCAGAGCTAGGAAATTGGGATGGACAGGGATTCCCTTCTGTCAGGATTGTCCCATCAACAAGTAGACATTATTATCACCCCATATTTCAGATGAGAGAACTAATCCCTCTCTCAGTAACATTTGGTCAAAATTGGTGTTGACCCATTACGTGCCACAAATGAAGGTAGGTTTACGTCTTCACTCTTGGATGACTTTCTGATTGGCTTGGGGTTAAGCAACAGAGAAAGCTTTACCTCACAATACCTTCTCTTGGAAAAAGGGCTTTTAGGGAGGTGGGGTTCAGAGGGTATATAAGAATGTTTGTCCCTCAAACACAAGAAATGCATGAAGGAGTTGAATCAAAACCACTTGAAATTCCTCTTCAAAGATGTTATAAATAGATATTTTTTTAGGGGCAGGAGACCACAGAAACTCTGGTGCTCCTATATGGCCATTTCTGACAGGGGGCCATTGAGTCAGTCAGTATACAAACAGCCTTAGTAACAAGTCAGGAGTTCACGCTCTCAAAGTACAGTTCACTGCATGTTTGGCTGTTTGTCACAAATATAACATTGCGTCATCGGAAAAGTCATGACGCATTTTTGCAGCGAAAAACATAGAAAACATATGTCAAGACTTTTCCAACAACCCAATATAAACCCCTGCAGGAATTTAACTGCAGTCCAGCATTAGATAGCCCAGTGAGTGAATGCACATGGTTAAGTCTGAAGGGAGCAGTAAAACAGCCTTGGAAACACAGAATTATTGATTTTGTATACTTTTCCTTAGAAACAGAGGGAAAGTTTGTGGGGGGTGGGGTGGGGGGGAAGAGGTAAGCAAAAGGAAGGCTTTCTACAAAGACTCACTTTTCTTCTGCTTTCTTTTGGAAAGTTTTAAATAAGCACATTTCTCCAGCCTTAGACCTCAGCTGCAACTAGCATTTCAGACCCGTGGAGAGAATTTGCCTCTTTCATGGCCCATGAGACGAGGGAAACATACTCATAGGAAGATGGCTTTCCGAGCATGACAACTGGGAAGGGCTCCTACATATCAGATTGCTCTACTAATCGAATGTTTAACAACTATATTTGATTTTATTTATTTATTTTTAAATTAGTTTCAGGTGTACAACACGGTGCAATAGTTATACTTTTTACCCCTCAAAGTGACAACCCTCCTTCCCCAATTTTCCACCCCACTCCTCCCCCTATATTTTATTAATCGGGAATGAAACGGATGACATCTTTATTATATTGTCTTTCATGGAAAAATTGAGTAAAAGGCATTGTAAAGGC
Organism: Aselliscus stoliczkanus; assembly: GCA_033961575.1. NCBI lineage: Eukaryota > Metazoa > Chordata > Mammalia > Chiroptera > Hipposideridae > Aselliscus > Aselliscus stoliczkanus. The sequence goes on along the minus strand of CM066737.1, from coordinate 7,849,571 downwards.
TGGGATCTAACTCCCATCCCTTTGTCTCAATCTCTCCTGTTTTGGGCCCTCAAATCGGGACCTCATTATCTCTAAACTGGACCTTTATCATCGTTTTCTTTGTTTCTGATTTTCCACACTATGTTGTCTCTGGGTGTGGAATTATTTTTATTTATCCTATGTAAGACTCATTGGGCTTCTGAAACCTATGGATTCAAATTTTCAGCCATCATCTTCCCCATTTCTCTCACCTCTCTTTCTGGGACTTCACTTAAATGTATGTTAGACTTTCTCACTCTATTCCTTGTCTCTCTTCCCTTTTTTACTATTTTTTTTCCACAAAATTTGTTTTTCCAGGCAGAATTGTGGACCATATCTTGCGATTTATCTTTCAACTCAATAACCCTTCAGTTATATTTTGCCTTCTGTTAAACCTATCCATCTATTAAATTCTCAATTTTCGTTATTATATTTTTTTAGTTCTAGCTCTATTTGATTCCTTTTCAAATTGGCTATCTCACATTTTCTGTTCCCTGAAGGCATTTTCAAGCTTTTTTTCTTTTTTGAAGTATGGTAAACCTTAGTGATTATATATAGTCTGTGTCTCATAATTCTGATATCTGAAATCTTTATGAATTTGTTTCTATCAACTATTTTTGTTTTCTGCTAGCTGTAACTCCCAATGTAGTTTTCCTTGTATGCTTATTTATTTTTTACTATATGCTGACATATTATTGAAAAAATTATTTGTAAGAATGGTTTCCAGCCTAGGATGACAGCACCTTCCTGTAGAGAGTATGTTCAATTTGTTGCTGACAAATGGGTGGTGACACTACCTGACCAAGGCCACTTTAATCCAAATTCAGGGCTTCAGGTTTCTGGGACCACCCAGATGATGGGTATCGAGGCTGCAATTCGATGGAAGGGCTGGTTACTTCTGGTTCATCATTTTCCTGAATGTAACTACTCAGGGTCTCAGCTTAAGGCAGCAGAGGGCTTATCAAATCTGTCACCTATTTGGGCGTTAGGCTTCAACATTTGTCCTCTTTGCTCTTGAGGTAACCAAAACCAGAGCTCAGTTTCACAACTATCTTCTGCTTCATCAAATGCCCTCCGGGCAAAAGTGGCTTCTAGTGCTGGACTTCCCTTTCTGGGTTTTCATCTTCCAGCTTTTGACCTCATTATTTTATTTTTTCAGCTTTATTGAGATATTATTGATATATAACAAATGTAAGTTTAAAGTGTACAACGTGATGATTTGATACACGTATATTTTGTGAAATGAAATGATTATTGCGATAAGGTTAGTTAAATCTCCATCTGCACGCATAATACTTTTTGTGTGTATGTGGCAATAACTTTTAAGATCTACTGTCTTAACAACTTCCAAATGTATTATACAGTATTGTTAATTATAGTCACCATGCTGTACATTAGATTCCCCAGAACTTATTCATCTTATAGCTGAAAGTGTGTCCCATTGACTAGCATCTCCCCATCTCGCCCACCCACCCCCAACCCCTGCCAACCACCATTCTACTCTCTATTTCTTTGACTTCAGCTTTTGTAGATTCCACATATAAGTGAGAACATACAACATTTGTCTTTCTCTGTCTGACTTCTTGCACTTAACATAATGGCCTCAAGGTCCATCCATGTTGTTGCAAATGACAGGGTTTCCTTCTCCTTTATGGCTGAATACTATTCCATTGTATACATGTACCACATCCTGCTTATCGATTCATCCACTGATGGACACTTAGGTTGTTTTTATGCCCAGGCTATTGTAAATAATGCTGCAACTTATGGTTGACTCTAAAATAAAAAATCGAGTTTCTCAGTTTGGGCAATTAAGTACAAAACTCTCATTCTGGCTTCATTTATTGATGGTGCACTGTGTGTGTGGTACTCACTAGCTGAGCTTCTACCTAATCCCTTGCCTCTTACCTCTCTTACTTCTTGGTTTACTCCAGATTTACCCAACACTCCAGCCATATTGGAACATTCACTGTCACGTGGCAGACTTGGGTCCAGAACACAGTTGGGCTAACTTCTAGGTCAATGCGCTTTCCCCTACACGGTGATCCTATATTCATGTTTAAGTCCATTCAATCTAGATGCTTACGGATAGTCTAATAAATTAACTAGCCAAATCAGAACAAGTACAAATGATAGTGGCATTTTTGCATTTCGTGTTGCTTTTTCGACCATTTGTCTTGTGAGCTAGAAATTTCAACTAAGCGTTATCTCTAGGGAGAGTAGACATGGGGAAGGGCCCTCTGGGATGTAAGGTCTGGAAGTGAAATCATCATCATCATCATCATCATCATCAACTTTTTGGCAATCTTCATAGTCAAAAAGTCACCTAGGAGTAAAACTTTAAGCTTCAGGCATGTTTTCCCTGATAAATGAGGGACTGACTGCCTATGGAATTTGATTCCAGGGTTCTGGGAACATCTCACATCTAAATACATCTACTGCCACCTGCTGGCGATTGCCTGAACTTCCAGTCAAAGCTGAATCACACTAAAAAAACGTAACGGTTTTTTGAAAATAGGCAAACCTGGAAATGGGAATTCTAGTTTGGGTTTCTACTGTTATGTGATCTTTTTGTATGTGGCTAATCCATTTCCCTTCTCTGGACCTCAGTTTCCCCATATTACAATCCAGCTTGTTGGACAAAATGACCTAGAATGGCCCTTCCACTTTTATTAAGCAAGGATTGTCTGTACAAGGATGTCTGGGTGACCATGAACAATGGGGACAGAACTAATGGCAATAAGGGTGGGTCGATTGATACACTCCTGTATATGATAGTCAGTGACATATAGGTCCCACCATCCTTTTTTATTTCTGCATTCATGTGGAAAGGAGAGCATTTACTGTAATGGCAAGGGAAAGTCAGGGAAAAGGAAGTGCAAGGATACTCTGCTTGTTAAAACAAAGCAGAGGACTATGAGACAATGTTTTAAAGTTTGATTCTAAAATGGTTAAGAAAGTGGAGATAAAAAAGTTAAACCCTTAGTTGTGGGAAACCTTGGCCAACCAGGCAACTTAATCTCTGCTGGGCACAAGCAGCCCCAACTCACTTCACCAAATGCTGAGGGAAAGGGGAACGGGGCTGTATTTCTGTGTGAATGTTCTAGCTAACCAAAAATGAACTTGAAATCCATTTTCATTGCAACCCTTCTCAGTGGCATGCCTTAGGGGGTTCAGCACTTGTGAACATGACTGAGATCTATTTGTCGACTGCCCTTCTAGCCCATTAACTTGCTTTGTTATGGATCTGAGATGGAGAGGAGAGAGGGACTGGGTGGAGATTTTTCCTTATCCTCTGAGATCCTTCTGTTTCATCGGACAGTGTTTGAGGTGGTGGAAAGAATAAAGAATAAGAGCCCTCCAGTCAAAATTCCAGGTTTTTCCCCACATGATGGGCCAGAATAAGTGGAGTAGCTGTAACTCCCTTGAACATCTGAAACACTGGCCTTTGCGTTCCATGGTGTCAGCCATGGACCCTCCCGTCAACTCTGCATGCGCTGGCAGTGGGACAGATCACAACGCAGGGTGATCCCCGTTGGTGAACCCTTCCAGTTCTCTGAGCTTTATCCCAGGGACCCAAACTTGGGGCCTAGAGCACTCTGGGAAATTAAAGTCTTCAAGAAACTCTTGGGCTCCTGGATCGCAGTGCCCCTGGGGCACTCTTGCTATGTCCAGAGCTGTCAGAAAACCCACTGGCGATCCCCGTCCACTCCGCCCAGAGGCAAGGCACGTGGGTTTACTGGAGGGCCACGGGTTTGGGGATGAGCAGCAGTCAGATACCTCCTGATCCCCAAATGTGTCCAGCTCTTTAAATACACAGATTCAGCCAGCGCAGTCAAATCACTCCATTCCCTTCACCACACACACACACACACAAAACCTCTCGAGCACATGCTTTTCCAAGAGAAACACACATTTTACATATTTGCGGAGAGGAAAAGCAGGACCTAACTGGTGCCCCTAGCCGCGGATCGGTGCCCAGCCCTCCAGCAGCTGGCTCCCCTCCCTTGCCCCTCCCCTTCCCCCTCTCCGGGTCCGGCCCCACCCCCGTCTGTCTGAGGCTGGCCTGGGGACGACTGCAGAACCCTGAAGGGGCGGGGGGGGGGGGGGCCGGGCGGCGCGCTGGCTGCGGGGCGGAGGCAAGAGTACGCGCCTTTTTGTGTGCTCCTGGCACCTGCCCGATTGGTTCGGCCGGCGCTGCCGTCGGAGTGGGCGGAGCCAGCCGAACGAGCCGCTCAGTGCCCAGTCGCCACCAGGAGCGGCCGCAGACGGAGCGCACCATCGCAGCTGCCGGGCGTGCTGCGTCGGGCACAGCTGCGGGGGCTGCTCCTCCCGCGCCCCCGGCTCCCCTTCCTCTCTCCACTGTCTCCTTGGAAGCGACTCCTGGGGACCCCCGAGCTGCCCCTTGCCCTGCACTGCCCCGACCCCGTCCCTTTCCCCCCGCCGGCGGTCGGCCGTCCCTCGTGCCCTCCGGCCGGCAGAGCCCCGCGGCCATGGGCATCCGAGGGATGCTGCGAGCCGCCGTGCTTCTGCTGCTCATCAGGACCTGGCTCTCAGAGGGCAACGACGCCAGTCCCATCCCGAAATTCCACTTCGGGGTCTCCTCTCCTGTGCCCGAAGTCGTCCAGAACGTCTTCAACTGGTAAGCAGGCGCGGCCGGAGTGGGCAGGGCGAGGACCAAGGCGGGGGGGGGGGGCGACCTCAGGCCTCTTGGACGGAGCGGGCTTGGGGAGACTTGGACCCGGGCTTGCCGGGCCCTGCCGCTCGGGCCCTACCTGCTGCTACTTGGAGGGAAGTGGGTAGAAGCCGGGGGGGGTGACTGGTTGAAAGAGCCCTGTGCTAAAACCCACCTGTTACTGTGGCGCCTGAGAGCTCTGCGTGTGCCCAAACTGCAGCCCCCGGGGGTGGGGAGAGGATGCCCTCACCCCAGGGTTTGCCATCCATCCCCAGGGACTAGGACCCTCGTCAGCTTTTCCCAGTCATGTCCTTTGACACCTGTGAGATTGGGGTGGCGATGGTCCAGGGCAATTGTGAAAACACAGACAGTAGAGACACCTGTTTGAGTCCGCATGTTAGTCTGTTCCCTGAGGCACGCGCGTGTGTGTTCGTGCGTGTGCATGTTGAGCGGTGAGGACCTTTTCCGATGCCACAGATAGAATTATTGAACTAAATCGAAGCCCAGACAGTGCGATCGGTGGCTGTATAACTGGATCACCCCGTGGCCTGAAATAGGCGCGCTTTTGTCTGGGAACACATTTAAAGATTCAGGTATTCTTCTGTGTTTGATATCAAGTTTGTCCGGGTCTGCAAATAACCGAAGAGATGCTAAACAATCAGCCTTTACATGTAGATCACACAGAAATGTGTATTTGTGGTGGCCTGGGAACCTGAGCACTAACATATGGGTAATATGTGGCCCTAAACAGGTGGGATTGCATTGCCTTAATAATGGGGAATCATGTATGTGCACACTTTGAAATGATGTAAAATGAAATTTTGTCATTAAAGATGATGGGAAATAATTTTTTAAATGGCAAACCAGAAATGAATACGTATTCAGAGAAAAGGGGGAGGGGGTAGTTGGGCAAGGTTCCAGCAGACAGCTCTGCAGTGGCCTCAACCCCAACCCAGCATACCAGACTGCGCTAGTGAACAACACACACACACACACACACACACACACACACACACACACCCTGAGATTTACAGGGGCTATCTTCTCCTGGTCATTGTGTCAAAGATTCTAAGACTAACAGTGATCCCCAGGGGCTGTTCTAACTCAAAAGCCCCTTTGGGGGAAAACAGACCCACTGAAGAACTAGGTGAATTGGGTGAGCACATTAGACACTTCTGGAAAGGCCAGCTATGCTGGGCTAAGCTGGGTCCACTTACATGTGCTCACCCAAGACACGTCTAGGCTAGAAACAGACTTAGCCAGAGGGATGCCTGCTCCCAGAATATGACCCTTTGAGGACAACCCTGAATCCCAAGAATCTGAAATGGTTTGGCTGGGTGAGGGTCATAAATCTCTGCTACATGCGCCATGCTCTCTCTCTGCGTCATATGCCACATGCCAAGTCTTAAAACAGAGGTGTACAAAAAGAAGGTTAACATAGACGTGACAACAAAATGCCCTCGCTCAGGTAGGGGAAATGTGACTGAGCTGGAGAAGGTAGACGGTTGGCTCAGCTCAGGTGGGCACTGAACATAGAAGACGGCCTTTCCTGGGGCAATCAGGTGCCCCTGGAAGGAGGATCCCCACCAACCCAGAAAGCAGCATGCAAGTGAGGCTCCTTAGGGGGTTGAAGTAATGTATTTATCTGAGGGCTTGCACCTGCCCACTCCCTCCCCTCTCCACCTCCCCTTCTGCCTCCCTTGTTCCCCACCCCCAATCCTGCCTGGTAACCAGGATCCAGTCATTGTGCCCTACCCTCTGGATAAAAGCTAAGGAGGGGGAGGGGGAAATAGGAGTCTGCGTCACTGCTGCGCTTCTGGCTGACTCACTGTGGGGAGGGAGGGGGAGCGGGGAGAGACGTGTACATGTATGACTGTACATGTCTGCGTGTGTGCAGGAGAAGGGAAGGCCCTGGCAAGTTGACGCCTGGTGTGCTCTTTGTTGTTTGTTCTCTGAGAGGCAACGTGGCATTTACTAATGACTTCTCTGTTTTAGCAAAAATTGTGCAAATGAAGCTGTGGTTCACAAGATTTTGGACAGGGTGCTGTTGCAATATGATGCCCGTCTGAGACCAAATTTTGGAGGTAAGACACGTCCAGACACTAGAGGCCTACATATAGGTGGAATAGTGTTGAGGTACAATAAGCCAGCCCATCCAGTAAGCTGACCAGTGGCACTCCCCAGCTCCACACTTCTGCCTCTCCCTTTGGGACACCTGCAGCGAGTACTCCCAGCCCCCCCCCCCAACCTCTAGGCCTTTTACTCTACCCCTGGAATTCTCCCCACTTCTCTACCTTCATATGCATGACGCCGCATCCTGCCCCGTCCACACTCCTTTACAATGCCACAGAGCAAACCTGCAGTTGGCTTGCTGGTGCGGCTAGAAAGGTGCTAACCACAGAAACGGGTAGGCCAGACAATGCGCGCTGTGCTTCCCGGGCCAGTTTTCTGCTCCATCTATGGGGAAGGCACGCGTTCTTTTTTACTCGACTACACATTCTGTGCACTCCGGACACTCGCCCTATTCAGCTAGTTCAAAACTAAGGGCATTGTCTTCTTAGTCCGGTTTATTTCACCCCCTGACCCACAGCTTCTGGGCACTTCTACCTCTGCCCCTGTCCCCCCATTTTCAGCTCCCACCAAGTTCATTTCGTTCAATATATTACAGGTAGTGTGATCTTTATAAATCTAGCCTGATCACCTCGAGAACTTTTGATGGTTTTATTTAACCAAATGAAATCCAAACACCTTAGCCTAGCACTCAGATCTCAAGCACAAAGGTGAGCTGAAGCACAAACCTCCAGGAAGCCAATACATCAGCTTCTCCCTATATCACTACTTAGCCTCGCCCACCCCCCAGGGTAGGCATCCTACCCTGACCCCACAGAACAGGACACCCAGGAAACCTAGACGAAAGACAGACAAATGGAAGGGTGCATTAGAGGTTAGTCACGTGTCTGCTCAAAGGAACAGAAAAAGATAAAACAAACAAACAAAAACCAGAGTGGTTAAGCCTGAGAAAACACTCCACTTCCTACTGGTGGTAGAATCACTCCCACTCTGAAGGGTTAATGAATGCTAATGGTTCACATTTGTGCATATGAATAGAAGTCTTCCAGAGTACACCAGGCCTCTGTCCTAAGGGGCATATAGCTGCGCTGGCTTGCCCTAGTGTAAACTAGTGGGGGCGTGCTGTGATTTGCTTAGGGAGCCCCGTTGGAAACCAAGGTTGTCTCTCTCGTCTAAGCTTAGAGATGGGACACTTCACTAGTGTCCCCTTTGCTGTTGTTGCTCCTTCTACGTGTGAGGGCAGATGGCGCGGCTCCAGCATCCAAGGTGAGTGTGCGCTGGGATGAGAAGTGGGACTGGAGAGAGCAGAAGGCAGGATCTTTCCATATGGGAAGACAGGTGTTAGGTACAGCCAGCACCCCGTTGCATTACGCCGGTTTTGGATCAGTTACACCAAGCACCAGTGAATGACAAGGGAGTAGCTACTACATTTTCTCCTTTCCTCATTCTCGTTTCTCAGCAAAGGCTGACCAACAGCCATTTAAGTTCACCAAGCACATTCTCTCCACTGTTTCAAGGTGCCATCTCTTGCAAGCTCCCAGGACAAAGGGTTGGAGGGGGGCAAGCAAGGGTAAGGGTTAACCTCTGGGGATTGTCAGGTGTCGCTGGGTCACAGTATCTCCAAGGCACCTTACCACCATCGTGTGAGTTCATTTGGATTTGTTTACACCTGATGCCTAGCTTCTTGGGTTACACTAAGCTGTATGGGCATGCAGACCTGGTGCATATGAAAAAAGATGGGTCCCTGATTTCCACATTCGCTCACATTCACATACCCCCACATTAACATGTTTGCGCACAAATGGGCTCGTGCGTTCACACACACACACAAGCATGCCCACACACATGACCATGTTCACACACCAAACACATCCACAGAGATGAAGGGGGAAGGGGAGGACAACGCCGGACCTTCTGTCATTTAAACAAAAGGAGACACTTGCAGGCTCTAATTCTGAGGCTGTTGCATTGTGGGGGAACACCAATCAGTGGGATAGCTGGGCCAGAGGGTTCAGGATTCAGGGGACCCAGGACTCCCTGTGAAGCCTCCCACTACACACGGAGTCATATTCGCTTGTGTCTAAGGTAAAGTAGATTTTCAAGGACACACACACACACACACACACACCCCATGCTGAAGCTTTACCTAACTCTGGTCAGGTTCAAAGGGGAGCCTTATTCCTTGAGAAGAGGGGAAGGAGGAGGAAAAGCCAGGGAAAGTTAACAGAACTGCTTCTGTCTGGGCAAGAGAAGTGGACTCCACAGTATTGCAAAGGGCATGTCCCTGAGGACTTGGCATGACACAGATGTGGAGTGAAGGGATGACGGGGACATCGCCCTCATTCCTTTACCTATTTGTCTTCCCCTGGCATTCTCATGGATTCTAGGGGAGGAAAGGAGTTAGGGCAACAAAGTTTCCCAGGGGGAGAGGAGTAGTTACACCCTCCCAGTTTTCCTGCCTCCCTGAGCCCATCAGGAGGGACAGTGATGGGTTGTGGGGCTGAGACAATCACCCCAGAAATAGCATTTAGGCACCTTATCTGGAAGCTTCTTGCTCCCCCTTTTGGGGTGTAGGTTACCTTAGCTAAGCCCTGACCACTGCTAGCAATGTGTCCCCTCTGGGTGGAAAAATTAGAAAAAGGTACCGGGTCCCCTTCCTCCGAGCTACATCCCTGAGCCAGGACTCATGGCTTGGTGACTGCATTTCAGCTCCCACTTTCCCCTTCAAGGGGAACCCTTGGACAGGGCTATGCTGTGGTCCTTTAGTGTTCGGGTCCCCAGGATTCCGCTGTAAGGGATAGGGCTGCCTCAGTGGCACGGAGTGGTCTAGGACAAGATATCTGACAGTGCAGTGAGGTGGCAGAGGAATGGCTGGCTGGCCTCTCTGGGGTTTGTTGGCTGCCTAACACAGCTTCCATCCTCTAAAGGCATGTGGGGAGCCTGAAAGGCTGTAATAAAGAACTGCATTTCTAGAAACTCCTGTCACTACATAGCACTTTGCTGGGGATCATTCACAATAGCCCTGAATGTTGGAGTCTGGGCTATACCTTCACACAGAGGCCCATTTACTTCTCAGCTTCCATTCGTACACTGATTCCCAATAGCACTTTGCTTTTTGAAGCACTGGGATAGGAATAACACGTTTTTCGCTTTGCAGCTCAGCTTCTGGGCAATCAGCCTTCAGTGAAGCCAGTAGGCTGAATTGCAAGCGTCATGCATGTTTCCATAGCAGCGGTGTGATGTAATACACATAGAATAAAGGCTTAACTGTGGGGCTGACGAGGCAGCTTTGAGCCAATGAGGAAACAATAAAAATGTATTTTTCCACAGCACTTTATAGTTTACTACATATTCTCACATCCCTGCCCACATTTGAATGGGCAGCGCTAACACTTAGGCCTGAAAAAGAAAGCCAGGAGGCAGAAACACACTCACACGTTCAATCACACACACATTAACACACAAACACCTTTCGTTCATGCACTAACTCACAGGAAAACACTCACAAATTCACTCACAGTACATATACACACTGACATATACTCACTTGCACATGTGCACACATTATACACACACAAACATGTTCACACATGAACATGTCCACACATCCACTCACACACAAACTTGCTCACATATGCAAACACTCACAAATTCACTCGTACACCTGCTTGGACATTCACACACACGATCATGTGCATTCACTCACACACAAGCATGCTTATATACACCAGCATGTTCACACACACATCCACCCACCTGAACCAATTCACATGAATCAATATTTACCAATTCACACAAACATGCTCCCACATGAACGTGGTCACTCATTAACACACACAGACATCTGCACACACACACAGTAACATGCTTGCTTACACACTCGTACCTGCTCAGTGACACACTAACTCATGAATATGCATCGATTCATTTGCACATCAGCATGGTCACATTCACTCACACACAAACACACATACACTCACACATTCAGTCACACACAAGCACACTCATGTATTGGGTTGGTGGAAAAGTCATGACACTTTTTGCAACGAAAAACAGAAAAAATACGTCATGACTTTTCCGACAACCCAATATATTCACGTTCAATCCCACAAACATGCTCACACATTCACTCAAGCACATAAACATGCTTGCATACACTTACACATTCACCTATAGAAGTGTGATGAGTGAATATATAAGTGATCACTTATCACACTTATCACTTGTGTATGAATGAGGTTGCACACCCAAACCATTCACATAATCATACAATGAACACGCTCATTCACACCCACAGACATAATCACACATTCGTAAATTCACTTACATTCCCAAACATTCACTCACATAAACACACACATTCCATCAAAGCTGCTCACACACAGACTCACATGCACATACTTATACACATGAATACACAGACACATTGACTCAGCACACAAACCTACTCACATACGTGCATAAACACAACAACTTTACACATACAAACATGACTGTGCATTCATTCACACATGGACATGCTGACAAATGCACTGATGCATGAACAGGCTCACACAGACCATCCTCGTATTCATGCCCACACAGTACATGCAAGTACACGCAAATATACACATATGTGCACACATTCATTCACCCAGAAATGTGCTCATACACTCACTGGCTCACAGACACACTGACACACCTTCACTCACACACCCACAGAAATACACCCATACATACGGACATGCTTACGTTCACTCCCTCAAAAACATTTAAATATTTAATATTTAAATATCCATTCATGTAAATATGTTCACATCCATTCACATGTACATGGCAGCACATTCACTCACATAGAAACATACTCAAATACATAAAAATACAAATTCACTCACACACAAACACATTCATACATTCACATCCACAAACCAACATGTCTACATGCTTTCACGTTTACTCACATGTAATGCATGCAACCACACAGACATGTCCATGCATTCACTCACATGTGATACACACAGATTCACTCATATATACGGACATGCGCACATAGACACATTCCCACACAGAGAGATGAGCTCCCCGATAGACCCTTGCTCCCACATTCCTTTGCACATTTACAAGCTCACATGAACTCACACACAATCACACAAATACATCCACCTGCCCATGAACACACTCAGATTTATTCCCATACCACATTCCCACATACACATACATGCACACACATTTACTCCCACAAAACACGCTCAAGCACACAATCTCGTGCATTCTCACAGACATGCTCACTTGCACTCATGTACACAGTTCACACATTTGTTCATGCAAAGACACACATTCACTCACTCATGGACACACATGCACTCACATAGATATGCTCATACACAACACAAACCTTAGCTCTTGTTTTTGGGCTTATTGCTCCTGAGTTTTTTATCAGGAAAATATTTACAAGAAGAGTGTTTCATCACCTTATTTTGTCTTTATTTTGCCCCAAATCCTTCCTTTCAGTGTATCATGGATTAGGCTCTGCTCTAAGTACTTGGCCTGCATTAACTATGAGATCAGTGCTATAATGATCCCCATTTTACCTTTGAGGCAACCAAGGCTCAGAGAGGTTGGGTAACTTACTCAAGGTCACACAGCTAGAAAGTGTCAAAATGGGGTTCAAACCTCGGCAGTCTGGCTCCTGAGTCCTCACTCTTACTCTTTATTATACCCTGCATATCATAGTGTCTTCCTGCATTGTAGGTGCCCCTGTGCCGGTGGGAGTATCTATGTATATCTCCAGTATTGAAAAGATCTCAGAAACGACTATGGTAAGTGTGTCAGCTCCAGCCATGGAGCCGAGGACAAGGTACATGGGACAAGGACAAGGTGCAGGGTCGTAAGCCAACTCCAGTTGTTCTGACCTGCAACAGAACCCACATGGAGGAGCACAGCAGGTTTTGGAAACTACAGCCACCTGGAATAAAAAATAAATCAATCCAGGTGGATTCTAGACCTAAAAGTGAAAGGCTTACAAAGTTTTTTAAAAGCTAATATAGGATACTGTCTTTGCACCTTTATGGTAGCTAAGGAATTCTTTAAAAAGAAACAGAAAACACAAACCATGAAAATAAATACTGGTAACCAAATATATTAACATCCTGTTTAGCACAAACGTCTGGAACTTCTGTTTTGCAACACAAACAAAACTAGTGTAACAAGTGCGAACAGATAAGTCAAAGTGGACTAAAATATTGAAAATACATAATTCCTGTGAATTAATGAGAAGCATATATAAAAACCAATAAAAATCCAGAAAATTTGAACAGGAACTTCATAATTGTGAAGAAAAGATGCTTGACTTTATTATGAATCAGTAAAATGCAAACTAAAACCACAATCAGAACCTATTACATACCCACCAGGTTGGCAAAAATCCAAAGTCAGGGGCCGGCCGAGTGGCGCATTGGTTAAGAGCTGGCTTGGGACGCCCGCCAGTGGCCCTGGTTCGGATCCCACATTTGAGGGTCAGTGACACTGACCTCTACAGCTAACAACAGCTCCACCTGGAGCTGGGCTGCTGTGAGTCCCGGGGGATGGCATAGCTGCAGCCCCTGCTGCAGTGGGCTGCCATAGGCTACAGTGAGTGGCTGACAGCCAGCGTGAGCGGCTGGCAGCCGGTGTGAGCTGCCAATAGCCGCAGTGAGTGACATCCAGAGGCTGGCGACCTGATCTGCCTCATCCGGGAAGAGCGCAATGATGATACCAACATAGGCCAGTGAAGCAACGTTCTCCGCAACTAGACTGAAGAACAAAAAGATAGCAACTTGTCTGTTCCCCTTCCCTGATTCCCCAACGCTGTTCCCCTCCCCCAATTCCCCAATAAAATCTTTAAAAAAAAAATCCAAAGTCAGGCAATGCCAGTGGTGGCAAGGCAGGGTAACTGGAATTTCTAATCGCCTGGTGGGGGTTTACAGCGGAGCATTTGCTTCCTAGTTTTAATTTCATTGTGATTTTGGTATGTATGGTGTGTCCCCACAGTAATATACACGGGAATATTATCCAATATGCAAGCAGTGCAAGTGAACAAATTTTGTTTGTTTATTTGTTTTTGAGGGCAGTGTCACTGGCCCTCATATGTGGGATCTGAACCTGGGCCGCTGGCTTCCCAAGCCAGCGCTTAACTAACACTGCGCCACTCGGCCGGCCCGCAAGTGAGCAAATTTTAATTATACACATCAACCTGAATGAATATCACAAACATAATGTCGAGTGAAGGACGAAAATTATAAATAAATAAAGTATGATTCCATTTGGGGAAAAAATCTTAAATAGGTCCAACTGAGCAATATGTGTCCTAGAAATACATACACAGACAATAAAACTCTTAACAAAAAGCAAGGATGTTATCATTTAAATCTAAGACAATGGTTACTGCCGGGAACTGTGGGAAATGGGCTCTAGAAGGGACACATTGAAGCTTGAAAGTTACTGGTGGTTCTATTTCTTAATCTGGATTTTAATTACACAAGGTTCATTTGATTATTCTTAACATTTAACATTTTTGCATATGTTTCATTACTCGTCTATATTTATAATGTATTTTTTTTTGAGGGCAGTGTCACTGGCCCTCATATGTGGGACCCGAACTGGGGCCACTGGCTTCCCAAGCCAGCACTTAACCACCGCGCCACTCGGCCGGCCCTATTTTTAATGTATTTTGCACACCTGCCGACACACATGCTCTCTCTGAGGACAGACTTGTCCTCAGTGTCGCTTACAATTGCGATTTCTCTTTCTCTCCCCAGGACTACACGATCACGATGTTTTTCCATCAGACCTGGAAAGATCCACGTTTAGCGTACTATGAGACCAACCTGAACCTGACTCTGGACTATCGCATGCTTGACAAGTTGTGGGTCCCCGACTGCTACTTTTTAAACAGCAAGGATGGTTTCGTGCATGATGTAACTGTGGAAAATCGCATGTTTCAGCTTCAGCCGGATGGAACGGTGCGATATGGCATCCGGTGAGTTCCCCAGGGGTGGAGACTGTCCTGGAAGGCTTCCTTCTTCCCACGGAGCATCCCAGGAATGCCCTCTGATGGACTCCTAGAGGATCCCGTTGCTTTTCAGATCTTTCATTCATCCTACCCAGTTTCCCACAGCCACACTTGGCTTCCGCTTCTTTCCAGAACGGGCCTTTCCTTGAATCTAAACTTTGACCATCTTTCAGCCCCTCACTTAAATGCCCTCTTTATCAAGAAATCCTCCTTGACAGCCGGCCGAGTGGCGCGGTGGTTAAGCGCTGGCTTGAGAAGCCAGCGTCCCCGGTTCGGGTCCCACATAGGAGGGCCAGTGACACTGCCCTCAAAAAGAAAAAAAAAGAAATCCTCCTTGATTCTCTCAACTGGAACAACTCTCTCCCTCTGCCTTAGCATTGTATACGTGCTGTCATTTCTCTTTGGGTTTTTTCTCTCCCATGCAGTGAGGGAGGGGGACCAATCGCTGCCATTGGTCATATTTCCATCACATAGGAGCCTAGGGCTGTGCGGTATGTGTATGTCGTCTGTGGCTCTGCACACAGAGTGTGTACATGCCGAACTCCTCACTACTCTATTTATAACGGCAGACGGCCACCAAGGCTCGCCTCACAGCATCATCTCTTACAATCCGCCTCTTTTTTTTTTTTTTTTTTTAAAGATTTTATTGGGGAATTGGTGGAGGGGAACAACGTTGGGGAATCGGGGAAGGGGAACAGACAAGTTGCCGTCTTCTTGTTCTTCAGTTTTAGTTGCGGAGGATGTTGCTTCACTGTTGGTATCGTCATTGCTCTTCCCGGATGAGGCAGATCGGTCGCTGGCCTCTGGATGTCGCTCATCGCGGCTATTGGCAGCTCACGCTGGCTGCCAGCCGCTCACGCTGGCTGCCGGCCACTCACTGTAGCCTATGGCAGCCCACTGCAGCAGGGGCTGCAGCGCACACCATCACCGGGGCTCGCACAGCCCAGCTCCAGGTGGAGCTGTTGTTAGCTGTAGAGGGCAGTGTCACTGGCCCTCATGTGGGATCCGAACCGGGGCCGCTGGCATCCCAAAACCAGCGCTTAACCAATGCGCCACTCGGCCGGCCCACAATCCGCCTCTTAAGACAAGTGCAAGGTATAAATTTAGCTCAAGAAATGTATCCAAGAGGTAGCTGCCACGGTCAGCGCTATCTCTCGGTCTCTCCTTGCCTAGGGTGCCCTGCTCTGTCCCTCGTTCTCTTCTTTCTCCATCCACTTTCCCATGGACCAGGGCACTGGACTCAGGGAACAACAAAGCTTGCAGGGAACAGGACCCCGATCATGCTGGTTTCATTTAAAGAGGGCTTCGGCTGATGAGTGCTACATGGAGGATTCATAGAAGGGAGAGAAACACACACACACACCCTACCCACTGTGCAAATGGACAGCACTTCAAAGGTTGAAAAGGACTAGGCTGGAGTTAGCAGCTGGGAAGGGCAGGATAACGGGTGGGGCAGAGCCTCCCAGCTGAGGCTGCACAGAGCTTTTGGAATTATCCTCATTCTCTTCTCCCACTTCGCAGCTTCTCCAAGACCTCTGCTCGGATTCCTCTCCCAGACCCAAAACATGGCAACCTGACGCCCCTGCCCAACACTCCATTGCCCACCTCAGATATGTTAATCCCGCCTCTCTGTTTCCCTGCTGGCATTTTGCTAGGCGTCAGTACCCTCACAGGCAGATACACAGAGATGAGAGTGCTGGGGGGTAGCAGCAGCTCCCCTGCCAAAGGGGGGCCCGGGCCCCTGCTCACACCCACACCTGTGCGCTGCCTACTCCACAGCACATCAGGGGCTTGAGCTGCTCCAATGCAGCAGCTTCCTCTTGACAGGCTTGCTGCTTCTTCAGCAAGAAAGTCCCCTTTTTTTTTTTTTTTTTTTTTAAAGATTTTATTGGGGAATTGGTGGAGGGGAACAGCGTTGGGGAATCGGGGAAGGGGAACAGACAAGTTGCTGTCTTTTTGTTCTTCAGTTTAGTTGCGGAGGATGTTGCTTCACTGTTGGTATCGTCATTGCGCTCTTCCCGGATGAGGCAGATCGGTCGCTGGCCTCTGGATGTCGCTCATCGAGGCTATTGGCAGCTCACGCTTGGCTGCCAGCCGCTCACACTGGCTGTGGGCCACTCACTGTAGCCTATGGCAGCCCACTGCAGCCCACACCATCACCGGGGCTCGCACAGCCCAGCTCCAGGTGGAGCTGCTATTAGCTGTAGAGGGCAGTGTCACTGGCCCCCATGTGGGATCCGAACCGGGGCCGCTGGCATCCCAAAACCAGCGCTTAACCAATGCGCCACTCGGCCGGCCCCCAAGAAAGTCCCCTTTCTGTCTCTGCTTTCAGTGACCTCAGGAGCCCTTCCTGTTCTAACACCCTGACGTTTCCTGACATGCCACGCTTGTTATTTGTTTAAGTCTTGCCAGATCCCTTGGTTTCTTTGTCACATACAATTTTCCTCTTTCCTCCCTACATTGCTACTCATTTTTCCTCTGGGAGAGAAGAAAGAAAGGGAGGGAGGGAGGGCCCAGCTCTAGTTCAGCCAGTATGGGAAGGTGTTGGGTGGGTCAGTCCTCAGGGTACCTCCCCCTCCCTGCCCCTGCAATGTTCTCAGGAATGGTTGCTTGCCTGGGCTTGACTCACTTTTCCCTTCCTTTTGCTTTTCCTTTGTAGACTCACCACCACAGCAGCTTGTTCTGTGAACCTGGACAATTTCCCTATGGACAAGCAGACGTGCAGGCTGGAGGTGGAGAGCTGTAGGTCTCTCCCCCATGGCCCCTTCTTCGCCGCCTGGGGTTGTGGCCATCAGGAAAGCAGAGGCAGACTTGACAGTGAGAGGGACAGCATGTCTCCCCTACTCCCTCCCTCCCCCTTTCTCTCGCTCCTCAATAGACTGGACAGATAGATACATGGCATCTGGGAGAGGATGGCCTTTAGGGTGTAAATAGTCTCATGGGGAAATTGTACCTTGTTATGGGAAATTGTGCACAAGGTCTTGGGTAGGAACATATCTCTTTGCTGTGCTTTTCTTCCTGGCTAAGGAACTCCAAACTGAGAGTTCTCTTTCCGAGTGCCCACCCCCCGCACCATGCTCAGACTCAGCAAAACACAAAGGAGCCCCCAAAAGTGCAAGTCTCAAGCATCGTTTGGATTCCACAGACTGCGCTGGTGTGAAATCTGTCTATGCCTGCTTTCTGAGACCGCCTGTCACTATTTCTCTCCATCTCCCAGATGGCTACACGGTTGATGATATCGTATTATACTGGGAAGGCAATGGGAGTGCCATTCAGGGCACTGAGAAGCTGCACATCCCTGAGTTCAGCTTCCTGGGAAAGACGTTGACTAGCAAACAGGTGCCTTTGTACACAGGTGGGTTTGACCTCTTCCTTGACTCCTGTCTCTTGTCTCTTTTGTACCCTGGTAAACTCCTAAGGACCTCTGCCTTGGACCTCTACACGCTATGCTGCCTCCTTTTGTATTTCCCTCTGGTTCTAGAACCTTCCAAAACCCCTTTCATAAGTCCCAATGACTTACTCTCTGCAGACTGCCCAGGCTGGAGTATTAGATGCTGAACTCTCCATCGGTTTCCCCTCCTCCATCCTGTACTTCACCCTGAAAACCCCCTTAGCCCTGCCACCCTGATAGCAGTATGTCTCCTTGCCAGGTTCCTATGAGCGCCTGATCCTGAAGTTCCTGATTCAGAGGGAAATTATCAGCTACCTTGTGCAGGTCTATTGGCCTACTGTCCTCACCACCTCCATCTCTTGGATATCGTTTTGGATGAACCATGAATCCTCTGTAGCCAGGGTGACCGTTGGTAGGTCGTTCCTCAATTGTCCCCCATCCCAGAGAGGAACTTGGGTCACTTCCTCAGAAAAAAGTTGAGAGTAAGGGAAGAGCGCTGGGAAGAGTGTGCGACTGCACAGGCAAGCAAACAAAATGGGGCCTTCTTAGCAGGCATTTGTTTGTATAGGTGTTCAGCCAATCCCCAGCAGAGGGACCAATATTGGAGACAAGTGTGAAAAAACATCAGGGATGGTGTGAAAAAAAAATCAGGGATGGGGCCTTCATATGTTGGGCCCAAAGTACCAGAATTTATTATTTTCTGGATACATACATGAATGGAAAAGTTGTACATATACATCAGAAATGCAATTCAACAAACACTGATTAAGCAACATTTCAAAACCCTACTAGGCAGCAGAGGGAGGGTTTTCAGAGGAGCTGCCCTTGATGAATATCTAGTGTAATGCTGAGACAGATACCACTGGAGTCCAGAAAAGGAAGTAACTTGTTAACTAAAAGAAGGTCTTGTTAGCTAAAATCACACCAAGGAAGTATTGCACGAACTGGGTTTTAAAGACTTGTAAGAGTCAGAGTCGTAAGACGTGGCATTCCCTAAAAGAGGAAATAGCTTGATTGAAGGCGCAGGGCCCCTAAAGTGTGTATGTGTTGCGGGGGGGGGCAGGCTAAATCACAGGGTGCTTGGAGTAGGAGCTGAGGAAGTGGGGAGAGTAGCAGAAAGAAAGTCTGGGATGACTTGGGAAGACCTTAGAAATTCCACTTTAAGCAGTTGGAACTTTATGTCTAACCAGTGGGGAGCATCAAAGGCCTTTGAGCAGTACCAAGAAGGGGCCTAAGAAACTAGCTCCCAAGTTCACTTGGCCTGACCCCAAAGAATGCAGTGTGTCTTCGATCCAGGCCTGGTTTCTCCTTCACCATCTTTCGGGGCAGACTCCTCAGCCTCCTTCTTTAGGAGCACGTGCTACACTAAACCTTTATATCTGTGTAATATTTTAGGGCTCACAAAACCTTCCTAGAGACGTGATCTCGTTTAATACTAAAGGAGGTACTAAAGGAAAGCCTATAGACTAGGAAGCAAAAGGGGAAAGAGCCATTATAGGGCAAAATGGGGCTGGAGATATAAATCATTGTGGAACCCTAGCTGGAGAGTTTGGACTTGATCCTAAGTTCAATAGGAAGGCAGTGAACCATTGAAGCACAGGCTGGGTGTAAAGATGGGGGAGGAGGTACAAAGAGGGCACTTGAGCACAGGCCGCAGGCCTAGAGAGCTAAAGGCCTTCTGCTGAGGGCTCTCCCCAGCCCAGAGATATGGCTCGCTTCCTGTAGGATCTGGGCCCAATGGCTTGTGAAGAACTTCAGCCCCCTGAGGCTAACCTTGTGCCTTGTTTATAGGTCTGACTTCAATGCTCATCTTGAACACCATCAACTCCCACCTGCAGGAAAAACTCCCCCATCTTTCCTGTATCAAGGCCATCGACATCTATATGGTGGTGTGCTTTTTCTTCGTGTTCCTGTCCTTGCTGGAATACGTCTGCATCAACTACCTTTTCTACAACCGAAGAGGATCGCAGCGCCTTTACAGGCAGCGCAGGAGAGCGCGAAGAATCATGGCACGCTACCGGTACCGGGAATTGGCACAGCAGGTTTGGCTTTTTGACTGACAATCAGCTTTCTCTTAGCTGAGCACCTCTTAGGCCTAAGCTTAGCCCTTGACCCTTTCTCATTGGTTTAGTAGTTCCTTTAACACACGCACACACACACACACCAGAAATAAAGAAGTAAAATTTATCATCACTCCTCTATAGGCTGTCATTGTCCAAGGTCACAAGGCTAGTAAGTGGCAGATCTTTGGCCTTCAAATCCAGTCCACTTAGCCTGCTTCCAAGGGAAAGGGAGCTAAAAGGAAGAGACAGAACCAGAGAGGCTGGCCTACCCCTCATTCCTTTGCTCTTCCAACCCCTGAAGCCATGCTGAGGCTTTTGTTGGTTGCTGGTGGTACATTAATGTTCCTCCTCCGTGGGGAACCCAGTCCCACGTGGCTGAGAAGGCCTTCCCTCTGTCTACCACACAGCCCCCGGGAGACACAGGTTTGCCAGCCACCAGGACTTCCCTTACACGCTCACAGCTTCTCAGTCCTGTTCCTCAGTCCCTTGCACACCAGAGACCCCAGGAAGAGGTGATTCTGTCAGTGGGAGAGATCAACAAGCACATTACAAGTGCTGATGAGGAAGGCCCCGTCCATCCTGCCTCCCTGAAAGTGCTTATTCATGTAAGATTTGAATCTGTTGATTTCATGAGTCTATCCACTGTCTCCTCAAAGATTGACCGGGTTAACATCGAACGCGAGAGTGACTCTCCTCCCTCCAGACCAGCGCGCGTGCGCCTGGCGAGCCCAGAAAGCCTCAGCTCTTTGACCTTCACCCCAAAGCAGGCCCCGCTGGCCTCCTCAGAAAGCCTCAGCTCACTGTCTACTCTCTCGGACCAGTCCTGCCTGCCCAGCGATGAAGGCCTGAATGATCTCTCGTCCACCTCACGGAACATCGCGCACAACTATGACATTAACTTTAATGATTTCGACACTGATAACAGTGTTATTGCTGCGGAAATCCACCATAGTGCCGAGGACCATGACCGTGCTGAGATCCGTGACCCAGAAGATCCTGAAGAGAGCTCCAGCGTGGATGGCGACCATGACCATGGCCCCAGAGAGAGGCATCTGTTCGTCCGTGGCCAGAGGTACATGCAAGAAGCAAGCCGCGCCCCTAAACGCCTTGATGAGCTTTTTAGAGTGCCTAGAAACAAAGCTCAGCGCAACCGCCCTATGCTCGAGGAGCAAGTGCAGCGTGATGTTGACACTCCCTGCAGCCGCAATGATGACAATGACACTATCTGCAGCCATGATGATGATGATGACACGACCTGCAGCTGTGATGGTGACAATGACACTGTCTGCAGCAATGACGGTGACAGTTTTGTGGGCTTTGACCAAGACAAGGAGAGCGACTCCGAGTCTGATGACAGTTATGCCCCGAGCCCTGGGTACTTCTGTGGTAAAAGGTTTACCTACAAGCTCTTTGACCCTGACTACGTCCCTAAGATTGACAAGTGGTCCCGGGTCCTCTTCCCTCTGGCCTTTGTGGTGTTCAACGTCGTTTACTGGGTATACCATACCAATTAGTCCCATAGTGCCCCAGAGAAGCAGGAACGCTGTGCTGTGCTCTTTTCATAGTTTGTTTTATTTTCATGTTGCCTTCTTTTCTCTGTTCATTTTATTTTTGGTTATTTGGGCAGTCGAATCAGTTCTCCCTTTGTCTTTATAGACATGAGGTGAAAAGGATGTGTTCTGGCTAAAAGGAAAGGGATTGAAGAGGAGTTGGAGGTAAAGGGCTCATTGATTTTCCTTTTCTGCTAGAACGTATCACCTTTGACTTCTCCCAGCTAATAGCATAGAAAAGCCCCTGAAAATGGTGAGAGGACCTACAGGGCCCAGGTGAGAGACAGAGGAAGGAGATGAGCCCTGCACACAAGCATTTGGAGGGGGGGGGTTCCCCCTGAGGTGTTGAATTCTGTTCTTCATTACTTTTTTTCTTATTGTTTTTCCTCCTAGGGATTATGGTCCTTGCTTTTTAGGGTTTTACAGCAGAAACTCAAGCTAGGCTGGGCGTGGAAGTGCAGGGGACTGCCTCTAGGGAACTTGAAGAGTTTTGAAAGTGCCTTTTCCCCGCTATTTTTTTCTGTTATATTTTGAGTGTGGTGTTGTGGCACACTCAAGGGTTGGGAGTGGAATGTAGGTGGGTGGTTAGGGGTGCTGAGTGAGACATCAGGGCAAACGAGACAGCAGGTTTCCAGCAGGAGTTTGTGGGGCTGAGCGTGGGGATGAGTGATGTCAGGTTGGAGATTACCCAAGTTGAGCTGGCCTCTTTGGAGGGATTGGAACTTCTCTTGTATATATTTCTTCTTCAGAGTGCTTAACAATAGGGGCTCAGTACATCTAGGTCGGATGCTGACTTGACCATTAGCCACAGAGCAAGCACTTGGTGAATGAAGACTGCCATCTGATTTAGAATAGCAGATGAACAACAGTTGTAAATCTGTATACTAATCCTTTCTATTTGTCTAGTGCATAGCATCAACTAGGTTACCGACCCATCACATCGTCAAACCCTCACAGGAGCTCTGTGAGCCAGAGATGGCAAAGCACATTGTCCCCAGCGTTCTGAGGGGAAAAAAATGGAGCTTGAGGACATGCAGCCAATGAGCAGTAGAGCCACCCCACTTGCTCTCCCTTCTTCTTGTCCTCTTAACTCTGTCAACTGAGGCGCTTATCTGCCAGGCACCAGTCCTCGTTCTACAGCATCGGGAGCACGTCTGCAGAAAGAGGCCGGTGAGTGACCAGTGTGAACCAAACAGATGGAACATGGGAACTGCCCACCCAGTGGGGCTCCTAAGGGAAGCAAAAAGGAGCTTGTGTCCCAACTTGCCAAGCAGTTCCACTCCATTGATAGAGGCCATGGGAGAACAGGACTTGCCAAGCACTCAGCCTCTGTGCCTCCATGCTCCCTAGGCAGCCTCCCCTACAGCCCCCAGCCACCCGCCCTTTAACTGTGTTTCCGCGTTTGTGTTTCTGCATATACCTGGGCGTGTGTGTTCATCAAGGTAGTTCTCTGTGCACATACAACTATTTGAGAAGCTGTATGTATATCAGTGTAATTCTATATTGGTGTATATAAGTACATATAACGATGTGTGTGGATGCATATATGTATGTGTGCACCCCTTGTGACTTATGTGGGTGCACACATAGGTGTATTCTGTGTACATGTATAAGTGCATACCTATGTTTATTTACCTGATTTGAACGGGCATGAGAGGAAATACACCTGAAAGCATATGTATTCCTTGTTGGTGGCTCTTGTCAACCACCAGAATACCCTTGACCTGTTCCTACATAAGGGGGTCCCTATTTGGCCAGGTTGATTAACTGACTGTTTCTTTCCAATTCCTGTTCCAGGGAACAGCATCTCCCGGTCCCCATCTGCCCCTCTCTTCCTCTCTCCACCCATCTGTCCATCTTCTGGATAAAAGACACAGAAAAAGTGAATGTAATCCTAGAGTCCTAGGAAGTGATAATTTAGTGCCTTGAGGTAGGAAGTTCTCAATTGTGGGGTAAGCTGGGAGTGCAGAGCATTTTGCTTTGTCCTGGAAGGACGCATTTGAGATGCCTTGAATTTGCATTGAGAACAGAAACATGATACAGAGAGCTAAAGAACTGAAGACGTGGTTGTATATAGCCTTTATAATTCATCCCTTTATTCCAATCACCTTGTAAGCCTGACCTTGGAGGCAGCCCCAAGCAGGTGGGTGATGGGAGGAAATGGCCCAGGGAATCGGCTGCTAGCAGCTGGATGCAGAGAACCAAAGGTGCCTGGGAGATGGCTGCAGGCATGGACTGTGGTGGTGGGCCCATTCAGGGGCAGGGGCAAGTTAGTAGCCATCCTGGGATGGTTGGCCGAACTTCAGCCTTGGATATGGAACTCCCTCTTTTCACCCCCTCCAGGGAAAGAGATAGTCAGAGGGGTAAGAGGGCCGATGAAGAAGAGAAATGCAAAGGAGCCCTAGGGACTGACTGCCTAGATCAGCACAGCTTGCCATCTCTCCTCTCCTTTTCTATAGCATATAAATATAGCCTCCTACACATATATACCACAGAGACCTACATAATCACACGTACATGGATACACATTGGGCTCTCACCGTCAGCAGTGTATATGTTCACAAGCACAACCACATGCGTTTATACTCGTATTTGCACACACATGCACACACACAGCCACACAGATTTGTAAGACAGATAAAAACAAGAAAGTTGCCTCTGGGATGTCTAAGATTGCCTTTCTTTTTGGACGCCCTTCACAGAGAGATCCAGGTTAGGGGGAAAGCAAGGACCCCACATCTAAAGCTCCCTTCGTGGCTATGGAAAGACTTAAACATTGGTTGGTTGGTTTTGATTGGGGTTTCCAGGACCCTGGAGGGCCTTTGAGCCCTGTGGGAGGTAAGCAGTTCATTTGGGATGAGGTCATATAAGACTGGAGCAGTGGGGACAATGAAGGGGTTTTAAGATGTGCCTGGCAGCAATGCCCAGGAAGACTTCCAGGCACAGGGGAAGGGCAAAGAGGCCAATTGTAAATATATCTATAGATCCACATAGCTAGATATAACATTATACCTTAGAAAGGTATAATTGCCCTATTGTGCTGCAATGAGAGCAGTTGAACTCTACTGCGACTCACACTGTGAGTTTAAGTGTCAAGGTGAGGTGGAGGTTTGGCAATGACGCCTTTTCAGAAACTTGAACCTTCTGAGTTTGCCATGGACTTGGTCAGTGGAGTCTGAAAATTGCCAGATCTCCCCTTGTCGTGTTCTATGTGTGTTTTGTAATCAGCATAATCATTGAGCCCCATCCTCGGCTGTCCCCAGCCTTGCAGGCACACCTTCCTCCAACTGGCTGCCTATATCCCCTCCCACTCCTCACCTCACACCAAGTAACTCTGGAGATAACAGGGCACTTCTGGGGTTCGGGCCATGGAGCCTTTCGCAGCCCCAGCCAATTAGAGAATGCTTGTGGTGATAGACAACTTGGAGCTTGGGCAGAGAGAAGGAGCTTGCCGAGTCTGGGATGGAGCAACCCCCACTTCACTCCTCTACCCACCTTCCCTTTCTTCTTCTCACATGGGCTCTCATATTAACTTTCCCTACAATCCCCTCTGTGTCACCACCATGGGAAAGACAGCCTCTGTCTCCAAAGTGTCGTTTTGTGGGGATGCGTGACACATTTCCTACCAAGTTCTTGCCCGTTCCATCTGCCACTGTGGGGTGCCTTTGCAGAGATAACAGACAATCTGCTGAGTCTTAGCAGAGCTTTTCAAATGTATTCTTACAATCCATGTCATCTTGTTAATAGCAAGGCTGCAAAGTCTGCATATTAGAGATGTGTTGCTGAGACTGTGGCCATTCCTTATTCTGTACATAAAAAAGCTAACCCTCTGAGCTATTAACTACTGGATGCATTTGCTAAGCTATCCACCTGCATGATACCCTACTGTGGTGCTGAGCATCCAAGGAAATCGTGACGTGTCCTACCAAGTATGGTTGTGTTTGCTGTATAGTGTCCTGTGATCAATATGAAATCTCTACTACTAGTGTTGGATTTTCGGGGTAGGGAGGGGTGTGTTACAGTGTTTCCCTCATATACTTCGATTAAGAAATAGCCCCAGTTGATCAGGGTCATCTCTGTTGACTCAATGTGTGTGAGACCTCGCGCCCGCCATCTTGCCAGGCTGACTGCATCCGCGGGCTCAGCAGTCATCAGCAGAACTGAAGGTGCCCAGCTGTAGTGCAACTAGCCGCTGTGCCAGCGAGCTCTTCAGAAGACCAAGGCAGGTCTTCAGGAGTGGTGCTGGGCCCAGGCTGTGGAAACCAAGAAAGGAAAAGGGCCAAGAGCCACGTTCCCTGGATGGCCTGACCCGTGAGAGGACACAGAGCAGCAGAGACCCCTCCCCCCAAGACACCTGATGCCCTCTTTGTCCTTATTAAATGTAATTTTTTGAATGAAATGCAATTTTTTGAATGAAAAAGACCTTGAGCTGTTCTGACTTCAGAAAAGGATAACATGAAGAAACAAAATTATGCTTCTGAAAAGTATGCTGAAATAAAGGTTTGTAAATAGCCCAAAGGAGAAAATAAATATATATAATGGCAAATAAGCTTACCGGTCATGGTGGTTCCTCTCTGTTGACTTGGGAAGGAAGCCTCTGGCTTCCACTGCTCATCTTTGTCTTCCCCCAGCTCTGCGCGTGGGACATTTGAGTTCACGGTTTTCAAGTCAAACCACGGTTTTCACACAGAAGGGAAATAGTCACATCACAGTTGAAATTAGTTTACACTTTTGCAGAAGCCATTCTAATCATTTGAAACAAACATTTTAAAACACGGCAAGCCATTGTGGTGCCAAAATACAATGTGAACACATTTCTATTTGGGGGGAGGTCTTCGTAAAGAACATTAAAAAAAACTACTTTGCCAATGTGGGCGCGCAGAACAGAGAGCAAGAAAGCCCTGTGAGGGTGGGAAGAGGGCATCATGCTCGGCTTTCAAAACGTTTGCAGAGTCACATTAAAGCGTCCTGTTGATGGTGCCCAGGGTCCTTGCTGCAGCCCACATTTGTCAGAGCACCGCCTCCAAGTACCTATTAATGAAAACTTGGCAGTTGCAACACGAATCCTAACCTAATGGCTCCTCCCCTCTGACCCCTTTTGTGCCCAAAGCAGGCCAGGAGAGAGCTATGCATTCACACCCCGCAGGGGGTGCTTTGCCCAGGGGGTGGGGGGTGGGGGGGTCACAGGTATATGCAGAAAGAGAAAATGCAGTCTGGAGGGGGAGTTTTCACAGTACATCTGCAGCCCTCTATTAGCTACTGAGTTCTGCTGGCTAAGTTCTGGCCAACAAGTCGGCAAGCCTGAAGGTGTCCCACGACCCCAGGTGGAGCTTGTGGCCTTTCAATGGTCGGATTGTCACTTGCTGCCCACTGATTATACAAGTACCCTAAGGTATAGGGTGAAAGAAGGGGGAGGTGGCCTCCCTCCCCCTTTACAGCTTTCCTGATTTTCAAGGTGAAAGAGCCCTTGCCACACCCTCTCCTGGCTTTCAGCAAGGCCTCTCTTCCCAGCTTCCCATATTAGCCTAGATTCCTCCAAGCCTTGGCAGGGCCTCCCAGGGGCCCCTTGGTACCGTCATCATGCTCTCTCCCAAGCTCTCCTCCTGATCAGAATCTCAGGGAAATTAGTAAGGTATACGGGACTAAGGCAGGTTTGTATTATTTTTTAGGAACAAGTGCATTTTTATATTGATGTGTTTTTGTTTTTTAAAGTAATAGGGGAGAGGTCCAGCCGAGTGGCATAGTGGTTAAGTGCTGGCTTGGGAAGTCAGCGGCCCCTGTTCAGGTCCCACATATGAGGGCCAGTGACACTGCCTTCAAAAATAAAAATAAGAGGGTTTAAAGTAATAGGGGATAAGGACCTATTCGTTATGAGACTCAAACAAGTTTCTGTCCAGCGGTCTGGCAGCAGCTCAGAGACTGCACGGTGAGTAAGTGCCAGAATTTGAACATGAACTCTTTCAATGGCCAGGCTAAGATTTGCTGCGACAATGGAATTCTGCATCCTCAACCATAGATTTCTCAATTTCACTAACAAATCAGCTTCTTACGAAGTCTCACTTTAATACCACATGGGGGAACAGAGGTGAAAAATGGATTGGAGAGTGCCAGATGGGTGGCACAGTTGGTTACTAGCACGAGCTCAGGGTCGCCGGTTTGATTCCCACATGGGCCAGTGAGCTGGTCCCGAGCTGAGTTGCCGCTGAGCTGCCAACAGGCGGCTGGATGGCTCAGCTGGTGAGAGCAAGTGCTCCTACCAACAAGGTTGCCAGTTCAACTCCCGCATGGGATAGTGCACTGCGCCCCCCGCAACTAGATTGAAAGCGGCGACTGGACTTAGAGCTGAGCTGCGCCATCCACAACTAAGATTGAAGGACACAACTTGACTTGGAGCTGATGGGTCCTGAAAAAACACAATGTTCCCCTCCAATTCCCCAACACTGTTCCCTTCCGCAATTCCCCAATCAAATCTTTTAAAAAGAAATACCACATGGGGGAATAGATGTTAAAAATGTATTGGAGAGCGCTGGCCGAGTGGCGCAGTGGTTAAACGCTGGCTTCGGAACCAAGCGGCCCCTGTTCGGGTCCCACATATGAGGGCCAGTGCCACTGCCCTCAAAAAAAATGTATTGGAGAGAGTGGACCCCAACCCCCACTTCTGTCTGGGATACTCTGTGTGCCCTTGGGCAAGACCCTGTTCATTTGGCGATCCAGTCCTCTCTTGTCCCAGTCCCTGACCAACTAGCCAGCCCATTCTTACCCCAGGCCTGGTGCAGCACTCAAAGCCCTGCCCAGCAGGAAGATTTTCTCACCCCACACTCTTTCAAGACCAACCCCATGTGCCATCCACTTTCAGCTTGTACCCACATACTGCACCAGCTCATGCTTAAACCAGCCAGAGCCTGAAGAAACCCCACATGGTCATAGGTGCAAGCTGGGGAAGGGATGCCGGTGCAACTCTAGTGAGTAGTATGGAGGTCCGAGCTATCTGCCCATGTAATTACTTGAGCCTTCTGGTCCTGCTCAGGCTGGAAGAGGCTGGTATTATTATCCCTGCCATGCTGTATCATTGGATGAGAACAGCCTCCTGGAAGTGTGGCCTCATCTGAGACGCAGCTGCAGCTGGCAGACAACACTGCCCTGTACGGTAAGTTCTCTTCCTGGAGATCTGAGCGGCACACCTCCATGGCCAAAACACAAATACATCGTTTTATTGCTCATGTTGGTCTACCTCCTTCACGTACAGTTTTGCACCTAACCAAAGAACCCTCTTCCGTTACTGTGTTTGGGGTTTGGTGTAGGCCATGGCTCCAGGGCAGTCCCCATCCTGACACTCTCTCCATAGAGGAATATGTGGATGCTTTGCTGAGGGAAGATCTCGACCTTCTTCTCCAGTGAGTAAAAGGGACTCTGCCCCACCACACCACCAGTCAATGGCTAACCATGTAATGTCCAATTTGTTACAGGATAATCAGTCAGGAGAGGCTAGGTGGGTGCTGCTGTGGTGACAATCCCCAAATCCCAGTGACTTAACCCCAAAACATATTTATTTCCTTCTCACACTGTGTGTCCAATGCAGGTCATCAGGGAAGCTTCTGCCAGATGAAGCCACTCAGGGACAAGCTAACAGAGGCATCAACAACGTGTGCTTCTCCAATCGCTGTAGCAGGGGGAAGGGAAAGTGAGAGGGTATCCCACACCAGGGATTAAACACTGCAGTTGGAAAGGACACACATCACTCACACTCACAACTCATTAGTCAGAATTTATAGCCCAACCCAACTCTAAGGAGCAAGGATGTCAAGTTTGCTATGTCCCCAGGGGAGGTGAACCACAAGTACTAACAACTATTGGGAGTTTCCCTTGATCTTTGCAGGGACCTTGCTTGCTGCTCTTCCCACTCAGAGGGCCGCATGCACTCTTTTTGTTGTAGTCTGCTCACTTTGAACTTTGACACCTGAGTCAGCAACATACATTAAAATTCTAAAACGTTGCCATTCATCAATGAGTGTCTGCCATTCTTTATTTTAATTACAGTTCACATTCAATATTATTTCTTTTTTTTTTTTTTTGGAGGGCAGTGTCACTGGTCCCCCTATGTGGGACCCGAACCGGGCCGCTGGCTTCCCACACCAGCACGCGTAACCACCGCGCCACTCGGCCGGCCCTCAATATTATTTCTTATTAGGGTCAGGTGTACAGCCTATGGTTAGACATTTATATCATTTACAAAGTGATCCCCTAATTAGTTTACTACCCACCTGGCACTATACATAGTTCTTACCAAATTATTGACTATATTTCCTATGCTGTACTTTACATCCCCATGATTATTTTGTAACCACCAATTTGTACTTCTTAATCCCCTTACCATTTTCACCCCAACCCCCCTCCCATCTGGCAACCATCAGTTTGTTCTCTGTATCTATGACTCTATGGCTTTGTTTCGTTTGTGTTTGTTTGTGCAGCACTATTTACAATAGCCAAGATAAGGAAACAAACCTAAGTGCCCATCCCGAGATGATTGGATAAAGAAGAGGAGGTACATTTATACAGTGGAGTATTACTCTGCCATAAGCAATGAATGAAATCTTATCATTTGCAACAACATGGACGGACTTAGAGGGTATTATGCTAAGTGAAATAAGTCAGACTGAGAAAGACAAATACCACATGGTCTCACTTATATGTGGACTCTGCCATTCTTGGAGGAGGGCTTTCTGGCCTCTAGAGGAAGTTGTACCCTTCCTATGGATGGGACTCCAATTTGTCCTTTCAGCCACTCTGGGCCAGCCACTACTGCTCCTGTCTGGGGCAGTCGCACTACCTGAAGTTCACACCTTCATGGTGTGTGGGCACAGTGTCCAGAAGGAGCTCAAGGTAGGCAATCATTCCTCTCAACCCTTCCCCCAGAAAAAGAAAAGTCAGCCCTTTGCTACTTCAAATGGCTGCACTACCAAAACCCAGAGGTCATGGGGGCCAAGAGCTGAAACCTGGCCTCTAGCTGTGTCCAGGTTTTTGGGAGACCAGACCTTTCTTATCTGAGCTTTCCATCTTTACCACTGAGGATTTATACCTAATTCTAGCTACAAGGAGAGACTAACTGCATTTGAAACCCTAAAATCAAAACTGAGAAAGAAAGCAAACCCCACCTTAGCTGAGTTGGTCCTGGGCAGAATGGACCTGGAGATGCCCCAAGCCCTCAGCGAAATCTCTGACAAAACTACAAGCAAGCTTCTTTTGGCATCTCAGGGTTTCTGAATTCTTCTGAGAGTCCTGTCAAGAGTGAGGGCAGCTGAAAAAAAGTATGTGGAGCAGAAATAGGGGTGGGCCCAGTTCTAACCTAGCAACTCTCCATGGGTGGATGAGATGACCAAAATGGACTCTTCTCATGCAGGGCTCCTTCAGCCAATGAACTTGCAGCCCTATGTATGGGTGACTCCATTCTCATGCAGAGAATGAGACTGCCAGCCTAATGTTCTTCCAATCAGGAGCTTCAAATCCCATTTTGATGGTGAAGGGACTTCATTAAGGCATTTCCATGACACATCCTGCCCAGCCCGGTGGTAGTACATAGGGGTGGCCTCCCCACTGCCTTCTCTGGAAAGACCCTGACCAGTGTGGAATCATTCTGTGATTCCTATCCTCTCACCACTTAAAGTACCCCTGACCTGAGGAAGGAGAGAGACCCCCTTTGTTGCTCCATTAAGTAACCCAAGCCCCAGAAAGGGTTTTCGGCAAGACAGAAGGATCTGCAGGGTACCCTCATTGGAGCAAAACACCCCCTTGTCATGAGTCTCTGAAATCGTGCTGTCAAGTCATACATGTATGGATGTTGTCAAGACATAGTCTGCAGAGCTTCAGAGGCCAGCGGAAGGACTAGTGCAGTGGGAGATGAAATGAACAGATCGTTGGCCCAGGTAGCTTTCTCCCAAGCCATCGCTAAGTCCCAGGTCCTGCGATTTCAAAGCAAAGGCCCATGAAGGTGGCAAGGCCATCGATGTTGGAGACAAAGGGGCAGAAGGAGCTACCCTTTCCTATACTCCTCCCCAATTCATATCATCTCTACCCTTTTGTTACTGATCTGATCAATGTCCCCAGCCTTTCAGTCCTTTCTCCTCCAGCATTATCCATGCGCTCCTTGACCCTGCTTGCTGGCTCTCTAGATGATAGAATATAAAAAAGTTCATTGCACTATTTTGTATATGTATATGTATGGTTGAACATTTTTACAATAGCAATGTAAAAAGTAGGTCTTTAATCCCTCTGCAGCTGATTTTTGTGTAGTGACAACAGGACTCCAGTTGCATTGTATTTTCTATATGGATCTCCAGTTGTTTCTCTGTCATTCGTTTAAAACACCGTCCTTTCCCCAATGCTCTGAAATTGCACCTTTTTTCATAAATCAAGGGTCCATATATAAACATTTCTGTTTCAGGGCTCTATTCGGTTCCATTGTTCTATTTGTCAACCCCTATATCCACACCACAAAGTTAATTATTATAACATTTTAACAATTCTTACTTATCTAGTAGTGTAACTTGTCTTATCTTCCAATATCTCGAGTGTCTTGGCCTACTTTATGTCAATTTAAATTTTAGAATCATTGTGTAATGTTTCACACACAAATGTACATAAATACAGACATTCGCCCACAAAGTCTTTTGGGCTTTCTATTGGGATTGCAGTCAATCTATACATTAATTTTAGGGAGAACTAACATGTTTATGATACTGAATATTCACATCCATGATCATATTATATTTTATATTTATGTAGAGCTTCATTAATTTATCTAACGGCATTTTCACATTTTTTTTCCATAAAGTTCTTAAATGTTCTTTGGCTAAAATTGTTCTTGGTACTTGATATTTGCATATGATAAGTTACAGATTACATTATGTTTACTTTCTTTTTTTTTTTTTAAAGATTTTATTGGGGAATTGGCGGCAGGGAACAGCATTGGGAAATCGGGGAAGGGGAACAGACAAGCTGCTGTCTTTTTGTTCTTCAGTCTAGTTGTGGGGGACGTTGCTTCACTGGCCCATGTTGGTATCGTCATTGTGCTCTTCTTCTCGGGTGAGGCAGATGAGTCGCCGGCCTCTGGACGGCCGCTCACAGCGGCTCTTGGCAGCTCACACCGGCTGCCGGCCGCTCACTGTAGCCTATGGCAGCCCACTGCAGCAGGGGCTGCAGCTATGCCGTCCTAGGGCACTCATAGCAGCCCAGCTCCAGGTGGAGCTGTTGTTCACCATCTTAGCTGTAGAGGGCAGTGTCACTGGCCCTCATATGTGGGATCCAAACCACTGGCGTCCCAAGCCAGCTCTTAACCAACGCACCACTCGGCTGGCCCTTGTTTACTTTTAGTTTCGTACTGTTAGTTGCTGTCGGAACAAAACAAAGTTTACTTTTTGTACATCGGTGTTAAATCCAGCAATTTTTTTTTGAGGGCAGTGTCACTGGCCCTCATATGTGGGATCAAACCGGGTCCAATGGCTTCCCAAGCCAGCGCTTAACCACCGCGCCACTCGGCCGGCCCAAATCCGGCAACTTTTACATACACTTTCATTGAATGAATAGTTTAACTTTAGCTCTTTGTAATTTTCTTCACACACAATCTAATCATCTATTAATCATGGCAGCTTTGTTTCTTGTTTTCTGATTGCAATCTTCTTTATGTTTCTGCTTCCCATTACTGCACTGGCTAGTATTTCTATCAAACTTTTGAGTAGAATTGGTGATAGCAGGTATCTTTGTCTAATTCCCAATTACAAATGAGAAGTTTTCAACTTTTCCTCATGTAACTATGACGTTTGCTGTATGTTTTTTGTACATATGCTTTATCTAGTTGACTAAATTTTCTTTTTAATTTTTTTTTTTAAAGATTTTATTGGGGAATTGGCGGAGGGGAACAGCGTTGGGGAATCGGGAAAGGGGAACAGACAAGTTGCTGTCTTTTTGTTCTTCAGTCTAGTTGCGGAGGATGTTGCTTCACTGTTGGTATCGTCATTGCGCTCTTCCCGGATGAGGCAGATCGGTCGCTGGCCTCTGGATGTCACTCACCACAGCTATTGGCAGCTCACTCTTGGCTGCCAGCCGCTCACGCTGGCTGCGGGCCACTCACTGTAGCCTATGGCAGCCCACTGCAGCAGGGGCTGTAGCCCACACCATCACCGGGGCTCGCACAGCCCAGCTCCAGGTGGAGCTGTTGTTAGCTGTAGAGGGCAGTGTCACTGGCCCTCATGTGGGATCCGAACCGGGGCCGCTGGCATCCCAAAACCAGCGCTTAACCAATGCGCCACTCGGCCGGCCCGTCTTTTTAATTTTTAATCAACTTTTAAATTTTAGAATAGTTTTAGATTTACCAAAAAAATGCAAAGATAATACAAAAAAATTACCATCTGCTCCACACTCAGTTTCCTCTATTCATGACATGTTATATTATGGTACGTTTCTCACAACTAATGAACTAATATAGTTATAATGTTTTCAGCAGAAAAACCACACTTCATTGAGATTTTCTTAGTTTTTGTTTTTTTTTGAGGGCAGTGTCACTGGCCCTCATATGTGGGACCCGAACCGGGGCCGCTGGCTTCACCACTGTGGGGCCAGCGCTTAACCACTCGGCCGGCGCCAGATTTTCTTAGTTTTTATCTAATGTTTTTGTTCTGTTTCAGGAGCCCATGTAGGACCCTACATTACATTTATTCATCGTGCCTCCTTAGGATACGTTTGGCTGTGACCGTTTCACACACATTCCTTATTTTTGATGACCTCGACAGGTTTGAGGAATACTGGTCAGGTATATTGTAGGAGTCTGGAGTCTGTGCTATAGCCATGCGAAACCGTCTTAGTGAGTGAGGCCTCGTCTGTCAAAAACTTATTATTTTAATCCAGTGTAAAGAATGGACTACATATAGGATAAGGAGTGAGCCACAGACAGTAAGGGGAGGTATTCTTTTATGAAGACTGAGGGGTCTACCTGCCCCAGAGGGCTTTGCAGAATCCATCTTCCGGTGCTCCTGTCAGCTCTGGGACCTGGGTAGGGCACTTGGTCTGAACAACAGCCTCCTCTCACCTCCACCTCCTCAGCGAACTCGGGGAGTCACAACCTTGGTCTGAGGGCACAGCCTCTGGTGTGCAGAGGGCAGGGGCCCAGGTCCTGCCAGTCAAAGTGGAGATCAGGGTAAGGACCGTGGGCTCCCACGGAACCCATCTCGGCTCCTCTTGTCAGTCCTGGGGGGGCCCAAGAGATGCTGTCTGGATGTGACGAAACGCTGGCCGGATGTGACGTCCTGACTTCCGCCTAGGGAGTCTGAGAGCCGTGAAGACCGCATCTGCGACGCCAGCTTCGGGCCTGCAGAGGGAGGGAGTCCCGTCCAGCAGAGATTCAAGGTATGACCCTGGGGAGGCCTGAGGGCCCCCACAGAATCCAGGTTTGCCCTGCTGCTGGCCCTGAGCGTCACCTGGCTGGGCTCTGAGGCTCATTACTACCCTCCCCCACACCTCGCCACCCCTCCCCCACGCCCTCCCCCACCTGCAACGAGAACTGGGGAATAAAGGACAAGGCCTGAGAGAAGCAACCTCAGGTTGGCGGAGGAAGGGGACCCAGGTCCGCCCGGGTCCAGCTGGGGACCAGAGGGAGGAGTGCAGGACACCACGGAAGCCAGTTACGCCCCTACTATCAGCCCCGGGGACCCTCAAAATGCCGGCCGGATGTGACGTCCGCTGACTTCCGCCTAGGGAGTCTGAGTGCCGTGAAGACCGCATCTGCGACGCCAGCTTCGGGCCTGCAGAGGGAAGGAGTCCTGTCCGGCAGAGATTCAAGGTATGACCCTGGGGAGGCCTGAGGGCCCCCACAGAATCCAGGTTTGCCCTGCTGTCGGCCCTGAGAGTCACTGGGCTGGGCTCTGAGGCTCAGTACTACCCCTCCCCCCACCCATCCCCCACCTGCTCGGGGCCTCACAGCTTTTGTCGGAGGCTCGGACTCAGGTACCTTGTGGGAGAGATTCAAGGTATGACCCTGGGGAGGACCGCGGGCCCCCACAGGACCCTTTATTACCCTGCCATCGGCACTGAGAGTCACCTGGCTGGGCTCTGTGGCTGGCTGAGGACTACCCCTCCCCCCACCGATCCCCCACCTGCTCCGGGAACATGGGGGTCAAGGACAAGTTCTTAGGGGAGCAACCTCAGGCTGGCTGGGGGAGGGCTCGGGACCTGCCGGGAGTCAAGGGTAGGACCCTAAGGGAGGTTGAGGGACCCTGGACCCCAGAACAGAGGCGATTCTCACGGGCCTTATGGCAGGGGTGTGGAGGGAATTGCCACGCATGGTATTTCGGGATTTCTCCATCAGGGTCTGAGAGACTCTGGGGCTTTGGCCTCAGGCAGCTGAGGGGAGGATCCCTCCTTTGTCTGTGGTTGAGGTGAGGACTCTGAGGGAGGACCGCAGGACTCTGGCACCAGAGATGTGAGGGGTCAGGCTCTGGGCAGGGAGAGGAAGGGGTCACAAGGAGAGGACCCGAAGTGGGATTACCCCGGCCCCTAGCACACATTGAAGGGTCCCCACTGTGTTCTGTCCCTGCCATGAGCACAGGGAAGCCTCATGGCAGGGCTGTGGGCTTGGGGTGTTTCTGCACTTCTGCCTGAGGGGTGGCTAAGGGAGCTGAGGACATTGGCCTGAAGGGGCTGGATGCCAGGCAACAAGGGGAGCGGAGCCAGGCCCCCCCAGGCATCAAAGTGTGGGCCTTGAAGCAGGCCTGGGGGTACCTCCCACCCCAGCAACAATAGGGGCCAGCCGGCTCATGGCCTGTGGACACAGATGGGTTCCTCGGGGGCTCGGTGGCAGACAGGGTGTGTCTTGTAGTCCACCTTGGAGTGCTTAGGGAAGTGAGGGGGTTTGACTGAGGGGTGCAGCGCACTTCAGCAGAGGGAGGACTGGAGTCCAACGCCCTACGGACTTAAAGATGAGGACCCTGAGGTAGGACTGAGGGGCTCCCACTCTAGGCAGAAAGGCTCCCCCCGCATACACCAGAAACTCCTGCAGGGATGCAGGGAGGCCTGGCAGGAGGGCAGGAGGAGACTTCTCCCCTCTTCCTCCTTGTGTGGGGGTCTCGGCGAGATGGTGGCCTTGGCCTCCACTCTGCTTTCTCAGGGCAGCAGAAGACAAAGGGCCCAGGCCCTCCAGGAGTAACAAGGAAGCTTGGGGAGGCCCGAAGGCACCCGCCCAGACAGTGGGGGCCCCAGTGGGACATGCTGGGTGCTGCTGTCAGCCCTGGGAGACGAGACCTCTGATATGGGCCTGCAGAAGTGGGTCCCCCTTTATTTTTGTCCAGGGTCCTCAGGAAGACAAGGGCCTTGGTCTAAAGGGATGAGTTCAGGTCATGAAAAGAGGAATCGTGGTTTTGCCATGGTTGGAAGTTTCTGAAGCCTTCCTTGGGAGAACTGCAGCTTTGAGCTCCCTGAGAAAAGAAGAGGCCACTCAGCATGTGGGAGTGCCTGTCCTCATCCTCGGGGTGGGTGGGGGGCAGGAAGGAATGCCTAGATGTGACCTGCCCTCCCTTCTGCCACATGCTTCTTGTGAGGTGATCCTATTAGGGACAGTTACTCAGTGAAGCCAGGTCAGCAGGGGGTCGTTCTGGGCCTAGCCAGGAATTATGGTAAGTATCTGGAGGACAGAATAAGGGAACCCCATACCCAGAACAGATGGACCCAGGCTCCACTGTCAGTTGTTGGGGGAACCAGCCAGGGGTGGGGGAAGATGAGGCTCTTTCTCATGT
Source organism: Aselliscus stoliczkanus (assembly GCA_033961575.1). NCBI lineage: Eukaryota > Metazoa > Chordata > Mammalia > Chiroptera > Hipposideridae > Aselliscus > Aselliscus stoliczkanus. Next base: position 7,811,999 of record CM066737.1, on the reverse strand, counting down.
TGTCTCTGAGGTCTCAGGAAAGTGAGGGAGGACCTTGGTGTGAGCGGACGCCTTCAGGCCATCCCTGGGGCCACATCTTGTCTACAGTCGGAGGAATTCCAGCTCCTGCCAGGAATCAAGGTGAGGACCCTGTGGGTGGTGTGAGTATACTTCAATCCCCAGAACCAAGAGGGGGCCCCACAGAAATCTGCCTTGCTCTGTCTGTCAGCCCTGGAAATTCCTGGAAGATCTGTTTCGCTGAGCCTCTGCTTACTTCCAGATCGTTACGTGTCCTGAGGTCACAGATCCGAGGAAGGCCACGCAGTGCCAGGAGTTAAGGTGAGGTACCCTGAAAACGTACCCTGTGGCTCCCGGACCCCAGAAGAAAGGAGACCCCACAGTGCCTAAATCCAGCCCCCGATGCTGTCAGCCTCAGAACCTTGGGCTGTGCCAGCTGCACCCTGAGGCGCCATCCGTCTTGCTCCTTCAGGTTCTTAGCGGAGAGGACACCCAAAAGGAGACACACCAGCAAGGCCCGAGAACCCCGATAAGAGGAGCCCTGTAAGTCGCCTTTGTCAGAGCTGCCTGGGGTGTGTTACTCAGCTGAGGTGGTCAAACTCCCTCTTCCCCAGGTTTGTGAGGCCCCATCGCCCACCTCCTGCCCACACGTTTGTTGCCTCCTCACAGGAGTCATCATGCCTCTCCTTGAGATGAGTGAGCTGTGCAACCTTGGGGAAGACCGTCAGGAGCCCAGAGAGAACGAGGACCCGTTGGAAGCAGAGTTGTTCTGGGCTATGGAAGAGGATGAGCTATCGATTTCCTCCTCATCTTCCTCCCTGTCTGTATTCTCAGACATCTCAGAGGAAGTGGCTGCTGCTGAGACACCCAGTCCTCCTCCAAGCCCACCAGGCGCCTGCCCCTCCCCTGAGGCGCTGGAGGCCCCTCCGCTGAGCGAAACCCAGGGAGTGGGCTCCAGCAGCCAAGATGAGGAGCAGCAAAGCACCACGGCAGCTCCGGAGGACGCCGAGTCCTCTCGCAAACAGGCAGCGCATCTGATGATGGCTGAGTTGGTGAAGTTCCTGCTGGAGAAGTACCGTGCCAAGGAGCCGACCACACAGGCAGAAATGCTGAGCAGCGTCTTCACGGAGCACCAGGACCACTTCCCGGAGATCTTCAGCCGTGCCTCTGACTACCTGCAGCTGGTCTTTGGCGTTGACATGTTGGAAGTGGATCCCATCAACCACACCTATGTCCTGCTCAACTCCCTGGGCCTCACCCGTGATGAGGTGGCGAGCGATGGGCACGGCATGCCCAAGACCGGCCTCCTGGTCATGCTCCTGTCTAATATTTCCATGCAGGGAGGATGTGCCCCTGAGCACAAAGTGTGGGAAGCACTGAATAATATAGGGGTGCATGATGGGGTGGAGCATTACATCTATGGGGAGCCCAGGGAGCTCATCACCAAGGTTTGGGTGGAGGAACAGTACGTTGTGTACCGTCAGGTGGCTGATAGTGATCCTGCTCGCTACGAGTTCCTGTGGGGCCCCAGGGCCCACGCTGAAACCACCCATTTGAGAGTCCTCCAGTTTTTGTTCAAGGTCAGTCTTAGGCATGCCATTTTCACCCCATCCCAGCCCTTAGAGGTTAAGAGTGATGAGGAAGAGGGGGCCTGAGCCACATTTGCATCCAGGCACATTTCAGGCCCTCCCCCCGGAGCTTCTCCTGCTGGGCAGGAAGGGAGGCCCATTCTTCACTCTGTGTTTGAACCATAATAGGTAGGGAGGGCCAGGGCAAGTTGGGGAATGTGTGTGTAGCATTTTGGGGCTCCTATGTAGATTTAGATATTAATCTTTGTTTCCGTTAGGGATTTCTCAAGTGTTGTTCCTTGTAATAGATAGTCTAATAAGTTTTTTCAGCATCTAAGTTTGTGAATGACTTTGACCAGAAACTAAGCAGTTCAAGAGTAAGAGTTGTGCTATTGTGTAACACAAATTGGGACCCTTTCCTTCCCAGTTTGTGATTCTGAACTGGAGTCCATGGCATTGGGGCAGGAGTTGCTTGGAAACGTGAAAGAGCTGAGCAGTACAATCGAATGGGTCAAGAAATAGAGAAATAAAAGTAAAATGTTGTTAACTCTTGCATGTTATTCCTTCTGCTGTGTCATTCTGTAAAACATTATATATGTATACCCAGAATTGCCGGGTTCAGTCAAGAAACTCAAGAGACATTTCATCACAATAAAAAGACCCCTGCCCAGTGGTTCACTTCTTGCCAGATGTTCACTGAGACTCTGTCCTGTGGAAGGCCCTGTGTCAATAGTGGGGACACTGGGATCACAGGACACACCCACCCATAGAATGACCTGTGGGATCCCCAGTCCTATAAGGAAGGTGGTGCAGGGTCCCCTCAGCCCTAGAGAAGGAGTGAAAGAAGGGGAGTGGCGGTGGGCTCCAGGGGAGGACACTCAAGTGTAAATGGCCCAAGCCAGGACAGATTGGGTCTTTGGGAAATGGATTTCGACCTGGGAGTCCCTAGGAAGGGATGAGCGCACGTGACCTTTCCTGACTCCCACATCCGGGTCTCAGACAAACCGCCCACGTGGTACAAGGTGCAGGGTGTCGGTCATCAGGTCGGCAGTGGGAAGGCCCAGGTCTTACCCGGAGGCAAGGTAAGGACCCTAAGGGAGAACTAAGGGGGCTCGAGCCCCACAACAGAAGGGACCCCACCGAGGCCCGCCCCTGCCGTCAGTCCTGGGAGGCCCCCTGGCGGAATGACCACACGTGACCTTTCCTGACTCCCGCATCCGGGTCTCAGACAAACCGCCAAATCCGGGTCTCAGAGAAACCGCCCACGTGGTATCAGGAGCAGAGGGTCAGGTCCAGGGAAGGAGGGCCCACGTCCTGCCGGGAGGCAAGGTGAGCACGCAGAGGGAGAACCATGGGACCCTGGACGCCACAACGGGAGATTCCACAGAAATGCTCCCCTGCGGTCACCCCGGGTGGCTATGGCTACAGGCCGGGGTGGGGAGGGTGTTGCCAACGCGATGGTGCCTCACTCCCCGCTTGGGCAGCTGGGGAAGGGGAGGCTTAAGCCCCCAGGGCTGGACTATGGGAGGCAGAGGGAGGAGGCCCAGGCCTTCTGAGGGTCGCGCTGAGGCCTGGGAGAGAAGACTGAGGGACCCCACAGCACACTGTGCCCACAGCCCGCCCTCCCTGTCCCTTCTGTCAGCCGGCAGAGGACCTGAGGCTGCGTGGCTGCAGTAGGTGACCCCTCATTTCCAGCTCTGCTCTCGCATAGCGGTGAGACCTTTGTTTAAGGAGGGTGGCCTCAGGTAAACGGGGGAAGCCCTGCCAGGCATCACGGAGAAGAGTAAGCGGACCCCACATGCCAGGACAGGTGGACCCCACAGCATTTGGTCATCCCTTGCTGTTCCCCCTGGGGGGCCCTGGGCAGGTGTGGCTAGAGGTGGGGCCCCCTCACTTCTTTCTTTTCACCCTCGGGGCATGTCGTCTTGTTGTGAGAGGTTTGCCTTGGGACAGCAGAGTGGGGGAGCAGACCCTGCCAGAAATAAGGTGAGGACCCTGAGTGCACACAGAGGGGACCACTCACCCCAGAACAAAGTGGACCTCACAGAGCCTGGGCCTCCGTCGTGTCACCACTGTGGGCTCAGGGCTGTGTTTGCCGTCTGCACCCTGCAGTGCCCCCTCCTTTCCTCTTACAGGGGCTCCAGGACCAGCAAATGAAAGTGTGAGGTACATGAACCCACATCACAGAGCAGAGGAGGCCCAGGCAGTGTCAGCGGTCCAGGTGAGGTGCATGCTCTGAATGTGTCCACAAGGGTTCCCCCACCCCAGGACACAGGGGACCCCACTGTCAGCCCGAGAACCTTGGGAGTGCTGGCTGCACCCTGAGCAGTCCTCTCACTTCCTCCTTCAGGATCTTACGGGACAGCCCGCCGAGGAGAGACAGGCCCCACAACACCCACAAAGAGGAGACCTGTAAGTCGCCTTTGTCAGAGCCTCCTAAGGTGGGTTTCTCTGTTGAGGCCACTCACGCTCTCTCTCCCCACCAGGCCCGTGGGACCCCATCGCCCACCTCCTGCCCATATTCCTGTGGCGGCCTGACACAAGTCATCATGTCTAGAGCTCCGAAGCGACGATGCTACGAGCGTTGGGAAGACTTTGATTCCGACAGTGAGGATGAGGAGCTCTCGGGTGCACAGGCTTCTGAGGCTACGGAGGAGGAATCTTCCTCAACCTCTAAGGCCTCCTCTTCTTTACCCTCCTCACCCTCAAGTGCCCTGGGGGAGGGTTTTCCTATTGTAGACACACTGAGTCCTTCCCAGAGCTCTGTAAGTCCCAGTGGCTCGTCCCCTGATCCTGCCTCCATGCCATTGTGCCAATCTGTCAGCCAAGCAGTGGTGGGTTCCTGCGCCACGCAGGGCCTGATATTCATGGAGCCCTTGCCCGCAGATATGATTGACGACAGGATCAGCGCCCTGGTGAGGTTCCTGCTCCTCAAGTACCGCACCCGGGAGCTGGCCACACAGGCGGAGATGCTGAGCAGGGTCACCAGAGAGTGTCGAGAGCAATTTGATGAGATCTTTAGTGAGACCTGTGAATGCCTGCAGGTGGTCTTTGGTGTTGATGTGAGGGAAGTGGATCCCATTAACCATATCTATGTCATGGTCAGCACCCTGGGCCTCAGCTATGATGGGGTGGGGATCAATGGGCGTAGCTTTCCCAAGACTGGCTTCCTGATATTTATCCTGAGCATAATCTTCATAGAGGGTAACTGTGTCCCTGAAGAGAGGGTCTGGGAAAAGCTGGGTGGCGTAGGGTTGGATGTTGGGATAGAGCATTCCATTTATGGGGAGCCCAGGGAGCTCCTGACAAGAATTTTGGTGCAGCAACTGTACATTGTATACCGGCGGGTGGCTGATAGTGATCCTGCTCGCTACGAGTTCCTTTGGGGTCCCAGGGCCCACGCTGAAACCAGCAAGATGAAAGTCCTAGAATATTTGGCCAAGATCAATGAGAGTGAACCCAGTGCCTTCCCAGTCTTATACCAGGACGCCTTGAGAGATCAGGCTGTGAGAGCCCAGGCCGAAATTGCCCTCAACATGACCAGGGCAAGTTCTAGTGTCATGTCCAGGGCGTTCTCCCGCTCTGAGTGAAGTCCAAGGCAGATCTTTCCTTTGTGTTTTAAGAGGGCAGTCCATGATCTAAGTAGTGAAGGGCTAGCTAGGCTGGGCCTGAAGGTGTCATAACGAATAACACCTTTCTGTACCTGTTGCATAGGGGTGACTTAGAAATGTATCTTTTATTTGTTGTATTTTAAAGTGTTACATTAAGTATAATGTTTATTAGCTTCAGAGTCTAACTTGGTGAATTACATAGGTTGCACATTTATTGCTATTTATCCAGTTTAAGAGAACCAGTTTTGCTAAAACCTTTGTTTTCCCAAACAAATTGGGAAACCTTATATTTTGTTGGTAGTCTGTAACAAGATACCATGGCATTGGAGTAGGAATATTTTTTGAAAATGTGAAAGAACTTACTAGCAAAATAGAGAAAATTTTAAATACTTAATTTTTTAAATGTAAGGAAACAGTTTGTTTTTAAAAGATTTTGTGTATGTTTCTTTTTAAAATAATTGTTTTATTTTTCAATTACAGTTGTCATACAATATTATATTAGTTCCAAGTGTATAACATAGTGATTATATATTTTTAGTCTGTCATTCTGTAAAAGTAAAATATATAGAGAGAAAGAGACCTGGATATTCTCAGCTTGTTCAACACGGTAGAAAAAATAAATAGTAATAAATAAAATCGCTGCTCACTGGCTCATTTCTGTCCCCAGACGTTCACTGAGCCTCTGTCCTGTGGAAGGCCCTGTGTCAGTAGTGGGGACACTGGAATCAGTAGGACACACCCACCCATAGAATGAAGGGTGAGAGCCCCAGTCCTATAAGGAAGGTGCTGAGGGGTCCCCTCAGCCCTAGAGAAGGAGTGAAAGAAGGGGAGAGGCGGTGGGCTCCAGGGGAGGGCACTCAAGTGTAAATGGCCCAAGCCAGGGCAGTTTGGGGCTTTGGGAAATGGATTTCCTCTGGGGGTGTTGATTGTGATGAAGCTGGTGGTGGCCGCGGCCAGAGTGGGCAGATGGTCTGTCTTGGGCGTGAGAAGAAAACCTGGAATGGAAAAGTGCACTTGGCAGTTATTTGGGGACAGTGGAGAAACCAGAGAGCCATCTCCCCCCGGGGCTGATGGGGAAGGGGCCCTACACCCTTGTCCCAGTGCAGGTGAATACAGTGCACAAACTAGATGTTTTATACTCATCATCTGCAAGGATTTCTGCAGAAATACGGTGATGGTCCTTTAAGTGGTGCCCAGAAGCCGCTAGACGGACACTCTCTCCCCTGGCCATGGGACACCAGACACAGTGCATTAAAAAGGATATTTGAAGTACATCATATTGAGTGTAATTTGTACAACTCGAAGCACAGGCTAGATATTTGGTGGAGGTGAAGGAATGAAAATTATGCTTTGGATGTAAGAGCCGCTGGGAGGGAGGGAAAGAGTTGGTCTTTGACTCAAATTCTAGGAGCTTTGAGTTGCACCCAGCTGGGAAAGCCTCCTCTACACCCCAATTAAATAATAGGTCCTCTGGGAGGGTCATTGTCCTGAGTTTTATTTATGAAGCAGTAGTTTTGTCTAATTTCATATTCTAAGTCCTACTGCATTGCATATTCCCTGAGATATGAAAAATCAACAAACAAAAACCAAATTTTCCAGAGTAGAGAGTAGTAGGGCTTGGGGGAAATATCATAGTAGAAATACCTGCCACTCATCAAAGTTCCAGTGTACACCGGGCACTGTGCGAGTCGCTTTACAAACACTCCATGCTTCCCATAGTCCTGCAGGACATCAGACCCACTGTCTCCACAGATGAAGAACCTCAGGCTCGCAGGCCCGGTAATTTCCCCCGTGCCGCGTGGCTAGTAAGTGACAGGGTGGAGCCAGACCCCTGGTCTAAATTCATCTACAGTCCGTGCCATTCACACCCATCCCAGCCTGTGGCCGACCTTCCAACTTGTCTGTGTTTATCCATGGGGTTGCAGTTCCTGGTGCGCTTTGATCCCAATTTCTGTCTGGTGTCATTTTCTCTGCCTGGAGGACCTTAACATTTCTTTTAAACATCCTTTAACATTTCTTGTAGTGCATGTCTCTTGGTAATTAATTGTTTAAGGTTTTGTATTTCAGAAAAATCCTTTACTTAACCTTTGTTTTTGCAATATATTTTCACTGTATATAGAATTCTAGGCTGACAGTTTAATTTTTCAGTACTTTAAAGATATTACTCCATTCTTCTCTTGCTTTCATTGTTTTAACAAGAAATTGACTCTTATCGTTATCTTTGTTCCTGTGTAGTAAAGGGTCTTTTTTTTCCGGGTACTTTTAAAATTTTCTCTTTGTCACTGATTTTAAGTAATTTGAAAATCATGGGCCTCAGTATAGTTTACTTCATATTCCTTCGTTTTTGGCATTCTTTTAGCTTTTTGAATCTCTGGATTTATAGTTTTCATCAAATTTGGAGATTTGTTATTCAAAGATTTTATTCCATGCCCCCATTTTCCCCCTCCTTTGGGGTCTCCAAATTTATGTGCATAGGCTACTTGAAGTTGCTTCACTACTCACCACTGCTCTGTTTACTTGGGGTCTTTTTACATCTTCCATGTCCGCATTTAACGTGTTTAACCTTTCCTCTTTTCTATTCTTTTTTTTTTTTTGAGGGCAGTGTCACTGGCCCTCATATGTGGGACCGAACCGGGGCCACTGGCTTCCCAAGCCAACACTTAACCACCGCACCACTCGGCAGGCCCACCTTTCCTCTTTTCTTTTGAACATGTGGAATACAGTGATATATAATACTGTGTTAATGTCCTTGTCTATTCACCGTATCGTCTGTATCATTTCTAGGTCAGTTTTAATTTATTTTTCTCCTCATCATTGGTCCTACTTTCCTGCTTCTTTTGAATGGCTGGTAATTTTGACTGGATGTCAGACATTGTGAATTTTACTTTGTTAAAGTACTGGTATTTTTGCGTTTCTGTAAATAAATATTCTTTAGCTTTGTTCTGGAATACAAGTTACTTGGAAACAGTATGATCCTTTTAGGTTTTGCTTCTAAACTTTTTAGGTGAGAGAAAAACAGCATGTAGACATTGCCAGTATTTCTCCCTTCTAAGGCAAAGCCATTCTCAGTATTCTAAGTGAGCCCCATGAATAATGAGGTTTTCCACTCTGGCTAATGGGAAGAAGGACTCCCAGACATGCTAGATCTCTGGAGATATTTTTTTTTCTGGAGCTCTCTCTTCTCTGGAATTTTGCCCTGCAAGGTCTGTCCACCTAGCACCCCTAGATACCCAGCTTCATCTCCTCAACTCAAGGAGATGGCCAGGCTTCTCCACTGTGCACAGTGGCCCTCAATCTCTTTCTAGGCAGTGAGCTTGGGCAATCGCAGGACTCACCTTATTTTTTTAAAAACTTTATTGGGGAACAGTGTGTTTTTCCCAGGACCCATCAGCTCCAAGTCAAGTTGTTGTCCTTCAATCTTTGTTGTGAAAGGCGCAGCTCAGCTCCAAGTGCAGTTGCTGTTTTTCAGTCAGTTGTTGGGGGGTTGGTACAGCCCACCATTCCATGTGGGAGTTGAACGGGCAACCTTGTCGTTAAGAGCACATGCTGTCACCAGTTTAGCCATCCAACCTCCCATCGGGAGCTCAGCAGCAGCTCAGCTGAAATCGTCTTCAATCTAAATGTGGAGGGTGCAGCTCACTGGCCCATGTGGGAATCAAACCGGCAACCCTGTTGCTCAGAGCATGTGCTCTAACCTACTGAGTCACCTGGTCGCCCTCACCTCATTTGTGTTCAATCTCAGAGAACACTGTTCTTCATTGGCTCATGTCTAATAAATTGAAAATCATTGTTTGTTGTATTTTGCCTGCTTTTTAGTAGGTTAGGTGCCCAAATTTCATCCCATTACTCCATCATGGCCAGAATCAGAAGATCAGAAGCACAATAATCCAAATTTTTTTTAAGAGGGCAGTGTCACTGGCCCTAATGTGTGGGATCCGAACCCTGGGCTGCTGGCACCCCAAGCCAGCTCTCAACCACCACGCCACTCGGCCGGACCACAATAATCCAAATTTAAAACCTAAATTATCTACGTATGAAAACTGTCCCAGTATTTCAAGCTATTCAAATTAAAACCAGATTGAAAGACTGTGGGACACGCACACACACACACACACACACACACACACACACACACACACACGTTAATAGAGACATATATACAAACAACTGAGAGTCTATACAGCAAAATAGCAACAATGTTTTTCTCCTGCTTGCGGAAATATTAGTGACCTTTATTCTCTTCTTTATGCTTTCAAGATTTCTAACATTTCTAAGGCACATAAAAAATGTCGTAATAGGGCCGGCCGAGTGGTGCATTGGTTAAGAGCTGGCTTGGGACGCCAGTGGCCCCAGTTCGGATCCCACATATGAGGGCCAGTGACACTGCCCTCTACAGCTAACAACAGCTCCACCTGGAGCTGGGCTGTGCGAGCCCCGGTGACGGTGTAGGCTGCAGCCCCTGCTGCAGTGGGCTGCAGTGAGTGGCCGGCAGCCAGCGTGCGCTGCCAATAGCTGCGGTGAGTGACCATCCAGAGGCTGGCGACAGACCTGCCTCACCCGGGAGAAGCGCAATGACGATAGCAACATGGGCCAGTGAAGCAACGTCCTCCGCAACTAGACTGAAGAACAAAAAGACAGCAACTTGTCTGTTCCCCTTCCCCGATTCCTCAACACTGTTCCCCTCCCCCAATTTCCTAATAAAATCTTTAAAAAAGAAAAAAAGAAGAAGAAGTTGGGAAGAGCTGGGGCACAGTCTTGAAGAGCACCTACACGTAATGGTTGCTTGGAGAAAGCTGAGAGGGATCAGCCAGTGATGGAAAGAAGGCCAGGAGACACTGTTATATGAGAGCAAAGAGGATGGCTCTAGGCCTGGTAGCCCAATGACTTTGGACAAACCCAGCCCCTCTTCTCCTGAGTTCCCTTCCTCCCTTCCATTGGCCTTCGCTTGGCTCTACTCTGACAATGTGGAACATTGCAGAGCTCTCAGTGTGAGAGCCTGCTGCCGCCATTAGCAGTGCCATGAAACATAACTTGAGTGCCCCCCCCGCCGTGCCAAATAGTGTACTGGGTAATGTTGGGGCCCAAGGGGCTCAGAAGCAGTCATGGCGCCCTGGCATCCTATCTGGTAGGCTAAGTGAAGTATCTACATGAGAGATCTACTCTTATACAGAAGCACATCCTTTGGAACTAGAGCATGAGAAGACAGATGTGTGAGTCATGACAGGGAGCTATAGAAGGGCAGGTTTCTTCTAGGAGATGAATCTTGGCTGGAGCTAAAGAAAGATGGATCTAATACCGGAGAGCAAGAGTGGTCGAAATAAATCCCTAGAGGCATAAAAGATAGGTAGCAACAGGGCCAAATTGGAGCTAGAGCAGTGACTCAAGCGGGGAGGATGAGATGTGAGATTCTGAAGATAGGGAGCAAACTGACCTGACCCTCTCATATTATGGCGCTCACTCCTCACCGCTGGCCTGGTTTGCTGAGTAGTTCCACGTGCATTATACCACTAGAGCTACATGCCAACCCTAAGGTCCTACTATCCTAGCTAAAGCAGCCCCTTTAGTGGTGGAAAGCAACTCCTTTCCACCACATTTCCCTATTGAATCTTCTTTGTAAAAATTAGCTGGCCTGACATAATACAGTCTGGTCATTGACCGTATTGTACTGTGTATAATGCGCTCCCACATTTTGGGCCCAAACTTTCAGGGACAAATATTTTGTTTTAATGTTTTAATTCAATTTTTTTATTTGTTTCCGTTTAGGCACTTGTGTTTTGTTTTGTTTGGTTTGGTTTGGTTTTTTAGAGGGCAGTGTCACTGGCCCTCATATGTGGGATCTGAACCGGGGCTGCTGGCTTCCAAAGCCAGCTCTTAACCACCGCACCACTTGGCCAGCCCAGTACTTGTGTTTTTTTAATATACAGGAATTTTAGCATTTATTTTTTAACATATTATGGAACAAGAAATTTTATGTAACAAATAATTACAAAACACAAGAACAGATACAAGGTACAAGACATTTTATGTACCGGAAACAAATTTATGATATTTACACATCATAGAAGGCCAAGAACTCTTCATCGTTGCCAGATTGTCGTAAGTTCCACAAAACCATTTATTTTGTTCCAGAGTATTATTTTGCACATAGATATTGTGATTGATTTTTAAAGTTACACTTTTAATTCATAAGCATAAATAAAAGAATGAAAAGCATTTATATAAATATGGAATTAGCACTACCCATGTATAATGCACATCCTTATTTTTCCCTCACAAATTTGGGCAAAAACATGCTCACTATACACGGCAAAATATGCTACTTATGTATTCTAACTGCCCTCCTTCAATAGAATGTAAGCCCCCTGAGGCTTTCTTTGACTGTACCTGGAGTGCCTAACACCATATAGCATAAATTGGTGCCCCGTAAACATTTGTTGACTGACCAAAAGCTAGAAAGGTTGGCAAGGTGGTCAGCACTATACAGCTGGGGAAACTGAGGCTCTGAAAGATGAAGTGTCTGTGCCACGGGTGCATAAGCAGAAGCAGGCCAAGCTGGAACTGAAATTTAGGCATCCTGATTACCATTAAACCACAGCTGCCTCCTAGCTCTAGTGGGAGATTTCAGGTCAGCCAGTGAGGAAGGCTCACATGTAGTGGGTTCCAATCCTGGCTTTACTCCTTAGTGGCTATGTGATTTCCAGCAGGTAACTTAGCGTTTCTTGTGTGAAAAGCTGGACCTCTCAAGACTGTTGGGAAGATTCACTGAGTCCACAGAAGCTCCCTGAGTTAGGCACCCAACCTCCCTACTTTGGCCTTTGGTGAGTGAGGCTCCCTGCTAGGAGAACAAAAACTGGTCCTGGACCTCCCAGGACATTGCCCTCTGAGTCATCTGGGGGGTGTGGGTGGCTGGTAGCCTGTGCCTAGCTACTTAACTGTGGCAACCATCGGGATTGACCCTGGAGAGGTAAGGAGAGACTGACGGGACAATTCACCTGGCCTATTCAGATGGAGGGAGCGTGGCACCCTCTCGGGGGCACACATGATCGGGTGAAACTACAGGGAAGGATGGTGCTTTGGGAAGACCTGAGGTCTGGCAGGTGTTAGCGAATCAGCTTTGCCACTGATGGACTTGCTGATGACTTTGGGCAAGACCTGTTGTCTGTGGCCCTCAGGTTCTTCCTTCATACAATTATGGCCTCAAAGGTCCCAGCCAGCTCTGCCAGCCTCCCTGCTTGGCAACCACAGCTAGTCCTTGATCTGTACAGTACCCTTTGTTTTTTAAATTTATTTATTTTCAATTAGTTTCAGGTGTGCAACACCGTGCAATAGTTATACTTTTTACCCCTCAAAGTGACAACCCCCTCCCCCAATTCGCCACCCCACTCCTCCCCCCATATCATATATATCTATTACAATTCCTCTGACTCCCTTCCACAGTATAATCCACATGCCATGACTATCTAAATATTCAATTACAGTTGGTATACAGTATTATGCAACCTCAGCTTCAGGTGTACAGTGCAGTGATCAAGTCTCCACTCCATCCATGAAGTGGTCTCCCTAACAAGACATCTGACCATCTGACACCCCACAAAATATTTACAACATTATTAATTATATTCCCCGAGCTGTCTTTCATATCCCTGTGGCAATATTGTAGTTGCCTATTTATGCTGTCTAATCCCGTCCCCTTCTCCCTCCTCCCCACCCCCCTCCCACCTCGCAACCCTCAGTCTTTTCTCTATAGCTACCAGACCGTTTCCATGTACTCTGCTCATTCATTCAGTTTTACAGACTCCACATACAAGTGAGATCATATGGTATCTGTCCCTCTCCAACTGACTTATGTCACTCAACATAATAGTCTCTAGGTCCATCCATATCATTGCAAATGGTATGATTTCATTCTTCTTTATAGCGGAGTAATACTCCATTGCATAAATGTACCACAGTTTCTTTTATTTATTTATTTATTTATTTATTTTTAATTAGTTTCAGGTGTACAACACAGTGCAATCGTTATACATTTTACCCCTCAAAGTGACAACCCCCACCCCAATTACCCACCCACTCCTCCCCCATATCATATATATCTATTACTCTTCCTCTGACTCTCTTCCACAGTGTAATCCACATCCCGTGACTGTCTATTTATATTCAATTACAGTAGGTATACAACCTCTGCTTCAGGTATACAGTGCAGTGATCAAACCTCTACTCCATCCATGAAATGGTCTCCCTAACAAGAACTATGACCATCTGACACCCCACAAAATATTTACAACATTATTAATTATATTCCCCAAACTGTTTTTCATATCCCAGTGGCAATATTGTAGTTGCCTATTTTTGCTGTCTAATCCCTTCCCCTTCTCCCTCATCCCCATCCCCCTCCCAATTAGCAACCCTGATTTTTTCCTCCATATCTATGAGACAGTTTCTGTTTACTTTGCTCATTCATACAGTTTTACAGATTCCACATATGAGTGAGATCATATGGTATTTGTCTTTCTCTGACTGACTTATTTCACTTAACATAATAGTCTCTAGGTCCTTCCATATCATTGCAAATGGTACGATTTCATTCTTCTTTATAGCGGAGTAATACTCCATTGTATAAATGTACCACAGTTTCTTAATCCACTAGTCTACCGATGGGCATTTCGGTTGTTTCCAAGTCTTGGCTATTGTAAATAGTGCTGCAATGAACATAGGGGTGCATATATTCTTTTCAAATTAGTGTCTTGGGTTTTTCAGGATAAATACCTAGGAGTGGAATTGCTGGGTCAAAAGGTAGTTCCATTTCCAGTTTTTTGAGATACCCCCATACTGACTTCCATAGTGGCTGCACCAATCTGCACTCCCACCAACAGCGCAGCAGGGTCCTCTTTTCCCCACAGTCCCGCCAGCAATTGTTGTTTGTTAATTTATTGATGATAGCCATTCTCACCAGACTGAGGTGGTATCTCATTGTGGTTTTTATTTGCATTTCCCTAATGACCAGTGAGGTTGAACATTTTTTCATATGCCTGTGGGCCTTCTGTATGTCCTCTTTAGAGAAATGTCTCTTCATATCCTCTGCCCATTTTTTAATTGGGTTGTTTGTTTTTTTGGTGTTCAGTTGCAGGAGTGTTTTATAAATTTTGGATATTAACCCCTTATCAGATATATCATTGGCAAATATATTCTCCCATTCAGTAGGCTTCCTTTTTGTTTTATTGATGGTTTCCTTTGTTGTGAAAAACTTTTTAAGTCTGATATAATCCCATATGTTCATTTTTTTCTTTTACTTCCCTTGCCCGCAGGGATGTATCAGTAAAAATATTGCTCCAGGTAATGTCTGCAAATACAGTACCCTTTTTTAAAGGAGGCAGAGGGACCTGCAGTTATTCAGGAGAAGGGTGCTGGCTGGACCAGCTGCTTCACTATGCCAGTTGTGGAAAAGGTCCCACTGGACAGCACCCAGTGAACACTTACATAACACTGAACCCAACAATAGCTGAATACATATGTTTGTCAAGGGTCCATGGAATATTTAACAAGAGAGATGATATTCTGGGCCATGAAAGAAACCTTCACAAACTGAAAAGAATATATGCTTCTCTTTGGGACAATGCGGGGCCAAACGCTTAGGCTTTGATTGGTCAGCAAGGATCTCTTCCAGCCAATGGTAGTCCTGGGAAAGAAGTTTAGACATCACAAAGTGCCATCCTGACACCTCCATCGTGGAGAGGGGAGGTGACGAGGCCAAGATGCTTTGGCAGGAGAAAGAGGGCATTTTTTAAAACACCCTTAAAGAGCCTTCTCAAACTGATTGGCCCCATGTTCAATTTGGATGGGTCACTTGACAGAGAGATGATGTTTCCTCCAAACCTTTCCCCAAGGCCACCATGTCAGTGGTTCATTCTGTTCTCTCTCACCCTTCACCGTTACCTAGTTTTTCTGGTTTTTTTTTAAGATATTTTTAATGGGAAACAGTGCTTTTTTCCCCAGGACCCATCAGCTCCAAGTCAAGTAGTTGTTTCAATGTAGTTGTGGAGGGCACAGCTCCTTGGCGTACGTGGGGATAGAACTGGCAACCTTGGTGTTAGGAGCACTGCACTCTAACCACCTCAGCTAACCGGCCGCCTCCACCATTAACTAGTTTTTACCTAAAATCCCTCCAAGGTAATGTGGCTGTGGAGATGTGCAAATCACCCCACTTCCCTCCTACAAGTTGCACTTATGCACTTTGAAAACCACTCACTTCTAGAGCCCGCCGAGTGGCGCGGTGGTTAAGTGCTGGCTTGGGAAGCCAGCGGCCCCGGGTCAGGTCCCACATATGAGGGCCAGTGACACTGCCCTCAAAAAAAAAAACAAAAAAAGAGAAAGAAAACCACTCACTTCTTAACCGCTACCAGGGATCTTTTCCAACCCACCTCTTTCTCACAGTGTCCACACAGCTCTCCTCAGTTTTCTGTTTTCCAGTCTGAAATCACTGCCTTCAGTGAACAGATTTGCTCAACCGGTTATCTTAACCTTGTATCAAGTCTGAGTTGTCATATTCACCCCAGTAGGTAAGTACCTAGACTTAGGTATTATCAGTGTAGGGTGAATGAAACAGGTATTAACATGCCAGACGTTGGGTTTGACATTTGCATGTAGGAAATTGCACCCCCCTCTAGCCCTGGCCTCTCAAGAAACTCGGGGAGTCAGAGCCTTGGTCTAAGGGGTGCAGACTCCGTTCCGCAGAGGTCTGGGGGCCCAGGTCCTGCTGAGTCAAGGTGGGGACCGGAGGGAGGATGCTGCCCCCCACAACCCATCTGCACCCCTTCCATCAGCCGTGGGAATTGCTGTGCTGGGAGGCCGGATGGGACATCCACGGGCTTCCCTGGGAGGACTCAGGGCAGTGAGGGCCACAGTCTGAGAGACCCGGGCTCGGGTCAACCGAGGGAGGTTCCCAGGACCTGCCAGGGCTCCAAGTGAAGACCCTGAGGGAGGACTGAGGAACCCTAGACCCCAGAACAGAGTCCGTCCTGGGAGTCCCTAGGGAAGGATGAGCACACGTGACCTTTCCTGACTCCCACATCCGGGTCTCAGGCAAACCGCCCACGTGGTATCAGGAGCAGGTCGTCGGTCGGCAGTGGGAAGGCCCAGGTCCTGCCGGAAAGCAAGGTGAGGACCCTGAGGGAGAACTAAGGGGGCTCTGAGCCCCACAACAGAAGGGACTCCACCGAAGCCCGCCCCTGCCGTCAGTCCTGGGAGGCCCCCTGGCGGAATAACCACACGTGACCTTCCCTGACTCCCACATCCGGGTCTCAGACAAACCGCCCACGTGGTATCAGGAGCAGGGCGTCGGTCGGCAGTGGGAAGGCCCAGGTCCTGACGGGACGCAAGGTGAGGACCCTGAGGGAGGACTGAGGGGGCTCTGAGCCCCACAGCAGAAGGGACCCCACCGAAGCCCGCCCTGCCGTCAGTCCTGGGAGGCCCCCTGCCGGAATAACCACACGTGACCTTTCCCACATCCCGGTCTCGGACAAACCGCCAAATCCGGGTCTCAGAGAAACCGCCCACGTGGTATCAGGAGCAGAGGGTCAGGTCCAGGGAAGGAGGGCCCAGGTCCTGCCGGGACGCAAGGTGAGGACCCTGAGGGAGGACCAGGGGACCCTGGACGCCACAACGGGGGATTCCACAGAAATGCTCCCCTGCGGTCAACCCGGGGCGGCTACAGGCCGGGATGGGGCGGGTGTTGCCAAAGCGATGGTGCCTCACTCCCTGCTTGGGCAGCTGGGGAAGGGGAGGCTTAAGCCCCCAGGGCTGGGCTAAGGGAGGCAGAGGGAGGAGGCCCAGGCCTTCTGAGGGTCGCGCTGAGGCCTGGGAGAGAAGACTGAGGGACCCCACAGCACACTGTGCCCACAGCCAGCCCTCCCTGTCCCTTCTGTCAGCCGGCAGAGGACCTGAGGCTGCGTGGCTGCAGTAGGTGACCCCTCATTTCCAGCTCTGCTCTCGCATAGCGGTGAGACCTTTGTTTAAGGAGGGTGGCCTCAGGTAAACGGGGGAAGCCCTGCCAGGCATCACGGAGAAGAGTAAGCGGACCCCACATGCCAGGACAGGTGGACCCCACAGCATTTGGTCATCCCTTGCTGTTCCCCCTGGGGGGCCCTGGGCAGGTGTGGCTAGATGTGGGGCTCCCTCACTTCTTTCTTTTCACTCTAGGGGCGTGTCGTCTTGTTCTGAGAGGTTTGCCTTGGGACAGCAGAGTGGGGGAGCAGACCCTGCCAGAAATAAGGTGAGGACCCTGAGTGCACACAGAGGGGACCACTCACCCCAGAACAAAGTGGACCTCACAGAGCCTGGGCCTCCGTCGTGTCACCACTGTGGGCTCAGGGCTGTGTTTGCCGTCTGAACCCTGAAGTGCCCCCTCCTTTCCTCTTACAGGGGCTTCAGGACCAGCAGATGAAATTGTGAGGTATGTGAACCCCCATCCCTGAGCAGAGGAGGCCCAGGCATTGTCAGCGGTCCAGGTGAGGTGCATGCTCTGAATGTGTCCCCAGGGGCTCCCCCACCCCAGGACACAGGGGACCCCACTGTCAACCCGAGAACCTTGGGAGTGCTGGCTGCACCCTGAGCAGTCCTCTCACTTCCTCCTTCAGGATCTTACGGGACAGCCCGCCGAGGAGAGACAGGCCCCAGAGCACCCACAAAGAGGAGACCTGTAAGTCGCCTTTGTCAGAGCCTCCTAAGGTGGGTTTCTCTGTTGAGGCCACTCACGCTGTCTCTCCCCCACAGGCCCGTGGGACCCCATCACCCACCTCCTGCCCATATTCCTGTGGTGGCCTGACACAAGTCATCATGTCTAGAACTCCGAAGCAAACAGGTTACATGCTTTGGGGAGACCTTGAATCCGACAGTGAGGCCCAGGGGCTCTCGGGTGCACAGACTCCTGAGGTCATAGAACATGAATCTTCCTCACCCTCTACGGCCTCATCCTCATCCTCAAACGCCCTGGAGGAGGGTTTTACTGTTCTAGACACACAGTATCCTTCCCAGAGCTCTGTAAGTCCCAGTGGCTCGTCCCCTGATGCTGCCTCCACGCCATTGTGCCAATCTGTCAGCCAAGCAGTGGTGGGTTTCTGTGCCACGCAGGGCCTGATATACATGGAGCCCTTCCCCGCAGATATCGTTTACGACAGGGCCAGCGCCCTGGTGAGGTTCCTGCTCCTCAAGTACCATAACCGGGAGCTGACCAGACAGGCGGAGATGCTGAGCAGGGTCACCAGAGAATGTCAAGAGCAATTTCATGAGATCTTTAGTGAGACCTGTCAATGCCTGCAGGTGGTCTTTGGTGTTGATTTGAGGGAAGTGGATCCCATTAACCACAGCTATGTCCTGGTCAGAACCCTGGGCCTCACCTATGATGGGGTGGGGATCAATGGGCGTAGCTTTCCCAAGACTGGCTTCCTGGTATTTGTCCTGAGCATAATCTTCATAGAGCGTAACTGTGTCCCTGAAGAGAGGGTCTGGGAAAAGCTGGGTCGCATAGGGGTGCATGTTGGGATAGAGCATTCCATTTATGGGGAGCCCAGGGAGCTCCTGACAAGAATTTTGGTGCAGGAACTGTACATTGAGTACCGGCGGGTGGCTGATAGTGATCCTGCTCGCTACGAGTTCCTGTGGGGTCCCAGGGCCCACGCTGAAACCAGCAAGATGAAAGTCCTAGAATATTTGGCCACGATCAATGGGAGAGAACCCAGTTCCTTCCGAGTCTTGTATCTGGACGCCTTGAGAGATCAGGCTGCGAGAGCCCAGGCCAAAATTGCCACCAACATGGCCAGGGCAAGTTCTAGTGTCATGTTCAGGACGTTCTCCCGCTCTGAGTGAAATCCAAGGCAGATCTTTCCTTTGTGTTTTGAGAGGGCAGTCCATGATCTAAGTAGTGAAGGGCTAGCTAGGCTGGAACTGAAGGTGTCATAACAAATAACATCTTTGTGTTCCTGTTGCATAGGGGTGACTTAGAAATGTATCTTTTATTTGTTGTATTTTAAAGTGTTACATTAAGTATAATGTTTATTAGCTTCAGAGTCTAACTTGGTGAATTACGTAGGTCGCACATTTATTGCTATTTATCCAGTTTAAGAGAACCAGTTTTGCTAAAACCTTTGTTTTCCCAAACAAATTGGGAAACCTTACATTTTGTTGGTAGTCTGTAACAAGATACCATGGCATTGGAGTAGGAATTTTTTTTGAAAATGTGAAAGAACTTACTAGCAAAATAGAGAAAATTTTAAATACTTAATTTTTTAAATGTAAGGAAACAGTTTAGTTTTAAAAGATTTTGTGTATGTTTCTTTTAAAAATAATTGTTTTATTTTTCAATTACAGTTGTCATACAATATTATATTAGTTCCAAGTGTATAACATAGTGATTATATATTTTTAGTCTGTCATTCTGTAAAAGTAAAATATATAGAGAGAAAGAGACCTGGATATTCTCAGCTTGTTCAACACGGTAGAAAAAATAAATAGTAATAAATAAAATCGCTGCTCACTGGCTCATTTCAGTCCCCAGACGTTCACTGAGCCTCTGTCCTGTGGAAGGCCCTGAGTCAGTAGTGGGGACACTGGGATCAGTAGGACACACCCACCCATAGAATGAAGGGTGGGAGCCCCAGTCCTATAAGGAAGGTGCTGAGGGGTCCCCTCAGCCCTAGAGAAGGACTGAAAGAAGGGGAGAGGCGGTGGGCTCCAGAGGAGGGCACTCAAGTGTAAATGGCCCGAGTCAGAGCAGTTTGGGGCTTTGGGAAATCGATTTCCTCTGGGGGTGTTGGTTGTGATGAAGCTGGTGGTGGCCGCGGCCAGAGTGGGCAGATGGTCTGTCTTGAGCGTGAGAAGAAAACCTGGAATGGAAAAGTGCACTTGGCAGTTATTTGGGGACAGTGGAGAAACCAGAGAGCCATCTCCCCCCGAGGCAGATGGGGAAGGGACCCTACACACTTGTCCCAGTGCAGGTGAATACAGTGTACAAACTAGATGTTTTATACCCGTCATCTGCAAGGATTTCTGCAGAAATACGGTGATGGTCCTTTAAGTGGTGCCCAGAAGCCGCTAGACGGACACTCTCCCCTGGCCATGGGACACCAGACACACTGCATTAAAAAGGATATTTGAAGTACATCATATTGAGTATAATTTGTACAACTCGAAGCACAGGCTAGATATTTGGTGGGGGTGAAGGAATGAAAATTATGCTTTGGATGTAAGAGCCGCTGGGAGGGAGGGAAAGAGTTGGTCTTTGACTCAAATTCTAGGAGCTTTGAGTTGCACCCAGCTGGGAAAGCCTCCTCTACACCCCAATTAAATAATAGGTCCTCTGGGAGGGACATTGTCCTGAGTTTTATTTATGAAGCAGTAGTTTTGTCTAATTTCATATTCTATGTCCTACTGCATTGCATATTCCCTGAGATATGAAAAAGCAGCAAACAAAAACCAAATTTTCCAGAGTAGAGAGTAGTAGGGGTTGGGGGCAATATCATAATACAAATAACAGCCACTCATCAAAGTTCCAGTGTACACCAGCACTGTGCGAGTCGCTTTACAAACACTCCATGCTTCCCGTAGTCCTGCAGGACATCAGACCCACTGTCTCCACAGATGAAGAACCTCAGGCTCACAGGCCCAGTAATTTCCCCCGGGCCACGTGGCTAGTAAGTGACAGGGCGGAGCCGGACCCCTGGTCTAAATTCATCTACAGTCCGTGCCATTCGCACCCATCCCAGCCTGTGGCCGACCTTCCAACTTGTCTGTGTTTATCCATGGGGTTGCAGTTCCTGGTGCGCTTTGATCCCAATTTCTGTCTGGTGTAATTTTCTCTGCCTGGAGGACCTTAACATTTCTTTTAAACATTCTTTAACATTTCTTGTAGTGCATGTCTCTTGGTAATTAATTGTTTAAGGTTTTGTATTTCAGAAAAATCCTTTACTTAACCTTTGTTTTTGCAATATATTTTCACTGTATATAGAATTCTAGGCTGACAGTTTAATTTTTCAGTACTTTAAAGATATTACTCCATTCTCTTGCTTTCATTGTTTTAACAAGAAATTGACTCTTATCGTTATCTTTGTTCCTGTGTAGTAAAGGGTCTTTTTTTTCAGGGTACTTTTAAAATTTTCTCTTTGTCATTGATTTTAAGTAATTTGAAAATCATGGGCCTCAGTATAGTTTACTTCATATTCCTTCGTTCTTGGCATTCTTTTAGCTTTTTGAATCTCTGGATTTATAGTTTTCATCATATTTGGAGATTTGTTATTCAAAGATTTTATTCCATGCCCCCATTTTCCCCCTCCTTTGGGGTCTCCAGATTTATGTGCATAGGCTACTTGAAGTTGCTTCACTACTCACCAGTGCTCTGTTTACTTGGGGTCTTTTTACATCTTCCATGTCCGCATTTAACGTGTTTAACCTTTCCTCTTTTCTATTCTTTTTTTTTTTTTGAGGGCAGTGTCACTGGCACTCATATGTGGGACTGAACCGGGGCCGCTGGCTTCCCAAGCCAGCACTTAACCACCGCACCACTCGGCAGGCCCACCTTTCCTCTTTCCTTTTGAACATGTGGAATACGGTGATATATAATACTGTGTTAATGTCCTTGTCTATTCACCGTATCGTCTGTATCATTTCTAGGTCAGTTTTAATTTATTTTTCTCCTCATCATTGGTCCTACTTTCCTGCTTCTTTTGAATGGCTGGTAATTTTGACTGGATGTCAGACATTGTGAATTTTACTTTGTTAAAGTACTGGTATTTTTGCGTTTCTGTAAATAAATATTCTTTAGCTTTGTTCTGGAATACAAGTTACTTGGAAACAGTATGATCCTTTTAGGTTTTGCTTCTAAACTTTTTAGGTGAGAGAAAAACAGCATGTAGACATGGCCAGTATTTCTCCCTTCTAAGGCAAAGCCATTCTCAGTATTCTAATTGAGCCCCATGAATAATGAGGTTTTCCACTCTGGCTAATGGGAAGAAGGACTCCCAGACATGCTAGATCTCTGGAGATATTTTTTTTTCTGGAGCTCTCTCTTCTCTGGAATTTTGCCCTGCAAGGTCTGTCCACCTAGCACCCCTAGATACCCAGCTTCATCTCCTCAACTCAAGGAGATGGCCAGGCTTCTCCACTGTGCACAGTGGCCCTCAATCTCTTTCTAGGCAGTGAGCTTGGGCAATCGCAGGACTCACCTTATTTTTTTAAAAACTTTATTGGGGAACAGTGTGTTTTTCCCAGGACCCATCAGCTCCAAGTCAAGTTGTTGTCCTTCAATCTTTGTTGTGAAAGGCGCAGCTCAGCTCCAAGTGCAGTTGCTGTTTTTCAGTCAGTTGTTGGGGGGTTGGTACAGCCCACCATTCCATGTGGGAGTTGAACGGGCAACCTTGTCGTTAAGAGCACATGCTGTCACCAGTTTAGCCATCCAACCTCCCATCGGGAGCTCAGCAGCAGCTCAGCTGAAATCGTCTTCAATCTAAATGTGGAGGGTGCAGCTCACTGGCACATGTGGGAATCAAACCGGCAACCCTGTTGCTCAGAGCATGTGCTCTAACCTACTGAGTCACCTGGTCGCCCTCACCTCATTTGTGTTTAATCTCAGAGAACACTGTTCTTCATTGGCTCATGTCTAATAAATTGAAAATCATTGTTTCTTGTATTTTGCCTGCTTTTTAGTAGGTTAGGTGCCCAAATTTCATCCCATTACTCCATCATGGCCAGAATCAGAAGATCAGAAGCACAATAATCCAAATTTTTTTTTAAGAGGGCCGTGTCACTGGCCCTAATATGTGGGATCCGAACCCTGGGCTGCTGGCACCCCAAGCCAGCTCTCAACCACCACGCCACTCGGCCGGACCACAATAATCCAAATTTAAAACCTAAATTATCTACGTATGAAAACTGTCCCAGTATTTCAAGCTATTCAAATTAAAACCAGATTGAAAGACTGTGGGACACGCACACACACACACACACACACACACACGTTAATAGAGACATATATACAAACAACTGAGAGTCTATACAGCAAAATAGCAACAATGTTTTTCTCCTGCTTGTGGAAATATTAGTGACTTTTATTCTCTTATTTATGCTTTCAAGATTTCTAACATTTCTAAGGCACATAAAAAATGTCGTAATAGGTCCGGCCGAGTGGTGCATTGGTTAAGAGCTGGCTTGGGACGCCAGTGGCCCCAGTTCGGATCCCACATATGAGGGCCAGTGACACTGCCCTCTACAGCTAACAACAGCTCCACCTGGAGCTGGGCTGTGCGAGCCCCAGTGACGGTGTAGGCTGCAGCCCCTGCTGCAGTGGGCTGCAGTGAGTGGCCGGCAGCCAGCGTGAGCGGCCAGCAGCCAGCGTGCGCTGCCAATAGCTGCGGTGAGTGACCATCCAGAAGCTGGCGACAGACCTGCCTCACCCGGGAGAAGCGCAATGACAATAGCAACATGGGCCAGTGAAGCAACGTCCTCCGCAACTAGACTGAAGAACAAAAAGACAGCAACTTGTCTGTTCCCCTCCCCTGATTCCCCAACACTGTTCCCCTCCCCCCAATTCCCTAATAAAATCTTTAAAAAAGAAAAAAAGAAGAAGAAGTTGGGAAGAGCTGGGGCACAGTCTTGAAGAGCACCTACACGTAATGGTTGCTTGGAGAAAGCTGAGAGGGATCAGCCAGTGATGGAAAGAAGGCCAGGAGACAGTGTTATATGAGAGCAAAGAGGATGGCTCTAGGCCTGGTAGCCCAATGACTTTGGACAAACCCAGCCCCTCTTCTCCTGAGTTCCCTTCCTCCCTTCCATTGGCCTTCGCTTGGCTCTACTCTGACAATGTGGAACACTGCAGAGCCCTCAGTGTGAGAGCCTGCTGCCGCCATTAGCAGTGCCATGAAACATAACTTGAGTGCCCCCCCCGCCGTGCCAAATAGTGTACTGGGTAATGTTGGGGCCCAAGGGGCTCAGAAGCAGTCATGGCGCCCTGGCATCCTATCTGGTAGGCTAAGTGAAGTATCTACATGAGAGATCTACTCTTATACAGAAGCACATCCTTTGGAACTAGAGCATGAGAAGACAGATGTGTGAGTCATGACAGGGAGCTATAGAAGGGCAGGTTTCTTCTAGGGGATGAATCTTGGCTGGAGCTAAAGAAAGATGGATCTAATACCGGAGAGCAAGAGTGGTTGAAATAAATCCCTAGAGGCATAAAAGATAGGTAGCAACAGGGCCAAACTGGAGCTAGAGCAGTGACTCAAGCGGGGAGGATGAGATGTGAGATTCTGAAGATAGGGAGCAAACTGACCTGACCCTCTCATATTATGGCGCTCACTCCTCACCGCTGGCCTGGTTTGCTGAGTAGTTCCACGGGCATTATACCACTAGAGCTACATGCCAACCCTAAGGTCCTACTATCCTAGCTAAAGCAGCCCCTTTATGTGGTGGAAAGCAACTCCTTTCCACCACATTTCCCTATTGAATCTTCTTTGTAAAAATTAGCTGGCCTGACATAATACAGTCTGGTCATTGACCGTATTGTACTGTGTATAATGCGCTCCCACGTTTTGGGCCCAAACTTTCAGGGACAAATATTTTGTTTTAATGTTTTAATTCAATTTTTTTATTTGTTTCCGTTTAGGCACTTGTGTTTTGTTTTGTTTGGTTTTGTTTGGTTTGGTTTGGTTTTTTAGAGGGCAGTGTCACTGGCCCTCATATGTGGGATCTGAACCGGGGCCGCTGGCTTCCAAAGCCAGCTCTTAACCACCGCACCACTTGGCCAGCCCAGTACTTGTGTTTTTTTAATATACAGGAATTTTAGCATTTATTTTTTAACATATTATGGAACAAGAAATTTTATGTAACAAATAATTACAAAACACAAGAACAGATACAAGGTACAAGACATTTTATGTACCGGAAACAAATTTATGATATTTACACATCATAGAAGGCCAAGAACTCTTCATCGTTGCCAGATTGTCGTAAGTTCCACAAAACCATTTATTTTGTTCCAGAGTATTATTTTGCACATAGATATTGTGATTGATTTTTAAAGTTACACTTTTAATTCATAAGCATAAATAAAAGAATGAAAAGCATTTATATAAATATGGAATTAGCACTACCCATGTATAATGCACATCCTTATTTTTCCCTCACAAATTTGGGCAAAAACATGCTCACTATACACGGCAAAATATGCTACTTATGTATTCTAACTGCCCTCCTTCAATAGAATGTAAGCCCCTGAGGCTTTCTTTGACTGTACCTGGAGTGCCTAACACCATATAGCATAAATTGGTGCCCGTAAACATTTGTTGACTGACCAAAAGCTAGAAAGGTTGGCAAGGTGGTCAGCACTATACAGCTGGGGAAACTGAGGCTCTGAAAGATGAAGTGTCTGTGCCACGGGTGCATAAGCAGAAGCAGGCCAAGCTGGAACTGAAATTTAGGCATCCTGATTACCATTAAACCACAGCTGCCTCCTAGCTCTAGTGGGAGATTTCAGGTCAGCCAGTGAGGAAGGCTCACATGTAGTGGGTTCCAATCCTGGCTTTACTCCTTAGTGGCTATGTGATTTCCAGCAGGTAACTTAGCGTTTCTTGTGTGAAAAGCTGGACCTCTCAAGACTGTTGGGAAGATTCACTGAGTCCACAGAAGCTCCCTGAGTTAGGCACCCAACCTCCCCTACTTTGGCCTTTGGTGAGTGAGGCTCCCTGCTAGGAGAACAAAAACTGGTCCTGGACCTCCCAGGACATTGCCCTCTGAGTCATCTGGGGGGTGTGGGTGGCTGGTAGCCTGTGCCTAGCTACTTAACTGTGGCAACCATCGGGATTGACCCTGGAGAGGTAAGGAGAGACTGACGGGACAATTCACCTGGCCTATTCAGATGGAGGGAGCGTGGCACCCTCTCGGGGGCACACATGATCGGGTGAAACTACAGGGAAGGATGGTGCTTTGGGAAGACCTGAGGTCTGGCAGGTGTTAGCGAATCAGCTTTGCCACTGATGGACTTGCTGATGACTTTGGGCAAGACCTGTTGTCTGTGGCCCTCAGGTTCTTCCTTCATACAATTATGGCCTCAAAGGTCCCAGCCAGCTCTGCCAGCCTCCCTGCTTGGCAACCACAGCTAGTCCTTGATCTGTACAGTACCCTTTGTTTTTTAAATTTATTTATTTTCAATTAGTTTCAGGTGTGCAACACCGTGCAATAGTTATACTTTTACCCCTCAACGTGACAACCCCCGCCCCCAATTCGCCACCCCACTCCTCCCCCCATATCATATATATCTATTACAATTCCTCTGACTCCCTTCCACAGTATAATCCACATGCCATGACTATCTAAATATTCAATTACAGTTGGTATACAGTATTATGCAACCTCAGCTTCAGGTGTACAGTGCAGTGATCAAGTCTCCACTCCATCCATGAAGTGGTCTCCCTAACAAGACATCTGACCATCTGACACCCCACAAAATATTTACAACATTATTAATTATATTCCCCGAGCTGTCTTTCATATCCCTGTGGCAATATTGTAGTTGCCTATTTATGCTGTCTAATCCCTTCCCCTTCTCCCTCATCCCCACCCCCCTCCCAACTAGCAACCCTCAGTCTTTTCTCTATAGCTACCAGACCGTTTCCATGTACTCTGCTCATTCATTCAGTTTTACAGACTCCACATACAAGTGAGATCATATGGTATCTGTCCCTCTCCAACTGACTTATGTCACTCAACATAATAGTCTCTAGGTCCATCCATATCATTGCAAATGGTATGATTTCATTCTTCTTTATAGCGGAGTAATACTCCATTGCATAAATGTACCACAGTTTCTTTTATTTATTTATTTATTTATTTATTTTTAATTAGTTTCAGGTGTACAACACAGTGCAATCGTTATACATTTTACCCCTCAAAGTGACAACCCCCACCCCCAATTACCCACCCCACTCCTCCCCCCCATATCATATATATCTATTACTCTTCCTCTGACTCTCTTCCACAGTGTAATCCACATCCCGTGACTGTCTATTTATATTCAATTACAGTAGGTATACAACCTCTGCTTCAGGTATACAGTGCAGTGATCAAACCTCTACTCCATCCATGAAATGGTCTCCCTAACAAGAACTATGACCATCTGACACCCCACAAAATATTTACAACATTATTAATTATATTCCCCAAACTGTTTTTCATATCCCAGTGGCAATATTATAGTTGCCTATTTTTGCTGTCTAATCCCTTCCCTTTCTCCCTCATCCCCATCCCCCTCCCAATTAGCAACCCTGATTTTTTCCTCGATATCTATGAGACAGTTTCTGTTTAGTTTGCTCATTCATACAGTTTTTCAGATTCCAAATATGAGTGAGATCATATGGTATTTGTCTTTCACTGACTGACTTATTTCACTTAACATAATAGTCTCTAGGTCCTTCCATATCATTGCAAATGGTACGATTTCATCATTCTTCTTTATAGCGGAGTAATACTCCATTGTATAAATGTACCACAGTTTCTTAATCCACTAGTCTACCGATGGGCATTTCGGTTGTTTCCAAGTCTTGGCTATTGTAAATAGTGCTGCAATGAACATAGGGGTGCATATATTGTTTTCAAATTAGTGTCTTGGGTTTTTCAGGATAAATACCTAGGAGTGGAATTGCTGGGTCAAAAGGTAGTTCCATTTCCAGTTTTTTGAGATACCCCCATACTGACTTCCATAGTGGCTGCACCAATCTGCACTCCCACCAACAGCGCAGCAGGGTCCCCTTTTCCCCACAGCCCCGCCAGCACTTGTTGTTTGTTGATTTCTTGTTTGTTGATTTATTGATGATAGCCATTCTCACCAGACTGAGGTGGTATCTCATTGTGGTTTTTATTTGCATTTCCCTAATGACCAGTGAGGTTGAACATTTTTTCATATGCCTGTGGGCCTTCTGTATGTCCTCTTTAGAGAAATGTCTCTTCATATCCTCTGCCCATTTTTTAATTGGGTTGTTTGTTTTTTTGGTGTTCAGTTGCAGGAGTGTTTTATAAATTTTGGATATTAACCCCTTATCAGATATATCATTGGCAAATATATTCTTCCATTCAGTAGGCTTCCTTTTTGTTTTATTGATGGTTTCCTTTGTTGTGAAAAACTTTTTAAGTTTGCTATAATCCCATATGTTCATTTTTTTCTTTTACTTCCCTTGCCCGCAGCGATGTATCAGTAAAAATATTGCTCCGGGTAATGTCTGCAAATACAGTACTACCTTTTTTTAAAGGAGGCAGAGGGACCTGCAGTTATTCAGGAGAAGGGTGCTGGCTGGACCAGCTGCTTCACTATGCCAGTTGTGGAAAAGGTCCCACTGGACAGCACCCAATGAACACTTACATAACACTGAACCCAACAATAGCTGAATACATATGTTTGTCAAGGGTCCATGGAATATTTAACAAGAGAGATGATATTCTGGGCCATGAAAGAAACCTTCACAAACTGAAAAGAATATATGCTTCTCTTTGGGACAATGTGGGGCCAAACGCTTAGGCTTTGATTGGTCAGCAAGGATCTCTTCCAGCCAATGGTAGTCCTGGGAAAGAAGTTTAGACATCACAAAGTGCCATCCTGACACCTCCATCGTGGAGAGGGGAGGTGACGAGGCCAAGATGCTTTGGCAGGAGAAAGAGGGCATTTTTTAAAACACCCTTAAAGAGCCTTCTCAAACTGATTGGCCCCATGTTCAATTTGGATGGGTCACTTGATAGAGGGATGATGTTTCCTCCAAACCTTTCCCCAAGGCCACCATGTCAGTGATTCATTCTGTTCTCTCTCACCCTTCACCGTTACCTAGTTTTTCTGGTTTTTTTAAAGATATTTTTAATGGGAAACAGTGCTTTTTTTCCCAGGACCCATCAGCTCCAAGTCAAGTAGTTGTTTCAATGTAGTTGTGGAGGGCACAGCTCCTTGGCGTATGTGGGGATAGAACTGGCAACCTTGGTGTTAGGAGCACTGCACTCTAACCACCTCAGCTAACCGGCCGCCTCCACCATTAACTAGTTTTTACCTAAAATCCCTCCAAGGTGATGTGGCTGTGGAGATGTGCAAATCACCCCACTTCCCTCCTACAAGTTGCACTTATGCACTTTGAAAACCACTCACTTCTAGGGCCCGCCGAGTGGCGCGGTGGTTAAGCGCTGGCTTGGGACGCCAGCGGCCCCGGGTCAGGTCCCACATATGAGGGACACTGCCCTCAAAAAAAAAAAACAAAAAAAGAGAAAGAAAACCACTCACTTCTTAACCGCTACCAGGGATCTTTTCCAACCCACCTCTTTCTCACAGTGTCCACACAGCTCTCCTCAGTTTTCTGTTTTCCAGTCTGAAATCACTGCCTTCAGTGAACAGATTTGCTCAACCGGTTATCTTAACCTTGTATCAAGTCTGAGGTGTCATATGCACCCCAGTAGATAAGTACCTAGACTTAGGTATTATCAGTGTAGGGTGAATGAAACAGGTATTAACATGCCAGACGTTGGGTTTGACATTTGCATGTAGGAAATTGCACCCCCCTCTAGCCCTGGCCTCTCAAGAAACTCGGGGAGTCAGAGCCTTGGTCTAAGGGGTGCAGACTCCGTTCCGCAGAGGTCTGGGGGCCCAGGTCCTGCTGAGTCAAGGTGGGGACCGGAGGGAGGATGCTGCCCCCCCACAACCCATCTGCACCCCTTCCATCAGCCGTGGGAATTGCTGTGCTGGGAGGCCGGATGGGACAAAAACGGGCTTCCGTGGGAGGACTCAGGGCAGTGAGGACCCTAGTCTGAGAGACCCGGGCTGGGGTCAACCGAGGGAGGTTCCCAGGACCTGCCACGGCTCCAAGTGAAGACCCTGAGGGAGGACTGAGGGACCCTAGACCCCAGAACAGAGTCCGTCCTGGGAGTCCCTAGGGAGGGATGAGCACACGTGACCTTTCCTGACTCCCACATCCGGGTCTCAGGCAAACCGCCCACGTGGTATCAGGAGGAGGGCGTCGGTTGGCAGTGGGAAGACCCAGGTCTTATCCGAAGGCAAGGTGAGGACCCTGAGGGAGGACTCAGGGGGCTCTGAGCCCCACAGCAGAAGGGACCCCACCGAGGCCCGCCCCCGCCGTCAGTCCTGGGAGGCCCCCTGGCGGAATAACCACACGTGACCTTCCCTGACTCCCACATCCGGGTCTCAGAGAAACCGCCCACGTGGTATCAGGAGCAGGGCATCCGGTCGGCAGTGGGAAGGCCCCGGTCTTACCCGGAGGCAAGGTGAGGACCCTGATGGACGACTAAGGGGGCTCTGAGCCCCAGAACAGAAGGGACCCCACCGAGGCCTGACCCTGCCGGAATAAACACACGTGACCTTCCCTGACTCCCACATCCGGGTCTCAGGCAAACCACCCACGTGGTATCAGGAGCAGAGGGTCAGGTCCAGGGAAGGAGGGCCCAGGTCCTGCCGGGAGGCAAGGTGAGGACCCTGAGGGAGGACCATGGGACCCTGGACGCCACAACGGGGGATTCCACAGTAATGCTCCCCTGCGGTCAACCCGGGGCGGCTACAGGCCAGGGTGGGGAGGGTGTTGCCAACGCGATGGTGCCTCACTCCCCGCTTGGGCAGCTGGGGAAGGGGAGGCTTAAGCCCCCAGGGCTGGGCTAAGGGAGGCAGAGGGAGGAGGCCCAGGCCTTCTGAGGGTCGCGCTGAGGCCTGGGAGAGAAGACTGAGGGACCCCACAGCACACTGTGCCCACAGCCAGCCCTCCCTGTCCCTTCTGTCAGCCGGCAGAGGACCTGAGGCTGCGTGGCTGCAGTAGGTGACCCCTCATTTCCAGCTCTGCTCTCGCATAGCGGTGAGACCTTTGTTTAAGGAGGGTGGCCTCAGGTAAACGGGGGAAGCCCTGCCAGGCATCACGGTGAAGAATGAGCGGACCCCACATGCCAGGACAGGTGGACCCCACAGCATTTGGTCATCCCTTGCTGTTCCCCCTGGGGGGCCCTGGGCAGGTGTGGCTAGATGTGGGGCTCCCTCACTTCTTTCTTTTCACTCTAGGGGCGTGTCGTCTTGTTCTGAGAGGTTTGCCTTGGGACAGCAGAGTGGGAGAGCAGACCCTGCCAGAAATAAGGTGAGGACCCTGAGTGCACACAGAGGGGACCACTCACCCCAGAACAAAGTGGACCTCACAGAGCCTGGGCCTCCGTCGTGTCACCACTGTGGGCTCAGGGCTGTGTTTGCCGTCTGAACCCTGAAGTGCGCCCTCTTTTCCTCTTACAGGGGCTCCAGGACCAGCAGATGAAATTGTGAGGTACGTGAACCCCCATCACAGAGCAGAGGAGGCCCAGGCAGTGTCAGCGGTCCAGGTGAGGTGCATGCTCTGAATGTGTCCCCAGGGGCTCCCCCACCCCAGGGCACAGGGGACCCCACTGTCAGCCCCAGAACCTTGGGAGTGCTGGCTGCACCCTGAGCAGCCCTCTCACTTCCTCCTTCAGGATCTTACGGGACAGCCCGCCGAGGAGAGACAGGCCCCACAGCACCCACAAAGAGGAGACCTGTAAGTCGCCTTTGTCAGAGCCTCCTGAGGTGGGCTTCTCTGTTGAGGCCACTCACGCTCTCTCTCCCCCCCAGGCCCGTGGGACCCCATCGCCCACCTCCTGCCCATATTCCTGTGGCGGCCTGACACAAGTCATCATGTCTAGAGCTGCGAAGCGACGACGCTACATGCTTGGGGAAGACCTTGATTCCGACAGTGAGGCCCAGGGGCTCTCGGGTGCACAGGCTCCTGAGGTCATGGAACACGAATCTTCCTCAACCTCTGCGGCCTCCTCCTGTTTGCCCTCCTCACCCTCAAGTGCCCTGGGGGAGGGTTTTCCTATTGTAGACACACTGAGTCCTTCCCAGAGCTCTGTAAGTCCCAGCGGCTCGTCCCCTGATCCTGCCTCCATGCCATTGTGCCAATCTGTCAGCCAAGCAGTGGTGGGTTCCTGCGTCGAGCAGGGCCTGATATACATGGAGCCCTTGCCCGCAGATATCATTGATGACAGGGTCAGCGCCCTGGTGAGGTTCCTCCTCCTCAAGTACCGCACCCAGGAGCTGACCACACGGGCGGAGATGCTGAGCAGGGTCACCAGAGAGTGTCGAGAGCAATTTCGTGAGATCTTCAGTGAGACCTGTGAATGCCTGCAGGTGATCTTTGGTGTTGATGTGAGGGAAGTGGATTCCAATAAACATATCTATGTCCTGGGCAGCACCCTGGGCCTCACCTATGATGGGGTGGGGATAAATGGGTGTAGCTTTCCCAAGACTGGCTTCCTGGTACTTATCCTGAGCATAATCTTCATAGAGGGTAACTGTGTCCCTGAAGAGAGGGTCTGGGAAAAGCTGGGTCGCATAGGGATGCATGTTGGGATAGAGCATTCCATTTATGGGGAGCCCAGGGAGCTCCTGACCAGAATTTTGGTGCAGGAACTGTACATTGAGTACCGGCGGGTGGCTGATAGTGATCCTGCTCGCTACGAGTTCTTGTGGGGTCCCAGGGCCCACGCTGAAACCAGCAAGATGAAAGTCCTGGAATATTTGGCCGAGATCAATGAGTGTGAACCCCGTGCCTTCCCAAACTTGTATCTGGACGCCTTGAGAGATCAGGCTCAGAGAATCCAGGCTGAAATCACCACCAACATGGCCAGGGCAAGTTCTAGTGTCATGTCCAGGGAGTTCTCCTGCTCTGAGTGAAGTCCAAGGCAGATCTTTCCTTTGTGTTTTAAAAGGGCAGTCCATGATCTAAGTAGTGAAGGGCTAGCTAGGCTGGGACTGACGGTGTCATAACGAATAACATCTTTGTGTTCCTGTTGCATAGGGGTGACTTAGAAATGTATCTTTTATTTGTTGTATTTTAAAGTGTTACATTAAGTATAATGTTTATTAGCTTCAGAGTCTAACTTGGTGAATTACGTAGGTCGCACATTTATTGCTATTTATCCAGTTTAAGAGAACCAGTTTTGCTAAAACCTTTGTTTTCCCAAACAAACTGGGAAACCTTACATTTTGTTTGTAGTCTGTAACAAGATAACATGGCATTGGAGTAGGAATTTTTTTTGAAAATGTGAAAGAACTTACTAGCAAACTAGAGAAAATTTTAAATACTTAATTTTTTAAATGTAAGGAAACAGTCTGTTTTTAAAAGATTTTATGCATGTTTCTTTTTAAAACAATTGTTTTATTTTTCAATTACAGTTGTCATACAATATTATATTAGTTCCAAGTGTATAACATAGTGATTATATATTTTTAGTCTGTCATTCTGTAAAAGTAAAATATATATAGAGAGAGAGACCTGGATTCTCTCTGCTTGTTCAACAAGGTAGAAAAAATAAATAGTAATAAATAAAATCGCTGCTCACTGGCTCATTTCTGTCCCCAGACGTTCACTGAGCCTCTGTCCTGTGGAAGGCCCTGAGTCAGTAGTGGGGACACTGGGATCAGCAGGACACACCCACCCATAGAATGAAGGGTGGGAGCCCCAGTCCTATAAGGAAGGTGCTGAGGGGTCCCCTCAGGCCTAGAGAAGGACTGAAAGAAGGGGAGAGGCGGTGGGCTCCAGGGGAGGGCACTCAAGTGTAAATGGCCCAAGCCAGGGCAGTTTGGGGCTTTGGGAAATGGATTTCCTCTGGGGGTGTTGGTTGTGATGAAGCTGGTGGTGGCCGCGGCCAGAGTGGTCAGATGGTCTGTCTTGGGCGTGAGAAGAAAACCTGGAATGGAAAAGTGCACTTGGCAGTTATTTGGGGACAGTGGAGAAACCAGAGAGCCATCTCCCCCCGGGGCAGATGGGGAAGGGGCCCTACACCCTTGTCCCAGTGCAGGTGAATACAGTGCACAAACTAGATGTTTTATACCCGTCATCTGCAAGGATTTCTGCAGAAATACGGTGATGGTCCTTTAAGTGGTGCCCAGAAGCCGCTAGACGGACACTCTCACCTGGCCATGGGACACCAGACACACTGCATTAAAAAGGATATTTGAAGTACATCATATTGTGTATAATTTGTACAACTCGAAGCACAGGCTAGATATTTGGTGGGGGTGAAGGAATGAAAATTATGCTTTGGATGTAAGAGCCGCTGGGAGGGAGGGAAAGAGTTGGTCTTTGACTCAAATTCTAGGAGCTTTGAGTTGCACCCAGCTGGGAAAGCCTCCTCTACACCCCAATTAAATAATAAGTCCTCTGGGAGGGACATTGTCCTGAGCTTTATTTATGAAGCAGTAGTTTTGTCTAATTTCATATTCTAAGTCCTACTGCATTGCATATTCCCTGAGATATGAAAAACCAACAAACAAAAACCAAATTTTCCAGAGTAGAGAGTAGTAGGGCTTGGGGGCAATGTCATAGTAGAAATAACTGCCACTCATCAAAGTTCCAGTGTACAGCAGGCACTGTGCGAGTCGCTTTACAAACACTCCATGCTTCCCGCAGTCCTACAGGACAGGGCTCATCAGACCCACTGTCTCCACAGATGAAGAACCTCAGGCTCGCAGGCCCGGTAATTTCCCCTGGGCCATGTGGCTAGTAAGTGACAGGGCGGAGCCGGACCCCTGGTCTAAATTCATCTACAGTCTGTGCCGTTCCCACCCATCCCAGCCTTTGGCTGACCTTCTACCTCTCAATTCATTTCTCTTCTCAGCACTATGCATGGCTTCTCTCAGACGATACAGTAGGACCCCGAGGCCCAGGTAGTAAAAGCTGGCCTAAGGAAGGAAGGTGACAATGAGGATCAAACAGTCTGGGTGCTGTCTGTGGCCTTTATTTACCTAGGATCCTCCTGCCCAAGTCCCAGCGTTCCTTAAGAGCTGAGGGGCCAGCATTTCTGCCCAGTCCCAGCACTTTCCCACATGACAGCACCCTGCTGAAGTCACCTGATTGTCCATCCCTCACCCTGGAACCCCTCTGATGGCAAAAGTTCCTTGGAATTTGAACAGTGACCTTCAGATACTTGGTCATCCTGCGGAATGTCTTCAACACACTCTTTTTTATTTTTATTTTTTTTAAGATTTTATTGGGGAATTGGGGAAGGGAACGGTGTTGGGGAATTGGGGAAGGGGAACATTGTGGTTTTCCAGGACCCATCAGCTCCAAGCCAAGTTGTTGTCCTTCAATCTTAGTTGTGGAGGGAGTAAGCTCAGCTCCAAGTTCAGTCGCTGCTTTCAATCTAGTTACAGGGAGGCACAGCCCACCATCCAATGCAGGAGTTGAACCAACAACCTTGTTGTTAAGAGCATGTGCTCTCACCAGCTGAGTGGCTGCTCAGCTCAAGGTGCTGTGTTCAGTCTTAGCTGTGGGGGGGATGCAGCCCACCATCCCATGCAGGAGTCGAACCGGCAACCTTGTTGTTAAGAGCACACGCTCTCACCAGCTGAGCCATCCTGCCACCTTTTGGCACCTCAGCGGCATCACAGCTTGGGTGTAGTTCACTGGCCCATGTGAGCATCAAACCGGCAAAGCTGTTGCTCAGGGCTTGCTCTCTAACCAACTGCGCCCCCCTGCTGGCCCCAACACATTCTTAAAAAATGTTTTCCAAATGAACCGGTGAGTACAGTCTGATTTGACCCATAATCTACCACTTCTTGGAATACAACCCTGAAGTTAGAGAGAGGGTTTTTAAAAATACCTGATATTTGCAGTAAGGTTTTAATGTTGTATTTGAATCTGGCCATGAACACATACACAGATGAATCAGCTTACCCAGGTGGTCAAAACCCAAAGCCTTCTGTATTAGTCATCTTGGGCTGCCATAACAGAATAATAGACTGTGTGGTTCAAACAACAGATATTTACTTCTCACAGTTCTGAAGCGTGGGAAATCTGAGATCATGGTGGCAGCATGGTTGGTTCCTGGGAAAAGCTCTCTACCTGGCTTGTAGACGGCCACCTTCTCACTATGTCCTCACATAGCAGAAAGAGAGGAAGCAAGCTCTCTGGTGTTGGTTTTTATAAGGGCACTAATCCCATCAGGAGGGCCCCACCCTCATGACCTCATCTAAACTTAACTATGTTCCAGAGGTCCCATCTCCAAATACATCACATTTGGGGTTAAGTCTTCCACATACAAATTTGGGGGAACACAATTCAGTCCATAATATCTCCCTCATAAATAGTAGATGAGGAAAGACCATGGAAATCCTGTGGAGCAAACATCTAATGAAGCTGAATTTTAAGAACTTTAGAATCCTCCTAGGAAGTGAAAAATGCTTCCTCGGTGCAGATTCTATCTTCGATTTAAAAAGACAGGTCACCCTGAGCCAGTGAGGGGCACTGGGAAGATTGAGAGGAGGGCGATTGCCAGAGTCCACAAGCGAGACCACGTACAAAGCCACATGCAGAGAGCCGCAGGCAGGCTGGCTGCGAGGGCTGAGTCCAGAGTTCAGTTTAGGGGAAAAGAACCCAAAGGATAGATGGTGGGGAAAGGAGGGATACAGAACAGGAACATGAATAGTCTGGGTAAATCTCTGAATCATCCTCACTAGATGGAAGTCGTAGGGTGACCTGTGTGGGTGAATGGCCCAGTGGCATGCCAGATACCCCTCCCTAACCTTAGAGTCCCTGTGCCACTGTCAGGAAGAGTATACCTGGCTCTCTGCATCATTTGGATGAGCTCCGTCTCCTGACTACTCTAGCAGTGTCCCAGGGCTGGGACCTATAATATTATGATACCTGCTGGGGGCTGGTCTCCAGGGGTTTCTGAAATCCTGGCACAACCGGGGCAGCTGTCCTGTGGCTATGACTGCTGGCCTAAATTGCCACCAGGTACTGTCTGGGATACAGGATTGGCCCAAGGTGCAGATCTTTTCAGGGTAGATAGAGAACCCATGGCGATGCCACCCTTCCTTGTGCCCTTAACTTGGGGATGTGTGGGGTCCAATGCAGGGAGCACCGTGGACCATCCTGTTAACAGCATCCCCACCTTGAAGACAGTGTTTGGGGCCAAGGAAATCTCCATTATGACACCCTGAGTAATAGATTCCCATAGGAATTCTGAAGTTACATGAGCAGTTGGAACACTGTAGGTTTCTTTCATGGAGGTGGAAGGCCCAGGCAGTGGGCAGACTCCACATTTTGAATCAGTGAACGAGACCCTCTAGTAATTCAATTCATTCATTCATTCATTCATTCATCCATTCATTCATTCACTAAACACTTATTGAACACACGCTGAGAAAGAATACCAAGTAAACAAAACAACAGAACATGACAAAGCACTTAATTCAGATTGGCTAGAGGGCCGGCAGAGTGGCTCAGTTGGTTAAGAGCTCGCTCAAGAGTGCAAGCTGAGCTCTGAGCAACGGCGGTTCGATGCCAGCCCGAGCTGAGTTGCCGTTGAGCTGCCAAAAGGTGGCAGGATGGCTCAGCTAAAGAAAAAAAAGAAAGAAAGAAAAAAAAAGAAAGAACTAGAGGAGCCAAAACAATTTTAGGGCCGGTCGAGTGGCACGGTGGTTAAGCGCTGGCTTGGGAGGCCTAGCGGCCCCGGTTCAGTCCCACATATGAGGGCCAGTGACACTGCCCTCAAAAAAACAAAAAAAAAAACCAAAAACCAGAACTACCAACAGACTGGCTAGGAGGATGGTAAGATATAGACAGATGTGAGAGAGTTTTAGAAGGTTAGGAACCATGAGGTAGTGGGGAAAGTCTATCATGACCCTGAATTCTGAGGTCTCTGCCTGCACAGCAGTTATTCTTGTCAGCTGAGATTGAGGACGACAGAGGCAGAGGTGGTGGTAAGTTGATGAGGAAAGGTATAGAGGATGTGATTAGTATGGACCTTGTAGGTGGTGAGCTTCTGCTGGCTGTCCAGGTGGGACTGTGCCATGGGCAGTAGGAAACAAGGGTCTGTCTATCAGGAGAGGGGCCTGGGTTGGACAGTAGGGTAGCCCATCTCCATAGGGATCCTTTGAAATCATAGCTTTAGGTTTAAGAGTGTTGCATACATAGCGGCCTACATACTCTATAGAATGCCACCTCCCCTCCTGCAAACATAGTTGGGCCAGCCGAGTGGCACATTGGTTAAGAGCTGGTTTTGGGATGCCAGTGGACCCGGTTCGGATCCCACATATAAGGGCCAGTGACACTGCCCTCTACAGCTAACAACAGCTCCACCTGGAGCTGGGCTGCACCAGCCCCGGCGATGGTGTAGGCTGCAGCCCCTGCTGCAGTGGGCTGCCATAAGCTACAGTGAGCGGCCGGCAGCCAGCATGAGCTGCCAGTAGCCGCGGTGAGCGACATCCAGAGGCTGGCAACCAATCTGCCTCATCCAGGAAGGAAACTAAAGTCACACAAAGATTAAACTTAGGAAAGACTTTAATGGAAGGAAGTACTAAACCAGAAAATCCAATTATAGAAAGTTTTCCTGTGTTTCAATATATATATTCTGTGTAATTGTGGCTCATAAATACAGTTATAATAATGACCTTTCAATCTCACATTTATGTCAGGTCACTTTTAAGGACTTGACTCTTCATAGCCTTTGGCAAGACCAAGTTCACTCTCTCTGCCTCCCCCAATAATCAGACACTTATCTCCTCAAACCTAGTATGTGAGTTTTAGGCAGTTGGCAGCTCTTCATTATCAAAAGTTACTCGTGATATACAGACCAGAGGCCAGGAGGCAACCTTGAGCTCAGGTACCGGGAGGCTGGGACTTCATGAGGCATCATTTATTAGTGGACAGTGGTTGTCAAAATTTAGATATGGGATCTCTTATTCCAACTGAAGCCTTCCACGCAAATCCAAACCATGAACGTGAGCAAGGCAGAGTGCTCTGGCTGAAGTGAGGCCTATAACCCCAGAATCCTGCCTATTGCCTTGAAGGAGTGACACCCTTGATACCCAGCCACAGAACTCTAGGGTCCCCCTGTGTACAGCTGGACAGGGGGACTTCCTTATGCTCCTGCACAGGCTCTTATCTGTGTGGATGTCAGTGCACTGACTCCTAGTTTTTGCTGTCTGGCTTTCCAGCACTGTCAGCAATACATGGTGCCTTAACCACTGCATTCTCAACATGAGTGATCATCCCATTTTTCTTGTTTCCCAAGCTCTTCATTGCCCACTGCCTCCTGTACCGACTTCCCACATACACACACATACAAGCACACATTATCTTCCTGCCTACTTGGCTAATCTCTATTCTCAGCATGGGATTGGCTACACTCCCTCCAATCCACCAGCCCTGTCTCTCCTTTCCAGCCCTGCTTTAAATAACCATCTTGAAAAGAGGAAGCTTCTAGTGCCTGTACCTGGTAGCTCTCAGCTCCAAAAAACACCCATATCTGCTTCTTTTAAAAGTTTTCTCGGGTCACATTCATAGTTATTTCAACATTATTGACTATATTCCTTATGCTATACTTTACATCCCCATGATTACTTAGCAACAACCAATTTGTACTTTTTAATTCCTTCCCCTTTTACACCCGCCCTCAAACCCTCTCACATCTAGCAACCATCAAAAATGTTCTCTGTGTCTATGACTTTGTTTTTGTTTGTTTCTTTTGATCTTTAGATTCCACATATAAGGGAAATCACATTGCATCTGACTTACCCTCTCTGACATGCTCCACTCAGCACAATACCCCCCAGGTCCATCCAGGCCACTGCAGATGGCAAGAACCCATTCCCTTCCATGGCTGAGCAATATTCCATCGTATATATACACTACCTCCTTTCTATCCATTCATCCATTGACAGACACTCAGGCTGCCTCCTCATCTTTACCATAGTAAACAATGCTGCAATGAACATATGGATACATGCATCCCCTCGAAGTAGTGTTTTGGGTTTCTTGAGATAAATACCCTGAAGTGGGATTACTGGGTCCTTCTCCATTTTCATAAAATATCTTTTTCCCATCTCTTCACTTTCAATCTGTGTGTCTTTGGATGTGAAGTGGGTCTCTTGTAGGCAGCATATGTAAGGGTTTTGTTTTCTTATCCATTCAGCCACCCTATGTTTTTGATCAGAGAATTTAATCTATTGACATTGAAAGTAATTGTTGACAGATATGAGTATGTAGTTATTGCCTTTTGTTATTCATATTTTAATCTCTTCTGTTTTTTGTCTTAAAGAAGTCCCTCTAAGATTTAATTGTAATACTGGTTTGGTGGTGATGAACTCCTTTAGGTCTTTTTTTCTCTGGGAAGCGTTTTTGTTTTTTTTGAGGGCAGTGTTACTGGCCCTCATATGTGGGACCCGAACCAGGGCCACTAGCTTCCCAAGCCAGCGCTTAACCACCGTGCCACTTGGCCGGCCCTCTGGAAAGCTTTTTTTTTTTTTTTTTTTTTTAGCTGAGCCATCCTACCACCTGTTGGCAGCTCAACGGCAACTCAGCTCGGGCTGGCATCGAACCGCCGTTGCTCAGAGCTCAGCTCACACTCTTGAGCGAGCTCTTAACCAACTGAGCCACTTGGCCGGCCCTTGGGAAGTTTTTTTATTTGTCCTCTTTTCTTTTCTTTTTTTTGGATTCTTTTTCTTTTTGCTGTTGTTTGAGTGCTTTCTGGTACCTTATC
Source organism: Aselliscus stoliczkanus (assembly GCA_033961575.1). NCBI lineage: Eukaryota > Metazoa > Chordata > Mammalia > Chiroptera > Hipposideridae > Aselliscus > Aselliscus stoliczkanus. Next base: position 7,771,267 of record CM066737.1, on the reverse strand, counting down.
TTCTAAATTGCTAATGTGATCCTCTGCTTTATCTAATCTACTGTTGATTCTCTCTAATGTATTCTTTATTTCAGCTATTGTATTCTTTAATACTGACTAGTTCTTTTTTATGTTTTCTACCTCCATTTTTTGTGTTTCCTATCTCTTTGTTGAAGTTCTCCCTGAGATCATTGAGCATCTTTATAACCACTGTTTGGAACTCTGCATCTGGTAGATTACTTGTCCCCATTTTGTTTAGGTTTTTTTCTGGAGCTTTGCTCTGTTCTTTTATTTGGGACATGTTTCTTTGCCTCCCCATTTTGGCTGCCTCCCTGTGTCTGTTTCTATGTGTTAAGCATAGCTGCTATGTCTCCCGGTGTTTGTAGAATGACCTTATGTAGTAGATGTCCTATGGGGTCCAGTAGTGCAGTCTCCCTAGTCACCAGAGCTGGGTGCTCCAAGTTTGTCCCTTGTGTGGGTTGTGTGTGCCCTCCTGTTGTGGTTGAGCCTTGCACATCAGTTGGAGGGATTGACCCTCAGGCTGATTGCTTGTGAGGCCTGGCCATGATTACAGTGAAGGAGCAGTGGTGCATGGGCTGAACCTATGGAGCAGGATTCACTTTAGCAGGGCTCTGGTGCCTGCAGTCTCCTCTTTGGGTGTGTCTTCCTTGGAGGTGGCCAGGTCATCTTCTGGTTTGGTCTGAAGCTGACCATGGGTGTGCCAGCTCCAGGGCCTCATGGGAGGGCACCTACTGCAGGCCAAGTTCAGGCACAGCCTGTGCCCTGCCCAGGGCCAGCTGGTATGAGTCACAAAGCAATTTTCAGATGGCCACTGCCTTCTCTGGGCTTGGAGGTACCTCGAGAGGCCAAGTTGCGAACTGAGGCCAGCTATTGCTACTGTCAGGCTTGGGGCTGCTCATCAGAGGTACAGGACACATGAAGCCAGATGCTGCTTGTTTGGATTTTGTGAACCGTTGAGAGATTTTAAGATCTGTAGCAGAGCCAAGATAGGCTGTTTGTACAGAAAAGCCACTGGAAGCAGATTGGGTGTGCCCAAAAGTTGGGTGGGGCATTGTCTCAGAGGATCCCCAGAGTAGGGTGAACTAACAGTGTTCGGTTGATGGAGACAGATGTGCTGGCCACCTGTGTCTGCAGGCTGAGAATGGGGAGAACTCAATAAAGAAACATGGATTCCACCAGCTCCTCTGTCTGGGAGAAAGCTGCCCTCCAGCCCTTGCTATGAAGCCAGACAGCTCATTTCTTCCCTGTATGTGTCTGGCAGCTTTCCATCTTTTGCCCCAGTGCTGGAGTTCAGAGTGAGTCAGCTCATCAGTGAGTAAGTCCATGCAGGGGCTCTTTAAGAGGAACTCCTGGGACTGCAGCCGCCCTCCATATCACTCAGCCACAATATCTGTTGGCTTTCACAGCCAGAAGTTATGGGGACTTTTGTCCCTGGCACTGGAACCCTGGACTGGGGAGCCTGGTGGTAGGGCTGGGACCCCTTGCTCCTCCTGGGGGTGACCTCCACAGCCAAGATATCCCTTTTGATTTTTACTGTGGTCACACGCGGGTGTGGGACCAGCCCATTTTGTGTCTTTGCCTCTCCTACCAGTCTCAAGTTGGCTTCTTCTATATGCCCTTAGTTGTAGAGCTTCAGTTCAATTAGAGTTCATGTGATTCTCCATGATGGTTGTTCTGTAGTTTACTTGTAATTTTGATGTAGTCATGATGGGGATAAGCACAGCATATACCTACTCCCCCATCTTGACTGGAAATCCTCGAGAATGTAACTTATTGAGACTTGTTTCTTTCACTTAGGAAATTGCATTTGAGATTCACCCAAATTGTTGTGTGTATCATTAGTTCATTCCTTTTCAGTGCTGCATAGTAATCCCATTGTATGGATGCACCAAAGTCTGTTTATTCATTAACCTATGGAAGAACATTGGGTAAATAAATATGAATAGATTTTAGCAAACGTGAGTAGAGCTGCTACAAACATTCACGTGTAGATTTTTATATGGACATAAGTTTTATTTCTCCCAGGAGTGGCCTTGCTGAGTCATATGGTATTGTATGTTTAGAAGAAATTACCAACTTATTTTCCACAGAGATTGTACCATTTTACATTTCCACTACCAATGTACAACAATTCAAATTGTTTTTCATTCTTGCCAGCACTTAGCAATGTCAGTAATTTTTAAAATTTTAGTCATTCTCTAGTGTGTGTTGTGTTATCTCATCTTGATTTTAATTTGTATTTCTCTAATGACTAATGATGTAGGATAATTTTCATATGCATATTTGCCATCCATATGCCTGCTTTGGTGATGTGCCTATCAGCATATTTTGCATATTTTGAAAATTGGGTAATTTTTGAGTTTCAAAGAACTTTTATATATTCTGGATTCAAGGCTTTTTTTGGTTATATGATTTGCAAATATTTTCTAATAGTCTGTAGCTTGACTTTTTATTCTGTCTTTCTTGGAGCAAAAGTTTTTAATTTTGAAGAAGTCTAATTTACTTTTTCCTTTATGAATTGTGCTTTTGGTGTCATGTTTAAGACCTCTTTGCCTAACCCTAGGTCATGAGGTTTTCTCCTATGCTTTCTTCAAAAGTTTTAGTTTTCTTAGTTTAACTTTCAGATCTACAATACATTTTAAGTTGATTTTTTTAAAAGATTTTATTGGGGAATTGGGGGAGGGGAACAGCATTGGGAAATTGGGGAAGGGGAACAGACAAGTTGCTGTCTTTTTTGTTCTTCAGTCTTATTGCAGAGGACGTTGCTTCACTGGCCCATGTTGGTATCATCATTGCGCTCTTCCCGGATGAGTCAGATCGGTCGCTGGCCTCTGGATGGTTGCTCACCGTGGCTATTGGCAGCTGATGCTGGCTGCCAGCCGCTCACGCTGGCTGCCGGCCACTCACTGTAGCCTATGGCAGCCCACTGCAGCAGGGGCTGCAGCCTACACTGTCACCGGGGCTCGCACAGCCCATATGTGGGATCCAAACCGGGGCTGCTGGCGTCCCAAACCAGCTCTTAACCAATGCGCCACTCAGCCGGTCCTTAAGTTGATTTTTTAAATAACTTTTTAAAGTAGAGGTTCTTTTGTTTGTTTTTTTCTCTTTTACACCTGGATGTCTAATTGTTCTAATACTATAGTGTAAGTCCTGACATTTGGGTATTTTTTTCCTTTTTATCATGCAAGTACCTGACTTAAGTTTTGATTGCAGAGGTATCCATTTTAAAGATGCATCCACTTCCAGGAAGGCTATCTGGAATAAACATATTGCCAACCGCAGGACTACATAAAGAGCTAGGCTGCGTTCCCCAACAGAGGTTCCTTTGTTTTAGAGATCTTGGTTGTTTTCATTAACTGACCATTTAGTCTACTTGGGGTTTTCTTCCCCCCTCTCTTCCCATGCTTTAAATTTCCACCCTTATGTTTTAAATTCACCAATTAAGAGTGAGTCTGCAAAATCCTAGGCCCTTGTCCTCTACCACAATAAAAGAAGACCTCCAGGCCTGTGAGCCCTCTCTCTCTTTCTCTCTCTTTCCCTCTCTCTCCTTCTCCCTCTCTCCCTCTCTCCCTCTACTTTCCTACCAACCTCACTCTATGGCTCCAGGTGTACTGTGTAATTTTGAGATCTTGTGAATAAACTTTTATTTTTCTTCAACTTTCCTGATGGATATTGCTGAAGGGCATCTTGCAATCGCAATGAAAACCACAGAGTTGGTCCAACCACAACATTGGTTATTGATAGGCTGACACTAGCACAAAACACATGTCATTTATTGGAAAAAAAAATTTTAACAAGAAGACCAACATTTCTCAATTGAATAGTCTTAGTCCTTTGTAAAAACTTTACTGGTCATATTTGTGTGGGTCTATTTCCGAGCTCTCCAATCACTCCATTAATCTGTGTGTCTATCCTTTAGCCAATACTGCACTGTCTTCATTATAATAGCTAGGATTTTGATTGGCATTGCTTTGAGGGTATGGATCAATTTATTGGAAATTGAGATCTTTACTATGTTGAATTTACCAGTCCATGAACACAGTAGGTCTCTCTATTTATTTACTATTTATTTAGGTTTTGATGTCTTTCATCAGCATTTTGTAGTTTCTGCATTCAGACCCTGTGCATGTCTGATTAGATTTATAACTAAGTGTTGCCTTTTTGGAGCTATTGAAAATGGTAAGTTTTCAATTTTTCGTTTCCAATCTTTTTATTATAGTTGTATGTAAATATGATTGATTTTCGTGTTTTGACCTTGTATCCTGCAACCTTCCTGAACTTGTAGTTTCTTTGGGATTTCCCCTGGCTTTCCCCAGACTGTGGATTTGAAAAGACCCACAGGGTGCCAAGCCAACAAATGAGCCCCATGCCTTCACAAAGCTATACCCTCACTAGCAGAGGTTCTTTCAGGTACCACAGTACGAAGTGCCTCACCCTCTGAAGAGACCATGGACTGACCAGCCAGGGGCCTGGCTGCTCAACCTAAGTCTTTCAGCCCCCTGAGGTAGAGGTTAGAGTTATTATACATTCTTTGCGCCAGAGAGGAGACTAAGACAGTTGTGTCCTGTACCTACTCTGTGCTGGCCTCTGACTAGTGCCCAAGAAAGCTTAAGGAGGCAGGGGGAGGCAGGGGGAGGCAGGGGGAGGCCTAACTGTTGATTAAGGCAAAGTCTCTGGATTATTCCACCCCCATCCATTCTTGACTTATAGCAGCCACAGCCTTCACTCTAGTCAGTTTCCACGTGAAATAGTGGAAAGAAAACAATAGAAAGAGAGAGGAAGAAGGAAGAGTAAACGTGATCTCTAGGCTGAATATGAAGACTGCTGAAATAGACCAGCCATACAAAAGCACTGGGGAAGAAAGGAAAGGAGAATAATCCCTTTTTGAGTAAGAGGAAGTTATTGGAGCTGATAGTCTCTCTGTGATTTTACTTCAAATACAGAAATCTGACTTAGAAGTGGTCTGAGGGTGCTATGAAAGGGAAAATGAGGATCTCTGACAAACAGAGACAAGAGGAAAGTCAGAACTGGGCAGTCAGCACAGACCTGGTTCCCAGAAGAGGACACTGACCCCCAAGTTGTGGAAAACACTACTGCTGGGGCAATAGCATCCTGCAGAGCATGCACCTTTACCTAAGACCCCATTTGCCTCCTTAGTACTATCTACGCTGTGGCAAGACTTCAGGCATTAATAGCTGAGTTTCTCCACTTCTACCCATATCGCTTTCTCCTGAAGACTTCTTCTCTCCCTTATTCCAACAGCTAGACATGAGTCACCTCTAAATAATCAGAAACAAAGCCTGCAGATACAAGATAGACTATTAAAGAGAAAACAATAGCAATCCTCGGTCCAAGCACCAGACACCATGATTTACTGTAAATGCATCTTTTCCACTTTGAATATAAAGATACACAACAGCACTGAGGAGAGGAGGAAAGGAAAAGATTAAGAAACCAAGACACTCAGCTAGAAGGTGCATAGCCTCAGACCCATGTGGAATGGTGACTGCCCCAACCCTCTCCCACCCCCATTCTTGTGCCACAACCTTTTCCCACCCCCTTCCAGCTTTGCAATTCTCACTGCCTAGGGCGCTCTTAAAGCAAGCCCCAGACATGAATCTGACACTTTGAGGAATAATGAGGATTGAAGGGAAAGCCTGGCCTTAATTACAGTAGACTATAAAGAACCAGTTTAAATCACTCCCTGAGAAAATAGTAGCCTTGTTTTATAAAAAAGGAAAGAAAAGAAGGGAGAAGAGTGAAAGAAGAAGGGAGGGAGGGAAGGAAGGAAAAACATACATGAAGCAAATAATTGAAAAGACTGCTTTTGAGGGGGGATGTGTGGTCAGAAAGGAAGGGGAAGCAAAAAGGAGTAAGAAGGTTAGTGAAAATTTGTCCAGTGATAAGAGCCGTGGACAAGGGTTTAGGAGATTCACATTCTAGTCACTGCTCTGCCACTGACTTACTAAGTTGCAAATGCCATCCCTTCTCTGGGTCTCAGTTTCCTCATCTGTGCAATGAGGGTGTGGGGACTTAGAACCACCACCAAGGTCCCTGCATGCTCTATTGTCACAGGAAAAACCCAGACCTGCTCACAGAATTAGGCTGTCAATGGGGATATAGATCATTTAATTAATTTAGTAACGGATTCAGTAAATACAAATGTCAGCTGTTTATGAAAGGTTTGTAATACTCCGAACCATCCATCATTTTACATAAATCACATCACATTGTTCTTATTGTGCTGTAACTTGCTTTTTAAAAAAAAAATCTTGAGGGCCGGCCAAGTGGCATGTTGGTTAACAGCTCGCTTGGGACGTCAGCTCTGAGCAGCAGGGCCCCAGTTCAGATCCCACATGAGGGCTAGTGACGATGCGCTCTCTACAGCTAAGATGGTGAACAATAGCTTCACCTGGAGCTGGGCTGCCATGAGTTGCCGGCTACGGCTTAGGCTGCAGCCCCTGCTGCAGTGGGCTGCCATAGGCTACAGTGAGTGGCCAGCAGCCAGTGTGAGCGGCCGGCAACCAGCATGAGCTGCCAAGAGCTGCCGTGAGCGGCTGTCCAGAGGCTGGCGAATGATCTGCCTCACCCGGAAAGAGCGCAATGACAATACCAACATGGACCAGTGAAGCGACATCCTCCACAACTAGACTGAAGAACCAAAGGACAGCAACTTCTCTGTTCCTCTTCCGCAATTGCCCAACGCTACTCCCCTCCCCAAATTCCCCAATAAAATCTTTAAAAAAAAATCTTGGCCTTATTTTCATGTTATTGGCCATTCATATATCTTCTTTGGAGAAATGTCTACTTAAATATTTTTCCCATTACTTAATTAGGATATTTGTCCTTTTTTGAGTTGTAAGAATTCTTTATATGCAGTTGAGCCTTGTACAACATGGGGGTTTAGGGGTGCTGACTCCCTGCACAGTCAAAAATCAGTGTATAAATTTTGACTCCCCCAAAAGTTAAGTACTAGTAGCCTTCTGTTGACCAGAAGCCTTACTAATAACATAAACAGTTGATTAACACATATTTTGTATGTTATATGTGTTATATACTGTATTGTTACAATAAAATAAGCTAGAGAAAAGAAAATGTTATTAAGAAAATCAAAAGTAAGAGGAGAGTATTTATTGAAAAAAATCTGTATGTAAGTGGACTCATGCAGTTCCACCCCATGTTGTTCAAGGGTCAGCTGTATTCTGGATACCAGTGCCTTATAAAATATCTAATTTGCAAATATAATCTTTCAGGTACAAGTTTTTCTCCTCTACCCAATGCCAAGGTCATAACAAACATGTTTCCTTGCCATCCCATATATCTGGTAGACATATTATTGTTTATCCTTTTACTGATGGTGTAGCAAGTTCCCAAGCAAGGGATCTTCTATTAGACCTACTATTAATCTCCCATTAGACTTTCTACTTTGGGTGGGTTCTTGACTTCATCTCCTGTCCTATGTACTTTGTGCAGCCATCAAAATGGAAGCTTAATGAGCCGGCTGAGTGGTGCAATGGTTAAGCGCTGGCTTGGGAAGCCAGCGGTCCCGGTTTGGTCCCACATAAGAGGGCCAGTGACACTGCCCTCAAAAAAAAAAAAAAAGGAAGCTTAAGGCTTCCACAATTTGTCAGAAACCCCAAGGATGAAAGCTGATTTTCATAACTGTGTCACCTCCCAGGATTCCTGCTATCATAACATTGATGTTTTCTGTAAATTCCATACTTGAGTGCAAAGGACTGATGTATTTAAGAAATTTTGACTTACTCAGTATTTTAGTTGTTTTCATCAGGAGAGTTGTTCAGGATATCTTTATAAATATGTTGGAAAAAATGGAAGTCTGCATTCACTTTTTTAAATAAAATTAAATAATTATAGATTCAAAAAAGCTGCAAAGATAGTGAGGTCCTGTGTACCCTTCATCTGGTTTCACCCAGGGATTCCTATAGTACCATACCAAAACCAGAAAATTGACACTGATACAATGTACTAGCATAGTTCTGTCAATTTATCACAAGTGGAGATTTGTGCAACCACCACCACAGTCAGATACAGGATTATTCCATCATCACAAATACTTATTCCTCTCCCTTCACAATTCCTAACCCCTGAAAACCAATTGTCTGGTCTCCATATCTACGAATTTGTTATTTCAAGAAAGTTGTATACATAGAATCATGTATACAGTATGAGACCATTAGAGATTGGATGTTTTCTTTTCTTTAATTTATTAATTTTAATTAGCTTCAGGTGTACAACACAGTGCAATAGTTATACTTTTTACCCCTCAAAGTGACAACACCCCTCCCCCATGGATGTTTTCACTCTGAATAATGTCCTTTAGGTTATACAAATAGTTGCATGTATCAAGGGTATGCTCATTTTTATTGCTGAGTAATGTTATTGCTGAGTCCATGGTATGTAAGAAGCATAGTTTCTTTAACCATTCCTTTAGTAAAGGACATTTTGGTTGTTTGCAACTTTTTACTATTATAAAGGTGCAATGATATTTTTGTTTACTTTCAATTTACTTATTATATTCGAAATGAGTTTCTTATATAGTCAGCCCTCCATATCTGTGGATTTCACGTCTGCAGAGTCAACCAAATGTAGATGGAAAACATCCGGGGGAAAAAAATCCAGAAAGTTCCAAAAAGCAAAACTTGAATTTGCCACATGCTGAGCAATCTGCTGAATCTACGCAAATGAAATCATATGTAGGCCTACCCTGCTGTAACTTATATGCAATTATAGGTTATATATAAATACTAAATCATTTTATTTTATGTTATTTTATTTTATTTTATTTTATTTTTTTAGCTGAGCCATCCTGCTACCTGTTGGCAGCTCAACGGCAACTCAGCTCGGGCTGGGCATCGAACTGCTGTTGCTCAGAGCTCAGCTCGCACTCTCTAAATCATTTTATAAAAGGGACTTGAGCATTCAAGGATTTTGGTATCCACTGGGGAGGTCCTGGAACCAATCCCCCATGGAAACCATATAGTTGGGTCATTTTTAAAATCCACACTTCCACTTTCTGTCATTTAATTGATGTATTTAGACCATTTGGTTTAGTGTAATTATAGAAATGTTAGGGTTTAAGTCTGATATTATTTTTTAAATAACATTTGGTTTTGCAGAACAGTTTTAGATTCACAGAAAAATTGAGAGGAAGGTGCAGAGATTTCCCATATAATCCCTTTCCCACACATGCACAGCCTTGTGCCTTATCAACATCCTGCACCAGGGTGGTACATTTGTTACAGTCAATAACCTACACTAACACACCATCATCACCCAAAGTCCATAGTTTACATTAGAGTTCACTCTCGGTGGTGTACATTCTATGAGTTTTGAAAATGTATCATGACCGGTATCCACCATTATAATACCATACAGAATAATTTCACCACTTTAAAAGTCCTCTGTGCACTGCCTATTCATGCTTCCTTCCTCCCAAGCCCTCACAACCACTGTCTTTATAGTTTTACCTTTTCCAGAATGTCATATATTGGGTTGTCAGAAAAGTCATGACGCTTTTGCAACAGATGGCGCTAGTTCATTTTTGGAAGTACTAGTGTCATTTGCATCTATGTTATTGCTATGTCATTTAACAGCTGACAGTTCTAGCTTCATTCTAAAAAAAAATTGAGCGATTTGGTTGAGTTTGGGAGATTTTATAACAGGTTGAAGATGGAAGACCAAACTGTGCATTTCACCATATTTTGCTGTTTTACTTCTGTAAAGGGAAGAACGCGTGTCAAGCTTGTGAAAAGCTGCATAAAGTTTATGGTGACAATGCTCTATAAGAATGTCTGTGCCGGGCCGGCCGAGTGGTGCATTGGTTAAGCGCTGGTTTTGGGATGCCAGCGGCCCCGGTTCGGATCCCACATGAGGGCCAGTGACACTGCCCTCTACAGCTAACAACAGCTCCACCTGGAGCTGGGCTGTGCGAGCCCCGGTGATGGTGTGGGCTGCAGCCCCTGCTGCAGTGGGCTGCCATAGACTACAGTGAGTGGCCCGCAGCCAGCGTGAGCGGCTGGCAGCCAAGCGTGAGCTGCCAATAGCCGCGGTGAGCGACATCCAGAGGCCAGCGACCGATCTGCCTCATCCGGGAAGAGCGCAATGACGATACCAACAGTGAAGCAACATCCTTCGCAACTAAACTGAAGAACAACAACAACAAAAAAACAGCAACTTGTCTGTTCCCCTTCCCCGATTCCCCAACGCTGTTCCCCTCTGCCAATTCCCCAATAAAATCTTTAAAAAAAAAAAAAAAAAAAAGAATGTCTGTGCCAATGATGGTTCTTGAAATTCTGTGCTGGTGATTTTGATCTCAACGACGCTCCTCGGTCAGGACGGCCCACCGAGATTGATGACGACAAAATAAAGGCATTGATCAAGTCAAACCCACGTTACACGACACGAGAGATTGCAGAAACATAGACCATCCATCATTCAAGCGTTCACTGCCACCTGAAGAAGCTGGGATACATAAGCAAGCTAGATATTTGGGTTCCTCATGAATTCAAAGCAGTTCATTTGACAGAGCATATAAACATCTGTGATATGCTCATCAAATGTGAGGAAAATGATCCTTTTGGGGGGGGTCCTCAAACTCTTCTTTCTTTCTTTCTTTCTTTCTTTCTTTCTTTCTTTCTTTCTTTCTTTCTTTCTTTCTTTCTTTCTTTCTATTACTAGTTTCAGGTGTACAAAACAATGCAATAGTTATGCCTTTCACCCCTTACAAAGTGACAATCGCTTCCCCCTATCCACCTCACCTCACCCCCGATATCATACCTATCTATTACAATTCCATTGACTCCACTCCCCACACTGTACTCACATTCCATGACTATATATACATTAAATTATAGTTGACATATAATATTATTCAATGGCAGCCTCAGACATACATGCAGTGGTGAGGCCTCTACACCGTCCATGAAGTGGTCTCCCTAACAAGACATGAGTCCATTTGACACCCTACAAAATGTTTACAACATTATTGATTATATTCCCCAAACTGTCTTTCCTATCCCTGTGGCAATATTGAAGTTACCAATTTGTGTTGTTTCGTCCCTTCCCCTTCTCCCTCATCCCCACCCTCTCCCGTCTAGCAATCATAGTTTTTCCTCTGTGTCTCTGAGACTATTTCTGTTTACATTGCTCATTTATTCAGTTCTTTAGATTCCACATATAAGTGAGATCATATGGTATTTGTTTTTCTCTGACTGACTTATTTCACTTAGCATAATGTTCTCTAGTTCCATCCATATCATTGCAAATGGTATGATTTCATTCTTCTTTATAGCTGTGTAATGCTCCATTGTGTAAATGTTCCACAGTTTCTTAATCCAGTCATCTACCCATCGGCATTTCGATTGTTTCCAAGTCTTGGCTATTGTTCGCTATTGCTGCACTGTTGGTGGGATTGCAGATTGGTGCAGCCACTATGAAAATCAGTAGGGCGGTATCTCAAAAAGCTGGAAATGGAATTACCTTATGACCCAGAAAACAATCCTTTTATGAAGTGACTGATAACTGGTGATGAGAAGTAGATTGTTTACAACACTGTGGTGTGCAAATGGTCTTGGTCCCGATGTGACAATTCACCTCAAATGACACTGAAAGCAGACATTCATCAGAGGAAGGTTATGCTCTCAGTGTGGTGGGATTTTAAAGGTGTCGTGTTTTTCGAGCTCCTACCAAGAAATCAAACAATCAATTTGAATGTGTACTGTAAGCAATTGGACAGTTTGAACGAATCCATCATCCAGAAATGTCCAGAGCTCGTTAATCGTAAAGGAGTTATGTTCCATCATGACAACGCAAAACCACAGACAAGTTTGATCACCCGTCAAAAATTATTGGAGCTTGGATGGGATGTGTTGCCCCACCCACCATACGCGCCTGACCTGCGCCATCAGACTTCCACTTGTTCTGCTCTCTTCAAAACTCCTTGCGTGGTATAACGTTCAATTCAGATGAGGCTGTAAATCAGCACCTTGCTCAGTTTTTCACAAAGACAGGTCCTTCGATGAACAAGGAATTATGAAGCTCACTGAAAGATGGCAAAATGTTATCGAACAAAATGGGCAATATATCATTGATTGACCTTTGTTCTTTATATAAATAAATGACCTTTGAAAAACATAGAAAAAATACATCATGACTTTTCCAACAACCCTATAGTTGGAATCATACTGTATATAGTCTTTTCAGGTGGCTTCTTTCACTTAGTAATATTTATTGAAATTCCTCCATGTCTTTTCATGGCTCAATAGTTCATTTATTTTTAAACTTGAATTCTGGTGTTCCATTGTGTGTACCACAGTTTATTCATCCATCAACTACTGAAGTATACCTTGGTTGCTTCTGAGTTTTGGCAATTATGAGTAAAGCTGCTATAAACATCCATGTGTGGACATGGATGTTTGTGTGGACATGTTTTCAGTATCTTTGGGTAAATGCCAAGCAGCATGATTGCTGCATTATATGGTTATGAGTACAGCTTTGTAAAACACTTGCAAACTGTCTTCCAAAGTGACTTCCATTCCTACCAGCAATGAATGAGTGTTCCTGTTGCCCCACATTCTTGCTAGCATTTGATATTGTCAGTGTTCCGGATTTTGGCCATTCTAATAGGTGTGCAGTGGCTCAGTGTTTTAATTTACATTTGTTTGCTGACTTATGATGTACAGCATCTTCTCATATTCTTATTTCCCATCTGTATATCTTCTTTGCTGAGGTGTTTGTTCAGCTCGCTCATCCATTTTTTTTTTAAAGATTTTATTGGGGAATTGGGAAAGGGGAACAGCGTTGGGGAATCGGGGAAGGGGAACAGACAAGTTGTTGTCCTTTTGTTCTTCAGTCTAGTTGCGGAGGACATTGCTTCACTGGCCCATGTTGGTATCGTCATTGTGCTCTTCCCGGGTGAGGCAGATCGGTCGACGGCCTCTGGATGGTCACTCACCACGGCTATTGGCAGCTGACGCTGGCTGCCGGCCACTCACGCTGGCTGCCGGCCACTCACTGTAGCCTATGGCAGCCCACTGCAGCAGGGGCTGCAGCCTACACCATCGCCGGGGCTCGCACAGCCCAGCTCCAGGTGGAGCTGTTGTTAGCTATAGAGGGCAGAGTCACTGGCCCTCATATGTGGGATCCGAACTGGGGCTGCTGGCATCCCAAAACCAGCTCTTAAGCAATGCGCCACTCAGCCGGTCCTCCATTTTTTTTTTAATTGAAGCTTATTGGAGTGACAATTGTTAGTAAAGTTACATAGATTTCAGGTGTACATTTCTGTAATACATCACCTATAGGTCACGTTGTGTGTTCACCACCCAGAGTCAGTTCTCCTTCCATCACCATGTATTTTATCCCTTTTACCCTCATCTACCATCCCCTCCCCCTTTACCTTCTGGCAACAATTAAACTATTGCCTGTGTCTATGAGTTTTGTTTCTTCATTTGTTAGTCTAGTTCTTTTGTTGCTTTCAGTTTTATATCCTACATATCAGTGAAATTATATGATTTTTGACTTTTTCTATCTCCTCGTTGTATTGCCTTTGTTCCTTTGTCAAACATCAATTGACTGTATTTATGTGGGTCTATTTCTGGGCTCTCTATTCTGTTCCATTTATCTATTTGTTTATTCTTTCACCAATATCATACTGTCTTGATGCTGCCGCTCTATACATTTTGAAATCAGGTACTGTCAGGACTCCAACTTTGTGCTTTTCCTTCAATATGGTGTTAACTATTCTGGGTCTTGTCTCTCAATATAAACTTTAGAATCAGTTTTTGTTGTATTCACATAATGATTTTCTGGGATTTTGATTGGAATTGCATTGAATCTATAGATCAGGTTGGGAAGAACTTACATCTTAACAATATTGACTCTTCCTATCCATAAATATGGAACATCTCTTTATTTACTTAGTTCTTCGATTTCATTTGTCAGACTTTTGTCATTTTCCTCATATAGACCTTGTAGATATTTTATAGATTTCTACCTATTTCATTTTTGTTGTGCTAATGTAAATGGTATTGTTTTCCCTTTCTAACTCCATCTGTTCATTGCTGGCATATATGAAAGTGACTGACTTTACATTAACCCTGTATCCTGCAACCTTGTTAAAATTGTTTATAAATTCCAGGATTGTTATTGAATCTTTCATATTTTCAACATAGATGATCACTCATCTGAACAAAGAAGTTTTATTTCTTCCTTCCCAATCTGCATATCTTTTACTTCCTTTTCTTATCTTATTGCATTAGCTGGGACTACCAGTACAATGTTAAAAAGCAGTGGTGAAAGGGAACATCCTTTCCTGTTCCTGATCTTAGTGGGAAAACTGAGATTTTCACAATTTGGTATGATGTTAGTGGTAGGTTTGGGGTAGAATTTTTGTCAAGTTGTGGAAATTCCCCTCTAGTACCACTTTACTGCAAGTTGTTGTTGTTGTTTTTAATCATGAATGGTTATTAGATTTTGTCAAATGACTTTTCTGTAGCTATTGATATAACCATGTGATTTTTCCTTAGTCTGTTGACGTGATGGATTACATTACTTGGTTTTTTAATGTTGAACCAGCCTTGCATAACTGGAATAAGTCCCACTTGGTTGTGGTGTATAATTCTTTTCATACATTGTTGGATTTGATTTGCTAATATTTTGTTGAGAATTTTTACATCTATGTTCATGAGAGATATTGGTCTGTAGTTTTCTTTTCTTGCAATGTCTTTGTCTGCTTTTGGTATTAGGGTAATGCTGACCTCATAAAATGAGTTAGGAAGTATCCCCTTTGATTCTGTCATATGTAAGAGATTGTAGAGAATTGGTATAATTTCTTCCCTAAATGTTTGGTAGAATTCACCGGTGAACCCATCTGGGCCTGGTGCTTTGTGTTTAGGAAGGTTGTTAAATAATTGTAACAAATGTACTATGTGATGGGATGTCCATGGCAGGAGAGCTTGTGCATGCATGGAAACTCTTGATACTTTCCACTTCATTTTACTGTGAACTTAATACTTCTCTAAAAAATAAAGTCTATTTTTTAAAAGCAGTTTTTATCAACACCATATCCACATTTCTCAGTAATTCCAGTGATTAAACACTTTCACCAAATCTTTTTGTCTTCATTTTTTCAAAAGTTGTTTTTTTTTCCTGCAGAGAATACAATTTAAAAAAATAGTTTTATTGGGGTGTATTTGGCATACAAAAAAGCTCCACAAAATGTTAATTTGATAAGTTTTGACAGATGTATGTATCCAGAAAACTATCACCACAATAAAGATAGTGAACATATTTATCATCCCCAAAGCTTCCTCATAGCCATTGTGATTTTTCCCGTCCACTCTTCCCTGCACCCGCATTCCCAAGTAACCACTATTTTGCTTTCTGTCATAATAGATTGCTTTGCATTTTAAAAGTTTTATATAATTAAGAGTGGGATGCCTACTTCACATGGTAAATATATGTTTAACATTTTAAGAAACCACTAAACTGTTTTCAAAAATGGTTGTACTGTTTTACATTCTTACCAGGTGTACAATGAGAGTTCAGGGTTCCACATCCTCACCAACACTTGCTATGGGTAGTCTTTACTATTTTAGACATTCTAATAGTTCTGTAGTGGTATCTCATTGTGGTTCTGATTTGTGTTTTCCTAATGACTAATAATGTTGAGCTTCTATTCATGTAAATATCTGCCATCTGTATGTCTTTTGGAGAGGTGTCTAAATCTTCTGCTCATTTCTTTTTCTTTCTTTCTTTTTTAAATATGGAATGCTTCACAAATTTGCATGTCATCCTTGTTCAGGGGCCATGCTAATCTTCTCTGTATCATTCCAATTTTAGCATATGTGCTGCTGAAGTGAGCACTCTTCTGCTCATTTTTTATTGGATTGCTTTATTCCTTCTTATTGAGTATTGAGCATTATTTATATATTCTGGACATAAGAAATTTATCAGATATATTATTTTAGAATATTTTATCCCAACCTGTAAGTTGTCTTTTTACACTTTTAACAATATCTTTCAAGAGCAGAAGATCCTAATTTGAATGAATTCCAATTAATCAATATTTTTTATTAATGGCTTGGGCTCTTTTGCTATATCTAAGAAATTGTTAACTAACCAAAAGCAATAAATATGTTTATGTGTGTTTTTTTCTAAATTTATAGATTTAGTTTTACATGTAGATCTACGATCTACTTTGAGTTATCTTTTATATAATTTGAGATATGGATTGATATTTATTTTTGCATATGGATATTCAATTGTTTCAGACCCAATTGTTGAAAAGACAACTTCTCCCTTCTTCTCTAGTCTTTCTTTGCATCTTTATTAAAAATCAGTTGTCTGTATATGGGTATATGCTGGAGTTTATTTCTGCACTCTTTATTCAATTCCATTGGTATATTTCTATCATTATACCAATATTACATAGTACTGATTATTTCCACTTTATAATAAGCCTTAAAATCAAGTAATGTAACCCCTCCATCTTTGTTCTCCTTTTTATGTTTCATTTAGCTACACAAGTCCTATCCATTTTTACACGGATGCTAGAATCAAACAGCCATCTATTTAAACGTTTTCTGGATTTCAATGAATTTGGAAATAATTGACATCTTAACAATATCAAGTCTTCCAGCCCTTGAATAAGATATCTATATCTACATATTTAGGTCTCAATTAATTTATCTCTGCAATGTTTTATAGTGTTCAGTGTACAGATCGTCTGCTTATTTTTTTTACATTTATCTCTAAACAGTTCATATTTTCTAAGGCTATTTTAAATTGCACTGTTGTTTATTTCAATTTCCAAATATTTATTGTCATCATGTAAAAAATGCTATTGATTTTTTATATTGATATTGTATTCTGCAACCTTGCTAAACCCAATTATTAGTTCTAGAAGCATTTTTTTAGATTAATAGAATTTTCTGCACAAACTGTCTTGTGGTCTTTGAATTAAGACAGTCTTACTCTTCTTTTCATTTGGGAGGTCTTTTTCCCCTTTGTTGCACTAGACAGCCTGGATAGACAGCCTGGAACACAAGGTATGTTCCTCCTTTGCCATTCCTGTCCCCACTGTGCACTTTTGTATCCAAGGAAGCCAGGTGAGGGCAACTCCTCACTCCTGCCACCACCTGCAAGTCTCTGCCCAGCAGTGATGGTGGGTTCACCAAAGGTGCTTATGTACAGAGGGTGCCAAAAAATGTATACACATTTTAAGAAAGGAAAAAACTGTATAAACTGATAGCAAAAGATGAATACTAGTCACATTTGACTTCTGCAATTACAAGAGGTGCCAAAGTGGTTATCATCAGCGTCTAGACACTTCTGATTATGGTGAGCTACTGCTTGAGCAATGTTTACCAAAGTGTTAACACCTCTTAAAATCTGTATACATTTTATGCCATCCCTGGTATTTATAAATTCATATTTATATAAATTATAGCTATAATATTTTATGAATTATATTTATAAATTTAGTTAAGCTATACTTTTCCTATTATAAAGTAAATAAAATGTATTTATAATTTATTTTATATTCATATATATAAAACCACAAGAACAATGATGATTACTTGGATGACAATAATGATCATGATGAAGAAAATGCTTAATTTAAGAAGAATAAAAACAAAGCAGGGCCGGCCGAGTGGCGCGGTGGTTAAGCGCTGGCTTGGGAAGCCAGAGGCCCCGGTTCGGGTCCCACATATGAGGGCCAGTGACACTGCCCTCAAAAAAACACTGCCCTCAAAAAAACACACACACACAAAAATAACCAAAGCAACATAACTGGACAACAATAACATATAAGATGGGAAAAGACAGCAAGAATTTAAAAGTTATGAAATCCTTGTGCAGCTTGAGAGGAGTATAGAGATGGTGATTAATTTTAGATTTGGTTTAGTCAATTGTGCATGTTTGAATACCCAAGGATGAACCACTAAAAAAACAAAAATAGAATGTATAACTTCCAAACCAGTAGAGGGGAAAAGAAGGAACTAATAGATAACAGGAAAGGAGCAAAAAGAAGCATAGAAACAGAAAGCATAAAATAAGATGGTAAAAATCAATGCGATTATACCAGTAATTATAATAAATGGAAACAGAAAGAAGGCAGAGAGCAGTGGGTTCTCCCTGGGCAAAGCCCACGCCACTCCCGCCAGCAGGAGGCAGTAGGAGAACAGTCCTCTCCCCACCTCTGGGCTGCTGGGGCCCCTGGTCTCCCAGGTGCTACCTACCTGGCCAAGCCTACCTGTGAGAAGGAGGGTAGATTGGGTCATATGGACCCATTGGTGGGGCTGCCAGAGCCCCTTTTAGAAATGGAGGGGATGGAAGGGACATAGGTTTGGCCCTAGATTTCTCCCTTTCTTTAAAGCCTGGCTTCTTCCTGGTTCTTATTGTTCTCTATCTTCTGTTTTCCTTAACACTGTGCCTGTCACATAGCAGATGTTCAATACATTTTAGTGAAATGAATGACTGTAGCCTCATCTCCACTGTCTCTGTCGCTAAATACAGTAGATACTTTGCAGTCCTTTCCTCATTGGATCTGCAGGATGTGACAGTGATGATGGCAGATGGTGGCCCTAAAAATGCAGGATTTGCACTGTGATTTGAGCCTGAAGTACTGGAGGTATTAATAGGAAGCAGGGTTTCTGATAGTGGAGCCTGAGAAGACACATAAAGCAAAGGTCCTGGGAAGAGGGTGCCCCTTTCTGAGGATGAGGCCAGCTTGGCAGAGAGAGAAGTGGCAACATTTGTATCTGCCCCTGCTGCCCCTCCACTTTTAGTTGCCTGTTCACCTCTGCAGTGAACCTGACCGCATGCTGCCAGCCAGCACCCTGCCCTAGGGCAGTCTGCCCAGGGAGGGCATCCCAAAGAGGAGCCCCTGCCGACTGCTTTCTCCACCGGCCCTCCCACTGCCCCTGCTTCCTCGAGCCCACTGGGGGCCCCCTGCCCTCACTAACTAGTTTGCAACTAATACCTGGATCAAAAGTCCCAGCTTCCAAATCCAGGATCCCAAGTCAACAAGTGAAGAGGACAGCAGGCTCCAGCCTGTGACCGCTGGACCTCAGTAGGTGCCAGGAAAGACCACTTGTGGGGAGGACTGTGCGAGAACCCGTCACCTGCAACCTGTATCTTTTGGTTGTCTACACAGTCATCAGATGGAGCTTAACTAAAAAATCAATTTGATCTCATTTTTTCACCTGCTTAAACCTTCCAGTGGCTCCGTATTGTCCTCGTAATAAAGTCCAAACCGGCCCACAGGGTCCTGCACAGGGTCCTGCGCAATGAGGACATTGGCCCTCTATCCAGCTTTGCCTCTTGCCAGTCTCCGCAAGTGGCTGCAATCTGAGACCCAGGGCTCCACCACCCCTCAAATGAAGCTTTTACCTGCCATACTGGGGCCCCCTATGCACACTGCCTTTGTGCCCCTGAGCTTCTGTGGCCTGTCAGTGCCACCCTGTGCAGAGGCTCAGGCTTCCCAGGCCCCTACCCTTCTGATGACCCAGTAGTGGGATGGTAGGGTAATACCTCTTGCTTTGCTTTCCCAGATGCTTAGCTAAGACGCCACCAAGTCTGCATGGCTCTCAGCCCAGCCTGCAGGACATGCGAAGCTGGGAAGTGTGAAAGCTGGAAGGCTTGAGAACCAAGAGTTGTTGGCAGATCCCTCAGGGCCCTCCAAGGAGTTCCTTGTAGTAGGATTCCCTGTCATAAGCATTCTTTTCCGATATCACATGAGGCAGTTGGATTACGAAGGTCATTTGTCCAAAATACTAGCTCACTCATTCTCAGGTGCCAGGACCATGCAGGGAAGGTGTCGATCCCCTGCTAGATTCCCACCAGGATTCATGGGCACCTTTTCCCCAGACAAGACATTTTCAAGTCAAAGTCTTCCTCCTCCTTTCCCTCAGATCTTTTTAATTGTGGTAAAGTATACATAACATAAGCTTTGCTATCTGAATCATTTTTTAAAACTTTATCGGGCAACAGTGTGTTTTCCCAGGACCCATCAACTCCAAGTCAAGTCATTGTTTTCAATCTAGTTGTGGAGGGTGCACCTCAGTGGCCCATGTGGGAATCGAACTGGCAACCTTGGTGTTATGAGCCCTCGCTCTAACCACCTGAGCCAGCTGCCACCCCTGAACCATTTTTAAGTATGCAATTCAGTGATAGGAAGTGCATGCACATTGTTGTGCAGCCATCATCACCACTTATCTCCAGAGCTCTTTTCATCTTGCAAAACTGAAACTGTCCCCATTAACTCCCCACCCCCACTCCCCCAGACCTGCCAAACACCATTCTACTTTCTTTCCCTATGAATCTGATTCCTCTAGGAACTTCATGAAAGTGTAATCATACAGTATTTGTCCTGTATTTGGCTTCTTCCACTTAGCATAATGTCCTTAAGCTTCATCCCTGTTGTAGCATGTGTCAGAATTTCTTTCCTTTTTAAGGCTGTATAATTTTCCATAATATGGTCATATTACCTTTTGTTTATCCATTCACTAATTGATGGACACTTGGGTTGTTTCCATCTTTTGGTTACTGTGAATAATGCTGCTGTGAATATGGGTTAACAGATATCTGTTCAAGAGCCTACTTTCAATTCTCTTGAGTGTATACCTGGAAGTGGAATTTGCAGAATCAGTATGAAAGTTCTTGCCAACACTTGTTATTTTCTGTTTCCTGTTACTATTATTACTTTTCATAGTAGTTATCCTAATGGGTGTGAGGTGGTATCTCATTGTGGTTTTGATTTGCATTTCCCTAATAATTAATGATGTTGAGTATCTTTTCATGTGTTTATTGACCATTTCTTTATCTTCTTTGGAGGAATGTCTATTCAATCCCTCTGCCCATTTTTTAATCGGGTTGTTTGTTTTGTTGTTGTTCAATTGTAAAAGTTCTTTATATATTCTGGATAGTAACCCCTTTTTAGACACATGATTTGCAAATATTTTCTCCCATTCCATAGGTTGCCTTTTCTCTCTGTTGGTTGTTTCCTTTGATGCACAAAAATTTTTAACTTTAGGGCCGGCCGAGTGGCTCAGTTGGTTAAGAGCTCACTCAAGAGTGCGAGCTGAGCTCTGAGCAACAGCTGTTCGAGGCCAGCCCGAGCTGAGTTGCCGTTGAGCTGCCAACAGGTGGCAGGATGGCTCAGCTAAAAAAAAATTTTTAACTTTGATGTCGTCCAATTTATCTATTTGTTGTTTTGTTGCCTGTGCTTTTGGTGTCATATCCAAGAAATTGTTGCCATATCCAAAGTCAAGAAGTTTTTCCCCTATTTTATTCTAAGAGTTTTATTGTTATAGCCCTTACATTTAGGTCTTTGATCTATTTTGAGTTAATTTTTTTGTATATGGTATAAGATGAGGGTCCAACTTCATTCTTTTGCATAAAGATGCCCAGTTGTTTCAAGACCATTTGTTGAAATTCCTCAGCTCTTAAAGGAAAACGTAACAAGGAACAGGGTGCCGGAAAGAGACTGGACGATTGTGAACAAGATTTTTCCTCTCCCTGAGCCATTCACTTGCTCAAGGAACCTGCGTAAGTTACTCAGCTCTTACTCTTTCATCATTTTTTCATTCATTCATTTGCCATTCATTCATTCATTCATACAGCATGCAATTCCAAAATTCAGAGCTCACAACCTATGTAGAATTTAGAGGGTCTGTGGAATTGGACTGGGGAAAAACATTCCTCATGTTCGCTAACTCTACTTGAAATTTAGCATTATGGTAATGAATGCAGGCAACAAACCACAGGAAAATTGGCATTAACTGTGACTTTTTCACCAAGAGAAATCCCTGATATTTTCATAACATGTTACTGTGGCAGCAGCTTTCTCCAAATATCCTTTACACTTGTCACTACTTACAAACTACAGTAATTATTAGACCTTCCACTCTATCTTATTATTTAATGCATCAGTGAAGATGCACATATGTTTTACAATATCACAATTGTGGTTTTTGAAAGATTTTTGATAACTGTATTTCAATTAAACAGCTTTCCTTTGTAATCCTACCTATTTTGTTTCACTCATTGAAAAACATTATTCCAAGAGGGGCCTCACAGGCTTTTCCAGATGATCAAGGAAAAAGTTAAGAAGCCCTGCCCTATGTTGGTTTCTGGGGACACAGCCTCCGTTAAGATCCCAGTTGCTGGGAGTGGGGGGAGGGGCATACAGATGTGTAGAGACAACACAGTATTGTGATTTCTGTGCCAGAGGCACCACCAAGCTATGCAACTCCAAGTTGAGCAGCCATTTCTTGAAGATCTATGAGGAGAGACCATCCACTCATTAGCTTTGAGGAGTGGTCCTGCCCCGGTGACCTCTTTGGCCCTCTTTACGCAGGTAATGAGGTTCAGAGGATGCAGCCCTGCCCCCTTGGCAGCAGAGCATCATCTCCTCTTTCCCCTCTTCTGCTAACACCAGATATATTCAGCTGTAGGAGCAGAGATGCTCACTGCGCTCTGGTAGCTATGGAAATCCCAGGGTTTCCCTAGCAACGGCTCTGGTTCAGCCTTGTTGCTAGGGAACGCTGGGATTTCCTAGGCTGCTGCATGAGCAAGACTGCTCTAGCCCTTGGGCAGAGGCATGAGCACAGTTGTAGGTCTGAGCCCCTGGGATGGACAGGTCCCCTTTGGACTCTGATCTTTTCAGGGCACCCTGGCCCATAGACAAGTTGAAAGGGGGATGAGGAGGGAGTGCTGTAGAGTAAGCAAACTAATTAGAAAAGTCCAAATGAGCCCAACGGACGCCAGGAAGTGAAAGACACTGGTTTTCGGGAAGCTCTTCAATCTTCATGTCTAGCACTTGGCTGTTTGTACAAGATTATCATGTAACACACACCTGCTTGGCCCAAGGTTAGAGCTAAGGCCAGCCTCATGGCAGTGCACCCACAGGACCCCATGCTTAGACAGGCTCTGCATGCTTGATATAATAATGCTCTATAATCGCCATCCTAAAATTCAATTTTTGAACAAGAAGTCCTGAATTTTCATTTTGCATTGGGCTCTGCAAATTATGTAGCCAGTCCTAGTTATAGCTCTCATTTTGCAAAGAAGAAAACTGACCCTTAGGGAGCAGATATAATTGGCCCAAGTTCACATGTCAGAAAGCACACCTTAGGGGCCACTGTATTTGCCCTTAGCTGATTTCAGACACCAGCAGCTGGAGGACTATGACCCGAACAGGCCTTCAACATGGGAAGGTACTCCTGGGATCCCCATGGCAGGAAAACAGGGAGAGCCAGAGTAATGGTCCCCCATTGGTGCCAAGGTTTGAACAAAGAACTGGAGAAAGCAAGGCTTCAGGGAACTCCAAGTCTAGTAGAGCAGAGTGCCAGCATGAAGGAAATATAATTGGCATAGGGCAGAGGCAGTGGTGAGTCCATGGCAGGCGGTAGCAGCACTGGTTCTGCTCATGTCTTAGAAAGCCCTGAAGAGGATGTCTGCTTCCTACTGTCCTGGATCGTTTAGAAAGTGGATGTTTCTCACCCCTTTGTCCCCTACGTACTAATTCTATGGCAACAGGAAAAGCCCCATGCAACATTATACACATATTTAGTGAGACTTCCTGCATGCCAGAACCTGGGATGATATCTGTTCTGGGCTGAATTGTGTCCTCCCTGCCAAAAAAAAATGTCATATGTTGAAGTCCCAAGTCCAGTACCTCATAATGTGACTGTATTTTGGTAATAGGGTATTTAAAGAGGTGATTAAAGTTCAATGGGGTCCTTAGGGCAGGGCCTAAACCCATATGACCGGTGTCCTTATAAGAAGAAAAGATTGGGACATACAGACACAGACAGAGGTAAAACTACATGTGGACACGGAAAAGATAGCCATTTGCAAGCCAAGAAGAGAGGCCTCAGGAAAAACCAACCCTGTTGACACCTTGATCTCAGATTTCCCAGCCTCTAGAACTGGTTGACAATCCATTTCTCTTGTTTAAGCTCCTCCAGTCTGTGGTCCTTTGTAATGGCAGCCCCAGAAGACTAATATAACAGCTTTCACTGTTGCCCCTCCTATGGGATAGACTATAACTATATCACAGAGGAGGTACCTGAGACTCTGAGGGGTTAAGTATCATGCTTAGGGTCACACAAGCTGCCCCATGCCAGGATGTAGGCTTAGCTGAATTTGACCCCCAAGACTGTGTTTACTACTCAGCCAGCCTGGGGATGTTGCACCTCAGCTCACTGAACTCACAACAGCTGGAGCCCTTTCCCGGAATGCCAGTACCTCTGCCACCCTGTGGGCGCAGGGACTTCCCGCTCAGCTCCCCTGCCCTCAGGCGCATGACCAGCACATTTCCGGGGTTCCAGTTTCTCAAGGCTTTCTGGTGGGTGGCACCTATGCCCCAGGCTGAGATCATTGCCCTGGCTGGATCCTTTCACAGAAGGACTCTGAGGCCATATTGACATTTACTGACCTAACGACCCAACAAAAGAATGGCTCTGAAAGGACTTTGAAAAGTATCACAGAGCTAAGTGGCAGCTGCATGGGGTCTCTAAACCCTCAGCACTAGGGGGATGCCTTCCTTTGGGGTTAAAGTGGCTACCCCAGGAAATCCCAGGTTCTGCTGCCTTCATGCAGAGGAGCAATTCAGTATTCTTTCTCTTTCACTCTCTATGTTCATCCCTGAGGCAGCCAAGTATCTCCCTAAGCAAAGAGCTATCTACCCAGAGAAAACCATGTCACTCTCCTGGAAAGCAAAAGCAACTGCAGGTAGTTCAAGGGAGTTTGCTTCTTTTTACTTTTTTAAAAAAATTAAGTTAACAGGGCTTTTTCAAGTTTTAATGCACACGCAATAAATTCCACAGATTGTAAGTATAAAGCTTGATGAGAAATTTAACAAATCTACACCCCCATGTAATCATCCAGGTCAAAATGGTTGTTGCGGTTTTAGATAGAAACACCCACCTCTCTGCTAGAAAGTTTCCATGAGCGGTGTGCCAACTCTGGCCATGCCAGATATTGAGCCTAAAGATGCAGAGTTGAGGGACAAGGTCAGTGGAATAGATGACCTTGTTAACATAGCAGGACCGGAGCGGTAAGAGAGAATATAGGGGCTGGGGAACACAGAGAGGTGTACAAATCTAGCCGGGGCTATTCACGAAAGATTCCCCAAGAGCACGTAACAGGTAAGCTGGGTATTGTCAGATAAGAATGAGTCTTCTAGGGGGAGATGAGAAACAAGGACACATTGTAGGTACAAGGATGTGCAAAGGCTTATGGGGAATCAAACAGCTTAGGAGAAAAAGTTCAGAGTAAATACAGCATAGGATGGTTCACAGGGTAAGAGCTGGGGTCAGGCACAAGATATGATTGTAGATAAATGAAACCAGGCATCTTGTCCGACTTAGGAGCTGTTTCTGAGCTTAGAACACTCAGTACCTGCCTGTCTGATGGTCACGTCAGGCTTTATTGCTTGTGATCAAAGGCCTGCTGCACGATCCATGGTACAAAGCATGGGGACAGTTTGATTCTCATAGCAACATCTAGAACAAATGTGGATCACTGCCTGTAAAGGGACATTGCAGAGCAAGTTACATAAACGGGATTATTTGTCTAATAGGTTGCAGCACACATTGATCCAGGTATCTACAATCAGCTGAGCACTGATGTTTAAAGCAGTCAGAATCAAAGAGGTGTTTTGAGTTCAAAAACCTAAATGTCTGTTTCACTTCATTATCCCAACATGTCACTTGCTTCCTCTTTGAACACTTGTCTGGTCACCAGAATGTATCTTTTTAAGCTGCCTTAAATCCTTTCTGAAAAAAAAGAAAAGTATCAACATGGATGACCACATACATACATGCATCAGAAACCGTCCATCATTTCACACCATCCCTTACATAAAAACCATATTGCTATATACACTTTAGTCTGTTTTGAGACCATTTCTTCTGCTCCAATAGTTGTTGATCTGTTCCTGGCCCTATAGCACACTGTTTTTATGTACTGTGCTTCTTTCCCTTTTAAACATTCAAACATTCTGAAGTCTCTCCCATTAAAGAAAAAAAAAACAGTTCTCCCCATGTCACTTCAGCAGACCACTACTTACTATCCTTCTCTTCTTATCCTTTAACAGTCACATTTCTCAAAAATGCTCTACATATATTCCTTTACTTCCTCACCCACATTTCACCCCTAAGCTGCCACAATCTGATTTCCACAGAAATTTCTCTTGCTAAGGTCTGTCTCTTGACACACTCTCCCCTTCCCTTCCATGACATGCCATTCCCTTGGGTTTCCTGCAGTCACTTTCCTTATTTTCCCTCTCTTTGCTTTACCTCTTCTCCTCTTCCCATTGCTTACACACTTAAGCTGCTGGGACTTTGGTCCTGGGTGGCCTTCTCTTAGCACGCCCACTACACAGTTGCCCTAAGAGTGCTCCCCACATCTGTGACATAGGCAATGCTACATGTTCATCAAACACCATTTCCTTTTCCTTCTTTACTGGCAGCTAGACCATATTTCCCAGAATCCTCTGTGATTCAGTGTAGTCATGTGACTGAGCTCTGACCAGTGGGAGTGGGAAAAAGAGACAATGACCCTTGCAGGTCTGGCCACTTAAACCTCACTCGTGGTCCTCCAATATCTCTCTCTTCACTCATCTGCCAGCCAGGTGCAAAGAAGCCAGTGGAGACCTCAGAGGGCTTAGAGGCCTCTGGAGCTACTGAGCAAAAGGAAGCTGGGTCTCTAATAGCTTGTGTGGAGCAGAGCCCAATCCCTACTCCAAGCCCCATTGACTTTGAACTACAACGTGATTGAAAAATAACCCCTTATTGAGTCAGCTCACTGAGATACAGAGGTTGTTTGATACAGCAGTTAGCCCACCCCCACTAATACACAATCTCTATGCTAATGACAACCAAATATATGGATTCGAAGCCTATACATATTGTGCATTAAATAATTGACCATGGTGACCAAAGTGATAGGCTAGAGAATGTTTTTAAAGTAGATTATTAGCAAGTCACAGAAATTCATTATTTCATTTCCATAAATATTTATTGAGTGCCTACTGTGTACCAGACACTGTGCTGGGCTCTAGGATGGTAATGATGAGCAAAGATAGATCCAGCTTTCGCTCTCACAGTGTAGCCTGAGTCGGATGACAGCAAATCCTCACATTTCCTTATTATATTCCAGCTGTCAGAAACTTCCTCTGCACTTGCTGCTTTACACAAACACATCATCCATAAAACTGAAGCTGCCCCTCTATAGTCCTTAGCTGCCACTTTTTTTCACTTTGTAAAAGGGCACAACTGGATGTAATAGTACAACACCACTTTGCGGGAGTCCAGCTCTCGCAGGACCAGGGCTCAGGAAGGTGGGCACGGAGTTGGCGTAATGAAGAGGCAGAAGTTTCTTTTTTTGCAGAAATGATGGAAGGAAGATAGGTCCCGAGTTTATTTCTCACAGACCTTATATACATTTTCAGGGTTTCAGGGTACGTGTAGGATAGACAATGAATGGCATGTATGACTACATATGCTAGTAATCTATTAACTACTCAATGGCTGCTCAAAGGCCAGTTTCTCACACTGCTCTTCTTTAGGATTCAGATAAACATCTATTTCCTTGTACTCTTACTGGCACTGGCCATTCTCACCACATACCTCAATAGTGAATAGACACCCTTCAGGTGCAGAAAAGAAGAAAAACAAGTTTTTCTCAGGCCAAGACCATCCTGAATGACTTCCAGCATCTCTCTCTCTGAAGAATTTTTCGGGTTTTTTTTATTGTGGTAAAATATACATAGCATAATATTGGCATCTTAACCATTCATAAGTGTACAATTCAGTGACATTAAATATATTCACAATGTTACATAAACATCACCACTATCTAGTCTCAAAACTTTTTCATCATCCCCAGCAAAAGCTTTGTACCCATTAAATAATAGCTCCCCTTTTCCCATGTTCCCCAGCTTTCTGTCTTCATGTATTTGCCCAATCTAGGTACATCATATATGTGGAATTATGCAATATTTGTCCTTCTGTGTCTGGCTTTTTTCTCTAAGCACATTGTTTTCAGAGTCCACCCATTTTAGAGCATATATTAAAATTTAATGCTTTTTTATAGCTGAACAGTATTTCATAGTGTACATATACCATATTTTGTTCATTCATCTGTTGACAGACATTTGAGTTTCCACCTTTGGGCTATTATGAATAATATTGCTACGAACATGGGTATACAAATATCTTTTCAAGTCCCTACTTTCAGCTCTTTGGATATACCTAAGAATGGAATTGTTGGGTCATATGGTAGCTCAACACTTACACTTCTGATAAACCATCAAATTGTTTCCCAAAGTGGCTGCATCATTTTACATTCCTACCAGCCATGTCTCAGGGTTCCAATGTCTCCATATCCTTGCCAACACTTGTTTTTTTTCTGTTTTGTTTTCTTAAATTATAGCCATCCTACTATGTGTGGAGTATTAGATAATAAGTTTTTAAAAATATAAAAGCATACATGAATAGAATCTTGTTTTAAGAAATTCAAACCCGGAACAGAATAAAAAGAGGAAGTCCATTTCACTGTAGCCTTCCAAGAGCCTTCCTCTCTCCAGAGAAAACCACTGTTAAAAGTTTGGTTTTCGACTTCATGGATGGAGTAGAGGCTTGATCACTGCACTGTACACCTGAAGCTGATGTTGTATAATAGTGTATGCCAATTGTAATTGAATATATAGATAGTCACGGGATGTGGATTATACTGTGGAAGGGAGTCAAAGGAATTGTAATAGATATGTATGATATGGGGGGGAGTGGGGTGGTGAACTGGGGGAGAGGGGTTGTCACTTTGGTGGGTAAAGAGTATAACTATTACATTGTGTTGTACACCTGAAGCTAATTTTTTAAAAAACTATTTATTTCAAAAAAAAAGTTTGGTGTCCGTCCTTCAGACTATTTTGTGCATTTATATTCTTAGGTATGAATGCAAAATTACACATAATGTATATGCATACATTATACCAGTAATGTCAGTTTCCATCCATCTTTCCACTCATTCCACAGTTCTTTCTGTTAGAGAAGTTCCATTTCTGATACCTTGCCCTTAGCTTATCCCACTGGTTATCATGCAAACTTTGATTTCCAGAAAGAGTTAGCTGTGTTGGGTAATTTTGTCACAAGCAGCAGAGCTTTGGTGTCCATCTCATGCAGAATGCATTTCCCAGGATGTCGCAAGCCTGTTCTCCTATCACATATACCAACAGCTATGCTCCTTTTTCTCTCTGAAATTACCTTCTTTTGTCTGGGGAAAAAAAAAAAAGAATTGGAAAGGTTTTCTTTCTTTTGAAGAAAACAGCTGTCCAGCAGTTCCAACCGAGAAACAGGCCATCTTTGATGGGAGAGCGCCCTCTGCTGGCCATAGTCGGGGTTCTCCAGAGAAACAGAACCGAGAAACAGAACCCATAAGAGATGAAAGTGGCCTGGGGAGATTGCTTTATTATAAGGAATTGGCTCACAGGATTATGGAGGCTGACAAGTTTCCAGGTCTGCAGGGTGAGTCAGCAAACTGGGGACCCAAGCGAGTGGATGGTGTACTTCCAGGCTGATGGCTGGCAGGCTCAAAGCCCAGAAAGAGCCCAGGCTTCAGTTGGAGCCCAAAGGCAAGAAAAAGCCAGGTCCCAGTTTAAAGGAGGGAAATTTGCTTTTCTCAGTTTATAGATTCAAATGTTAATCTCATCCCAAACACCCCCTCATAGAAACATCCAGAATAATATTTGACACCCCATACCCAGTCAACACATACAACCAACCATCTCACTGCCCATCTGAGCCTCTTTGGAGGCCTAAACCTATAACAGGAAGCTGTGATGTACTTAAGTAATTGCCCTGATGGGTGTTGTAGGCAATCAAAATTCTAAGTAAGAAATTAGTAATAGAAATCATAAATTTCTTTATTTTTGTTTGGCTTCTTTTTTTTTAATTAAAGTTTATTGGGGTGACAATGCTTAGTAAAATTACATAGGTTTCAGGTGTACAATGCTGTAATACATCATCTAATATCACACTGTGTGCTCACCACCCAGAGTCAATTCTCCTTCCATCACCGTATTTTTGACCCCGTTTACCTTCATCTACCACCCCCTTACCCTCTGGTAACCACTAAGCTATTGTCTGTGTCTATGAGTTTTGTTTATCTGTTTGTCTTGTTCCCTTGTTGCTTTAAGTTTTATATACCACATATCAGTGAAGTCATATGGTTCTCTACTTTTTCTGTCTGACTTATTTCGCTTAGCATTATAATCTCAGAAAGCAGTAAATTCAACTCAGAAAAAGGAAGTGAGAGACAAGAAGAAATAGTTGAACAAAAACATTTGAAAAATGCAGTGGTAAATCTGGTAATGGTTGATTAGAAAATGTAGTAAAAAAGTTGTGTTAAAAAAAACCAGAAAGAAATCATAAGCCAAACCAGAGAGAAAGAGAATAGGATAAACCATCTAATTTCCACTTGAAAGTATTTAAGCTCATTACTTAGAGAGTAGTGTGATATAGCAGTAAGAACATGAACTTTAGAATCAGAAGCTCTAAGTTTGAGCCTCAGCTTCCATGCTTAACCTCCCTGAGGCTCAGATGCTTTATCTATAAAGTAGGGTCATAATAATGCAAGGATTCAGTCCTTTCTCAACCGTAAAGAGTTTGGGAGGGGTGGACGCTTGGCTCAGGTGGTTAGAGCACAAGCTCGTAGCACCAGCTGTTGACGGTTCAATTCCTGCCTGGGCCACTGAGATGAACCCTCCACAACTAGATTGAAACAATTATTTGACTTGGGGCTGATGGGTCCTGGAGAAACACACTAAAATTTCTTTAAAGAAAAAAAGAGTTTGGGAAGTCCTGAGTCTGGGAGTTATAGGCCATTATTCCTGTAATGATTGATCTATTAAACCTGGCCAGCAAGAGAGAAGACATGGCTATTTGGGGGAAAAATAATCATGACATTTTGCAGTTCATAATAATAATAGACTTGAACTAAAACTGAAAAGGGAAGACTCCGAGAGCAAAATGGCAGAAAGCAAAACCACATGCTTTGTAATCCCACTGCTAAAGACTCGAGAAGGGAAGATGGCTGCTGAAAAATAGGGATTCTAAAAAGGGGAAATCTTCCTCTATAACTTTAAATTCCAGATCAAAAGTTTCTCCAGAAATTTCCCAATCTCAGATAATCCAGATGTGATTTTTTTAAAAAACTCTGCCATGTGGCTATGCAGAGAGATCTCTAAACGAGCTCACATGTGAAAAGATATATGTTTCCACCCTGGCTCCCATAGGCAATTCTTAACATTCTCAACACGGCTGCCAGTGTGAGAATTCCAGTGTAAGGTATGTTACTTTCCTGCTCAGATCCCAGTCATGACACTCCATCACCCACAGAACATAACCCTTACTTATGGGGTTTATGAAGCCTTACCTTGTCCCTGACCTTACCCCGGCCTCCTTCTGCAGCCTGCCATGTTTCACTTTGTTCACTTCGCCCCAGCCACATGGGCCGCCTCATTGTTCATCACTCATCCCAAGCCCACTGCTGCCTCAGGGCCTTTGCACTTGCTGTTCCCTCACCTGGGTACTCTTTCTCCAGACCCCCACACAGCCTTGGGTCTTTGCTTGAATGCCATCTCCACAGAGAGGCCTTCCCTGACTGCCCTGTCTAAAATAATATCCCTCCATCTTTTTCTATCTTCTTATCCTGCTTTATTTTCTTGAGATTTGTTTTCTCTCTGCCTCCTTCACTAGAATGTAAATCCCATGACACCAGGGACCATATTTCTTCACTTCAGGGCTTGGGTCAGAACAGGTGCTCAATAAGTACTTGCTGAAGGAATAAATAAATAAATAGTGAAAAATAGAGAAGGAGAAAACAGATCTAACGATGGATTTAAGAAAAAGCAATGTTGTAGATCCCACTGAATAATTTCAGGAAGGTTAAAGCTGAAAATGGCTTGAAGCTTTCCAAAAAAAACCTGCTGAAAACAGCGAAGTAAAAGGCCTTTCACTGGGTATAAGGAGGGGAACCAGCAACTCCTTAGAAGGCAATAAACTCTCTTCAGTGGCATTTTCCTTCAGGAGGATTGATTTTCAAGCTAAAAAGCCTGGAGGGGAGGGAGGAGAGATGGTGGGAGATACAGGCCAATGGTGAGGTTGCTGGATCTTGGAGGCTCCAAGGAGCGAATGATTGTAGGAGGCTTGGACCGGGATGGAGACAGCTTCATAGAGCAACCCAGGCCCCAGAGCAATGGGTAAGTGGCAGTTTCGGGCCCTCGGGCATGGCAGGCAGGGCCTGGAAAACAGGCAGACCTCAATGAGTGAGTGTCTGTGAGGACAGAGGGTATCAACACCAGGTGCCCCCCCCACACACACACACACTGAATGACACAATGCTATGGGTTTGCATCATTCTTTTCATGTCCCAAATAGCAATGTCCAATTCCAGGGCAGTGGGTCCGAATCTATGTTGGCTCATGGGCTCTTTGAACAAATCTGATAAAACTTGCCCACCTGCCTATACCTACAAATTGTGTGGTTTCAGATTTAAGAACCTCCTCAGGGTAATTTGTGGACCCATGAATTCAACTGGTATACCCCTGAATTGTACCACTGGGATAGCTGATGGAACCCCTGAACACTATAGTTAAGGATTGCAGCCAAATTCTGAATTTATTCCTTCAACAAAATTTTTTTTAAGAAACTTTATTTGGGGGCAGCATGTTTTTCCAGGACCCATCAGCTCCAAGTTAAGTATGTAGTAGTTTCAATCTAGTTGTGGAGGGTGCAGCTCAGGGACCATGTGGGAATCAAACCGGCATCCTTGGTGTGAGGAGCCTGTGCTCTAACCACCTGAGCTAACCAGCCACCCCATTCAACAAGTATTTACTAAATGCCTACCATGTGCCAGGCTCTGATCTAAGCTCTTCAGATATATTAGCTTATTTAAACCTCACAGCTACCCTTACGGGGGGAGTTCTATTAACAAGCCCCCTTTGACAGGTGAAACCAATGAGGTAATTTGCCAGAGGTCATGTAAAGGAACTTCACTAGTTCAGCTCCAGAGACATTTCACGGCTACTCATGGTGCCCTCGTGAGGCTGGTGTCAGTTCTTTCAGATAGCCAGGTTCATCACAAAGTATTTCTTTTCAATGTGTGGAGCAGTTAGAAACAACAAACCCCCTCCACCATCTGAGGCTCTGCCACCTGCCTCTACTCACTCATCATTCCCATGCTTTTCTGACTCAGTTTGTAATTATCAGCGTTCCTGTTGGACCTCTTTGTATGAGGGATTCCACAAATATTTTCCCACACACACCATCTAACAAGGAGACGGCCTCACATCATGTACAAGCTTTCAGGCTCACGGATGTCTCAGGAGGGGCCACTTCCAGTGTCCATGGAGGGAGGAATTCCACAGCAGAGATTTCAAAGCCGGGCTTTGTTTTCTCAACATCACCATGTGCACTTCTGGTCAAGACACTTGAGGGAACAAAGGAATTTTGTCAGAAAGAGAACAGGATATGCAAGTTCATAGGGGCTGCCGAAACAGAGTACCCCAACTGGTGACTTAAACTACAGAAATGCATTGTCTCCTTATTCTGGAGGCTGGAAATCCAAAATCAAGGTGTCAGCAGGATAGGTTCCTTCTGAGGCTGTGAGGGAGAAGCTGTCCCAGGCCTCTCTCCTTGGTTTGCAGACAGCCAACTTCTCCGTGTCCTTAAGTTGTCTTCCCTCTATGCACGTCTGTGTATTGGATCATGATCTACTCTAATGACTTCATTATAACTTGGTAAATATCCTATCCTCAAAAACAGTCACATTGTGGGCCGGCCGAGTGGCGCGGTGGTTAAGCGCTGGCTTGGGACACCAGCGGCCCCGGTTCGGGTCCCACATATGAGGGCCAGTGACACTGCCCTCAAAAACAAAACAAAAAAACAGTCACATTGTGAGGTTCTGGGGATTAGGAACCCCACATATCTTTTAAGGGAACACAGTTCAAACCATAACAAGAGATAATGATCAGAGGAAAACAGAGCCACAGAATGCTAGAATTTTTTAATGATCTAATAAATCCTTGCTAGAGGATCAACAAGGTTGATAAATGAGTAAGCCTACTTGTAAACGGAGCATTATACCAGGCACCAGGCACGGCTATGAAGAAATCAAAGGCACATCTGTGCTCTTCCCTTGAGAAATGTTCAGTGTAGTTGGGGAGTGTCAGTAAGGCCACGTAGCAGTACACAACTTTCCCTGCACACACTTAGAAATGCAAATATGTCAGTTCGTTCTTTTAATTAGACCTACTCGAGCATCCAACCAGACAAACCAGCATTCCACCAGTATCCACACCTGGTGGGTTTTCTGAGGACTCCACAGCCCCTCCAGGAATCTCTCCCCTATGACATTCTCTTCCTTACACTCTAGGGCTGGTTGGAACCACAGTCTTCTTGAAGCACAGAAAAGCTCCAGTTTGAATCACTGGTGGGCTCCAGATGGTTCGGTGCCTTGGAGGTTCTCTGTCCTGACACCCCACCTAGTGGTGAGAGACATATCTGCAAAGCCGCTGTTTCAGAATTCCAGCTGGAAGCAGCCCTCTCTATACATCCTATCTACTCTTAAACCAAAGTTTTTCTAGAAGGAGAGAGTTCTGAGAGGAGTTTCATAATAAGAGAAGAATACAGATTTGGGGAAAAGATAGGGGCAGTATTTCACTGGGGACAATAGCAGAGGCATAAGTACAGGTATAGAAATGAACTCTATACCAAGGATAACACACATAGGCACTTACTAAGGACAGAACAGTCCAAGTTAAGGGAAAAATCAGGCTAATGGACAGTGATCATCAGTGGTCAGGAGGGGGTGGATTGGCTCTACATGAGGAAACAGGCTCAAGACAGTTAAGTCATGTCCCCCAAGGCCACAGCTGCTGAGCAGAAGAGTTGGGATTTGAACCAGGTATGCCTGAAGGCCAGGCTCCTTCCTGAGCAAGAAAGTGGCACAAGGAAGTTATACCACAGATCACCTTGGAAAACGACAGGACAGAGAAAGCATCTAAGAGGACCTTAGAGCAATCCAAATTTGGTTTGAGATGGTGGCTTCAGAAATGAAAAAGGGGGGCCGGGCAAGTGGCGCGGTGGTTAAGCGCTGGCTTTGGGAAGCCAGCAGCCCTGGTTCAGGTCCCACATATGAGGGCCCTCAAAAAAAAAAATCTGCAGCCTATGAGAAATGAAAAAGGAAGGGGTGGATCAGAGTGACTACTGTAGGGAAAACTTGACATACTAGCTGTTCAGAGCAAAGAGGAGAAAGGAGATGAAAAGGACGAGCCTCTAAACTGTAGCAACCAGAAAGGAAAAGGGGAAAGGCGGTGGTTAAGGGGAGGCTCAGGAGAGAAGACAGAGGTCAAAGTGGGGAAAGCTAGAGAACACGTGACTTGGTTTCCAGATACATCAAATTCTCGTGGTGATGTTTTTGGAAATGGGCCCAGAGCCCCTGTGAGAGTTTTAGGCACTGCTGATGCCATCGCAAAGATGCTCTCACTGCTTCACAGCTGTGATCAATGCAGACTGATTGCTTCTGCTACAATGGAAGATGCATAATATTCCAGCAACTTCTAAACTACAGGATGCTGAGCTGAGCATGTCATGAGAGTGGAAGAGGGAGCCACTTGCTATGAGACACTTATCACAGTGGCCCTGGGGGGCTCAAAAAAGGGTAGTTCCTGGACTGTGGGAGAACTTGGCCTCGTGAGGGAGTCCCATTGGGGAGCAAGCAGTTCTAGTCAAACAAAAGAGTGACTAAGTGTGCAGTGGGGTGACTAGTGACTGTTTTCTATGGAGGTGTGACTGAGTTGTAATCACCAGTAAAGTGATTGTTTGGAGTGTATTACTCCCTTTGGGTGTGCTGCCCAAAATCCTAGTATTTGAAAATTTGGCAAAACCAAGAATTTAAAATCTGACATGGAAGAGACCTCAAGAGGGCCCCCTAGGGCAATCGATGTATATTTCCGCCAATATTCAGTCAGTAGTCTGGGTCCAGCAGTTCTTTCATGTTTAAAAGGGAAAAGGAACTGAGCTGTTTCCCTTCTTTAAACAGCTTCCTTATATAGAATCCACTTATCTCAAGCCTTAGTATGTATAGCTACCAATGAATCCAGCTGTTCCTAGCAGTTGAAACACTTCAGAGCAAAGAAAAGACTAACTAAAGCACCAGAGACTTCTTTCAAGGACTTCCCTGAGTTACTAGGGAGGACCACAGACCCAACAGGAACTGATTTCTTCTCCCTTTGCATGCATCCCTCCCATCTTCCCCCCCACCAAAGCTCCATTCCCTCCATCTCCCAGCATCTCTGCGCATCCTCCTAGGAACCTAGGATGCCGGCTCTGTCTCCATCTCCATCCCTTCATCCCCTACACCTCTCTGCACCAGCTTTATATAAAGGCACTTCCGCTCCCTCTCCATCTACATCCCTGCCACCTCCCTATGACTCTTTCTGGTCCGTCTTACATCAAGTAACTTTGGCTCCCTGTCCTTGCTAATACCCAACCCAACATGGAATCGCCCCTCTCTCTCCAACCCCACCCCACCTGCAGGAACTAACCTCGGCCCCATCCCCGTGGATTTCACCTTCCTATGGCTGGTTGAGCCCCACATGAAGACGCCTCTCCTCCCTCCTTCGCCCCCTTCCCCCCAACTCCCATGGAGCTCTCTGGTTCATCCTCACATAAACCTGTGTGTGCGCTCTCTGTGTCAAAATCTCACCCCCACTCCCCTACAGCTCCCTGGTCCAGCCCAACATGAACTGACCTCCGTGCCCTTTCCCTCCCCCTCATCCCTGTTCCCAGGACAGCTCTCTGCTGGGGCTGAACATGAACTCACACCGACTCCCTCGGACTCCCCATCACCCCCAAGCCCCTATAGCTCTGGTTCATCTGCACATGAACTAACCTTTTCCCCCTTTTCCACCCCCTCCCCCAATTATTCTTTCCTGCCCACATGGACTGACCTGAGTCCCTGTATTCCTCAGTCCCATCTCACTCCCCAATATCTTGCTGGTCCATCCCCAATTAACTGAGCTCTACTACCTCCCCACCCCCTCCCTATTCCCCCTACATCTCTCTGGCACACCCACAAGGGCTAACCCCTGTTCCCTCTCTTTCCCTGCCCATTCCCCTGCACACCCCACCTCTGTAGACGCCCCTCCTGAGCTCACCTACCCTGCCTTTCCCTCCATACCCAACCACTCCCCCTACAGCTCCCTGACCTAGCCCCACAGAAACTAACCTGTTCCACTTCTCTGTCCTCCCATCTCCCCTACATCTCTTGGCCCAGTCCCACATGAGCTGACCTCTGCTCCCCTCTCTCCCCATCCCCCTTTACTCTCTATAACCCCCTGCATCATCTGCACCTGCACTGACCTCTCCCACCATTGCCCCCCATCCCCTCCATCATTCTGGTCCAGCCTCACAGGAACTGACCACAAGCCCTCTCCATCCACACTCCCCACCCTCTTGCAACTCTCTTTTCTGCCTCCACTCAAACTGGGCCCATGCTCCCTCTCCATCCCCATCTTCCTAACCCTCCTGTGACTTGTCTCCAGTCCCTCACCCACTGATTCTCTGTCCCATCCTTTCCAGGAGTAATGGCCAGCCTGTCTTAGAATGGCTGCTAGGCACCTATGTGCCAGTACCTTACGCTCGTTTTTATCCTCAGGGATAACATGTTACTTACCACTCTCCCTCCCCCTAAGATATTCCTGACTTTATTTCATTTGCGAAAACATTAAGCAGGAGATTAGAATGTTTCCAGGGTGACAGTCAACAGTAAAACGGGAAATAGGGCCCAGTCTTTTCACTCCTTTCCAATATTATATGTCTTTTATCAGATCATGTGCCTCTTGTTAGAAAACAGCAATATGACAAAGGTCAAATCATCCAAAGAAATGCTGTCAACTCCACTTGGGGACAGTTATCATAAAAGCTTCATGGACCTACCTTTAACAGCAAAACTTATGTGACAACCACACCGAAGGAATGAGAGTGAGAACAAACACTTCTAAAATGTCTCCTTCTTGGACACCGTGAAGCCAGGTCCTTTATGTATGTTTTTATTGGGCCCCCAGCAATTCTGAGTTCAGAACAACTCTTGTCCCCATCGCACAGACAAGGAGCCCGAGGTATCCGCAGAGGTAGCTTGCCTCAAATTATCCAGCCAAGAATTGGTGGAGCCCATGTGAGAATCCAGGTCTGAGGCTACTCTGGGCTCCCCCAACACGGCCCAGTGTTTCTCAAGGAGCGGGCCCTCTGCAGGAGGCTGGTCTGGGGGACCCCAAGTCCTCCAGGATGCCAGTGTCCAGGGGTGGGGTTCAGGGTCACGTGTCTTTAACATGCTCCCCACCTAGGCTTGCCAGGTGAAATGTGGGACACCCAGGTAAAGTGGAATTTCAGATGAACAATGAATAGACAAACGTGTAGTCGAAATGGGATATCCTTATACTAAAAACAAAATTGTTGATCTGAAATTCAAATTGACCTAGGTATTCTCTTTTTATTGGCTAAATCAGGCAACCCAATCCTGGGACTAGGATGCCCCCAGCAGTCTGAAACCCCTTCTCTTCCCACCCCATGTGAGTGAATGAGCATTCCATCCTTATTTGTCTTCCATCCCCTTGCCCCTTCTTGCTCCCTGCCCTCAGCCTGGGGCACCCCTTAATACCATCTGCCAGGGCTTCTCTTCTAGGTCATTCCCTGTAGGTCCAGGAGGGAGCTGAAAAAGGTCACTCAGCCTAACCCAATGCCACGATTCTGAGACACCATCCAGCAAGGAAACTGGCTAGAGGTTGGCTGAATTCAACCTACTGTCATAATAACCTGGTTTTCCCTGATCTGTCCAAGCATAAATTACCAGTAACTCTTTTTTTGTTCTTATACTATTGCCGAAACTATGTTTAGGGCATCATTTAGGCTTACGTGAAATGAGATTTTTACTAGTTTTACACACCAAGGCAAGCACCAATTCATGCCAGTAGCAAAGGGTTATTTCGTTTTCTGCCCACCGGCTGAAAAGGGGCTGGGAGTAAGAAGTTTGGGATCTACCAGACTGCCCTCAACACAATGGTTTAGAAGAGTAACTCAGTCAAGGCTGAAGAATTCACCCTTGGAGAACAAAAGCTCAAAATAAGAAAGGCTTTATTTTTAAGACAAAACAAATAGCACAAACACACTTCCAAATGCAAGTGAGAGAGTTCACTGGATTTTTGTCAAAGAGAAAGCTGCAATCAGGTGTCAGTTAAAACTGGAAACATCGAAAAGATGCCGGCTGCCTGTGGTGACACAGGTACAACATGTGCTTGTCTAAGAAGTCCTTGTGTGGTGAAACAAACATGGGAATGTGTGACAAGAGTGGAGACATACAAGGCAGCACGGCAGACGGGCAAAAGCTTTAAGGCCCCTTTCTCCACACAAATGCGCTCTGGCTCTGCTTTGGGGAATGAAAGCAACCAGCAGGCCACCTCACAAAGAATCTGCCTGTCAAAGAACACTTTCCAAAGTCTAAGAGAGATCTGAGGTTGTTACTAAGGTTACACAGGGAGGTCAATAGGGAAAAAAACAAATTTTAGTCTACAAAACCAGCTTTCACACGATGGCAGCACTAAATCTAGTTAAGTGTGCTTGCAGTACAAAAGAAGAGAACGATCTTAATAAAGGCTGGTCTTTTTCATGATGCGCAGGAACTCTTGTTCATTGACTTCTCCGTCGCCATCTCGATCAGCTTCATCAATCATTTCCTGCGTGACAATAAGGATTCCGGTTAGATTAATTCAAAATGAAACTCAACTGTGATGAAGCAACAGGCTCTTATAATGCTACATGAATAGACAATTGTAGTCCACCCCATGCAAATGTGCTGCTTTTTTATAATAGCTTGGTTCCTGAACGTGATCTGAAATTCAAGGCATCCTTTGTCACACATATCACCTAGAACGGAGCCCCAAGACAGTGTTCACTAGGGGGATTCCTAAAACCTAAACTTGTAAGTAAAACTGGCCATGTGTGCGTTTTTCTGGGAGCAGGATCCATAGGTGTGTCCCACTATCAAAAGAGAAATTAAGTGAGTGGTCAGCACAGGGACAAGAAAACACTAGTTCTCCTTTAAGGTGGCACTCACATCAGAGACAGAATAACTCAGAAAAGTC
The DNA here is from genome assembly GCA_033961575.1 of Aselliscus stoliczkanus. Lineage (NCBI taxonomy): Eukaryota > Metazoa > Chordata > Mammalia > Chiroptera > Hipposideridae > Aselliscus > Aselliscus stoliczkanus. The sequence goes on along the minus strand of CM066737.1, from coordinate 7,731,036 downwards.
ACCCAGGGCTCCAAGCAGGGATCCTGCGTTCCAGTCTGACACACTACCAACCTGCAGCTCCTCATCAGTGAGGTTCTCGCCCAACTCCTTGGCTACACGTTTCAGATTTTTAAAGGATATCGTCCCAGTTTCATCATCATCAAAGAGCTTGAAAGCTTTCAGGATTTCTTCTTTGGTATCTTTCTCAGACTTTACAAGTAGAACAGAAAACATATGAGTAGGGAAACACCGCGGTTACTCATGTCCCATAGCCCCACCACCGCCTGGCCTCTCTGTCCTAACCCCTACATCATCTCATGGTCTGGGTGATGGCCTTCATGACATGGGTCCTAGGGCACAGGAGATCAAACATCATCCAGGGTAGAAAAGGAGGACAAATTCAATGACATTATTACAGACTTAGGGACTAACAACGAAATATAAAGGGCTGCATTTAAAACACTCTTTCTGTACAAATCAAAGAGAAACTGAATTTGTTTTTAAACTATGGAAGAAGGTAGAGTTAACATTATGGAGAATAGTCTTTAAGCTGGTGGAAGAGGGATCCTCTTGGTGGAGGGGGCAGGAAGGAAAGAGAGGGCTGTTTTACTTGTAATGAGATCATACAGAGTTACTGGGACCCCAATACCTCTAACAGAGTAAGAGAGGAAAATCTCTAAAAGCTCAAACCCCCCCAATATTCCTGAAAGGTAGCTAAAGGTAGACAGAACCCCTAATACGAGCAATTCGGGAACAACCTTGAATGGGGGACAGCTTTACTAGGTGGTTACAGAATGTTAAGCTTCCTGATCTCTTAAGATAGTTCATGAAGAAATATATAGGTACAATTAGATGATTTCAAAGCGGAATTATTAGAGTAGGAAGAGATCTGTGCCCTGGGAAACACGCATGGAGTTACTACTGATGGAGTTACTACTTGGTGTCTCAGCAGACCAGTGGAGCATAGAGGAACCACAACTAAGAGCCAGGGGGCCAAAGAAAAAGCAATGGTCCAATGGGAACATACTTCCTGGGTGGGATGTCACTCAGGGCAGTGAGGTGGGCTGGTGGGGCGACATCTTATAGTCTCTCTTGACCCTTTGGACCCTTTCAAAGACAGACACCAGGGAGACTAGAGAATGGGTAAATTTAACCTTGGAAATACTGAAAGACCAAATCCCCAGTGCAGCCGAAAAGCAAGACTGCTCGAGTAATAGGGCCTCAGGCCAAGGTTGCCCAGAATAACAAATGGCAGAGAAAAGGATTTCAAACTTTATAATATAGGAACTTGGTCTTATCAAAATATGAAACACTGTAATACTGTTGGTATTTATAGGTTTTACTGCTTGTGGTTATCACATTGACAAATCAGTTGGGGAAAGATAGCAAAAACGTGACAGCAGTATACGTTCACTACTTTACAGAGGGTAAAATTACTTTTCCTGTGACTTTGTGGCCTTGAAGAAAGACAAGTAGAACCTAGGCATCCTAATTCTCAGCCACAAATACTACCTTTTATCAGCTGAACTCTCCAGTTTGTATTAACAAATGTGTTCAATGAAGACATTTTCATATCTAGATTCAAATGTGTCCATTATGGGTGGAAAATATGCTGATTATGTTAGCTAACTTACCATCTTCTGAGTCATCACAGTCAAAAACTTACTGAAGTTCATTTTTCCTGTCCCTTCCTTATCAATTTCACTTATCATTTTCTTGATCTCTTCTTTCTTGGGTTCAAAGCCCAGTGCCCTCATTGCCACCTACAACGAAAACAAGGTCATCTTAATATGCTCATCTAAATCTAGCAGGAGCAAAAATGACTGTTGAGAGCATTAAGCCAGCATCTGACACAAGCATGTTAACATGACTGGGAAACACTACAGTATTAAGCAAATTGATATTTGCACTCATTTTACTTAATAACACTTGGGGTAAGTAAAGACAGGAAAACAGAGCACAGCACATTCCTCCCTTGTTGCTTTGTTAAGGGAGAAGAGGGCAAAAGGAGTAGAGCAGTGACAGGGAAAGAAAACAAAGAGGCAGGGCCGGCCGAGTGGCACAATGGTTAAGCGCTGGTTTTGGGATGCCAGCGGCCCCGGTTCGGATCCTACATGAGGGCCAGTGACACTGCCCTCTACAGCTAACAACAGCTCCACCTGGAGCTGGGCTGTGCGAGCCCCGGTGATGGTGTGGGCTGCAGCCCCTGCTGCAGTGGGCTACCATAGGCTACAATGAGTGGCCTGCAGCCAGCGTGAGCGGCTGGCAGCCAAGCGTGAGCTGCCAATAGCCGCGGTGAGCGACATCCAGAGGCCAGCGACCGATCTGCCTCATCCGGGAAGAGCGCAATGACGATACCAACATTGAAGCAACGTCCTCCGCAACTAGACTGAAGAACAAAAAGACAGCAACTTGTCTGTTCCCCTTCCCCGATTCCCCAACGCTGTTCCCCTCCGCCAATTCCCCAATAAAAATCTTTAAAAAAAAAAAAAAAGAAAACAAAGAGGCAGAGGAAAGGCAAACAGCAGAGCATGAATGTACAGGGCTTGCCTTAAGTTCTTTAACATCTATGGTTCCAGTTCCATCAGCATCGAAGAGATCAAAAGCTTCCCGGATTTCCTGTGTTTGCTCCTCAGTAAGCTCTGGCTTAGGACTCATCCTTTTTCGCTGGGTAGTTGATGCCATGTTTGCCTTCTTAAAGCTAGAGGCCTTTAGACATTTTACAAACATGTCAGCACAATATTATGAACCATAGTCTATATTTTGCATAAAATAGAGACAACCATATCTGTTTTAAAGATAGTTTATACTAATCAATCCTAAAGCTTTGCCTAACTGGAGAGATAACAGGGTTGACTGGGAAGAAGAAAGAATGTTTCCATGTACCTCTGTCTTTTTCCTCTTCTTTACTATTGTTTCTAGAAGCAAGGACATCCCTTATTGAAGATCATCCTGAAACACAGCTAGCTAGTCAAGAAGTGCAGTATGGATAACTGTACAGACCATAAACTCTCCCTGAAATTGGGGATCCTAATTCTAGAAATGTCCTTACAACACCCACTGACGGTACTCCACATTCCCTTTAAGTATGCTGACTTTCTGAGAACTTCTAGATTTGGCCAAATATTGTAAGTTGTTAAGATGTATATTCTGTCAATATCAAATAATAAAACGGAATCCACTTGGCATATCTGTGCCTTCCCCCAAAAGCTCAAAGCGTCTCCCAAATGACCCTATACTTAAATTTTAAAAAGCATGTCATAAACCTCCCACCCGCCCCACCCCCACCCCCACCAGCACTGTGAGGAAACTTTGGTAGAGTAAGGCAGCCAGTAGACCAGGGTCTGAGAGGGGTCAGGCCCTGCAAGGAACCCGAGGCCTCTTTGCCCTGGAACCAGTAACCGAGGGGGAGGGGGAAGGCCGGGGGAGCCCGAGGGGCATGTGGGTACCGGCTGTGGGTACAGGGTGTAGGGGTGTAGGGCAATGGCGAATCACAGGCCCAGCAGGGTGGCTGCGTCTCTTCCCGGCCCTTCCGGGAAACAGATCATAGAAGTCGGGGCGAGCCAAAGCCAAGAAAGGTGCAGGAGAGGTGGCGGGGTGGGCCGAGGCCTGGGAAGGGCTCAGCCTCTGGGCAAGGGGCGCGACAGGGCACCTGGCACTCACCATCGCCGACAGACTCCTCGCCCGTTGTTACGGCAACTGATGTACACAGAGCCTCGGCGCAATTCCCAGCGAGCAGTGCGCGCTGACCCGCTCCCTATTGGTGCCCCTCTCGCCGCCGCCGCCGCTCACCATTTGCGCAGGGTTCAAGGGGTTGGGACTAAATGAGAAAGGCCCGGATCAGGGCGGGGCGTGGCGCGCAGGCGGCGGAGCCCTGGCTGCTTTGGGCAGGATCACACCGCGAGCGCCGATTGGCTGAGCCGGCGCCAAGCCGAGCCAGTCAGGGTAGTGGAGGAGCCTCGGCCGATCATCGGCTCACGCGGGCGGGGAGAAAAGGGTGGCGGCAGGCGGCCGGAACTCGGTGGGTGCTGGCTGACGGTGGGTGCTGGCTGACTGCGCGCTGAGGCCCGCCAGGCGGACAGCCACGGACAGGTAAGGGTCGCCTCCTCGCCCTTGGAGGCTGAAAGGTGTGGGCAACTGGGCGGGAGGGCGAGGGGCTGGGTGGGGCTCTCCGGGTAGGGTCTTTCTGCTCCGGCCTAAGTTAGAGTCCGAGGGACTCAGGAGTCAGAGACGACCAGAAATGTACAGGTCACCAATGGGGAGCGGGGCGGTGGGAACTGCGCCGAGTCGTGTGTGTACATCGGCCATCACCACAATGGGCAGCGGAGTCTGTCGGGGGTGTTAAGTGCTGGCTACTCACAGAGCGACTGAGATTCAGAAAAGGGAAGGGACATACCAAGCATTGCGGCCCAGGTTCGGAGAGCTGGAACTTACAAGCTGGATCCAGCGGTGGCTCTTTGAGGGTGTCCCTTTGAGAGCATTCGCCCCCCCGGACTGGGTTCCAAGAGAAGATCATTGAGTTCTCCCCCGGCTAAAAGCAACCCAGGAAGGTGAGCTGGGGACCTGGGAATGGACTTTGAAGGGAGAAATGAGCGAGCATGAGGGGGAGAGGTCATCAACATAGTCAGTTTGACATCCAAACAGTCCAAGGCCTACCCGCATTCCAGGCCAAGACACCTTCCTGAGCAAAGTCGCAGAGGAGTTTTGGAAGTATGAGGCATGCTTGCAGAATTACAAGGGGGCGTGTGCAAGCGTTTAGGCTGAAATGGAGCTGCAGCAATGGAGCTCAAGGCCCAGGGTCCGCCCTCCTCCCTCAGTCAGCCCCTTGTAAGAACGCTCTGTGGCTCTCAGCACTTACCTGCTTCCCCTCTGGGCATTGGGGGCAGTATTTAGGGAGGCAGGGGACAGAGTATGAGTTTCTCCTGCTGCAAAAGGTTTATTAGCATTCCTAAAAGGAAAATGCCCACCGAATTTCTGCCCTTTGCCCTCTTCCCCTTTGAGCATGAACCAGGTCCCAAACCTTTTGGTTATATTGCATCCTTTCTTTTTCTGTCCCCTCCCATTAACCAACCTCCGAGTTCTATCCGTTTTCCCCCTTAGCTGCCATTTATTTTCTTTGCCACCTCTTCTGCTCCACTCCCAACTAGTCCAAGCTCAGGCTCTCACCTTGGTCTGCAAGGCCTGGTATGACAATTCTCTTCTCCCCTTGCCCCTCCAGCCCTGGGACACTGGCTTCCTTGCTGGGGCTCAAATGCACAGGCACACTCCTACCTTTGAACTTATGCTCCAGCTGTGCCTTTTCTGTCTGCTTGGTCTACCTCTTTCTCTGTTCCAGGTCTTTGCTCAGTGAGCCATTCTAAGCACCCTATTTAGCACTGCAGCCCCCAGCCCCCCAAGCCACCCCACCTTGCTCTACTTTTTTTGCATAGTACTTATCACCTTCTAACCTACGGTGTGTTTTACATATTTACGTTGTTCTTTATTGCCCATCCAGTAGAAGGTAAGCTCTATAAGGGCAGACATCTCTTTTGTTCACGGCTAGCACGCCAGTACCAGCTACAGTGACGGGCACATAGTAGGTGCTCAGTAAATCGCGATTAAAAGACTGGTGAGTAGTTTCCCTGTTTTCTGCTTCTCACCTATCTAATCGTCCCTGCTTTGCCAGGTTAATCTTCCCAGTGAACAGCTCTGGCCACCCTGTGCTTTTATTATTTTTTTTTTTTTGAGGGCAGTGTCACTGGCCCTCACATACGGGACCTGAACCGGGGCCGCTGGCCTCCCAAGCCAGCGCCCAATCACCACGCCACTCGGCTGGCCCCACCCTGTGCTTTTAAATCTACTGTGGCTTCCCATGATGACAGAGTAAAGTCCAGAACCTCTGAGCCTCCTGCCCAGTTTTGCCCCTGCTAGTCCTTCTAACTTCGTGTCCCTCCACACCCTACTTCACAGTCAGACTGCAGGTGGAAGCCTGGCAGAGTAGAAGGAATCACCTGTACCAGCTGTGTGACTTTGGGCAAGTTGCTTGACCTCTCTGAGACTTTCTCCTCTATTGAATGAGACCAGTAGTGTCTCCTTAACTGGATACTTTTTGGATCTTAATGGCATAATATAGTCATATGTACGAGGGACTGCCAGTTAGCAGGTTTTCAGACATGTTAGTTCTCTGATTCGCTTTTGTCATTCCACCTACCTGGCATGCCTGAAGGCTTAGACATGGCTAAAATCCCTTCACACTGCAGCCAGAGGGATCTTTCTGGTCTCAACACTCACCCTGCTTACAACTTCCCGGCTCCCTGTCTCCTCCTCTGGTGACTCCTTAGCCTGACAAACAGCCCTGCGTGCTCCCCAACTTTGCTCCCGATCTTGCTTCACACAACTTGTCGCAGTTGCCAGAACATGTTGACTCTGTGCTTTCACCTCATCCTTTCCACCCCGGGCCGTGAAATGTTTTTCGGGACACCTGCCCTCTCCACTTGACCTACTCCTCCGAGGCCTTGAGAGCTCAACTCAGGGATCGCCTCCTAGATAGGCTTTCTGATCTGGGTGTACCCTCAGCAGAGATCAAGGGCACTTCTGCAGGCTCTGCTAGGTGCGTCTGCCACGCTAGAAGGTGGGCTCCCTGTGTTATGCGGGTGGCCGACATATGGTGCCTTGTGAATGATGGAATGTAGGAATCAGTGAGCTGACACCTAGGTGTTTTTTCACAAGCCACATGTTCACTTTAACGCCTGGGGCTTGTTTGGCCCCCCCAGCAGCTCTGAGGCCAGCAAGAGAGATTGCTATCCTACAGATAAAGCCTCTTAGACCAGCCACAGCAGCACAGTTCAACCCAGACTCCATTCCCGGTTCTTTGCTGGAACTCCAGGGGCTCACAGCGTAGTGGGCCAAGGCAGATATGGAGGGGGGGAGTATAAACCTGTGCAAGGTGCTAGAACGGGAGCAGACACAGGTGCGAAGGAAGCAGCTAACCTTTCTTAGGGGGAGGGGGAGATTTTCGGAGGTGACAGTTGAGCTAGGCCCTGAAGGATGAGGAGGGTGTTATCATGGAGGGGAGAGGGAACAGCATATGCTAAAGCTCACAGTGATGCTGATGGGTTTCTCAGTGACCACCGCAAATTCCAAGTCAGAGCCTTTCTGTGTCATACAGACAAGCAAAGTGACAAATGACCGACAGAAACCTAGAGATACCTCGGGTCTGTGAAAGGACAAGGAGGGAACACTCATCTTTCTCTCTCTGGTCTGCAGTGCACAGATGATTCCCTTCCTTTTGTCTCCAGAACTCAATGATGTGGGACTCTCCCCAGCAGGAAGAAAGAGGTTAGGTTCACCACTCCTGTCTGCATTGAATTCTGTCAGCGGCCCTCCTCTTCTTGCGTTCAGATGTCATCAGTGGACAGTGGCTCTCTTTTCCTAGACTCTTTTCAGCCGGAGACTTCGTCCCAGTGGGTGTAAGTGGGCATGCGTACTAGTTTTTGGGTTGTTTTTTTGTTGTTGTTGTTTTTGAGGGCAGTGTCACTGGCTCTTATATGTGGGACCGAATCGGGGCCGCTGGCTTCCCAGGCCAGCGCTTAACCACCGCCCCACTCGGCTGGCCCTATGCATACTAGTTTTTAATGGATTCAGAGACCTATGGTCTGAAAGGAGAAAGACTTCAGGCTTGTGATGTGTGAACCTTAACAAGCCCACCCCTAGAACATTGCTCTTTGGGATCTTATTTCCTATTCAGAGCTGTTCTTCTGAGTGTATGTGTGGTAAAATCGACAGGACTGAACATTTACCATTTTAGCCATTTTCAAGTGTACAGTTCAGAGACCTTAAGTAGATTCACACCGGTGTGCAACCATCACCACCATCCATCCCCAGAACTCTTTTCATCTTGTAAAACTGAAACTCTAGGGCCGGCCGAGTGGCGCATTGGTTAAGCGCTGGTTTTAGGATGCCAGCGGCCCCGGTTCGGATCCCACATGAGGGCCAGTGACACTGCCCTCTACAGCTAACAACAGCTCCACCTGGAGCTGGGCTGTGTGAGCCCCGGTGATGGTGTGGGCTGCAGCCCCTGCTGCAGTGGGCTGCCATAGGCTGCAGTGAGTGGCCGGCAGCCAAGCATGAGCTGCCAATAGCCGCGGTGAGCGACATCCAGAGGCCAGCGACCGATCTGCCTCATCCGGGAAAAGCGCAATGACGATACCACCAGTGAAGCAACATCCTCCGCAACTAAACTGAAGAACAAAAAGACAGCAACTTGTCTGTTCCCCTTCCCCGATTCCCCAACGCTGTTCCCCTCCCCCAATTCCCCAATAAAATCTTTAAAAAAAAAAAAAAAAAAAACTGAAACTCTATAGCTGCTAAGCAGTCGCTCCGCAGTTCCCCCTCCCCCAGGCCTTGGCAGCCACTGTGCTGCTTTCTGTGTCTGTGAATTTGAATACTCATCATACAGTATTTGTCCTTTTATATCTGGCTTGTTCACTTAGCATAATGTTCCCAAGGGTCTCGTGTCACCTAGCATAATGTCCTTAAGGTTCATCCATGTTGTAGCGTGTGTCAGAATTTGTTTTTTGAACTTTCTGTTGTATAGTGTTGTATTAAGAACAATGAACATGAGACCAGTGTACAAAACAGTATTGCTGATTATAGGTACAGTGTTGTACTGCAGACCTCTAGAGCTTATTCATCTTGCATAACTGAAACTTTCTGCCCATTGATTAGTAATTCCCCATTTCCCCTTCCCCCAAGCCCTGGTAACCAGCATTCCACTATTTGATTCTATGAACTTGACTTTTTTTTTTAAAGATTTTATTGGGGAATTGGGGGAGGGGAACAGACAAGTTGCTGTTTTTTTGTTCTTCAGTCTAGTTGCAGAGGACATTGCTTCACTGGCCCATGTTGGTATCGTCATTGAGCTCTTCCCGGATGAGGCAGATCGGTTGCCAGCCTCTGGATGGTCGTTCACCGTGGCTATTGGCAGCTCACGCTGGCTGCCAGCCACTCACTGTAGCCTATGGCAGCCCACTGCAGCAGGGGCTGCAGCTATACCATCCCAGGGACTCACAGCAGCCCAGCTCCATGTGAAGCTGTTGTTAGCTGTAGAGGGCAGTGTCACTGGCCCTCATATGTGGGATCCGAACCAGGGCCGCTGGCATCCCAAACCAGCTCTTAACCAATGCGCCACTCGGCCGGCCCTGAACTTGACTCTTTTAATATATAAGACACACACACACACACACACACACACACACACACACACATTTCATATAAGTAAAATCATATAGGAAGTGCCTTTCTGTGACTGGCTTTATTCATTTAGCACAATGTACTCAAAGTTCACCCACATTGTCACATATTATAGAATTTCCTTCTTTTTTACAGCTGAATACGATGCCATTGTATATATATATCCTACATTTTCTTCATCCATTCATCTGCCCATGATATTTAGGTTGTTTCCATCTTAGCCGTTGTGAATAATCTACAATGAGCTCCGGAATCCTCAGACCTCTTCATGATCCTGGTTTCAATTCTGTTAGGTACATACCCAGAAGTGGGATTGCTGGATCATAAGGTAGTTCCATTTTTAATTTCTTGAGGAACCTCCATACTGTTTCCCACAGAGGCTGCACCATTTTGCATTCCCACCAGTAGTACACAAGGGTTCCAGTTTCTCCGCATCCTCGCCAACACTTGTTATTTTCTGGTTTCTGATAATAGCCATCCCAGTGGGTGTGAGGTGAGATAGCTCACTGTGGTTTTGATTTTCATTTCTCTAATGATTAGTGATGGTGAGCATTTTTTTCATGTGCTCATTGGCCATCTGTAAAGTCCATCTTTTCTGGAGAAAAGTCCATCTATTCAATCAGAGCTATTCTTGATGTTTAACCTGAGTATATATCACATGGGGACTTAGGCTGGGGTGGAGTTGCAAGTGGGATCTGACTCATTCCCTAGGATAGTCCTGAGTACCCCAGCCCCTAGAAACAACTGAAGTGTCACCAAAATTCTTACCTGGATCATAGTATTTACAATTTAATTTGTATATAATTTGAGACAATATAGATTTGCTTTTGTTTGCGTATTCACAGAGGCTGGTTTGCTGAGGGTTGCATGAGCCTTGTTTGAAGGGTATGGATCTCTGGGGGCAGGACGGATTTCTTCTTTCACCCCCCAGGTCCTCCCCTAGAGATGGAGGGAGCACAGGCTTTAAGGCTTCTTACTTTTCTAGTAGTATGGGTGGGCTATGGAATTGTAAGCTGTGCTATTTGAATTTTGGGGCTGTGAAAAATACTTTTATTGCTCTCCTGGGGCTGCTGCAACAAATGACTATGCACCGGGGGGCTTAAAACAACAGACATTTCTTCTCTCCCAGTGCTGGAGGCCAGACTTCTGAAATCAGAGTGGGCAGGGCCGTGCTCCCTCTCAAGCCTCTAGGGGAGGGTCCTCTTGCCTCTTCCAGCTTCTGGTGGCCCCAGGCATCCCTGGGCTTTGACTGCATCGCTTCAGATGCCATTTTCCATGTCATTTCCTGATGCCTCCCTGAGTATCCGGGGAAATTGAGTAAGAAGTCAGCAGTGGGTTTTTGTGAGTATAGCACCAAGAGAAAAATGACAAACCCGTTTTGCCCCTGCATCTTTGATGAGCGTCTGTGTGTGTGTGTGGTAGACGGCAGACAGGGGTCTGCATGGGCATGTATGTTTTTCGTGTACTCGTGAGTCTAGTGGACATGTGCGTGCCCGCTTTGTGCCAGGCGCTGGGTTTCACGCCGAAATACCATGGTGAGCAAGACAGAACTCCTAACGCACGCTGCTGGGCCTCAGTGCAAGGGCCCAAACATTTGTTCCCCAGCTGATACACGGTGACCCAAATGACTCAAAGCTCCCCAGCCACATCTGTTTAGGGTGGACCCAGGGCCCCCAGCCCACACAAAGAGGATTATGGGATAAAGACAAGGATAGGATAGGCATAGAACGGTGGGTCAACTTATACATTCTGTAAAGGCCTGTAAAAAGTGATGTTTTGAAATATATTTTCCTGGTAACTTTCATTATGATTTCAGAAATATATTTTCCCAAAATGGCCCCATCAGAGATTGAGGATCCTAACAAGGTCATTTTAGTCACCCACAAAATCAGTTCCTACAGGGACACATGACCATGACCGTGTGCGTGACTCAAAGTGTGGAATTGGATGGGATCAGTCACAGTGTTTGAGACCCTTGTGCTGGCTGCCTTCCTGTCCCCTCTTCACTGTAGTGTGTTCGCTGAATCGAGCATTTTTTGAGCAGTTCGGCTGTTTCCCTTGTCAAGGATTTCATGTGTCCAGATGTTAGGGGATCCATGATAAACTGTCCCCCGTTTGGAATCATTGTGGGGCTTTGTCAGCTGGTGTGCTTCACGACACTCTCCCGAGGTTTCCGATGGCCCCAGACACTCTGAGTTCTTTCATGCACAGTCATGCTTTAATTTCACTAAGAAGGAGAACTCTATCTTCTATTACACTCTCCCCATCCCAGCATCCCAGGCCCTGGTATCTTGGTGTTGAGCAGCTAGTCCATTTTATTGATGGGGAAACTGAGCTGCAGCAGAGAGACATAACTTGAGCAGATTGGCACAGTTTGTGTTTTGGGCCAGGACTGGATCCCAGGGTTCCCTAGGTCTGTGTATTTTCCCATTGCACTGCCACAATCTACTGATCAACACAAGAGAAAGAGAGAGTAACTGAAGCACGTGAGTGCCATGGGAAAGGCTACGATGCCTAAGAGGTTCTTTTTGTTGTAACTGACGAATGAGGTTTTGTAACTGGTCTCCCATTCTGCCTCCAATCCAAGTATACGGTGAGTTATGGGCCCAGTTTGGATCTTTTCTAAGAGAGTGGCCTGTGTCACAGAACTGGTAGCTGAGGGCTCCATTCAAGGGCTACAGCTAAGGTTCAGCTCTGTGAAAACTCGACAGGGGCATGGCATCCACACCAAACACTAACAGCTAAAACATGGTTTGCTTTATACAACATAAATGTCTGTCTCTAAATATGTCTTTAGGAAGAGAAGGCTTGATTCCAAACAGGACCGTATTTGGAGCCGAGACGGAACCAGCAGTGGGCAAACCAATGAGAGGCCAGGTCGCAATGACACATTTGACAGAAGGCATTCCAAAAGTAAGTACCGACACAAAAAAGGTTAGCCAAAACTAGGTAAGGGGGAAAGTCGAGCGCATACATACCGGCAAAGCCACTGATAGTTAGCTGTGGGTTAAAATTATATTCAGTACATTTATTAAATCAATTAATGTTGAGTATTGGTTTTTTATATAAAATATATGTCTTTATTTAAGATGTCAGTTACTTATTGCTATCAGAGGCAAGAAGATGTCATTTTTGGTTGTTGGTTTGTTTTTTGTTTTTAGATTGTCCAGTTTTGATCATAGGTGGTTTAGTTTCTTTCAGAGATGCCTCCTTTTCCCTTCACTGAACACGCAGCAGGTATTGGGTGATCCAGTGTAGCCAAAGCCTTTCACAGTCTCATTTGCTCTCTCTTCCGTCCTGACTGAACCCAGGAGAGAAGGTTACCACTGGTGAGAGAACACGAGAATTCTATAAAGCTTCCAACTTGGCTCAAGAAGTGTCAAACAAACCAACAGACATGGAAATGCCATCACAGTGGCTCACGATACGTGAGTCCAGGCTCCTTATAGGTTCCGGCTCTTACCACACTGCCATCCCTCTCTCTGCAGGCCAAGAAGTGCACGGTGATCGGAGGCTCTGGGTTCCTGGGGCAGCATATGGTGGAGCAGTTGCTGGCAAGAGGCTACACTGTCAGCGTATTCGATATGCGGCAGGGGTTTGACAATCCCCAGGTGCAGTTCTTTGTGGGTGACCTCTGCAGCCGACAGGTAACAGACCACCCAGCCTGACCGATTTCCCACAGGCACCCCCAAGGGAAACCAGTGGACTTCCCTTGCTCAGAGGCCAGACAAATTGTTGTTTCAAAAAAAATGTGTGTGTTTTTTTTTAATTTTGAAAAAAATGAAAGATAGAGGAAAGAATGTAACACACACCCACATTCTTACCACTCAGAATGAATAACGGTCATTTCTGTCACTGTTACTCCACTCTGCCATGGCCGTGCAAAAGCAGCCTGGTCGAGTGGGTGTGGCCGTGTGCTAGTACAACTTTTACAAACAAAGTTGCCCGTGGGCTGTAGAGTGCTGGCTGCTACTCCAGAATATATACCTAAACGTGCAATTGCCGGGTTTCTTTTACTTTTCTATTGAGACATAATTCACATCCCATAAACTTCACATTTTAAAAATGCACAATTCAGTGGTTGTTAGGACATTCACAAAGTTGTGCAACCATCACCACTGTCTAATTCCAGAGCATTTCAGTCACTTCAAAGGAAACCCCAGGCCCGTTAGCAGTCGCTCCCCATTTCCTCTCCTACCTTCCCAGTTCCTGGCACCCACTCATCTCCTATCTCTGTGGGTGTGCCTAGTCTGGACATTTCATAGAAATGTAATCATACAGCATCTGCCCTTTTCTGACTAGCTTCTTTCCCTGAACATAATGTCTTCAAGCTTTACCCATGTCATAAGGGTATCAATATTTTGAATTTTATTAGATGTTGCCAAATTGCTCAACAGAACTGCTATGTAGATTTTCCATTCCCACGGGCAGCGTGGTCTGATCCCCATGGCTCCATGACCTTGCCAACACTTGGTACAGTTGGACTTTTTGGTGTTGCCATCCGGCAATGCTTAGAGTCACCTGTCCTCCCTGTTTGGGTGGCCAGGCTCCATGCCCTGTGTTGATCCTTTGTGAAATGCCTTCAGTGACCTTTGCCCATCTGTCTCTGGGCTTTCCGTGTTTTCCTTATGGGTCTGTAATTCCTTCCTCTTTGGGATGCCTAGCCTTTGCATGTTGTACATATTGTGAATGGCCTCCCTCAGTCACTGGGCTCTTATTCTTGGCTTTGGCATCATTTGCCACAGTTTTGTTTTTTCATTTTTCATTTGAATTTTAAGGGCATGGCTTTTCCTGCAGTCCTGTCCCAATCCAGGCTGTTTTTTCTCCCACACCATGTACGCCTCTGGGCCAGAGATGGGGTAGAGGTCTTCTTCCTTCTTGGTCATTGTCACTTCCCTCGCTTCACCCTAAGCTCCCTCCAACTTTCAAGATGACACCAGCAGATTGTACATACCCCGGCGCCTTTCTTGTGACAGTCACCCACAGCTACCCACTACCTTTCCAGGTGACTGCATCTCACTCCAGAGGGATTTCAGCTCCTGGCCAAGGCAGCCTCATCTAACTGTTGGTGTGTTGAGTACTCACATAGATGATCTGCCAATACCCTCCCCTCACCTCTGATCCTGGCCTCCACTCCTGTTGTCATTCCCGAGACCCTGACCTTGTCATCACCAGTAAATGTCCTCTCCATGATCTCACTCACAGGCACTCTACACTGAGCGCCACCTATCTCACCTCCGCTGGACCAATTATTTGACCTCACCAGACATCCGGCTGTTTTCCACTGTTCCTCACCCCATTCATGTCCTCACTAATCTTGATTACATGGGTGACCTTTTCTCATGCATAATCCTCACCTCTCTGGCCCCTTTCTTCTTGTACGTATCCGTCAGGGTTCTCCAGGGAAATGTGTGTGTGTGTGTGTGTGTGTGTGTGTGTGTGTGTGTGTGTGTGTGTGTAGAGACAGAGAGAGAGAGAGGAGAGAGAATGAGATGATCACTATATGCTAATGTCAATTGGTGGAAGGTTGCTGGGAAGGAAGACATTCAGCCTCAAATGGTTACTCCACAGATTACTTTTGAATTACAGAGAGGGAAAGGTACCTTTTGGATGGCCAGAATCTGGCAACCATCACCTTAACCAAGCGATCAAAGTCAACACGCCGAAAGTATTAAGCCTGCATCTAATCATATGGAAACAGACGAATCCAAATTGAGAGACATTCTAAAATAACTGACTTGAAAAGTGGCAGTGTTACAAAAGACGAAAAAGAAAAGATGGGGAGATTATTCCAGATTCAGAGAGATGGAAGAGATACGATCCATGATTGGATCCTGGATCCAAATATAAAAACAGCTCTAAAGGACATTATTGAGACATTGGGGAAATGTGGATATAGAATGATTGGATAAGAGTGTCCTATCTGTTACATTGCTGCATATGATTATTGTTTTGTGGTTATTTAGGAGGTTGGCTTTATTCTTAGGGGATACTGGGTGAAGATTTCAGAGGCAAAGTGGCATGATATGTGACTTACTCTCTAATGTTTTCAGAAAAAAAATCATATGTCTATGTGTACCTACATAGAGAGAATTGTGACAAAATATTAATAATCAGTGATTATTAAGCATGTTATTCATGGGTGTCTTTTTTTTTTGAGGGCAGTGTCACTGGCCCTCATATGTGGGACCCGAACCGGGGCTGCTGGCCTCCCAAACCAGCGCTCAACCACCGCGCCACTCGGTCGGCCCAATGAGTGTCTTTCTTTTGGTGATGTTACCATCTATTGATGATCATTCCTAGATTTTATTAATTAAGGTTTGCCAAGCAGTAACATGCTATCATCCACTCTTTGTTTCTTACCTCAAATCTTTGTACCTTGTGCAGATTAAATGCTTGACTCTTTCCCTTTATTTACCAGCTTGCAAAAAGAATTCTTATTCTCACTGGTGATCAAATTGTCCCTTTGGCCCATGGGAGGCCCTGTAAGTTGGCTCTTAAGTCTTTTTAGCAGGACCCCAGGAGCCTTGGCTAGCTTCCTTACATTCTGGTATGACAAGGTGTTCCTGGCTCATCTTGTCTATTTCCTGCCCCAGATCTGCAATCAGCCATTGCTCTGGGGGAGCTCTGGTTCCTCTTAGCAGTAAATTAAATACACCTGTTTTCAATCCCTTTCAGGTTGCTGTTTTATGTCTCGTTTCACAGAAAGCAATACTCCTGTGTATTGGCTATTTACACTGTCTTTCATGGTTTGGGACTTTTTCATATGATTCATAATTTGTGTCTATGAGCTCATCTTCCCGGGGCGTTTTACCCCCCAGGTGCCCTGAATCACGATTCAGGATCCTACAGGCTTCTCATGCCCCAAACCATTGTTTATTGGAGACTAGTTAATGAGGAGGGGGTGATTAAAGGGACAACTTGGTTTCTTTCCCATGTACTTCTGTATTGTTTGAATCTTTTACAACAAGAATGTATTTCTGTGTTAGCTGTAGAGTTATAAACGGGAAGGACATCTATGCGCCACAGATTGAAGAGGGAGAATGTGAGGAGGCTGTTTACTTGTGTAAGGCAAGAGTGATTTGTTTTGTCTTTCTTGGCTTTTCCAGGACCTGTACCCAGCTCTGAAAGGTGTAAGCACAGTTTTCCACTGTGCATCACCCCCACCATCCAGTAACAACAAGGAACTCTTTTATAGAGTGAATTACATTGGCACCAAGAACGTCATTAAAACTTGCAAAGAGGCTGGGGTTCAGGTAAGGGGAAGGCTAGAGTGAGCGCTTCGCACATTTCTAAATGTGTGGGGCCAGAGCTTTTGCTGTCCTCCTGGGCCTAGCCAGGCTTGCTTCCGGAAGTGTTGGGGAGATCCCGGAAGTTAAGTCCTGGAGCATCTGGGCCAACTTGAGCTGTAATATTTAAACTGCATCAGAATGGACCAGGGATTGGCAAACTTTTGAGATGGAAGAGCCAATCCTGTCCCTCACAACAATTTAAAAATTACACAAGAGCCATAAAACAAATGAAATCACCGTTATGTGAATAATATCCTTTACAAATTTTATAAATGAAACTATGATAGTTTTATTTTCATTTTCAATTTACTTCAGAGCCACATGTACGTACCCAAAGAGCCGCATGTGGCTCGCGAGCCTCAGTTTGCCGACCCCTGGAATAGACCATCTGAGGACCTTAAGGCTTATTAGTCTTTGGTTAAAGAGCTACAAAACGTAGACATTGCTTATAGTTCTTATTGTGATTATAATATATATATACATGTGTGTGTGTGTGTGTGTGTGTGTGTAAAATATAAGTTACCATCTGAATGATTTTTTTAAAATGATGTTTATGAAGATCGTGTAACAACACGGAATCATACTTACAATATTTTGTGTTTTTTTGTGTGTTTTTATTTTTTGAGGGCAGTGTCACTGGCCCTCATATGTGGGATCCGAACCAGGGCCGCTGGCTTCCCAAGCCAGCTCCCAACCACCACGCCACTCGGCCATCCCCGTCTGAACGAATTTTAAGTGTATACTTTGGCAGCATTAATTGCATTCATGCTGCTGTACAGCCATCCCCGCCATCCATCTCCATAACTTTTTCATCTTCCCAAGCTGAAATCTGTCCCCATTAAACAACAGCATGTGCTGTCTCTTTGCTAGTATGTGAAAGAGGTGGGATTCGAATCAAACCCTCCGATGCCAAAGCTCAGAGCCCTTACTCTCACTGCTTGTATAACAGAGTGCTGCAAAGCGTGCTGCTGCTGCTGGGTTTAAACAGAATATCCCACCCAGGCATCCAAAAGAGATCTGAGAGTCATGGCAGTCATGCACGCATCACAGTGTTGGTGAAACACTGTTACTGGTAGAAGCGAAGGCCTGTGTGTACCCACCCTTGATGCCATCCCTGTCCTTGCCCACCCATGGGGAACCACTGTTGTGAATTTGGATTTATCATTTCTTTGCTCCATGTGCAGTCAATGTATGGTATTGGTTTGCAGGTTATAAGACTCTTAAAAAATATCATATTGAGATCTTGTAACTTGCTTTTTTCCCTTAACGTTACGTTCTTGAGATTTATCCATGTTGATATATGTAGCTCCAATATATTCACTGAAGTGGCAGAATTGCATAATGGGTAAGTGCAGAAAAGGATTTTTTTGTGTTGTATTTAGGGAATGTTTCACAATACTGAGATCGAAAGATTGTTTAATGTGCTTTCTTTTTTCCCTCAAAGGTTTAAAGTACTACTTGTATAGCTTTCATCCATCAGGAATTTATACTTGTTTATGGTTTGAGGTAGAAACCGTTTCTTGTGTGATCCATCCTGTCGCCACTGCCATCACCCCTTCTGGCACACCTCACATGTTGGTGCCCGGCATGGCTCTATGCCCATGTCTCTCTTCTGCTCCGTTAGCCTCTGTCTGTGCCCAGGCCCCTGTGCTCTGCCTTAATTCAGCAAGCCTTAGGATGAATCTCAGTGTCCCGCAGGACAAGTCACCCCCAGCCATATTCTTCAGGCTTCGCTCGGCTATTCTTAGTCCTTTGCTCATCCATACACATTTTAGGATAAGCTTGTTGAGTTCGTTGAGAAATCCTGTTGGAATTGTTATTGTAATTGCATCCGACTTAGAGGTCATTTGGGAGAGAATTGACATCTTTCCAATATCGAGTCTTCCTGTCCATAAACACAGAAGATTTCTGTTTATCTCTCTCATGCATTTCAGTAGAGTATTATACTTTGCTTCCTAATGGTTTTGCACATCTTTAGTCAACTTTATTCCTATGTACCTCATTTCTGGTTATTGAAATAATATCTTGCATATCACATTTTCAAGTGCTAGTGCATAGGAACACAGTTAATTTTTGTGTATTGATTTTGGACTCAGCAACTTTGCTGAACTCTAATATTTTCTGTATATGCCTAGTATTTTCTGTGTATATATTTCCAATATCTGTGAATGGTGAGAGTTTTCTTTTCAATTCATTACACCTTGTTGTTTGCCCTATCCTACCATGCTGGCTAATACTCCAGGGCAGTGTTAAATAAAAGTGAAAAAGATGATTCAAGCTAATGATGTTTGATGTGGGATGAGCTGCCCATAACCAGAGGGCTAGGAGCTGGGGACCCTCGTAAGAGAGCATCTCCCTTTTGAATAGTATTTCTTAAGTGGGCATGGCGTGCATGTGTGTTGACATGCCAAGGTTGGTGTCAGAATCACCAGGGCTCTTTTCAAACAGACATCTCCCTCAAAGTTTGTGTCCTATCCTCCCCCCATGGAAAATTACTCCCATAGTGAGATACCATGAATAATGGAAGTCTGTTGTATCCCTCAGTTGTGACAGGAGAGAAAAAAAAATGTGAAATCAGTGTTTTAGCCTGTAATACCATAATGAGTCTTTAAAAAAAAATTTTCGGTTACAGTTGACATTCAAGATTATTTTATATTAGTTTCAGGTGTACAGCATAATGGTTAGGGATTTACATAATTTATTCAGTGATGCCCCTGATTAGTGTGGTGCCCACCTGGCACTATACATAGCTGTTGCAACATTACCGTCTATATTCCCTGCGCTGTACTTTACATCCCTGTGAACATTTTGTAACTGCCAATTTGTACTTCTTAATACTTTCCCCTTTCAAACCCAGCACCCCAACCCCCCTCCCTTCTGGCAACCATCAGTTTCTTCTCTGTATCTATGAGTCTGTTTCTGTTTTGTTTATTTAACCATAACGAATCCACATAATTACAGAAGATGGTGATCTTTGGACTATTTTAAGGCCTGGAAAGCAAAAGCATTGCAGCAAATAATTTACACGGTGCCTTGCATGCGAGTGTTGTGAAGAGGTGCCATTGGATTCTTTGATACATGACCGTTGGAGTGTTTAAATAGTGCTCATCCCCAACTTGTGTGTTTTTTTAATCTTCCTTTCTCCCCTCCAGAAACTCATTTTAACCAGCAGTGCTAGTGTCGTCTTTGAGGGCACTGACATCAAGAATGGAACTGAGGACCTCCCATATGCCATGAAACCCATTGACTACTACACGGAGACCAAAATCCTGCAGGAGAGAGTACGTACCTGAGAGCTGGTTGAGTGAGTGATGGGCGAGTTCTGTGAACATCCGAAGGGCTTAGATTCTTAAGCAAGTTTGTGAACATATGAGGTTAGTATCCTGAGGCCCAAGTTCCTAACTTGGGAAGTAAAACTTGTGGTTGAGACTCAGTTTTACATATCATAACAGCATAGCTTTGTGGCCAGACACAGCTCTTGAGTCTTTTAACAGAAACTGCTTCATCTAAACTTCACAGTGACCCCATAAGATGGGTACTACTGTTGTCCACAAATTATGGATGAGAACAGTTGATGCCCAGATTCAGAACCACCCTGAGGCCACGCAGCTAATAGGTGGCTGAATGAAGGCGGTTTAGCTTCAGAACCTGCCCTTGAACTCGCACCGTGCAAAGTTCCTCAGTGGCTATGGAACTCAGAAAGCAAGGAATTGCTGAGGATCCGAAGCTTGCAGGCAGAGCTTGGGCTTAACACACAAGGAGCGTGTTTTCATTTCAAAGCCCTCCTCCCGTTTTTAATTAAACAATGGAAGGATCTTGCTTGATTTTAAGGGAAAATATTTTTCCACGTGGTAAACTGGCTTTGCGCGGGAACTCCTGAGCTTCAGGAACCCTGACAGCAGCCAGCTCTGGGATTCACGTACAGGAAGGACGTCACCCTGAGGACAGCCTTCACGCAAAGCTGTGAGTGCTCATTGGCCACAGGCAGCTCGCCTTCGCTGGGCAGCTGTGAGCTTACCTCTCCCAGATGTTTGTAGTACATCACACCCACTGAGGCCTCTTTCACAGCCAGTGCGTTTCAAACCTGAGCTTAGCGCCGAATCAGCATGAGTCCCCTCCCAGCACTGCCTGACAGCCAGCTGCCGGTTTGCTATTACTCCAGCTTAGAAAGTTCCAGAAGAACTCGTCTGCAGGGAGACACAAGTTCCTCCCCAATCCAGGGGATGGAGGCTTGTCCTTTTGCAAGCTGGAGTTCTGTCTCTGCTACCCCAGTGCTCTCTCCTACTTGGACTTGACCCACAGAGCACTAAAGCTGGGCCCTGGGCCCTCTCATCCAAGGCGCCCGGAACTCCCAGCTGTGGCTCAGTCACTGTCCCGCTTACATGGACTTTGGGAACTCAACTAAAACTAAGCAAAACCTGTAAAGGCCTCCTGCAGTGACACCCCTGGAGCCTCCTGTCAACCATTGTTGGCACACAGCTCTCTGTGGGCTTTCAGACCGCCTGACATAAAAAACAGAATGTGGAGTTGATCTAAGACCCCTTCCCCCCTCCTCTTTTAGCAACAGAGACGATCGGGAGAGGGTATTCAAAGCCGTATTTAGTCATTTCCCCCATTGCCGTAGGGGACCAGGGGCCAGGCAGGAAGAGGAGGGGCAGCTCTGGGAGTCTGTTGCGCCACCGCTTCTCCACTGTTGGGGAGCTCCGATGGTTATCAACTCAGTCAACAAGGAACTTAAACTCACTGGGACCGAACCATGCACAAAAATTTTACCACCACAGAGTAGAAATCCTAGGTGAGGTGCTGTGACAATTCTACTCATCAGCATACACTTAACGCAGCAGTTGGCATGCGCCATCTCATTGAATCGGCACACAGCTCCATCAGGCTAAGCACTGTCATGGTCCCCATTTTTACCAATAACGTAACAAATCCTTCAGGATGTTTTGTTACTTTTGAAACAAAACCTGTTCCTCTGTACTGCAAGCCCTTAAGTGCTGGCTTGTCCATTAAGCCACACACAGCACAGCTTTTCTCTCTTCCTGACGGTGGATGACAGAATAATGGCTGCCGATTCTTGAGCACTTACTAGGCACCAGGCACGGCTCTGGGGACTTGACCTGAACTGGCTGCCCTGTTTCTCCCAGCCCCTTCACCTGCCCAGTCCCTTCTTCCTGGCCCTCTTGGATTCATCAGAGAGTCCCTTCCAGGGAGGTGGTACTCAACTGACCAGAACAGCCCAAGACTGGTGTTAACGTGCAGTTGGCACATGGAGCTTAAGGCAAGAGCCCCTCTGGTGGCGGCAGTCACATGGGAGGCTGGGCTCACAGCTAAGTCGCTCACCCGAACCCTCGGATCTCTTCCATAAACTGCTGCCAAGGCTCATCTTCCCTTGGCTGCATTTGTGCATTTTCGTCTGGAACCCAAAGCCAGGCTTTCTGTTCGATCTTACTGCTCCTGACCCAGTTGTCTCTCCTGCGTTTTCCTATTTGGGTGGTGGGGTTAGATGGGACAGAGAAGTAGCCAGAATTATACCAGTCACTGATGCGGGTCTTCAGCCCAGGGCAGTGGGCACCATCTGTGCCCCTGTGGGAGGTGCCGCTTACCTGGTGTGGCATGTCCACCGTGGACACGTTCCTTCTGCTTTCTACAGGAAGTGCTGGCCGCCAACGATCCCGAGAGGAATTTCTTAACCATAGCCATCCGCCCCCATGGCATTTTCGGCCCAAGGGACCCCCAGCTGGTCCCCATCCTCATTGAGGCAGCCAAGAAAGGCAAGATGAAGTTTATAATTGGGTAAGTCGACCCAAGGCCGCTCTTCTCCATGACTCTCTGCCCCCGCTATGACAGGGATCAGTCACTTTCAGCTCTCTTCTGTAGCCTTCTCCACTGCTCTCTCTATGTCCGTTTCCTGGGGCTGCCACAGCAAATGACCACACACTGGGGAGTTTAAAACAACAGAAATGAGTTCTCCCAGTTCTGGAGGCCAGAAGTCCAGTGTCCAGCAGTGGGCAGGGTTGGTTCCTTCAGGAGACTGAGGGAGAATCTCTTCCAGGCCTCTCTTTCAGCTTCTGGTGGTAGCCGGCAGTCCTCAGTGTCCTTTGGCTTATAGATGCATCACTGCGGCCCCAGCCTCCGTCCTCTCCTGACCTCCTTTTCTCTGTGTGTCTGTGTCCAAATGTCCCTCGTCTTGTAAGGACAGCAGCCGTTGGACTTAGGGCCCACCTGAATCCAGCATGACCTCATCTAACCTTGATTACATCTGCAGAGACCCTATTTCCACCTAAGGTCACCGCCGCAGGTTCCAGGGGACCCTGAGTTTGGGGAGGACACTATTCAACCCTGTACACCCTCTCAGGCAGGCTGGGAAAATATTTGTATATTTGGGCCCCTGTTTGGAAATTGAGGAAACAGGCTCAGAGGGGAAAGCCTGGTCCAGGGTCAAGGGCCGGGCCTTCATCTCTCCTTGCATCTGTGAAGGTAGATGGAGGCATTAACATTCCTCCTGGAGGGAAGTGCAGGTGGTGACAGGCTGGCTGTCCCCCAGTACATTTGCTTTTCCTTTCTTCCTTCCCTTTTCTCCTTCTCGTTCCCCCTTTTTCTCCATGTGTCTTGCCTCCCTGCCTCCCACTTGGCTGCCCTGTCTTATTGCTTTCAGGAATTATACAGAGATGGTAGAAACATGTGAGGCCAGAGCAAGGCATTAGTTCAGAATGTCCTGGAAGGAGTTAGGAGCTGCTGGCCAAATTGGAGCTCAGAGCAGACAACAGCAGTGTTGGCTACGCCAGGATGGGGCAGGCAGGGCACCGTGCTTTCAGATCCATTGGTTGCCCCTTAAATATGCCCCTGAGGACCCCAGAAGCCCTGGCCCCCTGCACATGTTCAGCTGTTACCGATATCCAGGTGTGCTGGGGCTTGCATTGCCAAAGCAGCTAGCAGCCATGGTGCAGGTGGCAGTCATTCAAACGCTGCCACTCGGGGGCAGCCCTGGGTCCACGTGCAGGGGCTCCACTGGGCGTGCAGCCGAGCGCTTCCAGCCCAGTGCAACCACTCCCATATGCCCACAGAAATGGGGAGAACTTGGTGGACTTCACCTTCGTGGAGAACGTGGTTCACGGACACATCCTTGCTGCGGAGCAACTCTCCCATGACACGGCCTTGGGTGGGAAGGTAAGGCGCCTGCTTCTGCAGGCTTGGCAGCAGCTGGCTCGCCACATCCTGCCCCTGCACGTTTGTCTGTCTTCAGATTTCCGCTCCCTGTGATTGGACTCACTGGCACCTGTCTCTGTGGTCCTGAACCCTGGAGGACTTGCTATAGGATCCGATTGGGCCCGAGTTGAGTCCCTCTGGTGGGGAGTGTGGTGTCATGGCAATGCCACATCACACAGGGCAGCCAGAATCCGGAGAAAGGAGCTGGGATTGAACAGATTCAGGACCTAATTCTCCATGAGCGTGACCTGGCTACCCGCCACGGACATGGCTACTCCAGACAGGGTCCCTCAGACGTTGCTGCTCACTCTTTCTCCCACTCATTTCAGAAGTCTCTTTTTTCCCCCCATCGCCTTGCCAGGCTTACACCTCTCACTCCTCCGGAGGGGCACATATGTCTGAGTCTCCTGGCCTTTGGCAGCCAGTGGGCAGGGTGGGCATGTGGGGGAGGTGAGCGCTCAGGCAGAGACGGGAGAGAGCATGTGGGCCCCTTGCGCTTTCCTCCCATCCCAAGGGCCCCCGTCCGTGTTCCTTGTTTTTCACTCCTGCCTTTGGAATCCCTCCCTGTTTGGGCCTCATTTTTTTCTCCTGGACCTCTGCCATGTTCCCACTCATACAACTCTTAGGGTGGGTATGGCTTTTAGTTTAGACCAAACACAGCACGTTTCAGAAATGTAATATGACCTGTTCATTACATCTGAAGAGGATGAGTTTTACCATGATTAAGACAATTACTAAATTAAATTAACAAATGTACCTTCCCGAGTGCAATCTAAGCTTCGCTTAAAACCCTGGCATATAGATAAAACTTTCATTACCTTCCCTCTCTACCTCTAAAGCTGCCCTTCGCTGCAAAACAAAAGATAGTCTCTACCAGTGGCTGACACTGGTGGATTAGAGGACCACAGAAATGCTGCAATCTGCGTGGGCTTAATATCCACCTCACTTTTGAGCTGCCCTGCAAAGGGGATGGGGCAGGCGGGCAGGGAGTGACCACTGGTTTGCCAAAACATGGGTCCTGGGCTGAGCCAGCAGCTGTGGAGTGGTCTCTGACTTCTTGTTCTCTCTCTAGGCATTCCACATCACCAATGATGAACCCATCCCTTTCTGGGTGTTCATGTCCCGCCTCCTGACAGGCCTCAATTACGAGGCCCCCAAGTACCACATCCCCTACTGGGTGGCCTACTACCTGGCCCTCCTGCTGTCCTTGCTGGTGATGGTGGTCAGCCCTGTCATCCAGCTCCGGCCCACTTTCACACCGATGCGGGTTGCACTGGCTGGCACGTTTCACTACTACAGCTGCGACAAAGCCAAAAGGCTCATGGGCTACCAGCCGTTGGTCACCATGGACAAAGCCGTGGAAAGAACTGTGCAGAGCTTCCATCACCTGCGGAGGGTTGAGTGACGCACCCCGAGACTGGGCCCTCTCGTCGTGTTTCCCTGCCCAGAGCTCTCTGTGGACCAATAAACTAGCCTCCTTCAAGTGAGTTTCTTCTGAGTTTGGGTCCTTCCTGCCAGTTAGATGGGCACACAACCAGCCCTTCTGTGAGCACAAAGCTAGTTCCCTTTGTAGGATCGCATTTGGACTTATACCAGGCAGCTTTGAACACATGTTTTGTGTTTCCTTTCTACCATTCCCTCACTCCCCTGGGTTCCTTATCATCCCATTGCCCTTGTACATAATCAAGAAAGCTGTAGAGGAGAAACAACCCCTTTGCTAATTGAGGATGGGGAATTCGATTTATTTCCGTGCAAACCAGTACTAAAGTAGAAGCCACAGATAGTTCAAGGAGCCACATATTTAAAAAAAAATCCTTGGGCCGGCCGAGTGGCACGGTGGTTAAGCGCTGGCTTGGGATGCCAGCGGCCCTGGTTCGGTCCCACATATGAGGGCCAGTGACACTGCCCTCAAAAAAAAAAAAAAAGAAAAACAAAGATTTCATTAAATTATACAACAAATGCTTATTAACAAAAAATCCTAGAAGAGAAACAGAAATTACAAACATGGTGAGACCTCAAGTGTACATTTCAAATAGACAGAATTTAGAGCAAACACTTTTTTTTTTTTGAGGGCAGTGTCACTGGTCCTCACATGTGGGACTGAACTGGGGCCGCTGGCTTCCCAAGCCAGCGCTTAACCACCGCGCCACTCGGCCGGCCAGCAAACACTTTTAAGAAGCTTAAACAGGGCTGGCCGAGTGGTGTGGTGGTTGGGCGCTGGCTTGGGAGGCCGGCGGCCCTGGTTCGGGTCCCACATGTGAGGGCCAGTGACACTGCCCTCAAAAAAAAAAAAAAAAGAAGCTTAAACAACAGTAACCCCACCCCCACCCAGTCCCTGGTTGCTTCCCTCCTTACATGCTTTGAAGTTCCCCCCCAGGCCCACCTGCAGTGCCTGCCTGCGTTGTTTTTTATAAAGCATTCTGTCTCGGACACATTTCACTTTATCAACAGAGTCCCATTGTCCTCAGTGGCACAGTGGTGGTCTGTCTCCTAACGTAGGACATCTGGCAGCTTGACAGTGAGTCATCGGAAAGGTGGGACAGAAGAGAGCCTCCTTTATCGCTTGAACTTAGGGCAGAAACTCCATGAGCTGGTGCAGAGGAGGTGACTTCCCTTGGAGAACCCTTCACATTCACAGAATCCTTCCAGCCATTTTCCAGAAGGCCTAACGCAAATAATGATTTGGCATCCTCTATTTCCTGGTGATATTCTGCTTGCATCTGGTCTCTCCTTAGGCTAATTGGCATGTAATTTTAAAGACGTCAGTTTTCTTCTCTGCCTTTGGCCAAGGATGGGGAGGCTCCTGGGTAGACGGATAAAGACATTGGACATGCTATTCGGTTTGTGTGGTATGACCATGACCCCTGCCTGTGGGGATATAACCAGAAATGACACGGTCTTTGTCCCTAAGGCACTTAGAATAGAGGACTTAAAATACGTTCCCAAGCCCCTGTAATACCAGGCAGGAAATGATGCACACACTTGACACAACGTGGTGTAAATTCAGAGGAATTAGACATGGCTTCCAGCCAAGACCAGAAAGGCCTTGAAGGATGTGTAAAGAGTCAGTGGGTGCAGGCTTCTAGATGGCATTTCAGGCTAAAAGGTCAAATTCACAGTCAATGGCATGTCATAGTTTCATTAGTAGTGTGTTGTCTTTCTCAGATTCAATGAAGTACAGAAGTCACCAGGCTGGCTTGGGGTGGGGGGCATGGAGCAGTGGGAGGTCAGGCAGGGCTGCAGATGCCCAGGGGGCTGAACTTTATCCTATTGTCAGGGGAAACCATTAACAGTTTAAGCAATGGAGGGCAAAAATCAAGAGACGATTTCGGGCCACTCTGCGTGGAGCCTGGGAGACCAGAGAGGAAATGACAAAAGTGAGCACTGCTGCAGCCATGGAAATAGAAATGAAGACTTAGTGGGGGTACCTGGAAAGGAGTCAGAGCTCACTGACTGATTTCCTAACGGGGGGAGAAAGCTGGGGCCTAAAACAGAAGGACCCCCTCTTTCAGAGCTGCCAGGAGGGTCTCCGCTTGGCAAGCTGAGGTTGGCAGACCTCACTGAGAAGCACCAAGGGCCAAAGTGCCGTCAGCTTTGCCCGCCCCGCTTCCCTGGGGAAATGCTAGCAGCTGCCTCAACCAAAGATGTCCCTTATCAAACTCTGGACTGTATGTGTTTCCACATGTTTGTTGGACACTCCCCAGACTTCAGTGAATAAAACAGACACAGCCTGCAGCTGACATTCTGGTGGGGCCATGCAAATCAATACATAATTGGAAACTTGAAAGTTCCGCGAAAGAAATGTGCGGGCTGATATCGGAGCGGCAGCAGGCTGTGAATGTACCTAGCCCAGTGGGAAATGGGGCAGAGCAGCCCCATAGGCTTCCCAAGGAAGCAGGGTCTGTGCATATCAGAAAGGTGAGACATCTCATTAGGTGGCTGGGGGAGCCCTCCAGACAGACCCTGAGCCCCAAGGGGGCCGAGGACCACCCTCCCTGCCTGGTGAGGACGTTTGCCACAGTTCCTTGCTCTGCTCCGCAATCCTGACCTGGACTTATGTCACCCTCTCCAACTTGTTTAGAGAAAGTCTGACCTCCACGCCTGCTGGGAGCTTGTTAGAAACTGGGGCCCCACCCCACACCTACTGAACTGAGACTCGGGGTGGGCCAGGCACACTGTTCACAGGCCCCACCAGTGTTTCCCACCAATGCAGCGGCCTCCCACCAGGTGACTGAGTCTATCTAGAACCTCACCTCAGCCACTGCAAGATTGAACTTGCCCCCTCATGGGCCCAAGTCCCTGGGCCACCCCAACCTGTCCCTTTCCTGATGGCCGATAGCCTTATAGCACACCTCCCTAACTTGACTTCCTGGAGAACCGCCCCCGGGCCTGTGCCTCTCCCGTGGCACATCCATCTGTAGAATCAGGGCAGAGGGAAGGGGACAGCTAAAAGCCCATGCCCAGCTCTGCGTGTCCATTGGGGAGATCTCTCATTTCAGTGCCTCCTCCCTCCCCATCAATGCTGACCTAGTTCAGCTACTGGCCCCATCCGCACCTGGGTCAGGTGTACTGGGACAGCTGAGCTGATCTGTCTGCCTCCTCTGATCAAGCCTCTGTGCACATCCAGGCCATCCTTCCTAAAAAGGCCTAGATCCTGCCTCTCCTCTACCAGAAACACTCAGTGGAGCCCGGTTTTCTCCCGAACACATTCCGTGGCCCGTCCATCAAGGCCGGTGCACAGCCCACCTTTCCAGCTTCTCCCATTGGGCTTCACACCTATGTGCTCCAGCCAAACCACTCACGCCCTGTCATACATCCCTTGGTTCCAGTTGTCCTAGCTTCCTACAATGTCCTCTCCCCAATATGTCATCAGGTCCAGAATGGCCAGCTCCCTTTCCCCTCCAAAAGCCTACCCCAATCTTCCCAATAGGAAACTGTTCTCTGGGCTCCCAGCTTGGGGGGTGTCGATCTTTGCCTCATTTATGTATATTCCCTCTGTGTGCTTTCTCCCACCCCCACGAGGTCAGGAGCTCCTTGACAGAAGAGCCAAACAGTGTTCCCACGTACAGATGGGGAAACACAGGTAACCACCCGCCTGGCCTGGAATCCTAGGGTAACAGCGGCAACGAAAGGAAACAACCCAAGGACTAGGGGACGGAGAAGCCAGTGAGACTGGTCAGAGCTGAGGTTCTGGGCCTGGCATTCATGTGAGTGGTCAGGAGGTCTGTGAACCCCTTAAATTGGATGCAGCGTTCGGGGCATCTGTGAGTGTGTGTCATTTGGCAGGAAAGGACACCTAGCTGTCATCTGCTTTTCAAACATGGCTGGCACAATACAAAATTTGAGCCAGTGGGGTGGGGGCCAGCTGTGGGGAAGCCCACTTTGGAGAGAGGGTCCAGGAGAGACAAGCCGAGGGGCAGAGGCCAGAGTGGGGCCCCAGACCTTATCAGCATCCCCATCTGCATTGTTCCTGGGCCAGGGGATGCCTGTGACAAGCTCTGCCATCATCAGTGGAGTCCATCACTCCAAAACGGAATGATGGGAACTAAGATGGAGGCTGGCTCAGCAGATAGGACAGGAATAGTGGAGGCCTCTGGCTGCAGCTCTCCAAGCTCTGGTGTACATTTCTATCCACTGACAAGGAGCGTTAGACTTCCTCTCTGGTGTGTGAGTTAGCCTTTGCTGGTACAAAGCTCTCCCTTCTGCTGAATTGAAATACCTCTTTCTGTGACTGGCCTTCCCTTCCCTCCCTCCATCCAACCTCAGCAAGCTAGCTTATAAGCTCTTCCTGTGGCTCTGCTGGGCCCGCAGCCTCCTCTCCATTCAGACCTTATCTCCAGCATCATTTCCTCCTCCCAGTTTTCTCTCAAGAAGGTCTCTCTCTTCTGGCTTCCTACAAAGCCTGGTCACCATCAAAGCACTTCCTCGGCTTAACTGTCCAGATCTCACATGAACCACTATGCTCCTCAAGGGCCAGAGCCTTTTGATTCATTTCCCTGTCCCTGAAGCCTGCTCCTGGGAAAATGCCCAGTAAATGGAATGAGACTGTAAGGGCTTTTAGAGGACAAAGCCACCAACACCCACATTGACCAGCTGGGGGAGCCCCAGAGAGAAGAAGCCACAGCCAAGGGCACTCACTCAGGCAGTTAGCAGAGCCAGGACTAGACCATGGGCTCCTGATCCCCCAGGCCAGTGCACCCCACAATACCCATTTGATTCATGCAGCCTAATGCAGCAAAGATGTCCACATGGGGACGAAGGGACGTGGACTCTGATCTGAGGCTCTCCAACATGGATGGCTTAAAGAGCCCAAACAGATAGTAAAGACTAGAAAGAAAGGAGGCAAGTTGGGAAATACTACAAGCTTCCTTCACCAACACTGCCCAGTTGTGAAAGACTCCAACTGATGGTGGGCCCAAATCAGAGCCTTCCCTCTGTCGGATCTACCTCTCACCCACTCAGCCCCAGGACGTTTGTTCGCATTAGCTCCTTTGGCCGAGAGAACTGTCTAGAGTGACCTGAGTAGGGGAGAAAAGGAGAGAAGAGGATGAGGGCCTCTGCCTTTGTCCTGCACGACAGCCTGTCTCCCAACAACTCTTGCAAGATGCCTTCTCCAGAAGGTTCTGGGAGACACACACACCACTGGTTTTGTTCTCCATGGGGGCAGGGGGATGGGGACCATCAATTCAGAAAATATTAACTGAGCACCTACTAAGTCCAAAAGGATGCAGAAGTGACTGAGATAGAGCCCTTATCTTCAAGTCCCACAGAGAAAGTAATAACCCAAGTTCTCCTTGCCTGAAGAGCAGAGGTCCACAGTCTAGGAACTCAGGGTTAAATCTCACTTGCTGCCCACTTTGGTCAATAAAGTTTTATTGGCACACAGCATGTCCATTCATTTGCATATTGTCTATGGCTGTATTCATGCTACCACGGTAAAGTTGACTGGTTATTGTGTGATCCTCAACGCCTAAAATATTTACTATCTTCCCCTTTACAGAAAAAGTTTTCCAACCTCTGCTTAAGAGTGACTGATAGGGCCGGCCGAGTGGCGCATTGGTTAAGAGCTGGTTTGGGGATGCCAGCGGCCCCGGTTCAGATCCCACATATGAGGGCCAGTGACACTGCCCTCTACAGCTAACAACAGCTCCACCTGGAGCTGGGCTGTGCGAGCCCTGGCAATGGTTTAGGCTGCAGCCCCTGCTGCAGTGGGCTGCCATAGGCTACAGTGAGTGGCCGGCAGCCAGCGTGAGCAGCCAATAGCCGCGATGAGGCCGGTGACCGATCTGCCTCATCCGGGAAGAGCGCAATGACGATACCAACATGGGCCAGTGAAGCAACGTCCTCCGCAACTAGACTGAAGAACAAAAAGACAACAGCTTGTCTGTTCCCCTTCCCCGATTCCCCAACGCTGTTCCCCTCCCCCAATTCCCCAATTAAAAAAAAAAAAGAGTGACTGATAGGCCGACAGGCAAATGAAAAGATGCTCAACATCACTAGTCATTAGAGAAATGCAAATTAAAACCATAGTGAGATACCTCTTCACACCTATTAGGATGCCTAGTAACAAAAAACCCAAACCAAAACAACATTTTGTTTGTTTGTTTTGGCCAGCCTTAGAAGAGGAGGAATGGCATTCTAGCTTCCAGGCTGAGAGAACTGTCATGGGCTGTGGCTAGAAATGGTAGGAGATGAGGTTGCAGGGGTCAAGGAGCTTGAACTTGATTTTGCCCCCTTGAGAGTGACATTTGTGTTTGAATGGTGGGGGGAGAGTGCAAGGTGATGGACCAGAGGCAGGCACCAGCGGGGAGCTGCTTCTGCAGTCCAGGGGAAAGAGGGTGACAGTGTGTCTGTCTTGGGGAACTGGTTATAGGGATACAGAGAAGACATAGTCTGGAGATGGTTCTGGGCAAGAATGGACAATACTCTCTGACTGATTGGATCTGGGGCTAAGGGACAGGGAGTGGTTAAAGATAACTAGGGGGCCAGCTGAGTGGTGTGGTGGTTAAGCGCTGGCTTGGGACGCCAGTGGCCCCAGTTCGGTCCCACATATGAGGGCCAGTGACACTGCCCTCAAAATAAATAAATAAATAAATAAATGTGAAGAAGATTTAAAAAAAAAGATAACTAGGAAGTTTGCATTCTGGCCATTGTGGGTCTGAAGAACCCCGGAGTTCTAGAAATCAAGAGATCGATTTTTTTTTGAGGGCAGTGTCACTGGCCCTCACATGTGGGACCGAACCGGGGCCACTGGCTTCCCAAGCCAGCACTTAACCACCGCGCCACTCAGCCGGCCCAAGAGATCGATATTTGACGGGTCTATCACTGCTACTTAAAGTCATAGGAATGCAGGAGGAGGATGGATGGCACCTTGAGGATTAAGAAATGCACTTTGGGCCGGCTGAGTGGCGTGATGGTTAAGCGCTGGCTTCGGAAGCCAGCAGCCCCGGTTCGGGTTCCACATATGAGGGCCAGTGACACTGCCCTCAAAAAAAAAACCCTAAGGCATCAAGGAAAGCTAGGGAGAAGGGGAAGAATTGAGAGAGTGGTCAGCAGTGTCAGCTGGTGCAGAGAAGTTGAGGAGGCTAAAGGAAGGCCGAGAATAGATGCCCAGATAGTGAACAGGGGAGTGACCCTGAGGTCAAATGATCACAAATATGTACTGAGCACTTCCTGTGTAACTGGCCTTGTGCTAGGGGCAGGGTTACCAGAGTGAACAGTCTGGACATCAGCCCTCATGGAGCTCATGGTCCAGCGAGGGAGGGGGAGTTAGTCATTCATGGAAGAATCACAATTCATTACAACTAGACTATGTGGTCACAGGGAGGCTGCAGCAGGAGGCAGCAAGCACCATGCCAGTTGGTGGTACAGTTGTGCTCAAGGCAGATTTCCACGACCTGTTCATGAAACTCGTATCCTTCCCTCATCTTCCCCTCCATAATCTTCTTTGATGGTGGCCTTCCCAAGGGCAGGTTTTCTTAGACTTTGGGGACCCTTCCAGCACCCACCCCAGACAATGCTAGTCATTCTGTGGACACTGTTTGTTGAGCGATTTTGGTAGGAGTGGATTGAGGAGAGGCCAAATATCAACGTTTAGTGAGATAACAGGTTGTGGAAAGGGTGACAGATTGTGGAAAGGGTGGCTAGCTTTTGTCGAGCACCTCCTCAGCCAGCACATCCCCAAATATACGGTTGGACAGACACACAAACCAGCGTTCTCTCCTTTGATCCTCACCACAAGCCTGTTTATTATGATCTCTGCTTTGTACAGGGAAGTCCAAAGCCTTTGGAGGTGGAGTTTTCTCAAGGCATACAGCCAGTTGAGGCAAAGCGGGGCCTTAACTCTAAGCTGGCAGCCCACTGGCCCAACATTCTTTCCCACAATGGCCTTCCAGTCTCCCATGATAATCCCGAGTGGCCTGAGCCCCTTACCTCTGCACTGGATGGGTATACTGGATGTATGAGTTCCCTGAAGTGACTATAACAAATTACCACAAATTTAGTAGCTTAAAAAAATGCAAATATATTCTCTTACAATTCTGGAGGTCAGAAGTCCAAAATCAATTTCACTGAGATAAAGACAAAGTGTTAGCTGGGCTAGTTGTTTCTGGAAACCCTGGTGGGGGGACCTATTTCCTTGCCATTTTCAACTTTGAGTGGCTGCCTGTAAGCCTTGGCTTGCGGCCCCTTTCTCTATCTTCAAAGTGCATCACTCCAATCTCTGCTTCCATTGACACATTTCCTTCTCCGTGAGATGTGGACATATTTGGGGGCCATTATAAAACCTACCACAGTGGCTAATAAGGTATATGAGATCTAGAAAGGGACCCCTCTGGGCTGGTAGTCAGCAGGGCATGAGTGCCCTGGCAAAACCAGTCAAGCAAGACGTTGTATCCAAACCTGAGTGCAAGGTAGTGAGGCAACCAGCTTAGGAGGTGGCCAGGTGGAATGATGTCTGCAGCCTTGTCACTATCTGGGCAGATGCACCAGAAAAGTGTGCTGAGCAGGCTGAGGAGACATGGAAGGTACTGGGGCCCAGGAATGAGGCAGGCCTCCAGCTGGAAGGGGGACCAAAGGGCAGGCAAGTCTCGACAGGCTCCATAGCCACGAATCCAGGGTGTGGCAGCCGCTGCCGAGCTGGCTGGGGGAGTCAGGCCCTTGGGGAAAGTGCTGAAGGACTGCCTACCCAATACTCTGACCCACCTCTGACAAGCCAAGGGCTTCGAGCAAACTGTGCTGGTTCCCTGCAGCCATCTGCCAAATACTATTCTGATCATTCACCAGGCTAGTTTGGCACCAACTGATGATTGCAAAACCTGTGCAGAGGTCACTAATAGGATGGTGCTAGCTTAGAAGGTGCTGAGAAATGTGGGTGGGTCTGCAGGGCGGGTTTGGAAAGGCCTGAGAAGCCAGCGGCCCAGGTGAGCCAGTGTTTGTCCCAGCACCGCCTCAAGGGCTAGGACTGGGGCTTCTGATGCTGGGATTGGCCTTCAGGTCCTGCTAAGGGAGGCCCTGGGATTTGCACATGTCTCTTTGTGCCCTGTTTGGGGCTGGGATTAGCATTTAAGGAAGTGAAGTTCAAAGACTGAGTGAAGGCTGCCCAGCCAAAGGCCATCTAGCCATAGCCAACCAATGGGGTTCCCTAGATGGTCCCAGATGGCACCAAGACCAATCCTGAAAAGACTGGGCCCTGGAAGAGCAGCAGGGACAAGACCTAAGGCCCCAAGGCACTGCTGGCAGTTCAGCAGAGGGCACCCCATGCCACTGCAAAATCAAGGGCTCCCGAGGTCTCCAAAGCCGGTTTTGGTTCAGACCACTGGGTGCTGAGAGGCTGTTTTTAGTGTGGAGGGGTCCAAGATAACTTTAGACATTGACAACCCCTCTGGGCAGGGGCTCCATGGGCAGTTTGCTCGGGGCCTTTAGAGGGACTCCCACTGGCCTGGGAGGCCCATTGCTAAAATGGCATCATGTGGGGAGCTCTCCCTGGAATGCCTCCTGCCCTCTTTGTCTGGCTGACTCTTACAAGTCTCTACTGGGCTGACAGTCAGACCAGGTGAAGCTCCCTCTGTGTCCCCCCCCAGACTGAGGAGTCCTCCAAGAAAGGGCCTGTTTGGAATCTCCCCGTGGCCCCTACACTGTGGGCACAGACATTGGAATCCTGGAGCCTTCTTCTCTACACCCAACAGGAGCGCTCCACAGAAGGGAACTGAAGGGAAGGCGGAAGCTGCCTTGGGGGTTAACCAGAGGAGTCCTCCACTCTGTCAGGCCACTGGCATGAGAACCCAGCAATGATGAGAAAGCAGTAATCACTCAGGGCTGAAGGCATCCTCCAGGACCCAAGTTCCATGGCTCTGAGTTGGCCTGGGTATAGCCAGGCCCTACCCAGCAGCCTTTCAGGAACAAAGTGTAGCACCCCTTCGGCCTGACCTTTCTGCTCCAGTGTTTGAACTGCGTGAGGGCCTGTAGGCCTGCCCCCTCGTTGTTCACATAAGAGGCAAGACCTAGGGAGAGCTGAGATCTAGCCAGGAAGAAAAGTCTGTTCATGAAAGAAGAGTTATGACAATGACAGCCCTTCCTAGAGCCTTCTGTCCAGCTGCTTCTAGAAGCCTGTGGCTCTCTCAGTCACTCCCAGGAATGAGGGAGGGAAGCTCACAAAAAATGGAGCACTGGTTGGCTTCTGAAGATCAGATGGGCACTGTGATGGGTTGCATCGTGTCCCCCTGAAAGGTATGTTGAAATCTGAATCAGTGGTTCCTGTGAATATGACCTGATTTAGACATGGAATCTTTGTAGATGTAATCAAGTTAAGATGAGGTCATTTGGGTGGGCCCTAAGGCAACAACACGGTGCCCTTATGAGAAGAGGAAACAGAGACACAGGCACAGGGAGAAAACCATATGGAGACAGAGGCACAGACTGGAGTCATGTGGCTATGAGCCAAGGAATGCCTGGGGCCACCAGAAACTGGAAGGGGCAGAAAGGACCCTTCCCTAGAGCCTCCTGAAGGAGTGGCCCTGCTGACACCTTGATTTCACACGGCTGGCCTCCAGCACTGGGAGAGGATAAATGTCTATTGTTCTAAGCCCCTCAGTCTGTGGCACTTTATTGTGGCAGCCCCAGGACACTCCTATAGACACTCTTACCAGTGTCTCCTAGTAGGCTCACATTTTCACCCAGTTGTGAATAAACAGCGGCTCCTCAGCTTCAAAGCACTTTAGACGTACTAATTATCTGTCGGTTAATTGGATGAAATAACGTGAAGCTCTAGTGACATCATCTCCATTATGTGCCCAGATCTAGCCACAAGCGAAGTCTGGTGACTGCTGGGCTATGAGCCCGCCTTGTGCTGGCATGTTGGGCCTTTACCAAACGTCCCATGGAACATAAGCCTGGGAGGTCCTCTTCCTGCCTCGGCTCCACAGGCTTCAGAATGGTCAGCTGTGGGCACTCTTGCCCAATCAAGTCCACATGACCCAAATGTTGTTTGTGATTATGCGTGCCGTGTGTGTGTGTGTGTGTGTGTGTGTGTGTGTGTGTGTGTGTACCACTCACCTCTCTGCTGTCCCATATCTCTGAAATGGTCTTATTGGCAGCTCTAAACAAAAGCCTACAAAAACTGAGATGTACCTTTAAATATTCCACAGAATGACCCTCTGGGACTCTGGGACCCTCAGGGCCTGTGCACCCCCTGACTTGTAGAACCCAGAAGAAGAATCCCTCTATCCTTTATGGTCAGGACCCCAGCAGGCAAGCAGGATTTGAACTGGGCAAGTAGCTGCTCACCAGGCCTGGAAGCAGGAGCCTGCCCCAGGTGAGTGGGGAGACATTCAGACTAAGGCCTGCAGGTCATGGCAGAGAGGGCCAGGGCTGGGGCCGTGCCAACTGCACCAGGGTCCCCAGCGGATACACAGTGCGTGTGCTGCAGTGCACAGTGTTAGGGGACCAGAATTGTAGCTCTGCCTTTGCCTCTGCCACAGATGACCCAGGATGACAGCAATAGCCCTGTCCCAGGTCTCCCTAACTCCATTCTGGGAGTCAACAGATAGGAGCTCTGCACACCGGGCGGGTCCGCTCTTGCCCTCACCTGTTTGTCCCAACAGATGGGCTGAAACACCATCGATGGCACAGAGGCCA
Organism: Aselliscus stoliczkanus; assembly: GCA_033961575.1. NCBI lineage: Eukaryota > Metazoa > Chordata > Mammalia > Chiroptera > Hipposideridae > Aselliscus > Aselliscus stoliczkanus. The sequence continues at coordinate 7,694,191 of CM066737.1, read as the reverse complement.
TCGTTAGCCAATAACAAAGAAAGGAAGGCCATCCCTGCTTCATTCTCTTCCAGCCTTTCAGATTATGAGAAACATAACTCTGAGTTTGGTGCTCTTGTGTTTTCTTAACTGTGTATTGAAACAAAATAGACACTAAAAAGAATGTGCACAGCATACAAAAGTGTGCAGCTTGAGGATGGCTCACAAAGAGAACATATCTGTGTAAGAGCACCCCAGAAGACCCCTGGCCAGGTCCTCTCTCAGTCACTACATCCCCAAGAATAACCACTAGCCTGACATCTAGCAGCAGAGATTAAGTTTGCCCGTTTTTATATTTTACATAAACAGAACCACAGTGTGTGCTCTTAAATGTCTGGCTTCTCTCTGTCAACATTAGAGTTCAGACCTCATCCATATGTTTGTCATTGTAGTTTCATTCTCCATGCTGTACAGTAGTACACTACGTGGAGTCACCACCATTTACATGTTCTTTCTACTCTGATAGGCATGGGGCTATGTTAGGCTATTGTAAACAGCGCTGCTATGGCTATTCCTGTATATGCCTTTGTTGAACATATAAATGTAATTGTGTTCAGTATATACCTCTATGAGTTCCCTGGGGCTGCCATAACAAACTACTGCAGTTTGGGGGGCTTAAACAATAGGCATGTACTGTATCAGTTTTGAAGGCTGGAAGTCCAAAATCAAGGTGTTGGCAGGTTCAATTCCTTCTGAGGCCTCTGTCCTTGGCTTGTAGATGGCCATCTTCTCCCTGTGTCATCGCACGGTCTTCCCTCTGTGCATGACCGTGTCCTCATCTGCTCTTCTTTTAAGGACATCAGTCCTATTGGATTAGAGCTCACCCTACTGACCTCATTTTAACTTAATCACCTCTTTAAAGACCTATCTCCAAATATAGTCACATTCTGAGGTATTGGTGGGTAAAGACTTCAATATATGAATTTTGGAGGGGACACAATGTAACTCATGACAATACTTAAAAGTGGGATTCCTGGATGACAGAACATGCATATTCCACTTTAATAGAGAACCGACAGGGCCAGCCAAGTGGCGCGGTGGTTAAGCGCTGGCTTGGGAAGCCAGAGGCCCTGGTTTGGTCCCACATCTAAGGGCCAGTGACACTGCCCTCAAACAAAAAATAGAGAACCGACAGTTTTCCAAAGTGATTGTACCAATTTACTCTCCCTCCAACAATATATGACAGTTCTAGTTGCCCCCACATCCTTGCCAACGGTTAGTATTCCCTGTCCTTTTAATTTTAGGTTTCATGGTTTTCATTTGCATTTTCCTGAGAAGTAATGACACTGAGCACCTTTTCATATGTTGAACCACTTGGCTATGCTCTTTGTGAAGTACCTGTTCAGATCTTTTACCTGCTTTCCTATTGGGTTGTCTTTCTTTCTTGTTGACTTATAGTAATAGTAGCTGTTTATTTCTTTCTTTGCTTGCTTAACATATTCTGGATGAGTGTTTTGTTGGAAGTCTGTACTGTGAAGATTTCCCCCCACATTTGAGGAAACACTTTCTTAACATTCTCTTTTGATGAACACAAGTTCATTTTCATGTAGTTCAATTTATCAAAGTGTTATTTTATACTTATCACTTTTTATGTCATGTTTCAGAACTCTTTGATTCCTCAAAGTTGACAAAGATATTCGCCTATGTTTTTCTTTAAAAAGCTTTGTTGTTTTACCTTTCATATTTAGATCTATAGGTCAGTCTGGAATTAATTTTGTTATATGATGTGATATGTGGTAGGAATCCATAAACATTATTTTTCACATGGATACCCAATTAAGTGATGTTGTGTTCTTGTAAGGTGTCATCTAGATGATTCTAATTTTGATCACCCAAAGTGAGAGCCAATTTCTTCCCTGTATTGTTACATTTTTCTCCCTTACAACTAATAAGCAACCTGCAGGAGATACTTCAAAACCAAGCAAATATTTGCATAAAACTTGCCCCCTCCCCTAGATTTATCATCCATTGATGGTTTTTGCAATAGTAATTGCAAAATGATAAGAAAAGTGTTTTAAATGTCACGTTACATATAGTATTTATTGGAAAGTCCATCTTTTTCCTACTGCCCTTCACTGTGGTGCTAGCATATCATTAGATCCTCAAATACTTGCATGTAAAATCTTCTATTTTAACAATAAGAAAGCAGGCCCCAGGCCCAGCAGAGTGGCGCAGTGGTTAAGCGCTGGCTTGGGAAGCCAGTGGCCCCGGTTCAGGTCCCACATATGAGGGACAGTGACACTGCCCTCAAACAAACAAACAAACAAACAAAAAGCAAAAAAGAAAGCAGGCCTCAGCCTTAAAGCATTCATTCATCAGGCAGCAATCTTTTAGGTAATATGTCATATTATTCCCTTTTTATTGTAATGTTTCTTTTTATGGCTACCTTTTATTTACGACAAATGATACTAGTTTTCCACTTATAATAGTAATATAAAGTCCACCTTTTATGTAAATATATGTGAGTTTTAAAGAGTGAATGAATTCAAATAACACATTTTATTTTATTTTATTTTATTTTTTTAAAGATTTTATTGAGGAATTGGGGGAGGGGAGCAGCGTTGGGGAACCGGGGAAGGGGAACAGACAAGTTGCCGTCCTTTTGTGCTTCAGTCTAGTTGTGGAGGATGTTGCTTCACTGGCCCATGTTGGTATCATCATTGTGCTCTTCCCGGATGAGGCAGATCGGTCGCCGGCCACTAGACAGCCACTCACGGTGGCTCTTGGCAGCTCACGCAGGCTGCTGGCCACTCACAACGGCTGCCAGCCACTCACGGTAGCTAATGGGACCCCACTGCAGCAGGGGCTACAGCCTACACAGTCACCTGCGACTCATTGCAATCCAGCTCCAGGTCAAGCTGTTGTTCACCATCTTAGCTGTAGAGGGCAGTGTCACTGACCCTCATATGGGATCCGAACTGGGGCCCCGCTGCTTAGAGCTAGTGTCCCAAGCCAGCTCCTAACTAATGCACCACCTGGCTGGCCTCAAATAACACATTTTCAGTAAACAATTGTACACATGGTATTTGGACATGGTAATAAAATGGTGAGGATAGCATGCAAGTTACTAAAGGGCAGGTGATATTGGCCTTCAATAACATGTCCTAGCTCTGTAGTAGGACATTCAACATCCTCCGCAGTTTAGCTCTCACCCACCTTCCTAGGCTTGCCTGTGACGGGTGCCTCCCAAACACCATTCCTTATCAGGCACATACTATACAAGAGCTACATTTATTATGTTTAAGGAAATGAATGAAAAACTCAGAAAATATTTACAGGGAACAGGACTGAAATCATATACAGTATACCCTCTGACAGCAATGAAACTAAGCTACAAATTGATAACAAAAGGATAGCTGGAAAATCTTGGCATGTTTGGAAATTAAGCAACATGGTTCTAAATAATTATAGGTCAAAAATCATAATGCAAAGTTGAAATATTTTGAGTATTTTAATAAGGAAAACACTATATATCAAAATTTGTGGCATATGGTCAAGGTCATGCTTAGATGGAAATTTTTAGCCACAAATGTGAGTGGTTCAAAAAGGGAAAAGGCTGGGCTGGCCGAGTGGCGCATTGGTTAAGAGCTGGCTTCGGACGCCAGTGGCCCTGGTTCGGTCCCACATATGAGGGCCAGTGACACTGCCCTCAAAAAAAAAAAAAAAAGAACAAAAAGAGAAAAGGCTAAAATTAATGAGCTAAGCAGCCCTCTCAAGAAATCAGAAAAAGAGGAGCAATAAACACAAAAAAAGAATGAATTGATGAAGGTAAGGACAGAAATTAATGAAAAAGAAAAAATACAATAGGGAGAGTTGACAAAACCAAAATTTATTCTTTGAAAAGAACCCTTTAAAAATTGAATCAGCAATTAAAAGCCCCTCCTGCCCCCCACCTCATGATGGTCAATTTTATGTGCCAAGTTGACTAGGCGACAGTCCCCAATTACTCAATCAAACACTCATCTAGGTGTGGCTGTGGAGGTATTTTATAGATGTGATTAAAGCCCACAGTCAATTGACTTTAAGGGAGATTACCCTGGATAATCTGGGTAGGCCTGATCCAAGCCATTGAAGGGCCTTAAGAGCAGAGCCGAGACTCTTTTGATGAAGAAACCCCTCCTGTGGAAGGCAGCTTCAGCCCTTGCCACAGAGTTCCCATCTGCCCTTCCTCATGTCCTGTGCTACAGATTTCGGGCCATCGGGCTTCCTAGCCAGCCGCCACCATCACGTAAACCAATTCCTGGCAATAAATCTTTGTATATATTTCTTACTGATTCTGTGTCTCTGGTTGAACCCTGACTGATACACCTCCCCCCAAACAAAACTTCCAGGCCCAGATGGTTTCAGTAGTGAATCCCACCAACCACTCAAGGAAAAGTTTCCAGTCTTACACAAACAATACGCTATAGAGACTAAAAGAAGAAGAAAGGCTCTCTAATAGGAACAGAATGAAAAAGGAAAATGACAGACCAATCCCACTCATGAGCATAAATGCAAAAAGAAACAAAACAAAAAACAACAAAATATTAAGCAAATGGCCATAAGCCAAGGATCTTATATCATAACCGCGGATGTTGGTACAGGGGTGCAAGTGCAAGCCAAGTCTTGCAGGGCCAACTGGTATTCATGTAAATGATGAAATTCAATGTGAAAACAGCAGCCTAGTCAAACTTTCTAATGAAATGCATTAAATCAATGTGCACATCCTTCAATTACCTTGCCACCCTTGGTATCTTTGACACCTTCATGTCACAGGACCCAAGGCTGAGAAACTCAGTCAAGGAAGGTTCTTGGCCTCACAACTGCTTTGGCTCCACCCCTGCATTACTTCCCTGAACTCCCCACCGCTCTCAGGAGCCACAGTCCTCAATCTTTGTTGCATACCTGGGTGTCCAGAGAAATTTGTTAAAGATATGAATTGTCAGATTTCATTTCTAAGCTGAATTAGGACCTCTGTGGGTGGAGTTTGGGCAAGTGCAACTCTCAAAGCTTATCCCAGCTTTTCATGCCTTCTAGGCCTTTCAGAGCCAGGCGGCTGTGTCTCCTGGGGCAAGTTAGTTACTTTCCTCAAAGGCTCTGGCTGCCTTGGACCACTGTCTCAGCTCAGCCACTCCTCAGCCACGTGGCCTTGGGAAAATGAGCTCATGGCTCTGAGCTTCAGTCCTCACCTTGACCACATAACACTCTAGTCTATAGGGGAGGAAAGGGTCTCTGCTTCTCTGCCTTCCAGGCAGAGCTCCAAATGTGCTGATGGCCTGTGGGGAACGAGGGTGGATTTCCTAGGGCAGTCTGGGGCTCCAGGGGACCTGCTGTACCTTGCTCAGTCCCTGGAGGAACAACACTTCTGCCAGGGGCCTCAGTGGAGCCTGAGCCACCATCTTCCCCCACCCCCCACACACCAAAGAAAGACAGCGCTCAGGCATTTCCCGGAGGGGCTGGTGAAGTGTAGCAGTCCTCACTCTCCTTGTAAGCAGCCAGATATTCAGGGCTGGGCTGCCCAAATGTAATTCATCCCCTGATCTTTCTAGAAATATCCTGATAAAAGCCAATCACATACTTTTATTCAAATGTGGCATTTTGCACAGATGTTTTTTTGTTTTTTTGGTGTTTTTTTTGAGGGCAGTGTCACTGGCCCTCATATGTGGGACCCGAACCGGGGCCGCTGGCTTCCCAAGCCAGCGCTTAACCACCGCACCACTCAACCGGCCCTTGCACAGATGTTTAAACTCTGGCATAAACAAGTTGCATCAGCCTCTCTTATATTTAAGCCTTCAGGATTTCAGTAATTCCATTGTGACAAAAGGAGGAAAGCCACCTTACAAAGTGACAGAAAAAAGGGGTCCAAAGCCCCCAAGAGGATTTTCCCAAGACCACCACTAATAGAAGCACTTAGTATTGTGCTTGGCACATAGTAACCCTTCAATAAATATTAGCCTCAGTATTGATATGACTAGGGCAGCCCCACAAACTCCCCCTGGTTCCTGATTCTTCATTGAACTGGTTAACGGAGCCGTCTGAACCCAGTGGGGTAATACACATGGACATTAGGAGTCCAGGCTCTGGAGCGAGACAACCAGGCTCAAATCCCAGCTCTACCACGGCTAGCTGTGTGACTGTGGGCCTCTGTAAAAATGGGAATAATCATAGTATTTACTTCACAGAGCTTTCATGAGACCAGTATTGTCACCTTTTGCATACCCTCGTAGAAGGTATCTGGCCACAACTGTTGCTGGCTAGCTTTAGACTGTAAGAGCATTCAATGCCTCAACTTTACAGCCAGGGGATAGAAAAGTACCTGGCTCTTAGTGGAAATAAATTGTTTGAAAATGGCTCCTGGTGCCATTTTGGAAGCCAGCAGGTCATCCCAGTGGGCGTCCCATTCTTTTTCTACCATGCCCACTCCCTCCCTGCTCAGGCTGGCTTGAGCAGTTTTCTGCTCTTTGAGACCAGATGAGTCTTGACAAATGTGACTGCACACACCTGATCCCTGACCCTTTCTTCGCAGGTTCCCTCCTCATGGAGCTGGGCAAAGCCCCTCCCTGACGTTCCTTATCATTCTCCACACAACTTTTCCCAGAAGGCCTAGGTGAGGCCGTGCCCTCTGTGGCTTCCAGAGGCCATTGCAATCTGCTTCTGCCCTGACACTCTTGACCGCCACCCTAAACAGTCTCTCTGAGGCCCAGCTCCCTAATATCCTGGTACCAGCTCATCCTCTCCATTTGGTTGTCACACAGGCATCTCAGCCTATCTCCCAAACCAATTTCATTACCTGCCCTTCAGACTAGATTTCTACCTCATTGCCTTCCTCAGTTATTTCCCATGGCTTCTCTAACTCCTGAATAAAAGACTTGTGCAAGTAAGTGAAGCAAGCAGGCGTGCCCCCTCCCTCTCATTCCCATTTCTTGTTCTAATGCACACCTGTTCTTCTCTCTGTGGATGGGTCAAACAGTTTGACCCCTCCAAAAAGAGGGAAGAGAAGCCTGGTGGGGGCCTCCCTTGTCGAAGCTGGGAGTGGGGACCAGGGAAAAGGAGATGAAAGGATATTCCAGCCACATAGGAACATTTCTGCTGGTGCAAGAAACCTACATCAAAGTAGCCACAAGATGAGCTAATAGAAGACGAATGAATGTGACTCCACATTTACTTAGCTTGATGTGGAGTCTTGACTTCATAGGGAGGGGCCCTGCCCATGCCATTTTCCTGACCCCTTCCCCTCCTTTCCAAGATCATGGAGCAGAAGCCCCCCCCACCCCATTAAGGATTGGTTTATGGCATTTGAGATTCTTATCTCTTCCTTCTATTATTTTAAAACACATGATGACCCTCCCTCCCTCCCATGCATTTCTCCTGGGGAAATATAATAAAGGAACAAAGACTTATTCATATCTTGAAAAAACTGCTGTGAGTCCAACTTTTACATGTAGGAATAAACTACAAAGAGCCCTGATCTGATGATGGTGGGTCACTGACAGCAAACTTCCTCCTTCCTTTCCTCTTTCTTTCTCTCCTTCCTTTCTGCAATCACTGACAGAGGAGCCCATGTACTCTGTGGCCAGAAGGAGCTCTCAGCTACCCCAGGACAGTGTGAGTTCACCTTCCACCTCTGTCTCTTCCTTCCTTGTGACCTGAGGTTCAAGAGAGCATGGAAAGCCTCTTTCAATTTCCCCCCAACGTCCCTCTGCCCTCTGCCCTCTCCCCACGGGCTCCCACTCCATCCCAGTGGCTCCTCCTCCCTCTGACACTAGTTCTTGCTTCAGGGTTCAGTGACTTGTTCAGTCTCTTGGGCATTTTTGTCTCCCCTACAAGACAGAGCCACCTGGGACCTGGGCCATGTGTTACATGGGCCACCTGACTCCAGGTGCAATTTTTCTCAGTCCTGTATCACAGAGAGGAGCAGGGGCTGGGGCTCAGACAATCACTTCCGAGGTGACTTCATACAATCTTACACACTTTTCAGTCTTTTAGAACACGTATGTAGGGCTTCTAAAATGGAACATAAGCAAGCACAGTGTAACCTGTGTTTAAAACACACTTAAGTATTTCCCAGGTTCCTACTTGTGAGCAAATATTATTTGCATACAAACATGAAGAGTGGGCAAATGTAGTAATCATGCAACAACAGCTACAGGATGGCTCCCCTGCTATCCACAGTGGGATGGGGGGTGGGGCACTGGGTTTCAGTTTTTGTTTTGTGTGGCTGTTTTGTGAAACAGAAAGTATATATTCCAGAGATTGTCCTCTCTGCCAAGCCATTCTTTGGGGAGGAGCCCACTTTTCCAAGAAGGCTGCCTTGGCCTAGAACCCAGTCATGTGGGTGCAGCCCTGTGTGCCACCAGCCTGACAGGCATGCTGGGTCACTGCAGATTGGACAGTGATGAAGGGGACATCCAGCTGTCACCCTCTACCTTGAGTTTTGAACCCTGGGCATTTGCAAGATGTAGTCTCCCTTTTCTTTCTACCCTGGAGACGATCCCATTGCATTGCCCCAGTCTTTACTGAGCACTCAGTGTGTGCCAGGCCCCGTGCTAGTCACAAAGAGGAATAGGGGCCAGTGTCTGCCTTCTAGAGCTCATGGGCTGTGGGATAGACAGAGGGAAACCACAGGACGTGCTGCCTGAAGGGAGCACGTGTGTTGAGGTGGCCATCGCTAATAGCGCTGAGGGCCTACGGTAAGGAGAAAGCTCACCTTCGAGAAGGTGGCCCTCGAGAAAAATACAACCGTGGACAGTCCTAATGTGCATCCTGTTCCTGTTGTGTGAAGTCTTTGTTTGTTTTATTATTATTATTATTTTTTATTTTTTTTTTGAGGCCAGTGTCACTGGCCCTCACATGTGGGACCAAACCGGGGCCGCTGGCTTCCCAAGCCAGCGCTTTAACCACCGCGCCACTCGGCCGGCCCTTATTTTTTATTTTTATCAGTTTCAGGAGTACAAAGCAACGTAATAGTTAGAAATTTACATCCCCCACAAAGTGATAACCCGCCTCCTCCAATCTACTACCCCTCTGACATTGTATATAGCTCTGACAATTCTTTGTTTGTTTTAGATCGAATTAATTCTTGGTCAGTTCAGGGCAACCCCTGATTCTGCCATATGAGTGTTTTGTAGATGAATGCACGTTCACTATTTCTACACTTTCTGATTTTGCAGGCTTATTTCTTCATAGCTCTGACCTTTACAGATTTAAAAGTGCTTTGTGAGAGAAACAGGTTCATCAGTGGAGCTTGCCTGCCTCTGACAGTCAGTCAGCAACTTGGTTGTGTTAATGGTTTCTCTCTGGGTCTTCTGGGGGGCTGGCCTCTCCTTCCAGCACAGAGGGTGGGGGAACCCGCAACCACAAGCTTTATGGGGGTGACACATTGCTCTTGGCTCAAGGCAGCACCCAGCAGCAGGAGGAGCTCTCTGCTGGGCAGCCCAACGACTGGCTGTGGCTCCACATCTCCAAAGCTCCCTGGCCAGAGGAGGTCTGGCACAATTTGAGTGGGCTCCTTGTGAAGTCAGCAGGGGCCTCAGCCTGGCTTGGTGGGCTGGGCTGGGCCACCAGTGGCAGGGACTGGCAGGGGCTGACAGGGCTGGCTTGGGTGGTAAGAATAGGTCTCTCTTTTCTTTTTTGTTTTCATTAGTGTGTGTTTTTTTTTTATTACGAAAGTAATACTGTCATAAAAATTCAAAGAGTGCAAAACAGAATAAAGAGAAAACTCAAAGTACCTTCCCACTCGGCCCACACAAACCCACTGACTAAAGGCAGCTGCTCAGATCAGTGTCATGTGAAACTTTCCAGATACTTTCTCTAGCATATACAAACAGAAATAGAAAGAAGTATTTTTTTGAAAACCACTTTTTTAATAAAAGAGATATACATATTAAAAAATGAAACATTATAGAAAATATATAAAAAGAAAATAAAGGTAACTCAAGTTCCATCTCCTAGAGATAACAAGTGTTAATATTCTCGGAGGTGTTTTTCAATGCCTTCGGACAATTTTACAGAAATGAAATCACGCTATCCATGCTGTCATGTATCTTGTGTAAACTGCTTTCCCCCCTCTTACTCAACAATATATTATAGATATTTTCTATGTCCATAACTAGAGGCCTATAATCATCATCTTGATCAGCTGCATATTATCCTGTTGTAAATTTTGAAAGTACCTATTGATGAAAACCTAGACTTCTTTGAAAATCGTAAACCATGTTGCAATGAGCATGCTAGTACTTATGTTTCTCACCCACCCCATGCAGTTGCCAACTGAGTATAAATGCCAGTAATACAACTCAAAATCGCAATGAGCTACCATTTTATACCCAATACATTGGCAACAGTAGCACGTCTGACAACATCAAGTGTTGGCAAGGATGTGGAGCTCTGGGCATTTTCACACACTGCTGATAGGAAGGGAAATCAACATTCTGTGATCAGGTTGAACATGTGTGTATCCTATGATCCCACCTCTCCCCTCCTGGATATAATATACCCCAGCACTATGGATCTCCAAGTGTGATTTCTCCAACAGTAGCATCAGCATCAGCTGGGATCTTGTTAAAAATGCAAATGAATTCCTAACCAAATCAGAAACTCTGGGGCTGAGGTTCAGCACTCAGAGTTTCAACAGGCCCTCCAGGGGATTCTGATGTCCACCAAAGTTTGAGAACCATTCGTCTAGAGAATTTCTTGCCTTCGTGGTCAGGAGATGTGTACAAGAATGCTCAGAGCAGTGTTGTTAACAGAAAAACAACTAGAAATTCACCAAATAGTGGAGTTGGAGAGAAGAGGGGAGATTTCTGGATCTATTAGAAACGTGGAGCTGAAGGACTTCCTGATAGACTGGATGTGAGGAGTGAGAGAAAGTGAAGAGTCAAGGATCAATCACACCAAGGTTTTTTGGCCCCAGCCACTTAGAAGGATATATGGCCATCAACTTTGGTGAGGATAGCTACAGATGGAATGACTTTGGAAAAGCTGATAAGGAATTTGGATTGGGACACCAAGTACAAAGCCTACTAGGTATGCAAGTGGAGATATTGAATAGGCCTTGGGATATAAGAATCTGGAATTCAGGGGAAAGGCCTGAGTTGGAGACCTAAGTTTGGAAGTCACCGGCCTTCACATGGTATTTAAAGACAGCAAGTAGATAGAAATTGCCATGGAAATGAGTACCATACAGAAGAATTCCAAAGACTGAGTCCTGGGTCCCTCCAAAGTTAAGAGGTTGCACAAGGTGGGGACCATGAGAAGGGGCCACAGGAGACTTAAAAGGAGCCAGTGAGGTAGGAGGGAAAGCAAAAGAGTGAGGTGTCCTGGAACCCAAGGGAAAAGTGTTTCCAGAAGGACTATTTCTAGTGCCCACGAAAATGAGAACTGAGAAGTAACCATCAGTTAACAACATGGAGATTACCAGTGGTCTTCACAAGAGCCATTTCTGTGGCATGCTGGCAAAGATAGAAAGAAAGAAACAGGAATCAGAGACAGGGAGTGTAGATAATTCTCTCCAGGATTGTTACTGAGAAGGGGAAAAGGGAATAAATGCAAGGGAGGATGGGATCAAGAAAAAGTTTTGTTTTATTTTATTTTTTAGTCAGATTTTTTTTTAAAATTCTTGGGGAACAGTGTGTTTTTCCAGGACCCATCAGCTCCCCGTCAAGTCGTTGTCCTTCAATCTAGTTGTGGAGGGCGCAGCTCACTGGTCCATGTGGGAATCGAACCGGCAACCTTGGTGTTATGAGCACTGTGTTCTTAACCAACTGAGTTAACCGGCCACCCCAAGAAAAAGGTTTTTTATGGTTGTAGGACTTACAACACGTTTGCATGCTAATCAGAATGATCCAGCCAAAAGGAAATAATTGATAATCCTGGAGAAAGGGAGATTAAGGGCACAAGCACAGAAGTTGTCCTTTCATCCCAAGTCAGGACAGGCCATCCCAAGAACCAGGACTAAGGGTGGAAGGTATAGACTGATGCTGACTGGTGGGTAGATGTTTATACGCATCGCATTTTATATACTATACACACACACCATTTATCTATCAGATAATAAAATACCAGACAATACAGATATTTTTAAATGTCAGTATTGCTGGTTCAAAGGGAGTCCTCATTATTAGTTTTGTTACGTATTTCTAGGTCACTATCCCAGAAATGTCACAGCAATTAATACTTCCACCCCTAGGGCCCCTGGAGCATGAGAGTGACCGCTTTCCCACACCTCAGGCAACCCAGGTTTTGCAGATCCATTTTACCTTTTGCATGTCTAATGGAGGGGTGGGAATAGTTGCATTTCCTTCATGTCTTAATGGACTCTGGTGAGTCTTCTTTTGTGAATTGTCTGTTCCCTTCTTTGCTGGCTCATTTTCCTATTGCTTGCCTTGAAAGGAGCCTTTTTTTATTTTAGGAAGATTAAGCCTTTCGCTGTCATACTGTCATATGTGGTCCAAATAAGTCTTCCTCATTTGTCATTTGTCTAATGACAGTTATGGTGGGTTTTGCCATACAGAAGTTTTTAATTTCTCTGTCTTTTCTTTTCTGGTTTTCATGACATACTTAGAAAGACTGTCCCCACCCCAGGATTCCTTCTAGTACTTTTATGGTTTTCTTTTTTTTTTTACATTAAATTTCTGAGCCATCTGGAGTTTATTTCTGTGTGGAGTGTGAGGTAGGAAATCTAGCTTTTTTTTTCCACATGGCCAGTCATTCCAACATCATCTATTGAATGACACACTTTTAATCCACTGATTTAAAACACTACCTTGATCATACGCTGCATTTGAAATTCACTTTTATTCCTACTTTCATTAATTTGGCCAATAGTCCTTGTGTGTCCTCTCAGACATCATACCAGGTACTTGGGTGGGTGGGTGAGCTTGAGATGTTTTTCTCACATGTGGGAGGCAGGGAGGGGAGACAGGAGACAGTGACTCTACAGGGTAATGAGAGCTGGGGCAGAAGTGCAGCCCAGGAAGAGACACTTACCTGAGCCTTGCTGGTTAAGGATGACTTCCTGCTAGAAGCGTGAGCATAGTAAGAGTTAGGGCAGGGAGACCTCCATGAACAGTAAGGTTTGGAGACAGACAGCAAGGCTGCTGAGTATGTGGGGATCATCAAGAAGCCAGAAGCCCAGTATGGCTTCAGTGTGCTGAGAGCTTGGAGCCTGAGAATTGGGACCTCAGTTTCCAGCTTGGACAACTGGGTGAATGGAGTCACCTTATCACTCAGACTGAGAACCCAGGGGGAGATCACTCTGGCTGATTCGTGGAGAGCAGATACAGCGGAGCAGGAATGGAGGCCAGGAGATGAGGGTGGAGGTGAGCAAGGCTTGGATTAGGATGGTGGTGGCAGTGGAAGTGGTCAGGCTCCGGGTATATTTTGCAGGTAAAGCTGTAAGCAAGACTTGCTGATTGATTGGATGTGAGAGATGAGGGAAGAAAAGAAAATGCAGTTAGCCACCTAGGCCTTTGGCCTCCACACCCAGGAGATGACACTGATAAAAATGAGGAAGACTTAGAGAAGAGAGGTTTGGGGGCTGTGGGGGAGGAACCAAGAAAGAGCTTTGTTTGAACACGTCCAGTTTGTGTTCACCCTTAGACACTGTAGGGGGAGGAAAAAGATTTCTTCGACCCTCTTAGGGTCCCTGGCTGGGTCTGAAAATTGACTGACAAAGACAGATTAGCAAGAGAGAAGCATACAAATTTAATATAAGTTTTATGTAACATGGGAGCCTTCAAAAGCAAATGACAATCCTCCCCCGCAAAAAAAAAAGGTGAAACCTGAGTGTTTCTATACTAGGTTTGATGAAGACTGGAAAGTCATGGTAGGACAAAGAGTTTGAGGTAAGTGTAGGAATCTGGGGGAAACTTAGCAAGGCCTGTTTGTTCAGATTCTTCTTAGCGTCCCCCACCCCCTTGGAAATGAAGATATTCCTGTCCTCCAGGTATGGGGACACGTCTCACATGAGGATCTGTGCCCTGCTTCAGGGGAGAAGGAGAGGGTTGGGCGGAGGTCAGAGAGACCTTCCTGCTTCTGCCATTTCCTCAAACTCCTTCATCTTCAAATATTTAAAGTGCCAAGGTGCCATGTTTTGGGGTAACGTATGCTGAACCCCATCAACATCCATGTGGCAATTTCATCAAGCACCTCTCCATGTAACAGGCTCTATTCTAAGTACTTTCTCTGTGCTATCCTATGTAACCTTGATAACAATCCCAGGAAGTAGATGCCAGCAGTCTCACCTCTACTGTACAGATGAGAATTTGAAACCCAGAGAGGGCAAGTAACTTTCCCTTAGTCACACAGCTATTAATTGGCACAGCCAGGATTTGCACCCAAATAATCTGGTTCTGGAATCTGTGCTCCTCATCTTCAATATGTCCAGATAAGTGGAGTGTCAGGGAAGCCAAGAGAAGCATGTTTTTCCAGAATGAAGGAGTGATCTACTGTGGTTAAGAGGGCAGAGATGTGAGCACTCACTGGGTGTGGCAACATGGAGATTGTTAGTAACCTTGACAAGAGCAATTTTAAGGGAGGGTTAGGGTTGAAATCCTTGTGGGAATGGGTTTATGAGAGAATGGGAGGGGAATTAGAGACAGTGAATCTAGACAACTCTTTCATAGAGATTTTCTCAGTAGAGGAACAGAGCAATGGGAAACTAACTGGAGGTGGGAATGGGGTCAAGAGAGATTCTTGTTTTTTCAATGTTTATGGGAATGTTCCAAGTGAAGTGGACAGTCTTATAAAGCAGAAGAGAAAGGAATAACTACAAAGAGGGAAATCCTTGTAACGGTAAGAAGGGGTGAAACCCAGGAATTTGTATTGGCACCATTCTGTCCTGTGTAACCTTTGCCAGCACCATCATCACTTTGGGGCCGGTATGAAGAAAGCAGATGTTTAGATTTGTCCAGATTTGATGCTGTGTCATGTGGAGGTGACAGAGGGACCTGGGAGCAAGGGAGATTAGGAGGTTGACAAGAGAGCTGTTAAAGTGATGGGCCATTGGTTCTTAGCTGGATAGGGAGGGAAGTGAAGGGAGGAAAGGGTTAATGGATGGGAAGAAAGTAGAGGAGAGAGCGATGGGACATCTCCATGAGTTGGAAGGATAGTTATCTGACCTTTCATTGGGTAGTAGTTGAACACAGCAACTAGAAAGAGAGGAGGTAGGGGTCAAAAAGTGGAAGGGATGCAATAGACATTCCAGAGGTGATGACGCGATGCAGGCTGCACCTGTGGGAAGAGGTGGCTCCAGCGGAAGACGGGGTCTTCAGAGATGTCAAGGACAGAGAACTGGGAGGGCTGAGGGTTGGGATGGATGGTCCATAGGCATGGATGCTGAAGTCACACACTCACTGCTCCACCTCATTGCTCTCCTGCCCCAACCTCTCAGTCACTTTCTCATGTCCAGTGAGGTATGGGTGGAGAGGAAGAATGAGCGAGGAGTGAAGATTTGCCTGAATGTTGCCAGTTGGCCTGAGTCTTGAAGGAGAGGTTTTCATCCAAGGGCAGACTAGTCTACCCGGAGAGGTAGGTGGGAAAAGGAAAAGCCTCCCCTGGGTAGGGTTGCAGGAGTCCTTGCCTAGTGGAAGGAGTCCAGCTTCAGTTAAGGAAGAAGTGGAGAGTTTCCCTCTAAGGAGAGTGCCTAGAGTGCCTCTATCCACCAGAACTTTCTGTGCCGATGTAAATATTCTCTATCTGTGCTGTGCCACACATGGGGCTATTGAGGACTTAAAATGTGGCTATTGTGACTGAGGCACTGAATTTTCAACTTTATTGAGTTGTCATTCATTTAAATGTAAATAGTCACATGTAGCCAGTAAAGCGCTAGAGACATATGCGGGTTAGGAAGCTGCAGTATTCAAGGGCACGACAGGGCAGATGAGGGAGGAAGTGGAGGGACAGAGGACACAATACTAGGGAGCCTAGAACGAGTTGGTGGATTTCATACAAGTACAGCTTACTGGGGCCAAGTGGAATAGACAGGGGCCAGGTGATGAGAGCCAGGCCTTCCCTCTATGCTGAGAAGATTTGAGTTTCTACCAAGGAGGGTCTTCGGCCAGCAGCGCCTAGGTCCTGCTCATATGGACAAGGAGGCAGCCTCTGAGCTGTTTTCCCCTCCAGTCTCTCAAAGGCTGCTCCCCTTGAGAAAATCAAGGCAGCTGAGCACCTACGGAGGGAGGTTTCCAGAAAAGACTAATAAAGGAGCAGACATCCTACAAGAGGTGAATCGCAGTAACCTGGCTCTCCTGTGTGAAGGAGTTTCAGGGATCCACTGTGTTTGCCCTTCCAAGGTGGGCATTTCCTAAGTTCAAGGACATTGCTTAATCATAAGGAACAAATCAGCATCTATTGGAGCTGGACAGCCCCTCAGGTTGCTGTGGGCTTGGCTCCCCCAGCCAGTGGTTTAGCCAGGCCAGGCTTAGCAGGGCCCCTGAGTGAGAGCTCCCTCCCTCACCGGACAGATCTAGCTGTTCAGAAGTCCATTTTCCTGTGCAGCCCACATCCCCCTGCCAGGTCTCCCAGCCCAGGGTCCCGCTCAGCTCTGGGGGCACCACACAGACCCCCAACACCAATTCTGGCTTCCTGTTTCTTCAGCAGGTGCTGGCTTCCACACCTTTCCTCTTCTGGGCCTGTGCTCACAATGCCCAGTGGGCATCAGTCCTACCAGGGGGTCCTGGAGCCCAGGCTGCTTTTGAGACAGCTGCGAGGCCTCTGGGAGGTGGGACTTGGGCCTGGCTCAGGGGCGTGGCTTCCAGCTGGGCCAGCCGGCCTCTGGATTCCCCAGGCTGCTGACAGGCTGGACCCTCAGCATGGCCCCTTGGCGGGAGTGGCTGAGCTCCAGGGATGAGGGGGCGCTGGGCAGGGAGCCCACTGTCTCCTCCTCATGACTTCCCTTCCTCCTCATCCCAGGAGCCTCCTTGCCGGCCAACTGTACTAAAACTCCGGAAAACCATGGCGGGGAGGTTTTCCAATTAGAACATTCTTTTTCCGATCTGTGGATGATTCTTAAAGCAGCAAAAAGCCATTCTTCAGGGCATGTGGGGATTATCTGCCAGCAGGGCCTTGGCTGGGCTAATGCACTCGTGCTCTGGAGGCCTGGCCCGGGGCTGCTTGAGAGCCAGAGACAAAAGGCAGTCTGCATTCTGGGGCATCAGGTCATACAGGCCAAGATTGATGGCAGACTGTTTCCTGGGCTTATTCAAAGTAGTAGATTCAAAAGACAGTGGGGAGTACAGGCTGCAGGGATGGGAAATGCCCTCGTGGCCAGGGATGCCTGCCTGTATGACCTCCCTTCTCCCAACAAAGTCACTGTCCACAGAACACGATTCCTCCCCTTGGAGCTAAACTGGTATGCCTTCCCCACCAGACTGGGAGCTGCTCCAAGCCAGGATTGGGGGTGGCAGTACAGCAGGGGACAGGAAGCCCAAAGGGGGCATTTGGTGACTGAGAGCATGCATGCCTGCCAGGGAGGGGGACCAGCCCAGCCCCTTAGCCCAAAGTGCAGGCTGAGGGCAGGGCAGGGGGGCTCTAAACGCAAGACTGGGCAGACAAGGTCTCACCCCATGTGCTGGCCCAGCAGGTTCGGGGCCCTTAAGGGGCCATTGTGGGTGCAGCCATTCCTGGGGACCCCTGTCCCCAGGGGACCCATCCTGCTCGGAGCCAGTGGAGTCACCCAGCAAGTGGAAACTGGTTGAAGAGCTTAAGAGTATGAGGCAGCAGGGCGGGCCCTGAAAGGAAGGGAAGGAGGGGATTAGGGTGCAGATAGGAACCCAGCCCTCCCCACTCATGAACCTGAGCACCCTGGCTGGGAGGGGGCTCCATTCAGAGCAATTGAAGCCCTGGTTTTAGTCCCAGCTGTACCTCAGACTGGCTGTGTGGCCCCAGCTTGGTGCCATCCCTCTCTGAGCCTGTTTCCCCATTTGCACAATGACAGTTCGGGTCAGTTGTTCGTTTCCAGTCCCTTCTGGTGGGGACACTCTGCTTGGGTTGGCTTTGGAGCCTGAGTTTTGTTCCCAGCCCTGGAGATCAGAATGGGACTCCCCTAGAGCTTGGGGGTACTGCTAACCAGTTTTTCCCAAACAGCCATCTGTCCCCCTACTCATCTGCTTGCTTCAACCTGTCTTTCCAGAGAATCTTTCTCCATGGCCTGCTCATGGGCTGTGGTCCGTCTCAGCATACAGGACCTCTTCACTCCTGCCTCTGCCTTCCAGGCCTCTTGCCTAGTCAGGCAGCCCAGCCTGGCCCCACCCTCAAGCCCACCCTCCTTAGAGGCAGCACCCATACCCTCAGAGCAGGGCCTCGCTGAGGGCCTGCTTGTCGAGGGGGAGACTGCCCGAGCTGGGAGAGGAGCGGCTTCAGGAGTACTCTGCCGCCAGGAGAGCTCTGGAGTTGGAGAGAGGGGCCAAAGCACAAGAGGAGTTGAGAGTAGAGGGATGGGGCCAGGCTCTCAGGCAAGGCCAGGGTAGAGCCCAGGCTAGGGGCAGCCAGCAGCCACCAGGGTCTTAGCCCTCAAGTTCTAGGCCATGGGGAAATTCGTGGAGGAGCCAATGTTGCAGCTGAGAGTGGGTGGGAGGTCACCACCAAGGAAACCTCTTGTGCAGGGGCTTGGTGGGATGAGAGCGGTTGGTGTGTCTCGGTCTAGGTGCCTGAGGGCAAGGAGTCAAAGAGGAGGCTGGCGACGTTGTCAGGACCCCTGAAGCTTGACTGAAGTGGCTGTGGTGGCTCTCGCAGGGAAGGGGGTTTCTGCCCGAGCAGTGAACAGGTGGGCAGGGCAGGGTAGGGCAGGGCAGTTACAGTTCGAGTCAAACCCGTTTGCAGGCGAGATCAGCTGCAGGGCCTGGCCGTCTGGCAGGGAGGGAGGAGTTGAGGAAAGGCTGGTCCCTTTGGCTGGCGTTGTCATGGCAGATCTGGCCTGCGCAGGGCTGAATCACCTGGGATAAGGGAAGAGCTCGAGGCCCTGGGGCAGCCTAGGTGATGGGCCCCCTCGCTCACTGACCATTGGTGGCTTTGGATAACATTCTTGCTTGTGCTCTCTAGCTGGCCCAGCCAGATTGAGGGCTCTAGAGTGAGCTTGCCCATTCCCAGGGGTGGCCTTCGGAGGGAAGGACTACCCTCTTCCTCACCCCTGCATCAAATTCATCACCGTGTCCTCTACATTCTCCCTCTTTAAGCTAGGAGCTTTTGACGGGGAAGGGGGCCCAGAGAGGGGAGGTGACACATCATAGGTCATCTAGTGAATATGTTTAGGAGCTAGGATGCTGAGCCAAATACATCCATGGTCACCAGCAGCCTAAGGTGGGGGTGGAAGAGGGGGAAGGCATTAGATGCTGGCCACCAGACTAGAAGCACAGAAACACTTGTTAGCAAGAGATAAAGATGAACTGAAGTGACTTTTTTATACAATCCCCCCACTCCCACCACTGTTAACCCTTATGCATATTCACAAAAAGGGTCACCTCCTTCCTACCTGTTAAAACCCAGAAAGAGAAGGATGAGGGCAACTTCAAGAATCTCAATCACCCCTCAGTCAGTCCTCTCTGTAAATCCCCTCCAACCCCCTGTGCTGGTCTCCATGCTCCAGTGATGACTCACACAGGGCACTGCCCCTCCCTGAGTTCACCATCTAGAACACTGCAGGGTGATGGCCAGCATGCTAGATCGATGTTGTCAGAGGGAGTACAGAAGGAAGTGATGAACTTGACTGGGTGGCCCGTGCAGTCAGGGAAGGATTTACAAACACTTGGGAGAAGTTTTGAAGAATGACTAAGAGTTCACTCATCAGACAAGAGGACAAAGGACATCCTAGGGAGTCTGAGTGCCAGGAGCAAATGCCCCAAGGAGACAGGACTTGTGATGTAGGCGTATTCCAAAGGTGGAAGGAGGCAAGCATGGCTAGAGGATAGGGTATCCAGGGGGCAAATGACTGGGCCTGCAGAAAGGTGGGCACAGCTGAATCCCTGTGTTGTCGGAGAGTGGGCCCTTTCTCGGCGCAGAGTCCAGGTCCTTGGCAACTCTTGCAAAGAATTGAACGAGATACCAGAGTAAAGCAGTAAAATAAGTAGTTTATTAGAAGAGATAGTAGAAGTAAAAGTAAGCCTGAGCAGTAGAGGATGGCTCAAGGGCCCATTACTAGAAGTTACATTCCAAAGAGTGTGGAGTGTGCCACGCGCAAAGGCGAAGCTCTAGAGCAAAAGGAGCAAGGCAGTAGTCAAAAAAGAAGAAAGAAGCAGCACGGACTTCCCAGGACTTGGGGTTTTTATCCCTTTTTCTCTAGAATGGGCTATTCCCCTGCGGGCATGGGACCACTTGATTGGCACCTGTGATTGACAAGAGGTACTGCGCAGGTGTGAGTGACTGGTCTGATCTAGTTGGATATTTTGTCCCATTTGTTTTCCCTCAGGGGTAGGTCATTACAATACAAAGGGGAGTTTTGGGTGGGGAGGGCAGGTGCCTCAGGCACTCTGTGGGACATGCAGGAGTGCAGAGACGCAATGCCTTCCTCTAACTGCCTGCCTAGTTTTCCTTGAGAGACGTGATCCCCATAAAATCTCTATGGGAAGCTGAGGGACAGGAGGTCTCTTCTTCTGTATCTGCTTTCTGCTGGGCAGGGGCGTAGAGCTGTCCCTGCCTATTGGGGTTCACGGAACTCTCACCCTAGCTGATCTCAGATGAGAGGAAGGGGTCTCAAGCTCCGCCTGGAAGACCGTGGTGGCTTCTTTGGTTGTGACTGGCAATCTTGCGAGGGTGTCCCCTGTATCCCCAAGGCTCCTGAATGAGGAAAAAATATATATTTTAATTAGTAAACCTGTTAGTTCTTATGAAACTTGTGGCCATTCAGTCCATTACTCAGGTGGCATCAGTTGTCTGGACCCATAATGGGTTTGGCATTTAGCTTTCTGGCCTGGGGGATATTAGGAAGTCACAGGCTTTCAACTAGTTATCTGAAGCAGGGGTAGGAGACTTCTCTTGTTTAGGATTCAGAAACATTTACAAAGCAATCAAGAAGCAGGGATCATTAGTCTAAGATTCACAAAATGGTTATCAAAGCCTAAGAGCTAAAAAACTAAAGAACCAGGGAGGAGACTTAACATCTTTATACTTAACATTTCTATAGGAAAGAAAACTTAAAAGTTTCTCAGTGGTGGGGGTTGGTGCTGCTCAGTTGGCCGGTAACAGCGGGGCACCTTAAAGAGTTTGGCTTTTATCCTGAGAGCAATAGGAAGCCATCAAAGAGCTGCAAGCAGGGGAGTAACGTGTAACTAACTATTAAAGTGACTTCTATGTGGAGACAATATGGGAAGGAAGGTGAGACCAGAGGCAGGGACACCAGCAAGGGTGATGGCAGTGGGAATGGAGAGAAGTGGATGGATTGGAGGACTATTTGGGACAAGACTTGGCAGGGCTGGATGAAAGAGGACCTGTTGGTCCATCCTTTTGATCCTGTCATTCTGATAGGCCGACTTGACCAACTCTGCTGTCTCTAGGACTGGCTAACTGTCACTGGCCTGGGAGGCCTCCACAGGTAGCTTTAGGGGCTTCTTCAGATGCTTCCTCCATCCCAGCCCCCCACCCAGTGCCTTGCACATAGCAAGTATTCAGTAAGCTTGACTGAATGACACACATGCTGAAAAAGCACGAACGGATGACACTGATCAGACTGCACTGGCCCTTGGTGTTTGGATGTGTCTCCCTACCCAGCCTGTGAGGTGGCCCTGCTTGCTGACAGGGCGCTGGCTGTTGTGCCTTGAGAACCCCAAGTCCCCCCAGGATGGATTTCCAGGGTGAGAACTTCCCCTGTGCGGCCTCACTTTCTTCTTCCCAGCCTGCGGGACTTCCTGCATGATCTCAGCCGCCAGCCCCCCGCCCCCCTTCCTCGCCCCCCTCTCCACCCCTGTCTGGGATCTCCATCTGTAAAATGGATCTAGGAACAGGAGTTCTCGACAGAATTAACCCGCAGCATCTGTAGAAGTCATTGGCCCCGAGCGGAGGCCAGATCGCTTCGGGCGCGGGCAGGGGCGCAGTTAGGCAGCCGGGGCCCTTCACGTGGCGGAGGCCTCCCAGCCCAGAGCCGCGAGCCTGGAGGAATTTGCCTGGAAGTTTTCCACCGCGGCAGAGCGTCCTGGAGCTCGCTCCGGGCTCGGTGCGGGGAGCCCCAGCCTTGATTTCTCCAACAGCCCCGCGGGGAGGGGCCGGGAAGAGGCGGGCCGGCCAGGACACTGGCGGGAGAATGTGCGGAATGTGCCAGGCGCATCTACCTACCCCAGGAGAGGGCAGAGGAAGGGGGCCGGCCGAGGGGAGGGGCGAGGGGCGAGGCTCCGGGCGCCGGAGAAAACCTGTTTGTTCTCCTGCGGGCGGAGCCCAGTCCGCGCCTCCTCGCCGCCCTGCGCGCTCCCCGCCGCGCCCCGCGCCCCGCGCCCAGCGCCCGCCGCCCGGCCCGGCTAAGGGAGCCCGCGCCCCGCGCCCGCCCGACCCTCCGCCTGCCCCGCGAGTCAGACACCTGTGCCAGGTAGGGCTGTCGAGTCGCCGTCGGTGCGGCCCGGCAGAGGCAGCAGGGGCCACCGGGCTGTGCTCAGCCCGATGACAGGGACAACTCCGGGCGTCAGTTTCCCCATCCATAATCTTTGGTCACTCCAAGCATCCCTCCTGGGCTTCCGCCGGGGAGGCAGTGCACCTGGTTTTCTGGTTTTCGCTGTGAGCAGAGACAGAGAGGCAGAGAAGGCTGGCCTGGTGTATGGGCCCTCACTCTTTCTGGAAGAGAGGGTTTGATTGTTAGTAAATGGCCTGGGTCCAGGGTGCTGTGAGTGTTAATTGCAGGCCTAAGCATTAGGGAGTCTCAGATCAGCTCGTTCACCCCATGTCCATTTCATAGATGAGAAAACTAAGACTGAGAGCAGACAGCTAAAGTGTTGCTTGCGATGAGCATGTACTGGGCACAGGGCATTCTCCTGAAGGGCCACCAGGAAGGTAGCTGCTCAGACAGAAGGCGCCGAATCAAGTGTCGCTGGGTGTTATCGAGGGGATCTGCAGCGAGCGGGCTCTGTGGCTGGATTGTTTTGATGGGGGCAGGGGGAGCCAAGAGTCTGTCCTCTTTGGAAAGGCCGAGTGATACCTCGCCTCAGAAAGAGACTGAAAGCTCAGCTCCTCTCTCTGTCCCTCCACTCTGCCACTTCCAAGCTGGGGGCACCTGGGCAGCTCCTTCAGTCCAAGAGGGTGACTCGCCAGGCTGCCTGCCCCCAGGGCTGCTGGAGGCTCAGATGAGGTCGACGGCAGGTGTGCCTGGGCTTTGGGACAGTTGAGGTACAGTAGGAATTGTGTTTGCACTGAACTGTTTTCACTTAGCCTTGACAGCATGGAGGGCTGTACAGCCGCATCTCAGGACCACAGTAGGTGAACCGAGAGGGAGCTCCTCACATTCCACCCAGCAGCGATCAGGGCCTCTGGCACCTGGACCTAGCCTTGCTTTGGTTTCATGGCATCTGGCTGGGGACAGGGAACAGCATTCCATGGGCTGATAGGTCTGCACAGTGAGAAGGGGCTCTGGGTCCCACTCTTTCCTCACCAGCTTACACAGAGCTGTGGAGGAAGGCTGGAGGGGTGGTCCTACCTCCCCAGGGCCCCCACTGCCTCATCTGAAAAGTCAGAGGCAGCTAAGAGACCCTGCTCACCACTTAGAAGCAAGTGGCCAAGACATGGATGCACAGACCAGGGGCCAGCTTGCCTGCTGGCCTTGGTACTTGTTTGCCTGGGTCACCCCAGGATGAGAAGGAGCAGGTGATATCTCTTTCTGAGGTGAGGTATCGCCCGCCCTATCCCCTTCTTCCATCACGTCCCAGCCCCAGCCTCAGAAGCCTGGGGGCTCCATACTCGGCTGCAGAGAGCTGATGGAAGGCACCCAGCACAGGGCCCGGCACACACCAGGTGCTCCAGGTCTGTTCATTTCCCGGACTGACTTCTGGCCACTCACAAGTCAGCGGCAGAGGTGGCCCATGACCACATTGGGTGCTGTGGCTCTGAGTGGCATAAGCACAAGGGGCTGTGGGTGCCTGGAGCAAGGAAGTATCAGGGAAGGCTTCCTAGAGGAGGAGGGCTTAGAGGCAGGAGGAGGAGCTCAGCAGATGCCAGGTCAAGGCCCACACATCCTTTGGGGCTGCTTGAGTCTAACCTCCCTCTTGTCCTCCAAAGAGCAAAGCCATTTCTTCCTAAGCCCCTGTATGTTCCACCCAGACCTGGGCAGCACGGGCCTGGAAAGAAATTGGATACAGACTTGCCCAGGGAGTGACAGTCTAGCTGGGGAAACAGAAAGGCCACTCAATAAGGGGCTGCCACCTGCATTGAAATTGCGCATCTCGGTTTCTCCTCAACTCGAGTCCAGATTCCAGACAGATCCCCCGACCTGAGGGCAGTGACCCCAGGGGCAGCCAGTGCACCACCTTAGCCTTGCTTAGCTTGCCTTGTGCTCCTGGCATTTCTACCTAGTACCCCTGTGGCCTCCTGAGATCTGGCAGAGCAGAGATTCTGAGCCCTCAGCAGTGGGCCTGGGACCTGGCAACCTAGGCATCATGCGGCCCCTGAACTGTCCTCAGTCGCATGCCAAGAAAAGTCCCCAATCTGGCTCAATGCACTCCGGAAGCCCCCCCTTTTCCTCCGCCACTCAGCCTCCACAGGTTGAGCTTCAGCCGAAGCCCATAGAGTGCCAGGTCCTGTGTAACAGCAGCTTGCTTTCTGCTTGCGGAGCCCTGAGGTTGCTCCCACGCCAGGCCCTCATGGCATGGGATAGGTCCGTGGCCAGGGAAGAGAAGAACAGCAGCCCACATGGCCTCCCGGGCCTTTGGTCCCTTATGGCTGAGATCCATCAGGGACTCTGCATTCATTGTCGCTGTGCCTGCAGACAGCTGACTGAGGCCAGGACAAGGGCAGTGCACCCAGGAGACCCACGCCCTTGAGACCGATGCCTCAGGAAATGTTGGCATCATTGCTTCCGAGGGTCAGACAGCTGGCAAGGGACTCATAAAGTAGAGCAGGGGGGTGAATGGTGGGGCAGGGAAGCGACTTTCCAGCCCATCGGTAAAAGAGTGGCTGGGAGGTCAGGCTGGGTTCGAACCCCAGTTCAGCTACTATCTAGGTGTGCAAACCTGAGCACATCACACAACCTGAGGAAGCCTGGGTTTTGTCACCTGTGCAGAAGGCAGGCTGAAGCCGGAGCACCTGCTGCATAGCAGCAAGCAACTGGCGCCTGGCACAGAGGTAGAGTTCTGTCAGGGATGCCAGTTGAACCAGGACCACAGCATCCTCCTCCAGGAGCTGTGGTGGCCAGTGGTGAGGTTGGGGCCAGCCTGGGAGGGATGTAGGTTCCTGGCTTGAGGAAAAAGTTGTTTAAAAACCACTGCTAATTCGTGCCGGTGATGCACAGGGTGTCTACTCACAGTTAAATGATTTGCCACAGAACACTTAACTCTTAGGTCATTTCTGGATGCCTATTAAAATATGATTTGCTTTCTTTGTAAATTTTCGCTGTTTTATTGTTAGCATTTTATCTTGGATTAATTTAAAACTCACAGAATAGTTGTAAGAATGGTACAAAGAACTCCCTTGAAGCCTTATCTATCTGATTTTTCACTGTTAACATTTCTGGTGGTTTTCTTCAGAAAGGGGAAAGTTGACATGGAGGCACTTGTGTGATAGTCCCTTCCACTGGGAAGTGGCTATGGAGCCATCAAGAGGTGGGCAGGGCTGCTGTCAGTTCACTTATCCAAAGGGAAACTGAGATAGAGAGAGGGACTTGATCAAGACTCATTTGAGGATTAAGAACGGAGCCAGGTAACCTTATGTCGCAGATACACATGTATGTATTTGGCCGATCTCTTACTGGTGTTGGGCTCTGAGGCATAGGACAGACTGAGAGCTGAGAAGGGCAGGGATAGGGAAGTGGGCGGGGCAGGCCTGGGTGGAGAAGGGACTGGAAAATGAAAGGACAAGAGGCCCAATGGGTGTCATTTCAAACTCTTATGTGGGGAGGCAGGAATCTGCAGCTTAAGCACACACCCCAGAGGGACCCAGAGGCCACCTTCAGAAACACTAAGCTTTTCCCATGGGGAGTGCGCTCACTTTCCATTTCAAGAGCAAGCCGAGAACTGGGGTTGCTGGTGACCACAGAGGTGGCTGCAGAGAGCCCTGTGGCCACACCCTGGGTCAAGACACAAGACCTGGCCTCTGGGGCCAGTGGTGGACAATCCCCGTGCTGCTGCTGGTTGTCGCTGGTAGTCCCTGGTTTTGGCCCCATCTGTGGGCACTCTTCAGGCACTTGGTGCAGCCCCCTTGGTCTGGTCCCTGGGATTGTTGGCTCAGCACACCACTTTCTGATGACTAGGTCAGTTTCCCAGAGAGCTTGATGTGGCCAAGGGTTGCTATGGAGAGGGCAGGCACAAGGATTCCAGTCACAAGAACGGGTATCCCTGGTGAAAATGCTTACATCAGGCAGTGCCCGGTTTAGACGGAAAACAAAAACAAAAAACCCCGAAAACCGAAAGCTGGACTTGCCTCACCACTTCTGCCCAGCCAGCTCCTACTCATTCTTTCATTCTTTCGGGAGTGCCCGAGCCCAAGCTGCTCCAGGCTATCTGTCTGTCTGACCAGCACCCAGCCCAGCATCAACTTTCCTAAATGTTTGTTGAACAAATGAAAATGTGGGCAACTGCTTTCTCCTCTCTGAGTGTCCATATTCTAATCCAAAAGTGGGAGCAGTGATAAGAGGGAAGGGTGGAACTCAGGTGTTGTGGGTGGGGAGCGAGGGCTGGGCACTGCTTTTCCTCCTGAGCCTCACCCGTGATCACCTGTAACCAGGACAGAAGGAACTAGCTTTGGCCAATGTGAGTCAGGGGCAAAAGTGGGGGGATTTCCCTTTCATTGGGCCTGCTCTGGCAAAGGCTGAATGGATGGCAGAGGGAGGGTTCCAGGGTGTTCCTGGAGAGGGAGAGTTGGTTGGGGTGGAGGTGGGCTCCATGACCCCTGAGTGCCTTTCAGCCTGCTTGGCTGTCTGTGTGCAGATGGGGATAGCATCTCTGCCCCACAGGGATGAGCTTCAGACCACCTTGGTTCTCAGGCTGCAGAGACAACTGGGATAGGGGTGGGATGGGGCCACAGAGCCAGCCAAGGCTCCATAGGAGGGCTCCCAGGGTTCCTCGGGGCCCCTTCTCATGGTACAGAGACATCTCAGAGGGCTCTGTCCTGAAGCCCTCACTGGCCCTTGAGGCCAAGCCTCCTCTGAAATGGCCCAGTCACCCCAAGCAGCTGCTTGTATTCAGGCTGCCAGGACCTAGAAAGTGGGCACAGGAGAGCCAGAAGGAATCCCAACCCCGCAGGAGTGACAGTGGCCGGGTGGCCATGGCTCCCTTTGTCCCCTCGGGCCTTTACCTCCCCACTGCCTTGGGAGGGAGCTGATTCATCTCAGACGTCTGCCTCCCAGGGTCTGTCCAGTACTGACGCCGAGAAGTCTAGATTCTGGGGTATTAGGGGTGGGATTGGGGGTAGGAGAGCTAAAATTCCAGACTTTCATGCAGAAGTCATTTACCTGTAAAGCACATTTACAAATACTCCCCCCATGCGTTTTTTTTCCATCTTACATTTTCCTCTCTGCAACCCAAGTCTCCTCCAGCCCTTTTTTCTATGTGGTGTACCTCCTTCCTGTCGCCCGTTGTTGGTTGGCCTCCAGGCATGTGACCCCCCTCCCCCGGACTGGAGCATCAGGGGACGGTCAGGGCACTCTGCTCAGCTGCTCACACTGGCCCCTGGGAGGTGTGTACTGAGCACCACACTGCGGGGCTTGGAGACCCAGCTGCTCAGCCATCCCTCTGGCCGGCCTCTGAAAGCCTCCTTCCCCCAGACTTCTGCTGAGACCTTCTGGATTCTGGGCACCTGTGGAACAGTACCAGCAATTCCCACTCCATCCCTCTCTGGAGGAAAGCAACCTGCTGCTGACTGTCCTCTGGGAGCTGCTGAGGCCAGGAATCAGGATGTCCTCATTCACGAGACCTGGCCGCAGAAGGCTGCTTCATAAAATGGGACATTTGATCATTCCAGCCCTTTTGGCCCAGGGAATCAGGTCAGCTGCCTGCTGGCTTAGGTCTCTGCCTGGGTTCAAACTTACCAGTCTGCCAAGTGTGTGCCCTGAGAAAGGACTGGATGAGGGCACAGAGTAGGGGGTGGAGGTCACACTTCCTGACTTTTAGTGCCCCCGGGCCCCTCACGCTCCATGCCATGTCCTGCCTGGGGCCTTGGCACTGTTCATCTTTGTGTTCAGGCCTTTGTCAGCCTGACCTGTGGAGTACATGCCAGCTCATCCTTGCAATTCCTGCTACAACCTTTTTGGGGAACCTGCCCCACAGCCTGGGCTCTCCCTATGAGGATGGGCCTTTGACCTCCAAGAGATGTTCCAGAGTGAAGATAGGACAGAGAGGCACTGCATGGCAACCTGTGACCCTGGTAATGAGCAGAGGGGCTGCACAAATGCCCCATGACCAGGTGCAGGGGTTAGGGAGCACTGTGAGAAAAGGGCTTCATCTTCAGCCAGAGGGGGTAAGTGACATTTCTGGTGACTTGTTCTGATGGAACCAGGACTTGGACTCCTTGTCTAGTGCTCTTTCCTTTGCATCTGAGTTGGAAGAGACTAATGGATGTGTGGCTTTGAGGCCCTGACCAAGTCCTCCACATCTCTGATGGCACCAGTGTGCCTCTCCTGTGTGATGGCACCAGTGTGCCTCTCCTGTGTAATGACAGTTGATGGGCCCAGCTGGCTTGTCTCTGAAACTTTCTGAACACGCGCTGCCTTCTCAGTTTCTGTTAGTGCTGCCCCCTTCAGGCTCAGGGGCTGCCAGGATGGCTGTAGAGGGAAGCTCTCTAAGGAGGGAGTCTAGGAGAAGACACTTGCCCCCCCCACTCCCTGGATGTCAGACGGGGCTGCCCAGCAGCTGGGCTTTGGCTACCTCAGTGTCACCCTTCTCTTGGTAATGCAGATCACTCCAATCCTGGGACAGCTCATTACCTTGAAAGAGCTTGAGAGGGGCCTCTCACAGGTGCTTAGGTACAAGAGAGGACCCTGACCTTGAAGTTCAAAGGCATTTGCTTGAAACACACCCAAAGAGGACCTGGGTGTCTATACTGGAAGGTTATTCTCTAAGGCATGGGAATTTTTCTTTGAGTCCTTTCCTGGTGCTGGGGCCGCTAGAGGCTCTTTGTCCAAAGGGAACATTTATAGTGCAAATGGGCAGGATGCCTCCCCTATTCTCAGAATCCCCCATCACCAGGACAGCTCTCCATGATTTTGTCATGAACACTCTCATCCAATGGCGGGGTGCCAAGGGCCCATGGGAGAAAAGGAGTCTCCTCCCCACCAGGCCACCTGTCTACTCTGAGACCCCTGGCAGCACCCAGTTGAAGGATCGGAACTGGCTGGGTCTACTCATCTTAGCAACACGTTGCTAGGAGACAAGGGACTTTTCATCACTTGACCTCTCCCGTCATGAGCCAGATGGAGCACTTATAAGGAAGGCCATATTCTCAGGCTCTGCCTTAGTGAGATCCCCCTGCCCGAGAGCACCATGAAAATGCTTGAGCTTCACTAAAACATGGCTTGAGGTTGGCCCAGCAACCATGCCCTGCGCTGGGCAGCCCAAGGCCTTGATGTCTCCATCAAGATGTCAGTTGCCACGTCCACATGTGGTCGCTGGGCTTGGCTGCATGGGCTGTCATCTGGGTTGTATCATCTTGCTCTGTGCCACTGCTTCCTCATGCCGACTCCTGCCCCATGAGGGGTCCACCCAGAACTGAGCAGCAGGCTCCACTTCCAAGAGACAGAACAGCAACCACTGCTGGCCAGAAATGGGGCTCCTTGGAAGGCCGGTACATGTGGGAAAATGCCGCCAGGCTTCCTCTCAGCTCCCTGGGTGCAGACTGTCACAACTCACCTCGGGGGAAGCCCAGCGCATTGCTCTTCTGCCCAGGATGTGCCCACTCATGCTCACTCACGGTGGCCCGCGCCCAGCACACACAGACAAGCCCCAACACCCACACCCTCTGCTGTGGCTCCTTCATGTACAACAATGTACTATGCTCCAGGAAGGCCAGGCTCAATGTGTTTTGTTCCACTTCCCTCCCAGTTTAGCTAGGAGGTCCCTGCCGAGCATCCAGCACCCCCTGCTCCCCTGCTACTCAGGATGACAGAAGGGTAGTCACTCATCCTGCTGCCTCCTTCACACAAGCCCTTGCCACAAAAATCCCAGGCTGGGGGTCTGGGGGCTGGGGTGGGCCGGGCTGCCTGTGTCGGCAGGCCCAGCTGCCGTGCCCCCTCCTCGGTGTGCATCCAGTTGTCTGGAAGAACCCAGCCCTTCCCAGCTGTGCAGGGTGGGCAGGAATGAACATTTCAATGCTGGGGTGTTCTGGCGTGGGGCAGCAGCAGCACGGGAGCGAGGGCCCCAGTATAGGACACTCAGGGGCCAGAGAGGGCCACCACGCCAATGGCCCTCCACACCCATGCCCATGGCTGCTGCGCTCTCTGCCCGAGGTGCACTCTGTACCTCTATACCTTCCTCCTCTCCTGTGGACCCCGCTCCCTTCCAGGCTAGTGTTAAATGCAGGCGTTTAGTGCAGTGTGACCCCAAAATGGGACCTGGCTGTGTCCCCGAGCCAGGGGGCTGTGGGGGCTTGAAGCTTCCTCTGGGAGATTCCTCCTGGGCAGAAGCTCAAGGCCATTTGGCAAGGAGGTGGCTGCAAGGCCAAAGACAGAAGTTTGCTTGGAAAAGGAGGTGTGCACAGCTTGGGGAGTCAAGCAGGGTGGGTTTTCTAGAAAACTTACTCCAAGTTAGTCTTCTCGTCTTGGACGCAGAGCACGTCCTTGTGGGGTGCAAGGCGCCCCCTCCTCCTGCTGCTTCTCTCTCCATCTCTGTCTCCTCATGTATCAGCCAAGCCTTTGCGTCACTGTCTGTGACTCCCCCCAGCCTCCCCGCCTCCCGCTAATCTGCCAGCATCAGCTGCTGCATCAGCTCTGACTACACTGACAACAGGCTTGCTGTGACTCCTTGCACCCCTCATTGGCTCCTTGCTTCTGTCTGTCCAATCAGGGCCAGAAACCCGTTCCCTGGGAGGTTGCTAGGCAGAGGCTGTGAAGCAGGAAGGAAGGTGCAGGGGGAGAGTGCCCATTGACATTCAGAGGCCATCTGCATCAGGGAGGGCCTGTCCCCCTCTCCCCGTGTCTGCTCCAAGAAACATCTGCAAGCTAATGGGAAAGACAGAAAGAAAGTGATAAAGGGCCAGGAGGGTGGGCTGGGGGCATCCACCTGGTGTCTGAGGTGGCCTGGCCTGTTCAGGAGGACTTGGACTTGGTCCCGAACTGCCATGGGACAGGCTAATGTGGTCTGAGTGTAGGATCTTGCTTGGAGTTGGCACGAAGAGTGTCACTGCCTAGTGGGGCTTCATCTAGTGAGGCTCTAGGAATGTGCCAGGAAGGACAACTGGAGTGGAAGGAGACAGATTAGCCACATTCTTTTGGTGGCCCAGGCCAGGTCCCCAAGCAGTGCAATATGGCAATTCCTAAGGAACCAAAAGACTTCTCCCTATCAGGGTAGAAACGAGGTGCACAGAGTAACTGTCTGAACTAGAAATGTGCTCACATGGGCCATTTGGGAGATGAGGACACACACTAGGACACACATGAGGACAAATTCCAGGGAGCAGCATGTGCTCTGGCTTGGGGGTACCTTTCTAGGAGGAGACCTAGACAGCAGGTTCACAGGCTTGATGGTTTAGAACCACTTTACAGATGAGGAGACCAAGGCTTAGAGAGTGGGACAGCATCACAGCCATGTGAGGCCACTTAGACACAAGGAGTTGAGATGTCTTTGCTCTCAGGTTAGGTGGCCCTTCTGCATGGCAGGGCTCATACATCAGGGGAAGTGTGAGACTGGAAGGCCCCAGGGCAGGCAGGAGGTCTCCTACTTCGCTTCTGAAGGTGGCTGGGAATGGAACAATCCAGTAATCCAGTGTTCATCTCGCTCCACTCTCCACCTTCTCCATGGAGTGAGTTAGGAGATGCAGAGGTCCCAGTCAGAGCAGCTTCTCTTTTGTGTCTTACTGAACTTGATCAGTATCTTACATCTCAGATGCAGAGGGGATGGAGACTCTGGGGCCACAGGGGTGTGGGCTACCCCCCTCAGAGGGGATTCTGGGGTCCAGTGCTTGGAGTCAGTAGTGGCCGGATGAGGCCGAGCAGCCAGGCAGACACTGTGTGGGTGGCTAGCTGGAGTCCAACAGTCCCCTCTCTCCAGCAGGTGTGAGTCAGCTGCCGAGGCCACGTGCCTAGCTTTGGAGGACGGGTACAGGTGCCAGCGGTGGTGGGGGTGTGCCTGGGCCACCTGCACCCCTGCACTTTGCTGCAAGGAGCACTCCAAGCCATGGAGCAGGGGGTGAGCAGTGCTACCGTGGGCTGCAGCTCAGATCCCGGCTGTGGCCTCCACCCTCTGGAAGTTGGAAGTGGGGCCTGGGGCCATCCCCCCACCTCCGGCTCCTTTGCTCATGGCAGAGCGGGATGACAGTACCCTTACTGCCAGCTGGTTGCAGACCTGCTGCCAGGCTTGTGTGTCCTGGCCCCTGGACCGGGCACCTGCCTTGTTAGCGAGCTCGCAGTCCACGTCCCGGGGCCCCAGGGAAGGGCAGGGCCGAGTTGCCCATCCTTGTGCAGGGGTCTTCTTGCACCATCGCTGCCAGCATCCGTGCTCAGAGCACCCCCTTCCATAGCCTCAGTCTCCCTGGAAACAGCACTGGACAGCTGGATTGGGGGAGGCCTGGGGGTGAGGAGTTGTTTTCCGCACCTGCAAAGTGCATTCCTTCCGTCCTACTGTGCCCCTTACATTTGTGAGGGAAGCCGACCTCCTGCTCCCTGGGGCCTCGCATTGTGCCGCTGGCAGCTGCTGCTGTGACCTGCCCCTGAGATCAGACCCTCAGCGCACCACCTGCTCCCCCTCCACCCTGAGCGTGTGGGCAAAGAGGACGGAGGTGCTGGAGGAGGCCTCGTGTGCCGGCTGCAAGGCACCTGGCCGCTCGGCCCTGCAGGCCCAGGGTGTGGTCCTCTCGGCCCTGGGATGTCCACCCAGCCAGAGGGAGCGAATCCCCAGGGTCACTGCCTCCATTCGCTCTCCTCACCTCGCATCCCTCCTTGGCACTGCTCAGCTGTGGCAGCTTCTGAGACCCACCCTTACCTACCCAAGCAGCCCGCTCCTGTTTCATTTGCTTACACCACTGTTTACTCTTCAGCACACAGGCAATACCGTTCATGGTAGGAAAATTAGAACTACAGAAGAGCAAAGTATTTTGGTATGTATCCTTTTAGGTGTTTCTTTCTACATGCATTTTTATGTAAATATATTTTTAAGCAAATGGCACCATCCTACACGTCTTGTTTTAAAGGCTGCCTTTCACTTAATGATATATGGAAACCATACGCATGAAGGCTTGTTAAGTATCATATATATCAATATCATTTGTAATGGCTGCGTAGCATGTCTTGAATGATGGATCGTTATGTTTTAAAAGGACTATTGGGAATTTAGATTGTTGCCAAATTGTCACCATGACACTCAACAGTGGGATGACGCCCTTCTTGTATACTTGATTCACTCATGTAGCTGTCTCCTTAAGAGATAATGTGGTGATGGGAACTGCTGGACCAATGGCTTGCCCTTTCTAAGGCTTTCAGTACGTATGGAGATTTGTGCTCCAAAAAGGCGCCCCTCTTGAACTGCCCACGAAGAGTGCATGAGAGCTGCCCAGAAAATGCCCTTCTGAGTGCTCAGCCCCCCCATTCTCCAAAGCTGCCTGTTTGCAGTGAGGGTTTTCCCAGCTGTCCCCTGATTGAGTGGCCACTCTGCTCTGCTCTCCAAGAGGGGCAGGGATGGCAGGTGTGAGAGGAGACCTGGGTCCAAGAAGAGGTAGTGATGTTTGATAAGTCAGAAACATGGCCCCTGCCAGCCTGCAGCCTAGCGGCAGGGGTGTTCAGTCCAGGCTGTGTGTTGGGGTGTGAGAGGTGCCTGGACTCTGTCCTCACTGAGGCTGGTGGAGGGGGCAGGTCCTGTCTGGGAAGACTTGGGTGCTCAGGTCAGAGAAGGGGGGTTGGAGAGAAAAGTGGCTGGGTCAGGGGACTGGACTGGGGAGCTTGCCCCCACTCCTAGTGGGGAGCCTGCAGAAGCTGAGTGAGAATCGAGGCCAAGTGGGATTAGGGGCCGATGAGTGCTCCCCGATGGAGGCACAGATAAAAGCAGGTGGACCAGGGACAATGTCAGAAGTGACTGAGGCCTGAACCAGGGCTGGAGGGTAGGGGAGAGGAGGGTATGGTGAAGTGGAAGGAGAAGCTGGCTCTGCAGCTGGGACCCAGATTCAAACCTCGTGTGTCCGTCTGTTTGACCAGCACGTATCACTTTAAAAGCCCCTTGTACCAAAGAGCTGTCTTTCTCTTCAGTCCTGTGGAAAAACTCCTTTCTGACTCTTTCAAATATATTGTCCCATCAAAAAAAAAAAAGACATTTGACTTCTGAGATGAATCATCGTTCCTGGTCTTTAACTGTAAAGACGGGGCCTGAGGCAGCATGGGCGCCACCCTCGCTCCACTCACCCTCACTGAGGGCCCTTGTGCATGTCCCTGCCCCTTTGGCCCGGGAGTCCCCAATGGCCCCTCAGCCTCTGTCATTCTGCCTGTGTGTAAGTCTGTCCTGATTTTGGAAGTGGCTTATTTGGTTCTGATTAGGCAGAATATGTCTAGGCAACATGGCCGACAGGTTTGTCCACAGGGGACTGATGAGTTCCTGAAGGAACCTAAAGACTGAGTACTAGGAATTCCTGAGCTGACACCTGCAGGAGGCCAGGGACTTGCCCAAGCTCTCACAGTCAGTCAGCAACACCAGGAGACCAATGGACCAAGATCTCAGGAGGTGACTCTGTCTGTGTGGCCCGCCCACTGGGGCCACTCCATGGGTGGCTAGGATGGGACAGTTGGACCTGTGAGGATCACTTAGGGAATGCACTCTGCTCAGTAGAATTCCAACGTGGCCACCTCGGTGGAGGGGCTGGGCACGCAGGGTGCCCATTCACAGTGATGAGGTGCCGTTCCTGGCACACAGCAGGCTCGGGCCTCCTGGGCTGCTCATTTGGTACAGTTTATGGGAAAGCCAGCTCTTGCTGATGTGGCAAATTTGGTTTGCTCTTGGCCTCCTGCCCTGCCCATTTTCGTGTGCCCCTGACCTCCACGGTAACATGCCCAGGCCTTGCCAGCTGGCAGCAGGATCTGACTGCTTGGGCCTGGCCCTGGAAGCACCCAGAGGGTGGCAGGCCCCTAAGAGAGAGTCCACTCTGCCTCTGGACCATGCTGGCAGAGCCAGGGCCCCTGCTGCCCATGATGCCTGCCCACCTGAGCCTCCAGCGCCTCTCTTGAGGCCCAAGAGGCCGGCTGTGGTAAGTCGAGGCTGTGACTAGCCTCACAACGTGGGCCTTGCGTTTCCCTGCAGCCCCGGGGCCAGTCCCAGCCTCGAGAACTGGCTTCCTCACCCCAGCCCTTCTTGGGGCCAACAGCCTTCATGGAGCTATGGAGGCCTCACAGACCACCACAGCCCACCCCTCACTGGCCACAGGGGGGCAGCACTGGGCTGAAGGGCAGAGAGAGGAAGCAAAAGCAGAGTGCAGGGTGTCCCCCGCTTCCCAGACACAGCAGCAAGCCCTTACCAGATCCCCACCTTTGCTTGGTCCCTGAGGGCCAGTAGGAGTTGGCAGTGGGGCACTGGGCTTTCCTCCCTGGAGCTGGAGCCAACCCCTGAAGCACACAGGGCTGCACAGCCCCCGGCCATGCATGTACTAACTCAGGACCACCCACAGTCCCCTCTCCCAGTGAGGACCGGTTCAGAGTCACTGTTGCTTGGCGCCTATCAACTGCCCCGTGATCTTGGCTGTGCCAGAGGGTGCCGGGTACTTGCAAGACATTGGTGCACTTTGTCATCACACCAGTCTTGAAGGGTAGACTTTTTAAACTCCCATTTTACAACTAAGAACATTGAAGCATACTGGAGAGGTTAGCTGACTGGCCCAAGGCCTGTCAGACAGCTAGTAAGAAGTGAGAGAGATGAGATGGTCCAACCCCAAAGTGGCTGGTGCCCCAGGCCCCCTCCACCTTCCCCCATTCCCTCCTTCTGAATCCACCAGTGCCAGACCCCTGGGAGCCTGTTGCCTGTGTGGCACTGTGAAGGCTCCCTTGCTGCCACTGTCTCCCCTACACTCGCCTGGACCTGGAGCCTGGCCATTAGCACTCTAGGAGGCTTTGTGGTCTGCCCTTAACAGCCATCTGTCAAACAGACAGCCCTTGGCTGCCCACGCCATGTTCCCCAGGTGAGCAGCCCTGGGCAGACATGTGGGTGGACCACCCCGCAGTGGTAAATGCAGTGAGTGCTGGCTCTCTGGCCTCGAAAGCTGTTGCTTTCCAATGCCCAAAGGATAGTCTGGATGGTCTGGGTATGCCAGGGACCACATGGTGACCCATGAGCCATTATGAATGCATGAAGTGATAGCTATGTGCTTACCTTTGTCCCAGGAGCCCTTTTGAATCAACTGAGACGGGACCTGCAGAGCACACGCCATGAGCATCTCAGCTCTCGGAAGCAGCACCAAAGGTGAGGCCTGGCCTTCCTCTTGTCCCAGTCCCAGAATCAGCATGTGGCTGCCTTCTTCTGTACTGGTCCTGCCAGGGTCACGAGCACTGCCCAGGCGGCAGAGAAAGTGGCATATTGGGCGGGCTGGAAAGGAATCCCAGGGTCTTGGGGCTGGGCTCCCCTTCTGAAGCTGTGTGGCCTTGCCCCCGCCAGGGAAGTCTCTCCCAGCGGGCGAGGAGGAACGCAGTAATGTCCTCAAGCAGATGAAGGTGCGAACCACTCTGAAGGGTGACAAGAGCTGGATCACCAAGCAGGATGAATCGGAGGGCCATACCCTGTAAGTCCAGGAGGCCAGGAAGGCCAGCAGCAACAGGGTGGCACTGGGGTTCTGATCCACGAGTCCCATCCACACCTGGAGATGCAAGGGGCTTCCACCATTCAGAGTTCGGCCAGCCAACATGGCCATAGGCCAGCTAGCGGGGGTGGAGCAGTGGAAAGGAATCCAGCTAAGGGCAGACCTCAACCAAAGTCACAGGGTGGGAAAGCCCTGGGTGCCGGGGTACGCGTGTGTGCATGTGCCCGTGGAATGTGGAGGTGGTCTGGGGAAGGAGAAGGTGAGATGGGAATAGTGGGTCCAGTTCCTGGGGTGCATGTACTGCCCCTTCCTCAGCTGCCTTAGGGCCCAGCAGGCAGCCTCTAGGATGGAGGCCACAAGGTAGCTGATGGTAGGGGGCCTGGGAGCCACTCTTTTGGGATCCTTCTTTCCCCAGAGAGCTACCCTCTGGCCGGAGTCGTGCCACATCCTTTTCCTCAGCTGGTGAGGTCACGAAGACCAGGTAAGAAGTGGTACCCAGGTGGCTGGGGGGTGAGCCCCATACTGCAGTCCTCAGGGGACAGGGAGGGAACCCGAGCTAAGAATGGACATCAGGGTCTGCAGTTAGCCATTTGAAATTCACAAGGATGTTTTTGTCTTCTTTGCCCCCTCTTGGGAAAGGGAGAGCACAGAAGTCACTGGGTCCAGTTCCCTGGCCTTGCTGTGTGACCTCAGGACTGGCTGCCTCCCCTCTTGGGCCCCCATCATTCCACCTGTGAACTGGGATCAAAATTGTCATTGAGAACCCCTTGTAGGAAGCAAGGCAACGTCTCTGAGGTGCTTTGAGAGTCACACATGACTCCCTCCATAGGTGGCCCTGTTTGCTGAGTGTACCTGGTAATTGTCATGCCAGGGGACACTAACACATTTACATCAAGTGTCTCCTAAGTTCAGGATGACATATTTTGACAGCTGGCTGAGGGAAACAGCCCATCCCCTCTCTATTTCGAGGACTTTTATAAAGAAGTGTCCAGGGAGGCTCTGAAGCATGGGCACAGCCTGCCCAGACCTGCAGGACTTGCTCCTGAGAAGTAAAGGAGTGGGGGACCCCAAAATTCAGGCTTGATCCTTGCTCCAAACAGCCAACAGCTGGCAGTGAGTGCAGTGCCAGGGTCTTTCTCAGGTGGTGGTGAGGCAGTGGCAGCCACTGAATGGGAGGGGTTCAAGTTCACTGCTAGCCCCAGGGGCTACCCCTGGTAACTGTGGCTTTGCCTGTCGTCCCTCAATGACTCAGCATCCAATACCTGCCAGGTCCTGTGTTGGGCACAGAAGACAGAGCCCTCTCCTCAGGGAGCTGACATCCTAGCAGGGACCACGGATATAACCCAAGTAGAGGGTTGAACATACAGAGGGAATTGTGGTTGGGAGGGTTGGTAAGAGCCTGAGGATGCTTCAAAGATAGTGTGCTCCGAGGACTTGCTTATTGTGGGTGAGGGTGCAGTTGTCACCTTGGGCTTTGGTTTGGGGGTGTATTTGGAAAGCACATCTTGGATCTCTGTGACTCAGGGCCCAGAGCAGAGGTACTTAGAAATCTATGTAAACCTCAGCTCTCATTCTTTTCTACGGGATGGGGGGGAGTGTCCAGGGCTGGCCAGGGGCCATAGCCTAGCCTCCCCAACACACAGGCATTTCAACCAAAAATGCTCATTGTGGCTAGAAGGGGTATCCGTGACCTTTCTTTCTCGGGTCCCACCCCAA
This sequence comes from Aselliscus stoliczkanus, assembly GCA_033961575.1. NCBI lineage: Eukaryota > Metazoa > Chordata > Mammalia > Chiroptera > Hipposideridae > Aselliscus > Aselliscus stoliczkanus. The sequence goes on along the minus strand of CM066737.1, from coordinate 7,655,449 downwards.
GTGTTCCTGAAGCTTGGTCACCTCTGGGAGGCTGCCCTCAGTTAACGGCAAGGTCTGTGGAGATGGAAGACAGCTCTGTGCTGCTGTTCCTGCCTGGGTTCCCCTTAGGCCTGCTCCTGGTGCTCCAGCCCCATGCTCCTCTGCTGTTGGACAGAGTCCTTGTGTCCTACCCCTGAGCCCTGGCTGCCCACACTGTCTGCCCTTGGCTCCCCCAACCCCCCTCTCCCCAATCCTCTGAGCCCCATCGGTTGCTCCCCAGCAAGAAGTGCTGAGCACATAGGGTCTAATGCTATCCAGTCACTGACCAAGCCCTCGGGTCCCAAACTTCCATAAAGACTTGTGATGTGGGTGTCCCAGGGTTTGGAGGAGGGGAAGCCCCAGAGAAGCGGAAAGGGAGGGTTAGCTGGCCTTGGCTGGCTCATGCCTGGGCTCTGCCCCTTGGGCCCTCACGAGCCTTCCTGGAAAAGGCTGTGTGGGGCGGCAGGTCAGGAGCCGTAGCTTTAGCTGCCATGGCCTCAGCCCCAGGCCTCTGACCATGGGACCTCCAGCCTGAACTGGGTCAGCTCCACAAGCAGAGGGTAGGATGGCTGTCAGCAATCCCAGAAGAGCTCTCACTTAGGGGGTCACTGGGGCCCTGGCAAGCCAGGGAGAAACCAGACTTCGGAGGGGATGCCTCTGCAGCAAATGCTACCTAGACTACACCTTCCTTCCTGGGCACCTGCTATGAGACAGAACTATGCTGGGCTGGGCCCAGAACCATCAGCCACAGGTACTTTCCTGGGGAGCATGAGAGAGACAGGCAGAGCACAGTAGGCACCAGATAGGGGTACAGGGTGGCTGGCTCTCTTGGGAAGCCACTGGCCACTCCTGTCCCCCTCGCTCTGGGATACCCACCAGCCTGACCTCTTTGCTGTCGTTAGCGGCATGGAGAAAGTAGGGGCCTTCACGAGGCCTCTCTTCACTTCATGCATTCTTGTTCCTTTGCAGGCCTACGAGCACAAGGGCTCCCACTGGCTATATCATCCGGTAGGTGACAGTAGGACCCTGACCTCCTTACCGTGCCTGCCCACGCTGCCCTCTGGATTCTCCCTGGCAGCTCACTGGGCTGCTTCTTGGGCTCTCTTTTAGGGGAGTGTTCACCAAGCCCATAGACAGCTCGTCCCAGCCCCAGCAGCACTTTCCTAAGGCCAACGGAGCTCCGAAAAGGTATGTCCATGGGACGCTGGCCAGGCGGCCAGTGGGGAGTTGTGAGGGCCTGAGCCAGGCTCATGGCAGAGACAGTACTCTGCCTGTCACTGAGGGGGTGGCAGGTGGCGGCTCTGTTCCTGTATAGGTTAGTACCCTGGAGAGCAACACAGGGGCGACCAGAGATAGGTTGGGGCGGATGTAGCTGCATCACAGGGACTGGAACCCCCCAGGTAGGTGCCTGGCCCTGTTCGGACACTCTGGTCTCTGGGAGTGGAGTCCCTGGGCCACTACCAGTGACCTTGCCCTTGGGCTTTGCCCTTGCCCAGTCCTGGTTTGCAGGGAGCTTTGACTTGCTGATTGACTGCAGTGAGCTGTGTGCTTTAGGCCACCTTCTTGCTGGCAGGCTGAGGTGGCATACTGTCAAAGCACCTTGGTGTCAGGCTGAACCTGGGCTCTGTTAGAAAGGCAGGACCACGGGGGCTGGGTCTGCCCTTGGCAGGAGGGCTGCCCTGCCCAGGGTGCTGCAGATGTTTGGGGTGTTTGGCAGCGCTGAGAACACAGAGGCAAGGCCACCAGCATTCTCTTGTCCATCCACCATGTGCTCGCTGGGCTGTGTAGGCAAATCTGGAGGCAAAAGGGGGCCTGCAGGTGGGCACATGAAAACTTTATCTCTCCAGCACTGCCAGTCTGGTGAGAGCAGCTCCCGCTGGGCTTCTCCGCCCCTCCTCCTCTGGCTACAAGATGACCACTGAGGATTACAAGAAGCTGTGAGTATGCAATCGCAGCCCCAGCTCTGTTCCCTCCTCCAAGGGACAAGCCCAAACACCAGCCTGCCGAGGGTAGCTGGCCACTTGCCTCTGAACACAGTCCGGGAGTGCTAGTCCTGCCAGCCTGACATCCCTGCAAGTTGATGCTGTGGCCTGGAGCCCACCAGAGGGTGGACAAGCCCCAGAAAGTTTGATGTTCATGCACACTGCATTTCTGATCTGAGCCAAAGCAGCTGTAGGAAGTTTGTAGAAGGGGTTGTTGGGGCTGGAGAAAGGGTCATGGGTCATGGCCCTGGGGCTGCTCCTGGCTGGCTGTGTTTCCTGGGCATGCCTCTGCAATCCGTGTGGGCTCGGCTGTCAGCATGGGTTGGGCCAGGTCGGGCCAGGCTGGGGCCTGATGGTCCTAAGCAAGCTGCTGGCCCTAGAAGCGTATCAGTTGTGGGCACTTTGTGCCTAAATCTGATCTGCTTCTTGGGTATAAATCTTTGGGGTTCGCTCTGGAGTACCCCTCATGGCCTTTGTGCCCGGGGTGGGGGAAATATGGACAGAGGTGTGGGTTGTGCCCATGGTTCCCAGGGTCCCCATGTCTTTATATTGTTTGTCCTTTGTCACCATCATCCAAAGACAGCTAAAGCATCTTTCTGGAGCAGGAGAAAGACCCAGCTTGAACTGAGTCTTAGGGGACAGTTAGGATTGGAACAGAGAGAGAAAGAAGGAGGGCCAGCTCTCGAGGAGGAAGAAGTGTCATGAGCAAAGGCCCAGAGGCAGCAATGCCAACGTGAATTGGTGGAAGTCAGGAAGCCAAGTTGCTGAGGGTGGCAACCTGCGACGGAGCAGGGGTGGAGGTAGCGGGAGGAGGAGCCATAATCACCAGCATCCTCAACCCCTCCCTCTCCCCTTCCTTCAGGGCACCCTACAACGTCAGACGAAGCTCGTCCTCAGGGGCTGCTGAAGACGAGGACATGCGCTTCTCTTCTGATGAGCAGAAACGGAGGTAATGGCGCCTGCCGGGCATCCGAAGTCAGTGCATATGGTGAAATAGGAATTGTGCCAGTTGGAGTGATAAAATGCACATGTAGGACATCAGTGCTGGGCTGGAGAAGTGGCTACTAGCAACAGGTGTTATCCTCTGAGTCCCAGAATCACCCACGTAGCGGGGCCAGCTCCAGGGACCCTCTTATGAACCTTCACCTAGGGGTAGAACCTAGGGGAAGAGGGTTGGGGAAAGCCTCATTTGTGGGTGGGCAGAAGGTGGGGAGGGAGGTGCTTTATATGAGTTTGTTAAAAAGCGACCTTAGCCGGCCGAGTGGCGCGGTAGTTAAGCGCTGTCTTGGGAAGCCAGCTACCCCAGTTCGGTCCCACATATGAGGGCCAGTGACACTGCCCTCAAAAAAAAACAAAACAAAACAAAACAAAAAACAAAACAAAATAAAAAGCGACCTGAACACATTGGAGCAAAATAGGCAGCTCAAGGGCCCCTCGGAAGAGCCCTCTGTGTGTGTGCTGTGTATGCAGAGTCAGGGCAGGGCCTGAGTGTCTGGGGAACAGGGCTTAGCTCCAGAGGTTCCAATACCCCTCACCTCAAAGTGAGGCTGGATGCTTGGGCAGCACTTCCGCCCCAAAGAAATAAAGTTCCCCCAGGCTCAGCCTGCCTCACCCCCCGAATGCCAACATCTGCCGGCCCCATTGTGACTCAGCAAACAGAGCAATGCCCCCTACTGAGAGCCTGGCAGACAGTCAATCCTTAGGGCAGAGTCCACAGTGTGAGGGGATGCCAGGCTTGGGAGGTGCTGGGGAAAAGCCAGGCCACTGGCATCGACTGCCCACGCTGCCACCAGCTGAGTGTTTGATCTTGGGCAAGTCACTACAGCTCCCCATGCCTCAGTTTCCTCATCTGTAAATTGTGGGTGATACTAGCACCTACCTTCCTGGGTTGGAAGGATTCAATGAGCCAGCCTGGGTTGGCAGCATGCAGTGCTTGAGGAACCAGGGTTACCCTTCCCTTGGTCTCTACTTTCCCATGAATGGTCCTCGGAGCAGGACCTATACTGGCTTCATCCCCTTGCCTCACTGGGGTGGCCTGAGCCACCCTGCCCATCACATGCCCCTTCCCTGTGCCACCACAGATCAGAAGCTGCGAGCAGTGTGGTGAGGAAGACAGCTCCCCGGGAGCGCTCCTACGTCCTGTCAGCGGCCAAGAAGAGTGCCAGGTGAGTTGCACAGCAGGCAACACAGCTCTGCCACCAGCAGGCTCCATGCTCTAAACCAGTTCCTCTCAGGGCTCCTGGTCTGCCTGCTGAAGAGTGGGGTGACTGGGCCCTCCTAGCCAGACCTTCTGGGATTCTCAGAATCACTTTTTGTAGAACTAAAGGGTCTGGCTGCTGCCATCAGGGCAGGAAAGGTGCTAGGAAGGGAGAGAGTCCCAGAGCCCTCTGGGGCAGAGTGCTCATGATGTCACCTGTCTACTCCACGGATTTTGTCCAACACATCGCCTTTCTGCCTCCTTTCCAGCAGCCCTGCCCAGGAGACGCAGGCCCCGTTCATAGCGAAGAGGTAAGTGTCAGCAAGGAAAGCCTTAGAAGCCTGTCCCTGGCCATGGAGGCCTCCTGTCAGGAGCAGGGTAGTGTGGGCACTGGGGAAAGGGCCATGGAATGGGGTGGGGCTGCGTCCCTGAGCAGGGGTACTTGAGGGGAACTGGTGGCTTCTGTCTGGAAGCCAGGCAAGTACCTGGGTGGCTGTGGCGGCACTTATGGTCCCAGCAGCCAGTTCTGTGTAGGTAGGAGCCCAGCAGAGAGAACACAGCTTATGGCCGGAAGCTCCCATTTGCCAGTAGATAACAGGGCTGGGCTCCTAACCCAAGATAAAACCATAGTATTTCCAACAGCCTCTGAGGTTTTGAAGCAAGAGTAGCTTTGGGGGTACATAGGAGTTGTTCCCTTGACCTCCCTCCCATCCTGCCAGGGACAGGCTGGATAATGCCCTTGCAGGAGTGGCCACTGGGCTGGGGTCCAGAGGCTTGTCATTGGGAGCCCCGGCCTGGCCAGGGCCTTGAAGTGACCATGACATTGGAAATGGGCCCTACAGGCTGAACAGGATTCAACAGGGAATGATTGGGACATGAGGACACTCCAGCTGAGTGAGAGAGGGCTGTCACCATTAGGTGAAAGGGACAGCTTCTGGGAGAGGAGAATATTTGGGGAAGGCATGGAAGTAACTTCCAGGAAGTTGGATTTTAGGGATGTTCCATTGGGTAGACAGGGAAGGCCTTCATGACAAACTAAGGACTGAAAAACAAGGAAGCCAGCATGCCAAGTGTTCCAGGTAGAGGGGCCCAGCCGGTGCAAAGGCCCACAGGTGGAAGTAGCTTGCTGTGTTGGGAGACCAGAAAGGCTGACTGGAAAACAGCCAGCAGAGGGTGGTGGCAGCCTACCGGAAGTGACAGATAATGGTGTGCTCTTACTGGCTGTATTAGGCTCCTGGGGCTGCCATAACAAAGTACCACAAAACCATGTGGTATAAACACTAGAATATATTGTCTCCCAGTTTTGGAGGTTCGAAGTCCAAGATCAAGGTATTAGCAGGGTTGGCTCCTTGCGGAGGCTCTGATGGAGGAACCATTACAGGCTCCTTTCCTATCTTGTGACTGCAGGCAACACTTGCTGTCCCTTGGCTTGTAGATGCATCACTGCAGTCCTGGCCTCTGTCCTCTCTTGACCTCCTTTTCTCTGTGTGTCTGTGTCCAAATGTCCCTCGTCTTATAAGGACAGCAGCCATTGGAAGTAGGGCCCACCTGAATCCAGCATGACCTCATCTAACCTTGATTATATCCGCAGAGAGCATATTTCCACATAAGGTCACATTCACACGTTCCAGGGGGCCTTGAGTTTGGGGAAGACACTGTTCAACCCAGTATGTTGTCCTTATCCCAAAGTGGAGTGACTGAGCCCCCAGCCTGGACCACCTCATGGCCATAGACTCCACTGAAAGAAAGCATGTCCTTCAGGGGCAGCCAAGCAGGTCACAGGGGTCCTGGGGAAAGGCGGTGCATCTGTTTCTCTTCTTGCCTAAAGGGTGGAGGTGGTGGATGAGGACGGGTCTTCTGAGAAGAGCCAGGACCCACCTGCTCTGGCAAGATCCCCTCCTGGCTCTAACAGGTAATCAAGAACTCATCTCTGGCTGGGGCTGGTGGCTGCCAGGCTGCCTGCTACTCAGCCACCATGGAACCTCAACCAGGTCATCTCCCTGCAGAGCCTCAGGGTCGGTGTCCCCACGTGCCCAGTGACAGGATGGGGCCCAGAAATCAGTAAGGGCCTATCTGGCTGGATGTCCTAGGGCTGAAAGGAGCAAACAGCCTGGCCTCCAGGGAGAGAGCACTGCACTCTTGTCTGTTTAGTGGTTATCTGTGTCACGGGGTTGGAGAGGGTCCGCCGCCGGGGTGCCAGCCCTGCCATTCTCAGGCTTGTTCATGGCTCTCCTAGAAGTTGGCCAAGTTCAACCTGCCAACGCTGCCCTCCCCCTCCTGCTGGGGAAGGAGGCTCCGCAGTCTCCAGCACCGCTCACAGATGCCTTCTTTGCCAGTGCGGATGGAGGCCGAGCCAAAGTGTCTCGGGCGATTTGGATTGAGTGCATGCCGAGTCTGCCGAGCCCTGCCGGGAGCCGGGAGCCCAGGTGGGTGTCTCGAGCTGGCTCTGGCCTGTGAGCTGGTCAGATGGGAGGGTCTGGCAGTGGGGTGACAGGGCAGGGACAGGCTGAGCTCTGCTGATATCACTGCAGGCGGGGCCTTGATTTGCCCTGATTTCTGAGCTCCGAGTGTCTGGGCAGATAATGGTGCTCTCTTCTCTGTGGACGAAAAGCAATCAATACCTCCTTGTACTTTGTGCTGAATCGTGCTAAGTCCTGCTGAGTGTGCCACCGCCCTGTTGTCACCACTGTTTAAAGCACCTGCCTGGATTGGGAGCTTTGCCCAAATCCAGGTCTACTAAAAGCCGTGCCTCTGTGGCCGGCCGAGTGGCGCGGTGGTTAAGCGCTGGCTTGGGAAGCCAGCGGCCCTGGTTCGGGTCCCACATATGAGGGTCAGTGACACTGCCCTCAAAAAACAAACAAACAAACAAACAAAACTGTGCCTCTGTGACACCCTTGGAAGACCTCGAAGGCAGAGGGGCAGAGCACCTGTCTTTCCAGGGGCTGTTCTAGCTCCTGTAATGTCACTGCAACCCCCACAACCATCTGTATGTGACAGTCCTCAGGGCCCCTTCCGCTCTGCCAGGAGGAAGACAGACCACCTCCTGGGGCACAGACTTTTGGTAGAGAGTGAGCCTGCAGCAGGGGCTGAAAGGGGCTGCGGAGGCAGCGGCAGGGGCCCCTCTGCTGGAAGGCCCCTCCTCTTCACTCAGCCCTTCTTTTGATCTTCCCTGTTGGTCTGAACTTCTGTCCATAAAAACTTGAACAAGTGGAAAGATTTCAGACCTCTTCACAAAGTAGAATTGATGGGACTTGGTGACTGATGGGATATGGAGGCTGTCTTAGTTTGCTAGAGTTGCTGTAACAAAGCCCCAGAAACTGGGTGTCTCAAACAACTGTCATGTATTATCTCCCAGTTCTGACAGCTAGAAGTCCGAAATCCAGATGTTGGCAGGGTTGGCTCCTTCCAAAGGCTCCCTCCTTGGCTTGTCGATGGTCTTCTTCTCCCTGTGTCCTCACATGGTCATCCCTCTGTGCATATCTGTGTCCTGATCTCTTCTTTTATAAGGATACCAGTCAGTTGGATGAGAGCCCACTTCAATAACCTCATTTTACCTTAATCACCTCTAAAGACCCAAATACAGGCACATTCTGGGGTCCTGGGGGTTGGGCGTCAACATACAAATTTTGAAGGGGACACAAATCAGCTCCAAACAGTACCCATCTTTGATTTTTCCTTATTTCTCTCTTTTTTTTAAAAAAGCAATCAATAATTTCAGATGTTTTTTAAAAACACAATATATGAGAGATAGGTTGTACTGAATTATGGATTTGAGAGGCATTTTGTCATTTATTCCAGAAAATTCCTTTGAATGTTTAATACCCATCACCTGGCTGTCATAGCAAGGTAGCTAGCTGTCCCAGTCTGCTGGGGCTGCCATACAAGTACCCCAACTGGTGGATCAAACAACAAAAATATATTGTCTCCCATTTTGGGAGGCTGGATGTCTCAGATCAAACTTACCTGTGAGGCCTCAGAAAACAGAACTAGAACCAAATTATGGAATGTTCCAGACACCAGAAGTGTCTCACCACAAGGCAGCCTCCTCTGGGAAGGAGAGCTGGTCAGGAAGGCACGATTCTTTGCATAATGCTGCTTCCCTTAGATTCGGCTATCACAAAATATCTGGAACCCACCAGGCAGCTTGCAGGTGAGCTGTTGGCCAGCCTCTGATCTGATCCCATCAGGCCCTGCGCTGGGCTAGGCAGCCATCATCAGTCCCCCAGGCCCAGCTCCTGTCCACCTGGCTATCTGAGAAGTCCAGCCCTGGCCATACCCTTGAATGATTCCAGCCCCATGGGAAGCTGTGACTCAAAACCCTGGGTCTCACAGTACCTCAGAAAAAGCAGGTTTATGGCTGGTTTAGATCACAGCCTTGTCCCCAGGCATGGCCTTGCTGAGGCTGCCCCCTCCCCAAGCCTGCCCCTGCCCCATCCCCTTTACCTAAAGTCTGAAGGTCAGCTCCTCATCTCATGCAGCAGGCCAACCAGGAGTACCCGTCTTAGGTGCCAAACCCTTCACAGACTTTAAGGAGGGCTGAATGTCTGGGACAGGAATTGCCACCCAGAGTACCACAGGCTGTGTCCTCAGGGCTCTCCGGCTGTCTCCTTCCTTCCATTGGAACTCTAGTATTGCTCCAGACTCCATGCCTGCCTGGGCGTCCCGAGGTCCCCTCGCCTTCAACTGTCCACATCTGACTAGTTGTCTCCACCATCACCACCCCAAGCTGCTCACCTGTGGAAGGGGCCCTCCCTCCATGCACCCAGGGCCTGGCTTCTTGGGTTCATCTAGTTTTCCCCTGCTCTTGTTGTGGGACAACTCCTGCCCATCTTCTGAACTAAGCTCACTTAGATGCCCTCTCCCAGAGAAGCTGGCCTGTGTGAGGGCCCCCAGGCCTGGCTGCTGCCCGCTCACAGCACTGGTCCAGCTTCCTTGGTTTTCGGCCTCATCCAGCCAGGGCAGGGCCTATAGTCTATGTCCCAGCATGCTTCCTGGTTGAGTAGTTGGGGAGCAGTGAATAAGAGCACAGCTTCCGGCAGGAGGCAAAACCCTAGCGTTGCCCTGTACTTGCTGTGTGACCTTGAGGAAGTTGCTTTACCTCTCTGTGCTTCAGTTTCTTCATGTGTTAAATAGGGAGCAGTGAGAACTAATGCCTGAGGCTGTCCCAAATCCTAAATAGGGTAATGCTTGTCAAGTCCTTTGCGTAGTGCCTGGGTGCTTGGTATTGTCGTGTGCTCTCCATTAGAAGCTTGCGGATTTGCAGGGCCCTTCAAAAAACTAAAGACACCAATATCGCCACCTGCTGGCTACTGAGGGAAGTGCGTCTGTGGGCTCCAGAGGAGGAGGTACAGGTATCCAGTTTTTCAAAAGTATGCCTTCTGTGACTTCACTTTTACAAGCTGAAAGACCTACATTAGTATCTGTTTTTGCTAACCAAAAGAAATCCAAAGATTTTCGTTTTTACGAAAACAGACAAAAAGCAAAAAGAGCATTCAGCTCATTGCTTCTTAACGCCATTTTGGCTTACGAAAGATTTCATAGGAACGCCCTGCTTTTGGCTAGCAGGTGAAACCTGTACTCCCTCCCCACTCCCCTGCCTCTCACCCTCATTTAGCTGGTGAGTTGCACATTCTTTGGCATGGGCCACTGTCAGTTGTGTTCCCACGGGCAGCAGGGGCTGCACTGAATGAATGTTCCTGGCCTTCAGCAGTTCTTAGCCTAGTCGAGAACTCCAGATTGGACTAGAACCATCTGGGGTTGAAGGTCTGGAAAAGTGATGGGGCTGGTGGGGGCTTTAGGGGAGGAGAGGCTGGAAGGCTCCTGTATGAATTTGCTGCGGCTGCCATAACAAGGTACCAGAAAGGGGGTGGATTAAACAACAAAGATTTATCCTCACAGTTGTGGAGGGCAGAAGTCCTAATACAAGGTGTTGGCAGAACTGTGTGCTCCCTCTGAAGGCTCTGGGGGAGCTATCTAGTCTAGAATTTTCTCTTGGATTCTGCTATTGTCAGTCCTTGGTGCTTCTTAGCTTGTAGATGCATCACTCCAATATCTGCCTCTACCTTCACGTGACTGTCTTCCCTGTGTTACCTGTGTCCAAATGTCCCCTTTTGATAAGGACACTAGTCATATTGCATTAGGACACACCCTACTCCAGCATGACCGTATCTTAATTAATTACATCTGCAATGACCCTATTTCCAAATCAGGTCACATTCACAGATACCAAGGGCGAGAACTTCAACATATCATTTGGGGGGACACAGTGCATTCTGTAACAGCCTCTCTGGAAGAGCTCCCATTTTACCTGTGTCTTTAAGAAGCAATTGCTCAGGGGGATGACGAGGGAGGAGGTGTTGAGGATAGGCGCCAGCTCAGGCAGGCTGAGGCAACGCTGTTCTTATTTCCCCTCCAACATAACAAGAAACTCCAGTGAGAAAGTATGTTTCATTTGCCTGTGATATCCCCAAGTGGAGCATGTCGCTGCTCCCTGGCACCACATGCTTTAGGTGGGGCAGGTAGGGCCAGCGGCCAGGAGCTTGATGCTGTCATCGTCATTGTCATGGGAAAAGACACGTGGAGATCAGAGCTGCCCGTGTAGCCCGGGGCCCCTCCTGGCTTTCATGTATGGAGAGGCTCTGTCCCTGGCAGCCCTGCCATTTCACTGTCGTCATCTCCAGTGTCCCCAGGAGGGACAGAGATGAGCATCTCACTGACCTGGCCCTCCATGGGCTCCTAGTCTAGGGTGAAGCTAGGCGCCAGGGTCAACACCCAGGCTCACCCCCCTCCCTGCCTTCACTCTGGATCTTCCAATCCCTCCTCCTCCTGGGACCCTGGAGTCGCCTTTCGACATTGCCAACCTGATCATGTCAAGCCCCTCAACTCCCACTTCAGGCCCATCCTGTGGCTTCCCTTTGCTAAACCCTATCTGGCCTCAGCATTTAAGACACCTGCCAGTCTCCACCCCTCCTCTTCCCCAACTCCCTCCAGCTGGGCTGGGGGTTTCACCAGGATAGGCCGCAGCTCACCCCCATCTGTACCCAGGTACCCAGACCAGCGCCCAAGTGCAACTGAAGGAAGGAGTGGGTGGCTTTAATGTGACCTGGGCTGGCTCTTAAAGGATGGCTTAGGCCTCACTCTGTGAACCTGGAGAGGTGTGGTTTGGGGTGAAGGGTAACCCCATAAAGCCATGAAGTACTAGATTCTCTCGAGCCCTGGCCACCGCCACAGCCTGAACCTACTGGATGTCAGGCCCTGCAGTGGGGCCAAAAAAATACATCAGACTTGGACGGATATGTGCAGTCACCTGAGGACCAGGCTCTGAACACAGGAGCCCTCAAAGCATTCTCTGAGTGCTGAGAATCTGTGATCTATGGGCTAGTGGGCACCTGGGCACTTGGCTTCAGAACCCCAGACTCTTCCATCGCTCTCCTACTGGCTCACACTCCAAATTTGGTCTATAAATTTCCTTGTTCATCATCAGTCCACATCAGCCCACAGACTCAGAATTCCCGCCAGCCTCACAAATAGCCACTTTGGATGCTCCAGTGGGACCATCGGCAGGGCTCATGGAGGCAGCTACAGACAAGGTGTTGGAGCTCGGTGCTTTCATTTCCACCCAGAGGACCCCTTGCTGTGCCTGAAGGGGGCTGAGCTTGAGGGTGAGAGACCCGTGAAGGGGCTCTTTGCTCTCCTTCTTCTGGGGCCTGGAGGTCAGTGGCCCAACCTCAGCTGCAGCACCAAAAGGACTCAAGACCAAAGATGAGACAAGAGGGGAAAAAGGCAATGGGTCCGAGGTCCCACTGCACTCGCCAGGAGCCTCCTGAGGGAAAACACCCTTGGACACCCACTATAGATGAGGAGACTTTTCTGACCAGCCGCTCTCTGGCTCTCTCCTTTGGCCATAGCACAAGAGGTGAGGAGATTGTTCGCCTGCAGATCATGACACCCGGGACGGGACTCCGCCTGATGGCCCCAGACCTGGAAGGAATGAGGTACGGGGGCCCTGCTTCTGTTTGGGCTCCTTCCACACCATTCTAGAGATGGAGTCAGCAGGGCCAGTAGGCAAATGATGAGGCCTGAGGGCTGGTTGGTGGGAGACATGGTTGACCTGGGTTCTCTGTCCCCGTCTCTTCTTTCACTGCACAATTATTGGAGAGGGAACACTTGGTCTGTGGGAGGCCAGGCCCAGCCCTGGGGACCCAGTGGCAACCACCCCTGGCCAAAGTTGCTGACTATCTGCCTGGTGGGGGAGGCAGACACACACACAAACCAGCTGTGAGGGCTCAGCTCTGCCGGCTGGCCAGCTGTGCTGGGTGGGGACACAGGGTGGGTGAATCCCCATGACATCACTGGAGCAGTTGCCCTGCCTGTGTGAGGGGAGCCACCAGGACTGGGATGGGGTCACTGGGTCAGCTTTGACAGCTCATGATGTCCCCGTGCCTGGTGCTGGCGAGGGCGGCGAGGGCGAGGGGCAAGACAGCCACAACTAGCATGGAGCATAGCAGGCCACACCCCGCATCAGGGGAGTAGGCCGAAGGCCAGGCAACAGGTAAGCAGGTTTGGGGGGCTGGAGCTAGGCAAGAGGAGATCTGAGCAGGGCAAAGTCACTTCTCCCTGGAGGGGCAGCACGCTGTCTCCTGATCATTTACTTATGCGCTCAACTAGAATTGATGGAGCCCCTGCTGCACACCTGACCCTGTGCCAGGGAAGCAGCAGTGAAGGAGCCAGACAAGGGCCCTGAGGAGAAAGGCCAGAGCATAGGCCCAAGATCATCCCTGGGGCAGTGGGAGCTCCAAGCATGGGGGTGGGGGTGGTTAAGTAGGCACTGACATTCAAGATGAATCCTGATGGATCTTAGGTCCCTTTCTCTCCCCCTTGGCTCCACCCTCTCTACAGCCCTGCCCCACTTTGGCACTGAGTCCTGTCCATTCTGTTTTACAGATATTTCTGTCCCTACTGCCCTCCCCTAGATTCAGGCCTCCACCGTCACTCACCCAGCTGTCTCCAACCATCTTCTAGGGTCCTGTACCCAGACTCTCCTCCGCATCTCTACTTAGGTGACATTTTTTTTTAAACCTATGTTTTTTTGTGTTTTTATTTTTTTAAATGTTTTTCTTTTTTAAATTTTCTTTTTAGCTGAGCCATCCTGCCACCTGTTGGCCGCACAGCGGCAGCTCAGCTCGGGCTGGGCATTGAACTGCTGTTGCTCAGAGCTCAGCTTGCACTCTTGAGTGAGCTCTTAACCAACTGAGTCACTTGGCCGGCCCTAGGTGACTTTTTTTTTTTTTTGAGGGCAGTGTCACTGGCCCTCATATGTGAGACCCGAACCGGGGCCGCTGGCTTCCCAAGCCAGCGCTTAACTGCTGCACCACTCAGCCGGCCCAGCTTTTAAAAGGCACAAGTAGTCTTGGCAGCCCACTGGGGAAAACCCTGTAAAGGGGCTCCCCATTTAAGCTCTGCAGCCTGAACTCAATACCTTGCCTGGCCTTCCCCCAACCCCCTTACCTGGCTCCTCTCACATACCCCCCACTCCCTGGACCCTCCACTCTCCTCCCAGGCCTCTGTGTGTCCCCTAGCACCATTCATCTTTGCAGGCTCTTCCTGGGGTGCCCTTCCCCTTCTCCATTTTTCAGTCCTACCCTAGATGTCTCCCCTCTTAGGCACCTCCCTCCGCTGCATTTCTTTCTGAGGTAGCATCTGTGAGGAACGCGGAGCTCACACAGTGCTGCGTTCCTACCTCCACCAGAGAATTTGCCACACAGCTATCCACTCACGGATGAGTCTGCCCCAAGAGTCCTGAGTGCCTGGAGGGCAGACATTTTTAGGGGGCCACAGCACAGGGTGTGGCCCAGAACAGGAGTGCAGGAGGGTTTGTTACTGGAATGGTCGAAGATCATCCAGTGTGATGGTATCTTTAATAAGGCAGCACTGGAAGCTGCTTCATTGGTTCTTCTAAGGTGACCACTCTCTGAGAAACGGGCCAAGTGACCCCCTAGACATGCAGGAGGAAGCTCTGAGGCTTCTGATACTTGGTGTGGGAGTGGCAAAGCTCCAAACAGCCCATTGAGAGCCCCTGGAGCACCCCTCTCCCTCTTTCCAGTGGGATAATCCACTTAGAGAGAAAGAAGGAAAGCTGGAATTCTCCAAGCCCTGCCCTGCCCCAAACAGCCTAGCAGGTGTCCCTATGCCGATGTAGGTGCAGTCACTATGTCCATTTTCCAGGTGAGGAAACAGACTCTGAAGGGTCACACAACTGAGAGCAGGCATATCCAGGACCCCCACCCAGGCTGCCTGACTCCCACCCTGCACCTTTTCTTCCATAACTCACTATACTAGTGGGGACCTAGTGGGGCAGGGGCAAGGGAAGGGTGATATACTTAATATTTTTTGCATGAATATATGATGAGACTATTTGTAAGCATCCAAATGCACATTACCAGGAGGCATTTGAGGGTAAATGGTTGAGGTTTGGGGGACAGGTCAGGGCTCAAGGGATTTCCATGTTCTATGCAGACAGATGAGAGTGGAAATAATGGGGCTCAATGTCAATGTTCACATGGGGTACAATGTCAAGGGAATCAAGGAGAGAGGAGCCAGCAAGTTGGACACAGACCCCAGTGTGGAGGAGGCAGCTGTCTCCTCATCTCCCCTGACAGCTAGGGGGGTAGTCAGGTCTTGTTAGCTTTTGGAGGGCCAGTCCGTGAGGCAGTGGGGGTTTGGGTCAGGAGCACAGAGGAGAGGTGGGAACAAGTGGAGGTCAGGGGCTTGAGGGGGAGAGGTGATGCAATGGGAGCACAGGAAGTGGCCAAGGTGACGGAGCATGCAGATGGAGAGGAATACTGGGAACACCAGCATTTAAAGGGCAGGAGAGGGCCGGCCGAGTGGTGCAGTTGGTTAAGAGCTCGCTCAAGAGTGCAAGCTGAGCTCTGAGCAACAGTGGTTCGAGGCCAGCCCGAGCTGAGTTGCCGTTGAGCTGCCAACAGGTGGCAGGATGGCTCAGCTAAAAAAAAAAAATTAAAGGGCAGGAGAGGGCTGGCCGAGTGGCATGGTGGTTAAGCGCTGGCTTAGGAAGCCAGCGGCCCCGGTTTGGTCCCACATGTGAGGGCCAGTGACACTGCCCTCAAAAAAAAAAAAACGGGCAGGAGAGAAAAAGGCAAAGGACCGGGAAGGCGTGGCAAAGGAAGTAGGGGGTAGTGTCATAGAGTCATGATGGACAGACAAGGGAGAGAGAAGGCAGGACTATCCCACTGAGTCAGTGCTTCTGAATGACAATAATGACAGGAGCATCTCTGTTAGGTTTGACAGCATGGTGGTCCCTGATGACCTCAGAGAGAACAGAGGGAGGTTGAATTAGGAGGTTAGGTTGGGTCAGTCTTACAACACAGAGGATTATATTCCAGAACTCTGAAGTCAGATTGCTTGGGTTCAAATACCAGCTCTTCCCCTTGTTGCTTGTGGACCTCTGGGTAAGTCACTAGGGCTCTCTGTGCCTCAGTTTGCTCATCTGGAAAGTGGGCTTGGATAATAGCAGTGTCTCTGTCCTGGGGCTGATGTGGAGAGGTAATGCACGCAGAGTCACGAGAACAGGGTTTTGCCCTCATACAACAGTCAGTATTAGTAATGAGATTTTGAGAAATGGCCAATCCGTAATATCCGATTTTAAGCTCTTTGGAGACAGCTGGCATTTGGGGATGAGGTAACTGCCTCCACCTTAGTGTGGGCTACTGCTATACCTAACTTATGTTTCTTTCCTCCCTAGGTCTTCCCTGGACTCCAAAGACAAGGAAGTCTCCAGGCCCAGAGAGACCAAAAGAGACTTGGCTGGTGAGGAGGCCTTCAAGGACCCCAACCCAGACTCTGGAAGGTAACTTGGTGCACGGACATAGAGCCCACATGGCCCCCAGTCCAAGATCCATGGATGGAGCTGAGACCAGGACTGTCTCATTCCCTATGTCCTCAGTGAATATCTGTTGGACAAATGAATGAAGGAATGCGTGAGGCCTGGAGGGGGCAGATCCCTGCCACGATCCCTCAGGGAACCAGTTGCACAGGAAGATGAAACTTCAGGCCAGGCCACCCCTACCCCAGCCCTTGGCCCAACTTCACTGTGCTTTTACTCCATTGATAGCAGCCCAGCCAATAGTGAGGCTCCAAGCCATCAGATTGATAGCATCTAGCAGGGACTTCCATGATTACCTGTGGACAAAGGGAGACATGGGGATGGGGAATAAGGATGGGACGTGGAAACATAGCAAGGAATGATGAGTCCAGCGGGGGGTGGTTGTGCCCAGCCATCTTATGACCATCCCACTGACCAGGGGAGGCTGGGTGTGGTGAGCAGTGGCTGAGAGTTGGGCATTTCCTTAACAGGAAGCACAGCCAGTAGTAGATAAGAGCCCACCGTCTTCTCCGTGTGGAGCCCCACACCCCTAGTTGGGACTCAGTCCTGGGAATGAGGGAAGGGGACCCAGGATGTCTGGGAAAGCTTTGTCTCTACCCTGGGCTCTATGGTTCATTAGTGGCCCTAAATGTCTGCCGCCTGTGTTGGCCATTGGTCCATCATCGTGCCAGCCTCCTCCTGAGTTGCCACCTTGCTCTGTTTCTTGGCTCTACTCTCGCTCCCAGGTTTGGAATAAAAGCAGAAATACTTGCTGATATTGGCTTGGTTCCAGGTGGAGCAGTGTGGGATGGCAGCCGAGGGCCTGGGCTTCTGGTCCTTAGGCCCGCTCCCAGGACATCTGAGTTAGATTAGATCAGAACCCAGTCAGAGTCACCAAGTGCTTCTCTTGCCATAACAGGTCAAGGGCACAGTCAAGGGATGGCAACGTGGAATCCAGAGCCATGGGCTCCTCATCTGAAGGCTTGGCTGGAGTAGACATCAGCTCTGGGAGAGGAGGGTGAGCTGCTAAGGGGAGGCAGGTGGCCCCAAGTTGTTGATTCTCTTATGTCCCTGGTTACAGGCCAGGGTCAAGCTGCCAAAACTGCTTGGGCTGCTGGGAGCAGAATGCTGGTCATTTCCTTACTGCTTTTCCCATCTCTGGTACTCCCACCCCCAACAATGTCCTTTGTCCCTGGGCTTTCCACTTCTGGGAATTACCTGTGCTTGAATCTTACTCCTCCTTGTGCATGTGGGGAATGAGTGAAGGGACAAACTAACAAATGAATGCCAAATGGAGGATGAATTGGTGCCTTCTTGCTTCTTGGCTGAGCTCTGAGAACCAGCTAGAAGGAGGTCCTTTATCCCTGCTTTCTACCTTCCCTTCCAGAAGCCCCAAAGCCTCCTTTTCCCATCCCACCCTCCTCCCCTAGCCAGCTCTGCTCTGAGCTTCATTGAAAGGAGAAGCAGCATCCCTAGTGAGACAAGCATGTCTAGCTGGGCTCTAAGTTCTTAGACCTGGGTGGAGTCAGGGACCAACTTCTCAGGTGATTTGGGGGGTAGCAAGGCCCCACCTATCCCCACATGGTTCCAAACCAAGTATGAGTCATCCCTGGTATGCAGATGTTGGGACAGATAGTTCAGCTCTGAGCTGTGCTAGAACCCTTATGGTTCAGAACAGATGGCCAGAGAGGAATGGCAAAGCTGATGTCTGCAGAGAGCCTGACCGCATGCTGCCAGCCAGCACCCTGCCCTAGGGCAGTCTGACCAGGGAGGGCATCCCAAAGAGGAGCCCCTGCCGACTGCTTTCCCCACCGGCCCTCCAACTACCCCTGCTTCCTCGAACCCAATGAGGGTCCCCTGCCCTCACTAACTAGACTAGTTTGCAACTGATGCCTGGATCAAGAGTCCCAACTTCTAAATCCAGGATCCCAAGTCAACATGGGAAGGGGACAGCAGGCCCCAGCCTGTAATCACTGGGCCTCAGCAGGTGCCCAGAAATGTCACTGAGCTGGGGCCTCAGTTCTCTGAGCTGCCACTTGTGGGCAGAACTGTGAGGGAGCTGACATCACTGCAGCCTGCATCACTGTGTGCTGAACAGCAAGTCGTGCAGACTGACTCACTTGGCTGGTGGCTGTTGTGGAGACTTCTTGTCTAGTGTGTTTGGACCTCAAGTTAACTTGCAAAATAAGCTGAAGAATATTCTAGATTTCTATGATTTTTAACCCAGTCTTTTACGTTGTCTTACTACTTATACTGATTTTTTAAAAAAGATTTTATTGGGGAATTAGGGAAGGGGAACAGTGTTGAGGAATTGGGGAAGGGGAACAGCCAAGTTGTTGTCCTTCAATCTTAGTTGTGGAAGGCGCAGCTAGCGCAGCTCCAAGTCCAGTTGCCATCCGGCCGCCCGTCAGCAGCTCATGGCCACTCAGCTCAAGGTGCCATGTTCAATCTTAGTTGCAGGGGGTGCAGCCCACCATCCCATGCGGGAGTCAAACTGGAAACCTTGTTGCTAAGAGCGCATGCACTAAGCACTGAGCTATCCGGCAGCCCTTTGGCAGCTCAGGGCAGCTCAACTCAAGGCACCAAGTCAATCTTAGTTGCTGGTGGGCATTGGGCATAGCCCACCATCCCATGCGGGAGTCGAACCAACAACCTTGTTGTTAGGAGCACGTGCTCTCACCAGCTGAGCCATCCTGCCACCTGTTGGCAGCTCAGCGTCAGCTCAGCTTGGAAGCAACTCGCTGGCCCATGTGGGAATCGAACCGGCGACCCTGTTGCTCAGAGCTCGCGCCCTTAACCAACTGAGCCACTCGGCCCATCCCCTCCCCTTACTTATACTGATTTTGTTAACGATTTGTAACAAAACTTGCCTTTACCGTCTTCCCAAAGAAAAGGTTGTTTCTCATGGAAGAAATACCTCACTTGCCTTTTCCACTAATTTTCATGAGTTTACTTAATAATTGAATTTAGTGATTACAGTTGCAAGTACAACTGGCGTAAATGGGTTTGGGACCAAACACTAGGAACTCTTCCGTGAGTGTGCTACGTAAGTGAAGGATGCCGGCTTTCACAGGTGTTAAGGTGCCTTGTGAGCTGTGACTGCTTGGTGTGCTGTGAGTGTCAGTCGCCTGAGAGATGGAGAATGTGACTTACCTCTGGGAAGGCGGGCTAAGAGCACCACTCATTCTGTATCAAGTTTATGGATACAGATAGACTGCAAACGGCCACAGGGCCCAGTAAAAATAACAGGAACACTTTAGCCCATGTTAGGGCCCAGACATTATTCTAAATACTTCCCATCTATTAACACATCTATTCTTCTCAGAAAACTTGTGAGGCAGACATAGATATTCCCATTTCGCTAATGATAAAACTGAGGCCCAAGGAGGTCAGTTGATGTGTCCAAGGTCACATAGCTGGGAGGTAGCAAAGCGGTGATTTGAACCTGGGCAATGTGCCTCCAGGGAACATGGACTTAACCACTAGGCAGCACTGCCCTGGTGTCAGGCAGCTGTGAGATATGAGTATTATGCCCCGAGTATCCATCTGAGGATCTCCTCAGTTCCCATCACCTGTTGAGAGGGAGTAGACATAGAAAGACAAAATCCTAAATCCCGCCCGGGCTGGGCCTCCTTCTGCAGGGTGTGCTCTGCTGCCGGCCCCACCCATCTCCTGGATGATCAGGGTGTGCACAGTGCCAACTCTCAGCCTCGCAAACCTGGACCAGAAGCCACCAGGTAAGAGTGGAGTGACTGTCTGGTGCCCATTCCCATTGCCAGACACTGCCTTCAGGGTCCAGCCTCAGCTCCAGTGTCCTAGAATCCCCCTCACACTTCTCGGCGCCATGCCACCTTCGCATCAGGTGATCACCACAGGACAGGGAAGGTTGGGAGAGGCCCGGACCTGCAACTGGACACACCCACTGAGGACAGTGTAGGAAGGGGATATATGATAAGTCTGTGGTATCCTGACAGCCCTCACCTACCCACAGGAACCCAAGCTGAGGATGCAGAGGGACATGAGGAGGCAAAGCTTGGGAAGAGCACCACTAGGAAGTCTCAGTGAACCTCTCCTGGCCCAGCAAACTAGAGTCGGGGAAGAACTCGGGAGAACATGTGGAGGCAGCTGGGGAGGGCGCATGGCTCCAGGGGCATGAAGGTGCAACAAGGGAAGAGGTGGTGCATTCCCACACTGCAGGTTTCTGCCCTGGTTCATCTACCAATCCACCAGTGGGAGCGGCCATTTTGCTGTGGGTGTGTGGATCATTTAGTAAGGGACAATCTTTCTGGAATCTCCAGATGTGTGCAAGAACACTGGAAACCAAAATTGGGAGGCGTCCTCAGAGATTCCGAGCTGGTCAGGGGTAGTGCTTTGTCTTGAACTCAGTTGCTAAGGCCACAGCCAGGGCTCACAAGATGTTCACACACACAGTGGTGTCTATGCCGCACTAATGGCAGCACTGAGAGGACTTTACTGACAGATATAGCCCCCTCCCCTTTCCTGTGAGAAGGCATCTGGGAAGGGGAAGACCAGGGCCCCCAGTCTCCTTTGGTCTGAGACCTCAGCAGGCCTGTGTGCTTCCTCCCTCAGCTCCAGTGCCACTTTGGGCTCTGCTGTCCCAGCTGACAAGAAGAGTGACAGCCCAGCAGACCTGGAGGACATGGCGGCAAACTCAAAGGGGTAAGGCATCAGCAAACAGTGCTGACTGTGGTGGAGAGAGGCAGCTGAGGTGTGCATTTGCCTTTGGCTGGAAAGGCAAAGCCAGTGAGCTGGCCCAAGGCACATGACAAGGGCCAAAGCCCTACCTGGAACTCTCTGGCCTCTGCCTCTGGGTCCATAAAGCCTTCCACTATGCCTTCTTGCCTCCAGCCAGGAAGTTCTCCATAGTCAAGAAGTTGCCCACTTTTTTAGACAGCAACCACTTGGACAAGCGCCTGCCTTGTGCTGGAGGCTGGAGCACATAGACAAACCACACATGGCTAATGGGGCAGGTGGGCGCAAAGCCCAGCCCAGAGGAACAGGGGAAGGGGGGCAGGCATGATGGCTTCATGGGGGAGGTAGCTTTTGAGTTGAATCTTAAAAGGTAAATAGGAGTCCTCCAAGCAAAGGGAACAGGATATCCAAAGGACTCTAAACAATCTGGAATTTTCCTGGATAATGTACGTAGCTGTGTGTGGCTGGCGCTGAGGATCCTTGTGGGAGAATAGTGGAACAGCAGTTTTGTTGAGGTAGGCATGATCTGACTGGCCTTTAATACCAGATATTCTTTTTAATTGGGGAATTGGGGGAGGGGAACAGTGTTGGAGAATCGGGGAAGGGGAACAGCCAAGTTGTCGTTCTTCAATCTTAGTTCTGGAGGGCGCTAGTCACCATCTGGCTGCCTATCAGCTGCTCGTGGCCTTTAAGCTCAAGGTGCTGTGTTCAATCTTAGTTGTGGGTGGGCATAGCCACCATCCCATGCAGGAGTCAAACCCGGATGCCTTGTTGTGGTTAAGAGTGCACGCTCTATCCACTGAGCCATCCCGGCAGCAGCTCAGCTCAAGGTGCCGAGTTCAGCTTTCAGCCTTAGTTGCTAGTGGGCGTAGCCCACCATTGAACAGACAGTCTTGTTGTTAGGAGCACATGCTCTCACCAGCTGAGCCATCCTGTCACCTATTGGCAGCTCAGCGGCCGCTCAACTCGGGCGCAGCGTCACTGGCCCACGTGGGAATTGAACCAGTGGCCCTGTTGCTCAGAGCTCGCACTCTTAAGCTAACTCTTAACCAACTGAGCCACTCGGCCGGCCCCTGTACCAGCTATTCTTAAACATTACAACAGCTACTTAACTTTGGGGAACCTACTGTGTGCACAGCCCTCTACTCTCAACGTCTCATATAGTCCTCCCCACAATTCTGCCAGGCTTGTGCCTAATTAGAATGAAGAATGGCCAGGAACACAGGTCTCTGTGCCTCCTGGGAAGAACTGAAAGAAATAGCCAGGATACTCAGATAGAGTGAAGGCAATGAGCAGGGCTACTACTTAGATGGATGGAGGGAGGTAACTCAGGTGAGTTCCTCTAAGGAGGAGAAGGAACTAAATAGGAAGAATGAGGAGAAAGAGCTGCAGATAGGGAACTGCAAACCTAAAAACCCCGCTGTGGGAATACCCTTAGCATGATCGAAAGAATAGAGTGGCTGGAGCCTAGTCCGTGAGGGGGACCATAGATGGTGCAGGGCCTTGGTAAGTCATGATAATGACACGATAAGGAGGTTGGATCTTATTTCAAGTTTTAAGCCAAACAGGAACATGGTCTTATTAGGTATTTAAAACGTGAGTGCATTTTTGCATTTTCATACCATGTTGCAGTTATTTCTTTACATTTGTGACCTCCACTTAAACTGGGATGCTGGGGGCTGGGCGGGTAACAGATCTCTAAGGTATGAGGCCGTTATGAGACATTTTGTTTCAAATTGCACTGACAATTAATGGAGTGAAAACAATAATGGGCACCTATAGTGTGCTCTGCTAGTTGCTTTACAATCTTCCCAGCAACCCTGTGAAATGAATAAGATGGGGAAACTGAGGCATAGAAAGTTTAAGTGACTTATCCAAGGGCTTACAAGTGGCAGAGCTGAGTCCCAATGCAAGAGGTTTTAAGAAAAAACTCAGGAAAAACTTTAAAAAGCTAGTTTATGAAATCTGTTCTTTGGAGCCTATTTTTAAGACCCAGAACCAGTAACTCTCAGCTGGTTAATGTGTAAAGCATACTGTATGCATGATCTCACCTAATATTCCCCAAACTTTGGTAAGGATCTGGCTTCTGATGCCCTGTTAACAGTGGGATAAATAGAGGGCTCCTGTGAGGAGCAGAGCTAGGAATATAGCCCAGATCTGGCTAACTCTAGAGCCCAGGCTTTGGAACTACTTTCCCCTGATGTGTACAAGTTTCCAAAATCAATACAAACTTTCTTGAATACAGTGTTTCACAATTCTGGCTGCACTTGAGAAACATCTGGAAAGAGTTTTTTTTAAATAAAAAAGCTTCCTGAGCTCCATGAAGAGATTAAATTTAATTGTTCTGGAGTGGGGCTCTACCATTTATGTCTTTTTAAAAGCTAACAGTTCCTTCTCATGTCCAATCTAGGTTGAGAACCATTGTTGTACGTGGTTCTGAACCAGGAGCACATCTGCTGCCCCTTGCTTCCCACCTAGGGGTCACTTTGCAATATCTGCACACACTATTGGTTCTCACAGCTGGGAGGAGGGTGCTATTGGCAAATATTTGGTGGAGACCACCGGATGCTTCCCAACGTCCTAAAAGGAATGCACAGGGCAGACTCCACCAGAGCTACTCAATACAAAATGTCAAGTGACGGGGTTGACAAACTGTTCTAGAGCTTTCTCGATCTCTGTCGGGAGCCAGAAGATTCTGGATTGGGGGGGAAAGGGTGGATGCAGAAAGAACCCCCCACCAGTCTTCCTGGGGTCTGGACAGCAAGCACAGGCGCATTTACACCTAGTCCAAAGTGACATCTTCCTAAGTGCGCCGGCTCGTGCGTGTGACCAGTCCCACAACACCTGATTCTGTGTGCGCCTGCGTCGGGCGCGTGCGCCTGCGTCGGGCGCGTGCGCCTGCGTCGGGCGCGTGCGCCTGCGTCGGGCGCGTGCGCCTGCGTCGGGCGCGTGCGCCTGCGTCGGGCGCGTGCGCCTGCGTCGGGCGCGTGCGCGTGCGCCTGCGTCGGGCGCGTGCGCGTGCGCCTGCGTCGGGCGCGTGCGCGTGCGCCTGCGTCGGGCGCGTGCGCGTGCGCCTGCGTCGGGCGCGTGCGCCTGCGCCTGTGCCGGGCGCCTGCGCCTGCGCCGGGCGCGTGCGCCTGCACCTGTGCCGGGCGCCTGCGCCTGCGCCGGGCGCGCACACAGGGTGCATGCGTGTGTGCTCCTGCATACCACGTACGTGTGTGCGGGTGTGCCTCCTACCGGCGTGTCTAACTGGCGTGTGTACGCGCCTGCGCGGGCCGCCATTTCCTACAGCCTTAAGTTTGCGTCGCAGTACTTGTCGGGAAATGCGACCGTCCACAAAGCAAAATGTCTGCCCAGGTCGAGAGAGCCCTCGGCAGCGCTCCTCTTGTGGCCGTGCTCTCATTGGCCGCCAGATGGCGCGCGAGGATCACAGATGGACCCGAGCTCCCTTTTGAAGCAGTCCTGGGTTCCTACTGCCCTTCCCCCGCTGGCCTGCTGGACCAGGTGTCTCACTAGCCTTGGGGTTGAAGCAGGCGCCTCTGACCAGGTGTGGACTATCACCATAGTCAAGGCAGAGGCAGGAAAGAGGAAGGGAGCTGGATGTCCTCAAGGAGCCAAAACGGGCTCCTGTGGCCCGATCCTGTTTTATAGGGTGCCCTGGTGTCAGTCGTCTCTGGACAGTGGTCTTCAGAGGTGTCTGAGGGTAGGAGCTGTGGACACGTGGGCAGGGCAGCCGGACCATCCATCCAGAAGGAACCCCCCGTCCCCCCCCCCCACAAACGGACCTACTTGCTCTGTCTCTGGGGCTCCATGGGCCTGGCTTAGTTCCCAAGAATAGGGTGACGAAGGGTGATGGCGGTGGGCGGAAAGACCCTGCAGGGCAGTAGAAATATCTGAATCTTGAGGAATTTTGCCCTACTCTAACTTGGTTTTGCTTCATCACACGTACAGGAAGAGGTGGTATGGTATAGTGATTAACATCATGGACTCCTGTGTTTGGGATCAGATCTAAGCTGTGTCACTTACTTGCTCTGTGGCCTTGGGTATCTTACTCATCAACCTGTGCTTCAGTTTCCCCACTTTTAGAATGTAGGTAATAATAAAGTTCTATCAGGGTTGCTGTGAGGGTTAAATGGGTTTGTATGTGTAAAGCATGTAGAACATTTCCTGGCACAAAGTACCATATAAATGTCAGACTCCCCTTTTATAAAAACTTAAAGCTAAATAGAGCAGCCTCACAGGAATACCTTCTTCCACCATAACTATTCAAGGACACTCAGAAAGCTCACCTCTACTCCTGTTTACCAGCTTTGTTGGCCTGATTTCACTTAATAAGATACAAAGTGGCTCATATCCTCCCCGATAGGTAATTACAATACAAGGGGGAGTTTTGGATGGAAACGGGAAGTGCCTCAGGTGGTTGCACTCTGTGGGATGTGTAGGACTACTTGATTGGCACCTGTGATTGACAAGAGGTCCTTGTCAGGCGTAGGTGTAAGTGGCTGGTCTGCTCTAGTTGGATATTTTATGTCCACTTGCTCTTCCTGCAGGGGTAGGTAATTACAATACAACGGGGAGTTTGGGGTGGGGAGGGGAAGTGCCTCAGGAGGTTGCACTCTGTGGGACGTGTAGGAATGCAGAGACCCAATGCCTTCCTCTAACTGCCTGCCTAGTTTTCCTTGAGAGCCGTGATCCCCATAAAATCTCTAGGGGAAGCTGAGGGATAGGAAGTCTCTTCTGTATCTGCTTCCTGCTGGGCAGGGGCGTAGAGCTGTCCCTGCCTATTGGGGTTCACGGAACTCTCACCGTAGCTGGTCTTAGATGAGAGGAAGGGGTCTCAAGCTCCACCTGGAAAACGCTGTTGGCTTCTTTGCTTGTTGGGGTATCCCCTGCATCCTCAAGGCTCCTGAATGAGGACAAAAATATAAATCTGTTAGGTTATGGAACTTGTGGCTATTCAGTCCATCACTCAGGTGGCATCAGTTGTCTGGGCACAGAATGGGTTTGACATTTAGCTTTCTGGCCTGGGGGATATTAGGAAGTCTCAGGCTTTCAACTAGTTATCTGAAGCAGGGGTAGGAGACTTCTATTGTTTCAGATTCAGGAACTAATTTACAAAACAATTAAGAAGCAAGGGGGATCCTCAGTCCAAGATTCACAAACTGGTCAGAAAAGCAATCAGCAGCCCAAGAGCTAAGAAACTAAAGAACTAGGGAGGAAACTTACATTTCTATAGGAAAGGAAACATTAAAGTTTTTCAGTGGTGGGGGTTGGTGCTGCTCTGTGGGCCGGTAACAAGGCCTCCAGGCAGCAGCACTATCACACAGAATAGATATTCTGGAGGACTCGCCAGCAGAGAACAAGGCCCTTGGAAGCACCTCAGGATGGGGATGGGGATGGTGATGGCAGGGGTGTGCAAGTGTAGGTGTGATATGAGGCCTGTGAGGAAGGAAGACCTCCCAAAGAGCTCAGTGACTGGGACAGCTGGGAAGCCACTCCCTTTTTGCTGGATTCAGGGGGTGGCAAAAGCATCAAAGGCTGAAGCTTAATCTAGTACATGTGGGGACAACCTTTGTTTGATACGACATAAAAGCTTTGCCTTTTAGATTACTCAGAAGGAAATAAAGACCATTTATAACCTTTTATTAAGAACAGACCAAAAAAAAAAAAAGAACAGACCAATGATCCAAGAAAATTTTGTTATTTCAACAACAAAAAAAGAGAAAGCCAAATTTTAGTTATGCAGCAGTATGATATTTGATATTAGAGCTCGTTTGTGAAAATCTCATATTCTCATTAAATTCTAGTCAATTTTGACCATGACAAATAACATTTCTGAGAACCTTTTATAATTTTTTAAATATCAGTTTACATTTTGTCTTACATATTTTTCAGAACCACTGGTTATTTGAATTTAAGGCAAAACTATTATTTTTTCCTTAACATAGTTGCAATTCTTGCATACAAAGGTGTTCCCCTTTGCTTTTGTGGGTGGAAGGGAGTAGCGGTGCTGGGGTCCTCCTGAGGAGGAGACGGACTGCTCCCCGAGATGGGGGCCGTGCTGGGCTCCTCTCTGCCCCGCCCTCCAGGAGAGGAGCTCACTGTGCCCGCAGGAGATGACATCAGCGTGCAGTGGGTGAGCAAGGACCAGTCCCACAACACCCGCTCCATAAGGGCACTCATTCTTCCTCAGTGCCTTGGCTGGTTTTGAGAAGAATGTGGTCACCAAGCTGGGAGAGACTTGGCAGGACAGGCCTGGAGCCCCCAGAGGTGGCCATGGAGAGCCAGCTGCACCCACCCAGCAGCCTGCAGACCCCAGCACCCCAGAATGGCAGAGCAGCCCCAGAAGAACCAAGCCGCTCATGGAACTGGAGAGCCAGGCCAGCAGGTAAGAGCTGTGCTGTGCTGGGTTTCTGCCTGCCCAAGCTGGAATTTTGTCAGGCCGTGACCCAGGTGGAGCCTGTATTTACCCCACGCCCATGCCATTTCCTGGCACATGTGTCACACACCCAGGTGCTTAGCCTCCTATCCCGTGTGGGGTTAGAATGGTGACTTCCTGGGCATGGAGCAGTGTTGAGGAGGCTTCCTGTGGTGCAAGGAGCTGGGATGAGGCCTGTGATGGGAGCAGGTGTCTGTCGCCAGAGTAAGAGGCCCTGGATAATTCCTGAAGTGTGGTACAGGAAGATGGTCTCCCAGAGTATTCATGCACTGCAGGTTGGGGGTCCCAGGGAGTATGAGGGCTATTTGTGTGTGTAAAATGGCACTGCCAAATAATGGCGGGAGATGAGTGAGAGAAAGCAACAGGGTGAAGCAGAGAGAGAAGATCAGAGTGAAAGAAAGAGAGCGTGAGCAAGCAGGCATTAGAGAAGGTGACAGTGGCATTGAGGGTGGCAGTAGGATTATGATTGGTGATGTGTTGGTGTGTCATTGTGAAGAGTGAGAGGGCAGATGTGACTGTGACTGCAGGCGACCATGGAGTATGTGTTGCGGTATTCAAGTCAAGGCTCTCCTGTCAGCATCTGGCCCACTGGCCCCTACACATGCTTTCGGGCATGTTGACATGTTGATAGATTATTAAGACACAGTGGGCTTGTATTGCTCAGAGATTTCAGAGAGAGCGAATTAAAGCACTGACCATTTGTACAGATGCAAGCAAATGGTTTCTCACACAAGACAGAAATACTAGGAGGGGAGAGCTAAGACTCTCACCACCCCAGAAGACAGGAGATGGTACCTGTGGCTCCTCTTGCAAGGATAAAATAAATATGTTCATCCGCCCTCATGGTACCAGGGTTCTTATACCGTAGAGGTTCTGTCCTTCGTTAGATAGGAGGCCATTTTTAGGGCCAGGATCACCTGTAAGATAACAGGTTTTCTTATTTAAGAATAGCCAAGTCTTTGACTCCTTTGCCCATCCTTGGCCCCAGGCCCTGTAGGGCCCCAGACCAAAGACATTGAGTGAACAACTTTGGATTTTCTATCACATCATATGGCTTCCTACACCACTTAAGTGTTCCATTTAGCAAAAAGTGCAACCCATACATGAAGGAGGAGGCGATTGGGTTTCTTTTTGGTTGGAGCAGGGAGTATCAGGACAGGCTTTCTTTACAGGTGGGATGAGGTTAGAGCTAGATGGCTTGGTGAGAAGTGCTGAGAGGGGGTTGGGCAGGTATCTGCTCCTCAGCTGAGGAGTGTGACTCAGCTTCTGATGGCCCAGGGGCCACTGACAGCTTTCACTCAGGAGAGTGAGATGACGCGGACAAGATTTGTAGGACGATTGCTTCCAGCTGCATGTGTGGGATCAGGCCAGGGGTTATATAGGAAGATGAGGCAGGAGACCAGCTGGCGGACTTCCTGCTCAGCCAAGGGAGAGGTGAAGAGGCCATAGTCTTGCTGCCCTATTGAAGGTGAAGGTGAAGGAAAGTGGTAGCCAAGGCTGCTCCCGAGATCTCAGGGTTGAGCAACTGGGTGGATGGTGTGGGCCCCACACCGTGATAGGAAGTAGCTGACGGCCAGCAAGGACGTTGGGGGGATGCTGTCCAGAGATAGTATAAGATCATGTAGATGTACAGCCCAGAAGGTTCCCCTTGGCTTGTATGCTTCTCTCCACAAGCTTCTCGGGCTTGTCATCTAGCCAAGCCCGTGGCTGGGTGAGTAAGTCTCCGTGGTTCAGGAATGCAAGGGGACTCCTCCTTTTCAGCTCTGCATGTAAAGCCATCTGCTTCACCAACTGACATTTCTCTCCATTGTCTGTTTTTCTTTTGTCTTAAAAAAGAAAAAAATGGAGGGTACTAATTACTGGCCCTCTAAAACTAAGCGAGTATATAAAGTGAAGAAAGGCAAAAAATAAGCGAAAAACAAAAAGAAAGGCAAAAAACAAAGGCACATGGGTCAAAATTTTGGAAAATAAGACAGAAGAATCTTCTGGAGGACGAGGAGCTGATGAGGGGGACTGAGAAACAAAATTCTGGAGAAATGGAAGAAACTGCAAAGAGTACAATCATGGAAACCAAGCCAGGCTGAGTTAATTTGCCTGTGTGCTGTGGACCCTGAGATAGGCCCACCAGATTTGGCAACTTAGAGCTTATGGCTGCCTTGAGGGGGGCAGGTTGGGGGAACAGAAAGGCCGTGGTTGGATTATGGTGCATTGAGGAGGGAGTGGTCAGGTGGAGGTGCACAGCTCTTTCTAAAATGTTGGCCATGAAGTGATGGATGTGTGGGGGGGTGAGTGGATAAACAGCTACAGGATGAAGGGGAGGGCGTCCTAGGGTATGTGCTTATGTGCCCAGGGGAGGAGATACCCACCAGGTAAGGTGAGTTTGCTGTGCCAAGACAGAGTGGGCACACCTGAAGGTGAGGGCTGTGTGGTAGTAGGTTCTAGATCCTTGGGCAGGAAGGAGAGGGCTCTGTCTCTGACACAGGAGGGAAGGCTGAGTGTAGATGTAGGTTGGAAGGCAGGAAGGAATGAGCAGAGTAATGCAGACACCTTGATTTGTTCTGTGAATTAATGAACCACACATTCCATAATTAAACCAGATTTCATTCAGTTACGAGCTCCTGCCAAACCATGCGCTAAGCACTAGGAATACAGACAAATAAGCCTTGTTCCCTACCCCCAAGGCGGTCAGTCCTTGACAGTGGGAAGTGCTGTGGGTATGGATAAGGTGCTATGGCAGCATACTAAAAGGATTTGGCTGGCCTCATATAATCAAGGAAGGCTTCACAGAGGTGACAGATGTTCTTCTTGAATAAATTTGCAAGGAAGTTGGGCCAGCTGAGTGGCGCCACGGTTAAGCGCTGGCTTGGGAAGCCGGCGGCCCCAGTTAGGGTCCCACATATGAGGGCCAGTGACACTGCTCTAAAAAAAAAAAAATTTGCACGGAAGCAAAGGAGGGGTCCAGGCATAAGGGGAATCTCCTGTGCTAGAGGGTAGACAGGTAGCACTGTGACATGTTTAGGGAGTACCCTGTGGTTTGATATGGCTGCAGTTTGTGGTGAGAGGGCAGTGGAGGGGTTGATGTTGGTCAGATGGTGTGCAGACAAGAGTTAACCTAGCAGGTCTGAGACTGCTCTCCTTAAAAAGGCCTGCTTACAGGGTGGGCCCTTGCCTGACCTCTGGGAACTTGAAAGCGTGGACAGTTTTTTACACTGATACGAACCTTTTCCTAAATGATAACATAAGGCTAATGGCCTAGATCGCTTGTACAAACAATGTGCTTTATGCTGAATCTCTGATTGCCTTCTGGGAGTCTGCAATTTTGGTAGGTGCCAGGTAGAGAATGCCTATATGACCAGCCCCCAATTAAAACCCTGGGCTGTGACTAAAAATGCCACCTTTTCATTTTGCTAATTTTGTTTGGTATACTTTTGTGGTAATAAATCTTAGCCACGAGGACAACTATTATATATGCTGAGTCCTCGGAGTCCTTCTAGAGAATCACTGGCCCTGCGGGTGGCCTTGGGGGAACCAATGCACCATATCAATCTAATAAAGGCTAAAAACCACATGATCACAGACAGATGGGCAAGGTCAGATCCTTATGCCATAACAAGTACTTGGACTTTCTCCAGAGGATAAAGAGGAGCCAGTAAGGTATCTTTTTAAATTGTGAAATATCCATAACATAAAATTTACCATCTGAGCTATTTTAAATGTTCAGTTCAGTGGCATTGAGTACATTCACATTGTTGTGCAATCATCTTCACCATCCTTCTCCAAAACTCTTTCGATCTTGCAAAATTGGACTCTGCACCATTAAACACTAACTCTCCATCCCCCTCCCCCAGCCCCTGGTACCCACCATCCTGTTTTCTGTCTCTTTGAATTTGACTTTCTAGAAAGCTCATGTAAGTGGATTCATACAGTACTTGTCTTTTGTGATGGGCATCTTTCACTTAGCATGTTTTCTAGGTTTATCCATGTTGTAGTGTGTGTCAGAATTTCCTTCATTTTTATGGCTATATGATATTCCATAATATGAATCTTCTACATTTTCTCTATCTATTCATCTGTCATTGCTCACGTGGATTCCTTCCACCTTTTGGCTGTCGTTAATACTACAGTAAACATGGATGTAAAAGTATCTCTTTGAGAACCTGCTTTCAATCCTTTTGGGTATATACCCAGAAGTGGAATTGCTGTAACATATGGGAATTGTATGTTTAAGCTTTTTCAGGAACCATCATGCTATTTTCTACAGTGCCTGCACCATTTTACATTTCCACCTACAGCGCCAGAAAAGTTTTAAGCAGGGGAATGATATGGTCAGATTCAGGCTTTGATTAGCTCTATGGTGGCAGTGAGAATGGATTGGAACCAGGCAGAGTTGAAGCAGGGAAAAGAGCTAGGAAGTGGCTCCAGTCCTCTAGGTGAGAGATGATGGGGCCCCAACTATGATAGTAGCTGTGTAGATGGAAACAGAGAGTACTATTAAGTAACTATAATGGGCCCAGAATTGGGTGACTGATAAGTCTTGGGGGAGGTAGTGAGGGAGAAGGAAGTGTCATATCAGAAAGCCCCATTCCTGGTTTGAGTGGCTGGGTGGAGTGTGTGAACCCCTTTTGGCCCAGGTGGTGGGTGGAGTATCTCCCAGCTGCCACTGCACTACCTGGAGCTAACTGAGCAAGTGTCCAGTCCGTGGAGATACCAAGCCAAGGCAGCATGCTCAAACAGGTTGGCAGATTGGGACCCCTGAAGCAAGGCTCTGGCTTCCAAATGGAGGCTCCGCCTAGGACAGGCTGGGTGGATCGCTCTGGCATACTGCTGTGTTTCTGAGGTGGCAGCAGCACCTTTCAAATACCTTTCCTCTCTTCCTTTTAGTAGTCCAAGTCCTGGAGCATGCTAGGATGTGGCCATGGACAAATCCTCTTTCCAAACACAGCTGGGTTCTCTAGTCACTGGCATATCATCTCAGTCGACTAGATTCATCAGGGAGTGGCATTTAGAGTCTGTGGGCCAGGGGATTAAGGACGGCTTACTGCTAATAGCCCGTCAGCCCCAGTCTGGGTATGCCCCAGGAGGAAAACCAACAGGTGTGCCCTCCTAGTGGACGAGGCTTGACTAGCCTGGGATTCCAGGAAGCACAGAGGCCGAGAGAGGACTGCAGGGATGTAAGCCATGAGAACAGCAGAATTGTTAGGCAGCATGGATGGAGGATAGGAAAAATCCTTGATTATTTTAGAATGTCTGAACTGGCCAGGTGAGAAGCTTCAAGAGTCCAGACAGAATAGGGAATTTTCATGGGTGGGCCAGGTATTATTTCACATGGGGACAGTTGGTTGGTGTGACCCAGCTGGAGAAAATCAGAGGGCAATCAGTGCAAGGGGAAAACTTCAGCACGTGGAAGACTGAGTTCATCCATCAGTTTGGCAAGCTTTAATTTTTATAGTCCACTAGCTCTATCATTTCAGATGACTGAGGATGATAGAGACAATGTAATTTGTGGGACAGAGGAAGAAATTGTTGGATTTCTTAACTGGTGAAATGGATTGCTCAGTCTCTCGAAAAAGCCACAATTCACCATGTGGGAATATTTGTTATTCTAACAAAAGTTTAGCAACAGTGGTGGCAGTGGCCCTTTTCAAAGGGAAAGCTTCAAGCCAGTGAGAGACCAGGCATATAGTAAAAGCATATTTAAAACCATGAGATTTAGGAAATGAATGAAATCAAATTGCCAGTGAACAAACGATCCTAAACATCTGTATCTTAACAAAATTCTATACGTAAGCGATGTGAATTTCCAAGTGAAAACCACTAGTCTAGAATACATTGGATTTAAATTTTAAAAATAAAGTTGTAAAAAGTTAACATTTAGGGCCGGCTGAGTGGCACGGTGGTTAAGTGCTGGCTTCGGAGGCCAGCGGCCCCGGTTCTGATCCCACATATGAGGGCCAGTGACACTGCCCTCAAAAAAAAAAAAGTTAACATTTAAAAAATAATAGAAATTATGACTCATAACATTGTGCTGCAGTTGTCTAATATGAGGCAAGGCAACACCAGCACTCAGAAATACAAGCATATCATGGGCAGGGAACACTGACAAATCTCTAAGAATTTTATATAATTTCTGAAATATTTATATAATTAACGTACCCATTAAAATTTAATTTAGGAAAGACTCAGCATTATTTGCTTCCCATGCAATTTATAGAGTATTAAATGAACTTAATTATTTTTAGCACTTCTCTTATTACAAGGTGAAAGAACAAATAAATCCCTTGAGTCCTCTAGGAAATCTTACTGTCAGTTTTAGAGGTAAAAGATATTTCAGATTTAGTTCGAGGAATGCAAAATGTCAAATGTTATCAGGAGGTTGGGACATTTGATTAAATATGATTATGGGATTGTGAGAAATACTACTTGATTATCTATTGAATCAAAGTGACAAAAAATTTAAACTAAACATAGGAGGTAACATGATTGTAAAGATTCCTAACTCCTTTAAAATTAAAAAGGCCTTTAAAAATTACTGAAGACACGATAAAGTCAACATGAAGGATAGGACATTTATTTGATAAGACAAATGCTTTGCCTTTTAGACAGATTACTCAGAGGGAAATAAATACCATTTATAACCTTTCATTAAGAACAGACCAACGATCCAAGAAAGTCTTGTTATTTTAACAGAGAGAAAGGCAAATTTTAGTCATGCATCAGTATGATATTTGATACTAGAGCTCTTTTGTGACAATCTTATATTCTCGTTAAATTTTTGACCATGACAGATAAAATTTCTTTTCTGCATACCTTTTATAATCTTTAAAATATCTGTTTACATTTTGTCTTAACATACTTTTTGGAACCACTAGTTAATTTAGGACAAAGCTATTCTGTTTTTCCTTAACAAAACATACTTGCATATCTTGCATTCAAAGTTGTTCCCCTTTGCCGTTTATTACTTTTAATAGTCTCATTTATACGTATTGATTATAATTTTTAACTCTTAGTAACTTCCATTTTACAGAGAAAACTAGGAGTCATGTCATTTTGAACTGTCATATATAGTATTTTGTAACAGACTAGTAAAGCTTTTGAATATATTCCATAAAATTTCATACTTATATACATTTGTAAAGTATATTTTTTCAGTGTGGAGGGCCAGCCGAGTGGCGCAGTGGTTAAGTGCTGGCTTGGAAAGCCAGTGGCCCCGGTTCGGGTCCCACATATGAGGGCCGGTGACACTGTACTCAAAAAAAAAAAAGTACAGTCTATTTTTTCAGTGTGGACAAATGAACACATTTATTAACAGATCCAAATGCAACCTCTCTGCACTATAAAAAAATAAGCAGAAAGTATGTAAACTTAAAATTAGGCTTAGTAACTAATGTTTCATTATTTTATATTACTTAAAATGATCTAGCTATTTAATGAATATCTATTAATTACATTTAGCATAAGTCTAAGGTTTTAAATTATCAAAGATCTTGGAAACTGTCTTAAAGCTGACATAAAACATAATTACTGTTGAAATAAAATTTCAGAATAATGACTCAGTTTGGTTAAAAGCAAACTTATGGGCCGGCTGAGTGGCGCATTGGTTAAGCGCTGGCTTGGGAAGCCAGCGGCCCGGGTTCGGGTCCCACATATGTGGGCCAGTGACACTGCCCTCAAAAAAAAAAAAAGCAAACTTATATTTTTATAATCTTAAACATTTACTAGATGTAATACTAACTTGTTTGACTGTTTTACGTTTAGGAAGAATATACCCAAATAGAATAAAAATATATGCTTGTGTTAGATGTAATGTTTATAACTCACAAGACATAGCTGTTATTTTGTATTAAACTAACAATATTAAATTAAGTCTTGCTTGGCAAAGACTTACCTAAATTCTTTGAGCTTGAAGTTTTAAAACATTTGGGTTAATTTTTATAAGAATACTTTTTCTTTTTTACATTAAAAATATTAGGCCCTGGGCTGGCTGAGCAGCGCGGTGGTTAAGCGCTGGCTTGGGAAACTAGCGGCCCCGGTTCAGGTCCCACATGTGAGGGCCAGTGACACTGCTCTCAAAAAAAATATATATTAGGCACTGTTTAATCTATGAGAGTTTGGGGACTATTTAATTTATATAAATGCTGAGTCAATAGGAACAAAGGATGAGGGGTTTTGTAAGTTAACTTGGTAATACTACCAAGAGGTAAGAAAATATTACAAATTTATAACGTACATATATATGCATAAACATAAAGATAGAAATGAATAGAGATCTTATGGCTTTAATTCTAAATTTCCAGGCATGAGTCAGGTATGAACAGAGAAATACAAAATTCACTGGTTTATGTAAGAGTTGACTCCTGTCTTTGACTCACTTTATATTTTTATCAGAATTGTGTTTCTGGCAGATGGGACAAGCTGAAGTTACCTGCTGAATAAGCAGGCTAAAGCTTCCTGCTAATATTTGTAGAGGAGGCTTTTAAGAACCTTTTTACCTTGATATGTAATCTTATGGAGATTATAGACTTAATTCTGGTTGAGGGACCAAGAAGAAACCAAGTATCAGTCAGGGTGTCTCCAAAGCTCATCTACCTGGATAAAAATATCCATAGCGTTTCCAATTAGGTTTTTCAGCCTGATGGTTGCTTTTGGGAGGCCAGGTCCCTGAAATCCTGGAGAACCCCCACTGGGGCAATGGCCTAAAGGATACCAAATATTGGTATAGATATCTAGGGGCAGGGAGGTCCTTAAGCCCAGATAGTTTGGGATATTGGGAAGCAATAGTAGCTTCCGTGGAAAGTTGACAGGGAGAAGAGGATGAAAACGTAACAAGACTGAATGCAGACAGCTCTTTCAAGAAGTTTGGCTGTTGGAGGGGAAGAGAAGCGGCTGGGGAGGAGGGAAGGGTGGCTAATATTGAAACAGGTTTTTGTTTTAAATGGGATGTTTAAGTGATGATAAATCCTCGCTCCTGCTGCCACCCCACTTCTATCCCCTGACAGAGATGGCAGGTATATGATCCGATTCAGCCACGGGGAGGGGGATGAAGTTCCATCCTCACTGCCATTTGTGAGCAGCAAGGGAATCGTGACCCCACCTTCTTCATCTGCAAAAAAAAGGGGTGAAAATGCTCTTGCCCTGTAATGATAGCAGGTGACTACTTCGCAATAAAGAAAACAAGTTCTAGTTGCGAAAACAAACCGGCCACAGCAATGCTCGCGCGCGCGCGCGCGCGCCGGCCTCCTACGTGCCTGGGAGGGCGGACGGCGTGTGTCCGCCTGTGCGTGCCACCATTTCCTGCAGTGTTGAGCTCCGACAGCGGTGCCCGCAGGGAAATGCGACCATCAATAAAGAAAATGGAGACTTAGGCTTCAGCCGGGCTTATTCTGCGGCTTTGCCCGTACTGGCCGCCAGGTGGCACACGAGGATCACAAATGGGTCTAGCTATCGATCTCAGGTCACTTGGGAGCCTTTAGGGTTTTTATGGTCCTTTTTCCTCATTGGGGTATTACCAGCCGGTTTCAGAATCTAGCGAATGTGACAGCCCTGCTCTCCGTTGCCCCGACCCAGCCCTCCAGGGCATCCTGGAGGACAAGTTCCTTCCCAGAGAGCTGAGCCCCTGCAGGTCCTGGCCGTGTGTGCGACCTGAGCACTTGGGCTGAGCACCCGGGCTTGGGACGAATACAAGATGGCTTGGGACCTTGTAGGTAGGACAGATGGACTGGGATGGGGAAGGCTTGGAGAAAGGTGGATAGCAGTGGGGCAGAGGGACACGAATGCCACTACTCCCAGCTAGGAGAAGACTTTGTCTTTTAAAACCTTATTGAAGTCATCAGGTGTACTTGGGGGTGCAGCCTTTGTGGGTGGAAGGGAGTAGCGGTGCTGGGGTCCTCCTGAGGAGGAGACGGACTGCTTCCCGAGATGGGGGCCGTGCTGGGCTCCTCTCTGCCCCGCCCTCCAGGAGAGGAGCTCACTGTGCCCGCAGGAGATGACATCAGCGTGCAGTGGGTGAGCAAGGATCAGTCCCACAACACCCGCTCCATAAGGGCACTCATTCTTCCTCAGTGCCTTGGCTGGTTTTGAGAAGAATGTGGTCACCAAGCTGGGAGAGACTTGGCAGGACAGGCCTGGAGCCCCCAGAGGTGGCCATGGAGAGCCAGCTGCACCCACCCAGCAGCCTGCAGACCCCAGCACCCCAGAATGGCAGAGCAGCCCCAGAAGAACCAAGCAGCTCATGGAACTGGAGAGCCAGGCCAGCAGGTAAGAGCTAACGCTGTGCTGGACCCCTGTTGCTCCATCCAAGGTTCTTTTCAGGGTCCACAACCCAGAAAAAACCCTAACACATTAGGCATGCTGATTACTTTCTGCAGGTGTGACTTGCTAGGAGCCAATGGGAAGCTGGCCAGCTAGCTATGGGCATCCCTGGGGTAGGTCTCCATGGGCTTTAGTTTGCAGCCACAGCATCAAATCAGTTAGACCGAGCCTGGCAGAAAAAACCATGTTGTCTGAAGACCTGGTCAGGAGAGGGATATGGGGTGCCTTTGCCATTCATGGCAGCATTTGGGTGCTCCCTTTGCTCCCCAAAGATCTTTTCCCAAAGTAGCCATGAGTTTGCAAATAGCTTCATGTAAGCCAATTGTAGTTAGCGACCATATACACATTGAACAGAATGCCCAGGACCCTGCGTGCCTGCACTCAGCGAGCACACAGTGCACTAATGAAGAAACACGATAGCAATAACATTATAGTGGTAAGCAGTAGCATTTACCGTGTGCTGGGAATGTGGATGCACAGTTCTCGTGCTCTATGTACAGTCACACCATCCCTATGGGGAGGTACTATTATTATCTCTGTTCTACAGGTGAGAAACTGAGGCAGAGGGAGGTTACATAGTTTGCCAACAATCATCCAGCCAGGCAATGGCCTGACAGGGATTAGAACCCAGACCATCAGAGCCTGGAGCCTGTACTGTATCTGCTGCTGCTATTTGTGATAAGCCCAGAAAAGAAGAAAACAGGGTGTTCTGATGGAAAGAGGCTATGGCAGGGGGTGTTGAAGCTAGTAGGGGCTGAGAAGCTTTTCTGCTGAGGAAGCAACAGTTCAGTTGGGCCCTAAAGCACAAGGAAGAGCCAGCCTGGCAAAGAAGCTGGAAAGATGCACCATGGGTAGAGGAAGCAGTGTATACGGGAGTCGCAATGGAAGAGGGAGTCAGGAAGAAGGGACCGGAAGAAGGTCCCTGTGCTTGCAGGGGAGAAAGTAAAGTGAGGAGGGCGTAGGAGACCAGGTTCTGGGGGGCAGGGCCGGAACCTCGTAGGCTAGGGGGAGAAGGCTACAGGAGGGAGGTGGGCTGTTACCCGAGGAGGGAAAGGGAGCCCTGCCATTGGAGGTCTCACGTTGCTCATGTTGCAGTCCTGGAGGCATCTCCATGGGATTATTATTATTTTTTTTAACCTTGCTCCCTCAGCTCCACTGTCCCCTCAACTGTTGTGCTGAGTGTGGATCAGAAAATGCCAGACACTTGTTCAATCAGAAGAGGATGCTGTTTCCTTCCTCTTGTAGTCAGTTCTCTTCTCTCAGGCTCTGTATTTTGTCCCTGTATGTCTTTCCAGGTTTCCATGGGGATTCCCTCTTGCCAGTACACCTCCCCCAGTCCCCATGATGCATTCTTGTGTCATAGGGTAATGTAGAAATATGCATAGGGTGACAGGGCACCTTGAGGCCTGGGGTGAGAGGGCAGGTATTCCAGAAGGGCTTCCTGGAGGAGTTGGTGTTACCCAGTTTCCCTGAAAATAAGACTTAGCCAGAAAATAAGCTGTAGCATGATTTTAGGTGCTAAAATATGGCACCTTGGCATACTGAATATTTTAAGCTGAAAGAGTTTGTGGAAAAGGCACCCTTCTCCCTGAAACAGGTCATAAAACCCTCATGTGAGGTGTACGTGCCCTCCATATCCTGGAGGAATCATGCTACGGCTTATTCTCTGGCTAGGTCTTATTTTCCGGGAAACACGGTATGTGCAAAGAGGTCATTAAGTATGGCTGCAGCTTCAGGCACATGTGACATTATTTGAGAAGATGAGGCCAGAGAGCTAGGTAGGTGCTAGATCATGATTGTTCTCCAGCTCCCCATTGTTAAGCTAGTTGAGGTGTTGAGCACTGAATTCTTGGGCAAGGGAGTGATCTCCCCAGAGGCTAGGTGGAGGCAGACCACATCCAGAGCAGGAACTAAGCAGCAGCAGGTGGGAGAGAAACAAACTCAGCCCAGGGCAGCTTGTGCTCATAAAACTGATCTGAGGCTGCAGGACACTGGGCAGACGCGATATGGATGGCACAAATGGGGCAGGGGCATCAGTGGTGCCCAACAGGATGCCCTGAATTGCACGGGGCAGCTGCGGCAGCTTTTGATATGGGAGTGATGATCCAGGAGCAGGCAGAGTGAGAGCAAGGGAGGGCCTGGCCAGAGAAAGGCCTTTTGAGCTGGCTAAGAGGTTGGATTCCAGGCAGTGGGCTGTGTGTTGCAGTCGAGGGGTGAAGATTCAGGGAAACCATTATACCTGTCAGTTTCCTGCCTCTGCTCGTGGCCAGTGCCTTCCAGAATGAGCTGCATCCAAATCTGTTCCTTGGTGATGCTTAAATTCATCTGTCCTTCTCTCGCTCAGCCTTGTGTTCTATGGAGAGTTCACGGGAGGGTGGGGGAGGGGAGCTGAGCCTGGGAAGGGACTTTCCCATCCAGTGAGGGGGTGAGCTGGACTGTATCTGGTAGCCCGTGGATGTGCTGTAACCAAGCAAGTCACAGGGCAAGGCCCTTGGCTGCAGTGGTAAGTTCTGGGTATATGCTAGAAGATTGGGGGTGTTACCACTGACTTAACAGTGTGACCTGGGTCACCTGGCTGGGTTTTCTCATCTGCAAAGTAAGTGGTACCACCCATTGACCTCAGGAGTCTGGAAGAGCACAAGCTCAGTGATTTGCAAGTGTTTCAAAAACATTGGCATTTTTTAAAACTTGAAGTGGCAGTCTAAAACCCTGCTTGAACCTTTTTGATGTCAGCTCTCAGTGTGGACACATTTGCCCCCTCCTCCACTTCTTTCAGGGTGAGAAACCCCTCTAGCTGTATGGTCACGGTTACCGTCACTGCTGCTGCTGAGCAGCCTCACATTTACATCCCAGCCTCCCCAAGTGAATTGGACTCCAGCTCAAACAGGTAAGAAGGGACAACCTGGACATGTTGTCTGGGCTCTCTCCTCCCTGGAGCTAAAGGACTAGGCTTTTCTCCCATGTCAGTTCCCTGACATTAGCTCCAGTGCCTCCCCCAACTCCCAGCAGCCCATTGGTTAAGGGGCCACATAGGGCAGCCCGAGTCCCTATGCCAATGAGAAGCTGAAGTGGTACTTCTTAGGGCTCTGCCATCCATAGGATCTTGCTAATAGCCTGGGCAGGCCACAGAAAGCCCATGGAGGCCAGGGCCTATGTCTGCCTCCCTCACATTACTCTTCCTAAAGACAGGTGTGCACCCAGTGACTCACCTGCATCCCTGGACTCACCTACCACCTTAGAATGCAGGAAAGGGACTATTGCAGGGAGGCTGAGTGAGGCATGTGTCTGTAGAGGGATCAGAGGGACCTGTGTTGATATCGAGCATGGAAATAAGGCCAAATTTGGGACTGTGGTGAGCCCAGTACGAGGCAGACCTTGTTTCCAATGTTGCCAGGGGCCCATCCAGGATGAGGAGACTTCTGGGCCTCTGGAGCTCCAGGAGTGACAAGGGCTGGGGGTGGGGGCGGCGTAGATTGCTGATAGAGATTCACACAGCAGAGAAGACCAACCATCTAAGGTTGAGGGCTGAACGCTCCCCAGTCCCGGTAGAAGCGGGAGAAAGCGCATTCAGAGAGGAGGGATGGAAAGTCCACTGTACTGAAGTCAGGACAGCCTATCACCACTGGCTGCAGGGAGGCTCTTTCTAGGGCTTTCACATCCACACACAGCAAGCTGAACCCACGGGCTTTGATGTCAGCCTGAGTTCCCTGGGGGCTCAGCAGTCCAGCAGCTCCCATTAGCCACTTTCCTTGCCCAGCAGTAGCTGGAGCATACCAGCACCTTTGCCCCCAGGCCTTCCCATTAGCCCTCCACCTCCTTCAAACCAGCTGGGGGTATTCCCAGCCCTGGAACCTTCTTTGGGCCAGGCCCCGTGCCCTGGAATCTTTCAGTAAACTTTCTGTTCTGCTGTGCTCCTTCTACAGCAAAGGGATTCTCTTCATGAAGGAGTACATGAATGCCAGCGACGTATCTTCCGGGAAGCTGGTGTCTTCACGTTACAGCAGGTAAGAGCTAGTCCCAGACCCTTCCACATCTTGGCCTTCTCCCATTGGGCCTGTGTCATCCTCATACCGCCATTCTCAGTACTTCATCCAGGACCTGGTCCACAGTAGCCTCTTGTTATCGTTTATTGACTGGATGGATGATGTAATTGCCCACGGATAGGATTTTTGCATTTCCAGCTGTTCTGCCTAACTCGGTGCCTTTGTGTTCCCTTTTCTCATTAATTCATCCTACACCCCAATTGCAGTGCCATCCCTTTCTGCCTGTCTTCGTTTCTTGGTAGACTACAAGCTTTGTTTTGTGAAATCCTGGGAGCATCACTCTTCACAGAAGTGGCAGGGCCCTTAGAGACCATCTAGTTAATTTCATCCTGTTCTAGAACACAGGGCTCCTCTCTCCAGCTCCCACACTCTTCAGCGTGCCAAGTTACCTCGCTTGAACACATTCGACTGCAGGTCCTGAAACGTGTAACTTTTCACTCATCATCTCTTCGTCTGTTTGCTTCCTGAAGCCATATGGAATGGTATCTCCATGCCACATCAATGAAAAACAACCCACACTGAGACAGCATCCCTCTGGGAATGGTTTTTATGGCACATCATCCCACTGCTAGGGTGAGGATTTTAGAAACAGAGAAGCATCCTGGCCTTAGTTCAGCAATGGGCTGCTCAGGATTCTGAACCAGTTTTCGCTGGTGTTATGGAATGATGAGCATGGGCATAGCGGGGGGTCAACTGCAAGCCCTAGCTCGGCCCCCATTGGCTGCATTATTTTGGACACTATGCCCAACCTTTTTGTGCCTCGGTTTATTCACCTGTAACTCCTTAGGGTGGTTTTTCTCACCAGCTTTAGTGAAATGTAATTTACATATCATACATTTCACTCTTTGTAGTTTTCCCCCTTACTTCCTCCCCTCCCCCCACACCTCCGAGTCAAGCCGTTGTTCTCAGTCTAGTTCGGGAGGCTGCAGCTCCCTGGCCCATGTTGATATTATGTGTATTGCACAGTTGGTCACTGGTCGTCAGCTGGCTGCTCACAGCAGCCCCACGGCAGCCCAGCTCCAGGTGGAGCTGTTGTTCACCATCTTAGCTGTAGAGGGCGCAACTCACTAGCCCATGTGAGAATCGAATCCGCAGCCCTATTTGTTCACAGCTCATGCTTTAACCAACTGAGCTATCCGGCTGCTCCAAAATTCACTCCTTAATGTGTACAGTTCAGTGGCATTTAATACATTCACAATGTTGTGCAGCCATCACCATCCATCTCCAGAACATTTTCATCACCCCCAAAGGAAACCCTGTCCCCATTAGCAGCCCCCCACACCAGCAGCCACAGCCCCTGGCCACCACTGATCTATTTTCTGTCTCTATGGGCTTATTCACAGAGGTTTTGAGATTAGAAATAACGTGTGCAAAACCCCCAGCCCCCCCAAGGGAGATGTCATTCCCATCCAGCATTTGCTTATATGAGTGTCACTTGACTGAACTCGGTCCATTTCCTGTTTTTCTTCTCCCAGTTCTGCCACTCTTAAATTTATTTCTTACACTCTGACAATTCAGTTTATTTGAAAATTGAATTTAACGTTCAGTCAAAATGTTACATCTTATGCCAAACCAGCAGACTTCATTTATTGGACAGTGAGAATTGCATAGTCCAGTGTGCTTTCCTCTTTTGCCTCAGGAGTCTTAGAGATAAACTTAATTCTCACAAGAAATTGGAGCCTGGGCCAAAATTCTAGCTCACGCCTTCCTCCAGGCGTGACCTTAGGCAAGTCGTTTAACCTCTGATTCAGTTTTCCTGACTACCTCACAGAGTCACCACATGGCTCCATGAGAATGGCAGCTTCACTAAAGGGCTTGCAGTTAGTAGCCCTTCCTTGGCAATAGTTTTATTTTTTAACTATTAGTTTTTATTATAAAGTCACATTATTGAAAAATGAAGATGCACAAATGAAAACAAAACCCTCCTAATCCTACCCTGTAACCTAAGTACAGGCATTATGTCAGAATGTTTCCTTTTTTTCTTTGTCCCCATCTCTACTGTCTAATTTCTGCTGTGAGTGAGCTCCTGGTGACTGTCACATTACAGCCCAGTAATGGGGGGAAAGCCGTGCTTCTTTTCCACTAGTCAGTGAAATGAGGGGTCCTCATGTGGTGTACACAGCCTCCAGGATCCTAGCCTTACCTCACTATGGCAGATATTCTTTGCCACGCCCCCCTCACTGCCCCCATACGAGGGCTCTTCTCTGAGAGAATTATACCTCCTTGGCACCAGCTTTCAAGTTGGCCCTGCCATCTAGCATAAGAAGTGATGGCTGGCTATGCCGCGTCAGGTCTCAGCTTGTGGCCACAGGGTTAGTGAGAAAAGCATCCCCTCTCATGACTGGTAGCGACCTGGCTCTCATCTTCTGCCCTCCTCTTTCCTCATCACACTCCCTGCAGTATCAGCAGCACTGAGGACTCATTCGACATAGAGAAGAAACCCTCATATGACAGCATGCCGTACTCTGAGAGGTAAGTCTGCTCTTACCAGGGAGCTCACAGATCTACAGAGGAGAAACAGCTGAGGGAGATTTCCACATAAAGTCTCCTTGCTTTTCTCTTCTGTTTTGTTGCTTCTGATCCATTTTCAGATCGGTCACACCACCGCATAGGGTGGTGCTTCCCTTATTAGGCCTTTGTACCCGGCTTAGATTGGAGGGTGAACAGAGAAGGCTACTGAGAAGGGAGATGGTGGCATCTGAAAGCCCAAGGGGCTTATGTTAGCTGGAGAGGCCCTTGGGATTAGAACACAGTTGATCTCTTCATGAGCTTTTTTTTTTTTTTTTTTAAAGATTTTTATTGGGGAATTAGGGAGGTGTGTTTTTCCAGGACCCATCAGCTCCAAGTCAAGTTGTTGTCCTTCAATCTTAGTTGTGGAGGGCGCAAGCTCAGCTCCAAGTCTAGTTGCTGCTTTCAGTCTAGTTGCAGGGGTTGGGGGGCATAGTCCACCATCCCATATGGGTGTCAAACCGGCAACCTTGCTGCTGTGCTCTCACCAGCTCAGCAGC
The DNA here is from genome assembly GCA_033961575.1 of Aselliscus stoliczkanus. Classification (NCBI taxonomy): domain Eukaryota; kingdom Metazoa; phylum Chordata; class Mammalia; order Chiroptera; family Hipposideridae; genus Aselliscus; species Aselliscus stoliczkanus. Next base: position 7,610,857 of record CM066737.1, on the reverse strand, counting down.
AGCTCAGCTCAGGCGCAGCTCACTGGCCCATGTGGGAATCGAAATGGTGACCCTGTTGTTCAGAGCTTGCACTCTTAATCAACTGAGCCACTTGGCTGGCCCCTCTTCATGAACTTTCAAATCTCACTAGAAGAAAAAAAAACTGTAGAAGAGAATGATAGGTGGAAAATGAAAAAAAGTGGGTTTCTATCATCAAGAAGCCAGAAAAGAGCCAGAGGAAAGCATTCATTTGAAATGAGTGAAGGTGCAAAGAGCGCCTCATTCAGCAGTTTTGAAAGCTATCACTAGATGACAGCAGTCACAGGATGGCCTTAATGATACAGAAGTCTTTTTTTTTCAATTTTTGGAATAAGGGACACTCAGGTCACAGTGAAGGAAACAGGTTTGGAAAGAATAAACATGTGTCTTACGTCATCCAGTGAGTATGATGAGGGTCCAAGAGGCAGGGCTCAGTGGCCCCAGGCATGAACGGAAGTGCCATCAAGACACGTGGCCAGGTAGCACGTAGAAGGACATGATGTTTCCTGTACGAAAAGACATGGATCTTCCTGTTTTAGAGCAGAACAGTCATGCTAGGCAAGGGGGTAGGGAGAGGCAAGCTACCTGAAATAAGAATCACATCAGGGTATCTACACATATCATTGTGAATAAGGTGAAGATCCATGACACTTTCTGGAAATAATGTGAGAGTCTACAGAGGCCCAGGCTGGCCCAGGGCTATGTGGCCAATTGCACACCACAGAAAAGATGGCAGGCTGGGAATCATGGCAGCAAACCTAGGCTTGGCTATGTGAAAGCAGAGGGTCTGGCTGCATCATATCACTAGTCTGCATACCAGCCTGACCACTGGGTTCTTGTTTTTCATCTCCCAGAACAACTGGAGGGATCTGTACTTACTGCAACCGAGAGATCCGAGACTGTCCAAAGATCATTCTTGAACATCTTGGCATCTGTTGCCATGACTATTGCTTTAAGGTAAGGAAGAGGGGTGGTGCTACTGAGTTAGGGAGTTTTATAGACTTGGAGAGTGGGGGAGACTTGATCGCAGATGACTACGCTCCATCTCAGAGGCTTTGCAGAACCGGGAGCTGAATGAGCTTCCAAGTTCAAGGGAGTGAATGAGTGTTGGGGACCAAAGCCTGATTAGAGTGGGCTTAGGAGAGAACAGAACATGTGGAAATGAAGAAAAGGAGTCTGGAAGACCCTTGTGGGGTTGGCTTTGTAGGGAGCAGTGCAAGTGGACACTAGGGTGCTGGTACTGATGAGAGTGATGCAATGGAGAGCAAGCACTGATGATCCAGGAGAAAGAAAGGCTGATGGTGTGATCCCAGTATGCTCCCGTAGGGGAGGTGGGTACCAGCTCACACATGGCAGGGAAAGGAAAGGTCAAGTATGGACGTCATGTACAGGGAGGTTCCTAACTTGGGTGGTGAAAGAATGAGGAATTTCTTCAGCAGTTGCTTCTGTTTTCTTAGTCAATTGAAAACATGGTTATCTACAAGGGAGGGGTGGGGGAAGAACTGTTGGATGTTTGAGGGAAAAGGGGAGTGTGCAATACTGTCTCAGGGAGGCCGGTAAGGATGGACCAGAGGGAAGTATAGTCCATGCAGAGCCCACCTGAGGTGACAGCTCAGGAATTCCTACCAAGACTGGCTCATCTATCAGTGTGGTCGTGTCTTGTTCCCCAACTATGTTCAAGGGCAAGAGTGAATCAGGGGGACTTTCATTTACCTGATGGAGATTTTGCCAGGTGAGTTGGCAAGATTGCGGCTGTACGCAAGAGAACAATAATAGTGAGGCAATGGGCTTGTCCATGTATTGGTGGTGACAGACAGCAGTCAAAGTGAGCTGGAAGACTTGGGAGTCAAGGAGTAGGGCATCTGACTTGCACATTTGGGACACACTGCACTTATTGATAGTGGCAAGATCTGGAGCAGCAGTTCTCACACTTGAGTATGCGTCTCACACTTGACCATCCCATGAAAGGCTTGTTAAGACCCAGAGCTCTGAGCCCCAGCCCACTTTCTGACTCAGTACTTCAGGGTAGGACCCAACAATTGGCCTCTATAACAAGTTCCCAGGTGCTTCTGGTCCAGGGACCCCACATAGAGCCTGGCAGACCCGTGACTGAGGTAGAGAGGGCCCAGAACATTGGAGGAAATGAACAAAAGGCCAGGGTAGTGGGGAGATTCTACATCTGTGTGGATCTGGAAGTTACTCAGGACAGGACAGCAGTGGTGATGGAGGGAGAGAATAGTCCACACACAAAAATCATGGACAGAGGGGCGTGGCCTAGAGAGCAGCAGATCTTTGCAATAAGAAGGGGGCATGAGAGATCATTTCAGGGCCAATTGTATTCTGTGGACTCCAAGTAGGATTATATTTCTCAACGTAAAGATCTTGACATGTGGTTTGACAAAGAACATTTTGCTTCCTGATTCCTGGACTTACAGGAAAAGTCCTGGAAGATTTTGTTGACTTTTGCTTACATACTTAGTTCAGAGCACTTCTGTTAATCAGCAAAATTCCGGGAGCATGAGACATAAGCAGCTATTGTCACATTTGGTCTCAGGTCTGTGCTGGGGAAGGGTGCAGTCAGAGTGGCCAGGAGCTCCCGGGAAGGCTTTGTGAGGAGATGGGTATGGAGTCTGTGGTGAAGGGCACACAGGTATTTTGTAGGTGGCTGAACATGAGCAAAGGCAGCTGCCTCCTCCTGGCCCATGGAGCAGAGGGAATAGGAGTAGGAAGGCAGGAGGCTGGCAGGTGAGGGAAGACGAGGTGTGAAGAAGGAGGCATGGAGGGGCATGGATTTTAAACTTGCCTCACTGCAGCTCACATAAGATCTGGGAAGTTGGAGCTGTGGCAAAATAGTGAGGCCTGATATTATTGGGGGATTCTTGGAAGGTGGGCTTGGGTGCCTGAGAGCTATCCCATGGGCCATGAGCACAGAGGTAGAGAAGGTGTTATTTTTATAGGATACCAAAGCTGCTCAGAAACAAGGGTCACAATCCTGGTTCCAGCATCAGAGCCAACATTATGCCACCTACACTCTGCTGCCTCCCAGGAAAGCTCACCCCATTGCTCAAGCTCATTTGTATAAATTAGTTTGTCAATGTCCTTAATTGTAGGGTTTTTGTTACTTTTACTAAGTTGATATAATGTTTTAAAATACTAGTTTGTATTACATTTAGGGAAAAAGAGAGAACATCCATGGCCACAGCATCATAACAACCCTTCAGGGGCCGTGTTCTCCATAGTGTGAGGCATGCTGCAAGCCCAGATTATTGATTTTTTTCTGTGTTCCTGGACGTGACCCCTAAATGCTCAGCACCACCAGTTGGCTAAGTTGAGGTTCCAGTCCTAGTCTACAGTAACTAAAATGACAGGAACATAATACAGGAAGGCCTCACTTAACGTCGTCGATAGGTTCTGCAACTTTAAGCATCTAATATTATACGCTTAAACCAATTTTAATATATAGCAAAACCAATTCTAATATAGGCCAATTGATGTAAATAAGAGTTAAGTTCCTACGACATTTCAACAACGTTATAACAAAAAAAAATTGTTGAACAAAACGACGTTATTTGAGGATCTACTATAGTGGATTTAGGGCTCAAACCCAGGCCTGGGCTCCCTACCACGATGTGGTACCCTGCTTGCTAGTTTTTCTGGGGTTTTCTTTTGTTGTTTCATTTCTAGTCTAAACTAGAAATGATTTTGTCTGTGTTTTCTGCCATTTTTAAGTTGTGTGCTTCAAAGTCCAGAGTGTGCCTTCTGCACAGTGTCTGCCCGCGTATGTTGGTCAGGCGCCCCCTCCCCACTCCACTTGCTCATGTTGCTTCCCTTGTATGTTGACCTCTAGCTTGCTTTCTCTTTCAGTGTGGGATTTGCAGTAAACCGATGGGTGAGCTCCTGGACCAGATCTTCATTCACCGCAACACTATCCACTGTGGGAAATGCTATGAGAAGCTCTTCTAGGTGGGTGCGGGCACCCCAAAGGCCAAGCAGCAGGGATTATTATAGGGAAGAAAAGTGCCTTGATCTCTGTCTCAACCCAGGACACTAGTCCTTATGTTTAGGGGGCCCTGAGTCCTCCTATGATACTTAGAAATCTTAGGGGGAAAGACCCTCCCCAGGGACACTTCCAGTTTGCGGGGCTTGTAGCACCTTCTGTGCAGCAGCTCAGTGAAGCCCTCTATCTACCCTGGGAAGCCAGCTGGGCCTGTGTTGTTAGCCTCACTGCGGGACAAGGAAATAAAGACCTAGAAAGGAAAAGGGCCTGGAGAAACACCTGATTCACCTATGGCAGAATCAGGACCTCAAACCCAGACTTCAGATTTCGGTCCAGGGCTCTCTGCTACAGACCCTTGGACCTTCACCATTGTTCACATAGCATCAGATCCGAACTCAACAGCCTAGGTGTTCAGTTAAACAAGATACAGCTGGGGGGGCCAGCAGCAGGTAAAGGAGAGGCTAAGCAGGTATGTGTGGGAGGGGATGGTGCCATTCTGGGGCCGGCCCAACCAGGAAAGGCTGCTTGGGCAGCCTCTGGGCCATATTGACAACACTGCCTGAAGACAGGTTCGCACACTACAAGCCATCAGAATTGACCCCAGTGTCTGAGCAGCATGGGACCCAGTGCCCATAGGATACTGCCTTTTCAGATCCTAGCAGTCCTTTCATGTTAGCACCTCCTCAGCTAGAAGCACAGAGCAGAGTATCTCCCTTGAAGGCAGTGGGACTTGGTCAGAACCAGGAATTCCACCAGCTCCAAGCCTGTTCTGCCTTCTCTCCAGCAAACACACTGACCTGGACTGTTGATGCCTGGAGCAGTCATCCTCCCCAAGACCTCTGACTGGTTACTAGATTGGATGTGCATTTCCAATCTCATGGCCACTTGTGTTTTCTTTTAGCTCCCTGGGGCAGAGAAGAAGCTGATGACTCCTGGACAAGTTTGGCCGTCCCCAGTTGTCCTGAGTTGCTGGCTCCTCTTCCCTCACTTCCTCTCCATTTGATTTCTTCATGCTTTTGCTCTTCTCAAGTTGAACTTGCTTGCATCTAGTAGTGTATCTTCATGATGCTATGATAATTACTTGTGTGTGTAGCCTTTTATAGCTCAGAAAGCACTTCACATCCATCATCTTATTTCAGGCTCAAGCAAAGAGGATTGAACAAGAATTCCGTCTTTGCTTCCCCAAGGCATGTCAGCTTCCTGATGAGTTTAGGTGGCCTGATATGATAAGCATAGGCAGGAGCATTGGATTCAGTGCATCCTGACTTGGGACAGAGAGAAAATTACATTTTGGTTCGTAATTCTGAGTGTACCTTTGGGACTTGAGAGTAGAAGGAGACCCCTGAAGACTGTTGACGATCCCTGGTGGGTAAATTGCAGACATTGGATGCGAGGGATTGGCATAGGCCAATGTTTTTAGCTTGGCTATTTGTCATATATACATTTGTAAACTTTCCATGTACTTTGAAAAGTAGTTAGTTGCTTTTGATTGAGTTATATAGCAGATTTTAATGACCTTCTACCCACCTTTCACTATAGTTGAGGTTTTTTCCTGCAGGAATGTGGGCATGTATTAGAAAGTTTACACAATTAGGTTTAAATTCTATAGGATGTGATTCTTTGGAGGCTACTGACCAAAGGGACATCTGTGCCTGATTCTTGATAGCTGATTAATACCTTTGCCCTCAATTCACAATCCCCAAGCTTTCCACAGAAATCTTCTAAAGTGGCTTTTAGAGTACATACAGTCCAGCAGGATTAAGAAGGGAGATAAGCAGTTAACATTTCTTGAGACCTTACTGCATATCAGACATTATCACAAAGTGATGGCATGAATCCCCATATTAATTTTGTGCAGAGGGTATTCTTGTCCCCAGTTTACAGATGAAGATGTTGAGGCTCAGAGATGTGGTCATTGCATCATGCAGAACCGTTGCTGTCTCTCCAGTAACAGTAACCACAATAGCCAGCATTGATTTAGTGCTGAGTATGTGTCAAGCACTGTGCCAAGCTAACCTAATCCTACCAGTTAACAACACCCCCCCTCCCAGGCCTACCCTGAGGCACGCTCTAACAAAGAGGGAAATGTGTGAAACCATACTCCTCCTCTATGAAGTACCTGGGTCCTCCTATGAAGTATCACAAAGGCCAAACTGAACCCCCACTCCCTCTCCTCCCCTTTCCATGAGATTTGACTCAGAGACCTTCCCAGAAAAGGAGTTTGTCAGCCCAGGGAAAGCTCCAGTGGGCTAGCTAATCTGAGCACAGGGCCTTCAGTGACCTCCTATTTTCCAGTCTAGACTCTGTCCCAAGCTAGTGGAACATGGAAACCTGTTGACCTGCTGGACAGATGCAGGCCCATGCATGCAGTCAGCTGATGCTCTGCTCAGGTTTGCCTGGGCTGCTCTGCCTTTGGGGCCAGCATCATTGTGTAAGCTCCTTGAACTACAACCTCAGAGTGTTTATAATGAAAAAATGAGGGCCTCATCTCTTGATTTAATTAGAAAATATTTCTCCACCTCTCCAGTTTCTGAGCCCTATGCACATTTGCTGGTAGACGTGTTCTTATCACCAAATGATCAGAGTGGAACATTCCATTTGTTTGCATAGATGTGCATCAGATTTGCTCCGGAGGGGAAAAATGGTACAATGTGCCATGTACTGACACTAAATATAAGCTGGTGTTCCTAAAGACTAACCTGTAGCATGGGACTTGGCACATAGTAGATACTGACACACAGGTGCTAAACGAATGAGTACACAGGAAAGAAAGGTTGCTCCTTTGGGTAGGAGGTGCCATCCCTGAGTCTTGGTACAGGTCCAACTGACAGAGTGCAGGAAAAAAGAGGTCCAAGATAGGCTGGCTTCCCCACCTTCAAGATACACTCTGCCTTTAAGGGAGTTTCAGAACCAACATGCAACATGCTGACAGAAAACTTGCAAGATCAATATTGATTTCAATCCAAAACAACCTGTTTTCAATTCTAAAACGGCATGGAATTCTGCAGACTCATGTAGGAAGGGGGGTGGTTGCATTACACTTTTGCTTCTTTTTAATTGCCTAATGTTTTTAATCCTACTTAACCCACATTAATGTACACAATTATAATAAATGTTAAGATATTACATCGTTATTATTAAGCTGTCCTTTCTTAAGTGTAATAAGTTGGTATATTTGGCCATGTGATTGATTTTCTTCTGTTACCTGAAGCCATTCTCTTGACAAAGGCAAGTAAATACTTTAAAAATTATCAAATGTAAAGAGAAAAAAATAAGCGAGCTCTAGAAACTATGCATGCACAAGAAGTGGAAATTCGAGACTTGTCAGATCTTAATGAAGAATATTTTATTCTTTCGGATCCATCCTCTCCTTCTTTACCATTGCAAACAAATGGCCATCTAGTCCTTATTCCACACTTGGAATGACCAGGAGCACAGTCCCTTACAAGCCCATTCTGTCTGTGGATAGGCCAAGTATTATTTTTTTTCCTCTTCCCCCCTCCCCACCCTCCACCTTTGAGTCAAGCCGTTGTTCTCAGCCTAGTTGTGGAGGACACAGCTCACTGGCCCATGTTGGTATTATGAGCACTGCACTCTACCCGGCTGAGGTAGTCGCTCACGGCAGTTCTCGCCAGATGCCAGCCACTCACTGTAGCCCACGGCAGCCCAGCTCCAGGTCAAGCCATTGCTCACAATCTTAGCTGTAGAGGGTGCAGCTTACGGTCCATGTGGGAATCAAACCGGCAACCCTGTTGCTCAGTGCTCACGCTCTAACCAACTGAGCTATCTGGCTGCCCCAACAGGCCCAGTTTTAGAAAATACATTCTTGAGTTGTTTCCCTTTATCACCCACAAGTAATCTATAATCCCTCTCACGTGCCAGCCCCTAAAATAGATGAAGATGCTTAACAGGTTCTCCCTTTGTCAACTCTTCTCCCATGTAAACATCCATGATGCCATCAACTCTCATTTAACAGCAATTTTGAATGTGTATCTTCAAACACCCTCCTCAGAGGTGCCCTCCCACACACAGCTGAACCCATTCCTCCAGATTTGTACCAATGGGTGAGGCTGTTTCATCTTGCTCATTAAGGCCAACGCCCTAGGCTGTCAGACTCCTGTTGAATCATCATTCTGCCTAGCAAGTGATCCATGCTTCTGAATTTTATACCTAAAAATACAGTTTGCATGGCATCTATGTCTTGATCCAGCCCAGGCACAAAAAAGGGTGATCAAGAAATCAGTCCAGGGGACGGCTGGGTGGCACAGTTGGTTAAGAGCGTGAGCTCTGAGCCACAGGATCGCTGGTTTGATTCCCACATGGGCCAGTGAGCTGCGCCCGAGCTGAGCTGCCAAGGGCCACCCGGATGGCTCAGCTGGTAAGAATGCATTGTCTTAACAAGATGGCCAGTTTGATTCCTGCATGGGATGGTGGGCTGCGCTCCCCGCCCCCCCCCCCCCCGGAACTAAATTTAAATGCTGTGACTGGAGTTGGAGCTGAGCTGCTTCCTTCAGGACAACAAATTGACTTGGAACTGATGGGTCCTGGAAAAACACAATGTTCCCTTCCTCAATTCCCCAATAAAACCTTCAAAAAAGGTCCAAAGATAGAGGACATGACAGAAATCTCTCCACTGCTGAGCAGGGACTTTGGGACCTAGTTTTCATAGCTATTCAACTAGTATCCCTGGAGCTACCTTCTCCCTCCAACCTCAGCCACTGTCTTGGCTACATGAGTATAATTAGGAAAGGAAGAAGAGACTTGACTGCTTAAAAAAACAGGAACTACAGCCATAGTGCCTAACTAGATATTTCCAGGACTCTTGTTAGTGACAGTATGGCCCCCCTAAAAACAAAACAAAACAAAACAAAAACGTAAAACCCTAAAAAACAAAGAATAGGGTAGTGTTAGTAGTTACTTTAAATTGTCAGGTCATAATTGATTCTATGAGCTTCATTCTCAAATATGACCTTTCAGTCAAAGCCTTGTTATATAACAAATGTTTCCAATTGCGCCCTGTTAAGGAGAACAGGTTCTTTTTTTTTTAAGAGGGCAGTGTCACTGGCCCTCATATGTGGGACCCAAACTGGGGCTGCTGGCTTCCCCAGACAGCTCTTAACCACCGTGCCACTCAGCCGGCACGAACAGGTTCTTTTTTAATCTAGGCAAATAATTGTATTGCCATGAAAAGAAGAATCCTCAAAAAGCCTATGTAATTGATTCTTGTTCTGCTCAGCTGTGGGTGAGCAGTCTCATGAACCCATCAGCTTCTTCACTAGAGTTCTGGAAATTCTGGCTCAGTCCAGTGGTAGGATCTCAAAGCTATTTAAGCAATGCCATCAGAAGCCTGAGCCTCCAGAGCACCTGGAATAGCCCTTTCCATGGGGGTCTGAGACAGTCACTTTTTCTGGAAGATGAAGCATTCTGGCCTGTAGTTGGTTGCAAGTGCTTTCATGGAAGACTCAGTGTAAAACATAAAACTATCTGTGAACGACTTACAATGCCCATGGATAAACATCTGACGAGGGTTCATTACAAAAATCATGCAATTAAAATGAAGAACTTAAAGAGGAAGCCACGTCGGGTCTGGTAGGATGGGCGGAGACGAGAGAGGGCGAGCCCCGTGAGGGAAGCCCCAGCCGTGGGAAGCTTGTCTGGTTGGGGGAGAGACCCTCCGGCTGCACACCAAGCTCACCAGCCCAGAGTTCCTTTGCCGGGAAGAGGAGTTCCAAGATAGCCGGCAGTAAATTAGTGAGGAGTCTCTTTGCTCAGCTCGGTGAGGCTAAGAGCGGCTGGAGAATCAGTGGGGCCGGTGCCCGGGCTTCCTCACCGGTGAGCTCTTACCTGGTTCCTGGTGGAGGGAGTGGCTGTATGGGCCAGACCCGGGAGCCTGCAGGGACGGACTGACCTGAGCACCTTTGGTGCAAAGGCTGGAGGTGTTTGGACTGTTGTTCCCATGGTGTGGAACCTGCAAACGAGTGGTGTAAGGAGGGTGTCATTTTGTCGGACTTGGGCCCTCCCATGGAGGGTCAGGTCTGGGACCTCATTGGTCTGGTGGAATTGGCGCAGAAGTGTGCGCGCACCTGAGGCCTTGGATCCCCACCCTCCTCCCGGCTTATACTGCGTTGCCAAGGAAATGCTGGGCGGATGCCCTCCGGCTTCAACAGGCTGTTCACTGAGACCCAGGAGTGCCGGAGCTGCCTCAGATCTCCACTCTCCGAACGGCTTGTGCTGCGTTGCCAGGGAAACACTGGGTGGGTGCCCTCCAGCTCCAACCGGCTGCTCACTGAGACACGGGAGTGCACAAGCTGCCTCAGATCCCCACCCTCCGCACTGTGCTTGCAGAGTTGCCACGCTGGTGATTGGTTGTTGGGCTGCTTGGCCTGATCTGCAAGTGGCTGATTGGGACAGGCTGAGACTGGGAGTTTTCCTGGGAGTGTTGGGCTGTGAGCTGTGTGCCTGCATGATCCAGCCAAGGCTCTCCTGGTGATCTGTCTAATACATCAAAGCAATCCCAGAGCAACAGCCAGAATGGGGAAACAAAGAAACATGTCACAAGTAAAAGATCAGAAGAAACCTCTAGAAATGGAACCAAATGAAACAGAGGGAGCCAACCTATCAGAGAAAGAGTTTAGAACACTGATGATAAGAATGTTTAACAAACTTAGTGAGGACATAAAGAAGGATAGGGAAACCATAAAAAACAACCTGTTAGAACTAAAGAATACAATAACTGAAATGAAGAACACACTCCAAGGAATCACCAGTAGAGTAGATGAAGCAGAGGAGCAGATCAGCGATTTGGAAGACAAAATAGCAGAAATCACCCAGTTGACACAACAAAAAGACCAAAGAATAAAAAACAATGAAAATAGTTTAAGAGCCCTATGGGACAAGATGAAGAGCAACCTCCTTCGACTCATAGGACTAGCAGAAGGAGAAGAGAAGAAGCAAGAGTCGAGAATGTATTTGAAAAAATAATGACTGAAAACTTCCCTACCCTGGTGAAGGAAATCAACATAGATGCCCAGGAAGTGCAGAGGGTTCCAAACAAGCTGAACCCAAACAGGTCCACACCAAGACACATCATAGTTAAAATGGCAAAGGTTAAAGACAGAGACAGAATCCTAGAGGCAGCAAGAGAAAGACAGCAGGTTACATACAAAGGAACTCCTGTTAGACTAACAGCTGACTTGTCTACAGAAACTCTGCAGGCCAGAAGGGAGTGGCAGGAGATATTCAAAGTGACACAAAATAAAGGCCTACAACCAAGATTGCTCTACCCAGCATGGCTATCACTTAAAATTGAAGGAGAAATAAAGAGCTTCTCAGAAAAGAATAAGCTTAAGGAATTCATTACCACCAAGCCAGAATTCCAAGAAATGTTAAAAGGGCTTTTTGAAACAAAAGAAAGGGGTAAACAAGCTAACCCAGGGGGACCAGGAATACAGATAACAAAATGGCAATACATATGCACCTATCAATAATCATTTTAAATGTGAATGGGCTAAATGCTCCAATCAAAAGACAGAGAGTGGCTGAGTGGATAAGAAAATAGGACCCATATATAGGCTGTTTACAGATGGAATAAGATATTTCATGCAAATCGAAATGAGAAAAAAAAAGAGCTGGAGTACCAATGCTTGTTTTGGACAAAATAGACTTTAGAATGACTACGGTAAAAGACAAAGAAGGGCACTATAACTCTAATAAGCATCTATGCACCCAACATAGGAGCTCCTAATTACATATAACAGATTTTGACAGACATAAAGAAAGAGATCAACAGTAACACTATCATAGTCGGGGATTTCACCACTCCATTGTCACCAGTGGACAGACCCTTTAGACAGAAAATCAACACAGAAAGAGCGGCCTTAAATGACACTTTAGACTGGCTGGACTTCGTTGATATTTTTAGAGCATTTCACCCTGAAAAAACAGAATATACATTCTTCTCAAGTACACATGGGACATTTTCCAAGATAGACCACGTTAGGCCACAAAACAAGTCTCAGTAAATTTAAGAACGTTGAAGTCATATCAAGCAGATATAAAGAAAAACTGATGGTTGCTGGCTGGAAGGGAGTGGGGATGAGGGAGAGGGGGAAGGTTTTGGACAGCGTAGGTGGGTGACTACAATATTGCCGCTGGGATATGGGAGCAGTTCTGGGAATGTAATTGAGAATGTTGTGAAGAGATTATTATGCTAAGTGAAATAAGTCAGTCAGAGAAAGATAAACACCATATGATCTCACTTATATGTGGAATCTGAAAAACTGAATGAATGAGCAAAGTAAACAGAAACAGTCTCATAGATATAGAGGAAAAACTGAGGGTTGCTAGTTGGGAGGGGGGTGGGGATGGGGGGGAAGAGGAAGGGATTAGACAGTGTAAATAGACAACTACAATATTACCACAGGGATATGAAACACAGTGCGGGGAATATAATAATGTTGTAAAAATTTTGTGGCATGTCAGATAGTCACATGTCTTATTAGGGAGACCACTTCATGGATGGAGTAGAGGCTTGATCACTGCACTGTACACCTGAAGCTGATGTTGTATAACATTGTATGCCAACTGTGACTGAATATATAGATAGTCATGGGATGTGGAATATACTGTGGAAGGGAGTCAAAGGAATTGTAATAGATATGTATGATATGGGGGGGTGGCAAACTGGGGGAGGGGGGGTTGTCACTTTGGAGGTAGAGTATAACTATTGCATTGTGTTGTACACCTGAAACTAATAAAAAAATGAAAAAAAAATCACGCAATTGACAAAGAAATTTGGTTGTTTCTGTGGCTTGCAACATTTTAGAGGTCCCATGCACTATCTGTTGCTATGGAGCCACCTTGCAGCATGCAACATTTTAAAAGATAACCAGAGGGCCGGCCGAGTGGCACGGTGGTTAAGAGCTGACTTAGGATGCCAGCGGCCCCGGTTCGGATCCCACATATAAGGGCCAGTGACACTGCCCTCTAAAAAAATAAAAAAAGAAAAAGGAAAGAAAAGATAACTAGAATTAGGACTGATAACATTATACTGTTTTATCATATCAGGCAAAGCAGAACCAGGACATATTGTGGACAGTGAGAGCATTGGCAAATCTCTAGGAGCTTCATACAATTTCTGAAATATATTTATATTAGTAACATTTTGCCCACACAAATTTAACTTATGGAACATTAGGCACCTCTTCTGATTGACAAAGCCTCCCATGCAACTCAATATATCAAATAAACCTAATTATTTCTAACACCTCTGTTTTTACAAAATAAAAAATCCTTTGTGATTTTCCAGGGCCCCTCAAAGAAGGCTGAAATCAAGAATATAGGGATTTGAGTTTAGGAAGGCAAAATATCAAAATTGTCAGGAGGTTTGAACAGTTAGCTAAATAATATCATGTGTCAATGAGAAAGAAACTACATGGCGTTCTATTTAACCAAAGTGACAAAATATTTTAAAAGAAAACATAGGAAGTAATGCAACTGTAAAGAACCTTCATCTTCAAAAATGAGAAGGCTTGATTCTCAAGTAATTAAGGACATGGTAAAGTCAACATAAAGCAAAGAAAATGATTCTAAGACACAGACTCTTTGCTTTCTGGGCGAATTATTCAAAAAGCAAAAGAAAACCTTTTGCTACTTCTTATTGAGAGCATACCAGGGCCAACTGAGTGGTACTTTGGTTTAGAGTTGGCTTAGGACACCAGCTCTGAGCAGCAGGGCCCCAGTTCAGATCCTACATGAGGGCCAGTGATGCTGCGCCCTCTACAGCTAAGATGGTGAACAACAGCTCCACCTGGAGCTGGGCTGCTGTGAGTCACTGGTGATGGCTTGGCTGCAGTGGGGCTGGCTGGCAGCTAGCGTGAGCTTTCCTGAGCTGCCATGAGCTGCCATGAGAGGCCATCCAATGGCTGGCAAGTGACTGCCTCACCCAGGAAGAGTGCAATGATAATACCAACATGGGCCAGTGAAGTGACATCCTCCACAACTAGACTGAAGAACAAAAGGACAGCAACTTGTCTGTTCCCCTTCCCGATTCCCCAATGCTGTTCCCTTCTCCCAATTCCCCAATAAAATCTTAAAAAAAAAAAAAGAGGGCCGGCGGAGTGGCAGGGTGGTTGGGCGCTGGCTTGGGAAGCCAACAGCCCCGGTTTGGGTCCCACGTATGAAGGCCAGTGATACTGCCCTTGGTAAAAAAAAAAAAGAGCATACCAATAATCTAAGATTTTTTTCCCTTTTAACAGGGAAAATCAAATTCTAGTTTTGCATCAGTGTACTATTTAATATTACAGCTCATTTGAAAATAGCTCATAAATAAACCCATTAAACTTTAGCCAGTTATGACCACAAGAAATAAAATTTCTTTTCTGCAAACCTTCTACAAGTTTCATTTTCATCCAGCTTGTGTCCTATTGGCATAAAAAAAAATGTCCAAACCTGTAGAGAATTTTTATAAGAGTTTATCTGAGCCAATCTGAACAGCATATACCAGGAAGCAAGATCTCAAATGCTCCAGAGAAGAACAATTTTGCAGCTTCTTTTATGCATTTGAAATTAAAGAGGGAATGAAGGAAGATTACATGGAGGTGGGAGAAAGCAAGGCCAGGATTGGATTACAGGATAGTTAACAAGATTATGTACTCTCCTAAAAGTGGTTTTGCTTCTGAGGAAAGTGAAGGTGAGGCCAGGAAGGTGAGCCGGGGTGAGGAGGACCTATGTGGGGAGCAGCCTCTGTAACCCTGGCAAACAGCAAAGGGGAATGCCTAGAGAGACAGTTGCTTGTCTCCTGAAGCATGGCACCGGCGACCTTTTCTGCCTAATTCTAGCTCCCACACGTTTTTAAATCGTAAGCTGTTGAACTTTTAACATTTGATCTTTGCTGGCCATCCCATCTCCCCTCCCCCCAACCCCCCTTGTTGCTAGGACACTTCATTGGTTGGAGGCCAGTGACATCACCTATTGCTCCTTGAGGGCCTTAACCTTACCACATGACACCAGTCTGGGATAGAAACCCATGGTCCACCCTGTTCTTGGTATCCATGGCAACACTGCAGCTTGTCACAGGCTCTCCACACCCACCAGTTTCATTACATTGTGCAGAACTCCAGCCATCTCTCTCATCTGTTGGGCATTTTCTGAGACGTAGGGAAACTCTGTGTCTCCCTCCTCCCGCCTTTGTCCTGGCAAAGAGGGTGCCAGGTGCCCGGGGCCTGCACAGCCCTGAGCCAGGGAGTGGGACATTCTCCTGTCCTCTCTTGCTTAGAGGGCTTTGTCAGTGTCCCCAGTCATCAGGCTGTGCCTCCTGACACTGGCCTTTTCACTACAGGTACCTGCAGCCCATGCAGCAGAGTCCTCGGACTTTGAGGAGGAACCCACAGCAGGAGGAGGTCAGCAGGGGATGAGGTGCGGGGAGCTTGGATTGGGGAGACCCCTCTACAGTCTGCACTCCACCAAATGACTAGGGGAGCCCTGGGAAGCAGGAACTGAATTCCTGCGAATGGAGGTGGGGGAAGAAAAGGGGCTTTTGGTAGGGGGGACTTGGCAATCATGATGCTTTCACCCCATTTGTATTACAGGCTGTGGAAACCTGGGACGCTTCTGCCTTTGTGCCTGGCATTGGCTTAGAATTAACTGGGTTGTGGTCAAACTCTGTGAGCAGATTACTACCCCTAGTATTAGATCAGTTCATAGAAAGTGGAAGCAATGGCCGCTGTGACACTGTTAGAGGATTGGTGCAAGGGGATGGACCTGGACCCTAGGAAGGCCCTGCTGATTGTGGGGATCCCCATAGAGTGTAGTGAGGCTGAAATTAAAGAGTCTGTGAGGGAAGGCTTACAGAACCTGTGCACCTACAGAGTGATGGGCAGAATGTTCAGAAGGGAAGATACTGCTAAGGCCATCTTGGTAGAATTGTCCGACTTGGTCAACTTTGCTACAGTACCCAGTCAGATACCAGGAAGGGGAGGTGCCTGGGAAGTGGTGGTAAAACCCCGTAACCCAGATCACGAATTCATCACTAAACTGAATTACTTCCTGAAGAATGAGGGCCGGAGAATGGTAGATGTGGCCCAAATGCTGGGGTATACCACTGTCACTGTGGGCATGGAGTCAGAGCGTTCTTCCCAATTCAAGCCGATAGTTTTGCAGCCTCTGAAAGAAAATACGTGGTACCGAAAACTCAAAGTGTTTTCGGGAAACACTTTCCCAGGCCCAGATGAAGAGAATTTTGAAGTCTGGCTAGAGCAGGTCATTGAGATTATGAACATGTGGCAAGTGTCTGAGGTAGAAAAGCGGCGCCGTTTGCTGGAGAGCCTGCGTGGCCCTGCCCTGTCCATCATGAGTGTACTTAGGGCCGGCAATGACTCCATGACTGTGGAGCAGTGCCTGGACGCCTTGAAGCAGATCTTTGGCAGTAAAGAGGACTATAGAGCCTCACAGTTTAAGTTCCGCCACAGTTTTCAGCTGTCTGGAGAGAAAATGTCTGTTTTTCTGCTACGGTTAGAGCCCGTGCTGCATAAAGTTGTGCAGAGCAACCCATTGTCAGTGAGAAACGCAGACTTGATTCGCCTGAAGCACATTCTAACGTGGGCCAATATGACTACCAACCTCCGGACCCAGCTTGAGCTCCTGGATCAGCGTGGGTGTCCTCCCACTTTTCTGGAGTTAATGAAGCTTACTCGAGATGAAGAAGAGTATCAGATCACCTACATGATGCTGAAGGCGAAGGAGAGGAATGCAGACAGGGCCCAAAGCGCCTCTGACAGCCAGGTAGTAGCAGAAGACACTGTTCCCATATCTCAGGTCATTAAACAGGCAGGGTCACATTATGACAACAGCACCCAGACCATTGAAGAATGGGGTGTTCCACCCCTGAAGAGCAGAAGACGATCAGGCCATGGTAGTGAGGAGGAAGTATACAATCAGGCCACATGCCCTCAGGTTCAAAACCAACCTCTACCAAGGGCTAGTCTTCAGCTTGCAGCAGGAGAGTTGGGAAACGAGGCAGGGGCTGGGGCCATGAGCCTCCCCAAGCCCTAGGAAACATAGGCTCACGAGAAGCAGGCACCCCTTCTAGGCAGAAGAAAGATTTTAACAATGGGAAGGGGCAGTCTGCACAAAGAGCAGAGGACTTGAGTAGGGCAGAGGGGTCAGGCAGTCAGGCCCAGGCCAAGCCCCCTCGCCCTCTACCAGCTGAAAGGGACTCCACCTGCGAAGCCGAACTCGGCTCATGGAGGATCCTGAAGAGGTACCAGCAGCACAAACGAGGGGCCGCCACACCCCTTGGGGTTCCAGTCATGGGAAGGGACTCCACCACGGCAGAGGCTGAAGGAGGTGCCACTGGGGGCTCTGGCCTCGGCCCCTTCGTCTGGCCACCCCGAAACGCCGACCCTGTGTGCTCTGAGCTACGAATGCCGACCCGCTGCCAGGCCACACGGGGCCTGGAGGAGCCTTCCCCAGGGCCCACACTGCCAGAAGGAGCCAGTCCGGGCGAGGAAGAGCGGCTGCACAGAGAGGTAGTGTCCCCCACCGGGAGGGGAGGCCCAGGAGGTTCGCACCTCGAGCCCCTGCGCAAGTGAGGCCAGGAGGCCCACAGGCCCTGGGAGCCCAGCGCCAGCCTACAGGCAGTTTTCCTTCCCCTGCAGCCTGCAGGGGCTCTGGGCGCCGGGACAGCAAGAACTGAGAGGAGAGCCCCACACGAGAGCCGGGGCCCAGCCTGGCAAAGGGGTCACTGGAGACGAGCACCCCACAGCTGGTTTTGGTGGGAGTGGGTGTGCAGGGACACTCTTTGTTCCAAAGTAGGAGGGGGAGTGAGGAGGAGAATGAGGGGCAGGGGGAGGGGGAGGTGAGCAGGAGACGAGGAAGAGTTGCAGGAGGGCGGTTGTTGGGGAGGCATTTGTTCTGCTTGTTTGTGCAGGGCTACTGGAGACCTGGAGAGAGCACGGAGAGAACAGGACAGGCCTGGCGAACCACCACTCAGCAGCTGCCAAGGCCAAGTCCAGCCCCAAACCCTGCCAACTTGGGCAGCCGGCCTGGGAGCACCCCGGAGCAGCCCGTCCCAGCCTAGGTGAGGGGCACCTGAACATGTCTGCCGCCCGCCCTGGACTGGGAGACGTTAGGGGCCATCGCTAGGGTGCCAGTTGTGCAGACCCCCATTCTCCATCCCCTGGGGCAGGGTGCACCCTGTACTGGGAAGCCCCCACCCCATTTCTCTGTAGGTGCAACAGTGATCCTCATGTCAAGTAATCACCCCTGTATACACACACAGACGCACCACACACACTAGCGAAGGTTCCTGAGCAGAGCCTCCAGGCGTGCGTGCCCCAGGGTGGGTGTCCTGGGGAGCCACCCTGGGCCCCGGCACATGTGAGCTTCCTGCCAGCCAAGGCTCTGCTCACTCCCATCCAGTGTCGTGAGCTCAACCTCTGCTTTCTCCATGTAGGTTTAGGCCCATCGCTGCTTGTTCTTGTGGAGATGTGTGTGTTTGTGTGAGGAGTTCCCCCCGCTGACCACCCCACCCTGGAGACCCGGAGCCCAGCCCCAGGAGACAGCAGGAAGCACGGCTGAGGGACGGCCGGTGCTCACCCTGTGACCTCAGGAAGGAAGAACTGGACCGAGGCCGGAGGGGCACTGCCGGAGTCTCCATGGGGCCTGTGCTGCGATGTCTCACCCTGTTATTCCTTGTGACTCAGTTTTTTCTGTGGCTTGGTGCAGTGCCCCTGCTGTGTTTCCCGGCATCCTCTGACTGTTCTGAGCGGGCCATAGGGCAGGGGGGGCCAGGCCCCAGCATGTGGGCCAGAGGGGGAGGGGTGCCCTACAGTGAGTGGACATCACCAGTGTCCATCACCCTGCAAAGGCCGATTGTGGGTCCCTCAGGAAGGGGGACTATGGCGGGAAGACCAAGGTGAGGGGGACAGCTGAGGCATCTCGTCAGGGACCCCAAGGAGGAGAGGGGCCTAAAACCTATGAGCTCTAGTGGCCATTGCAAGTTTCAGTTTTTATTCCCTTTCTTCAATGGTTTCAGCTAAATGTTTTTCTTCAATAAAAGTTATTATGTTTCAGCTGTGTCTCGCCTCTGCTGTGGCCTGGGACACCCAAGTCGCATTGGGGTATGGTGGGGGCAAGGTCCAAGAGGGGATGTGGGGTGCTTTAATTCCAAAAGTTGATCACTACCTAGGTAGCAGTATCTTAACAGAAATAGGTAAAGGACGTTGTGAGTGGAGTAGGCTGGATGGTCTCAGTCAATAGGGGTCTTGGGGGTAGGGTCAGTGGCTTGTTGGGTCTCCCAGGCATACACCGAAAGCCCCGAAAAATCTTGAAAGGAGAATAAGTGACAACAGGCAGGATGGAGACCTGGATTGGCGCTCCAGCATAGGTGTCTTTTAATAGCTCCCCAATTTATTCTCATGTCTACTCAGTGTTCAGAAGTATTGTGCCAGAGCTTTCACAATCTCTCTGGAAAGTCACGAGATTCTGGATTGGGAAGAAAAAAGGGTCGACACAGTGAGAACCCACAAGTCTTTAGGCGAGCTGAACCGCGAGAGGGGATGTGCACTTGCGCACGTTTGCGCTCAGCGGAGCATAACAGTTTCCTGTGTGCGCCTGTGCCCGCTAGTGTGTGCTCCTGCTCGGGCCACCATTTCGTGCAGCCGCGACATAGGGTCGCAGTGCCTATCGGGAAATGTGACAGTCCTCAAAGTGAAATGGCTGCCCGGTCCAGAGCTACCTTGGCGGCATTTGTATTGAGGTCTAACTCACACTGGCCGACAGATGGCGCACGAGGATCACAAATGGTCCGGTTCGAACTCTGGGGATGCCTTTGATTCCCAATGCCCTTCCCTCGCTGGTCTGCTGGATTGGTGTTCCACTGGCTTTGGGATTAAAGCAGGCCCCTCTGACCACGTGTGGACCATCACCGTAGTCCAGGCAGAGGTGGGAAAGAGCAAGGGAGCTGGGTGCCCTCTAGGAGCCAAAAGGGGCTCCTGTGGCCTGAACCTGTTTGGCAGGGTGTCCTGATGTCAATTGTCCCTGGACACTGGACAGTGGTCTTCGGACTGTCCAGGGGCTGGGGCTGTGGACATGCAGGATGGGTAACCAGACCATCCACCCAGAGGGGACCTCCCCCCCAACGGACCTGCTTCCTCTGGGCTCTAGGACGTCGTGAGGAGGGGCTTAGTTCCCAAGAGTAGGTAGTGTGAGGGTGATGTGAGGGTGATACGGGTGGGCGGGAAGATCATGGAGCCTTTCCTTGTTCAATGGTAGAAACTGAGTTCAAGAGAAATGAGGGGATTGCCATGGTCACAGAGTTGTAAAGCTAGGCTTTTAAAGTCTGGGACCTGTGCTCTTTTCATTACACCGTACTGCTCCCTGCACGTGGGTAGTTTCTGCCACCAAAGCTATGGTGAGGCAGTTGGGCATGTTGCTCCTACCTCATGTGCAAAGGTAAGGGAGGGGTGGGTTGACTGGATGGTTCTCCAATTGTCTCCCAAACTGTCCTATTTGCTATCTCTCCTCTTGCTTCCCAGATGCTTGTTATGGTGCTCCAACACTTGTATTCTGTTTAGAAATATAACATGACTATTCATGCCCAGACAGGCCCTCTGTATCATTTAAAGGTCAACTGTTATACTTGAGGTGACATCATGTTTGTGACTCTCCTGTTCTCTCCATCTCTGTCTGGTCCTTTGACACTAAAGTGAGTAGTTTCTATGTTGGCATTGGTACCAAACAGCTGTCAATGTAAGAAATGTCCACACCTGTAGAGAGGTTTTATAAGAGTTTAGTTTGCCAAACTCATGACATATACTGGGGGCAAGATCTCAAGTGCTTCAGAGAATAATAGTTTTGCAGTTTCTTTTATGAATTTGAGATTAAGGAAGGAACATAAGGAAGATTACATGGAGGTGGGAGAAAGCAAGGCAGGGATGGATTACAGGATAGGTAACAAGATTCTGTGCTCTTCTGAAGGTGTTCATCCTTTAGAATGGGTCTGAAAGGGGGCATTTCAAAGAGGCAATAACCTAGATGCACAGAAACAGTGGGCGGCGATTGCTTAAGACAAAGATAATCCTTTTACTAAAGAAGTTATATTCCTAGCATGTGACTACCTACCATGACCTTCCCAGTTAGGAGTTTATGTTCACCTCACCCTGTAAGGTCACTTTCCATAGAACTCCTTTTGTCATCCACACAGTTGAGAGAGCCCTTTCCACAGGTTCTGCTGTTCAACCTTATTTGATTTTTATTCCTTTTAGCAAAATCCCTCCGTGACTTAAGGCCAGGCACAGTGTAGCTCATTTGAGGTTTATCGTTCAAGTCCTAAGAGCCTTCATTTCCCAGAGCACTGCCAGTGCAGGGAGGAACACTGCCCCCAGCCTATATTTCACCTAGAAACTGATCTTTCCTCTTTTTTTTTTTTTTTTAAAGATTTTTAATTGGGGAATTGGGGAAGGGAACAGTGTTGGGGAATCGGGGAAGGGGAACAGACAAGTTTCTGTCCACTTGTTCTTCAGTCTAGTTGTGAAGGGTGTCGCTTCACTGGCCCATGTTGGTGTTATCATTGCGCTCTTCCTGGGTGAGGCAGATCAGTCGCAGGCCATTGGACGGCGGCTCACAAAAGTGCATGCCAGCTGCCACCAGCCCCACTGCAGCCCAAGCTGTAGCTGATGACTCACCACAGCCCAGCTCCAGGTGGAGCTGTTGTTCACCATTTTAGCTATAGAGGGCACAGTGTCACTGATGCTCATGTGGGATCGGAACC
Organism: Aselliscus stoliczkanus; assembly: GCA_033961575.1. Lineage (NCBI taxonomy): Eukaryota > Metazoa > Chordata > Mammalia > Chiroptera > Hipposideridae > Aselliscus > Aselliscus stoliczkanus. Next base: position 7,589,072 of record CM066737.1, on the reverse strand, counting down.
AGCGCCCTGCTACTCAGAGCTGGCATCCCAAACCAACCCCTAAACAACGCGCCACTTGGCCGGCCCCTGATCTTTCCTTTTGAGCTAGCCTTCCCTCTTCTCCTTGTGTGCCATATCTGGGAAAGGTGGCAATAAAGCCTGCGCACTCCTTGCTTTGGCACCAGGGAGAGATTTCAACCATGCCCAGGGTGAAAATATAGACATAGTACTGAGCAGTGGCCAATGGCCTAGCCGAGAGCCTAGAAGGGAAAGAACTGGAAGATTTGAGATGAGGAGATCTGGTGTAGAGGCCTATGAAACACATATGGGAGTGAGCAGGAAGGAAGAATACTTTTGTTTGTTTGTTTGTTTGTTTGTTTGTTTTGAGGGCAGTGTCACTGGCCCTCATATGTGGGACCCGAACCAGGGCCCCTGGCTTTCCAAGCCAGCGCTTAACCACCGCGCCACTCGGCCGGCCTAAGGATACTATTGTCACATACTAATGCCCACCAGAAAGCATCACCAATTGAAGAGGAACTGACAAGCCGAGTAGAAACAATGGCTTGGCAAGTTGATGTTAGCCACCCTTCACTATCAGCCGGTCCAGAATGACACAATGGGCACATGAGTGAAATGGCCACAGTAGGAGAGTTGGAGACTGCTCTTGGGCCCGGCAGCATGGAATCCTACTTACCAAGATCTATATTGCTAATGCTGGCTCTGCATGTCCAATCTGCCAGCAACACAGACCAATGTTGTGAGCCCAGTATGGCACCATTACTCCATGTGACTACCTGTGGGTCCCTTCTATATCAGAAGGGACATCATTTCTTATAAGAATAGACACGTATTCTGAGAATGGGATTGTCTTTCCTGCTGGCAGAGCTTCAGTGAGCATCACTATCCAGGGGCTTCCTGAGTGCATGATCTGCAGGCCTGGAACCCCACACAAGATAATGTATTACCAGGAGATATACTTCAGAGTGAAGGATGTGTGCAGCTAGACCCATGAGCCTAGGGTCCTCTGGGACCACACACTGTATCACCCAAAAGCTGCCACCTTGTTAGAGTGCCAGAATGTCGTGTTGCAGATGCAAAAGAAGTACAGGTTCAGAGGCAATACTCTGCACGTATGGGGTGCCATCCTCCAGGCGATAGAGAACCCCTCTCCTTCCTTATGGGGAAGGTAGAAAAAAGGCCCAAACCCTCTTTCCTCCTACAAATTCCTTTTAAAACTAACCCTTGAAATATTTTAAAATAGCTTTGATGGGATGGTGCTTGCTGAAGTGACTTTGCCACCTTTTAGTAAATTTAGTACTGTAGGGGGTTCATTTGAGGAATTTGGGGGCTGATCAAGGGAAAATATGTAATCATGAGAGGCAGTAACACACAACAAGCTTTATTAGGAAACACTTGGCCAGAGCTGTGCATCCTTCATAGCATGAGGCCATTCCAACTCTTGTTTGGACTATTTTTTAAATAATCAAATGTCTAAAAATTTGAGTTTGGCACCAGTGGGCTTTTGAGCTATTGGGTCTCAGACTGCAGTGAAGGAATAAAAAACTTAGGGGCCTATATACAGAGGTCATCTTAGGTTGATTTAAATAGCAAGCATTGTATCATGTTTCCATTGAGACAGGACATGGTGCAGAGACTTTGCACCTTGTCCTCAGGTTTGGGCTAAATCCTGTGGAAATAGACAACATTCCATTTAACGTCCTGTTATGTATTCAATAAATGCCAAATAGCTATGCTCTGTAATGCCTTCCCCCTCTGCTAGGGATGCAATGGGCAGCAAAACCACTTATGGTTCCTGTCATCACAGAGCTCCAAATTGCTGAAGGAATTGCACAAATACGTATGTAATCACTGTGTTAAGTGTTTTAGGAAAGGGGAGTACTACAAGAGTGTGTTAGAGAGGGATCTAAGTAAGGTGGAGGGGCACCACGTGAGACACCCTCAGTGAAGGAAAATGAATGCTGAGGCCTGAAGGCTAGGTAGGAGTTGGCGAGGCAAAGAGTGAGGGGGATCATGCTGGGGCAAAAAGAACAGGATACCTAACAGGCACAAAAATGGTCTTTATTTCAGCCCCACACTCCCACTGTTACACCCCAGGCTTGGTCATCTCCTGTAACAGCCCCACTTCGAAAATCACTGATTCAAGCATACATCTCTGATCACAGACTCCCCACTATGATCAGTTTCAACCTCTTCGGGGCCTTCAGGCATTAACTCCTCTGTTGGTCTCAAACTGTCAGCCCTGTCCTTTTCACCTAATCTTTTGACTGAAATGACTTTATTCAGGTATAAGGGACATGCACAGATTTAAGACAGTTCGATAAACGTGGATATTTGCATACATCCAAGTGGATATTTGCATTACAACCAAGATAATAAACACCTCCATTCCCCCAAAGCTTCCTCATGCCCCTTTACAGTCCTTCCTGCCTCATATCCTGCAACTTTTCTAAACTCATGTTTTACTTCTAATAGCTGCTTTTTTTTTTAAAGAACTAATAGCTTTTTTTGGGTAGATTTTATGAGAATTTCTACATAGAAAATGTTGTCTGCCAATAAAAAGCTTTACTTCTTTTCCGATAATGAGTGCATTTTATCTCTTCTTCTTGCCACGAGAGTATCGAAAACTTTTCTGTCTTAGAAAGACTTTCTGCTTAGCTCCTTAGTTTCTCATTGCACACAAATTCAGAATTCAGCACAGGCCTTGGGGGATGAAACCAGCAGTATCATAGGCTCAGTCTCCCACCTCTCCCATCTCATTACAGTCTTGGCTCCTTAAATCTCCAGTTTTGTCTCTTCAGTCCTGTGATACCTGGTGTCTTGGTCCCCAGCTGTGGCTGTCTACCTGGGTGGAGGCTGGATTCTCAGCCTCCTGCCCTGCACCAGAACTGGAAATTGCCCCCAGGGAAAAAGAAACTGCAAAATGGAACAAGCGTCTGATTATAAATTAGGTTTTCTAGATAGTCTCCTACTCTAGATAGCATATATATATATATATATATATATATATATATATATATATATATATTTTGTATTTTCTAGCACCATTCTAAACATAACCTAAAATCCAGAAGTCTAAAGATGAATAAATTTGAGTCCACAGAAATTTAAAATCATAAGCAAAATCGAAAGATAAACTATAAGCTGTGAGAAATTAATTGCTACATGAATGTAAAAGGTTAGTTTCCTTAATATACAAAGAACTCTCACAAATTAATAAGATAAAAATATTCCAATCGAAAGATGGACAAGAAATGCAGATTGCTAATAAATACAGAGGGTGCCAAAATTATGTATACACATTTTAAGAAAGGAAAGCTATTAAAATTGTAATAATATATACCAATAACAAAAGATGAATACAGGTTACGTTTGACTTCTGCAATTACAAGAGGTGCCCAAAGTGGTTCCCATCAGCATCTAAACACTTCGGATTACAGCGAACTACTGCTTGAACATTGACCAAAGTGTCCACCTGTATACATTTTTTGGCACCCCCGGTATATAAACTAGCGCTCATCTTCGTTCCCCACTAAGATATACAAATTAAATTCCACTTCTACCAGATTGGCAGAGGCTTAAAATTTTGATAATACTCCATGTTGGTGAAGAACTAAGAATTCTCATATTCCATTGGTGGGAGTGTAAACTTTTTAAAAAAGTATCTCAACATGTAAAATTAACCTAGCATTTCCATTTCTAGAAATCTATCTACAGATAAGCTTGTGCAAATTACACAAAGATATATGTAAAAATGTTCATTATAGTTTTGTCATAAAGAGAAATTGGCAATAGAAAAGGCATCATTAGGGGACTGGGTAAAAAAAAGAAAGAAAAAGAAAAAGCAACTGCAAGATGTCAGTTCACCTTTCCATGGTTCTCGTCTCTCCTGCATGTTGGCTTCTTAAGTCCTGATAACTTCAGTAGCTCTCCAATGGCTTTAAACTCATCTTTTTGTCATGTTTTTGTTTTTACTATTTAAAAATGGTTTTATTGTTAAACAGAACATGTACAAAAGAAAGATAATGTATTATGTATATTAATGGTTTAAGGAATAATAGAAAACGGAACACCCATGGATCCACCATTTATATTCAGTCCTAGTCCACCCTCATGTTTCTATCTTATATTATTTTTATTTAATTGAGATATAACCTACATATAACATTGTGTAAGTTTAAGGTGTACAACGTGTTGATTCGAAACACTTATACATTGCAATATGACTACCACCGCAGTGTTAGCTAACAACTCTGTCATGTCACATAATTGTCACTTTTTTGTGTGTGTGGTGGGAACATGTGTCATATTTTAATGGGATTTTTTTTCTGTTTTCTATAGGAGCAGTTGTATGCCAAAAGCTACCCTTTCATACCCATAAGCATAAGTAAAATGAATAAAATTGCCACCCCTTTAAATGTTTCTCAATCCTACCACTTTATGCCCATCTCTTCTACCACCATCTGAGTCCAAATTATGACCATATCTCCCCCAGGTTTGTGCAATAGCCTCCTAAATTGATCTTATATCCACTTTACCTTCCTCTCATGCATTCCTCATATAGCATCCAGAATTTTTTTTAAAACAGATCAGATTGTGTTACTTCCCTGTTCAAAATCCTTCAAATTGCTTCCCACTGCTTTCTTAGCATAAAATGAAAAACATTATTAACAATAAATGGCATTTCCTGAGTTGTGATAATGCTCAATGTACCGGCTCCATATCATTTGACTTTTACTTAATCAAATGATTATTTCCATGATTTCTCTTGTTTATACTAACGAGTAAGCAGAAATCTATAGAGTTTAATTGGTCAGAGACACATAAGTATTGAAGCTGGAATCACAAACCAGGACTTTTCAGCTCTGGAGCACATCTTTGACGCAGAAGAGTCCTGAATGGAGAAGTGACTTATTTTCTATATTCCCATCTCTGTTGCTTGTGGTATTAGAGTTCTGCAGAGAAACAGAAGCAATAGGATACATAATATATATAAATTGTGGAGTAAGGGGCTAATAAATTTTAATTCTGCAGAGCAGGCAGGCAGATTGGAGGCACAGGGAAGAGTTAATGTTGCAGCTGGAGTCCAAACACAGTCTAGAGACAGAATTCCTTCCTCTTTGAAGGACCTCAGTCTTGTCTCTTAAGGCCTTCAACTGTTTGGATGTGGCTCACTGGGATTATGGAGAGTATTCTGCTTTACTCGAAATCCACTGTTTTTTGTTTTGTTTTGTTTTTGTTTTTTGTTTTTTTGTTTTGTTTTTAGCTGAGCCATCCTGCCGCCTGTTGGCAGCTCAACAGCAACTCAGCTCGGGCTGGCATCGAACCGCTGTTGCTCAGAGCTCAGCTCGCACTCTTGAGCGAGCTCTTAATCAACTGAGCCACTCAGCTGGCCCGAAATCCACTGGTTTAAATGGTAGTCACATCTCAAACTACCTTTACATCAACATCTAGATAGATGTTTGACCAAGCAACTAGACAGTACAGCTTAGCCAAGGCGACACATAAAATGAACCACCATAGTCCCTGATTATATTTTCATTGTAAAGAATCCAAACAACAGGAGGTATATAGAAGAAATATTGAAACTCACACTTCCACTTCTGATCCCTTTCCTCCATAAAGGAGAACATTGTCAGCTTCCTTTTTTTTTTAAAGATTTTATTGGGAAATTGGGGGAGGGGAACAGCATTGGGGAATCAGGGAAGGGGAACAGAGAAGTTGCTGTCTTTTTGTTCTTCAGTCTAGTTGCGGAGGACGTTGCTTCACTGGCCCATGTTGGTATCGTCATTGCGCTCTTCTCTAGTGAGGTAGATCAGTCGCCGGCCTCTGGATGGCCGCTCACCGTGGCTATTGGCAGCTCACTCTGGCTGCCGGCCACTCACTGTAGCCTATGGCAGCCCACTGCAGCAGAGGCTGCAGCCCACACCATCGCTGGGACTCGCACAGCCCAGCTTCAGGTGGAGCTGTTGTTAGCTGTGTCACTGGTCCTCATATGTGGGATCCGAACCGGGGCCGCTGGCATCCCAAGCCAGCTCTTAACCAATGTGCCACTCGGCCGGCCCCATTGTCAGCTTCTTAGTGAGCATCTTTCTAGAACTTTGCCTATTCCTTTAGCATTCATACATATAAACATATACATATGTCATTTGATTTGATTTTATTTGACTGGGATCATGCCATAAGAATTGTTTGGTGTCTAGTTTTCCCTCTTGAATTGTAAATGGTATATATTTATCTTTTTTACTTAGACAAAATATTTGTTCAATATTTACAACATTAAATGATACAATTAAGTGAAAAGCAAAAGTGGGTTGGCCGAATGGCATGGTGGTTAAGCGCTGGCTTGGGACGCCAGAGGCCCGGGTTCAGATCCCACATATGAGGGCCAGTGACACTGCCCTCAAAAAAATAAATAAATAAATAAAAATAAACACACACACACACACAGAAAAGCAAAAGTCCCTCTTTGACCCCTTTTCGAACCTCACTCTTTCCCTCAAAGGTAAATACTGTTATAATTTGGTATGTACCTATGCAAACTTTAGACAGAGTATAACATAAAGAGGGGAAGATGACAGAGTGTGACTCTGTGTCTCCTTCATGTGCTGTCTTCTTTTATGCCCTCACTCCCACATAAATTATGTCAAGAATGCCATGTTATCACATTAAAATTATGTCATGTGATGTAATCTATATTGATATAGGAGAGTAGCTTGTTTGTCTTCCAAATGTGCCACTATGAAGCATGTGAAAAACCTAAGTCTATTCCTAGGAGGGGCTGTCAGCGACTAACAGATATAAGAATCACCCTTTCCTTCCCAAGCTGGAACCAGGAATTATTAGCTCCCAGGTTGGAGAAGTATATAAAGGCAAAAAATAATCTTTCACCCTTGTGGATCTCCCTGTGACTGAGGAGTGGAAAGAGAAATTGAAGGGGAAGCTGAGGGCTTGGATCAATGTTTACTCCCCCATAAGTTGTTTGCGAGATAGACAAAGGAAGGAAACACTGAGATGGCTGAAGGACAGAAGGTGAGCCATTTGGGGTTTCACGATGCTTATGCTTTGCCAGTGGGGAGGAAAGGATAGGATGGCCAGCCCAGGCATCCCATGGAGGGGCTATTTCTGCCCTACCAGACATGCCACATGGTCCCAGACCTTGAGGCGTCTCACACCCACAGTCCCCCAAACGTCCCTTAGTGTCTATGCCAAGCTTGGCCACTTATCAGCTGGCAGGGGTAAACCAATCATGGATGGGTAGGCAGGCACCCCACCCCACCCTGGAGCCCTGCACACGTTACCTCCCTGACCCTACTGTATACCCTGAGACTCCACACCCCTGCCAGGGATCCCAGGGCCTCTGGTCCTGCCTGCTGTCCCTTCCCCTTCCGTCAATGTCTAACCCACTTATTCCTGGAAGATCCCTGAGATTCCTGGGGACCCAAGCAGCCACTGCCTGTGCCCAGGAGTTCCTGCTACTGGTGCTGTCCCCGGGGAACTCACCGCATCTCTTGTACCCTGCCTTCACTATACCCCTATACTGACTGAGGGTCCCAGGCTACTCTCGTACCTCCCCCACCCCCAGCACACCCTTCCCTCAACTACCCACAGCAGAGGCAAGACTCAGTCAAAACATTCAATGATACTTATTGAACACAAAATTTACTGAAACCATTGAAGAAAGGGAATGAAAACACAGAGAGGAACTTTTAACGGCCATTAGAATCCACAGGACTTGGGTCCCCCTTCTCCTGACGTCCCTGACAAGGTGCCTCAGCTGTCCCCCCTCACCTTGGTCTTCCCGCCATAGTTCCCCTTCCAGAGGGCCCCACGATCGGCCTTTGCAGGACGACGGACACTGGCGATGTCCACTCACTGTAGGGCACCCCTCCCCCTCTGGCCCACATGCGGGGGCCTGGCCCTGCCCTATGGCCCGCACAGGACAGTCAGAGGATGCCGGAAAACACAGCAGGGGACACTCCACCAGGCCAAGGAAACTGAGTCACAAGGAATAACAGGGTGAGACATCGCAGCACAGGCCCCGAGGAGACTCCGGCAGTGCCCCTCCGGCCTCGGTCCAGTTCTTCCTTCCTGAGGTCACAGGGTGAGCACCGGCCGTCCCTCATCCGTGTTTCCTGCTGTCTCCTGGGGCTGGGCTCCGGGTCTCCAGGGTGGGGTAGTCAGCGGGGGGAACTCCTCACACAAACACACACACATCTCCACAAGAACAAGCAGCGATGGGCCTAAACCTACATGGAGAAAGCAGAGGTTGAGCTCACGACACTGGACAACAGCGAGCAGAGCCTTGGCTGGCAGGAAGCTCACATGTGCCGGGGCACAGGGTGGCTCCCCAGGACACCCACCCTGGGGCACGCACGCCTGGAGGCTCTGCACAGGAACGGTGGTGTGTGTGTGTGTGTGTGTGTGTGTGTGTGTGTGTGTGTGTGTAGGGGGTGATACGTGACACGAGGGTCACTGTGGGGCCTACAGAGAAACAGGGTGGGAAGCTTTCAGTACAAGGAGCCGTCTGCCCCAGGGGACGGAGAATGGGAGTTCCACGACTGGCACCCCAGGGATGGCCCCTAACATCTCCCAATCCAGGGCGGGTGACACATGTCTTCAGGTGCCTCTCGCCGAGGCTTGGATGGGCTTCTCCCAGGCCAGCTGCCTCAGCTGGCAGGGTTTGGGGCTGAAGCTGGGTGTAATGCCACCATAGGGCGGGGGCAACTTATCCCCATCCCATTTGGTGTCACACGTGCCCATCTTGGTCACTTGGAAGGGCTGATGGTGGTGGTCAGTGCCCCTTGGGGGTAGTGGGGCCCAGGGGCTTGGTTTGGGCTGGACGGGCCCTTCCCTGGGCCCTGCTCCCCATGTAGGGGGAGGCAGCTGCCCCGTCCTGGCCTCCCCCTGCCTCCCGGGCTCCGCTTCCCCGGAGGAGAGGAGGCCACTGGGCCTTCTGAGCCTATTTGCCTGAGGAGGACTTGGGAGGGGGCGCGGCTCATCTCCCCTGTCCTCATTTCCCGACTCCTCCAGGATGGGCTTGAGCCCCTTTTTGGGGGGCATCTCAGCCTCCTGGTGTCCTGCCTGGGCCAGGCCCTCTGGATCACAGATGGCCCTCATGGGCCCTCCCCGGAAGCACTGCCCATGAGGCAGGGGTGGGGCCCCCACAGGCGTCTGAGGGGCCTGCCTGACCTAGGCCTGCAGGGGCAGGGTCATGGTTATCCCTGTCCGCTTGCTCCTTGTCTTCCTGTTCCTGCCCCTTCTCCTCCACCTTGTCATCCTCTGCCTTAGCATTGACTCTGCCGTCAGCCTGGGCACCAGCTCAGGCACCAGCACCTTCTTCTTCCTGGGCTCTCTCGCTCTCGGCTAGACTGGCCTCCCATGCTTCAGACTCCCGAACCAGCCCCAGCGTCTCTAGGAAAGTTGGAGACCTCCCAACCATTCTCAGCTTCCTCAGGGCTTCATCCAGTGGCTCAGTAAGGTTGGCCTTGGTGAGCACCTGCCTCCGGTGTAAGTTGTCGACTGAGGCTCTAGCCAGGGCCCCCTTCTCAATGGCTTTCTGCAGCAGGACTTCCAGCCGCAACACGAAAGCTGAGAGACGCTCGCCTGACTGCTGCTGGGCAGTCAAACACTTCACCCAGAAGGTCGCCTGGGACTCATTGTCCCCAAACAGCTGGATCAGGGCCACCAAGCAGTCCTATGCTGTCATGGCAGGGTTCTCCACCAGGAGCATGTGTACCAGCTGCAGGGCTGACCCTCAAAGGCCTCCTATCAGCCTCCTCTTCCTCTCCCTCTCTGAGACCCCTTGCCACACATGCAGCATGTCAGTAGTGTGGTCTAGCCAGGCCTCAAAGGTCTCCTCCCCAGGGGTGGCAGGTCCCTCCCAGAGACAGGCCCAGGCTCTGGTACTGCACAGTCTCCACCCAGGGCTGGACAGCTTGGCCGACCAACAGGAGCCAGCACACCCTGCTCAGCCCCAGCCCCAGAGAGCCAGCCACACTCTCCACCGTCTGTCCCTGTTGCTCCAGAAAGTGGAACATGCAACCAAGAAACTCCAGACCTGAGCAACAGGGCATGAAGACCATGTTCCAGGGCCCCCCAGTGCCCGGGATTTCCTTGGGGACTAAAGCAGAGTTCACGTCCTTGTCAAGCTCCACCAAGGTGGCAGTGGCATTGTCCTCTCGAAATACTTTGCCCAGCACTGTCAAATGGCCCATGGGCCACAGGGCGGCCTCCAGGGACTCTTGGAGTTGGGCTTCATCACAGTCCTCTGGGATGCCTAGGAGGAGCAGGCCACTGTGAGCGCTGACGCCCATCCACTTGCACCAGTCCTGCAGCATCGTCACCGCCATCGCCCGCAATTTCCTCCAGCTCGGGGCTAATGCTAGGGGCAAGAAAGGATTCCTAGAGCAGACCAGGGTGCCACTACGTGGGAAACGAATTGGGGCGGGAGCCTAGGACTCAGAGAGAACCTCCCAGATTTCCACAGACTGTGAATACGAACGGGACGAGAGAGGTTAATGCCGACCCTCCTTCCTTCTCCCAGCTGCCCCTCTTCACTCGGCGGCACCTCTGCAGCTCAGGCTCCAACCCTGCTCTCCGCAGGCCTACTGGGGCTGCAGCCCCGCCCCACACCGCTCTTCGCCGGGCCGGCGGGCTGCCGCAGTCATCCTGGGGCGAGCGGAGGGTGGCCTGGTCACCAGAGGCCAAGTTCACCCTCCCTGAGTCCGGTATCTCCTCCTGGGGTGGAGTCCTTCCTGATCCAGGTTCCAGCAGGAGGGTCGCAGGGTCGGATGCCCATCTTCCCCAGGCGCTCGCTCGCTGCCGCTTGCTCTCACTTTTAGCGCTGCACGTGGGCCAGCCCCCGGGCGCCTGCTCTCCAGCGTTCTCTGCAGTGCGGACTCGGGGCGGGGGGGGGGCGGTGGCGGCGGAACGTGGACCCTCTGGGACCGCCGGGCCATTGGCGCACGCGAGTCACACGGCAGGGCTGTTGCCACTGCTGTGTGCGCCCTGGGACCTCACGTGACATCACCTGCTCTTCTCCCAGCCCAGAGGGGGCCGCAGCACAGGTGGGGACCCATGGGGTGTGAGACTCCATGCGCCCATTCTAGACCCAGCCCTGTGCCAGGCCCCTCCCAGAACATGCCTTTCGGGCGCCAGAGTGGCGAGGCGTCCACACCCCAGGGTGCCCTCCGGAGAGTTGCTGGACAGGTGTGCCCGCCATTGCTGCGTTCAGGCCAGAGATGGGGAGCCTCTGGGGGCTTCTCTTTCCCTTCCCCACTCCTCCCCACCCAGGACTGGTCTTGTCCCTAGGCTAGGCGAGGAGCACCTCATCTACAGGTGCACCAGGTACGACTCAGTGGAGTAGATGCCACATGTGCACATGCGCGCTCACAGACACCACGTTCCACACTGCCCACACCTCACTTAGGGGCTGCAAGCCACAAGGTGCAGGACGGACCAAAGCGCTTGGCTGCTCTGATGCCAAGGGTCAACCCCAAGGTGGATGCCATGGCCTTTCCCATTTGCTCGCTGTGAGTCCCAGTTTGAAGAATGGGCTTCTGCTACTTAAAGCTCAAACAAACCCTTGGGCCTTTATCTCACTGTGTTTCCTTGGTAAGTTCTTGGCCCTTATCCAGGCTTCACTGGAACAACTAAAGAACTGGGGTCTGAGCCTGAGGCATTTATAGGAAAGCCGGTCTGCTGGGAATGGGATGTTCAATGTGTCTTTTATTCCCTGTGCCCTGGCCAGCCTAATGGGCCTTGGCCTAGTGATCTCTTGGCCCCTGAGGCCAGCATGGGTGTTGTGTCTCTCCAGAGATCTCTGTCTTCTGGCCTTAAGTCAGGCTTCTTCCATAGGTCCTTCACCGTTTTTTGCCACCTAGCGTTGACACTGAACCGTGGCAGTGCTGCCTCAGCTCAAACGGCTCCAGTCCCTGAGGGTCTCTCGATCCTGCACTTGTCTCCTCACTTGAGTCTGAGGCCATGTGAACAGCCTCTCCATCAGTCAGACAGTAGGCTGGTTCTCTCGGCGTTATTTCTCCAGGTGTTATTGCCTGCCCCCCTTCTCTTTCCTTGCCTGGCATTGGACTAGACATCCTCTTCTGCGACTTGCTTTTTCCATTCAAGTCATACTGATCAAGGTTTCTGGGAGCATCCAGCTTGCTCAAGCTCCTTGTTGAATCACCGCCCGGTTTATTTGTCTGTGGTGCTGTGGATGGGCATTCACACAGTTCCCAGTTTTGGGCTGTTATAGACACAGTGCCAGCAGCACTCTACGTATGCCTGTCTGAGCCACTGTAGACACAACAGGCTTTGGCAAGTACACCACACAAACCACCTCTCGAGGCCCAAAATATCTTCTGACTATTCGACTCCATCTACTGCATGGTGAGTGCTTTGACTGCAGAGAGCTTGCCAGTATAATGAGGTCTGACAGAAGGCAAATATATAAAGTGGGGCCAAAGCCCAGCACCAGTATTGGTATGGAGGTACTTTTCAGTTTATGGCAAAGGGGAAAATCCGAACAGCATGTGGCAGTCTTGCTGAGCTATGGAGTTGGGTGCCACTCCATTTTGCAAACAGAATACTGGAGAGAAGGGAACTGGGCATTGAGAGAGCCGCAGAATAGTGCACAAAGTCCTTGCTAAGTCTATGTCTGCAACTAACTGTGCATGCTTAGATTGAGACATCACAAAAGTGGGTACAGAACACCTTCCAGAAGTTCTGAGCTGGAGAACTCCCAAACAAGCGATGAAAGACTCATACTGGTGTGTAAGTAAACAAATTGCTTGCTGGGACAAAACTCAACACAGAAATAAGGGAAACAACAAAATAAAGACACTTAACAACCTAACAGTCAAAACATCCAGCCTCTATGCAAAAATTTCTAGACGTGGGAAGGAGAAAAACATGTCCCGTCACCAAGGGGAAAATGTGCCAATAGGTCCAGAAATGGCAAGGATGATGAGATTAGCACATGAGGACTTGAAGACTGCAATTGTAAATAAATGTGTTCCAGAATTGAAATTGAAAAAAGAAACACTCGTATAATGAAGGAACTAAGGAGGAAGACTCTCAATAGAAAAATGACAACTCTAATAAAGAACCAAACAGAAACTCTAGAACTGAAAAATACAGAAGAGAGAATATGGAACACTGGAAGAGACCCACAGGTACATAGTCAACTGATTTTTGACCAACACCCCAAATAAAATCAGTATCAAAATGAAAATCTTTTCAAATACATCTTGACTCCACACCACCCCAAAATACAAAAATTAATTTAGGTATATTGTAAGACCTAAATGAAAAAGCTAAAACTACAGAGTTTCTAAAAGAAAACATAGGACATTATGACAATATCTTTGCAAATGTGGGCCAGGCAAATATCTCTTAGACAGGACCTAGACAGTGGTCACTATAAAATAAAATAAATGATGTAATGCACCACATCATAGTTAAGTCACCTGCTCGTGACCAGATTCCACTAATAACGCGCATAGGCAAGAAACAACTGGGAGGGGCCAGCTGAGTGGCTCAGTTGGTGTTAAGAGCGCGAACTCTGAGCATCAGGGTCGCCGGTTCGATTCCCACATGGGCCAGTGAGCTGTGCCTGAGCTGAGCTGCCACTGAGCTGCCAACCGGTGGCAGGATGGCTCAGCTGATGAGAGCATGTCCTCCTAACAAGGTTTCCAGTCCGGCTCCCACATGGGATGGTGGGATGTGCCCACATGCAACTAAGATTGAATACAGCATCTTGAGCTGAGCTGCCCTGAGCTGCCGATGGAAGATCGGATGGCTACCGGACTTGGAGCTGAGCTAGCTGTGCCCTCCACAACTAAGATCGAAGGACAACAACTTGGGAGTCCCTCTTCCCCAATTCCCCAATAAAATCTTTAAAAAAAGAAAGAAAGAAATCAGCACAGGAAAAAAAAAAAGACACAACTGGGAGAAAATATTCACAACACAAATATCTGACAAAGGACTAGTATCCAGAGTACTTGGACAACTTGCACAATGGAATAATAAAAAAGGCAGGGACCCCAGGTGAAAACTGGGCAAGAGACTTTAATAAGCACATCACTAATGAATATAAATGGCTAATTAACACAGAAGAAGTGCTCTGTATAATTAGTCATCACAGAAATAACATTAATCACAATGAGATACCACAATGAGTCACTGACCAGAGTGGTTAGAAGTTCAAAGCTGACAACACAAAAATTTTGAAAACCCCAAGAAACGGGCACTGCTGATGGGAGTATAACTTGTAACAGCTTTGCAAATCTGTGTGGACTTTCTTTTAAACATAGCCCTACCCTGTGTCCCAGCCATTCCACTGCTGAGTATTTACCCAGGAGAAAGGAAAACAAATGTCTACAAAAAAGACTCACACACAGATGTTCACACAGGCTTTGATCACACAACAATGGTAGTAACACACACCATAGTGGAAACTTTGAAAACAGGAATGTTCCAGGGACTGCAAGTGGATGATTGCATAGTAGGCCCAGATGTAGGGCTCATCAATCTGGCACCAACAGAAGTCTGGCTCCTGTTTTGTGAAGAAGCGCCATGTGCCTCATTGCCTCCTTCCCAACCCTCTAGTTTGATTCCTCAAAGAAATAAAAAAACCCACCAAGCATCTAACACATGCACTCACACAAAAACTAACACACCTTCTCATACATTCACTCACACACTAATACATATACACTCACCCACTAGCACACATTTACTCCCACTCATGAACACATCCACTCACATGCATTTACTGACACATTCAGACACATTTTACTCTCACATATTCAGTCACACACTCGACACAAATATCCACTTATACACACTAACACACACCTACACACCCACTCATGCCCACACTAACTTGCAAACACACTCAAACATACACACTAGACACATTCATCCATGTACACATTCACTCACATGCATTCTCTTATTTCACTCTCACATACACATACAGTCACTGACACATATGTACTAACACATATAAACATACATTCACACTTACACATTGTCACTGACATTCATGAACATAAACTCATCCTCACAAATGCTTACATTCAGCACACTCATAACCGCACATTTACACACATTCACTGGCACACATTCACAAACTCATTCATATTTTCACACACTTCCATTTCCACACATACACTGATACACAGGCTGACCTGGGTTGTTTTTTTTTTTAAGATTTTACTGGGGAATTGGGGAAGGGAACATTGTGTTTTTCCAGGACCCATCAGCTCCCTGTCAAGTTGTTGTCCTTCAATCTTAGTTGTGGAGGGTGCAGCTCAGCTCCAAGTCCAGTTGCAGCTTTAAATCCAGTTGCGGGGGCACAGCCCAGCACCCCATGTGGGAATATAACCTGAAACCTTGTTGATAAAAGCACACTCTCTAACCAACCGAGCCATCCGGCTGCCAGTTGGCAGTTCCCAGCCGCTCAGCTCAAGATGCCATGTTTAATTTTAGTTGCAGTGTGGGGGTGGGGGGTGGGGAGGTGCAGCCCACCATTTCATGTGGGAGTCAAACTGGCAACTTTGTCAAGAGCCCGTGCTCTCACCAGCTGAGCCATCTGACCACCCATTGGCAACTCAGCGGCAGCTCAGCTTGGGCGCAGTTCACTGGTCCATATGGGAATCCAACCTGCGACCCTATTGCTCAGAGCTCATGCTCTAACCAACCGGCCCCAGGCTGACCTGGTTTTGATACTCCAGATCTGAATGACCTGAGCGCCAATAACACCGTGAGCAATCCTGGGTCTGCTGGCTCCTGCCTGCTGTCCCTTGCCCACCCTTATTCCTGCGGAGCTCCGAGGGCGCCTAGGAATCCAAGCAGCCACTGCACACTTCCATCAGCATCCTTTTGAATGGCACCACCCACCCTGCTTAGCTCCTTTGCCCAAATCAATAAGGCACTATTCCCTGGATGTTGACCACCTTTTGCAATTAGGACACTTCACAGTCCTCATGGGACTTTGCCCCATACACCAATGTTGTTTAGGCCACTGTTGCCTACCCCAACTCCACTACGAGTAGACCCTTCCCTCAACTGCCCACAACGGAGGCGAGACAGCTGAAATAGTCAATGAAATTTATTGAACAGAAACATTTACTGAAACCACTTAAGAGAATGAAAACATAATTAACTTCTAACGGCCACTAGAGCTCATAGATCTTGGGTCCCACTCCTCCTGGGGACCCTGAAAAGGTGCTTCAACTGCTGTCCCCCCCTTCCCGCCATAGTCCCACTTCCTGAGGGCCCCACGATCGGCCTTTGCAGGATGACGGACACTGGCGATGTCCACTCACTGTAGGGCACCCCTCCCCCTCTGGCCCACATGCTGGGGCCTGGCCCCCCCTGCCCTATGGCCCGCTCAGAACAGTCAGAGGATGCCGGGAAACACAGCAGGGGCACTGCACCAAGCCACAGAAAAAACTGAGTCACAAGGAATAACAGGGTGAGACATCGCAGCACAGGCCCCGAGGAGACTCCGGCAGTGCCCCTCTGGCCTCGGTCCAGTTCTTCCTTCCTGAGGTCACAGGGTGAGCACCGGCCGTCCCTCAGCCGTGCTTCCTGCTGTCTCCTGGGGCTGGGCTCCGGGTCTCCAGGGTGGGGTGGTCAGCGGGGGGAACTCCTCACACAAACACACACACATCTCCACAAGAACAAGCAGCGATGGGCCTAAACCTACATGGAGAAAGCAGAGGTTGAGCTCACGACACTGGACGACAGCGAGCAGAGCCTTGGCTGGCAGGAAGCTCACATGTGCCGGGGCCCAGGGTGGCTCCCCAGGACACCCACCCTGGGGCACGCACGCCTGGAGGCTCTGCTCAGGAACCTTCGCTAGTGTGTGTGGTGCGTCTGTGTGTGTATACGGGGGTGATTACTTGACATGAGGATCACTGTTGCACCTACAGAGAAATGGGGTGGGGGCTTCCCAGTACAGGGTGCACCCTGCCCCAGGGGATGGAGAATGGGGGTCTGCACAACTGGCACCCTAGCGATGGCCCCTAACGTCTCCCAGTCCAGGGCGGGCGGCAGACATGTTCAGGTGCCCCTCACCTAGGCTGGGACGGGCTGCTCCGGGGTGCTCCCAGGCCGGCTGCCCAAGTTGGCAGGGTTTGGGGCTGGACTTGGCCTTGGCAGCTGCTGAGTGGTGGTTCGCCAGGCCTGTCCTGTTCTCTCCGTGCTCTCTCCAGGTCTCCAGTAGCCCTGCACAAACAAGCAGAACAAATGCCTCCCCAACAACCGCCCTCCTGCAACTCTTCCTCGTCTCCTGCTCACCTCCCCTCCCCCTGCCCCTCATTCTCCTCCTCACTCCCCCTCCTACTTTGGAACAAAGAGTGTCCCTGCACACCCACTCCCACCAAAACCAGCTGTGGGGTGCTCGTCTCCAGTGACCCCTTTGCCAGGCTGGGCCCCGGCTCTCGTGTGGGGCTCTCCTCTCAGTTCTTGCTGTCCCGGCGCCCAGAGCCCCTGCAGGCTGCAGGGGACGGAAAACTGCCTGTAGGCTGGCGCTGGGCTCCCAGGGCCTGTGGGCCTCCTGGCCTCACTTGCGCAGGGGCTCGAGGTGCGAACCTCCTGGGCCTCCCCTCCCGGTGGGGGACACTACCTCTCTGTGCAGCCGCTCTTCCTCGCCCGGACTGGCTCCTTCTGGCAGTGTGGGCCCTGGGGAAGGCTCCTCCAGGCCCCGTGTGGCCTGGCAGCGGGTCGGCATTCGTAGCTCAGAGCACACAGGGTCGGCGTTTCGGGGTGGCCAGACGAAGGGGCCGAGGCCAGAGCCCCCAGTGGCACCTCCTTCAGCCTCTGCCGTGGTGGAGTCCCTTCCCATGACTGGAACCCCAAGGGGTGTGGCGGCCCCTCGTTTGTGCTGCTGGTACCTCTTCAGGATCCTCCATGAGCCGAGTTCGGCTTCGCAGGTGGAGTCCCTTTCAGCTGGTAGAGGGCGAGGGGGCTTGGCCTGGGCCTGACTGCCTGACCCCTCTGCCCTACTCAAGTCCTCTGCTCTTTGTGCAGACTGCCCCTTCCCTGTCTTCCAACATTTCCTTTTTCTCTTCAGCCTGTAGTAAGAAGAGCTGCCCTGTGTTCCTGAGCCTACTTGCCTGTGGGCTTGGGATGGCTCTTGTCCCAAACCCAGCTCCTGTTTCCCGACTTCATTGCAGCCTGTCTCTTCTGCTTTACCAAGAGAAGGTTTGGTGGGTTGCTACACCATGCCCTAATGTGACCATTATCTCCACAGCTATAGCAAAATGTGTGGTGTTTCCATTTTTCTGAACCTCGAGAGACAGCCCTGGACACACGCTCCCTGTAGCGCTGGCCTCTGCCCTTCCTGAGCCGGGAACTTCGGGAAGGCCTGACCTGTAGAGTATTGCCGGGGGCAGGGAAAGACACTGGTCTGAAACTGCTGTCTCTGACAGCTGATCTCATGCCTGCTCCCAGCTGGTCCAGCGTCTGCCTCTGGGGGCCTAAGGTGGCCTCCCACTCCTCCTCCTCACGAAGGAGCTTCACCAGTGCCAAGAACCCAGGAGGCTTCCTTCTCTGTTTCATTAGCTTAAGCTTGTCTCGAAGTTTGTCAGTAAGGGTGGCTCCACCTGAGACTTGTTTCAGACGAGCCTGATTCAACTTCCTTCATGATACCACATTTTTTTCTATGGCTCGTTGGAGCAGGGGTTCTAATTGTAACACAAAGCTAGAGACTTTCTCTCCTGCCTCCTGATAAGCCTTACAGAACTTTACATGGGCGATTTTATGGCTCTCCACAGGTCCAAACACCTGCTGCAGGGCTGCCAGGCACTCCTCCACAGTTATGGCAGCATTGTGGGCTCGGAGCCCGCTTACCACCTGCAGAGCAGGACCCCGCAAGCATTCTATCAGCTGCCTTCTCTTTTCACCCTCAGGCACCTGCCACATCTGTAACACCTCAGTGGTGTGCTCAAGCCACGCTTCAAAGGCCAACATCCCTGGAATTGACACAGTGTTCCCAGAAAACACTCTTAGTTCTCGGTATAACATTTGTTCTAGCAGAGGTTGTACTACTGCCCCCAGGGTCTGGGCCCAAGTCCAGAATTCTGGTGATATGGCCACTCTGGGAAAGGGACAATTGGTGTCTGATTCAAGGACTCTGTTCATGTCTGACACTGTCCGCCTCTCCTCCTCTAAGAAGTGGTTCAGTCTATTGAGAAATTCACCATCTGAGTTACGAGGTTTTACCACCACTTTCCAGGGCCCTCCCTTTCCTGGTATTTCCCTGGGAATCAAAGCATAGTCCATACCTTGGGCAAGCTCCAGGAGAAACGCTTGGGCATTCTCCTCCCTCCTGAACATCCTGCCAACGATCTTATACATGCCCAGGTGCTTGAGAGCCTCCTGAAGACTCTCCTCAAACTCATCCACACCACAGTCCTCAGGAACCCCCAGGATGAGCATGGACCTCCGGGTATTCAGATGTTCCCCCCGCACCAGTCCTGCAACAGGGTCAACGGCATGGCTCCAGTCTCTATGGCATCTAATTTAGCGGGGAATGATCAGTGCGTGATTCACAGACATCTGGGCCAACTCTCAGGGTACGGCAAACCCACAGCCTGTGAATACGAACGGGGCGGAGAGCAAGGTTAATGGTGACTCCCTCCACCCCCCACTCCCAGCTGCTCTTCCTCTCCTGGAAGCCCCTCTGCAGCCCAGCTTCAATCCCAGCTCTCCGTAGGCCCACGGGGGCCACAGACCCCTCCCCACACCGCTCACCCTCCACCCCGCTCCGGGGCTGCCACAATCCTGCTGGAGGGTGCAGCCTGATCTCCAGGGGCCAAGCTCCCTGTCCCCGAGTCTAGTACCTTCTCCTGCGGCGGGGCTCTTCCGTATCCAGGTCCCAGCAGTAGTGGTGTGAGGCTAAGCGCAGCAGCCCCGGAGTCTGGAGCCCATCTTCCCCAGGCGCTCACTCGCTGCCTCTCGCTCTCCTCTTATAGCGGCACGCGGGCCAGTGCGCTGGCGCCTGCTCGCCACCACCACCGCTCTCTGCAGTGCGGACTCGGGGCGGGGACGCCCTGGTGTCAGAGCGTGGACCCTCCGCGTTGCCTCGGAGACCGCCGGGCCATTGGTGTGCACAGGTTAGGCGGAGAGGTTGCCACTGTTGCGCGCGCCCCCGGGACCTGACGTGACGCCACCTGCTCCTCCCGCCCCCAAGGGGGCACCAGCACAGGTGGGAATCCCAGGGGTCCAAGAATCCAGGAGCCCACCTGGGACCCAGCCCTGTCTCCCACCCTTTCCGGAATGTGCACTTGGGACGCCAGCGTGGCTAGAGGCCACACCCCGTCGGGAGAGCGGCTGGATAAACCTCGGGTGCGCCCGCCAGCGCTGCGTTCAGGCCAGGTGTGGGGAGCCTCGGGATTCTCTTCCCCTTCCCCCCTCTTCCCCACCCAGGACTGGTCTTTTCCCAAGTCTAGGCAAGGAGCGCTTCATCTAGAGAGTCACCAGGTGTGACTCAGTGGAGTAAATGTCACATGTTTACATGCACGCTCACACACGCCACGCTCCACACTGCCCACACCTCACTTGGGGGCTGCAGGCAGCAGGCCTGTGCCGGGAGGGTGCAAGATGGACCAAAATATTTCACTGCACTGGTACCAATGGCCAGCCACAAAGAGGGTGACGTAGTGCCTGGCTTGGCTGGGGCCTTTCCCATTTTGTTGGCTACACGTCCGATGTCTCGAGAAACTTCTCCACTTGGAGCCTAACCCCTTGGGCCTGCTTTTCCCTATGGGTGGTGGGCTGTGGGTTGTGCTGTATCAGTCGGGTCACAGGCAGCATGGGAAGGAGGGAGTGACTGCCCTTCGGGCAGAGGGCCTAGTGCTCTGTGTTGCTCTTGCCTCCTCTGCCAAGCACATCTTTGCCTCCTGTGGGCAGGCTTCTTCCCAGCAGCACAAGCTGTCAGTTCTCAACTACCTGAATGTGAAACACTGGAAATTAAACGTAGCCTTGCCCACCTAACCCTTGGAAAGTCTGTACATCCCCAGAGACACATGAACCCCATTATTGTAGACACCTGGCTTGGATTATGGTGGTAATATTGGATGCGGAGAGAAGTAAATGAATTTGAAAAATATGTTAAGAATGAATAGAATTTTGGTTTGGATTAGATCGGGTTTGGGTGTGTTAAGGGAGATGACTAGTGTAACTAGTCGGTATTAGCCATTCACTTTTACCTGACTAAATGGTATCGTTCTTTATAGCAGTGCTTTGTTCCGTTCAGGTAGTCTATAGATCCATAACCGAATCAGGCATTGCTCTAGTTGAAGGTTCCCTGCTGGGCCCCACTTCTCCCACTGCTGTGGGCTCGTAGTTGGCTACCGTTCTCAGTAGCTTTCTGCAGCCTGGCAACTGGACCCAATTCTGTATCATTGCCGAACTCCTGGAGAATAGGGCTTGAGCTTGTCTGGGTTCCCTGTTCTCCCGTGCCTAGCCCAATGCCTGACTCACGGAAAGCACTCTAACCTGAGCTGTGGAGGGAGTTAACCTTCATAATCCTCATTCTGCAGTCCGCAGGAGCACAGCGTGCCCGTCCGGTACCCACACTGCCCCATACCCCGCCACGACACATATGGCTGCAGGTGTGTTAGCAGGCCGCTTGGCCACGGGAGCCCCCAGCCAGGTTGCTGGGCACCAACTCTTCCCTGAGGTCCTCGTCCTCGAGGTTCTCACCGCACACTCCTGGGCTTCTGCCTCCGTGCAGCTACCCGCCGAGGGGCGTTGCTGGCTTAGACCCCGCCTACGCCTGGGGTCGTGGACTACAACTCCCAGGATCACTGGAGAGGGCTCCAGCGCCACCGTGTGGCCTTGGGGTGCAATGGTGGCTAACAGTCCCTACCGAGGAGTGTACAACGGGAAGCCTGAGACCCCAGAAACACGACCGCGGGCCGGGGAGGAGCTTGGGAGGCCGCGGTGGACGTGGCAGCTGTGGTGGCATGGGGCACAAGAGCTGAGGTCCTCTGGAAGGCTTGGCGTCCTTCCTGAGCTGCCATCTGGTGAAGTCTGGAGGTTTGCCCTCTTTGCCATGGAGTGACTGTGGCTGCGGGTCAGGCCGAATTGCCATGGTGATTGCCTTGCTTTGGTGCATTTGACAGCTGGAGGAGGGCTTGCTGGAGGAGATCGGTGAGGCTGGGTGCTGGAGGTAAGCTGGCGCACGGACCAGCTGCGCTCTCCGTGGGCTTGGCTGGCGCCCTGATGGCCCCATGAGGCGACCCTTTGTCCCACTGCTCAGAACTTAATGGCTTTGGTGTTGGAGCCCTAGGTTTGGTGTGAAGCCCGCTCCTCAGATGGGAAGGAAGAGTGACCGTGGGGTAAGCAACTCATGTAGTGGGCAGAGAGGTGAGACCCAGAGGCTACAGGCAAGGCGGGTCAGCCCTTCCCTAGTCCAGGGAGGAGAAAACTGATGCTTGGGGCGGAGGACTGCCAAACTGGATGGCTGGGGCAAAGAAGGCATCCGTTGCCCAGAAGATAGATGCCAAGCCACTACGTAGTGGTGTACCAGGCAGCATTTCCTGGGGGCAGCTCTGTCCAAAAGAAATATAACACGAGCTACATGTGTGCTTGTCAAATCTTCTAGTAACCACATTTAGAATTCAAAACAAACCGGTGGAATTAACTTAAATGACATGTTTTATTTAACCCAATGTATCTAAATGTATTATAATTTCAACATGTGATCAATATAAAGTGTTATTGATGAGATATCTGGACAGTGCAGCCCCACTGTGTTCTCTTGGCTGCTCCCTTCGTGGGGCTGGGAAGAGAGTAGTACTTCAGATGTCACCTACTGCCTGGTGTAAACCCTGTCTTGCCAAGGTTTCTGCCACCCAGGCTTTCACTTATTTCTTACATTCTGGCTTCCACTTAGCAAAGCACTGTCTTTTATCTCATTTTGAACTCCACGGCCTGTGAAGCAGGTAGGACAGGAGATGGTGCCATTTCACAGGAGAGGAGTACTCAATCAATCTGGACAATTTTAGCTTAGGAGTGTGCTTGCTTCAGGCAGGGCCAGAGTGAGTCATGATTTCTTTCTCCTCCCCCAGCACTACCTTCCCAGGACTCTGCTCTTCCCCCAAAAGGATGACCTAGAAGAGGGCAAGGCTGATGGGCTCCCGGCAGTCTGTTCAGAGGTGAGCTGTGATTCCTTTTCCTCTCTGAAAGGCTTCCTCAACTCTTAGAGGGGGAATATATTATTTTCCCTGGCCTGCACTGGCTCTGATGAGCCTCAAACCCCTCACAGATTGTCCAGCTTGGAAGAAGATGGAACCCATAGGACACGCTTTTGTAACGTTCTTTTCTCCACCCACCATTTGATCGCTCATCACACCTTTGAGACCTGGTCTGTGCCTCAAAGTTCTCTATTATGCCAAGTGTGAGAGAGCCAGTCCTAGGCATCAAAGAACTTTGGGTGTGTTGGGGGAGAAAGAGCAGGACAAGACCCAAGTGTGAAATGATGAAATAACAAGAAACAGCATGATTAACTGCTCAACATCAGAAGTTTAAACACTGAGGTTGAGTGGCTCATTTGGTTAAGAGCATGAGCTGGTTTGATTCCCACATGGGCCATTGAGCTGCGCCTGAGCTGAGCTGCCACTGAGCAGTGAACAGGCAGCAGGATGGCTCAGCTGGTGAAATCACGTGCTCCTAACAAGATTGCCTGTTCAATGGTGGGCTATGCCAGCCTGCAACTAAGACTGAACTGGGCACCTTGAGCTGAGCTGCTGCAAGCTGCTGACGGGTGGATGGATGGCTACTGGACTTGGGGCTGAGCTAGCTGCGCCCTCCACAACTAAGATTGAAGGACAACAACTAGGCTCTTCCCCTTCCCAATTCTCCAACACTGTTCCCCTCTCCCAATTCCCCAATAAAAATCTTTTTTTTAAAAAAGAAGTTTGGGCCGGCCGAGTGGCGCGGTGGTTAAGCGCTGGCTTGGGAAGCCAGTGGCCCCGGTTCGGTCCCACATATGAGGGCCAGTGACACTGACCTCAAAAAAAAAAAATTAAAAAAAGAAGTTTAAACAAGAAGTACCATGGGAGAACAAAACAAGGAAAATTTAAAGTGCGTTTAAAGACTTAGAAATGATAGGGCGTTTTTAGGCTATAGGAGAGTAAAACAAAGGCTCAGGAACAGAAATGAACACAGTTTTTTTTTTAAGGACAAGTGAGAAGAAAGGCTAAAGTAGGTGTGTCAGGACAGAGGTCAAAATTTATGTATAAGAATAAACCAAGCAGTATCTACCTTCTTTTAAAAAATTTATTGTGGTAAAACACATAACATAATTTACCATCTTAACCATTTTTAAGTGTACAGTTCAGTAGTATTTAGTGTATTCACACTTGTGCAACCATCACCACCATCCATCTCCAGAACTTTTTTGTTGAGGGCAGTGTGACTGGCCCTCATATGTGGGACCGAACCGGGGCCGCTGGCTTCCCAAGCCAGTGCTTAACCACTGCGCCACTCGGCTGGCCCCAGAACTTTTTTATCTACCCAAAGTGAAACTCTGTCCCCATTAAACATTAACTCCTGATTTCCCCTTCCTCCAGGCCCTGCTAACCACCATTTGACTATCTCTATGACTTTGTTCAACAAGTGGAATCTAAGTATTTGTCCTTTTGTGTCTGGCTTCTTTCACTCAGCATAATGTCCTCAGTGTTGGTGTTTATACTCGTAGCGATTGGCTTCACTGGGCCTTATTTGTGTAGGCATTGGGAAGAAGGGGAAAGTTTGGGATGAAGATTGCTCTGTCACGGGTAGTAATTCAGGGCAATCCTATAGGGTGTGTGAAAGAGGGAAGACCCAAAGTGTCCTAATTTTTTTTTTAACTTGGAAGGCTGGCAGAATTACAGTCCTTGTATTACTTAAGTGAGAAACTACTAGTGGGCCTCAGGAAACCCTCCAAAAATCTGTTGTTTTACACCGAGGAAGGGTTTTAAAGATCTAGTTTACTGCACCTTGCCAATGTATAAAAGAAAAAGAAACAAAAATCCACTTTTCCCTGGTTAATTAGCTCAAGTAGTGACTCATGGATCCCTGGAGGGTTGCCCAATTGCCCAGTAAAGGGGCACAGCCTGGTCAGGCCTCTTCAGAGATCCAGAGGAAATGGTTGTTTGGTCTTTGGTGCCACCTAGTTTTCACTGAATGCAAGAAGAAAAGCAGAAGAGAGTTGAGTCTTTTACTTGTTGTATTAGCCACAATAAAGAAGGTGTTTATTTCCTGTGATTTTTAGGTCAGTTTTCAAATTAAGAAATTAGGTCAATTTTCAAAGTAGCAAACATTTAAAAAATTCACATTGCATATACATGCACATCTACAAATCTAGTAATATTAGTATAACTCTTCAAGAGTAGGAAAGTAGATTTGGAGAAGAAAATAAATGAATAGATTTCAATTCTTGTTTTTCTCCATTTCTTATGTTGGCTATATGAATTGGCACAAGGCTTTCAGGGACTTCGAAATGTAAATAAGACGATTGGTTCCCATAACTTAGGCTCATTTTTTTTCTTTTTTTTATTAGTTTCAGGTGTACAATACAATGCAATAGTTACACTCTTTACCCCCCAAAGCGAAACCCGCCCCCAGTTCACCACCCCACTCCTCCCCCATATCATACATATCCATCACAACTCCCCTGACTCCCCTCCACAGTATACTCCACATCCCGTGACCACCCACATATTCAGTTGCAGTTGGCATACAATACTATACAACATCAGCTTCAGGTGTACAGTGCAGTGATCAAGCCTCTACTCCATCCATGAAGTGGTCTCCCTAACAAGACATGTGACTATCTGACACACCACAAAATTTTTACAACATTATTATATTCCCGGAACTGTGTTTCATATCCCTGTGGCAATATTGTAGTTGTCTATTTATGCTGTCTAATCACTTCCCCTTCCCCCCATCCCCACCCCCTCCCAACTAGCAACCCTCAGTTTTTCCTCTACATCTACGAGTCTGTTTACTTTGATCGTTCACTCAGCTCTTCAGACTCCACACACAAGTGAGATCACATGGTACCTGTCCTTCTCCGACTGACTTATTTCTCGCAACATAATAGGCTCTTCACAACATTATCGATTACATTCCCAGAACTGCCCCCATATCCCTGCGGCAACATTGTAGTCCCACATACACTGTCGAAAACCTTCCCCCTCTCCCTCTTCCCCACGCCCTCCCAGCCAGCAACCATCAGTTTTTCCTTTATATCTGCTTGATATGACTTCAATCTTCTTAAATTGTCTCTCTGGGTTAGCTTGTTTACCCCTTTCTTTTGTTTAAAAAAAGCCCTTTTAACATTTCTTGCAATGCTGGCTTGGTGGTAATGAATTCCTTAAGCTTATTCTTTTCTGAGAAGCTCTGTATTTCTCCTTCGATTTTAAGTGATAGCCGTGCTGGGTAGAGCAATCTTGGTTGTAGGCCGTTATTTTGTGTCACTTTGAATATCTCCTGCCACTCCCTTCTGGCCTGCAGAGTTTCTGTAGACAACTCAGCTGTTAGTCTAACAGGAGTTCCTTTGTATGTAACCTGCTGTCTTTCTCTTGCAGCCTCTAGGATTCTGTCTCTGTCTTTAACCTTTGCCATTTTAACTATGATGTGTCTTGGTGTGGACCTGTTTGGGTTCAGCTTGTTTGGAACCCTCTGCACTTCCTGGGCATGTATGTGATTTCCTTTGCCAGGGTAGGGAAGTTTTCAGTCATTTTTTCAAATACATTTTCAACCCCTTGCTTCTTCTCTTCTCCTTCTGGTATCCCTATGATTCGAAGGTGGTTGTGCTTCACCTTGTCCCATAGGGCTCTTAAACTATTTTCATTGTTTTTTATTCTTTGGTCTTTTTTGCTGTGCCAACTGGGTGAGTTCTGCTATTTTATCTTCCAAATCGCTGATCCGCTCCTCTGCTTCATCTACTCTACTGGTGATTCCTTCGAGTGTGTTCTTCATTTCCGTTATTGTATTCTTTATTTCTAACAGGTTGTTTTTTATGGTTTCCCTATCCTTCTTTATGTCCTCACTAAGTTCCTTAAACATTCTTATCATCAGTGTTCTAAACTCTTTCTGTGAAAGGTTGGCTCCCTGTTTCATTTGGTTCCATTTCTGGAGGTTTCTTCTGATCTTTTACTTGTGACATGTTTCTTTGTTTCCCCATTCTGGCTGTCGCTCTGGGATTGCTTTGATGTATTAGATAGATCACCAGGAGAGCCCTGGCTGGATCATGCAGGCACACAGCTCATGGCCCAACACTCCCAGGAAAACTCCCAGTCTCAGCCTGTCCCAATCAGCCGCTCGCAGATCAGGCCCAGCAGCCCGACAACCAATCACCAGCCTGGCAACTCTGCAAGCGCAGTGCGGAGAGCGGGGACCCAAGGCGGCTTGTGCACTCCTGCGTCTCAGTGAGCAGCCTGTTGGAGCCGGAGCACGCCCACCAGGCATTTCCCTGGCAACGCAGCACAAGCCGAGCAGAGGGTGGGGACCCGAGGCGGCTTGCGCACTCCCGGGTCTCAGTGAGCAGCCTGTTGGAGCCGGAGGGCACCCGCCCAGCGTTTCCCTGGCAACACAGTATAAGCCGGGCAGATGGTGGGGATCCATGCGCGTGCACGCACACACGCACTTCTGCGCCAATCCACCAGACCAGTGAGGTCTCGGACCTAATCCTCCGTGGGAGGGCCCAAGCCCGACAAAATGGAGCCCTTCTTACACCACTCGCGTGCAGGCCCCACACCACGGGAACAACAGACCAAAAACCACCAGCCTTTGCACCAAAGGTGCTTAGCTCAGTCCGTCCCCGCAGGCTCCCGGGTCCGGCTCACACAGCCACTCCCTCCACCAGGAACCAGGTAAGTGCTCACCGGCGAGCAAGCCCGGGCGCCGGCCCCACTGATTCTCCAGCCACTCTTAGCCTCACCAAGCTGAGCAAAGAGAGTCCTCACTAATTTACTGCCGGATATCTTAGAACTCCTCTTCCCGGCAAAGGAGCTCTGGGCTGGTGAGCTTGGAGTGCGGCCGGAGGGTCTCTCCCCCAACCGGAGAAGCCTCTCCACAGCTGGGACCTCTCACGGGGCTCGCCCTCTCTCGTCTCCGCCCGTCCTACCAGACCCGACGCGGCTTCCTCTTTAAGTTCTTCGTTCAGTGGTTCTGTTCCTCCAGTGTTCTGGGGACCTCCAGGGTTGAATGCTGTATAATTTGCTTGTAATTTTGGTGTGATCCTGGGAGGCAGTTAGCACAGCGTCTGTCTATTGCGCCGTTTTACCGGAAGTCTCAGGCTCATTTTTTTTAAAAAGATTTTATTGGGAAATCGGGGGAGGGGAACAGAGAAGTTGCTGTCCTTTTGTTCTTCAGTCTAGTTGTGGAGGACGTCGCTTCACTGGCCCATGTTGGTATTGTGATCATTGTGCCTTTCCCGGCTGAGGCAGATCAGTTGCCGGCCATTGGACAGCTGCTCACAGCAGCTCATGCCGGCTCGTGCCAGCTGCCGGCTGCTCAGGGTAGCTTGTGGGGCAGCCCACCACATACCCACTGCAGCCTACGCCATCGACTCACGGCAGCCCAGCTCCAGGTGGAGCTGTTGTTCACCATATTAGCTACAGAGGGCACAGCCTCACTGACCCTCATATATGGGATCCAAACCGGGACCCTGCTGCTCAGAGCTGACGCTCCTAAGCCAACTCTTAACTAACAAGCCACTCAGCCGGCCGGCCCTAGGCTGATTTTTAAAACATATACCATCGTTTATTTTTAGAAGGGAGTAATATGATGGGTACTGAATAAACTAATTTTGATTGTGGCTATATAAAAAAGTAAATTAGAACATGGACTTACATGAATATGGCAGGTTGTTAAAAATTACTCCTTTATAAAAGCAATAGGAACCTTCATGTCAAAGTTTTAGAAATCCAGTGTTTAAATTTTCTGTGTTTGTTTGTATTCCTTGCAGATTTAATCGTGTTAGTTTTTCTTTGGAATAAGTATCATTTAATTTAATATCTATAATTTAGTTGACAATTATTTTGACTACAAGTGGCAGTAGAGAAAGTCTTTTAATTTGAAAATCTCTGTTAGAAACATTCATATAGTCCTTGATTACATTTTTGCTTTTAGTGTCCTAGCAAATTTATGCTTTACTAAAGAAATTGCTTTCTTATGATATACTGTGTTTATTTTTATTTAATTTATTTGTGTTTTCTTTGTTTTTCTATTAAATTTAGGAAAAGGACAACTAAATCGGTGATGTACTTGGGTTGGAATCTAGTATAGAATGAATAAGTTTTTTCTAAGTCAATAATTTTTGTGTCTTGAGGGAATCTTACATTTATTGCCTGAATGTATCTTCTTAAGCTTTTCTTTTATAGTTTAGTAGCTTAATTATTATAAGCTACTAAATAATTTTGAAGATAACTCTTATTATTTTTTTTGGACTTCTTCAAAGCTTCTTAGAAGACTGTAAACCCCTTGACTATGTTATGGTCTTTTAAAATGTATTTTTGATTTTTCTAATGAGGGTGATTTTTAATTTGATGGACTTTTATAGGATTTCTTTTGAAAGAATTCTTTAGGAAAACATATACTGAAAACATAAATTTTCTCAAGAATCACTTAGCAGTTATAATTTAGTACTCTTCTAACTTTTTTAGAATTATAGTTAACATACAATAGTGTATTAATTTCAGATGTACAACATAGTGACTAGACATTTATATAACTTACAAAGTGATCAACCCGATAAGTCTAGTACCCATCTGACACCATATATAGTTATTGACTGTATTGATCATACAGTATTATTGATTATATTCCATATGCTGTACTTTACATCCCTGTGACTGGTTGTTGTTGTTTTTTTTGAGGGCAGTGTCACTGGCCCTCATATGTGGGACCCGAACTGGGGCCACTGGCTTCCCAAGCCAGCGCTTAACCACCGCACCACTCGGCCTGCCCTCCCTGTGACTGTTTTTATAACTGGCAATTTGCACATTTTAATCTATTCCCCCTTTTCACCCATCCCCCAAACCCCCTTCCATTTGACAACCATCAAAATGTTCTCTGTATCTATGAACTTGTTTCTGTTTTGTTCATTTATTTTGTTCTTTAGATTCCACATATAAGTGAAATTACATAGTAGTTGTCTTTCTCTGTCTGGACCCCTTTTCCCCACATCCTCACCAACACTTGTTTGTTGATTTATTGATGATGACTATTCTGACAGGAATGAGATGATATCTCATTGTGGTTTTAATTTGCATTTCTCTGATGATTTGTGGTGTTGAGCATCTTTTCATATGTCTTTTGGCCATCTGTGTCCTTTTTGGAGAAATGTCTATTTAGGTCCTCTGCCCTTTTTTTAATTGAATTGTATGTGGTGTTTATTTTTTGGTGTTAAGTTGTATGAGTTCCTTATATAGTTTGGAAATATAACCCCGTATACCCCGTATCAATGTATCATTTGCGAATATCTTCTCCCTGTTCAGCAGGTTGTCTTTTCATTTTGTTGGTGGTTTCCTTCACTGTGCAAAAAGTCTTTAGTTTGATGTAGTCCCATTTGTTTATTTTTTCTTGTTTCCCTTCCCTGAGGAGACATCCAAAAAGATGTTGCTGAGACTGATGATATCAAAGAGTTTACTGCCTGTGTTTTCTTCTAAGAGCTTTATCGTTTTGGATCTTACATTTAAGTCTTCAATGCATTTTGAGCTTATTTTTGTATATGGATTAAAAAGGTGGTCCAGTTTCATTCTCCTGCATGTGCACATCTGGATTTCCCAACACCATTTATTGAAGACTCTGTCTTTTCCCCATTGTATATTCTTGCCTCCTTTGTCGTAGATTAATTGATTACAGCCTCTTTATTAAACATGATTTATACACCTGAGACAGAATTTGAGAGAGAAGCAGCTCAAAGGGATCAGCTCTTTCTTTCACAGATATGAAAAGAAATGAGGTTAAGTTGGCATTTTCTGGGCTAGTCAGAGAATAAACTTCTTTAGTCTTTATTGTCCCATTATATAACATTGTATTGTCAATTGCATTTGGAATCTGATGTGAAAATTCAGCTGTGTGGTGTAAACATGTTACAAGGTATCAACCTCACAGCACCAGACTTCGTCTTTCCTCTTGGGGACTGTTTTGTTCAGTGTTCCTCATTGACTTTTGGGGTACAGAGACTGAGAGCTGCTCTTTTTGCCTGTGGGCTACTGGGCTTGCCAAACCCTGGCCAGTTTGCTCACCTGCCCTCTCAGCCCCTGTGGACATGCCTGGGACTCAACAGTGCAGCCTCTTACAAAGTGAGCTCCTTTAGAAGCTCCACTTGGAAGATTCTCTTTCCCCTGGGAACACCAACATCCAGAATCTCCCCCGCTCTGTGGGTAGTAGCTCGGCCATCTGAGCCAAGATTGTTGGCTCCTGGCTGCTCTTTAGGGAACCATCCATATATTTTCATTGTCTTATTTGTAAAAAAAAATGCTTGCAGAGTTTAATGATTGCTTTTTGTTATTTCAAGATATTCTTGTATTTTAATCTTGCTTTTATTATTTTAGCTTTTAAAAAATTACTTTAAGAAATTATAACAAACAATCACCTTTTGAGACTTTTTTTTAAAATTAAAGTTGATTGGGGTGACAATTGTTAGTAAAGTTACATAGGTTCCAAGTGTACAATTCTGTAATACATCATCTATATATCACATTATGTGTTCACCACCCAGAGTCAGTTCTCTTTCCATCACCATGTATTTGATCCCCTTTACCTTCATCTACCACCCCCTCCCCCCTTATCCTCTGGTAACCACTAAACTGTTGTCTGTGTCTATGAGTTTTGTTTCTTCATTTGTTTGTCTTGTTCCTTTGTTGTTTTCAGTTTTATATACCACATTAATCCTCATTCTTAACTTTGATAAACTGGCTTTTAGATCACATTAGTGGATATGGGGTGGGGGGCTAGGAATCCATCAAACCAGTTCCTTTTTAATTTACTGTCAAAAGAAATTGTTTTAGTGCCATTATAAAAAAACTAATGGAGGTCATCACGAAAGCATGCATG
Organism: Aselliscus stoliczkanus; assembly: GCA_033961575.1. Lineage (NCBI taxonomy): Eukaryota > Metazoa > Chordata > Mammalia > Chiroptera > Hipposideridae > Aselliscus > Aselliscus stoliczkanus. The sequence continues at coordinate 7,556,999 of CM066737.1, read as the reverse complement.
ATCTCACTGTCTAATGTAATCATCTTTCATTTATCTATGTTCACTTTCAGGTTGCTCCTAAGTATACACAGGCACATGTTAACTCTGGTACTTACAAGCTGGGTGCTAGGCAAGTTCTAGAACCACTCTGAATGTTTTTCCATCATGAAAGGGCATAAGGAATATGTACCTTACAGGATAGTCGTGAAGGTTTGTTTCATGACCTATTATATGTAAACTTCTAACCATGGTGCGTAACGTATGTAGGCCCTTGACAAATATTATTTTCCTTCCTGTCTCCTCTCACCTCAGGAACTCCTGCTGTCCCCAATGGAATAACGGGCTCCTTAGGAATTTGCTACTCCCCCACCCCCAAGAACATGGCCCTGGTAACTGTGCAGCAGACCCATGTGTTCTCAAGTACCAGACACAAAGGTGGCAATTCCAGGCACCAAGTAGGGTCAGGTTGTCTGTTTTCTTGGAGTTGCGTGACTTCCATCCATTTGCCTGTACTCCCAGAGCCAGCCCATTCTGGTCCTTGACCCCCTTTTTATAGGCAGCAGTCTTGGTTGTCTTGCTGAGTGTCCTCCTGCTCTTTGTAGCTGTTGTGACATAGTTCAAGCCATTCCCTCCTACTGTAAACAAGGCTGTCCCTCTTCCATGATGGCATCTGTGGTAAATCCATCCCACTCTGCTCTTTCACTTGAACAATTACCCTGAAAGCAGATTGTTTTCCAGAAAACTTTGCTATCATTTGGTGCAGTGTTGCTTGCTGTCTTTTTTAATTATTAAAAAATATGTTATAGCAACACTGACATATTTCTTCTTGTAGAAGAAAAAGAAACTGTTCGTAACTGTTAGTCAACAGGAGTCATTTCACATTTTTCATTCTAGTCTTTTCCATGTGCATATCTATTTTTGTTATCATCGCTTTTTTTCACTTATGTATGTAATTATGAGGTTCTAAATGTTTTAAATCCCTCAGGAGGCGGTGGGGGTGATTTTAGGATCAGATGATAATTGCCTTTGAGCTTGAACGTGTTCAAAAGCAAATACAAAAGCACTGGAGACATGAAAGAGCATAATGCACTCAGGAAACAGTGAAAAGGACAGTCTTCCTGAAGCACAGGGTCTATGCGAGCAGGAATAGAGGAGGCGATGAGGCCAGACAGGTCAATCGGGTCCAGGTTGGGAAAGGTGTAGAATATCATTTAAAGGAATGTGATTTCATCCTAGAAGGAGTACTTGCATAGGATTTTAAAAAGAAGGCTGCCATGCCTAGTTTTGCATTTCAGAACAGCCACCCTGGTGTAGACAATGGAATGGATGGTAGAACATGAAATTGGAAGTGGCAGGAAGACCAGTGATTAGACTAGTCGCAGTAATCCAGCACAAAGCCATGACAGTGGGAATGTGGCCCTGCAAAGCAATGGGAGTTGAAGGGGCTTGAACCCCTCCTGTGCCATGGGCCAAAGGTGTGAAGTGTTCCATCCAAGCCTCACACTCTCTTAAAGAACATGTTTCTCCTACAAATCCCCTCTCATTCATCCCGCATTCCCCCATTCCACCCCTACCTCTTTCCCTTCTTTGTTGCTCCAGCTGGCTGTATGTTCCCTACAGTAAAACTAATCATTTGACTTTGTACTTGGGGTTTTCATTTGCAAATTGCGTTGAAAATTCACCTGGCAAACATTTATGGAGCAGGCAGAGAGCTGGGCCTGGAGGGGACTGGAATTTGGAGTGGTCATCATATACCGAGGGGCAAATCAAGCCAATTCTTAGCTGCTGAGAGAATGTCCCATTTCAACCATGGCCAGTATGTGGGGGCTCATTGGAATCTGCTTTAACTCTTTTCTTCCTAATAAAACAACTTTCTTCTGAAGAGCAGAGATGTGCCTATTCCTTTCTGTAGCTCTGACAGAGTAAAGTATTCAGTTAGACACATATGAGATGATCAGCAAGCATTGGACCTGGAGCAGAGGACACCTTGAACACTGTTGGACCACTTCCCATCTATCTTTTCTTCCTACAATGATGCCAATTTCAGTCCTCTGAGGAGGCTCAGGGTAAGTAGGAATGATTTAGTTCTTTGGGGAGTCTGTGATATTCACAGATTTGCCCTCAAACTTCTTCCAGGAGGGTGAGTGTTAGCTGGACCCTGCTCACAGGGATATAGGTAAGGATGGGATGCTGGCGAAGTACCAGACTCTGATCTCCCTGGGTAAGGACATTATTCCTTCCCACGGATCCTCTGAACTTGGGCTGGAGAAGCAGGGGTCAAATTTGTGTTTCTGTTTCTCTTTCCTGTTGAAAGCCTGGTGGTAAATGGAGCTCTTGTTAAACTTACGTAAGCTGCTTTAGAGGCTTTGGTGTCTGTGTCCTCTGATCTTCTAGGCTAGGAGTTTGCCTGTCAGGCTCCACTGGAGATGCCTCGAGATTCCTGTTCTGTCTGGGAGGACAAAATCAGTTGTTCCTTGCAGCCAAGAGAGTTTCCCACCCCTGCTGCATAGCCCATCCCCGTTTGCTTCCTCCAGCCCATCTTGGAAATCACATTGGGTCCTGTAGAGATATTCTTGGTACCATTCTGTGGAGTTTCCTAGAATACCCTCTCCCATTGAAGGCCAAATGATTGGAATGGAACTCTGGGACACCATTGTGTCCCCAGTACATATAGCTAAGTCCCCTTTCTTTTTAAAAAAAATCAGAGGTTCCAATTTCCAAACCAGACATGATCTCCCAGTTAGAGCCAGCAGAGCCAGGATGCTGAAAAGAGAAGTGCCACAAGGCTCCTGTCCAAGTGAGTGAGTGGAAGCCAGATAAGTCGATGTTCTGGTAGGCAAAGGAATGCATGGCCTCTTTCGATTTCTGGTAGTGAGAGCAGTTTTCTATTTATTTTGTGTCCCCCATGGGAGGTACTCATACCTGATCCATTTATAGAAAGTGGGAACTGACCCATTTGGAGGCCCTGGATTGAACTGAGGTTTGCAACTCCAGTTCTGAGAAGAAAAAAGAATATTTTAAGAATTCTAGGGCCAGCCGAGTGGCGCGGTGGTTAAGCGCTGGCTTGGGAAGCCAGCGGCCCCGGTTCGGTCCCACATATGAGGGCCAGTGACACTGCCCTCAAAAAAAAAAGAATTCTAGGGCCAGCCAAGTGGCTCAGTTGGTTAAGAGCTCAAGCTCTGAGCAACAGGATCACCGGTTCGATTCCCACATGGGCCAGTGAGCTGCACCCAAGCCGAGCTGCTGCTGAGCTGCCAACAGGTGGCAGGATGGCTCAGCTGGTGAGAGCATGTGCTCCTACCAACAAGGTTGCTGGTTCGACTCCCACATGGGTTAGTGGGCTACACCCACCTGCAACTAATATTGAACACAGCACCTTGAGCTGAGCTGCCCTGAGCTGCTGAGGGTGGCTGGATGGCTCAGTGGTTAGAGGGTATGCTCTTAGCAACAAGGTTTCCGGTTGGACTCCCGCATGGGATGGAAGGCTATGCCCCCCTTTAACTAAGATTGAACACAGCAACTTGAGATGAGCAGCCCGGAGCTGCCGATGGGCGGCCAAATGGCGATGACTTGGAGCTGAGCTAGTTGCGCCCTCCTCAACTAAGATTGAAGGACAACAACTTGGCTGTTCCCCTTCTGTAATTCCCCAACACTGTTCCCCATCCCCAATCCCCCAATAAAATCTAAAAAACAAAACAATTTTATTCTAAATGTTGTGTGGGCTTTTTGTTGGTCTCTGGTACATATCCACATTGAGCATTTATAACTGTGTGTGAGAGGTTCAAATTGCATTCTCCTTCACTGGGCAGTTACATTCCAGTCCAAAGAATAGCATGTTTAATAATGGCAGCTTAACCTCAAAGAAAAAGGCAGGAGGAGGGTGACACAGGAAACTGTGTTGTGTTTGTGTTTTTTTTTTTTTAAAGACATTCATTGATTCCTTCCAGAAAGGCATCTGGAACAGTCAGGTAGGTGAAGTCAGAGGCCCCCTTCTCACTTTTCTCTTCTTATTTCCTTGCCTTAGGGTTTCCCCTCATACTCTGGTGTCACTGCTCCACCTGCGATCTCAGATGGCCTCACAGGGGTCCCGAGTCCCCAGTTGCTTGATCCCTCCAAGCCAGTGAGGCTCCATCCCCAGGAACCAGCCAGCTCAGGCTTTCAGTTTCCTGCCTGTGTGTCCACTGTAAGCATTACTGGCCCATACTCTTTCCTGCTGTGTCTTTCAAAGGGATACTTTTGTAAGCTAAGCAGTGGGGAAGGGAAAGGATTAAGGAGACACCATAAAAGGGGTGTTTGTGCATTTGGACAGCAGTTCAATGCCTTGGGAGGGGATTTCCCAGCCCCCAGTGGAGAAGGGCTCCCGGGTAGGAGGTGGGGTGCGGGCGGCCTTTGTAAACAGCGCCTCAGGATCTAGATCTGCGCTAACAGGGAATGTGGCTTAGGCTTCATTCTCATCAAGAGCCTCAAGTTTGGACCCTTAATATTTTCCCCCCAAAGAACCATCCCCCAAATAATCTCAAGCTATGAATAAAAAACAAGGGTCCTGTGGAAAGTGTCTTCACTGAGTGATCTGATCATTAATTCCTAACTCGGCAGGTCATGGTGGGTAGTCATACCCCAGGCATATCATTTTTTTTTTTTTTTTTTTTTAGTAAATACTAAAATCTTTGCCTTCAGCTAGCTGGCCCTGTCCCTTGTTTCTGTGCACCTAGGTTAACAGGCCTTTGAAATAAGGCGTAACCACCTTCAAGAGAACACATAATCATAATTATTCTGTAATGCAACCCCCCCTTGCTTTCTCCAACCTCCATGTAAGCTTCCTTACATTCCCTCCTTAATTTCCAGTGCATAAGAGAAGCAGCAAAACTGTTATTTTTGGGAGCATTTGAGATCTTGCTCCCCAGTGTATGTTGTCAATTTGGCTGAAATAGACTTATAAAAATTTTTTAAAAAGGTATTAGTTAATTCATTCATTCTACAAATAGAATTCTTTACCCAATCAGATTTGCTTTATTACAAAGATAATACATGCTCATTCTAGAAATTAGAAAAATACAGAGCAAGACATAAAGAAGAAAACACAAATGTCTTGAAGTCCTATATCCTGGAGGCAACCACTATAAACTTTTGTATGAGCATTTTTCCAAACATGTCTTGGCACAATTACAAGTGGACATATGGATGCTTTGAGGTACATGCTGTGATCCTTTACCTGCTATTTTGCCCTCAATAATGTGTGTGGACAGCCATGTTACTGAATATATACCATATTTTTTGATCACACCTCATAGGTGTAGACAAATATTCATCCTCTTTAATGGCTGCATAGCATTTTATTTTATCAACACATCATAATCTATTTAACCCAATCCACTACTGATAGCTACTTAGGTTGGTTCCAGGTTTTCGTTATTCTAAGCGACACCAAAATTCAACAATCTTTGTAAATTTGTCAGTCTATCTCCTATGCGTAAATTCCTCAGAGTGGGACTGTGGGGCAGGTGGTGAAATACAACACCTCTAAAATGCGTTATTTCCTTTCAACTCATAACACTCTTGGGTCATCTTTAACTAAATGCAAAATAAAGTTGAATTGGTCTTAAAAAATTAATTGACATTTTCTAAACAGTTCCACAGGCCTGTGAGGAAGATTGATGACATTGGAGTGGGTGTCCCTTTTGAGATCTTCATTTTCACCCAAGGCTCTAAAGATTTATCGTTTCTACTTCTTCTGGGCCTCCCTATCGGATTGAAGGTTTCCTCCGTTTGAGAACAGAGCCCTTTACTATTCACTGTTTGTATTCGCTTCAGTATGCAGGGGATGGGAACAAAGAATAACAAGGGCAGACACTTGTATAGCATTTGCAGTGTGCCAGGTGTGCAGACTGATAACGTGCTTTTCAAATATAGCTCAGTTCATCTTCCCCAAAGCCTTAGGTAGCAGATACCATCATCTTCATTCTGTTGATGATGAAACTGAGGCCCTGAGGGAGGAATTTGTACAAGTTCACCCAGCAAGTATGTGGTTGAGCTAGGAGTCGAACCTGCGTGGTTTGGCTCCAGAGGCTCTTAGGTGCATCTAAGCCAGCCTGCCTTACCTGTCAATTCACACAGGTGATAGACACAGGTGTGGCAGTGCTCTCGCTAGTCAGCTTCTGTAAGCCGCCAGTGGTCTCACATCCCAGTAGTCTCACCTCTCACAACCCACCATCTCAGTAGAATTAAGCTGTGGCAGTTGCCTGTGTGCGTTTGTAACGCCTCTTCTTGTGTGTGAATGAACCTTCCAGGGCTGATGTGGGATTCCTGTTTCCACATCTCCTTCCCCTCCCCATTGTTCAGAGCTGATATCAGCCCACTCCTTCTGGGAACAGAGGTCTCCTCTGGCTCCCTGTTCAAGGCAGAGGGGAATTTTGCACAGCAGCTGGATTTTTTGGTGCAGTACTAAGCTTCAGGGCTGCAGGACACTGGGATTTCCCACTCCTAGTTTGTAAATAGTGTCTCCTGTTGGCCGGTTTGTTTTAATTATAAAAGTATCATGTGTTGGTTGCAGGGAAAAAAAATTTAAAAGGCAGAAAAGTATAAACAAACAAATAAAATCACTGATTAAAGTACTAGTAATGTTTTGCTATATTTCCTTCCACTGTTTTTTATGCTCACATATAAGTATGTATGTATATGTAGTTATACATTATTCCTATAAACAGAGTCCAGTTACCCACTTGGATATCGAGGCACTTTGATTTATGTTATGAATTGCTTACCAAAAAGCTTTCCAGTTTACATTCGGTAGCATTGTATGGGAATACACATCTCACCATACCCTTCCGCCATGTACTGTTGTTTTTAAAAATCCCTACAAATCTGGGGCAGCTGGGTGGGTCAGTTGGTTAGAGCACATGTGAGCTGCGCCCCCCACAACTAGATTGAAGGACAACGACTTGACTTAGAGCTGATGGGTCCTGGAAAAACACACTGTTCCCCAATAAAAAATTTTTAAAAATCCCTACAAATTTGAAAAGGGGGAAACAGTTTTAATTTTGAACTTTCTTCAAGTGTTTATTGGCTATTTCTTGTTTTACACCCCCCCCCCAGGTCTCCTTTTAATGACAGGGCCCTAGAGGACCATAGGTCTATAAGCTGGACATCCAGACTCCCCTACTCCTTCTAGTCTCCTCTTTGAAGCATACCCTTCTACTTGCACCCTGGAGCCCATCCTTAATTCCTCCTCAGCCTCTTGTTCCCATAATTATTCTGCCTTCTCTCCATTCCACAGTTTCATCTTTTCCTCCTGAATTCATGCCTGCTCTGCCTCCCATCAGAATCAGAACTTCATGTTCACTCCTGTTTCTTCTTCTACCTAATGTGAAGTATGTCTCCTGAGTTGGAGAAATTCCTCCAATGTGAACTTAGCATGTGACTCACCCCTGAAGGAGCTCCCCATTGGCCAGCCCTCACCCTTGTTCTCTAGTGCTACTCTGCCATGTTGGATAGTGCAGATTTTCTTGAAAACTCTCACTTTTTCATATCATGCTACCCTCCCTTTAACATTGCCTACTTCCGGGCCCCTTCCAAGCACTACTTGGTACCTTTCCCTTCACTGGCTGCGCCTGTCATACAGCTGTTACTCATTTGTTTTACTTTAGAAGACATGTAGGCCTTCAGTGATTGCCTTGTCATAATCGAATGTTGTCAACAGTCAGGCGGCTTACATAGTAAATATTGGGGGATAAGGCCCTCAGGGTCATATGTGGGGAGAGGGAGTTCCTACCTCCCTCCTGAGGTTACGTTTCCTTGACAAAATGTGGTGCAAAACTGAACTCTGTTGATTAAAGCAAGTTGGAACTTAGGTAGTAACATGATGCAAACTTATGTTATCTTCACAACCAACTTGATATTTAAAAATTGTTTTTCATATACTTCTGCCCATGGTTCATTTGGTCTCAAAATTCCACATTTCTACCAGTGCTACAAGATAGAACTCTAGACTGTAGAATAACCAAGTCAGTGTGACATCAAAATAAACAAACGAGTGGATCAGAAAGAGACAATTGTGGGATACACATGTGTACATATCTACTATATAAATAAAGGAAACAGCAATCATCACGGTGCAAGGACAGTGGTACCAGAACATTTAGCTGTTGGGAGGAAAAGTAAGTGTAAATCCTTAACACATACCACACTCTCAAATACATATCAAAAGGATTAAGGTAAATGTAAAGAAAATTATTAGACTAAAATATCAGTGCTTACATCCTCTCTGGATAGGAAAGAATACTCTGAGCTTAAAAGCAATAAAAGAAATTACAGAGGAAAAACCTTAATATAAATTTTTTTTAAATCTTGACATCAAGTTTCATAAGCACAACTGAAATATAAGTGGCTGGTAGACCAAAACATCTGCAACAAATACAATGGATAGAAGGTTAATATAGGAATTGGTCTTAAATTTTCAGAATAAAGATACTGAGTCTCCAACAGATAAGTGGATAATTGATAGATACAGGCAGTTCACCAAAGAAAAAATGCCTATAGCAATTAAGTATTAAGGCCCACTGCAATTAGCCATCAAAGAAATGCAAATAAAGAGAGGATAATTTTGCCATTTGTAAGACAGCAATTAAAATGATAATTTGAGTGAAAACAAATGGGCATTTTCATTTGCTGGCATTAAGAAAGCAAATTGGTATTTCTTGCCAAAAGGCCTGCTAGAGAAGATGTATCAACAGCCTTAAAGATGTTTATATTCTTTGACCCTCCAGTGATATTTGTAAGAGATTATCTGAAATGCAAATAGATATGCATGCAAAAAAGATACTAAATCAAAACATTACAAAAGCATTCAATTGAGCTAGATAATAGCATATGGCAGAATATACCAATCATGCGAAAATTAAGAGTTAAGGAACAAGGGAATATAGTTTACATTAGTCCAAAGGAAAAAACAAAACATGAAATTGTGTACATCTATGGCATAACCTTAACTCTAAAGAAACAGCTAAAAGTAACACAAATATTATTACGTGCCAGGCAGTGGGCTGAGCAACTGTGCCTGCACTCTTCTAGGGAATCCTCAGAGGAGCCTTTGGGGGAGGGGGCACTGTTATGGCTCCTCTGCTCCAGATGAGGACATCAGGCACAAGAAGGCTCAGGAACTTGCCCGAAGTCCCACAGCTCTGCAGTGCAGGAGCTGACATTCCAGTCCAGGCCAGCAGACCACACAGCCAGGGCCCTGGAAACACGGCCAAAGGACACTTCAGACATATGTTTAGTAGTGACAGTCACAGAAACACAGCTGAGGGACTCAGGCAGATTGTTAACGGTGACCGCTCCTGGGAAAGAGCTGAAGGAAGGACCTGCAACGCATGGGTCATGGAGATTGGCACTCTCCCAGTGGTGAGCATGTGTTGCTTCTGCTATTGGGACAAGAAACTCGCCCATGGGATGTCTTTTGAAAGCCTCCAGGGAAGAGATGGGATGGCCATGTGCCACAGGGTCACAGTGACTTCTGTGCATGAAGACACGAGTTGAGTTGTCAGGCCGTGAGTTGTCAGTTTCTCTCTCCTCTTCTGCAGTCTCAAATCATCTGTGGGAGCTTGAGCTCCTATAGGCAGTGACAGGAGGGCCCCAGGTGTGTCCTGATCTTCAACTCCTACCTGCTGTCAGGTAGCCACAGAGAAGCAGGGAGCCCCTGCCACCCATAGGAAGGGTCCCCTCTCCTTCCCCACATGGACCCAGATTTCTCTTCCTTCATTTCTTCCTCTCCAGCCCCTTCCTCCAGGACCCTCACTCTGCATGCAGGTCCCAGTCCTCTCCTTTCTCCAGCGTCTCTGTCCTTGCTGCAGCCCTCGGCCAGGTGAGTCAGGGCCAGCAGTTAGGCCGGGTTAGGGTCACACTGCAGTGGGAAGACAGAGGACTTGGCAGTGGGGCAAAGAAGCAATCATTTCATTTCTATATAAGTCTCCCCCCAGCCACACACACAGAGGCTAGGGGTTATACCCTCTCATGAGTACTTACATCAAGCACTTCTCACCCTATTACTGATACCACCTTCCTTTTTTATTCAGAGATGTTTCTGAGAGGCCTTCTCCAGACCAGGCTTTAAACCGGATGCCAGGGACTCTGCAGTGAATGCCATAGTGAAGGCTGCTCCAGCAGTCCTTACAGTCCACTGGGAGAACAGACAATAACTTAATGAAGGGGAAAAATCTATGCAATTATAAATCATGGACAATGTTAAGACAAAAAGATGAAAAGCATTGAGGGAGGATGCTTACTATATACAGATGGCTTAAAAAGCCTCTTTGAGAACAAGAGAGAAAGATAAGAAGGAGCCCTAGTTTTGGGAGGACTAGGAAAATGTGAGACCAGGCAAGTGAAGGGAGCAAAAAGGGTGCAACCTCAAAGAGGTGTTTTCAAGAAATGGAAAGGCCTGTGTACCTTGCCTGGGGTAAAACCAGTGAAAGGGAGATGAGTGAGAGCTGCACTGGAAGACTAGGCAGGGGCCCCTTAGGCCATGGACAGGGAGGTAGCAACTAGAGGGTTCTGAGCCAAGCAGTGATGTAATCCTTTGGGCATTTTTGAATGAGCCCTTGACTACTAAGTGGAGAGTGGGTGCAGAGGCAGCCCAGGGGAGGAGAGAGTGGTTGGGAATAGAGTGGGTTATCCAAGGTAAGCGTGGCAGTGGCATGGAGTGCTGCAGAAGCACTGCAGCGAGACGCTGCACACTACAGCACCTTTTGCAAAGGCCAAAGAGCCTCTTTCAGTGGATAGTCACTCTTCCCACTTCAAAATGAATATTTTTGCACTTGTTTTTTATTCAAGAAAAAGAGTAAGGTCCTTACAAATGAATTGGAACTGATCGGAAGCTGTGTGTATTGGATGGCGAAGCCCTACTCACTGTGGGGCATGGTTATGGAGTGATGAGGTAAACTGACTTTTTATGATGAGTTTTCTTTTTTTTCATAGTTAATTATATTTTATTCTTTTTTAAAAAAATTCTTTTATTGTGAAATAGACATTTTTTTAAAAAATTAGTTTCAGGTGTCCAACAGAGTGCAGTAGTTATACTTTTTACCCCTCAAAGTGACAATCCCCCTCCCCCAGTTATGATGACTTTTCTCGTGACTAAAGCCTGCATGCCTTTTCTCTTTAGCTAGTTGTTTTCCTTTCTTCCTCCATGGAGAATTGTTTTCATCTTTTGCCTGGGAGATATTCGCCTGGTTGCCAGGGGTCTGGGAGCTGGGTGGGAAATGGAGATGGTAGTCTCACTGTTCATCTATCTAGACTTTCAGTGCATTCTCATTCAGAATAAGTGCTTCTCCCCCAAGGCAGTTGTGTCTGCTGCAGTACCGCCACATAACAAGCAAGCCTCAGACCTCAGTGGTTTATATCTATTTCTCATGCATAAGCCTTTGGGTCCCTTGTGGCTGTGTCAGGTTGTGGAGATAGCTTCAGGTCTGCTCCACATGTCTTCTCCTTCTGGGGTCCAGATGGAAGGAGCAGTGGCTTACCTGAGTGAGGCAAGGTCTCCAGATAGTCCAGGACAGGGGCAGGAATGGGCAAGACAAGTTATGCGTAAAATCTCTGGTTGGGCATGGTGTACCTCATACCATTCCCATTTCTTTGACCAATGCAAGCTATGGACCAAAGCCCAAAGGCAGTGGGCATGGAAGTATATTCCACCTACAGTGAACCATGCATGGCAAGGACATGGAGGGAAGGGAGACTTGTGACCAAATAAATCTTCCTACCACATCTGCTGAGGCAGTGGTATTGGGTGGAGACCTGAGGGATGGGGAGGTGTTGGCCATCTGAAGTGGAAGAACATTCCCAGAGCTTGATATTTCCCTAGAACCGGTAAGTCTAAATGGCTGGAGCAGAGTAAGTAGGGGGACCACCACAATGTGTGGTCAGACAGGCACTTGGGATTCATTTCCAGGGTGATAGAAAGCCCCTGCCTGGGGTATTATCAGAGAGGGATGTGATAGGCTCAGATTGACTTTGTGTGTGTGTGTCATGTAGGTTTTTTTTCTTAATTTGGGGAGGGGAACAGTGTTGGGGAATTGGGGAAGGGGAACAGCCAAGTTGTTGTCCTTCAATCTTAGTTGTGGAGGGCGAAGCTAGCTCAGCTCCAAGTCCAATTGCCATCCCGCCGCCTGTTGGCAGCTCAGGGCAGCTCAGCTCAAGGTGCCGTGTTCAATCATAGTTGTGGGTGGGCATAACCCACCATCCCATGCAGGAGTTGAACTGGCAACCTTGTTGTTAGGAGCATGTGCTCTCACCAGCTGAACCATCCTCCTGTCTGTTGGCAGCTCAACTCAGGCACAGCTCACTGGCCCATGTGGGAATCAAACAGGCGACCCTGTTACTCAGAGCTCATGCTCTTAACCAATTGAGCCACTTGGCCGGCCCTTGGATTGACTTTTTAAAGGATCTCTCTGCTGCTTTGGGAAAGAAGGATGTAGGAGGAAAGAGAGGCCCCCAGAGGACCAGATAGGAGGTGAATGAAGCCAGTAGTTTAGGCTAGAGATAGGGGCAGCTTGGACTTGGAGTGTATGTAGGTAGAGAGAAGTGGGTGTATTTTGAAGATGGCTTGAAGGTGAATGGACAGTACTTGGTGACAGTAAATATGCGTGAATGAAGAAGAGAAGATGTGAGGGAATTAGTCTCAGATGCCTAGCTTGGACTACCACAAAGATATGATACAATTTAAGGACAGGGAGAGGGAGAGGGAAGAGGGCTATAGAGGTCGTAGAGTCTGGAAGAAGGATCATTTCTTAAACTGAGGAGTCTTGCTGGGATATAGATAGTAGGATCCCTCAGGACAAAACTACGCCAAAGACTCTTCCACGAGCAATTAAGGGGAGCAAGGGGTAAGGCCGGTAGAGTGAGCCCTCAACCTAAGAGGAGCTGCCCAGGCTGTGTATGAGGCAGGGTCTGCCCATGGAGTTCATGCCAAGGGCATGCCAGGAAGTTGCCCTGTATGTAGGCTTCTGTGTCTATGCCTCAGGCTCCACTGGCAGGAGCTGGAGAAATTCTCTTAAGTAAGTCAGGAAGCATGACTCTTGATTCTGCAACTGGCGACACCATTCAGTCCTCAATGGCATCCCTGATGCACGTCGTGACCTTTGCTCTCCAAAAGGATTGTTAATGCCAGACTGGGGGTGGGGCGTGGTCAGAGAATTTTAGGTATTTAAGGTTTTCATGCACTTCACCTTTCCGGGTCTCTGAGTTCCACTCTTTCTTTGTTAGATCCATATATGGATATAGAGACCTGTAAATGCTGTGGATGCTGCCTCCATGCAGCTTTCCCAACCAACAATTAGGATTGAGGCCTGATATTCAGCCATGTGCCTTATGTCTGGAGGAGATGAGGTCTCCTTAACCCAATGGGTGAGCATGGGTGACAGGTTAGGCATCAGATACACACGTTGTGTGAGAGAACCAGCTTTGGTCAATCGTACAGCCTCCTAAACAACTGCTCAGGCTGAAAGGGCTCTCAGAATTTAACAGCCAGCCACAAATCCAGTTCCACATGCTAAACGTGACTGAAATTCACAGGGGAGGAGAAGAGATGCATGTCGCAGGCATGTCTTCCTCCATTCAGTGAATACCTCAGGTGTAAATGGCACCCCAGGAGAGACCAGGTCCTCTCCCTTTGTCCCAAGCCAACAGAGACCCAGGATCTCACAAGTGTGGGAAACGTTGTGGTGTGGTGTCACAGATAAGCCACCTCTCCATGATGCCGATAAATATTTCTCACTAAGAAGATGAATTAGTGCATCCCAGTCAGCACAAAATCGTGATGTCCTTTCTATGGCACCTGAAATTTATCCTCAGATCAGAGTCCTAAACCACATCTCACTTGCTCTGCTGACTCACAATGCAATGAATGAATGAACGGATGAAAGAATGAGTGAGTGAATGAATGAGGTAGTGAAGAAAATGTTAGATGTAGAGATAGATATGGCTCCATGAAAAGCTGAAGTCGGGTGATACATTTGACAGAGAGACACGGTGATACAGCAGAGCTAGTGTGTTGTCCCGATGTACAAGGCCGACATAGAACATTTGGATGGGGTGTTTGTAAGTATCCCGTGACCATCAGGATGTCACATGGTTTAGCCTGGGCAGAATGCCCCAGGAGGCTGGGCCTCTCTTAGACAGTGTCCAAGAGGATTCTGTTGGGCCTGAAGCGTATACAATGACGGCCATCCTCTGAAATTGTAAAAACGAGCAAGAAAGTGAATATTTAGAATGAGAAGAAAACTCATAGTGAATTGTGAAAGATGACAACTAAACCACCAAAATTCCAAAATGTATACATATTACATATACATACAAACGTGTGTGTGTGTGTGTGTGTGTGTGTTTTAGATATTCCAGCTATGTAGCTGTACAGTCAGAATCAGGATGAAGCAGAGTTTCAAGGAGAAAGATACAGTGATTTTATGGTGAATCAAAAAGGTGGCTTTTGCAAATTTCACCAAAAAAAAAATGAGATGGCCATGCAAACACATAACATGGGCTCATGAGTGGCAGCTGACTCCCCCTAAGAATAAAAATGTACTCAGGGGGCCAGCCAAGTGGTGCATTGGTTAAGAGCTGGCGTGGGATGCCAGCGACCCCGGTTTGAAACCCTCATAGGAGGCCAGTGACACTGCCCTCTACAGCTAACAACAGCTCCACCTGGAGCTGGGCTGTGCGAGCCCCGGCGATGGTGTGTGCTGCAGCCCCTGCTGCAGTGGGCTGCCCTGGGCTACAGTGAGTGGCTGGCAGCCAGCGCGAGCTGCCAAGAGCTGCAGTGAGCTACCATCCAGAGGCCGGCGACCGATCTGCCTCATCCGGGAAGAGCGCAATGATGATACCAACATGGGCCAGTGAAGCAATGTATTCCGCAACTAGACTGAAGAACAAAAAGACAGTAACTTGTCTGTTCCCCTTCCCCGATTCCCCAATGGTGTTCTCCTGCCCCAATTCCCCAATAAAATCTTTAACAAAAATAGTACTCAGGTTCATGGTAAAGATTCAATGTTTATTTTCATGTCAAGTTTTAAAAGTAAACTAGCTTTTCTAACTATTTTTCTCAAAAAACAAACAAGACAAACCCTTGTTCCAAGTGAAGATAACATTTCATCGGCTTCAGAATTGACATTTTTTTGAAATTTATTTTTTATTTTTGCTGAGTCATCCGGCCACGTGTTGGCAGCTCAGTGGCTACTCAGCTTGGGCTGGGCATTGAACTGCTGTTGCTCAGAGCTCAGCTTGCACTCTTGAGCGAGCTGTTAACCAACTGAGCCGGCCCCAGACTTGACCTGTTAATTAAGTATGTTTCATTGTATGCCGACAACAACCACAGTTAGCCGAACAGAGCCATTTCTGAAACCCACTTCCCAAGTCCCAGATCCTGGTCCACCTACTGCTCAAGCAGCCTGCAGTGACTTACTAGTCTGCATTCGCACTGTTGGAAGCTGTCAGAACTGGTCGATGACTAAGTCACAAGATAAAGCTTGTTTGCTTTGAGACAAATGACTGCTTTTCAGGGGACACAGGTCCAGAACCCAGGGCTTACTTTTCTCCAATTTATGCCAATAAGATGGGCTCCTTGCAGCCAGCCTGGACCCTAGGTTTAGAGCAGCTAGACCATGTACACTATGTACATGATGACTCTAGTTGTCTTCCCCGTGGGGACAGACGGCTATATGTAGGGGATCCAGTCACTGTCGGTGAGAAAGACAGCCAGAAGTCTGTCTGATTTAGGAAACCATTTGGCTATTGAAGAAGAGCTACTCCATGAATGGAATCTCATGAAACGGACTGTTTACAGCATTGCACAGGCTGACAAAGTGTGTACTGCATTCAACCACACGTGGGCTCCATGTGGATGATCCATTCACTTGGTTGGGATTTCAGACTACTTTTCCAAGAAACATTTAATAGTAGTGGTAACGTAAAGAAAACTGTTAGTGGTAACGTAAAGAAAACATCTCTGTCATTGGTTTCGCCTCTCAGGGCTGTTTTTGTCCAAAAGAATGAGTATAGTGGGAAAATCTCAGGAATTATCTTGGCAAGGTATCCAGTCATTTGTACGGATGCATCACAGAATAAATGAGCTATCTTTGGGATGTTTCTGGGAAATAGTTCTCAGGTTTTAGTTCATTGTTGCTTAATACTTGTTACCCGGGCTCTTTCATATAATGGAAATGTGCGCACCCTGTCTTAAAATATGAAGTATATACAATCCAAAGCAGTGTTGTGAAGATATCAGGATGTTACACATCCAAGCAAGTAGAGGTAAGCACAATGTTTGCAATATTTTAACAAATTAGTTTGTGAAGAATTTGGGAATGAAAATGATGGTGACCGTGACACCCACAAATGCCAGAGATAGATCCAAAACAAATTCAGCAGGTTCCCAAATTTGACGTTTTCGAATTTCCAGAACGTCGTTACGCATCCTAGAAAATGGAGGGGTGTCACGTTTTTTCCATGCAGGGGTTCTTATTAATGATGCACCTGAGAGATCTCCCTGCCAAGGTGTGATGCAGGGCAGGAGTAATTTAGCATTTCTCTCTGTCTCTTTCTCACTTTCTTTAAGATTTTTCTATCAAATAGGTCTTTTTCCCGGTAATGCAGAGGTGGCCCTCGCCGGTACTTTGCTTCTGCCTCCTTGTAGTCAATTCCATCAAGTGCAGCAATTGAACAAATGATGGCTTCGGGCAGAAGGACTTCCAGAACAAAACTGACTTTGTCGATCCTTGTCAGAGCCAGCTTCTTCTTGTCTATTTGTTTGTAGATTTCTTGTAAATGTTTTACCACGACATCCAACTGATCTTCATCCTCCAGGTATGTTTGAACACAGATCACATACCTTTGTGACTTCAGGAAGGATGCCAGCCACCTGGACTGTTTCCTGCCTTTGATGATGTCTAGAAGATGGTGGTCGGCCCCCTTTGTTTTCACGATGAAGTCCACCAGCTTCTGGTTGGCTCGGTCCCAAGCCGCCTTCATCCGGTCAGGGAGAAGTTTCCTGGAGGACTTCCCATCCTGGCAGCTCTCCTCCTCAGAATCTTCCAGGTCGGCATAATTCACCCGTGGGAACTCAATATACAGATCGCCCTCTTGGATGTCTCTCCTCATTGGGTAGCTGATGTCAGCAGCATAATAATCCAGGAAGGAGCCCTCGAAGGCCCCACGACTGAGCCCTTCTCTGTAGTGCGAAATCAGGGAGAAGCACCAGTTCACACCTTGCTCATACACTTTCCTGGCTCTCTTCATTAGCTTTTCTTTCTCTTTACAATCCAGGACCTTCAGTCTCTGAAGGGGCACTTGAATGCCGCGCTTTGCACGGAGCATGTTTTCCTCAATCAAAACCACTCTCACCACCTGCTCGGCGTGGTTGACACTCTTGACCATAGCTGGCCAAAACGGGTGACCTTGAAACTTAAACCAGACCATCGTTCCTCCTGTAATAGAGCTCGGGTTCTTTGGAAAAGCCCAGCTGGTCCGTCGAGCCACCCTCTTGGTGTCGCCCTTCTTCACAGCAGTGGTGGAGCGAATAGCCTTGGACTGAACTAAAGGTCGAGGTGCCTGCTGCCTTTTCTCAGACTCTGGTGCCTTCAGCTTCCTTTTCCTGCTTGCCGGATGGAGGGAATGATGCAGCCCCTGCTTAGGGGCACTGGGGGATGCTGCCGTACCTTCCGAGTCTGGCTTCCTGGCTTCCTGTGCAGGGTCCTCCACGTTCTCAGAGATGGTAGAGCAGTCAGAGGAGACAGCCAGGGTCTTTCGGCGGGTTCCACTTGCCTTTGCTTTCAGAACGATGGGCACAACAGAAAGGAAACCAGGTGGCTGGATGCCTCCACCTTTAGCACTTTGCTCCCTGACTGTACAATACGGGCACTTATCTCCTGGGGTGACCCTCTTTCTCTTGTCCTCTTTCTCACAGTCAACATCTGAAAACAACAGGATGTCTGAGCACACGCTGGAGCTCTGTGAAGACTTAGCTTGCGATCCCCTAGGACCAGGAGAGACGGAGGTGTGCACCTCTGCCTTGTCTCTGACTGGGGCGTCCTCACCCCCTGAAGGGACCAGCAGTGATTTGAGGTTTTCTCTTTTCTCAAGACTTCTCTGTGAGTTCTTTTTGCACTTCTGAAACTTTTTTGGTTTCTTTTCAGACTGCGTAGTGGCCTCTGGGTCATCTGAGGCTTTTGCCTGACCCAGCCTTACTCTCTCCTGCAGCATCTCCAATGCCACCGTCAGAGCGCTTCTGTAAGCCACTTCTTCACCAGGCTGTGCGCTGGCCTTCAACTGGGCCACTAGGGAGGAGGCAATGGAATAAATTTGAGACTCGTTTAGGATCTGCACGTCTCGTGTTTCCACTTTAATTTTTTTACCTACTGAGAGTATTTCAACTTGCAGAGAACATGCCTGTTTCTTCTTAATTTTTGGTGAGGTGCTGGATCTGGACAAAACCTTTGCTGGCCATAAACGGCCTTTCCAATTGCATAGGACATACTCAGAGTCCATTATGCTTTGACTTGGGGGTTGAGAGGCCATTAACAGAGGTCGAGGGGTCTGGCTGTCCTACCCCAGCTTCAGCAGATCTCCGTAACACAATGTTCTTCACCACGCAGCTTTGCCTGGGGCCAGAAAGGGTTTACAGGTCGTGTGGCCTGTCCTTCTGCACCTGAATCTCCCAGGGGTGCCGAAGCTCGTGTTTTGACAGACTGTACTGCAGAATACTGGAATACAAAGGGAAAAGAAGTGTATCCACAACAATTCCTTTCGTGGAAGTAGAAAAATGTTGGTCAATGAGATTGATAAGAGATAAAACAAAGAAATATAAACAGTGTATATCAGACCGGAGGTGTGCGTCTGGAGAGGGTGTGCAAGATAAGAGGCAAGTACATACTTGGGAAAAGAATACGGAAGATACCAGAGGAGTTTCACAGCCCCCTGGGCCCAACTTCTTGCCCTCTTGTTACTACTGCATGTTAAAGGGCACCTGTGTGGGGAGGTGGGTGTGATGTCCGGGATCTCATTTGTGTTATTGGACGTCCTGGGCCTTCTGTGCTCCTCAGGGCTCAGCCAAGGGGAACCCTCCCGGGTTTCTTTGCTTGGGTGCTAGCACCGCCCTGTGCACCCGAGGAGGCCAGAGATGATGTCCCACCTACTGACTGTGGGTATCTCCACAGTGTCGTGTGCAAGAGCATGAGCTTACAATCCAGACATTCATGAAGGTCATCATGGTGGTCAGCGGTGTGCCCCTTCCTGAGGATTGCTGCAGGCATGCGCCATTGTCCGGGACGTGTGCCTCTTCATGTCTCTATGGTGGTTTCAGTGGTTTCCCCACCCCCACTCCCAGCAACAAATCAGTGTAAAAGAGTGAGTGCAGAGCGAGGAGCAAATTAAATCATACCCCAATGTCAACATGAATAAATGACTGCAGATGCAGTGTCTGGTGAAATGGGAAAGACTTACCGAACTCCAAGTGGAGCTTGGTAGGTAGGTGTGGTTGTGTGAGCAGGATATGCTGATCCTCAAACTCCTGCTGTGTGTCTGTCAGTCCCTTTACCTTGCTCTGTGCTTCTGAAGTGCCCCCTCCTTGCAGGGATCAAATGTTTACCACCAGGCCATAAGCACCTCCAGTGTAAATCTAGACCATGCAAAAGAGTTAGGAAGTTAAGACGGTGACATGGAGATTGATTCATCACTTTGCCTTGCCCAACTCTGGAACGCACGCCATTCTTTTTTTTTTCTTTTTTTTTGAGAGCAGTGTCACTGGCCCTCACATGTGGGACCAAACTGGGGCCACTCGCTGGCCCTGCACACCATTCTTAAACACAAATGTTAGTTAAGCCTCACTATGACGTAGACCCCATGCTTCTTTCTGTCCTTCGTTTGCAATTCAGAATATTTCCACCTTAAGCTACTTAGTTTATGCTAGTCCCTCCTATTTCACAACCCTGGAAACTGCTGCTTTCATGATCGCTCTGGTCTGACTTGGACACATGGATTATTTCACAGTAGCAGTGAGTGTGTGTGTGTGTGTGTGTGTGTGTGTGTGTGTGTGCATGCGTGCGTGTCACTGTCACTACGTGGGGCTTGTATGTTCTGTAATGTTAGGGCCTTGTTTTGTGCTTCTCAAGTTACATTAAATGGGCTTGCAGAGAACACAAACTGTGTACAGAGAAATATGCAGGAGATGACACACTATAGATACTGTCAATATGATGGGGAATTCATATACCTATACATGCAGCCTAGGCTGAGTTTCTTCCCACAAGAGCATTGTTGATACCGTTTTCATGTGACTGCACATTTTTCACCCATTTTTCTGAATCTTTTGGCAATGTAGGTTTTCCAAGATTTAAAAACTTAAAGTAAATTCAAACATTTAGGTAGGTGGAATGCAGAAGATGCAATCTTCTCTCAACCTCCCTGTTCCCACCCAGAAATGGCCTGTTCACACGTTCTACTTTTCTGTACACAGTGTACAGATAGATATGCATTAGAATTCACTTACAGATTTTATCTCATCCATTTTCAGACTCCAATGATATGCTTCATAAGGAGATTATTTCTGCAATAGGCGCCTGCACATAGGGTTTTGTTCACACATACAATTGATAGAACATGAATTATACCATGGCTGTATGTACACATTTTGGGTATAATCTGCACCACCTTTAAAAAAGAATGTACACCACCTTTGTGTTGGACCATGGAGAACGATCACGCAGGTTTCAGGTCCTCTGCCTTAGAGTACTCAGTGTACGGCCTCTCAGAGCTCAGGTGTCACGTGACGACACAGAACAAAAGGGAGGAGGAAAAACAGGTGACTCAGTCACTGCAGTCTCCCTCCAGCAGGACCTGCCAGCCCGTCACACAAAACAGGAGGGCGTGAGTAACTCACAGCCAACCAGAGAACTACTCACACCCAAACACACACACTCACACTCAGAGAGACATTAGAGACACAGGTGCCTAATATTCATGCATATGATCCCTGTTCCCTACCTCCACACACACACACACATGTTTCTACTTCCAGTATAGATGCTATTTTCAGCTCTTTAGTCCTTTAATTTAAAAACATACGTGGGAATGCTAAAAATGATGTTTCAAACTAGAAAGTAGGCAAAATATTGAGCATCAATAATCTAATCTAACACCTAGGAATGCTTACTGCAAATATGAGTCCATGGACTCTAGAATTTTTATTCTGTTTATACATGTATTCTATAAAATATTTTAAATGGTTTTTAAAATTGTACAGGTATTTTGAATATTCTCACTTATTCACATTTGTGTACATCTTTTTAAGTATCAATCACTTTAATGGACCGCTTTTAACAGATAACCAAAATACCAACAACAGTTATTTTTCCTATCACTAAGGCTACAATGGTTCCTCAGGAGAGAGAGTCAGAAGGGATGGGTGTTGAATGAGAACATTCATTGTATTCTTTGGTCCATGGTCTAAATATCTTCCAGTAAGAACTGGTACATAATCTTGCAGATGACTTTCTTCTCATATTTTGTACTAATAAGAGTGCAACTCTCTCTTCCCACTTTAGAGATGTGTAGAGGTAGGTGGATGGATAGATAGATGATGGAAAGATGGATGGATGGTTGGATGGATGGATGGATGGATGGATAGATAATACATAGATAGATAGATAATAGATACACAGGTGATAGATACATAATAGATACATAGGTGATAGATAGATAGATAACAGATAATATAGATGCTAGTTATATATATATATGATAGAGAATAGTTAAATAGATATATGATAGATAGATAATAAATAGATGAGAGATAGATGACAGTTGATAGATGATTGTATAGCATTCAGTGAGAATATATTTAAAATGTCTGAAATATCTTGGAGGTGTGTTTTATTCGATAAAGGGTAATATTCATTTTTAAAATGTATGTATTAATACCTCATCACATGAGAGATATTCAATTATAGCAGTCCAAGTGTGGGGGGAGTTGCATAATATGTGAAGGAAAAATAGCCACCAATTTTCCAAGAGAAGGAAAAGTTTCACGTGGCATATTTGACATGCCCAACCAAGACCCTAATTCACACACGCAGACACACACACACACACACATACAGACACACACACACACTCGCACACACACATACACACAGACATGCACACATGGACAGATTGGCCCAGGCTCTTCATAGTAGAACTTCTAGAAACCAAAGCAAAAGACAAGGCCTTAAAGCATTGAGAGGAAAACCAACCTGACCCTTAGGCAGGCTCCTCTCATTATTTTTTTTTGAGGGCAGTGTCACTGGCCCTCACATGTGGGACCGAACCGGGGCTGCTGGCTTCCCAAGCCAGCGCTTTCCCACTGTGCCACTCGGCGGGCCCTCATTATTTTTATCAGAGAGAGCTTGATGGAATGATTTGGAGTCCAGAAAAGGCAAAGAGGGAGCAATGAGACACTGAGAAGAGTGCCTCCGTAGGACAAGCGGGCACTTGTGGTTCTGGAGAAAACAAGGGAAGAGAATTTGGTCTTGAGGACCCAAGACCTGGGAGGAGTGGACCTCAGAGCTTGGGCTCAGGCATCAAAGAAAAGGGGGCTTCCCAGCTCCATGCACTTTGTCAAGGAGGGTGGGGGGGATCCAAGAAACCCAAGACCCCTCTTAGTGATGGTGAGGAAAGTGATGAGCTCCCCCCACAGTGCCAGGATCTGAGAGGGGCCACCCCGCCCTTGACCTGGGACCCCGATCTCTCGGGAGAGAGTTCAGCCATATGCCAGTGCTGCTCCCTACTGAAACCGCATGTCCCTGTTCCTGTTGTGTGAAGGGCCATTATTGGCGTGGTCCTGAGGGGGGAGCAGGGACACAGATGAAGGTACAGCCAGTTGTCTCACACCCAGACCTCCAGCCATCCTCTGGAGACCCCTTGGGCTGCCCCTTACAGGCAGACAGAAGGTTATCCTTTACCTGTAAGCTACTCCTGAAGGCACGTCCCTGATAAAGAATTCAGTGGTACGTCCTACAAATGCTATGCTTTTCTTTAGAAACACAATAGAAATACACAAACTGTAACATCAGCAGCATTCACTTCCAAACACACAACCAAAACCCCAGAAGCTTTGAGAGGGAACTTGTATTTACGCTTATGTACTAAAGAAGGAGCCATTTGCTGATTCAAATTCCACTTACCTAACTGTGATAACTGGAAATTGGACTTGTAGAGAACACGCTTCTCAATTTCTGTGCGTCAGTGACTCAGGGTGGGCACAATATCATCCCCCCAGTTACACAAAGCTACTTTAGATGTTCCAGCCTTACCCATTCATCTTGTTCACTGCCTTCAAATGTTCTCTCATATCACACACATAATAATTCTTTACTATAAGTAGGTGTAAGTGAGTGAGCTTACATCTTTAAGGGTTCATGTGACAATCATTGTTAAGGAGAGGTGTACGATGAGAAATAGTTGGGGATGTCTGCTTTCAAGAACTCAGGTGACAGTGTCCTCACGGAACAGGTGTCATGTAGGACACTGAAACGGGGTGGGGTATGCCAGGTTATTCAATCACCTTAGTCCACAACAAGAGAGGCTGCCATTCTCTCTTAGAAAGCAGGAGGGATTAGAGGTCCTAATGTCCAGGTAAAGACCACACACACACACACACACACACACACACTCACACACACAACTCACATTGACAGCAGACACTGATTAGTCTCGATGTTTCTCCATTACTCCATCTCACCAGTCTGTAAATATCCTTGTGAAATGTTTCTGCTGACAGTTAAAAATGGCTCCCCCAGTCGTCATGGAAACCAAACTGTCATCCAAACGTTCTTCTGATGTCAGCTTTCCATGGAAACCAGGAAGTACATCCTCAGAGGCAGACCGTTGATCTCACTCTCTGTCAATTTCACCCCAACATATCCAATGAATGAATGAATAAATGAATAAATAAATAAATAAATAATAAGATACCTGATATTCCCATGGAATAAGCATGGAGGGGAAGGGGAGTTTTCACAAATGGGTATTGAAGGAAATGAAGTAAAAGGATACTGTTGGGCCGGCCGAGTGGCACGGTGGTTAAGCGCTGGCTTGGGAAGCCGGCGGCCCTGGTTCGGGTCCCACCTATGAGGGACAGTGACACTGACCTCAAAAAAAAAAAGACAGAAAAAAAAAGGATAAGAGCTTCAGTCCCCCTTTGAGAGACACACACACACACACACACACACACACACACACACACACACGATCCAGATCCTGTTAAGGAACTCCGTTCAACTGGCCAGGACACACGAGGCCAGGTATGACTGTGCAGGTGGGATCCAAGGAATCTCAGTCAATTGAAAACAACCTGGAGAGGAGAAAACGTGAGAGGGTGAAGCCCCTGGATGTCAGAGGAAGGAAAACCAGAAACTGGGTTTGTGGCAGCATCAAAGGCCCTTGGATCTGCCCTTGGACAAGTGTGTATTCACAGGGTTGCCAGGACACCATGATTGCTGAGAAAAGACAGGACTCCCCCAGTGCCCTTGACCCCAGACGATGGCGGGTAGAGATGAGCCTCTCCTGTTCGGCATCAGCGATCAGTGTGCACTTCTGCACTCACACCGCCAGTGACCACTGTGCTCAGGGACAGGGCTGCTCTCCTCAGGGCACAGGGTACTCACTACCTCTCATTGTCATTCACAGTAGGGGGCACAGCTGCCCTGTGATGCAGCTCTTCCTCCTGTGAAGGTGCTCCACGTGACCCTTCTATGCTCAGTCCTGGGCAGCGATGTGCTGGAAACAGGCCTTCTGGAGGGAAGAGTAATTTCCATGACGTAAACATTCCCATCATGGCCGATTTCAAGCCACCAACATGAGGTCACTGGATGCCGATCTGGCATCTAATCCCCCAAATCAGCTCTCAGGGGGTGATGGCTCCAGACAGACCCAGCACAGCCCTGGACCCCAGACTCTAGAGCAAGGCAAAGCCATTCCATTCCACATGCCACCCACAAGAGAAGGGCAAGCTGGACTTCCATAGAACTGTGTATGAAGGCTTTCAACACGTTCTTAGCATGGAGGAAAGGGAGAGGGCCATCAAGACCCACTGTCTAGCCTAGCCAGTTTAGGAGGAGAGCAAATAGTGCCGTGCAGTCACAGTCAATGTTTGCAAATCACAGAGGCTTTCTGAAAGACAGATGAGGGTTTGAATTTCCAGCTCTGCTACTCCTCAGCTGTGTGACTTCCATGTTGTGCCTTAACTTCTCTGTTCCCTGGTCTCCAATTTTGGCAAATCGGTGAATAGTGTGTCTGCATTCAGAAGGTTGATTAAACATGAAACAACACTGACCCTCAGCAGTGCCCAGAGGTCATTCTGGGAACTTCTGGGGGCTGGTCCCTGAGAACGTGTTGGGGGACCAGTGATGTCTTCCCTCCTTACTCAGTCTCAGTGACTCCGGACTGCTTGATTCCCTTCCATGGAAATGACACGTTGTAAGAGGAGGACTGAAGAAGCAGATCTTTCCTACTCAGGTGGATGTTAAATAGATAGACACAAATGTAAAACAATGTCACACTTTCGATACTTCCTTTTGTTTTCAAAAGTAGAGTAATTATTTCATGAAGCATGTTTACATGTAAGTGATAATGGGCTTAATATTATTTTAAATGAATGCATTAAAATCAATTGCTAAGTTTTCCCCAAATACTTGAATCTTTTATTACAGGTACCTAGAATGTGTTACTTTTGTGGTTAAAAAATTGTTTGGAGGGACGGCCGAATGGCTCAGTTGGTTTAGAGCTCGCTCAAGAGTGCAACCTGAGCTCTGAGCAACAACAGTTCGATGCCCAGCCCAAGCTGAGCAGCCGCTGAGCTGCCAACAGGTAGCAGGATGGCTCAGCTAAAAAACAAAACAAACAAACAAAAAAATTGTTTGGAATTGAAACTCACACATCGTAAATTGATCTATTCTGCAGTATTCTTCTTTGTGGCATTAAGGAAATTGACAGTTCTGTTAAACCATCACCTCTATCTTCTTACAAAACACTTGCCCAAGTCCTGAAGGAAATCTGACACCCAGCAAGAAGTCACTCCTGCTCATTCCACCTGCCTGCAACTCTGACAACCACTAAACTACTTCCTGTCTTTATGGATTGGCTTATTCTGGGCACTTCATATAAATTAAATCATACTGGTGTCTGACTTCTTTCACTCAGAATGATCACTTAAAGTTCCCCACATTGTAGCACTCCTTCTTACGGCTGCATACTATTCCATAGTATGGATAGTCTGCATCATGTGTATCCGTTCCTCAGCCCGTGGGCATTTGGGTTGCTTCCACCTTTGTCTCTTTTGAATAGAACTACTATGAACATACAAGTTCATGGGGTTTTGAACGCTTGTGTTTATTTGGGTGGGTGTACCCCTAGGGGTGGAATTACTGAGCCATATACGTATTATATGTTAAAGCTTTTGAGGAACCATCCAACCATTCTCAACAGCCACTGTACCATTTAAAAGCTCCACCAGCAATGTACACAGACAGCTTTCCATTACTCCACATCCCTGACAACAATTGTGATTTCCCTTTTTGTACGTTTTAGGCATCCTAGTGGGTGTTATGGCTATTACTATGGTCTTGATTTGCATTTCCTAATGACTAGTGATGTTGAGCATTGTAGACATGTGACTGTCGGCCATTTGTATCCCTTCTTTGGGAAATATTCATTCAGGTCATTTACCGATTTTTGTTGCTGGTTTTTGTGTCTTTTGTTTGGAGGTGTAAGGGCTTCTATATCTTCCGGATACTAGACTCTCAATAGATGTATCATTTGCCAACGTTTCCTTTGATTCTGTAGGATGTTATTTTTCTTTCTGCATAGTGTCTTTTAAAAAAAACCTGTTGATTTATTTATTTTTTCAGTTATAGTTGAGATTGAATATTATTTGTATTAGGGTTTGGCGTAAAGTACAGTGGTTAGACATTTATATAATTTATGCAGTGATGCCCCGATTAGTCTAGTACCCACCTGGCACTATACATAGTTGTTGCAACATTACCGACTATATCCCCTACGCAAAAAGATGTTCATTTTGATGAAGGCCATTTATTGGTATCTATTTTTCCCTTTGCCACTTTTGCTTTGGGAATTATATTTAAGAAATCATCGCCACATCCAAGGTCATGAAGGCTTACTCGTGTTTTCGTCCAAGAGCTTGATAATGTTAGCTCTTACGTGTAGGTATCGGATCTATTTTGAGTGAATGACTTTTTGTGTCGTGCATAACTTCAGCACACACCAACTTCATTCCTTTGAATGCGGCTACATTGTCCCACAGGCACTTGTTGAAGAGACAATTCTTACCCATATTGAATGGTCATCATCAAGCACACCTCATGCAATTCACTGGTGTGCTTCCAAGGACCAGTGAAATGCTGAATATTATAAGGAAGAGAATTAGAAGGCAAACAAAAACCGTTGGCTTAGAGTTAACATTGCTTGATGTAGGTCGTATGGAAAGTTTGGCTGGACTGAATACAACCTTGAAGTTTTGCTCCCAAATCTTAGGTGAAAGAAGTAACAGGTGTGATTAAACACAGACGAAAAAGATGTTACAGAGCCAGCAGAAAATTGAGGCAGACACAAAAAGAGAAATATTTTTTTTTAAATAATGAAGGAAGAGAGAGAGGAAAGATGGATGAAAGTGAATAACATACCCCCACTTTAAAATTGTAGAACATGTCTTCATACTGCAATGAAGCATGAATTTCAATTCCTTCACAAATTTTCTATTTTATGAAAATTATGTCACAGAGAATATCTATTACATTTCTAACTGGAAAAAAGAGTTGACAGTAGAATGTAAGTTAACTAAGAGTGTTGCATATTAAATTATTTTTGGAAAGTGGAATGCTCTCTTTCAGCTAACCTCAGCGAGGGTGACTTGAAAATACATTAAGTTCTCTTGGCACTATTGTAAGAAATCTAAACATGGTGTAATCCTCTCTAGGTGGCTGTCACCCGAAATCTCTGTTTTCATGTAGTTGAATGAACATTAAAAGGTGTGAATTTGATTTCCTCAAAAGATTAACACAGGGCAGGCCGAGTGGCGCAGTGGTTGAGAGCTGGCTTGGGAAGCCAGCAGCCCCAGTTTGGATCCCGCATGTGAGGGCCAGTGACATTGCCCTCAAAACATAAAATAAAATAAAATAAAAAGATTAATACAGACAACTTCACCATTGGTGTTAGAAAAGTCAAAAGATGTTATAACACAGTCTTAGTTATTCATGGAACAGATACTCCATTAATGTCCTTTGTTCCTCTATTTTTCTTGTTTTTCAGATATTTAAGAGTTCCCCAACAGGCATGGACTGCATTAGCCAAACTAAGACAATGGTGTGAGGAAGCCACCAGATGGAGATGTTGAGCTGCCATTGTTAACTTCCACCAGGCCCTCCTTGACCCATGAGGTGGTTCTAACTTTAGTGGGGCTGGTGGGTGTGTGGGAGAATCTGCAGGATTTATTTAAAATGCAGATTCCCGGTGCCCACACAGAGAGTCGATTGGGTAGGCCTGAGGTAGAACCAAGGAACCTGGATTTTAACTCTCCCCTTTCCGCAATTCTGATGTAGGTGTTCCCAAGCAACACACTTTGAGAAACTCTGATGTAAATGGTAATTGAGACCATAGGCATACAGGGAACATGCAGGGAAAGGGCATAAAGTGAGAAAAGAACCAAGGAAAACCAAGTCCTGAGCAACGCCATCATGTGAGGACTCATGTGAGGAGAAAGAACTGACAATGGCAACGAGAAGTTGTCTGCATGAAAGAGAATAACAGGAGAACATGCCGTTATGAAACCCCAAGGGAGACAGAGGGAGTGGAAAGAAGATAAACAGGGAGCAGTCAACCAGACTAACATACCAGGAAAGTGATTTCCTTGTGTTCAGGTAGCGGTCATCTTCTTTGAATTTTCTGGAGAAATATTGCCTTAAGGAATAAGAATGCCATTTGACATATTCTAAATAATTCTTTTCTTTCTTGAAATGAAGGTTACATCCCCGATTGAAATCCACATTTTAAAATAAAATGTTAGGGCCGCCCAAGTGGCCCGGTGGTTAAGCGCTGGCTTGGGAAGCCAGCGGCCCTGGTTCAGGGCCAGTGACACTTCCCTCAAAAAAAATAAATAAATAAAATAAAATGTTACATTGGATCCTAATGATCAAAATATTAATTTTTTTATGCTTTGAAATAAAGTGTAGGTGCTACTTCACACTACTTATTTGATATTCAGGAAAATGTATACCAGTGGCTAATAAGGTGGCCATAATAATGTTAACATATTAATTATCATGATATAATCATAATTATAATATAATATGATCACTCTTAATTATAAACAATAATATAATCATACTATTACTAATATTTGAGCGCTCGCATTATACAACTGAATGCCTGTAAGAGTTCTTATGCATTGTTTCACTTAATTTCATCTGAATTTTATGAGACAAATACTATTATTATGCCCTTAAGATAGTAACGATGTCACTGAGGTTCAGAGAGGTCAGGAAATTAACTGAATGTCTCACAATTCATAAGGGGTCAATCCTTGTTGAATGTTGTGCTGGAATTTCAGTTCACGCTTACAGCACCTGGGGAGTTTCTCTTTCAAACTTCCCAATGGAGTCATGTTACATATTAATTTTGTAAAGGCGTAGATTTGCAGGGAGTAAACTCTCCACCAAAATCTTCATTCTCCTGTCCATCCTGGGTGCCCATGTAGGTGCCCTCGCTGTTAGGTGTGACCGTGTGACTCAGGTCACAACAATGGAATGTTAGTGGAAATGATGTGTGCACTGCCAGGCCTAGCTCATAAGAACGATTGTACATGGTGCACCTCCGTGCGCTCGTCCCCTTCTAGCAAACATTATAGAAAGCCACCTCCAGGGCAATGGGCGGGAGCCACCTCATGAAGTCTGGGTTTAAATGCTACAGTAACGGTTGAACAAAAGTAATGTAAGTTGGGTAAAAATCAATTTCAGTTATGTACAACTCTATTCTCATGAATTGTGTGTGAGAGCATTTCAAATAGTGGCTTAGATGAGTATGGCTTCATTTTTTTCAGTTACCACGGAGTAAGAATAGACAACTCAAGGATGGTACTACAGCTCAAGGAACCAGGCTCTTCCCTCTTCTTGCCCCTCTATCCTTGAATGTGACTTTTGTCCCCAAGGTCACAAGCATTGCAGCTGTATCCCTGGTAGGACAATGGGGAAATATCAAGCAGGGGAGTCAGCTAACTCTTTCCAATTCATGAAGGCCTCCTAGAAAAGCCACCAGGGTCATCTGGGACATGTGTCATGCACAGCCCAGGGGCTGAACTGGGTCATGGGCCCAACACTAGATGCAACAGGATCAAGGTTCTCTTAGTAAGGATGAAAGGATAAAGAACAGAAATGTCAGTTGGATAGCCATTATCTGCCACAGCACTTACCTTACATTACTTTTATTTATTATTCAAATCCGTGGTATGAAGGAGCTTTTGACCAATGCAGACTCCTGCTGTCATGCCACACATAAAGAATCACAATGCTCCTGAAAATTCAGATCCTTGCTCTACTGTGCACCTCCGTGAAGATGGGTAACTCGTTGTACTGTTTGGTCCCCAGTCTCTTAAATTATGAAGTGGGATGACACGAATTCCTCTTCCAGAGGGTTATTAAGATAACTAAATGAATCATGGGGTTGTATGCTTTCAAAGGTCAGTAAGCTGACAGAACTGTTGTTATTTCTGGGTAAACAGTGATCAGTTTGAATGATAAATTCTGAATCCACTTGGGAGGATCTTTTAGGTTTCCAGCATGGTGAAAGTGAGGTCAAATACTACAGTCCCATTAGCTCATGGAATGATTGGATTACAGTGTAGTGGAAGGAGAAAGGCTGCCCGAGTCACAGTGGGAGGGAAAATAAAAAATACTGCCAAACAAGGCTCGACAGAAAAGTTGGCTGAGCTTGTTCAAAAGCCCAGTGGCAGGAAACATCAGTGCTGTGCTGGAGGAAACTGCAGGAAGCTCAGGATGGAGAGGATAAAAGGGGAGTGAAAGGAGGTAAGATGCTCAGGCTCTTATAGGGGGTGTAGACACTCTCATGGAGGCTTTGAGTAATCAGTGAAGGACCTTAGTCACCACAGTGCAGGCTAATATCCAAGGATTCAAACTTAGACAGATCTGACTGGGGATCTTCTATCTATCATACGCTATGGTTTCAGCACAGGATCAGTAGACTGGTGGAACAGGCTAGAGAAGCTGAATCAGAGAAAAACAGAACCCTGACAAAACTGTCAGTGGGGAAAGAGTACTCCATTCAATGAATGGGGATGGTACAATTAGTTTTTCATGGGAGAAAAGATGCAGTGGGATCTCTCCCTGACAGCAAGCACAAAAATCCATTCTATACAAACACACACTTAAAAATTCAAACTAACATCTTCAAACAATTATAAGAAAGTATAGGGGGAAACTTTTATAGCATCGGGGTTAAGATAATTTTCTTTTAAAAGGCCCAGGAGGCAAGAAAGAAAAAAAAATTGATAAATTGGACTACATCAAAATTTAACATTGTCGTGTATCAAATGACATGACCAACAGAAAGAAGAGACAACCCATGGAATGGAAGAAAATAATTTCAAATAATGTACCTGAAAAAAGATTAAAATCCTGGACACATAAAGGGTTCCTGCAACTCAACCACCACCAACAGTACAACAACAACAACAGCAACAACAAAACAACGTAATTAAAAAGTTAGCAAACGGGGAGATACAAGGTGGCAGAGCAGATAGACACTGTGCTGTGTACTTCCGCGAAAACGTTGAAATTACAACTAAATTCTGGAACAGTCAATCTGGAGAACCATCTGAAGTGTAGCTGAACAGAAGTCCTATAACTAAAAATACAAAGAGGAAGCCCCGTGATGCTGGTAAGAGGGGCAGAGACGCAGAACGGGCCCCAAACCTTCCTGTGGCAGTTGAGAATCCGCAGGGATGCCTCAGCCACAGAGATTCCCCCCACAGGAGTGAGGGACCCCAGCCCCCCACAGCAGGCTCCCCAGCCTGGAGTACGGGTGCTGGGAAAGGAGCTCCCACAATATCTGTCTGTAAAAACCAGTGGAGATTCCAACCATTCAGTTGGGGCAGAAGGCTGTGGGAAACCCAGATGTCCACTCATGTCCACAGACTCCCTCCCTCCCAGGCACTCACCTTGGGCTCCAGCAGAGGGTCGGTGACTCAGGGGACCCTGGAGACATAGGTGGGGGCAGACTGAGAATTGTGGCTTCGGGGGGAGGACTGGAAGGCAGTGGGCATTATCCTGGTGAGAGGTTCTCTTCTTGAGCAGCCAGCAGGCGGGCACCATGTCTCTGTGTTGAGCCCGCCCCGACAGGCCAAATCTGAATCTGATTGGCCTGGTGAGCTCTACCGCTCCACCCTGTTGACTCAGCTGGGCCCTGGGCCCTCCGAACTCCAGCACCGCTGGATACACTTTCACCTCGAGCAACCAGCCCCTCCCTCATTGCACTCTTTCTTGGAAAACTGTGAAAGTCCATGGGCCCCAGGTGGGCAGACACTGGCCTCGTTATGCTCTGAGGCTTTTGCTGAGTCCATCCAGGCTCAGTGCTGGCACCAAACGAGAGTCTACATTAACCTGGTGGCCACATCTCCTCCTGTCGGGGGCCGAGAGCATCCTAGTGTCTGACAAGGCCACATTGAAATAAAGATCCACGCTCAGCACTGGATGTCTGGGATGCTGCCTTATGGTTGGTCATGTAATATCTCCTGTCTACGTGAACCCATGTGCCTTTCCTCCACATCAGATCCTATAGGAGACAGTACCTTCACTGCTTTTATGGCAAGTTCCTGGGGTACCCTGATGATAGCTGGCTGTGTAAGTGAATGACGGGGCAAGATTTCCTAAAGATAAGGAAACTCCCTGAAACAGGCTACAGTCCGAGGTGACCCCAGGACAGAGAAATAGGGGACTGAAGCCCCTTGGAAACTGAGGCTCAGGCCTCTGGTCACATGGACAAATCCTGTCTGTGAGAAACAGACAGTGTCTGTGAGAAACTGGTGATATCATCCAACCTTGAGCTTACTTGCCTATGCAGCTGTGAAAGGTTTCCTTGGAGACCAGGAGACCAAGGTCCCTCCGCCATGAGAGTTCTGATAAGAGGCAACTTGCTGATCATGAGTTATTTTAATTAACAGCCTTGTTTCAACTCTTTGTTTTGTACATTGCTAGCAACAGATACTGAAGCTTTGACTGAGAAACAGATGTTACCCTCTATTACAATAATAAACAGTTCTTTGTAGGATAGGAAAAGTTTGAGACTCCTTTTGCTACTAAGTATTATATTCACATAGAAATAGTTTTTGGCCCTAAAACTCAGCCACTGCTAGACTCTTGGCAATAACTCAAACATACGCCCTGTAAGGTAGTCATGGTAACTGCTCTTTAGATGATAAGTAAATATCCTTGAAGAGGCCACAGTGTACCCTGGAAAGATACAATTACAAAAAAGTAAAAGTTGTGAGTAAGAGAAAAGATCCTGATCATGTGAAACCTAACTTGTAATTGAGTTAATAGTCAGAAGCCCCCATAAAAGGGGCCAGGCTTTAACAATAAAGGTGTGACACTCCTGTGAACCTCTTTCCGGTGTCTCCATCTTTCTTTCTTTTTTTCCTCGCTGACTCCGTCCCACCCGAGGGAACCCCTGGTCCTCGCGGGGGCCGGCCCCCCGCATCCTCCCCCTCTAGTGACTCCCCGAGACGCTGCCTCACACAACTCATGTACCTCATGGACCGCATGAGGCTTTATCACTGGCTGAACCCTAAGAGAGCTGGCAGGTGGCAGCAGTCCTCCAGGTGTCCTGGCCTTTTGCAGAATTACTCCAGGCCTGGTACTGGTGGCAGACATCCTCAGTTCATAGCGTGGCAAAACTGAAGGAAATTGAAAATGGCCGGTAAGCACTTAAATAAACCCCTGTCTTACTAGTGATTGGAGAGGCACAAGAGAAGACCACCCACCTCCCCCCAAAAAAACAGTAATTTAACACTCACTAACATGGAAATGTTAAGAAATCTGACTATACCAAGTATTGGTTGGAATATGAAGCAATCAGAACTGAGACTGTGGGTGGAGGTCATCAGTTGGAAACAATTTGGGTATACTCTCCTAGCCTGTGAGCTAGCAATCGCACTCCTTGAAAGTCTACAGAACATATTGCATGTATGCCAGACATTAGGATATTCCTAGCATCACTGCTTGTAAGGGCTCTAAAGTGGAAAGGAATGACGGAAATATCCATGGACAAGAGAATTGAGGAGTGGTTCCACGATGGTACAGGATACAGCAGGGGAGAGATAGCACTGTGGCTATGGATGCAGGTACTAATATAGACACGGCTAGTGATGCAGGGTTGAGTTCAAAAGGAAGTGACAGAATATTTAAGGCTCCATAGAGGTGTTCTGGTTTTTATTTTTGAAACACCGAGGAAAACTGGAAGTGGGGCGGTTGACATGCAGAACACTCAGGAGGAAGGGAAGGGGTGAGTTGCAAGGACTCCAGGAGGAGATTGACTAGGAATTGGTAAATTCTCGTTCATCAGGGAGGTGGAGGCGTGAGCAGCCTTTCTCTACTTCCTTATCCTCTTGTGATCTGCCAGGAAGAAGATCCGTGAAACAAGCTTCAACGGAGGCACTGGCACCCCCCAGCCGTGGGTCCCAGCCTTGGCTCCAGCACCGGAAAGCAGTCCCTGCAGGGCGTGGTTTGGCAGAGGCCCTCCCTCCGCATGCGCACAGTGCGAGCCAATCAGCGGCGCTCCCTCACTGGCTTTCCAGAAGCTTCTCAGAGGAGCGTCGAGGAGGCCGCGGTGTGGAGGCATGTGGCGCATGGAGAGACAGCGGGACCAGGGGTGTGTGCTGGGGGCACAGCGGAGTGCTCAGGGCGGCCAGGCGTGTGGGGAGGCAGGCCCGGGGGGACGCCGTGTGGCCGGAGGCCGGCCCGGGGGGGGGGGGGGGACGCCGCGTGACCGGAGGCCGGCCCGGAGGACGCCGAGTGGCCGGCGGCCGGCCTTGGGGGGAGCGCCGAGTGGCCGGAGTTCGGCCCAGGTGGACGCCTTGTGGCCGGATTTCAACCCGGGGGGATGCCGGGGAGATGGAGGCCGGCCTGGGGGATGCTGGGTGTCCATCGGGTCTCCTTAGACGTGACGTGACGTTACCGCAATGCGGAGCGGAGACGGCATGGCTGACGTCTGAGGTGATTGCGGAACGGCGTCCCCTCGGCCTCTAACAGAGCAGGACGAGGCCACCGAGGGCAGGCCCATCCAGGCGGGGGGAGGAAAGCGGCGCGAAGCGTCGGCACGTCCTGAGAGGACCCCATCCGGTATGCAGGGACCGTCAGTGTGTGTCCCCATTGCCGGGCTACCTGGCAGGACATCGGTTCCTCTGAGGTGGTCCTGGGGTTCAGACGATGGGCTGGGAAGCTTAGTGATAGGACTGTGCCCAGGACGGGCACACAATGGCCGACTTCCTGTGGAAACGCAGCGACACTTACTGAATTGGAAAATACGTAAGGTCTGGCCTGTAGACCAGCACTTTGCTCCTTGAGGACCTAGGGGCAGGCATGGCCTCTGTCCCAATGCAGAGGACCAAAGCTAGCAGAGGAGCCTGACACTCAGTTGTACTGGCGCTGTTCATAGCTACCCTAAGCGGTGGGGGGTGGGGTGGGGGATGGGCGATAGGGCGGTGGAGGGGAGTGGGGGGCGGTGGGGAGGGCAAAGAGGCTTGGAGGAGAGGGTTGCGGGGGACGGGAGACGGGGGAAGCGAGTGGGGGAGCCCAGGGAAGGGGGCAGGGGCATGGGGGGAGGGGCGGAGACAGGTGACCCCCCCCAACGTGCTTTGTCTCATCCTGGCCCAGCAAGAAGCAGGAGGGCAGAAGCATACTCTGTATGCGGAAAGGGCGCTTGCCAGGCCCCTCTTCCTTTAAGGTACCTTTCTGCTCACAAGGTACAGGAGAGCTATCTCTTCCTCAGAAAACGCCCAAGGATGGCACCGCCTGGGAGGAAGCCTGTGCCGAAGACAGTGCCGAAGTCCCCAGCAACGCCTCAGGCTGTGGCACCCTATGATTTTAGGACACGAGACAAAACGCAGCCGAATGGGTCCAAGGAGACTCCCCAAGGTACCATCGCCTGACATCTTTGCAGACACAGCTCATGGGGCAGACAACGTGGCCCTCGGGTCCGTGCTTCTGAGCCCTCCGTGTTGCAAACTGTAAAGTCCACGTTTGTAGACAGCAGTTTCGTGTCCTGGGGCTTGCCCGCTTGAGCCTCATCCCCAACCGGGATGATGGAAGCTGACACGGCAGCTCTTATGGACCCTGGCAGTCCTTCTGTCCAAAGTGTGTGCTGTGTGATGCTGGGTTTGCTCTGACATTCACCCTGAAGGCTTGCACCAGCGTCCCCATAGCCTGGTCCTGGTCCCTGGCCCATTTCCATCTCACCTGCTGGTACATGATTGCTTTCATACGTCTCTCTTCAAAACGGTTAGTGGCAAAAAGCCTAATATGCTCCACAGTGAGGAGATTTCTCCGTGGCCAATTACCCAAATACCACAGTTGATGTAGAAATGTTTTCTATTTGTCTTTATGCAGGAAAGAAGCCAGTAACTGATAACACTCAGGGAAAAAGGTCTTCAGGATCGCCTGCACCAGACCTGCGGTAATGTGTTTACAATCCCTTTTGCTTGCCCGATAAGCTACTTTCAGAGAAATCAGGGTCTGCTCAGGTAACCAGTACTGCATGTCAAACACTTGGCGTGGCATTTTCCCTCCAAAACCAGCGTGACATTTTCCGTACCCCTCATTAAAAACTCAATGTCATTTCTTTACAGGGCTGAAATCAAGGCTATCGTGGAAGGATTTCAAGGTATGATTTGAGATGCTGTAGTAAAAGGAAATTGTTTCAAGCCATGCACCATTTCTAATGGGAAATGTTAATCGTGGGCTGCAAGACTGTCATTTAATGCCTTGTTCTCAGGTGCAGGGCTTTACATAAGTATTTAGTGTGATTTGGCTTCATAGATTTTCTTAGTTTCCCTTTTATTCAGGATGTGGAGAGAATGGTGCCACCAATGGCGAGGTAAGAGTGATGCTTTTATTTAATACACGGCTACATTGGATGAGCTGTTCCGCATTACAAGACTTTGAGTGAGGTAACCTCTGTTGCACTTGGTGTCACCAAGTGAGTGATATATAGTACAGTTTTAAAAATCAATTTAAATTTTCTCGTTTAGCTCTTTTCTGTGAGTCTCCTAGTGCTTTTCCTTGGTGCAGAAGTTCACATTGAGCCCTGGAAAATAAGTCTTTATTGCTGTATTTACATTACGAGACTCCGCAGCGGAGAACTCGAGACAACTTTGCTAGCATGCTACTGACGTATGATCAGAGCCGTACACCTAAATGTTTTAGATTGGTCTGTCAGATACCAGTTACATCAACTGAGTCACTCTCTTAACAGAGTCTGAGTCCGTTTCTCGGTCCTCTTTGTAGATCATTTGTGCAAGCAGGTATATTTTGGGAGGTTTGCTCTATTTGGTACTTGTTTTAGGAGCTGTTTTCAAAAATTGATTATTACACACGGTAACGGGCTTGTGTAAAATATTTCTGTAATCGTGCAGCTCCTTTCTGATTATTGAAAACCGTTTTGGATGGTAGATCCGTAACATAAATCGTGTTCTTGTGAAAGTGTTATTTGCAGTTTCAGTAATTTTACACAATGGAGCAGTTTTTGGTAAAAGTTACATAAAACATCGATGAAGGTGTTGCTCTTGAATAACTTAGCAATATCCTCACACTATGCATGGTTTTTCCCTTGAAGTCAAATATATGAAATATATTTGAAGCCTCTCTGACTAAATTTTTAAAATAACTTTCTTGGCTGTAAAAATGACTTTGATCTCCTGGAAACTCTCTAAATGGAGTTATTCTGTGTGTTTTTATATAACGAGATCTAACACTATCCATCTAAATGTGTCCTTTGAGTTGGAGGATATGTTATACATTTATTTTTAAAAAAACAGCTTTTATAACTTTTCTCGTGAGGAAGTTAAAGACTGTGTTTAATACCCTTTTTGTACATATTGGAATATGGAAACTTTTGCTTCTTACCTTTTTTTGCATCCTAAAAAAAAAGGATGTTATAAACTTTAGAATGGAGATACTAGTAACTGAACATTTGCACAACACAAGAAAAGTGGCAAACGATCTTGGTTTTTCAAAGGATCCCTATTTTTGAAAGCTAATTGACTTTCCAATACTGCTGAATGAACATTGCTATACTGTCTTGAGCAAGCAGGAAAATATAATTTCATTGCTAACTATATATATATATTTTAAAAATAGATGACGTTAAGAAGATGTTCCATGTAAAGAGGGTAAGACTCCTAGAGAATATACGTGATTCCGCCAAAATATTTAACCAGACTCTTGGGCATACCATCAAAAGACAGCAAGAGGAAAGGTGAGATTGTTGATTTTTTCAGAGGCACAGCCTTTGTATCATTTCTTAATATTCCATGGTACAAATTTCTTAACAATAATATGGCTATTTTCTATTTATTGAAGTCTCTATTTAAAAATATATGAGGTTTAGGGCCGGCCGAGTGGCACGGTGGTTAAGTGCTGCCTTGGGAAGCCAGCAGCCCCGGTTCGGTCCCACTTATGAGGGCCAGTGTCACTGCCCTCAAAAAAACAATAAAAAAAAATATATGAGGTTTCACTTTTCTAAAAGCAAAAAAAAAAAAAAAAGAATTCCACTATTTCTATAACGTCACACTTTAGTTGAATGGAGATGTACTATCTAGAGGTCAATAAAAATGACCTTTTTCGCCTTTTAAATTACAATTGTATTTCCCAGCTGTTAAACTAATATATATGTCTTCATTCTAGGAATATTCTAAGTGAATAAAAGATAAATGCATCATGGGCTGGCCAAGTGGCGCCGTGGTTAAGCGCTGGCTTGGGAAGCCAGCGGCCCCGGTTCGGTCCCACATGTGAGGGCCAGTGACACTACCCTCAAAAAAAAAAAAGATAAATGCATCATGCTATTTAGCTGTATTCAGTTAAATAGAAAATGGTTCATCTTATATTACAAATAATTTCTAAGTTTACCTGAAGTGGGTTTATTCTTCATGTGTACAAAATCTGTATTGTGCCAAAGCGGGTAAAAAGTGAAATGTGCCTGTCTGGAGATGCTACATGATAATGGATATATTATGTTCAATAGTTCTATTTATCATACCACAGCCTCTATGTTATATATTTATTAAGAAACAAATTATAAAAACCCTTGGAGATACAGTGCACTTTTCTGGAAAGTTTATAATACAATAAATCGTCCCTAGTTTCAAAGAGCTAAGGCAAGTGAGATAGCTTCCCTCTTAGCCAGTTAGGGACAAATAATCTTGGGTATGACAGTACATCATGCATTACATTTTCCTGTTTCCCATCAGAAGATTTCAGCTGCTCTTCTTCCCTTCTTCCTTTGCCATATAATTTATATCAAACCAGTTTTGTTCTGAATGTGTTCACTTTTTTCTTCGCGATGTAAAGTATGACACTGCTCATTATTATGTTTTACAGGCAGAAGATGTTTCGTGAATATTGTAAGCAGTTTCGCATTTTGTTTCAAGAGTGGAGTAAGGATATGCAGAAAGCAAGGGAAGAAGAAGACAAACTGACTGTAGGTTTCAGGCTTCACTTTAAAATTACTTTATTGTAAGCAAGTCTCAAGTATGACTGGAGAGCCTGGTCATGTCTCAGTCCCATAGACCTGAGCCAGGGTCCCGCTGCCATTGCTGGCTATGTGGTTGGGCCCTGGTCACAGAAAATCAGAGAAGTACAGGCACACACCGAACTCACATAAGTTATTCTTGGTCTTTATTTCCTCTGTTGGTTGGAATCCTTGCAGTTCCTAGTTATAGACATTAGCCAGAGTACAACAGAGAGATATGTTGGTTTATCTAAAGAAGTCAAGGAGAGTTTAGCTCCAGGTCCAGCTGCATGGGGCCTGGAAAAGATTACTCAGGCAGCAACCCCTGGGCCATGTGTCCATGTCCGCTTAGGCTGTCCGTCCGCATGGGGTCAGAATATAGGCTTCCTTTCATAGAGTCACCAGCAGGTTAGAAGCCCCAGTGGACTGCGTCAGTGTATCCCAGTGAAGAAAATCTGTCAGAACCTCTGGCAGAAGAGTCCTCTGGAGGAGTGTCACTCGTCTAGTTTGGATCACTTTTTCATTGCTGGAGCCAGTCACTGCGGTCAGGACATGGCTCAGTCTTCATGGACTGACCTGATCACGTGGGGGAAGGACAGTGGAAGAAGATGCTTTCTGAGGGCAGAGGAGAAGGCCTGGAATTGTGTCCTGAGAGGGGGCCAGGGAATAGCCTTGGGGAATATCATTGCCAGGCATCATTATGAGCCCAGCTCAGCTCAGTGTCATAGTGGCTCTGAATCCATCGCGAGGCTGGTGTGCAATGCCGTGGCAGAGCAGCTAGAGGCTTGGATTTCTCAGGGTGGCATTTGTACATGCACATGGACAGAGTGAGAAGGGGGCAAGATGTATATGCAAGGGTCTAGGAATTATGATCGACCGTGGAATTTAGGTGGGAAGGAGGAAGTGAAGACATGATATGGAATAGGGGACACTGAAGCATTGAGTCAGGGGCTGTTAGGTCTTGACAGAGTACATAGCTGTGGTAGGAAAGGGACTGAGCTACGAACACAGGGAGGCCGAGGATGAATGTTGGGGAAAATGGAGGGACAGCACATACTACGGAGTCAAGACCCTGGGCTCTGGCATCATAATGTTTGGGTTCTCATGGACTAATCCCTAGCTGTGGAGCTGTGGAGGCAGATTATGTATCTCTGTGTCTCAGCATCCTCATCTGTGAAGGAGACATAGTAAGGTTTGTTTGTAGGTTTGTTGTGAGGATAAATGAGGTTCTGTTTAATAAGTGGATGTCAAGCCTTTCAGGACAAGACCTGGCACAGAATCTGCTCTTCCTATTATGTAGATGGTACAGTTGTTGGGGATGGCAGAGAGCAGGGTACAAATCTGTCAGTGAATGGCTAAACTAGGGCACAAGACAAAACTGTTTTTGGAGATGAGGTCAAAGAACTCAAGGGCCTGTGTTATTGGAAAAGTCATCTGTGTGGATGTGGAATGACTAAGAATTATTACGTGCTTTGAATATAGTTAGGAAGGGATTTTTCCTATGGAATTACGAAGCATGATTATTGGACAGTTTTCACTTATTTAGGCTGAAGAGAGGATTGTAAGGGCCATATGTAGATTTTGAAACTACCAAGCTTTAAGACATGTTTGTTTTGTAAGTCATTTAGTTTTTCTTCTTCTTATGCAATGTGTTAGGTTTTTCTGTTATTTTTTTCTCTTTATCTGCTTTATTCTTTCTTTTATTTTAGAGGCTTCTCACA
This sequence comes from Aselliscus stoliczkanus, assembly GCA_033961575.1. NCBI lineage: Eukaryota > Metazoa > Chordata > Mammalia > Chiroptera > Hipposideridae > Aselliscus > Aselliscus stoliczkanus. The sequence continues at coordinate 7,515,474 of CM066737.1, read as the reverse complement.
AATATATATATTGAACTTACTAGTTTCTTTACATTTGAGATATTTCCTTAAATACATGTATGACAGCTGTGTATTTAATGGTTGCAACTGTGATTGTTGAGTGTCACATCAGTTGTTCCAATTGGAGCCAAGTATTTTTATTTAAGGAAAATTAACTGCCATTAACATTTGACATATTCTTACAAGCCACTTTTGATAGTGAGGGAAGCCGCATTAGCCCCATATACAGAAGAGATATGTTTTGAATATGGGTCAGAATGGAAATTTTCTATTTTAGTGGTGAGCACAAATGTCTGAATTTTGTTTTATGAAAGTTAACACAGAAATTGTTAAAAATACTGATTTAAAATAATCCTTTAAGTTAATGTAGATTTGTTTTTGTAAATATTGAATTAACCACATTTTATATCAACTTTTTTCTTTTACATTTGTAGAAGATATTTCTAAAGCACCGAAAGCGTTTCTACAATACTGGAAATGGTCAGAGACAGAGACTGGGAAAAATTAAACATATGTTAGATGAATTCTTAAAGGTCTGTATTATTTGGTAATACAATACATAACTGATAAAACATAATGTCTGTTTTGATTTAGAGGTTAAATTGTTTCATAATTTAGGAGAAGAATATTCTGGTTATACATTGTAAATTCTTAACTGTTTTCCAGTTGGATTTAAGGTTCCTGGTTTAACTTAAGCGCTAAATTTATTTATATTTTTAGAAGTTATTAGGAGTGTTGTGATATGATTAAAACAAGAAATAGTCAATTGGGAATATTACCCAGATAAAGACCCTTGTGATTAAAATTGCTACGGTAATCATAATTTTGTGTTCAACTATCAGTGTTTAGGAGATTAGCAATGACTATATTATGGAGCATAAAATGTCTATTAGGTTCTGATGTCTTTTACTTCTGTTGTATCACCAGTTTATGTAAAATAGAAATGTCAATTGTAATTATTGAAGATCTCCTTTATTTAGAAATATATGATATCAGTGTTTTATGGCACTTTTGCTGTTAGAATTACTACAGTGATGAAAAGTGGCTTTATGTGCAAACTTACTATCACAAGAGAAGGCCCGGATGCCTGGCAGTATGAAAAGGCCACAGGAGGGCAACAGGTTACGAACTGAGAACCTCGTACAGCCCCATTCTCACATTAGCACATCATACAGATTCCATACAGATGGAATCGTAGATACACCCCTTCTTTTTTGGATGGGATGTTCTCTTTATTCTTGTGCAAATACTATGTCCCTCTTCTGTAAACTAATTGAGATGATTTAAGTAAAGTAGTAAAAGAGTTTTAAAATAATATATATATGTAATATTTATTTATGTAGATATAGATATATATTTATATATCTATATCTGAAAGTTATTTTACAAGTGTTTCCAGGTAGGCAACACGTTGCTCTAATGTTCCCTGGGAACCAGTTATTAATTGGGGTGAAGATTTGATAAAGTACTAAGGAAGATTTCTTCTTAAGTTTATTACTACATGTCGGCACTTAAGATACTCCCCGTGACTTATCCAGTATCCCTTCTCCTTCCCATCCAGTTATTCCTAGGCTCTGCAGTTTGCACCCTGCCACTGTGCTTTCATTTCTTCCTTGGAATTCCCACTGCTGCTGCTGCAGTTCAGGACTCCAACATTCCTTGCTAGTACTATCAAATTCTTAACCTGATTTCTCTCTTCTCCCGTCCATTCCTCACAGCTCTGCACTGTCATCTTCCAAAACATATACCTTCCCTCCTGAGAACCTGCCATTAGCTTCCCATTTTAAATTCTCAGCTACTCAGTGTCTGCCCAATAAGAAGACCCCCTTTGTAGCTTCAGACTTACATTCTTTCTTTCCTCCCCACCTCCAGATTAGCTGCTTTCTCAGAACTAACTCACCGTTACTTCCTTGGCTTATGCTCCTCCCTTAGAACACTTTTAATTCCTTCTTTCCTCTCCCTGTTGGAATCTTATTCTTTTGCCACATACACAATAATTGTATTTTTCACTATGTAGTCACAGCAAGATGCACTTCCATAATTGTTATATAAAAACAATTGTAATTTTCGGCGTTACGTTTATTTACATGTTTTTTATTCTCGCTGGCATAAAATACTGATCCTGTATCCATTTTTAAGTTCCTCCACAGCACTTGGCAGAGTACTTTTTCTGTAGGATGCACTAGATGATGTTGAGTGAAGAGTAGAAATTTAGAACATAAGTTTGTTTTTCATAACTTCCAGAGGTCACATTATTCCCTCCGATAGAATCATATCACATTGATTTTTAATCACTACAAGGACATTGTTAACCTGGTGTTTAAAGCTTATTGGAGAGTTTTAAAATTGTGGTATTTCATGATATGGGACTGTCAGTCTTTTTCTCTTTTGGCTGCACTTTGGCATGAACTGCTCATTAATTGTTTCCAGTAAACTGTACTACTGTTGCACTTTTACAATAATAATATTTGACGTGTAGAAATTCCCTTAAGTGGACGTTTCGATCTGCATGCATTCCTTGTAATATTTTTATTTGGATTAAATAACGAGCATCCTGTGAGTTGTTACTTTTGGGGCCGACCGAGTGGTGCAGTGGTTAAGCGCTGGCTTGGGAAGCCAGTAGCCCCGGTTCAGTCCTACATATGAGGACCAGAGACACTGCCCTCAAAAAATAAAAAATAAAAAAAAGTACAAAGAGTTGTTACTTTTGAAACTTAATTGTACAAGTTTAGCCTGTGAGTTGCAAAGTTGTGGTTTGTGTCTGAGGTACGCTTTTTGTTTTAGGTCGTGAAGGAGTTAGACAATACTTATGAACAATATCTTACCGATGAAGATAGTGCAATAAAACAAGGAATGGCCATCTTGGAAAACAGAATCCTGGAGGAGGCTGTAAGTAGTGTATCCTTAATATTAAGAACTAAGGAGGGTGGTGAACACTGGATTATTCTGTTTGCTCAAATATATATCACAATTATCTAAATAATATTTCTTTTCCTAAAACAGAAGCAGCATGATCTGGCATTTATTCAAAGGTCTCTTGAATCCCTGTTACACGGATGACTTGAAGAAAGAATTTGAACCTAAGTCATATGATAAAAATTTAATATTAGCTACACTAAACCACATTATAGTAGTTTAACAATTTCTGTCTGAAATCAGTTTATCTTGTTTGCCATTAGCTTGTCTGTTAAGTGCATGAATGCTTTTCTGTTAACCACCAAATGAATCCTAAACTGTTACGTGGGTGGCAGCAATTCCACAGTTACGTGTATCACGCTTTCAACCCTTTGGTAGCGAGGGAGACTTTTTCTCTCTAGCACTGTCAGTTAGCATAAGCAATAAGTTAATTTAAGGCTTTGGCCCCAGCAATTCTGTATCAATGCCCAAAGGTACATATCACAATATGGCATGTTGCAATGTTCTTCAAGAAAAAAAATAAAAAAAATAAAAAATGTGTTTTATATGTGTACCATTTTGTGTTTTATTATTAGGTTACAGAGCCGATTCCAATTAAAATAAGACTTCCAAGGAAAATCTATTCCAGTGCCATTTGAAAGTTATTAAAAGCAACTTGACTTTGTATTTTTGAATGATTAAACTGGTTAATGTCATTAATACAACTGAAGAAGACCTAAATATCAGGGCATAGGCATGGGTTTGTGGATATGTCATTTCCACAAAAACATTGAAATGTCATTTCATTTTTGTTTGTGTGGTGGTATTTTTTTTTTTTGAGGGCAGTGTCACTGGCCCTCATATGTGGGACCCAAACCAGGGCCGCTGGCTTCCGAAGCCAGCGCTTAACCACTGTGCCACTTAGCGGGCCCTTCATTTCATTTTTGTTGGTTCACTTCTACATGACCTCTCTTCTTAGCATTGGTCCAGAGTGTTTCATTAACATATAAATATACTTATTTACTTATACTTTATGTGTTTCGCTCTGTTTTCAGAGATAAATTACCTGGAAATTTTGATATTTGCAAGTGGAATATTCAGTAAATGCATGGGCATTTCACTGTATATTCATCTAGAAACTTGAATAATTAATTTTTATACTTTTCCTTTTGTATTGGTCATTTTTTTATTATGACAATATGAAAAATCATTTGGAAACATTTGAGTTAGTAAATAATGAAATTGTTTCAGAATATATTTGAAACATGTCAGTTAAAGGTATGTTTTTCCGATTTATTGAAATTAGTTTTATTGTGTCAAAAAAAATCCATTTGGAAGGTAGGAGTGACTCTCTTGTTTTTCTACATGTTTTGAATTTCAATATCAGCTTTCATTATCTTCCTTTTAAGGTTTTCTGAGTTTGTAATAACAAGTACACACATATTCCCTTTTCCTAACTAATATTTTATTCAGGGAGAAGTGAGTTCTGCACCATTATCCAATATTTCATATTAATGAGATAGTTTTAATTCCTATATTTTGCATTTTAAAGGGTCTTCCTTTCAAACCATGCATATGTATAAATCTGAATTACTCTTCCTAACTTTGAAGAAGGTCCTTATTTGAGAAGTATGTCTCTAGTTACAGAGGCAAAACAAGTACTTCAAAGGTTTTCACGAGTGTTCTCATATTTATACTGAGCAATCTAAATTTTATGTGAGCATGCCCAGACAAGAAGTAGGACATAATGCTCTTGGTGATTGAATGGTTGATATTTATTTTCTTCTATCATCACCTCAAATAGGGAAATGTGTACTTGAGGCAACTGGCTGAAATTTTAAAAGAATTTTTTTTTTTAATTGGGGAGTTGGGGGAGGGGAACAGTGATTGGGGAATTGGGGAAGGGGACCAGCCAAGTTGTTATCCTTCAATCTTAGTTGTGGAGGGCGCAGGTAGCTCAGCTCCCATGTTGAGTCGCCATCCGGCAGCTTGGTGGCAGCTTGCGGCTGCTCAGCTCAAGGTGCCAGTGTTCAATTTAGTTGCGGGTGGGCGTAGCCCACCATCCCATGTGGGAGTCCAACCGGAAAACTTGTTGCAAAGAACGCATGTTCTAACCACTGAGGCAGCCGGCAGCCCCTTTGCAGCACAGGGCAGCTCAGCTCAAGGTGCCATGTTCAATTTAGTTGCGGGTGGGCGTAGCCCACAATCCCTTGTGGGAGTTGAACCAGCAGCCTTGTTAGGAGCATGTGCTCTCACCAGCTGAGCCATCCTGCCACCTGTTGGCAGCTCAGCGGCAGCTCAGCTCGTGCGCAGCTCACTGGCCCATGTGGGAATTGAAGCAGTGACCCTGTTGCTCAGAGTTCGCACACATTTTCTTCCTGAAGGGGCCACCAGTCATTATCATATATTCAACTCATTCCATCAGATAATTATAATTTGAGGTACTTTCTAAGAAGATAAAGCGTCTTGGAATTAACACCATTTTTGAGAAGAGGCAGATAAAAAACTGGGATGCAAAGAAATTTGGGGCTGAAGCCTTGCAGATAGCTCTTTAGAAAGTTTGTCTACAAACCAGGGGTAAGTAGTGGCTTCCAACAGTGGAGCCCAGGCAGAAAAGGAGCCTCTTTCTCTCTGCCTTTTGGAGATGGCATTCTCTTGACCCAGTGAGGGAAAGGTCTGTATCATTTTCTGATTTAAGTGAGTACTTTATCTTGCCCTTTGCTCCCTGAGGCTGTGACCTTGTACCTGGAGAAATCATTTCAATGCCTAAGGCCACAGCCACTGCATTTGACTCACATAATGTTTTTACAGAAAAGTCAGATTTGACCGATGTAGACAGGGTTTGCTTCCTCAATTCACCATAGTGCCTACCCCTTTACAAAATTGGTGTTGGAATATTTCTTACCTAATATTTTGTTTAGATGTGCGTTAGTAGTCCCATACAGTAATGTATACTTAAATACATAAAGGAAATTCTAACATGGATGTTCAGATATTTTGAATAATCACTTCCATGTGTTGCATTTGGATTGGAGTGTTAAAAATTCCTTTTAAGGGTTCACAAGTCAAATATAATAGTTCCAAACATTTTTTAGAATATTGCCTGAAAAATTTTTCATTGGCCACCTGGGAGGATGAAGAATTAGACCTCACCACCACAGGAGGAATGGAAAACTTTTGAGTGGACATACAAAACACATTTAACACACAGGTTGAGATTTTTTAAATTATCAAAAGATTTCTTCTCCCTTACTTTCTTGTCTGTTTGTAGATCACTAATAATTTCATGGAGTCCTGTGAGGTCCACAAGTATGTAAAAATGCAACAAAATTATACCAAATGACCATCATTTAAAGACCAATCATAATCATAATACATCATAACTAAATATAAAGTTTAATAGTTATCCTATATTGAGATGTTATCCAACAATGATACTTTTTGCATATATGGCTAAGTCTCTCAAACTCCATAATTCAGTATTTTATAACTACTTTGAATAAAAATGTATGTATCATCCATATCCCCTTATCTAGCAGAGTGTAATCAATGAAGATTGAATCTTTACTTCATGGCCCATATTCATCATTATAGATACATATAATATGTCCTTCTCAGGGCCCTACAGATATAAATTATGTCTAGCACAAAGTGGTCTCAGAATTTTGTACTTAGTAGTCCTACCTGCTTCCTCTCTTTTTACCTTTATTTAAATATACTTGACAAATTATAATATATACTTAAGATATACAGCATGATTGTGTGTGTGAGTGTATGTGAAGTGAGATTACTGGGCTCTTCTTTGTTCTCATAGCCTTTGTTTTAAAGTTTATTGTGTCTGGTACAACTATTGCTACCCCAGCTTTTAAAATTTGTTTTGTTTCCATTTTCATTAAATACCTTTTTCCATCCCTTTACTTTCTGTCTGTGTGTGTCTTTCAATCTGAAATGATTCTCTTGTAGGCAGTATATATAAGGGTATTGTTTTCTTATCTATTTAGCCCTCCTATGTCTTTTGACTGGAGCATTTAATCCATTTACATCGAAGTAATTGTTCATAGATATGTAGCTATTGACATTTTATTATGCATAATTTTGATTTTTTTTCCACCTTAAGACCCTCTCACATTCCTTGTAACACTGGTTTGGTGGTGATGAACTGCTTTAGCTTTTACTTGTCTGGGAAGCTCTTTTTATCCTTCGATTTTAAATGATAATCTTACTGTATAGAGTACCATTGATTGTAGGTCCTTTCTTTTTATCACATTGAATATTTTGTGCCAGCCCCTTCTGGGGCTCCAAAGTTTCTGTTGAGAAATCAGCTGACATTCTTTTTTTTTTTTTTTTGAGGGCAGTGTCACTGGCCCTCATATGTGGGACTGAACCGGGGCCGCTGGCTTCCCAAAGCCAGAGCTTAACCACCGTGCCACTCAGCCGGCCCCTTCAGCTGACATTCTTATGGGTACTGGTGTCAGCCATCCTCAGTTCACAGCATGACCTCTCCCACGTGCCTCCAGGTTTAGCAAAGGCAGCGAACAACTGCAGATAGCTTTGAGCTCCTGAAGTGAATTTAGAAGTGTTCCCCTTTCTTTTGTTTTTTGGAGCCATTTGAGAAGGATTGGTACTATTTTTTTTTAATTAATTTTTTTTTTAGCTGAGCCATCCTGCTACCTATTGGCAGTTCAACGGCAACTCAGCTCAGGCTGGCATCGAACCACCGTTGCTCAGAGTTCAGCTTGCACTCTTGAGCGAGCTCTTAACCAACTGAGCCATTTGGCCAGCCCTATTTTTTTTTTTTTAATATTTGGTACAGTTCACCTCTGAAGCCATCTGGTCCTGAGCTTTTCCCTGTTGGGAGGATGTTGATTACCGATTTAATCTCCGTATTTATTATCAGTCTGTTCAAGCTTTCTATTTCTTATCAAAATACAACTATGAAAACTTTTGGGATGCAGCAAAAGCAGTATTAAGAAGGAAGGAAGTTTATAGTGATTTATCTCTACATTAAAAAAAGGAATGATTTCGGGCTGGCCTAGTGGCACAGTGGTTTAGCGCTGGCTTGGGAAGCCAGTGGCCCAGGTTCGGGTCCCACATATGAGGGCCAGTGACACTGCCCTCAAAAAAAAAAAGAATGATTTCAGGGCCGGCCGAGTGGTGCGTTGGTTAAGCGCTGGCTCGGGATGCCAGTGGCCCCAGTTCGGATCCCACATATGACACTGCCCTCTACAGCTAAGATGGTGAACAACAGCTCCACCTGGAGCTGGGCTGCTTTGAGTCACCGGTGATGGTGTAGGTTGCAGCCCCTGCTGCAGTGGGCTGCCATAAGCTCCAGTGAGTGGCCGGCAGCCAGTGTGAGTGGCTGGCAGCCGGAGTGAGCTGCCTGGAGCCGCCATGAGCAGCCGTCCAGAGGCCGGCGACCCATCTGCCTCACCTGGGAAGTGCGCAATGACGATACCAACATGGGCCAGTGAAGCGATGTCCTCCACAACTAGACTGAAGAACAAAAGGACAGCAACTTGTCTGTTCCCCTTCCCCGATTCCCCAGTGCTGTCCTCCTCCCCCAATTCCCCAATAAAATAAAAATCTTAAAAAAAAAAGGATGATTTCAAATAAATAACCTAACTTTAAAACTCAAGGAACTAGCAGAAAAAAAAGAAACTAAACTTAAAGTTACCACAGAAAGGAAATAATAAAAATTAGGGTAGAAATAAGTCAAATTGAGAATGGAAAAAAAACAATAGAAAAAAGTCAACTAAACTGAGAATTGGTTTATTGAAAAGATAAAATTGATAAACCCGTAGCTAGATTAACTAAGAAAAAAAGAGAGAAAACTCAAATAAAATCAGAAATGAAAGAGGAGTTATTATAATGGATGCCTCAGAAATAAAAAGGGTCATAAGGACTATTGCAGACAATTATATGCTAGGAAGTCAGATAACCTAGAAGAAATGGATAAATCCTCAGAAACATACAATCTACCAAGATTGGGTGATAGTTGATGCAATAAGCACACACCTCTGCTAACACTAACCCCACCTGATTTGCCAGCTCTCTGCTGCAAGCTGACAATGACTCTATATTGTTAACAAGCTTGATTATGTAAATGTTAGACCCTATGGAGTGTGTGGAGTCCTCAGGCAGAGTAAAGAGATTTTGACATCTTTGCACTGTGTGGTGGTGGCTTTTTTCTTTTCTTTTCTTTTCTTTTTTTGGTGGTAGGAAGAGTATACCAAGTTGTGGTTTGAAGGTTTAAAGGTTATTGGAAGCTTGACATCCAGATATGCAGGCCATTTTGACACACTGATTTGCATATTAAAAGAAGCAATTCTAAATACAATTCAGAAACATTTACTACATTGAATCTAGAACCTGAGGCTGCTGATTTCTCACTGAAATGTGTCTTCAGCCTATTGTTACCTGACATCTGTTAATAAAAAAATAGATCCTTGACAGGAAAGTGCTTACCATTGTTATCAACAGAACAACATGTTCATCTCCCAAACTGTTAAAAATTCTGGTTTAAAAACAAAACACCTTACCCAATAATTAGTGTCTGGAGATACAGTTCACTTACGGTCATGTGAACTAGCTCTAAAGAAGTAACCAAATTATAAATCTATGAAATCATACTAAGGTAACTTGATGAAAACCTCTGTATAGTTCTCTATTAAATTTTGAAGTGTTTTAGCTTTTATTTTCAGGACTGAGAATTATTACTTTCATTTAATATTAAAACAGTAGTAAAAATAAAGGAATTCCTTAATCTCACACTTGGTGTGGGAATACTACGGGAGTAACTTTTTTTTTATAGGCAGGCTCAGTGTTTGGGGACCTGGGAGTTAACTGGCAATTGACCGCTTAACAGGAGAAGACAAGTTTATCCATGTGCATATGGGAACTCACAGAGGAAGTGGCTTGTTCAATAAGCAGAGATGAGGTTTATATACCTAACTAAGAGGGGCAAGGGAGTGGGAAGAAAAGGCTTTGATGGGAGGAACAAATGGATTTCTTTAAGAAGGACAAATGAGCTTTCAGGAGAACAAATTAGAAGATAAGATAGTTTGTGATAATGTTTATGCAGATGTTCGTGGTCTTGTCCTGCTTCCCGACAGGAAAACACTCCTCTGTAGAGGGAATTCATGGCAGCCTCACTCTCAGAAGTTTCTGCCTCTAATCAGATACAGAAAAGCTTCTTTTTGCATCTGTTGAATTTCAAATGTTCAGTTTAAAATAATCCTCAGACCAACAAGAGTGAATTTCGGACTTCTCAAATTCATGACTGGGTACCTACTAAGGTTTATAATATCTAAATTCCTTGATATCAGAAAATTCTTAAGGATCATTACAAGTAAACTAATAATAAAAGAACTTATAGTCAGGAGTCAGCCTCCCTGAATACCATGTTAACTCATACCACAGTCTCTCATTCTCCATAGAGAAAAAGAGCTAACCATTTTATCACGTGATGACACCACAGAGAAAACCTGCCCATTGTAGTAGTTTCCAGCCTGGTGTCTGAGCACTAAGCATTTTATTTTACTACTAACCATCAATCAAAGAATTTCTTACCACCACCTGTGGAAGACTCTAGTACAGACACACTCAATCAGTAGGGTGTCAAGGTGAGGAAGTTTTTCAAACACATGAGTTGCTGACTTCTTTTTTTTTTTTTTGAGGGCAGTGTCACTGGCCCTCATATGTGGGACCCGAACTGGGGCCGCTGGCTTCCCAAACCAGCGCTTAACCACCGCGCCACTCGGCCGGCCCAGCTGACTTCTTATAACTCATTATTGCCAGAAGGATCTTTAGTCCTGTGTAGAGTCCAGGTAACAGGACGCTGGGGCCCTAAGGGATACAGCAGAAGGTCAACATCACACTGTGACATTGCATCTCTCCCACTGCAGGCAGCATGCAATAGTGTAGGAAGCTGGAGTATGTGGCCTCAAGGAGTATTCTGACCATGGCTGTGCTTTCCAGGCTTCCACAGAACCTGTTATTCAGGTGTTATGTGGTTTGGGCCTCTCTATATCTATATCTATAGATATAGATATCTATATATATATTTTTTCTCCATATCGCTCTCTCTCTATATATAGATATATATAAATATGTCATGACTTCTCTGACAACATATGTATATATATGGGAACAGCCATGCTCATTGGTTACACATTGCTTTCATGCTACACTGGCATAGTTGATTCTTTTTTTTTTGAGGGCAGTGTCACTGGCCCTCATATGTGGGACCCGAACCGGGGCCGCTGGCTTCCCAAGCCAGCTCTTAACCACCACGCCACTTGGCCGGCCCCATAGTTGACTCTTAGGGAGGACGCAGCTCACAGTGGCCCATGCGGGGATCAAGCCGGCAACCTTGGTGTTAGCAGCACCTCGCTCTCACCAACTGAGCTAACTGGTCACCCCAGGGCCAATCTTAAATACCCGCATGCTTTTATATCAGTGAGTAGCTAGCAGATAGCCATGGGATTTATTCTATATGTATTTCACTATGTCGATGTCCATCAACACATGGGTTGTCAAGTTAATACATTGTTGCCCAGATATCTAAAAAGTGCTTACCCTGCAATTTTGCAAACTATCCAAATTGCTAATTGGAAGGAGCCTAACTCGTCCCTGGCATCTGTCCATGCACACTCCTTTTGCATTCTGACTTCACATGTCTGAGATATAAAAGTGAACCAGGCAGCCCATTACATTTTAATTGATGTGAATCAGGAATCTATCAGCACTGCTTATCCAAAACAAAACATTGAAAAAATAGGTAACAAGGTTTCTAAATCTACAACAATCCATTTAAATCTGTTTATTTAAACAGATTGTTTACTTGTAAAACAGGATACTGTTAATATTTGTTTAATAGGATTATTCTGAAGGTGATATGTAACAGTGATGATGAAATGTTTAGGCACATAGTGTTGAACAAATGTTAGTTGTGAGCTTTGGCTGTCATCATTTACTTTTTACACCATGAACTTGTAATTGTGTCACTTAGCCAAGACTGTGGTTTGGGAGGTGGGGACAGAATGTGTTTCTTCATCCATTTCCTTCTTATGTAAAGGTTGAATTCATGACAGTGGCCTCCTATGAACCAGCTTTTATCAATATACTGAGTTCACCAATCACACAAAAAATAAAAACACTCTTAATATGGGACTCTTCACCTCATAGCAGTCTATTTTTTGTATTTTTACAAGTTAATAACATACTTTTCCTAATGTGATGGACAAGTTGGAGAGGTAATATATTATTTAGGATTTTTTTTTTAAAGATTTTATTGGGGAATTGGGGGAGGGGAACAGACAAATTGCTGTCTTTTTGTTCTTCAGTCTAGTTGTGGAGGATGTCGCTTCACTGGCCCAAAAGTAACTTGAACAGATGGAAAGATGTGCCACTCGGATCGAAAAATTCAACATCATAAAGAGTCAGTTCTTTCTGAGTAAATTTATAACTTTAATACAATCACAATAAAAATGAGATGCATTTTTCCGGAGCTAGACAGGTTTATTATAATGACTGTTTTGGGAAAACAAATGTGCAAGCATAGACAGGAAAACCATGGAAAAGACCAATGGAGGGGATCGCCTCTAAAGATGCTAAAACCTATTATAAAATCTATATAACTAAAACCGTGTGATATTGGTGTAATAGAAACAATGCAAAATAAGAGAAAAAAAATGTGTATAGAAATTTAGTCTATGTATGTCAAATCAGGGAGGAAAAATAGACTTTAACAAAAATAATAACTGAATAGCCATATGGAAAGCAGATAAAGCTGGATTCATTTCTTACACTATATGCCAGAATAAAATCTAAACGGATCAGAGATCAAATGTAAAAAATGAAACCATATAAAATTATTTTACTTCAATAAAAGTTATTTTACAGAGATTTGTTTCTAATCTAGAACTACTAAAAATTGAGAAGAGACAAATAGCCAAAAGAAGACATTAAAAAGATAAATAAACAATTCTCAGAAACAGGCATGCAAATTCTTATTAATACAGAGGGTGCCAAAAAACGTGTACATGTTTTAAGAAAGGAAAAATATCTATATTAAAATTACGCTGATGGTAACCACTTCGAGCATCTTTGTAACTGCAGAAGTCAACCGTGACTTGTATTCATCTTTTGTTACTGGTATATATTGAATATTACAATTTTAATAGTTTTTTCCTTTATTAAAATGTGTATACATTTTTTGGCACCCTCTGTGTATGAAAAAGTTACTAACTCCTACAAAAAAAACATATTCAGACCTTCTAATATCATAAGACTTTTTTTTCCTGGAGCAGGCTAAGTTGATTACATAGTCCATTTAGGAAGACGTAAGTGGACAGGAAAATCTTGGAAAGGAACAACAATGAGGGGAGCCATCCCTACAGAGACTATTCCTAACTTACTGGACTGGAAAAATGTTTGTCCACATTATTCAGGATACAGAAACAGGCAATCTCCAACATTGCTGGTGGTACTGCAAAATGGCACAATGCCAATGCAAGGGAACTTGGCAATAGGCAGCAAAATGTATATCCATGTATCCTTTGTTTCAATAATCTAATTTATAGGACTTCATTTCAGAGATATACCAATAAAATATGAAATGTATGTCCAAGGCTGTTTATGGAGCACTATATATTAGCTTTTATATTAGTAATATTCTGGAACCTACCTAAATATGCATCACTAGAGAAATGGTTGCAGAAATTATAGTAGACAGAGGTCTCTGTTCCCTACTATGAGTGATTTTTGAGAGTATATCATTATGTGGAAAAAAAGATGCAGAAAAATGTGTATAATGCTATAATTTATCTAAGCAAAGAGTGTGCCTCTATATATGTGTGTTTTTATATTTACATTTATATTTAAAGAAGGAAACACCAAGAAAAGAAAAGGAAATGATTACAAATGGGGTAAGGAGGCACTAGAGAAATGAATAGAAAATGGAAACAAGACTTTCTTAAAGCAACTATTTCATGGTTTTGGTGTTAGGATTATCAGATGATTTATGGAATGAGAAAACAAATTTAACAAGACAAGCTTTAAAAATTAAAAGCTAACATCAAACAAATGTGTTTGTTGCTCTGCATCAAATTGATGGGTTAATTCTGTAGAATTTAACTCTTTCAAATGAGTTTAAAAGATAGTAAGTCGACTATATCCCAAATGGGAAATGTATCACAAGGATAAGAACCGCAATGCATCTTGAAGTATATTAGGCAATCATATTGCTACTAATAATATTGTAATGGTTATTTTCAAATGTTATATATATATATATATATATATATATATATGTAAATATAAAGAGCTGGGAGTAAATAATTATGTGACCATTTAAGAAATCAAGGTGTTTAATATAAAACAAAATGGATGAAAAATAAATCTGATTAACTATCTTAAATTTCAATGGAAGTAGTAACCTCATGAAATAGCAGCATGAGCTCCTTCAATATGAACTCAAATATCAGTAATTATTCTCAAAAAAAAAGTGTATTCTAGTTCAGTTAACTGCAAAGGCCTTGCAGCAATGAACATTATCAGTTGAAATAAGCACCCACGGTGTCCACATTATGGTCTCTAAAACAAACCAGAGCCTCTTGGAGAAATAGCTGGTGGAATATGGACAAGATGAGTCCAGAACATCTTATAGCACCCAAGCTAGGTATATCATATGTTGAGGTTATGTCAAAAGGACTCTAGAGGCAGTGTAAAAGGGGTCACAAATGTAGGACAATGACCATTAACTAAATAATAAGTGCAACAATTTGAATTACAAATGCGTTAACAGCCTTGAGTACACTGAATACTGAAAAAAAAAATCCCCAATCCTCTAAGTGATTGAAAATGGATCAGCAACCCAGCACTCTGAAAGAGTAAGGATAAAGCATTATTTCTATGTTTCATGTATGAACTGTATTTCAGAAAAACCAAATAGTTCTAGTAAGTTATTCTTTATGGGAGAATTGCAGGCACTAAACATAGAAAACTCATAAAGTTAGAAAGTCACCATTTTGCAACCTAATCAATTAATGGACCTAGGCAATAACCCTCATTGACTGTTAAATAGAATATGTAGACGTTGATATGCCTGGTGAATATGCATCATTGTTTTCCTGGGACAAAACCTGGTTTACATTAGTTATCTTATGCTCATTACTAATACTACACCTCCTGTTCACCTTCAGTTCACCCCCTGTTCGAAACAGTCTCTGTTTGAATGATATGCGATCAAGTGATAGGAAACTTTGTAAGGAATGTGGAAGGCTAATAACAACTGCTCAATCTTAACAGCACGATTAAAAAAAAAAGACACAGAGACATTAAGTATCTCCTGATGAGCCGTTCATGCAATAGGAAGTCCAAAGCACCATCTATGACAAATTACTGCCCCAGAGTCAAGCCTGAATTGATGAGGCCTCAAGCTTTATCAGTCCAGAGTCAACACCAGTGAGAAGAATGTGTTGAGAAACACAACAGGGATGTGAAATGCTATATCAGATTTCCGAAATTCAATGACACAATGACATAGATTCTTCAACAAATAAAAGAAAGTAAAAGGGAAAGGGGAACTGATATAGATTTTTTAAAACTTATAAAACATACCAATGAAATGCAGTCTGGGCATTTTTCTTGATTTCTGATTTGAATAAAGCTAATAGTAAAAAGACATTAAAAAATACAGGATATCATGTAGAAATGACCTCCTTGTCCCTAAATATGGGACTATGAA
This sequence comes from Aselliscus stoliczkanus, assembly GCA_033961575.1. Classification (NCBI taxonomy): domain Eukaryota; kingdom Metazoa; phylum Chordata; class Mammalia; order Chiroptera; family Hipposideridae; genus Aselliscus; species Aselliscus stoliczkanus. The sequence continues at coordinate 7,499,831 of CM066737.1, read as the reverse complement.
ATGTGCTACCTCTCTCCTCAGTTATAAAAATAACTTTTCCCCAGTAAGTGGGTTTTACTTTAATTTTTTCCTCTTTCTTTTAATATATTTGTTTCAGGGGAGGGCTATCAAAGGAAAGATGATGGAAATGATTCTTGTATGAGCTTCGTACTTGGCTGAAGTGTTACCAGGCTCTCTGGAAGAAAGCAAATTCATAAGTAGCCATGGCACATGGTTGAGGAAGTGTTGTTAGTGCTCAGTTGTGCCCCAGTCCTTTTGCCCAATGGCGGGCTAACTGTGGACATTCTGGTCTGACTGATAACCCTGCAAAACCCTCCCACCTCTATCCCTCTTCGGAGTCCAGCTTCTATCCTTCCTGGTTCCCTCCCCACAGTCAGAAAACACACACACACACACACACACACACACACACACTTTCAAGCATAATTTGAATCACCATACAATGTTGGTGTTACGTTTGGTCTCTAAGTAGTTAAAACAACATACTGACAACATTTTCAGTAATGTAGAATAAAAATACAGTGAACTGACTTATTCCAAATATATTCTGAGATAAATTCATACTCATTAAACCACGTTTCCAAATGATTTTGAATGTTGTCTTAGATATTAAAAATGCCCATCACAAAGGAAGTGTAAGCATTGAGTTTTTAGATGAATATACTCACTGAATACCAAACTTGTAAAACAAAAAGTTGCAGACAATTTATTTGTAAAGCAGGTGTGAAATATTTAAACTATAAGAAACTGAGTGTATGTATATGTTAACAAAATATTTTTAATTAATGCTAAGAGGAGAGGTCATGTAAGAGTGAACCAACAAAAATGAAATGACATTTCTATGTTTTTGTGGAAATGACATATCCACAAACCCATGCCTATGCCCTGATATTTAGGTCTTCTTCAGTTGTATTAATGACATTAACCAGTTTAATCATTCAAGAATACAAAGTCCACTTGCTTTTAATAACTTTCAAATGGCACCAGAATAAATTTTCCTTAGAAGTCTTATTTTAATTGGAATCGGCTCTGTAACTTAAAGATAAAACACAAAACGGTACACATATAAAACACATTTTGTATTTTTTATTTTTTTCTTAAAAGAAGAACATTGCAACATGCCACATTGTGATTTGTACCTTTGGGCATTGATACAGAATTGCTGGGGCCAAAGCCTTAAATTAACTTATTGCTAGGCTAACTGACAGTGCTAGAGAGAAAAAGTCTCCCTCGCTACCAAAGGGTTGAAAGCGTGATACACGTAACTGTGGAATTGCTGCCACCCACTTAACAGTTTAGGATTCATTTGGTGGTTAACAGAAAAGGATTCTTGCACTTAACAGATAAGCTAATGGCAAACAAGATAAACCGATTTCAGGCAGAAATGGTTAACTATAATGTGGTTTAGTGTAGCTGATGTTAAACTTCTATCATATAACTTAGGTTCAAGTTCTTTCTACAAAGTCATCAGAACAATTGGGATCGAAGAAGGGTTTCCAGAACTCCCAGCTCATACTGACTCTGTTATAGGAAGAGAAATATTATTTAGATAATTGTGACATACATATCAGCAAACAAAATAATCCAGTGTTCACCATCCTCCTTAGTTCTTAATATTAAGGATACACTACTTACAGCCTCCTCCAGGATTCTGTTTTCCAAGGCGGCCATTCCTTGTCTTATTGCACTATCTTCATCGTTAAGAAAACGATCATGAGCCTTGTCTAACTCCTTCATGCCCTAAAACAAAAAGCCTAGCTCCATCACAAACCACAACTTTGCAGCTCACAGGCTAAACTTGTACAATTAAGTTTCAAAAGTAACAACTCTTAATAGTCACAGGATGCTCGTTATTTAATCCAAATAAAAATATTACGAGGAATGCATGCAGATCGAAATGTCCACTTAAGGGAATTTCTACACGTCAAACGTTATTATTGTAAAAGTGCAACAGTAGTACAGTTTACTGGAAACAATGGGTTAATGAGCAGTTCATGCCAAAGTGCAGCCAAAAGAGAAAAAGACTGACAGTCCTATATCATGAAATACCACAATTTTAAAACTCTCCAATAAGCTTTAAACACCAGGTTAACAATGTCCTTGTAGTGACTAAAAATCAATGTGATATGATTCTATCGGAGGGAATAATGTGACCTCTGGAAGTTATGAAAAACAAACTTATGTTCTAAATTTCTACTCTTCACTCAACATCATCTAGTGCATCCTACAGAAAAAGTACTCTGCCAAGTGCTGTGGAGGAACTTAAAAATGGATACAGGATCAGTATTTTATGCCAGCGAGAATAAAAAACATGTAAATTAATGTAACGCCGAAAATTACAATTGTTTTTATATAACAATTATGGAAGTGCATCTTGCTGTGACTACATAGTGAAAAATACAATTATTGTGTATGTGGCAAAAGAATAAGATTCCAACAGGGAGAGGAAAGAAGGAATTAAAAGTGTTCTAAGGGAGGAGCATAAGCCAAGGAAGTAATGGTGAGTTAGTTCTGAGAAAGCAGCTAATCTGGAGGTGGGGAGGAAAGAAAGAATGTAAGTCTGAAGCTACAGGGCTGGCCAAGTGGCGCGGTGGTTAAGCGCTGGCTTTGGGAAGCCAGCGGCCCCGGTTCGGTCCCACATATGAGGGCCAGTGACACTGCCCTCAAAAAAAACAAAACATTTTGAAGCTACAAAGGGGGTCTTCTTATTGGGCAGACGCTGAGTAGCTGAGAATTTAAAATGGGAAGCTAATGGCAGGTTCTCAGGAGGGAAGGTATATGTTTTGGAAGATGACAGTGCAGAGCTGTGAGGAATGGACGGGAGAAGAGAGAAATCAGGTTAAGAATTTGATAGTACTAGCAAGGAATGTTGGAGTCCTGAACTGCAGCAGCAGCAGTGGGAATTCCAAGGAAGAAATGAAAGCACAGTGGCAGGGTGCAAACTGCAGAGCCTAGGAATAACTGGATGGGAAGGAGAAGGGATACTGGATAAGTCACGGGGAGTATCTTAAGTGCCGACATGTAGTAATAAACTTAAGAAGAAATCTTCCTTAGTACTTTATCAAATCTTCACCCCAATTAATAACTGGTTCCCAGGGAACATTAGAGCAACGTGTTGCCTACCTGGAAACACTTGTAAAATAACTTTCAGATATAGATATATAAATATATATCTATATCTACATAAATAAATATTACATATATATATTATTTTAAAACTCTTTTACTACTTTACTTAAACCATCTCAATTAGTTTACAGAAGAGGGACATAGTATTTGCACAAGAATAAAGAGAACATCCCATCCAAAAAAGAAGGGGTGTATCTACGATTCCATCTGTATGGAATCTGTATGATGTGCTAATGTGAGAATGGGGCTGTACGAGGTTCTCAGTTCGTAACCTGTTGCCCTCCTGTGGCCTTTTCATACTGCCAGGCATCCGGGCCTTCTCTTGTGATAGTAAGTTTGCACATAAAGCCACTTTTCATCACTGTAGTAATTCTAACAGCAAAAGTGCCATAAAACACTGATATCATATATTTCTAAATAAAGGAGATCTTCAATAATTACAATTGACATTTCTATTTTACATAAACTGGTGATACAACAGAAGTAAAAGACATCAGAACCTAATAGACATTTTATGCTCCATAATATAGTCATTGCTAATCTCCTAAACACTGATAGTTGAACACAAAATTATGATTACAGTAGCAATTTTATTCACAAGGGTCTATATCTGGGTAATATTCCCAATTGACTATTTCTTGTTTTAATCATATCACAACACTCCTAATAACTTCTAAAAATATAAATAAATTTAGCGCTTATGTTAAACCAGGAACCTTAAATCCAACTGGAAAACAGTTAAGAATTTACAATGTATAACCAGAATATTCTCCTAAATTATGAAACAATTTAACCTCTAAATCAAAACAGACATTATGTTTTATCAGTTATGTATTGTATTACCAAATAATACAGACCTTTAAGAAACTGTAATACAATTCTACGAAAGTTTTCAATTTCCTGGTTTGAAGCAGTCTTGTTTGGCAAAAAAGCTTGCGGTGCTCATGAAGCACATCCTACAAATGTAAAAGAAAAAAGTTGATATAAAATGTGGTTAATTCAGTATTTACAAAAACAAATCTACATTAACTTAAAGGATTATTTTAAATCAGTATTTTTAACAATTTCTGTGTTAACTTTCATAAAACAAAATTCAGACATTTGTGCTCACCACTAAAATAGAAAATTTCCATTCTGACCCATATTCAAAACATATCTCTTCTGTATATGGGGCTAATGCGGCTTCCCTCACTATCAAAAGTGGCTTGTAAGAATATGTCAAATGTTAATGGCAGTTAATTTTCCTTAAAAATACTTGGCTCCAATTGGAACAACTGATGTGACACTCAACAATCACAGTTGCAACCATTAAATACATAGCTGTCATACATCTATTTAAGGAAATACCTCAAATGTAAAGAAACTAGTAAGTTCAATATATATATTTGTGAGAAGCCTCTAAAATAAAAGAATAAAGCAGACAAAGAGAAAAAAAATAACAGAAAAACCTAACACATTGCATAAGAAGAAGAAAAACTAAATGACTTATAAAAAAAACATGTCTTAAAGCTTGGTAGTTTCAAAATCTACATATGGCCCTTACAATCCTCTCTTCAGCCTAAATAAGTGAAAACTGTCCAATAATCATGCTTCGTAATTCCATAGGAAAAATCCCTTCCTAACTATATTCAAAGCACGTAATAATTCTTAGTCATTCCACATCCACACAGATGACTTTTCCAATAACACAGGCCCTTGAGTTCTTTGACCTCATCTCCAAAAACAGTTTTGTCTTGTGCCCTAGTTTAGCCATTCACTGACAGATTTGTACCCTGCTCTCTGCCATCCCCAACAACTGTACCATCTACATAATAGGAAGAGCAGATTCTGTGCCAGGTCTTGTCCTGAAAGGCTTGACATCCACTTATTAAACAGAACCTCATTTATCCTCACAACAAACCTACAAACAAACCTTACTATGTCTCCTTCACAGATGAGGATGCTGAGACACAGAGATACATAATCTGCTCCACAGCTCCACAGCCAGGGATTAGTCCATGAGAACCCAAACATTATGATGCCAGAGCCCAGGGTCTTGACTCCGTAGTATGTGCTGTCCCTCCATTTTCCCCAACATTCATCCTCGGCCTCCCTGTGTTCGTAGCTCAGTCCCTTTCCTACCACAGCTATGTACTCTGTCAAGACCTAACAGCCCCTGACTCAATGCTTCAGTGTCCCCTATTCCATATCATGTCTTCACTTCCTCCTTCCCACCTAAATTCCACGGTCGATCATAATTCCTAGACCCTTGCATTTACATCTTGCCCCCTTCTCACTCTGTCCATGTGCGTGTACAAACGCCACCCTGAGAAATCCAAGCCTCTAGCTGCTCTGCCACGGCATTGCACACCAGCCTCGCGATGGATTCAGAGCCACTATGACACTCAGCTGAGCTGGGCTCATAATGATAATGATGCCTGGCAATGATATTCCCCAAGGCTATTCCCTGGCCCCCTCTCAGGACACAATTCCAGGCCTTCTCCTCTGCCCTCAGAAAGCAACACTTCTTCCACTGTCCTTCCCCCACATGTGATCAGGTCAGTCCATGAAGACTGAGCCATGTCCTGACCGCAGTGACTGGCTCCAGCAATGAAAAAGTGATCCAAACTAGACGAGTGACACTCCTCCAGAGGACTCTTCTGCCAGAGGTTCTGACAGATTTTCTTCACTGGGATACACTGACGCAGTCCACTGGGGCTTCTAACCTGCTGGTGACTCTATGAAAGGAAGCCTATATTCTGACCCCATGCGGACGGACAGCCTAAGCGGACATGGACACATGGCCCAGGGGTTGCTGCCTGAGTAATCTTTTCCAGGCCCCATGCAGCTGGACCTGGAGCTAAACTCTCCTTGACTTCTTTAGATAAACCAACATATCTCTCTGTTGTACTATGGCTAATGTCTATAACTAGGAACTGCAAAGATTCCAACCAACAGAGGAAATAAAGACCAAGAATAACTTATGTGAGTTCGGTGTGTGCCTGTACTTCTCTGATTTTCTGTGACCAGGGCCCAACCACATAGCCAGCAATGGCAGCGGGACCCTGGCTCAGGTCTATGGGACTGAGACATGACCAGGCTCTCCAGTCATACTTGAGACTTGCTTACAATAATTTTAAAATGAAGCCTGAAACCTACAGTCAGTTTCTTTAATTTTGCCTTTTTTTTCTTCGCATCTGCCTCCAACACTTGACACGAAGCCTGAAACTGCTTACAATATTCACGAAACATCTTCTGCCTGTAAAACATAACAATGAGCAGTGTCATACTTTACATCGCTAAGAAAAAAGTAAACACATTCAAAACAAAACTGGTTTGATATAAATTATATGGCAAAGGAAGAAGGGAAGAAGAGCAGCTGAAATCTTCTGATGGGAAACAGGAAAATGTAATGCATGATGTACTGTCATACCCAAGATTATTTGTCCCTAACTGGCTAAGAGGGAAGCTATCTCACTTGCCTTAGCTCTTTGAAACTAGGGACGATTTATTGTATTATAAACTTTCCAGAAAAGTACACTGTATCTCCAAGGGTTTTTATAATTTGTTTCTTAATAAATAAATAACATAGAGGCTGTGGTATGATAAATAGAACCATGGAACATAATATATATATATATATATATATATATATATATATATATATATCCATTATCATGTAGCATCTCCAAACTGGCACATTTCACTTTTTACCCGCTTTGGCACAATACAGATTTTGTACACACGAAGAGTAAACCCACTTCAGGTAAACTTAGAAATTATTTGTAATATAAGATGAACCATTTTCTACTTAACTGAATACAGCTAAATAGCATGATGCATTTATCTTATATTCAGTTAGCATATTCCTAGAAAGAATATGTATATATTAGTTTAACAGCAGGGAAATACAATTGTAATTTGAAAGGGGAAAAGGTCATTTTTTTCTTTTTTTTTTTTTTGAGGGCAGTGTCACTGTCACTCATATGTGGGACCCGAACTGGGGCCGCTGGCTTCCCAAGCCAGCCCTTAACCACCGCGCCACTCGGCCGGCTCAAAAAGGTCATTTTTATTGACCTCTAGATAGTACATCTCCATTCAACTAAAGGATGACGTTATAGAATTTTTTCTTTGCTTTGAGAAAAGTAAAGCCTGATACATTTTTCAATGGATAGTTCAGTAAGAAAACAAAAATTATGACCTGCCAAGTGGCACGGTGGTTAATCATTGACTTGGGAAGCCAGCGGCCCCAGTTTGGTTCCCACATATGAGGGCCTGTGACACGGCCCTCAAAAAAAAAAAAGGAAACAAAAACTAATAGTATTCTTAAATAATTTGTAGCCCAGAATGCTAATAAATGATATGATGTTTCTGCCTCTGAAAAACCAACAATCTCACCTTTGCTCCTTATCCTTTTTCCTGACTTGTTCAATGTTCTGCTTAATGGTTTTGATGAACGCATCAATATCCTTCAGTAATCTTTTTCTCTTTGAAAGAAGAGCCTTTAAAATGTCACCTATATTAAACATATATATTAATATTTAATGTTGAAATCATTTCTTCCTGCTTCTTCAAGACAGTATGAGCAATGTTCATTCAGCAGTATTAGAAAGTCCATTAGCTTTAAAAAATAGGGATCCTTTGAAAAACCAAGATCATTTGCCACCTTTTTTTGTGCTGTGCAAAAGTTTAGTTACTAGTGTCTCCATTCTAAAGTTTATAACTCCACATCCTTTTTTTTTTAAGATGCAAAAAAAGGTAAGAAGCAAAAGTTTCCATTTTCAGTATGTACAAAATAGGGTCTTAAACACAGTCTTTAGGGCCGGCCGAGTTGCGCAGTGGTTAAGCGCTGGCTTGGGAAGCCAGCGGCTCCGGTTTGGTCCCACATATGAGGGCCAGTGACACCACCCACAAAAAAAAAAAAAAAAAAAAAAAACACCAAGCACGGTCTTTAACTTCCTCACGAGAAAAGTTATAAAAGCTGTTTTTTTTAAAATAAATGTATAACATATCCTCCAACTCAAAGGACACATTTAGATGGATAGTGTTAGATCTCGTTATATAAAAACACACAGAATAACTCCATTTAGAGAGTTTCCAGGAGATCAAAGTCATTTTTACAGCCAAGAAAGTTATTTTAAAAATTTAGTCAGAGAGGCTTCAAATATATTTCATATATTTGACTTCAAGGGAAAAACCATGCATAGTGTGAGGATATTGCTAAGTTATTCAAGAGCAACACCTTCATCGATGTTTTATGTAATTTTTACCAAAAACTGCTCCATTGTGTAAAATTACTGAAACTGCAAATAACGCTTTCACAAGAACACGATTTATGTTACGGATCTACCATCCAAAACGGTTTTCAATAATCAGAAAGGAGCTGCACGATTACAGAAATATTTTACACAAGCCCGTTACCATGTGTAATAATCAATTTTTGAAAACAGCTCCTAAAACAAGTACCAAATAGAGCAAACCTCCCAAAATATACCTGCTTGCACAAATGATCTACACAGAGGACCGAGAAACGGACTTAGACTCTGTTAAGAGAGTGACTCAGTTGATGTAACTGGTATCTGACAGACCAATCTAAAACGTTTAGGTGTACGGCTCTGATCATACGTCAGTAGCATGCTAGCAAAGTTGTCTCGAGTTCTCCGCTGCGGAGTCTCGTAATGTAAATACAGCAATAAAGACTTATTTTCCAGGGCTCAATGTGAACTTCTGCACCAAGGAAAAGCACTAGGAGACTCACAGAAAAGAGCTAAACGAGAAAATTTAAATTGATTTTTAAAACTGTACTATATATCACTCACTTGGTGACACCAAGTGCAACAGAGGTTACCTCACTCAAAGTCTTGTAATGCGGAACAGCTCATCCAATGTAGCCGTGTATTAAATAAAAGCATCACTCTTACCTCGCCATTGGTGGCACCATTCTCTCCACATCCTGAATAAAAGGGAAACTAAGAAAATCTATGAAGCCAAATCACACTAAATACTTATGTAAAGCCCTGCACCTGAGAACAAGGCATTAAATGACAGTCTTGCAGCCCACGATTAACATTTCCCATTAGAAATGGTGCATGGCTTGAAACAATTTCCTTTTACTACAGCATCTCAAATCATACCTTGAAATCCTTCCAAGATAATCTTGATTTCAGCCCTGTAAAGAAATGACATTGAGTTTTTAATGAGGGGTATGGAAAATGTCACGCTGGTTTTGGAGGGAAAATGTCATGCCAAGTGTTTGACATGCAGTACTCGTTACCTGAGCAGACCCTGATTTCTCTGAAAGTAGCTTATCGGGCAAGCAAAAGGGATTGTAAACACATTACCGCAGGTCTGGTGCAGGCGATCCTGGAGACATTTCTCCCTGAGTGTTATCAGTTACTGGCTTCTTTCCTGCATAAAGACAAATAGAAAACATTTCTACATCAACTGTGGTATTTGGGTAATTGGCCACGGAGAAATCTCCTCACTGTGGAGCATATTAGGCTTTTTGCCACTAACCGTTTTGAAGAGAGACGTATGAAAGCAATCATGTACCAGCAGGTGAGATGGAAATGGGCCAGGGACCAGGACCAGGCTATGGGGACGCTGGTGCAAGCCTTCAGGGTGAATGTCAGAGCAAACCCAGCATCACACAGCACACACTTTGGACAGAAGGACTGCCAGGGTCCATAAGAGCTGCCGTGTCAGCTTCCATCATCCCGGTTGGGGATGAGGCTCAAGCGGGCAAGCCCCAGGACACGAAACTGCTGTCTACAAACGTGGACTTTACAGTTTGCAACACGGAGGGCTCAGAAGCACGGACCCGAGGGCCACGTTGTCTGCCCCATGAGCTGTGTCTGCAAAGATGTCAGGCGATGGTACCTTGGGGAGTCTCCTTGGACCCATTCGGCTGCGTTTTGTCTCGTGTCCTAAAATCATAGGGTGCCACAGCCTGAGGCGTTGCTGGGGACTTCGGCACTGTCTTCGGCACAGGCTTCCTCCCAGGCGGTGCCATCCTTGGGCGTTTTCTGAGGAAGAGATAGCTCTCCTGTACCTTGTGAGCAGAAAGGTACCTTAAAGGAAGAGGGGCCTGGCAAGCGCCCTTTCCGCATACAGAGTATGCTTCTGCCCTCCTGCTTCTTGCTGGGCCAGGATGAGACAAAGCACGTTGGGGGGTCACCTGTCTCCGCCCCTCCCCCATGCCCCTGCCCCTTCCCTGGGCTCCCCACTCGCTTCCCCGTCTCCCGTCCCCCGCAACCCTCTCCTCCAAGCCTCTTTGCCCTCCCCACCGCCCCCCACTCCCCTCCACCGCCCTATCGCCCATCCCCCACCCCACCCCCACCGCTTAGGGTAGCTATGAACAGCGCCAGTACAACTGAGTGTCAGGCTCCTCTGCTAGCTTTGGTCCTCTGCATTGGGACAGAGGCCATGCCTGCCCCTAGGTCCTCAAGGAGCAAAGTGCTGGTCTACAGGCCAGACCTTACGTATTTTCCAATTCAGTAAGTGTCGCTGCGTTTCCACAGGAAGTCGGCCATTGTGTGCCCGTCCTGGGCACAGTCCTATCACTAAGCTTCCCAGCCCATCGTCTGAACCCCAGGACCACCTCAGAGGAACCGATGTCCTGCCAGGTAGCCCGGCAATGGGGACACACACTGACGGTCCCTGCATACCGGATGGGGTCCTCTCAGGACGTGCCGACGCTTCGCGCCGCTTTCCTCCCCCCGCCTGGATGGGCCTGCCCTCGGTGGCCTCGTCCTGCTCTGTTAGAGGCCGAGGGGACGCCGTTCCGCAATCACCTCAGACGTCAGCCATGCCGTCTCCGCTCCGCATTGCGGTAACGTCACGTCACGTCTAAGGAGACCCGATGGACACCCAGCATCCCCCAGGCCGGCCTCCATCTCCCCGGCATCCCCCCGGGTTGAAATCCGGCCACAAGGCGTCCACCTGGGCCGAACTCCGGCCACTCGGCGCTCCCCCCAAGGCCGGCCGCCGGCCACTCGGCGTCCTCCGGGCCGGCCTCCGGTCACGCGGCTTCCCCCCCCCCCCCCGGGCCGGCCTCCGGCCACACGGCTTCCCCCCGGGCCTGCCTCCCCACACGCCTGGCCGCCCTGAGCACTCCGCTGTGCCCCCAGCACACACCCCTGGTCCCGCTGTCTCTCCATGCGCCACATGCCTCCACACCGCGGCCTCCTCGACGCTCCTCTGAGAAGCTTCTGGAAAGCCAGTGAGGGAGCGCCGCTGATTGGCTCGCACTGTGCGCATGCGGAGGGAGGGCCTCTGCCAAACCACGCCCCCTGCAGGGACTGCTTTCCGGTGCTGGAGCCAAGGCTGGGACCCACGGCTGGGGGGTGCCAGTGCCTCCGTTGAAGCTTGTTTCACGGATCTTCTTCCTGGCAGATCACAAGAGGATAAGGAAGTAGAGAAAGGCTGCTCACGCCTCCACCTCCCTGATGAACGAGAATTTACCAATTCCTAGTCAATCTCCTCCTGGAGTCCTTGCAACTCACCCCTTCCCCTTCCTCCTGAGTGTTCTGCATGTCAACCGCCCCACTTCCAGTTTTCCTCGGTGTTTCAAAAATAAAAACCAGAACACCTCTATGGAGCCTTAAATATTCTGTCACTTCCTTTTGAACTCAACCCTGCATCACTAGCCGTGTCTATATTAGTACCTGCATCCATAGCCACAGTGCTATCTCTCCCCTGCTGTATCCTGTACCATCGTGGAACCACTCCTCAATTCTCTTGTCCATGGATATTTCCGTCATTCCTTTCCACTTTAGAGCCCTTACAAGCAGTGATGCTAGGAATATCCTAATGTCTGGCATACATGCAATATGTTCTGTAGACTTTCAAGGAGTGCGATTGCTAGCTCACAGGCTAGGAGAGTATACCCAAATTGTTTCCAACTGATGACCTCCACCCACAGTCTCAGTTCTGATTGCTTCATATTCCAACCAATACTTGGTATAGTCAGATTTCTTAACATTTCCATGTTAGTGAGTGTTAAATTACTGTTTTTTTGGGGGGAGGTGGGTGGTCTTCTCTTGTGCCTCTCCAATCACTAGTAAGACAGGGGTTTATTTAAGTGCTTACCGGCCATTTTCAATTTCCTTCAGTTTTGCCACGCTATGAACTGAGGATGTCTGCCACCAGTACCAGGCCTGGAGTAATTCTGCAAAAGGCCAGGACACCTGGAGGACTGCTGCCACCTGCCAGCTCTCTTAGGGTTCAGCCAGTGATAAAGCCTCATGCGGTCCATGAGGTACATGAGTTGTGTGAGGCAGCGTCTCGGGGAGTCACTAGAGGGGGAGGATGCGGGGGGCCGGCCCCCGCGAGGACCAGGGGTTCCCTCGGGTGGGACGGAGTCAGCGAGGAAAAAAAGAAAGAAAGATGGAGACACCGGAAAGAGGTTCACAGGAGTGTCACACCTTTATTGTTAAAGCCTGGCCCCTTTTATGGGGGCTTCTGACTATTAACTCAATTACAAGTTAGGTTTCACATGATCAGGATCTTTTCTCTTACTCACAACTTTTACTTTTTTGTAATTGTATCTTTCCAGGGTACACTGTGGCCTCTTCAAGGATATTTACTTATCATCTAAAGAGCAGTTACCATGACTACCTTACAGGGCGTATGTTTGAGTTATTGCCAAGAGTCTAGCAGTGGCTGAGTTTTAGGGCCAAAAACTATTTCTATGTGAATATAATACTTAGTAGCAAAAGGAGTCTCAAACTTTTCCTATCCTACAAAGAACTGTTTATTATTGTAATAGAGGGTAACATCTGTTTCTCAGTCAAAGCTTCAGTATCTGTTGCTAGCAATGTACAAAACAAAGAGTTGAAACAAGGCTGTTAATTAAAATAACTCATGATCAGCAAGTTGCCTCTTATCAGAACTCTCATGGCGGAGGGACCTTGGTCTCCTGGTCTCCAAGGAAACCTTTCACAGCTGCATAGGCAAGTAAGCTCAAGGTTGGATGATATCACCAGTTTCTCACAGACACTGTCTGTTTCTCACAGACAGGATTTGTCCATGTGACCAGAGGCCTGAGCCTCAGTTTCCAAGGGGCTTCAGTCCCCTATTTCTCTGTCCTGGGGTCCCCCTCGGACTGTAGCCTGTTTCAGGGAGTTTCCTTATCTTTAGGAAATCTTGCCCCGTCATTCACTTACACAGCCAGCTATCATCAGGGTACCCCAGGAACTTGCCATAAAAGCAGTGAAGGTACTGTCTCCTATAGGATCTGATGTGGAGGAAAGGCACATGGGTTCACGTAGACAGGAGATATTACATGACCAACCATAAGGCAGCATCCCAGACATCCAGTGCTGAGCGTGGATCTTTATTTCAATGTGGCCTTGTCAGACACTAGGATGCTCTCGGCCCCCGACAGGAGGAGATGTGGCCACCAGGTTAATGTAGACTCTCGTTTGGTGCCAGCACTGAGCCTGGATGGACTCAGCAAAAGCCTCAGAGCATAACGAGGCCAGTGTCTGCCCACCTGGGGCCCATGGACTTTCACAGTTTTCCAAGAAAGAGTGCAATGAGGGAGGGGCTGGTTGCTCGAGGTGAAAGTGTATCCAGCGGTGCTGGAGTTCGGAGGGCCCAGGGCCCAGCTGAGTCAACAGGGTGGAGCGGTAGAGCTCACCAGGCCAATCAGATTCAGATTTGGCCTGTCGGGGCGGGCTCAACACAGAGACATGGTGCCCGCCTGCTGGCTGCTCAAGAAGAGAACCTCTCACCAGGATAATGCCCACTGCCTTCCAGTCCTCCCCCCAAAGCCACAATTCTCAGTCTGCCCCCACCTATGTCTCCAGGGTCCCCTGAGTCACCGACCCTCTGCTGGAGCCCAAGGTGAGTGCCTGGGAGGGAGGGAGTCTGTGGACATGAGTGGACATCTGGGTTTCCCACAGCCTTCTGCCCCAACTGAATGGTTGGAATCTCCACTGGTTTTTACAGACAGATATTGTGGGAGCTCCTTTCCCAGCACCCGTACTCCAGGCTGGGGAGCCTGCTGTGGGGGGCTGGGGTCCCTCACTCCTGTGGGGGGAATCTCTGTGGCTGAGGCATCCCTGCGGATTCTCAACTGCCACAGGAAGGTTTGGGGCCCGTTCTGCGTCTCTGCCCCTCTTACCAGCATCACGGGGCTTCCTCTTTGTATTTTTAGTTATAGGACTTCTGTTCAGCTACACTTCAGATGGTTCTCCAGATTGACTGTTCCAGAATTTAGTTGTAATTTCAATGTTTTCGCGGAAGTACACAGCACAGTGTCTATCTGCTCTGCCACCTTGTATCTCCCCGTTTGCTAACTTTTTAATTACGTTGTTTTGTTGTTGCTGTTGTTGTTGTTGTACTGTTGGTGGTGGTGGTTGAGTTGCAGGAACCCTTTATGTGTCCAGGATTTTAATCTTTTTTCAGGTACATTATTTGAAATTATTTTCTTCCATTCCATGGGTTGTCTCTTCTTTCTGTTGGTCATGTCATTTGATGCACGACAATGTTAAATTTTGATGTAGTCCAATTTATCAATTTTTTTTCTTTCTTGCCTCCTGGGCCTTTTAAAAGAAAATTATCTTAACCCCGATGCTATAAAAGTTTCCCCCTATACTTTCTTATAATTGTTTGAAGATGTTAGTTTGCATTTTTAAGTGTGTGTTTGTATAGAATGGATTTTTGTGCTTGCTGTCAGGGAGAGATCCCACTGCATCTTTTCTCCCATGAAAAACTAATTGTACCATCCCCATTCATTGAATGGAGTACTCTTTCCCCACTGACAGTTTTGTCAGGGTTCTGTTTTTCTCTGATTCAGCTTCTCTAGCCTGTTCCACCAGTCTACTGATCCTGTGCTGAAACCATAGCGTATGATAGATAGAAGATCCCCAGTCAGATCTGTCTAAGTTTGAATCCTTGGATATTAGCCTGCACTGTGGTGACTAAGGTCCTTCACTGATTACTCAAAGCCTCCATGAGAGTGTCTACACCCCCTATAAGAGCCTGAGCATCTTACCTCCTTTCACTCCCCTTTTATCCTCTTCATCCTGAGCTTCCTGCAGTTTCCTCCAGCACAGCACTGATGTTTCCTGCCACTGGGCTTTTGAACAAGCTCAGCCAACTTTTCTGTCGAGCCTTGTTTGGCAGTACTTTTTATTTTCCCTCCCACTGTGACTTGGGCAGCCTTTCTCCTTCCACTACACTGTAATCCAATCATTCCATGAGCTAATGGGACTGTAGTATTTGACCTCACTTTCACCATGCTGGAAACCTAAAAGATCCTCCCAAGTGGATTCAGAATTTATCATTCAAACTGATCACTGTTTACCCAGAAATAACAACAGTTCTGTCAGCTTACTGACCTTTGAAAGCATACAACCCCATGATTCATTTAGTTATCTTAATAACCCTCTGGAAGAGGAATTCGTGTCATCCCACTTCATAATTTAAGAGACTGGGGACCAAACAGTACAACGAGTTACCCATCTTCACGGAGGTGCACAGTAGAGCAAGGATCTGAATTTTCAGGAGCATTGTGATTCTTTATGTGTGGCATGACAGCAGGAGTCTGCATTGGTCAAAAGCTCCTTCATACCACGGATTTGAATAATAAATAAAAGTAATGTAAGGTAAGTGCTGTGGCAGATAATGGCTATCCAACTGACATTTCTGTCCTTTATCCTTTCATCCTTACTAAGAGAACCTTGATCCTGTTGCATCTAGTGTTGGGCCCATGACCCAGTTCAGCCCCTGGGCTGTGCATGACACATGTCCCAGATGACCCTGGTGGCTTTTCTAGGAGGCCTTCATGAATTGGAAAGAGTTAGCTGACTCCCCTGCTTGATATTTCCCCATTGTCCTACCAGGGATACAGCTGCAATGCTTGTGACCTTGGGGACAAAAGTCACATTCAAGGATAGAGGGGCAAGAAGAGGGAAGAGCCTGGTTCCTTGAGCTGTAGTACCATCCTTGAGTTGTCTATTCTTACTCCGTGGTAACTGAAAAAAAATGAAGCCATACTCATCTAAGCCACTATTTGAAATGCTCTCACACACAATTCATGAGAATAGAGTTGTACATAACTGAAATTGATTTTTACCCAACTTACATTACTTTTGTTCAACCGTTACTGTAGCATTTAAACCCAGACTTCATGAGGTGGCTCCCGCCCATTGCCCTGGAGGTGGCTTTCTATAATGTTTGCTAGAAGGGGACGAGCGCACGGAGGTGCACCATGTACAATCGTTCTTATGAGCTAGGCCTGGCAGTGCACACATCATTTCCACTAACATTCCATTGTTGTGACCTGAGTCACACGGTCACACCTAACAGCGAGGGCACCTACATGGGCACCCAGGATGGACAGGAGAATGAAGATTTTGGTGGAGAGTTTACTCCCTGCAAATCTACGCCTTTACAAAATTAATATGTAACATGACTCCATTGGGAAGTTTGAAAGAGAAACTCCCCCAGGTGCTGTAAGCGTGAACTGAAATTCCAGCACAACATTCAACAAGGATTGACCCCTTATGAATTGTGAGACATTCAGTTAATTTCCTGACCTCTCTGAACCTCAGTGACATCGTTACTATCTTAAGGGCATAATAATAGTATTTGTCTCATAAAATTCAGATGAAATTAAGTGAAACAATGCATAAGAACTCTTACAGGCATTCAGTTGTATAATGCGAGCGCTCAAATATTAGTAATAGTATGATTATATTATTGTTTATAATTAAGAGTGATCATATTATATTATAATTATGATTATATCATGATAATTAATATGTTAACATTATTATGGCCACCTTATTAGCCACTGGTATACATTTTCCTGAATATCAAATAAGTAGTGTGAAGTAGCACCTACACTTTATTTCAAAGCATAAAAAAATTAATATTTTGATCATTAGGATCCAATGTAACATTTTATTTTATTTATTTATTTTTTTTGAGGGAAGTGTCACTGGCCCTGAACCAGGGCCCCTGGGTTCCCAATCCAGCGCTTAACCACCGGGCCACTTTGGCGGCCCGAACATTTTATTTTTAAATGTGGAATTGACTCGGGGTTGTAACCATCATTTCAAGAAAGAAAAGAATTATTTAGAATATGTCAAATGGCATTCTTATTCCTTAAGGCAATATTTCTCCAGAAAATTCAAAGAAGATGACCGCTACCTGAACACAAGGAAATCACTTTCCTGGTATGTTAGTCTGGTTGACTGCTCCCTGTTTATCTTCTTTCCACTCCCTCTGTCTCCCTTGGGGTTTCATAACGGCATGTTCTCCTGTTATTCTCTTTCATGCAGACAACTTCTCGTTGCCATTGTCAGTTCTTTCTCCTCACATGAGTCCTCACATGATGGCGTTGCTCAGGACTTGGTTTTCCTTGGTTCTTTTCTCACTTTATGCCCTTTCCCTGCATGTTCCCTGTATGCCTATGGTCTCAATTACCATTTACATCAGAGTTTCTCAAAGTGTGTTGCTTGGGAACACCTACATCAGAATTGCGGAAAAGGGAGAGTTAAAATCCAGGTTCCTTGGTTCTACCTCAGGCCTACCCAATCGACTCTCTGTGTGGGCACCGGGAATCTGCATTTTAAATAAATCCTGCAGATTCTCCCACACACCCACCAGCCCCACTAAAGTTAGAACCACCTCATGGGTCAAGGAGGGCCTGGTGGAAGTTAACAATGGCAGCTCAACATCTCCATCTGGTGGCTTCCTCACACCATTGTCTTAGTTTGGCTAATGCAGTCCATGCCTGTTGGGGAACTCTTAAATATCTGAAAAACAAGAAAAATAGAGGAACAAAGGACATTAATGGAGTATCTGTTCCATGAATAACTAAGACTGTGTTATAACATCTTTTGACTTTTCTAACACCAATGGTGAAGTTGTCTGTATTAATCTTTTTATTTTATTTTATTTTATGTTTTGAGGGCAATGTCACTGGCCCTCACATGCGGGATCCAAACCGGGGCCGCTGGCTTCCCAAGCCAGCTCTCAACCACTGCGCCACTCGGCCTGCCCTGTGTTAATCTTTTGAGGAAATCAAATTCACACCTTTTAATGCTCATTCAACTACATGAAAACAGAGATTTCGGGTGACAGCCACCTAGAGAGGATTACACCATGTTTAGATTTCTTACAATAGTGCCAAGAGAACTTAATGTATTTTCAAGTCACCCTCGCTGAGGTTAGCTGAAAGAGAGCATTCCACTTTCCAAAAATAATTTAATATGCAACACTCTTAGTTAACTTACATTCTACTGTCAACTCTTTTTTCCAGTTAGAAATGTAATAGATATTTTCTGTGACATAATTTTCATAAAATAGAAAATTTGTGAAGGAATTGAAATTCATGCTTCATTGCAGTATGAAGACATGTTCTACAATTTTAAAGTGGGGGTATGTTATTCACTTTCATCCATCTTTCCTCTCTCTCTTCCTTCATTATTTAAAAAAAAATATTTCTCTTTTTGTGTCTGCCTCAATTTTCTGCTGGCTCTGTAACATCTTTTTCGTCTGTGTTTAATCACACCTGTTACTTCTTTCACCTAAGATTTGGGAGCAAAACTTCAAGGTTGTATTCAGTCCAGCCAAACTTTCCATACGACCTACATCAAGCAATGTTAACTCTAAGCCAACGGTTTTTGTTTGCCTTCTAATTCTCTTCCTTATAATATTCAGCATTTCACTGGTCCTTGGAAGCACACCAGTGAATTGCATGAGGTGTGCTTGATGATGACCATTCAATATGGGTAAGAATTGTCTCTTCAACAAGTGCCTGTGGGACAATGTAGCTGCATTCAAAGGAATGAAGTTGGATGCTGAAGTTATGCACGACACAAAAAGTCATTCACTCAAAATAGATCCGATACCTACACGTAAGAGCTAACATTATCAAGCTCTTGGACGAAAACACGAGTAAGCCTTCATGACCTTGGATGTGGCGATGATTTCTTAAATATAATTCCCAAAGCAAAAGTGGCAAAGGGAAAAATAGATACCAATAAATGGCCTTCATCAAAATGAACATCTTTTTGCGTAGGGGATATAGTCGGTAATGTTGCAACAACTATGTATAGTGCCAGGTGGGTACTAGACTAATCGGGGCATCACTGCATAAATTATATAAATGTCTAACCACTGTACTTTACGCCAAACCCTAATACAAATAATATTCAATCTCAACTATAACTGAAAAAATAAATAAATCAACAGGTTTTTTTTAAAAGACACTATGCAGAAAGAAAAATAACATCCTACAGAATCAAAGGAAACGTTGGCAAATGATACATCTATTGAGAGTCTAGTATCCGGAAGATATAGAAGCCCTTACACCTCCAAACAAAAGACACAAAAACCAGCAACAAAAATCGGTAAATGACCTGAATGAATATTTCCCAAAGAAGGGATACAAATGGCCGACAGTCACATGTCTACAATGCTCAACATCACTAGTCATTAGGAAATGCAAATCAAGACCATAGTAATATGGAATAAGACCAAAGTTCTATGGAAGTCCAGCTTGCCCTTCTCTTGTGGGTGGCATGTGGAATGGAATGGCTTTGCCTTGCTCTAGAGTCTGGGGTCCAGGGCTGTGCTGGGTCTGTCTGGAGCCATCACCCCCTGAGAGCTGATTTGGGGGATTAGATGCCAGATCAGCATCCAGTGACCTCATGTTGGTGGCTTGAAATCGGCCATGATGGGAATGTTTACGTCATGGAAATTACTCTTCCCTCCAGAAGGCCTGTTTCCAGCACATCGCTGCCCAGGACTGAGCATAGAAGGGTCACGTGGAGCACCTTCACAGGAGGAAGAGCTGCATCACAGGGCAGCTGTGCCCCCTACTGTGAATGACAATGAGAGGTAGTGAGTACCCTGTGCCCTGAGGAGAGCAGCCCTGTCCCTGAGCACAGTGGTCACTGGCGGTGTGAGTGCAGAAGTGCACACTGATCGCTGATGCCGAACGGGAGAGGCTCATCTCTACCCGCCATCGTCTGGGGTCAAGGGCACTGGGGGAGTCCTGTCTTTTCTCAGCAATCATGGTGTCCTGGCAACCCTGTGAATACACACTTGTCCAAGGGCAGATCCAAGGGCCTTTGATGCTGCCACAAACCCAGTTTCTGGTTTTCCTTCCTCTGACATCCAGGGGCTTCACCCTCTCACGTTTTCTCCTCTCCAGGTTGTTTTCAATTGACTGAGATTCCTTGGATCCCACCTGCACAGTCATACCTGGCCTCGTGTGTCCTGGCCAGTTGAACGGAGTTCCTTAACAGGATCTGGATCGTGTGTGTGTGTGTGTGTGTGTGTGTGTGTGTGTGTCAAAGGGGGACTGAAGCTCTTATCCTTTTTTTTTTCTGTCTTTTTTTATTTTTGAGGTCAGTGTCACTGGCCCTCATAGGTGGGACCCAAACCAGGGCCGCCGGCTTCCCAAGCCAGCGCTTAACCACTGTGCCACTCGGCCGGCCCAACAGTATCCTTTTACTTCATTTCCTTCAATACCCATTTGTGAAAACTCCCCTTCCCCTCCATGCTTATTCCATGGGAATATCAGGTATCTTATTATTTATTTATTTATTTATTTATTCATTCATTCATTCATTGGATATGTTGGGGTGAAATTGACAGAGAGTGAGATCAACGGTCTGCCTCTGAGGATGTACTTCCTGGTTTCCATGGAAAGCTGACATCAGAAGAACGTTTTGATGACAGTTTGGTTTCCATGACGACTGGGGGAGCCATTTTTAACTGTCAGCAGAAACATTTCACAAGGATATTTACAGACTGGTGAGATGGAGTAATGGAGAAACATCGAGACTAATCAGTGTCTGCTGTCAATGTGAGTTGTGTGTGTGAGTGTGTGTGTGTGTGTGTGTGTGTGTGTGTGGTCTTTACCTGGACATTAGGACCTCTAATCCCTCCTGCTTTCTAAGAGAGAATGTCAGCCTCTCTTGTTGTGGACTAAGGTGATTGAATAACCTGGCATACCCCACCCTGTTTCAGTGTCCTACATGACACCTGTTCCGTGAGGACACTGTCACCTGAGTTCTTGAAAGCAGACATCCCCAACTATTTCTCATCGTACACCTCTCCTTAACAATGATTGTCACATGAACCCTTAAAGATGTAAGCTCACTCACTTACACCTACTTATAGTAAAGAATTATTATGTGTGTGATATGAGAGAACATTTGAAGGCAGTGAACGAGACGAATGGGTAAGGCTGGAACATCTAAAGTAGCTTTGTGTAACTGGGGGGATGATATTGTGCCCACCCTGAGTCACTGACGCACAGAAATTGAGAAGCGTGTTCTCTACAAGTCCAATTTCCAGTTATCACAGTTAGGTAAGTGGAATTTGAATCAGCAAATGGCTCCTTCTTTAGTACATAAGCGTAAATACAAGTTCCCTCTCAAAGCTTCTGGGGTTTTGGTTGTGTGTTTGGAAGTGAATGCTGCTGATGTTACAGTTTGTGTATTTCTATTGTGTTTCTAAAGAAAAGCATAGCATTTGTAGGACGTACCACTGAATTCTTTATCAGGGACGTGCCTTCAGGAGTAGCTTACAGGTAAAGGATAACCTTCTGTCTGCCTGTAAGGGGCAGCCCAAGGGGTCTCCAGAGGATGGCTGGAGGTCTGGGTGTGAGACAACTGGCTGTGCCTTCATCTGTGTCCCTGCTCCCCCCTCAGGACCACGCCAATAATGGCCCTTCACACAACAGGAACAGGGACATGCGGTTTCAGTAGGGAGCAGCACTGGCATATGGCTGAACTCTCTCCCGAGAGATCGGGGTCCCAGGTCAAGGGCGGGGTGGCCCCTCTCAGATCCTGGCACTGTGGGGGGAGCTCATCACTTTCCTCACCATCACTAAGAGGGGTCTTGGGTTTCTTGGATCCCCCCCACCCTCCTTGACAAAGCACATGGAGCTGGGAAGCCCTCTTTTCTTTGATGCCTGAGCCCAAGCTCTGAGGTCCACTCCTCCCAGGTCTTGGGTCCTCAAGACCAAATTCTCTTCCCTTGTTTTCTCCAGAACCACAAGTGCCCGCTTGTCCTATGGAGGCACTCTTCTCAGTGTCTCATTGCTCCCTCTTTGCCTTTTCTGGACTCCAAATCATTCCATCAAGCTCTCTCTGATAAAAATAATGAGGGCCCGCCGAGTGGCACAGTGGGAAAGCGCTGGCTTGGGAAGCCAGCAGCCCCGGTTCGGTCCCACATGTGAGGGCCAGTGACACTGCCCTCAAAAAAAAATAATGAGAGGAGCCTGCCTAAGGGTCAGGTTGGTTTTCCTCTCAATGCTTTAAGGCCTTGTCTTTTGCTTTGGTTTCTAGAAGTTTTACTCTGAAGAGCCTGGGCCAATCTGTCCATGTGTGTGTGTCTGTGTGTATGTGTGTGTGCGAGTGTGTGTGTGTCTGCGTGTGTGTGTGTGTGTGTCTGCGTGTGTGAATTAGGGTCTTGGTTGGGCATGTCAAATATGCCACGTGAAACTTTTCCTTCTCTTGGAAAATTGGTGGCTATTTTTCCTTCACATATTCTGCAACTCCCCCCGCCACTTGGACTGCTATAATTGAATATCTCTCATGTGATGAGGTATTAATACATACATTTTAAAAATGAATATTACCCTTTATCAAATAAAACACACCTCCAAGATATTTCAGACATTTTAAATATATTCTCACTGAATGCTATACAATCATCTATCAACTGTCATCTATCTCTCATCTATTTATTATCTATCTATCATCTATTTAACTATCTATTCTCTATCATATATATATAACTAGCATCTATATTATCTCTTATCTATCTATCACCTATGTATCTATTATCTATCTGTCTATCACCTGTGTATCTATTATCTATCTGTCTATCTATGTATTATCTATCCATCCATCCATTCATCCAACCATCCATCCATCCTTCCATCATCTATCTATCCATCCACCTACCTCTACACATCTCTAAAGTGGGAAGAGAGAGTTGCACTCTTATTAGTACAAAATATGAGAAGAAAGTCATCTGCAAGATTATGTACCAGTTCTTACTGGAAGATATTTAGACCATGGACCAAAGAATACAATGAATGTTCTCATTCAACACCCATCCCTTCTGACTCTCTCTCCTGAGGAACCATTGTAGCCTTAGTGATAGGAAAAATAACTGTTGTTGGTATTTTGGTTATCTGTTAAAAGCGGTCCATTAAAGTGATTGATACTTAAAAAGATGTACACAAATGTGAATAAGTGAGAATATTCAAAATACCTGTACAATTTTAAAAACCATTTAAAATATTTTATAGAATACATGTATAAACAGAATAAAAATTCTAGAGTCCATGGACTCATATTTGCAGTAAGCATTCCTAGGTGTTAGATTAGATTATTGATGCTCAATATTTTGCCTACTTTCTAGTTTGAAACATCATTTTTAGCATTCCCACGTATGTTTTTAAATTAAAGGACTAAAGAGCTGAAAATAGCATCTATACTGGAAGTAGAAACATGTGTGTGTGTGTGTGGAGGTAGGGAACAGGGATCATATGCATGAATATTAGGCACCTGTGTCTCTAATGTCTCTCTGAGTGTGAGTGTGTGTGTTTGGGTGTGAGTAGTTCTCTGGTTGGCTGTGAGTTACTCACGCCCTCCTGTTTTGTGTGACGGGCTGGCAGGTCCTGCTGGAGGGAGACTGCAGTGACTGAGTCACCTGTTTTTCCTCCTCCCTTTTGTTCTGTGTCGTCACGTGACACCTGAGCTCTGAGAGGCCGTACACTGAGTACTCTAAGGCAGAGGACCTGAAACCTGCGTGATCGTTCTCCATGGTCCAACACAAAGGTGGTGTACATTCTTTTTTAAAGGTGGTGCAGATTATACCCAAAATGTGTACATACAGCCATGGTATAATTCATGTTCTATCAATTGTATGTGTGAACAAAACCCTATGTGCAGGCGCCTATTGCAGAAATAATCTCCTTATGAAGCATATCATTGGAGTCTGAAAATGGATGAGATAAAATCTGTAAGTGAATTCTAATGCATATCTATCTGTACACTGTGTACAGAAAAGTAGAACGTGTGAACAGGCCATTTCTGGGTGGGAACAGGGAGGTTGAGAGAAGATTGCATCTTCTGCATTGCACCTACCTAAATGTTTGAATTTACTTTAAGTTTTTAAATCTTGGAAAACCTACATTGCCAAAAGATTCAGAAAAATGGGTGAAAAATGTGCAGTCACATGAAAACGGTATCAACAATGCTCTTGTGGGAAGAAACTCAGCCTAGGCTGCATGTATAGGTATATGCATTCCCCATCATATTGACAGTATCTATAGTGTGTCATCTCCTGCATATTTCTCTGTACACAGTTTGTGTTCTCTGCAAGCCCATTTAATGTAACTTTAGAAGCACAAAACAAGGCCCTAACATTACAGAACATACAAGCCCCACGTAGTGACAGTGACACGCACGCATGCACACACACACACACACACACACACTCACTGCTACTGTGAAATAATCCATGTGTCCAAGTCAGACCAGAGCGATCATGAAAGCAGCAGTTTCCAGGGTTGTGAAATAGGAGGGACTAGCATAAACTAAGTAGCTTAAGGTGGAAATATTCTGAATTGCAAACGAAGGACAGAAAGAAGCACGGGGTCTACGTCATAGTGAGGCTTAACTAACATTTGTGTTTAAGAATGGTGTGCAGGGCCAGCGAGTGGCCCCAGTTTGGTCCCACATGTGAGGGCCAGTGACACTGCTCTCAAAAAAAAAAGAAAAAAAAAAGAATGGCGTGCGTTCCAGAGTTGGGCAAGGCAAAGTGATGAATCAATCTCCATGTCACCGTCTTAACTTCCTAACTCTTTTGCATGGTCTAGATTTACACTGGAGGTGCTTATGGCCTGGTGGTAAACATTTGATCCCTGCAAGGAGGGGGCACTTCAGAAGCACAGAGCAAGGTAAAGGGACTGACAGACACACAGCAGGAGTTTGAGGATCAGCATATCCTGCTCACACAACCACACCTACCTACCAAGCTCCACTTGGAGTTCGGTAAGTCTTTCCCATTTCACCAGACACTGCATCTGCAGTCATTTATTCATGTTGACATTGGGGTATGATTTAATTTGCTCCTCGCTCTGCACTCACTCTTTTACACTGATTTGTTGCTGGGAGTGGGGGTGGGGAAACCACTGAAACCACCATAGAGACATGAAGAGGCACACGTCCCGGACAATGGCGCATGCCTGCAGCAATCCTCAGGAAGGGGCACACCGCTGACCACCATGATGACCTTCATGAATGTCTGGATTGTAAGCTCATGCTCTTGCACACGACACTGTGGAGATACCCACAGTCAGTAGGTGGGACATCATCTCTGGCCTCCTCGGGTGCACAGGGCGGTGCTAGCACCCAAGCAAAGAAACCCGGGAGGGTTCCCCTTGGCTGAGCCCTGAGGAGCACAGAAGGCCCAGGACGTCCAATAACACAAATGAGATCCCGGACATCACACCCACCTCCCCACACAGGTGCCCTTTAACATGCAGTAGTAACAAGAGGGCAAGAAGTTGGGCCCAGGGGGCTGTGAAACTCCTCTGGTATCTTCCGTATTCTTTTCCCAAGTATGTACTTGCCTCTTATCTTGCACACCCTCTCCAGACGCACACCTCCGGTCTGATATACACTGTTTATATTTCTTTGTTTTATCTCTTATCAATCTCATTGACCAACATTTTTCTACTTCCACGAAAGGAATTGTTGCGGATACGCTTCTTTTCCCTTTGTATTCCAGTATTCTGCAGTACAGTCTGTCAAAACACGAGCTTCGGCACCCCTGGGAGATTCAGGTGCAGAAGGACAGGCCACACGACCTGTAAACCCTTTCTGGCCCCAGGCAAAGCTGCGTGGTGAAGAACATTGTGTTACGGAGATCTGCTGAAGCTGGGGTAGGACAGCCAGACCCCTCGACCTCTGTTAATGGCCTCTCAACCGCCAAGTCAAAGCATAATGGACTCTGAGTATGTCCTATGCAATTGGAAAGGCCGTTTATGGCCAGCGAAGGTTTTGTCCAGATCCAGCACCTCACCAAAAATTAAGAAGAAACAGGCATGTTCTCTGCAAGTTGAAATACTCTCAGTAGGTAAAAAAATTAAAGTGAAAACACGAGACGTGCAGATCCTAAACGAGTCTCAAATTGATTCCATTGCCTCCTCCCTAGTGGCCCAGTCGAAGGCCAGCGCACAGCCTGGTGAAGAAGTGGCTTACAGAAGCGCTCTGACGGTGGCATTGGAGATGCTGCAGGAGAGAGTAAGGCTGGGTCAGGCAACAGCCTCAGATGACCCAGAGGCCACTACACAGTCTGAAAAGAAACCAAAAAAGCGATCTCGCAGAAAGTTTCAGAAGCGCAAAAAGAACTCACCGAGAAGTCTTGAGAAAAGAGAAAACCTCAAATCACTGCTGGTCCCTTCAGGGGGTAAGGACGCCCCAGTCAGAGACAAGGCAGAGGTGCACACCTCCGTCTCTCCTGGTCCTAGGGGATCGCAAGCAAAGTCTTCACAGAGCTCCAGCGTGTGCTCAGACATCCTGTTGTTTTCAGATGTTGACAGTGAGAACGAGGGCAAGAGAAAGAGGGTCACCCCAGGAGTTAAGGGCCTGTATTGTACAGTCAGGGAGCAAAGTGCAGGTGCTAAAGGTGGAGGCATCCGGCCACCTGGTTTCCTTACCGTTGTGCCCATCATTCTGAAAGCAAAGGCAAGTGGAACCCGCCGAAAGACCCTGGCTGTCTCCTCTGACTGCTCTACCATCTCTGGGAACGTGGAGGACCCTGCACAGGAAGCCAGGAAGCCAGACTCGGAAGGTACGGCAGCATCCCCCAGTGCCCCTAAGCAGGGGCTGCATCATTCCCTCCATCCGGCAAGCAGGAAAAGGAAGCTGAAGGCACCAGAGTCTGAGAAAAGGCAGCAGGAACCTCGACCTTTAGTTCAGTCCAAGGCTATTCGCTCCACCACTGCTGTGAAGAAGGGCGACACCAAGAGGGTGGCTCGACGGACCAGCTGGGCTTTTCCAAAGAACCCGAGCTCTATTACAGGAGGAACGATGGTCTGGTTTAAGTTTCAAGGTCACCCGTTTTGGCCAGCTATGGTCAAGAGTGTCAACCACGCCAAGCAGGTGGTGAGAGTGGTTTTGATTGAGGAAAACATGCTCCGTGCAAAGCGTGGCATTCAAGTGCCCCTTCAGAGACTGAAGGTCCTGGATTGTAAAGAGAAAGAAAAGCTAATGAAGAGAGCCAGGAAAGTGTATGAGCAAGGTGTGAACTGGTGCTTCTCCCTGATTTCGCACTACAGAGAAGGGCTCAGTCGTGGGGCCTTCGAGGGCTCCTTCCTGGACTATTATGCTGCTGACATCAGCTACCCAATGAGGAGAGACATCCAAGAGGGCAATCTGTATATTGAGTTCCCACGGGTGAATTATGCCGACCTGGAAGATTCTGAGGAGGAGAGCTGCCAGGATGGGAAGTCCTCCAGGAAACTTCTCCCTGACCGGATGAAGGCGGCTTGGGACCGAGCCAACCAGAAGCTGGTGGACTTCATCGTGAAAACAAAGGGGGCCGACCACCATCTTCTAGACATCATCAAAGGCAGGAAACAGTCCAGGTGGCTGGCATCCTTCCTGAAGTCACAAAGGTATGTGATCTGTGTTCAAACATACCTGGAGGATGAAGATCAGTTGGATGTCGTGGTAAAACATTTACAAGAAATCTACAAACAAATAGACAAGAAGAAGCTGGCTCTGACAAGGATCGACAAAGTCAGTTTTGTTCTGGAAGTCCTTCTGCCCGAAGCCATCATTTGTTCAATTGCTGCACTTGATGGAATTGACTACAAGGAGGCAGAAGCAAAGTACCGGCGAGGGCCACCTCTGCATTGCCGGGAAAAAGACCTATTTGATAGAAACGCCTTAAAAACAGCGAGAAAGAGACGGAGAGGAATGTTAAATTACTCCTGCCCTGCATCACACCTTGGCAGGGAGATCTCTCAGGTGCATCATTAATAAGAACCCCTGCATGGCAAAAATGTGACACCCCTCCATTTTCTAGGATGCGTAACGATGTTCTGGAAATTCGAAAACGTCAAATTTGGGAACCTGCTGAATTTGTTTTGGATCCATCTCTGGCATTTCTGGGTGTCAGTGTCACCATCATTTTCATTCCCAAATTCTTCACAAACTAATTTGTTAAAATATTGCAAACATTGTGCTTACCTCTACTTGCTTGGATGTGTAACATCCTGATATCTTCACAACACTGCTTTGGATTGTATATACTTCATATTTTAAGACAGTGTGCGCACACTTCCATTACATGAAAGAGCCCTGGTAACAAGTATTAAGCAACAACGAACTAAAATCTGAGAACTATTTCCCAGAAACATCCCAAGGATAGCTCATTTATTCTGTGATGCATCCGTACAAATGACTGGATACCTTGCCAAGATAATTCCTGAGATTTTCCCACTATACTCATTCTTTTGGACAAAAACAGCCCTGAGAGGCGAAACCAATGACAGAGATGTTTTCTTTACGTTTCTTTATGTTTCTTGGAAAAGCAGTCTGAAATCCAAACCAAGTGAATGGATCATCCACATGGAGCCCACGTGTGGTTGAATGAAATCCCAGCCTGCAGTACACACTTTGTCAGCCTGTGCAGTGCTGTAAACAGTCCGTTTCATGAGATTCCATTCATGGAGTAGCTCTTCTTCAATAGCCAAATGGTTTCCTAAAACAGACAGGCTTCTGGCTGTCTTCCTCACCGACAGTGATAGATCCCCTACATATAGCCATCTGTCCCCACAGGGAAGACAACTAGAGTCATTGTGTACATAGTGTAGATGGTCTAGCTGCTCTAAACCTAGGGTCCAGGCTGGCTGCAAGGAGCCCATCTTATTGGCATAAATTGGAGAAAAGTAAGCCCTGGGTTCTGGACCTGTGTCCCCTGAAAAGCAGTCATTTGTCTCAAAGCAAACAAGCTTTATCTTGTGACTTAGTCATCGACCAGTTCTGACAGCTTCCAACAGTGCAAATGCAGACTAGTAAGTCACTGCAGGCTGCTTGAGCAGTAGGTGGACCAGGATCTGGGACTTGGGAAGTGGGTTTCAGAAATGTCTCTGTTCGGCTAACTGTGGTTGTTGTCGGCATACAATGAAACATACTTAATTAACAGGTCAAGTCTGGGGCCGGCCGAGTGGCTCAGTTGGTTAAGAGCTTGCTCAAGAGTGCAAGCTGAGCTCTGAGCAACAGCAGTTCAATGCCCAGCCCAAGCTGAGTAGCCACTGAGCTGCCAACACGTGGCCGGATGACTCAGCAAAAATAAAAAAAAATTTCAAAAAAATGTCAATTCTGAAGCCGGTGAAATGTTATCTTCACTTGGAACAAGGGTTTGTCTTGTTTGTTTTTTGAGAAAAAAGTTAGAAAAGCTAGTTTACTTTTAAAACTTGACATGAAAATAAACACTGAATCTTTACCATGAACCTGAGTACTATTTTTTTTTAAGATTTTTTTTGGGAATTGGGGCATGAGAACACCGTTGGGGAATCAGGAAGGAGAACAGACAAGTTACTGTCTTTTTGTTCTTCAGTCTAGTTGTGGAATACATTGCTTCACTGGCCCATGTTGATATCGTCATTGTGCTCTTCCCGGATGAGGCAGATCGGTCGCCAGCCACTGAATGGTTGCTCATCGTGACTATTGGCAGCTCACGCTGGCTGCCGGCCACTCACTGTAGCCTATGGCAGCCCACTGCAGCAGGGGCTGCAGCCTACACCATCGCCGGGGCTCGCACAGCCCAGCTCCAGGTGGAGCTGTTGTTAGCTGTAGAGGGCTGTGTCACTGGCCTCCTATATGGGATCTGAACAGGGGCCGCTGGCATCCCAAGCCAGCTCTTAACCAATGCGCCACTCGGCCGGCCCCCTGAGTACATTTTTATTCTTAGGGGGAGTCAGCTGTCACTCATGAGCCCATGTTATGTGTTTGCATGGCCATCTCATTTTTTTTTTTTTTTGGTGAAATTTGCAAAAGCCACCTTTTTGATTCACCGTAAAATCACTGTATCTTTCTCCTTGAAACTCTGCTTCATCCTGATTCTGACTGTACAGCTACATAGCTGGAATATCTAAAACACACACACACACA
This sequence comes from Aselliscus stoliczkanus, assembly GCA_033961575.1. Classification (NCBI taxonomy): domain Eukaryota; kingdom Metazoa; phylum Chordata; class Mammalia; order Chiroptera; family Hipposideridae; genus Aselliscus; species Aselliscus stoliczkanus. The sequence continues at coordinate 7,469,547 of CM066737.1, read as the reverse complement.
CACACATATGTATGTATATATAATATGTATAAATTTGGAATTTTGGTGGTTTAGTTGTCATCTTTCACAGTTCACTATGAGTTTTCTTCTCATTCTGAATATTCACTTTCTTGCTCGTTTTTACAATTTCAGAAGAGGGCCGTCATTGTATAAGCTTCAGGCCCAGCAGAATCCTCTTGGACACTGTCTAAGAGAGGCCCAGCTTCCTGGGGCATTCTGCCCAGGCCAAACCATGTGACATCCTGATGGTCACGGGATACTTACAAACACCCCATCCAAATGTTCTATGTCGGCCTTGTACATCGGGACAACACACTAGCTCTGCTGTATCACCGTGTCTCTCTGTCAAATGTATCACCCGACTTCAGCTTTTCATGGAGCCATATCTATCTCTACATCTAACATTTTCTTCACTACCTCATTCATTCACTCACTTATTCATTCATCCGTTCATTCATTCATTGCATTGTGAGTCAGCAGAGCAAGTGAGATGTGGTTTAGGACTCTGATCTGAGGATAAATTTCAGGTGCCATAGAAAGGACATCACAATTTTGTGCTGACTGGGATGCACTAATTCATCTTCTTAGTGAGAAATATTTATCGGCATCATGGAGTGGTGGCTTATCTGTGACACCACACCACAACGTTTCCCACACTTGTGAGATCCTGGGTCTCTGTTGGCTTGGGGCTAAGGGAGAGGACCTGGTTACATGGAGAGTGCATGCACAGCATCTAGAAACCTCCATAACCATGTGTGGATTTCACAAATAATGAGTAGTGCCTTGAGACCTGGTAAAGTGATGGGCATGAGTGTATGGAGTACCCAGAATGCCCTGCACCCTCACCTGGGCATTTGCAACCCTGTATCCCTTGGGAGTGCAGGCCATAAGCAAGGAGGAAGAACATTGTTCCACTCTCCTTGGCTCTGGTTGAACCAGACCTGGAGTGTTACATCTTAACTCGGGGACATTTTAATAGGAATGGGGACAAAAATACATTTCTTATAAGAGAGTGGACAGAATGGCAAAGCCAATCTGAGAAATTTGAGATCACAAAATGGAATCACAAGGCAAAACTGAGAGAGGTTGGGATGTCTATTCTGTAATTGAAGATATTGGGTGGCTGTGGGTCTAAAGAGGAGAGCCGGATTTGGGCTTCCAACTTCTACAGACTCACCAGCCCTCCTCTCTCCTACCACTATCAAGTGGGACCAAGGAGCTGAAGTGATTGTGTCTCCCATTGGAATCAGCCGCCCTTGCTGCAGTGCCACCCAGGTGGTTGTCGCCATTGCTGTGACTATCTGCCTGGGAAAAGACTGGAGTGTGCAGGGCAGGGCACATAAGGAAGGAGCTATGCAGGATCAGGGAGTCCCGAAGTCTGTGTGGGGGTTCCTCATGAGTCTCTGGCCTGAGGCAGGGCTGTAATGCCAAGGGGACAGAAGACACCATGCAGAAAACCCCATGGCTGCTGTGGGGTTGAGAGCGGAATAGGGATATCCGAGTGCACGGCATCAGTGGAGGATCTGCCCAGACCCCTCTTCAAACCCAGACAAGATGCCAGGAAGACCACACATCAGGAGTGAAGATGATACCTTGGAGAAAAGACTATTCTAGATGTGTCCAAACAAACCCTAAAACTACACTTTGGCAAGAAGCAGGGGTAAGACAGAATGTGGAGGGTGAATCCTAATAAGTAAGAGGAGCCCTCGATTGGTTCAGCACCCCTGCTTTTGTCCTTTACATCACCCTTCTTTATGCCTCTCTGGGGACCAGTGTGTAAACATTCTGGGCAATTGTGTAGGCATGGTCCCAGTGATCTGCTCCCCTGGGTCTGACTGCTCCGGGTAGAGGCTCCAGGTCCAGGGTCAGGACCTACTCTTCCCAGAGGGTTGAAAGCTGCCCTGGGAGGGAAAGTTACAGGGGATGGATAAAGAAGCAGCTTGGCCATGTGGGAAAGGGCCCCTGCGAGGGGCAGAAGGTGTACATGTCTTTCTCTCCCCTTTTGCTCGCAACTCTGCCAGGCAAATCCTCAGGCTTAGCAGGAGCACAGGTAGACAGGCTCAAGTGGCCTTCAGAAAGTCCTGGAAGGAGCAAGAATGGAAGCAGTTAGGGGAGAAGTTGAGCCACACCGGGTAGGGGCAAAGACCCCTGGTACTTTGTGATTGAGGGCAGGCCCCACAGACCTCAAGGCCCTGGGTCCCGACCATGGGAAAGTGCCTGCTGATGTATCTCTCTAGGTGCCCCCACAAAGAGAGGGGAGGATGCCTGGGGGCTGGTGGAGCAGCCAAGGCCAGAAGGACCTGAAGGGAAAGAAGGGAAAATGGAGGAAGAGGGGGACGCTACCGAGAGGCAAGCATCACCCTGCCCACCCCGGTGACTCAGGGCCCCAGCAGTCTTAGTGATGAAACCACCTTCCACCTCTATAGGACACACCCTCTCAGAGGAGGGGCCAAGGACATCTATGGGGTCTGTTGCTTTCACTGTTTACCTAGAGTAGTCCCAGGCCCAGTGCATTCCTCCCCAGAAGATGGGTCTTGGGGGGGTGGGAGGCATTCTGTGGGGCTCGTTGCTGTCCTGTTCACTCACACCTTGGGTAGCTGTTCTGTTTGGCGGGACCAGTCCCTGTGCCAGCAGCTGGGCACACAGAGAGGGAGGGGTCAATGGTCTCAGGAACCCACAGTCTCCCAGAGTAGAGAGGTAAGGAAGGGCTTCCCATCAACATGGAGTTCTAAAGGGCTGAGGAAAAACTGGGCCCAGTTAACTCTCGAAACTTCCTTCCAGGGCAGAGACTTTCACTGAGGAGAAACTACTAGGAATAGAATGCAAATAAAGCAAGATAGGAACAATAGGGGCAAAGAAAAGAGAAAAAAGTGAGGGAAAAACTGGTAAAAGTGAGGGAAGAGAACAAATTGAGATCATAGTAAGCTGACAGGTTTTAACAGTTCTCAAAATCAACAGAAGGGGGTGCTCTTCATATGTATTAATAACATTCAAAAATCTATCCTTCCCTTCTACAAGTGCAGGAAAACTAATTTTAGGTGAAAATGAGTAACAGAGGAAAAGCAAAGGCAAATCTCATACGAAGTTATTAAAATAAAAGAGAGAATACAAAGCAGAATAATGTCCCTCTACTCAATGAAAGCATGCCAGAAAGAAATGTGCACAAAATAGGTAGAACTACAATGCTTCATTGTAAATCAAGCTGCAGGCATTATGAAAATGACTCAAGACATGAAAGAACAGCATAAATCAGAATTAGAAAAACTCAAAAACGAGATGATAGACTCAGAAAATAATTATAAATAAGAGATGAAAGATTAAAAATATTTTTTTTTAATTTCAGAAATTACGACTAATTTAAAAGGAGCCCAAGAGTAAATAAATACAACATATAATGCCTTAAGAGAAATAGAAGAAGAAAAAAGTAAGGGACCTTTTAACAAAGAAAGATGACTAAAGAGATGAAGAGGAACTGAGAGAAAATAACTAATATAGAAGACAGGCCTTAAAAAACAGATCTAAAATAAGTATAATAGGTATACCCAAAGATTAAAAACCAAAGCAAAGGAAAATAACAAATATTAAACTGTATAATTCAAAAAATTTTTCCTGTCAAAAATAAGAAGTCAAAACTACAAATTGAAGGAGTACGTTGCATACTAGAAAAAGTACCCCCAAAACAAGCAAAGCAAAACATATTCTAATAAAATCATTGGATTGATTAAAGAAACAAAATTTCTTTGGCTGTCTCGGAAAAAATAATGAGTGTATAATGAAAATAAAATGAGATTCAGGCTATCTTGGAAAAAATAATGAGTGTATAATGAAAATAAAATGAGATTCACCTCAAAATTTTCAATAGCAGTGCTTTCCGCCAGAAGAAAATTTAAGATAGTCATCAAGGAAAAAACATCTGAGCCAAGGATTTTATATCTGACTAAGCTCACTTTCAAGTGTAAAAGCAGCAAAGTCTCACCAACATGTGAAAACCTGAAGAATGGTGTTGGCTTGGCTCCTTTCTTACAAATCTTTTAGAGAATGAGCTTCAGATAACCAAAATGAGTGAAGGGGCCCATAGGATCTAGCAATCTCACTTTGGGGTATCTTTCCAAAAGAATCGAAGCAAGGTCTCTAAGAGATTTGCACACCTGTGTTCATAGCAGCAGTATTCACAGTAGCCAAAAGGTGAAAGCAACCCAAGTGTCCATCAACAGAGGAATGAATGAACAAAACACGGTCTGTCCACGCAGTGGAATTTTATTCAGCCTTTCAAAGGAAGGAAGTTCTAACTCACACTACAACATGAATGAACCTTGAGGACATGATGCTAAGTGAATCCAGCAAGTCATACTAGACAAATGCTGTGTGATTCCACTTCTATGATATCCCTAATGGAGTCAAATTCATAGAGACAGAAAGTAGAATGACGGGTGCCAGGGGCAGGGAGTGGGGGAATGGAGAGCTAGTGTCTAATGAGAACAGAGCTTCAGTTGTGCAAGATGAAAAAGTTCTGGAGTTTGGTTACACAGCAATGAGCATGTGCTTAATACTACTGAACTGTATACTTAAAACAGTTAAGGTGGTACATTTTGTTATGTGTATTTTACCACCATTAAGAATGTTTTAAAAAGAAAAAAAGCTAGCTAAGCATTTTAATTTCAGCACACTAACACTCCACATTACAAGTAAAAATGAGCGATTTCATCTGCAGGGATCTGAGAAATCCTGAAGCTGCTGACAGCCAGTTAGAACCATTTTGTGCCAACATTTCTGATCAGCAGCCCATCTAGGAGGCAAGCCTCTCAATATTCGGAGGTGCTCTGTGGATGAAGTGCCAGCTGAGCCTGTAGTCCCCACAACCAGAATCCTGAAACCACAGGATGAATCTCCAGGACAAGGGGAAGGAGCCTGAACAAGTAGCTGTTGTTTCATTAAACAGTCACATCACTGACTTGCTAGATGTCACTTAATCAAATATAGTCCTTGGCAAGTACCAGAAAAAAAAATTAGTTTCTACCAGTGTACTCAGAAATGCTTAGCTAAGCAGCCTGACCTGTTGTGGCCAGTCAGTGGCCAGCCACAGTGCATAAACCGAGAACCCTCAGGGACTGGCTTCTTTAACAACCCAGGCTCACACACCCACTCTTAACTCTCCTCCAGCCCCATTCCTGCTAGCTCTAGTGTGCCTCTGTGGACTCCTCCCTTCTTTGGAAATAGAGCATTAACAAAATCCCATCCCCTAATCAGTGCTCTGTGCTGAGCAAAAATATATACACATATGGAGAGGGAAAAACATTTTTGTCCTTTGGGTTGGGAAAAAAGCAAGGTTGAGACCAGTAGGAGCAGTGCTGCTTCTTTTCTGGCCTCTGAAGAAGTGAGCATGTAAACTGAATTATTCCAGTCAGCCCCCCAAGTTGAATTCTGGTGTTTCTGTAATGGAAAGCCTGTTTAATTTCAGCACAGAGACACATTTGTTCATTTAACAATCACTTTTGGAGCACCTACGCTAATGCAATGACTAGGCTGGGAGCTGAGGTTATGGCATGCCCTCAGCACAGCACACGCAAATCAGTGCTCGCTCAGTGGAGGAAATGCTGAAACAGGCACTTGGAGGATGCATGCTGCTGCGATAATAGACAGGGGGAGCCAGAGAACTATAGGAGGTGAGAGCAAGGGCACCTCCCCTTACTCAGCAGATAGGGAACTCTTCCAGTGGGGACTCTTTAAACCCAAATGAGCTTAATGAGTAGGAGTTATGCAGAGTCTAGCACAGTGCCAGGCACGAAATAAATGCTCAAAAAATGTTTAACCGAAGTAAGAGCGCCAATGAGGCGAGGATCAGTCTAAGTCTTTCTTTTTGGGGGGCTTTTTTTGAGGGCAGTGTCACTGGCCCTCACATGTGGGACCTGAACCGGGGCCACTGGCTTCCTAAGCCAGCGCTTAACCACCGCGCCACTTGGCCGGCCCTAAGTCTTTGTTAACAACAGCTCAGAGGCCAGGACAGAAGCTCTGGAGTTGGTAGGCTCATATGCAGGGCTGAGGCTAGAGAATGAATGGATGAATAGATGAATGAATGAATGAGGTGCCAAGCAGAGAGGAGTGCTTGCTACATCCCAGGCTTCCTTCCTTAGCCTGCTCTTCTTAATGTGCTTCCCCAGCTCCAAATGCTACTCCCTCGCTCTATGCCCGATCCCAAAGGTCAGCAGCCTTTAAACCTGGTGGTGGACCCCTAGTTGGTGGGGGCAGAAGAAGGGAAAACAGTACACATCTTCCATTGCTCTTACATCATTTTAAGTGTTTAGTTTGTGGATTTTTTTTTAAGGGCAGTGTCACTGGCCCTCACATGTGGGATCCAAACCGGGGCTGCTGGCTTCCCAAGCCAGTGCTTAACCACCGCACCACTCGGCCGGCCCTGTGGATATTTTATAGTGTAGAACATACTACATTACAGTAGTAACACATATGTGATTTAGAAATAGCTAAGTATGCACATATTTCGAAGAGGGGATGTCAGTTGAGTCCTCCGGAAACACCGAGAGGACCTTTGGATACACAGCCTCCGCCAGCCCTGAACAGACTAAAAGTTGGTTCTTCGCTGTATTTGCAAACACTACTTATATATGTGGACAAATCTGCCCTGGGGAAGCCTTCCAGGCTGCCCACACTAGACCAGCTCCCCTACATGCTCCTTCATTGCCCTGAGAAGCTCTCCATTTTAGGCTGCAATGCTAAATTGCATTTGGGGATTACTAGCCTACAAACAGAGAGGCAAGGGGCTTGGTGAATTTGTGCTCATGCAGTGTCCTCAGAGCCTCATGCTGCCTGGTACACAGTAGGAGCTCAACAATAAATACTTGCTGATACGTGAAGGAGTGAGCAAGTGACATCGCCCATTAGTTTTAGGTCTCCCACAGTGCTGAGCACGAGAATACCACCAGTAAGTAGATACTCATGAAGTTGAATTTGTTAAATCATATGTATTCTAAAATGACTCCAGTGCCAACAACCTCAAAAATGTCTGCAAAGGAAAATCATGGTGATGCAACACATGGAAGGAGGAAGGGGACATGGGTTGCATCTCTGGCCCTCACAAAGACCAGCTGTGTGAGCTTGGTAAGTGAGCCACCCAAGCTGTCTGTTTCTTCATCTGAAAAAAAAATGGCCATTCTGGGTTTGTGTGAGGTGTCGAACAAACATCCTACACAGAACATTTCACACATTGCCTGGTGCCTCATGATCACTCATTGTTGGCTCTGTTGGTGCAGTTTGGTCAAGGAGTTCAGCCTCCTCCTGGCCCATGTCACCTGCACCTGCCCTTTCCAACTATGCCACCTCCCACACTCTGTAGCAATATCATCCAGTGACTCTTTCATCCCTGTTTCTCCTTATCACACACAATATTTATTTACCTGTTCATTCTCAGCACAGGCCATTCAGTTTCAGTGCTAAACCACACACATCCACACCAGGGGTTCTGCACACCTGGCTACTAAGAATGGCTTCTGGTTACCTGGCTACTGAACACATCACTTACAGATGTCTAATTCCAAAGGATTTGAATCTGATTAAACAGTAAACTTATGCTCTAAAATTATACTCACAAGTTTGGGGTCTTGGTCAATTCCAAAGCTGCCTGGACCTTTCAAAAGCCATCTTACAAGGCCTTAACCTTGCTGGTGCATGCCCGTGACCTTAGAATGGGAGCTTCACTGGGGAAGACTGCCAGTGCTTTGCTGCGAGAGTTTCCAACATGCTTCTCAATACCACACCACCCTTGCAACTAAAATTCAGCCTCCAGGGCCCCACCCCTGCGACTCTTATTGGGGATCTGGGCTTCTGCTCTGGCATCTGCATTTTCACACTCCCTGTGAGGATCGAGATGCACGGGGTCCCCACCACTCGTCCATGGGAATCCAGCCCTGCTGTGGAATCAGAGCCTTGGCACCTGGAAGGCACAGGGAGCTCACCACGCCTCCCAAATGCTCTTCGTCGTACTGCCCAAAGCTTCCCGACAGACACTGCATCTTCATCCACGTAGACAAGCCCCCGAACACCCTCAGGTCCAAACCAGTCACACCTTACTGTCTCACAGGAACCAGAGGGGCAGCAGAAAGCAGAGCTGAGTGGTGTGTTCAGAGGCTGGGCAGACCGAAGCCCGGCAAGGCTTCAGCGGCCCCTCTGGGAAAACCACAGGGCTTCTTCCCACAACAGTGCTCCATGGGGCTGGCATGGTACAGGGTGCAAAGGAGGGGTGGAAGCAGAGGCCTGTCTCCAGGAGTGCCCCTTCTGGGGCATGATGTTGGGGATAAGCTGAAGGACAACCCCAGCAGCGAAGAAAAGGACAAAAGATGAGAGACCTGCTCCTGTAATCTCACTTCCTGGTTGCACACTGAAAGCACATTTCATGATCTCCATTCTACAGACGAGAAAACTGAGGACCCAAGAAGGGAAGGCAATGGTGTTCATTGGGATGAAATGGGTAATCACCCAAAAGCAAGTCAACTGAGCAATGGGACATGCTTGAGTGCACCCAGCTCCAGCTCCGTAGCAAGCGCAGTCATATGGTGAAGGGTGGATGAGAGTGAGCTCCCCAGTCCTTCAGCTCCCACACTGACAATGCTCCCAGAAGCAGCCAGAGACATCCACCAAGGGCTGCGTCCGAGAGAGAGGCCTGAGCACTGCATACACAAGGTTCCATTCTGCACACCTATCAAGGAGATATCTTTATTATGGTCATTTCACAGTTGTGGAAACTGAGGATCAAAAAGGTTGAGTTTTACTGGGAGTTATCAGGCTGCTAAGCAGTGCAACTGAGCTTAGAATTCAGACAGCCACACAAAACCCTGCACTCTTAACCCAATGCTGAGCCATGGGGTTCTAGAACTTTCTTTCTATCAGAACTACTTGGAGAGCTTGTTAAAACTCAGACTGCTGGAATCCACCCCCAAAATGTCTGGAGTGGAATGAGGACTGAGAATTTACATTTCTGAACGTTCCCAGGGGATGCTGATACCGTGGTTCCCAAGCCTCCACCTTATCTCACAGCCCACCCCTGTGCTGGCAGTGCCCTCAGTACTGAAGATACTGTCCTGCCTGCGTGCTTTGGAGTATATTCTTTGTTCTATCTGGAATGTCCACTTCCTGAGTCTCCCTAGGAAAATCTTCCAGACCCAGCATCCATAGATAATGGTGTTCTCTGACAGTCCTCCACTGCAGCAATCCGCCTATTTTGTTGCTACTCCATGTAACAGTGATCGCATGGTTTTGTGTATACTTACTTACTTTCGACTTGATCTGTCCCCCATGCTGAGTTCTTACTTTTTCAAGGGAAATAACCTTGTCCTACTTATCTTGTTATGCTCAGCATTAAATACAGGCTTACAGAAATGCTTGTTGACGAATGCATGACTCCATCCTGCTTAACTCTCAGGTCCCTCCATAGCCCTGGCTTAACCACCGTTTCATTCTTATCTTTTGGCTCACCCGTGCTGCTCCAGATTGCTTTCCACACAGTAACAGCATCAGACAGGATGATGGTGGAGCGAGGAGCATCCACAAACTTGAAATGTATGATTAATGCTAACAGTAACCAGAGTCAGTGCAATAAATATATCCCAAGGACCCAAGAAGTACAGAATGGCACTGCAACTATCAAAGCAGAGTCCAGGGAACCCTGGGGGCATCCTTGAGACCCTTTCAAGGGTCCACAAGATCAAATCTCTTTTCACAATGATGCTAGGATGTTTTTCCTTTTGCACTCTCTTTCCCAAGGGCCAAGTGGAGTTTTCCAGAGCCTACCTAAGTGAGGCATCATGGCAAACTGTAGTCAGAAACAGATATGATTACCCAGCTGTCTCCTATTAAGCCAGACATCAAACCGAGTTGTAAAAAATGTAAAACAATGCCACTTTTCCCACTAAATTTCATGTTTTGTAAAATATAGGTTTTTTTTACCAAAATGTTATTCATGTTAGCATGTAGAGGTTTTATCATTGCCATCTTTAAATGAATGAATAACATTTTTTTAATTTATCATTTTTAATTTTAATACCATAAATATTGATTTGTATCACCCACATGAACAAGAGCTCTTTCAGGTCCTCAACAAATTTTAAGAGTGCAGAGGGGTCCTGAGACCAGAAAGTTTAAAGACCTCCTTAAGTTGACGCTCCATAGTGGGATGAAGAAAAAAATCTTTCTTGGCTTGGGAAGCCAGCAGTCCCGGTTCGGTCCCACATGTGGGGGCGAGTGACACTGCCCTCAAAAAAATTAAATTAAATTAAATTAAATTAAATTAAATTAAATTAAAAAAAGAAAAAATCTTTCACAGTATATTAAGTAATAAGGGGTGGAGGGTATGTCTACTCTTTTTTTTTTTTGAGGGCAGTGTCACTGGCCCTCATATGTGGGACCGAACCGGGGCTGCTGGCTTCCCAAGCCAGAGCTTAACCACTGCGCCACTCGGCCAGCCCTGTTTACTCTTTTAAAGGTGACAATGTTGCTGTTTTTTTTCCTCTGGATGGTGCATATATCACAGAATGCAAATTTAGGAGGGCACACATGGAAGATTTTTGTAATCCATGAAAAATACTAGATATTTGCACTAACAATTTTTATTCCTTAATTTTTAAATTCTCTTTCTTTGTTTTTATATGGAAAGGGTATATAAATGGAATACAATCTGATGCTCCACATAATGATGTTTTGTTCAATGATGGACCACATAAGATTATAAAGGAACTGGAAAATTCCTATCACCAAGTGGCTTCATAGCCGTCATAAACTTGTAGTGAAATGCATTACACACACGTTTGTGGTGATTCAGGTGTAGACAAACGTGCTGTCCTGCTAGTCGTATAACAGTATAGTTTAGGGCTGGCCGAGTGGCACAGTGGTTAAGCGCTGGCTTCGGAAGCCAGCAGCCCCGGTTCGGGTCCCACATATGAGGGCCAGTGACACTGCCCTCAAAAAAAACCCAACAGTATAGTTCATCTGATTATGTACAGTACATAATACTTGATAATAAACAACCATGTTGCTGGTTTATGTATTTACTATACTATACTTATTGTTATTTTAGAGTATACTCTTTCTCTTTATAGAAAAAAATTTGTTCTAAAACAGTATGCTGTGTTATGCTGGCAATAAACATCTCATGTTTACTGCATCCCTTGTTTGCATCATTTACTCTTGTTCTTGATTTAATCTCATGTTGTTTTGTACAGTGACATGCTGCTGTACAAGCTTGTCATGCAGGAGCAAGTAGGCTGTACCATATAGCTTAGGAGTGCAGTAGGCTAGGCCATCTAGGTTTGTAAGTATACTCTGAAGTTTACACAACAACAAATCGCCTAACGACATATTTCTCAGAACATATTCCTGTCGTTAAGTGGAGACTGACTATACAAATAAGGAATTATGGTTTCAGCTTGAAAACTGCCTGAGATAAAGAAATAGGTTGTATAGTATGCTAGGGCTCCTGTAACAAAGTACCACAAACTGAGTGGTTTAAACAACAGATATGTATTGTCTGAAGGCCAGAATTCCGAGATCAAGGTTGTTAGTAAGGCCATGCTCCAGACCTCTCTCCTGTTTGCGGTACTTCCTTGGCTTGTGGCAGAAATCACTCCAATCTTCACAGAGTTCTCCCTGTGTATACGTGTTTCCAAATTCCCCCTTTTTATAAGCATACCTGACCTATTGGAGTAGGACCCACTCTTGTGACCTCATGATAACAGGATTATCTCTGTGAAGATCCTATCTCCAAATAAGGTCACATTCTGAAGAACTACAGGTTAGGACTCCAACATATTCTTTTAGGGAGACACAATCAACCCATAACAATGGACAATGATACAAGTTAGGTAAATTATAAAGGAAAGAGTACGAATTCAAGTCATGGGGCTGAAATCAAGGAAACCAATTCCATATTTTGATCCCTGGCAATAAAGAGCTGATGAGATTCCCAGGCTCAAACTTTAAATTTCCTTTTAATTGCTGCTATTGGTCACCATGTGCATAAAAATGTTACTTGGAGAACTGGGTCTTCTATTGTTAAGTTTCTTGCTGGGCTGAGTGATTAAGTTCATGTGCTATTAAGTTAGTCCTGCTCAGATAATGCAGCTGGGGAGAATGGTGTGGACCTGCAAGTTTTATAATAGAACCAATTCCAACACCCTTGCACTAAAAGTCCAGGAGAAGAGAGGGTACAGAGGAGGAAAAAGATGAAGAAAACTGGAGTCTTCAACACTTCAAAATCTAAAATTTGGGACCTCATGGACATTTAAAGATGCAGCTTTCAGTGATGAGAAATGTTGCTAGGAACAAAATGAATTTGGTTAGTGAATTTAAGGAGGGAAACCTTGTAAAAAAAAAAGATAAGCAAGGATGAAAATATTGCATTGTTGCAACCACAGTAGACAGTTGAGCCAGGAAAACAGCTAGATGTTGACCAAAATGAGCCAGGAGACTGAGTGACACTGAGCCAAGCACCCACCATGCCTTGGGCCTGGCCAGTGAGGAGAAAGCCACACCCATAGGAAGAAGCTGCACTTACAAGGGGAGTGCTATCATGGCTACCCATTACTACCGATTTAGAAGCTTTCAATAATACCGAGCTAGTATGCAGTTGCCCTAGGCCAGGAGTCCAGGCATGGCCGAGCTCCCAAAGCTGCAAAGTGTTGACTGACCAGGGTTTTCTGTGGAGGTTCTGAAGCTGAATCTTTCCATACTCACCGAGGTTGTTGACAGAATCCAGTTCCAGGTGACTGTCAGTCTGGGGTCCCCATTCCTTTGCTGGCTGTCACCTGGGGGCTACTGTCTGCTCCTAGGGGCCACTGCCACCCACATTCCTTCTCACATTCATTCCCCCTCCATCTGCAGACAAACTTCACATCGCTCTTTCCCTTGTGCCTTCAGTGGGTAGAAAGCTCTGCTTGTAAAGAACCCACCAGAGAATTTAAGATAATCTCCCTATTGTAAAGGCAACTGATTAGTAACTTTAATTACATCTGCTGTATAAGTTTACATATTCATGGGCATGACACCAGGAGGCAAAGGTCATGGGACCAAGAGCCTGCTCTATCACAGGAGGGCCTGCCTGTGTCTCCAGAAAACTATCTTTTGTGACTGTATTTTTCATTCACCAGAGGATTATTTCTGTTGTATCCTCAAAATCTCTCCATCTTTCCAAATTGCTTTCTAGACATTCTCGTCTTGTAATTGCAGTAGTTCCTTTAGCAACAGCTGATGCAGACCACCCTCCAGTATTTTCCCACAGACTGCAGATTTCAAGAGAACTCTCTACCTGTTATGAAAAACCTCACTACTAGTCTCTGTTTAATTCTCCAGCCTCGTGCCTCATTACTGCCCTCTCTCTTGGCGTTCCTGGCACTCCAGGTATATGTCCATCATGGCGCCCATAGCTCTCCTTTCTGATGGAACAGTTGACACTTTCTCCCCAGTCCTCCCTCTACCTTTTAGCACTGCTGGGCCTTTAAGATTGAGCTCAGAACACATCTCCTCCAGGGACTCCCTGTGCATTCCCCAGACTGAGTACCATGTCATCAAAGTCAATCACCTTCTGGTCCACACACATATCCCATACCAAGCACACTCAGTCCCAGATGCTCCGTGTCACCCCAACATAAGACACGGGACTCCACAGGTAAAGCAGCACCCATGCAACAAAGTCCTAAGGTGGTGCCCTACACTTAGCAAGTGCTCAAAGAGGGCCACTGTGGTCCCTGCCACAACTATCTATATCAGGGTGCCTCTCTCCTCCATTGGCCCCTCCGTCTCTGTGTGCCCAGCTGCTGGCACAGGGACTGGTCCCGCCAAACAGAACAGCTACCCAAGGTGTGAGTGAACAGGACAGCAACGAGCCCCACAGAATGCCTCCCAGCCCCCCAAGACCCATCTTCTGGGGAGGAATGCACTGGGCCTGGGACTACTCTAGGTAAACAGTGAAAGCAACAGACCCCATAGATGTCCTTGGCCCCTCCTCTGAGAGGGTGTGTCCTATAGAGGTGGAAGGTGGTTTCATCACTAAGACTGCTGGGACCCTGAGTCACCAGGGTGGGCACGGTGATGCTTGCCTCTCGGTAGCATCCCCCTCTTCCTCCATTTTCCCTTCTTTCCCTTCAGGTCCTTCTGGCCTTGGCTCCTCCGCTCGCTCTCAGGCATTCCCCTATCTGTAATTCTGGGACTGTCACTGCTAAACACATGCCTAAAGTGTCCTTCAGCCGTGTTTCCAGGGCCCAGGCTGTGTGGTCTGCCAGACTGGCCTGGAATCCCAGCTCCTGCACTGAGGAGCTGTGGGACTTTGGGCAAATCCTTTCTTGTGCCTGGTCTCCTCACCTGGAGCAGAGGGGTCATAACAGTGCCCACCGCCACCCTCTAGGGCTCCTCTGAGGACTCGAGGAAAGAGTATACGTTCAGTTCTTCGGCCCACTGCCTCGCAGGTAGTCAGTGTTCAGAGATGGAAGCCTTTAGGAAGGGGCTCACTCTTCTCCCAGGACTCAAGCCTTCAGCATCTTTGAGGTGTGTGGCTGGTGGTTGCAGAGTCATTAGTGCCAGGTCTGCTGTCCCTTGTTTGGCCAGGTAGGATCATGGCTCTCAGACTGCCATGTGGGACTAGAAGCAAGGTGTGGGGGTGCCATGTAAGGCATTGCCACAAGCATTCCCACAGAAAGCCCAGAGCAGAGGGCATGTACTGTGGGGCTCAACATGTGCCGAAACACCTGGGTTTGGGCTTAGGGATATTAGAGCCCAGTCTTAAGCAGTCTAACGTGCCCTGTAACAGGGCCACAGGACCCGAGGGTACTCGTTGGTAATCTGGGCTGGCTGCCAGCCCTGCTGGAGAGAAATCCATGCAGCCACACCCTGGCATAGGAAAGCAATCTGCTCAGGGGGCTGATCTTCCTTCTTTGTGATACTTCCAAGAGGTACAAAGGAGATAAAGATCTATGGCTTTCTAATGTGAGAATGGAAGCCATGAGTTTGAGCCCAGATGGACAGCTGGGGAAGGAGCAAGGCAGCCAAAGTGCTCAAAGGAAGGACTCTCACATGTAGGGACAGCTATTTGGGAGGTAGGCCCTGGTCAAGGCTCCAGGAGGAGGGGGTAGGGTCTTAAGGGGGATGGTGGCCTTGAGAGGAGGCCCCCAAATGTCGGAGGCTTTGGGTGGGGAAAACTTCGGAGAGCATAGCAGGCATGACCCTCATGACCTCCTTCCAAACATCCCCCCAACACCTACCGCCCTCAACTCTCCCTTGATTGCTTGTGTGTGCCCAGCATTTCCAGGAGCCCTTCCATCCCTGCAGCTCCACTGTTTGCAGCTCTCACCACATGGCCCAAGTCTCCAGATGCACGGTTCCTGCAGACTGGTTCGGCAGTGCAGGTTTGGGCCTCAGCACCCAGCAAGATGCTCCCCCTAGCTTATCAGCTACTTTGGGGGCTGTGTCCTTCTTTCATACTGTGGGGGTGGTTAAAAACTCTGTTCCGGGCCGGCCGAGTGGCACGGTGGTTAAGCACTGGCTTGGGACGCCAGCGGCCCCAGTTTGGATCCCACATATGAGGGCCAGTGACACTGTCCTCAAAAAAACAAAAAACAAAAAACAAAACAAAAAATTCTGTCCCTTCAGAATAGCCGGAGATGCCTGTGGGCACAAACTAACTGAGTCCCCGAAGATCCCTCACCATTTCCTGGTCAACAGAGCAGTCCCCTCCGCACACACAGGCAGGGAAGGACCCAATCCCTCCTTCTGTCTGTCTCCCAAAGATTCAGAGCACTTCCATGGCCGATGAAGTGTAGCCTTCAATTTATGGTTGGCTTATGGTCCCCTGGGGTTAGAGGGGAGGGCCCAGCAATGGTAAGACCACCCCAGCCTTTCCTTCCCACTGGCAAGGTGTAATCCCCATGGAACAATACCTGGCCCACCCTCCAACCTTCAGCCATCACACACCCCCAAGCCTCCAAACATCCTTCGGTGGCTTCACTAAGGCTGGCCACTTGTCAGCTGATCATGAAGCTCCTTGCAGGGACATCTGACCTCACACACAGGCCTCTGTCTCTGGTACTGCACACGTTACCTCCCTGACCCGACTGTATACCCTGAGACTCCACACCCCTGCCAGGGATCCCAGGGCCTCTGGTCCTGCCTGCTGTCCCTTCCCCTTCCGTCAATGTCTAACCCACTTATTCCTGGAAGATCCCTGAGATTCCTGGGGACCCAAGCAGCCACTGCCCGTGCCCAGGAGTTCCACCCCAGGGGACCTCACAGGATATCTTATACCCTGCCCCTACCATACCCCTATACTAACTCCAAGTCCCAGGCTACTCTTGTACCCTCACCCCCAGCGAACTCTTCCCTCAGTTGCCAACAACACAGGTGAGACTCAGCTGAAATATTCACTGACGTTTATTGAAAAGAAACATTTACCAAAACCATTGAAAAAAGGGAAAGAAAACACAGAGAATAACTTTTTTTTCTTTTTGTTTTTTTGAGGACAGTGTCACTGGCCCTCACATGTGGGACCCGAACTGGGGCCACTGGCTTAACCACCACGCCACTCGGCCAGCCCATGAGAATAACTTTTAACAGCCAGCCACTAAAGCCCATAGATCTCAGGACTCCCTCCTCCTGAGGTCCCTGACAAGGTGCATCAGCTGTCCCCCTCACCTTGGCCTTCCCGCCATAGTCCCCCTTCCAGAGGGCCCCACGATCGGCCTTTGCAGGACGACGGACACTGGCGATGTCCACTCACTGCAGGGCACCCCTCCCCCTCTGGCCCACATGCTGCGGACTGGCCCCCCCTGCCCTATGGCCCGCACAGGACAGTCAGAGGACGCCGGGAAACACAGCAGGGGACTGCACCAAGCCACACAAAAAACTGAGTCACAAGGAATAACAGGGTGAGACATCGCAGCACAGGCCCCGAGGAGACTCCGGCAGTGCCCCTCCGGCCTCGGTCCAGTTCTTCCTTCCTGAGGTCACAGGGTGAGCACCGGCCGTCCCTCAGCCGTGCTTCCCGCTGTCTCCTGGGGCTGGGCTCCGGGTCTCCAGGGTGGGGTGGTCAGCGGGGGGAACTCCTCACACAAACACACACATCTCCACAAGAGCAAGCAGTGATGGGCCTAAACCTACATGGAGAAAGCAGAGGTTGAGCTCACGACACTGGACGACAGCGAGCAGAGCCTTGGCTGGCAGGAAGCTCACATGTGCCGGGGCCCAGGGTGGCTCCCCAGGACACCCACCCTGGGGCACGCACGCCTGGAGGCTCTGCTCAGGAACCTTCGCTAGTGTGTGTGTGTGTGTGTGTGTGTGTGTGTGTGTGTGTGTGTAGGGGTTGATACGTGACACGAGGGTCACTGTGGGGCCTACAGAGAAACAGGGTGGGAAGCTTTCAGTACAAGGAGCCGTCTGCCCCAGGGGACGGAGAATGGGAGTTCCACGACTGGCACCCCAGGGATGGCCCCTAACATCTCCCAATCCAGGGCGGGTGACACATGTCTTCAGGTGCCTCTCGCCGAGGCTTGGATGGGCTTCTCCCAGGCCAGCTGCCTCAGCTGGCAGGGTTTGGGGCTGAAGCTGGGTGTAATGCCACCATAGGGCGGGGGCAACTTATCCCCATCCCATTTGGTGTCACACGTGCCCATCTTGGTCACTTGGAAGGGCTGATGGTGGTGGTCAGTGCCCCTTGGGGGTAGTGGGGCCCAGGGGCTTGGTTTGGGCTGGACGGGCCCTTCCCTGGGCCCTGCTCCCCATGTAGGGGGAGGCAGCTGCCCCGTGCTGGCCTCCCCCTGCCTCCCGGGCTCCGCTTCCCCGGAGGAGAGGAGGCCACTGGGCCTTCTGAGCCTATTTGCCTGAGGAGGACTTGGGAGGGGGCGCGGCTCATCTCCCGTCCTGTCCTCATTTCTCGACTCCTCCAGGATGGGCTTGAGCCCCTTTTTGGGGGGCATCTCAGCCTCCTGGTGTGCTGCCTGGGCCAGGCCCTCTGGATCACAGATGGCCCTCATGGGCCCTCCCCGGAAGCACTGCCCATGAGGCAGGGGTGGGGCCCCCACAGGCGTCTGAGGGGCCTGCCTGACCTAGGCCTGCAGGGGCAGGAGCATTTTCATCTCCCTGAGTGGCAGGGGAGGACTTGGTGGTCTCCTCAGGGGCAGGGGCTGCCCCAGGGGCATCACGGGTTTCAGGAGCAGCCTTACCACGGTAGGCAGTGCCAGGTCCTGCTTCACTGACCTCTGCATTGGCCGGATCGGCCTGGGCGGTATCTCCAGTGGCCGGAGCGGCCTGGGCAGCATCTCCAGTGGCCGGAGCGGCCTGGGCAGCATCTCCAGTGGCCGGAGCGGCCTGGGCAGCATCTCCAGTGGCCGGAGAGGCCTGGGCAGCATCTCCAGTGGCCGGAGCGGCCTGGGCAGCATCTCCAGTGGCCGGAGAGGCCTGGGCAGCATCTCCAGTGGCCGGAGCGGCCTGGGCAGCATCTCCAGTGGCCGGAGCGGCCTGGGCAGCATCTCCAGTGGCCGGAGCGGCCTGGGCAGCATCTCCAGTGGCCGGAGCGGCCTGGGCAGCATCTCCAGTGGCCGGAGCGGCCTGGGCCGCATCTCCAGTGGCCGGAGCGGCCTGGGCCGCATCTCCAGTGGCCGGAGCGGCCTGGGCCGCATCTCCAGTGGCCGGAGCGGCCTGGGCCGCATCTCCAGTGGCCGGAGCGGCCTGGGCAGCATCTCCAGTGGCCGGAGCGGCCTGGGCAGCATCTCCAGTGGCCGGAGCGGCCTGGGCAGCATCTCCAGTGGCCGGAGCGGCCTGGGCAGCATCTCCAGTGGCCGGAGCGGCCTGGGCAGCATCTCCACTGGCTGGAGCGGCCTGGGCAGCATCTCCAGTGGCCGGAGCCAGTTCGTGTCCCCCATCCCCCACAGCAGAGTCTCAAAGTCCCCCACTGCACCCCTCACCTCCACAGCCAGGAGACCCTCCCTTGGCCTTCACCAATGCCCCTGATCGGGCCCTAGTAGCCAGTGTCCCTCCCACCATCATCTGCAAACCCGCAGATGGAAGAGCTCCCATCCATCCTCTTTCCTAGCGCAGGACCCGAGGGCCCTGGGCTCTCTACTCTGACCCCTGCAACCTGGAAACCCCTTGGTGCCCCACACACACACCGGAGTCCAGAGTTCCTCCCCAGAGTCCACACACCAACACCTGCCCTTCTGCAGCCAAGAGCCCCTCCTCTCCTCCCCACCAGCACCTGATCCAGAACCTCCTCCCTCTCCCACTGCCTTCCTGCTGGAGCAGTGATCCGGCCCCTACCCAAGGCGTGGGCTGGCGGTATTTCTGGGGTCCTGTTTGAGTGAAGTCCCTGGTTGTCAGCTCACTCTCTCCGCCTCTGGGAGTGCTGCGGCTCTGGGAAACGCCCCCTGCGTGCTGCGGAGTGGACTCCAGAGGCCACTGGAAAGCCCTGGAGCCAGAGAGTCAGAAGAATTTGGCCCAGGGCTGCACAGTCCAGGGGTCTCCCTGGTAGCTCCCTCTGTGCTAAGGCCACCGGGGCTTCCCAGGGCTCCCAGACGCCCCAGGTAGATGCGGGAGAAAGATCTCTGCGTCTGGGTGCAGGGCAAATGACTGGATCAGGAGAGCAAGTGAAGAGGTGTTAGTGTTGCCCTGGTAACGGAGCCTGCTTGGTAAGGGTTTGATGTGGCAAGGCTTGGAGTTTCCAGAAGAAACAGGTACACACCCACTGGCCCTCCATCCCCAAAATATAGCAAATATGGGTGGTGGAGTGGGGGTTGGGAACCAGGAGGCAGGGGGCAGAGGAATTTAAGAACAGACCCCCCCCCAGTGCCATTCTGTACTCACAGCCTATTCTCAATGAGCCTGGAATCTCCACAACGGACACAAGTTAGCTGTTCCCATGCCCGGTGCCTAATCACACTTCTTTACACTGTAAAACCAACTCTCAACCACACAGTCAGCCATTACATTCAAAAGTGTGTGAGCTTCGTGTTAGGCAAACATAGAGTCTATACAAGTCACTGAACATCTGTGCCCTGCACCTGTAAACAGGCAATAGAAAACCTTTCCTTACTGTGTATTGCTGGATTTGATTGGCTGAAAGGTAAGAATTTTTGCTACACTGTTCATGAGGGATATTTTTCTGTAATTTTCTTTTTTTTTTTTCCATAACTTTTTTATCAAGGTTTATCCTTGCTTCACACAATGAGTTGGGAATTGTTCCCTGTTCCTCTATTTCATGAAAGTGTTTGTGTAAGATTGGCGATTTCCTTTCCTTACATATTTTCTGGAATTCACCCATAAAATCACCTGGGCCTGGAATGTTCTTTTGTTGTGTTTTTTTCTTTTTTTTAGTCTTCTGATAGTAAATTAAATTCACTTATAAGAAATAGGGCTATTCATATTTTCTGTTTAACTTATTTTCAGTTTTGATAAATTGCTTTGCTTCCAAGGAAATTATCAATCTTATGTAAGTTATCAAAATTATTAGCATAAGGATGCTCATAATAGGCCCCCATTACTCTTTTAATACCTGTATGATGTATAGTGATATCCTTCTTTTATTACTGATATTGATGATTAGTGTACTTTCTCTTTCTTGATTAATTTTGCTAGGGGTTATAAATTTTGTTGCTCTTTTTAAAAATGTATGGGTTTGCTAATTTTCTCCATAGTTTGTTTGCTATTTCATTTAGTTCTGCTCTTATCTCTATTATTTTTTCTACTTCTTTTGGATTTACTTTGCTTTTCTTTTTCTACCTTCTTTAGATGGAACATTAGAGCATTGATTTTATGCCTTTTTTCTTTTCTAATGTAACATTCAAAGCAATAAATCTTCCTCTAATCACTTCTTCAGCTGCCTCCCATTAATTTTGATGTTTTATTTTTATTATCAATCCATTTCAAATATTTTCGAAGTTCCTTTGTGTTTTCTTCTTTGACCTATGGGTTTATTTTAGAAGTGTGATGTTGATTTTCCAAATATTGGGGAATATATTATTGTTATTAATTTGTAATGAAACTTGACAGTACACGTAGATAATTTTATAAAATTTCAATTTTTCTAAATGTATTGAGACTTGTTTTATGGCCCAGCATTTGATCTATCCAGGTGAATGTACAATGTTCCCTTGTAAAGAATCTATGGTCTGTAGTTGCAGGGTATAGTATTCTGTAAATATCAATGAAGTAAAGGTGGTTGATAATGTCATACAGATCTTGTATATATTTACTGACTTTTTTGGTCTAGTTGTATCAATTGCTGAGGCAAGAGTGCTAAAATCTCCAACTATAATTGTGGAAATATCTATTTCTCCCTTTATTCTGTCAAGTTTTATTTCATATAGTTTGAAATTCTGTTATTGGGTGCATACACATTTGTGAATTCTATGTGTTCCTAATTAGCAGGCAGGTAACTTAACTAAACTCAACCTCCGAACTTGGTCTCCCTTGTATTAGGCAACACCTGTAATCTCTGCTCAGCTCTTTTCTTGGAGTGGGCCCTGTGCATACACAGCTCAGAGGTCACCAGAGATTTGGGCAGAATGTATATGCCAAATGTGGATTCCCTGTCTGTGGTTCTCTCTTCTCCAGGATTTTCCCTCTTGTTTTCCCTCTGCCATGGTCACCCTGAACTCTGCCTTTTGGGTCTTCAAGTTTTCGGCACCCAGCATGGCATCCTCTGTGAACTGCCCTCACATGCAAACAAATATGCAAGCAGGAAACTCAAATTCCACCAATTGTTTAAGGAAGAAATAATGCCAATACTGCACAAACTCTTCCAGAAAAGTCAGAAGGAAGGCTACTTCCAACTCATTCAATGAGTCCAGCATTACCTTTATATCAAATCCATACAAAGACACGATATGAAAAGAAAACTACAGATCGATATGCTTCATGAGCATACATGCAAAAATTCTAAACAAAATTTTAGCAAATCGAGTTCAACAAGATACAAAATGATAACATATCATGACTAAGTAGTCCATCATGAGAATGCAATTTTGGTTTAAACATTTAAATTTTATCAATGTAATTCTGCATGTTGACAAACTAAAAAGTAAAAATGCTATGATCTATAATGTAGTCCATTCGGGCTGGTATAACAAAACACTACAGACTGGGTGGATTATAAAGAACAGAAACTGATTTCTTACTGTTCTGGTGGCTGGAAGTCCAAGATAAAAGCACCAGTATGGTCAAGTTCTGGTGAGAGCTAGCTTCCTGGTTCATAGCCAGCAGCTTCCTGCTGTGTCCTCACATGGTGAAGGGGTGAGGCATCTCAGGAGCCTCTTTTATAAGCGCATTAATCCCATTGGGACCTAATTATCCCCCAAAGACCCCACCTCTTAATACCATTACGTTTGGGATTTAGCAGTTCAACATGTAGTAACCTTCTCAATAGATGTAGAAAAAGCATTTGACCGAATCCAATATCCATTCCTGATTTAAAAAAAAAACTCACAGAAAATTAGGAGTAGATAGGAACTTCCTCAACCTGATAATGGACATCTATAAAAAACCTACAGCTAACATCATCCTCAGTAGTGAAAGACTGAGTGCTTTCCTCCTCAAATTAGAAACAAGACAGGGATGTTCACTCTTACACCTTCTGTTCAACATTGTATTAGAGGTTCAAGCCTGGGAAATTAGACAAGGAAAAGAAACAGCACCTAGGATGGAAAGGAAGAAGTAAACTGTCTTTAGTCACAAATAACAGGATTATCTATGTAGAAAATACAGTGGAATCTACAGAACAGTTGCTAGAACTAATAGGTGAGTTTAGCAGGTTGCAGGATATAAGTTCCATATACAAAAATCAATTGCACTTCTATATACTAGGAATGAACAATCCTAGATGTTAAAAATTGAAAAAAAAACATTACTACTCACAATAGCGTCAAAAATATACAACTGAGTGGCACGGTGGATAAGTGCTGGCTTGGGAGGCCTAGCGGCCCCGGTTCGGGTCCCACATATGAGGGCCAGTGACACTGCCCTCAAAAAAAATATACAACACTTAGGAATAGATCTGACAAAAGACTAAAAGAGTTATACACTGAAAACTACAAAACATTGCTGAGAGAAATTAAAGACCAAAAGAAATGGAGAGAGAGGGAGATCTACTTCATGGGTCAAAAGACTCAATATTGTTAAGATGTCAAATGTCCCCAAATTGACCTACAGAATTTAATGTAGTCCCAATCAAAATCCCATCAGACATGTTTTCTGGAAACTAAGATGATTCTAAAATTTATATGGGAATGCAAAAAACCTAGACTGGTTAAAAGAACACTGAAAATAACAAAGTTGTAGAATTCACACTATCTGATTTCAGAAATAATTATGAAACTACAGTGACAAAAACTGCATGTTATTTATGTAAAATATAGAAAATATATCAATGGAACAGCAGAGAGTCCCGAATTCACACATTTATGGACAACTAATCTTTGACAAAGGCACAGAACAGTAAAATGGAGAAAGACAGTCTTTTCAACAAATGATGCTGGAATAATTGGATACCTGCATGCACAAAAATAAAGTTTGACCCATATCTCACACTATATACAAAAATCAACTCAAAATGGACCAGAAATCTAAATAAATATAAAACTTCTAAAATAAAATCTTTGTGATCTTGAGTTAGACAAAGATGTCTTAGATATGACACCAAAAACACAATTCATAAAAGTGCAGCTTGATAAATTTAGCTTCATCAAAATTTAGGATTTCTGTTCTTCAAATGACACTGTTAAGAGAATGAAAAGCAAGCGACAAAGTGGGAGAAAATGCTTACAAAACATATACCTGACAAAAGACTTCTACCTAGAATATATAAAGAGCTCTTACAACTTAATAAGAAGACAAACAACCCAATAATAATAAAATGGGCAAAAGGTTTAAGCAGACACTTCACCAAAGAAGATACACAGATGGCTAATGAGGATATGAAAATACGCTCAACATCACTAGTCAAGAAAATCCAGATTAAAATCATGATGAGATTATACTATACACCTATTAGAATGAAAATTAAAAAGACTGACCATACCAAGTATTGACAAAAATGTGCAACTATCCTACACTGCTGGTGGGTATGTAAAATGGTACAACCACCTTGTAAAACAGTTTGGCAGGTTTTGGGGTTTTTTTTAAAAGATTTTATTGGGTAATTGGGGGAGAGGAACAGTGTTGGGGAATTGGGGAAGGGGACCAGCCAAGTTGTTCTTTAATCTTGGTTGTGGAGGGCGCGCATCGCCATCTGGCTTCCCGCTGGCAGCTCATGACTTCTTAGCTCAAGGTGCTGTGTTCAATCTTAGTTGCGGGTGGGTGTAGCCACCATCTCATGTGGGAGCTGAACCAGCAGCCTTGTTGTTAAGAGCACACGGCCTATCCACTGAGCCATCTGGGCGGCAGCTCAGCTCAAGGTGCCGAGTCAGTGTTAGTTGTGGGTGGGCATAGCCCACCATCGAACAGGAAATCTTGTTGCTACACCAGCTGAGCCATCCTGCCACCTGTTGGCAGCTCAGCGACAGCTCAGCTCGGGCTCAGCATCACTGGCCCATGTGGGAATTGAACTGGTGGCCCTGTTGCTCAGAGCTCGTGCTCTAAGCCAACTCTTAACCAACTGAGCCACTCGGCCAGCCCAGTTTGGTAGTTTTTTAAAAAGTTAAATGTCGGGCCGGCCGGGTGGCGTGGTGGTTGGGAGCTGGCTTGGGATGCCAGCGGCCCTGGTTCAGGTCCCACATGTGAGGGCCAGTGACACTGCCCTCAAAAAAAAAAGTTAAATGTACCTCTAGTATATTATCAACCATACCAGTTCTCGGTACTTACCCAAGTTAAAAAGAAATATATGTCCATATAAAGGCTTGTACACAAATGTTCATAGCAGCTTTATTTATAGTTGCCTCAAACTGGAAACATACCAAATGAATGGATAAACCATTCCATCAACCAATGAATGGATAAACCCATTATGGCACATTCACACAATGTAATATTATTCAGCAATATAAATGAATGAACTGTTGGTACATGCAACAATATGGATGAATCTCAAAATAATTTTGTTGAGTGAAAGGAGCCAGATGCAAAAGAACACTTATTTTATGATTCCATTTATATAAAACTCAAGAAAATGCAAACTACCCTGTGATAGAAAGTAGATCAGTGCTTGCTTGAGGATGAGAGCAGCAAGAAGAAACAGGAAAAAGGGACTACAAAGGGATACAAGGAAACTTTGAGAGTAATGGATATGTTTATTGCCTTGATTGAGCTCATGGTTTCATGTCAAACTTTATTAGATTATACAATTAAAAAATGTCCAGGTTGGGCCGGCCAAGTGGTGCGGTGGTTGGGCGCTGGCTTGGGAAGCCAGCGGCCCCGGTTCGGGTCCCACATGTGAGGGCCAGTGACACTGCCCTCAAAAAAAATCATAAAAAAAAATGTCCAGGTTATCATATGTCAAATATGCCTCAAAAGATCTCATTTTTGGGGGCTGGCCGAGTGGCATGGTGGTTAAGCACTGGCTTAGGAAGCCAGCGGCCCTGGTTCGGGTCCCACATATGAGGGCCAGTGACACTGCCCTCAAAAAAAAAAAATCTCATTTTTTAAAAAAGTACACCTACAAGTAAACAATAAAAAAACAAACAATCTCAGGGCCGCCCGGATGACGCGGTGGTTAAGCGCTGGCTTGGGAAGCCAGCGGCCCCAGTTCAGGTCCCACATGTGAGGGCCAGTAACACTGCCCTCAAAAAAAAAAGACAATCTCATAAAAGTGGGCAAGCTATTTGAACGGACATTTCCCAAAGAGAGATAGAGAAATGACCAGTAAGCACATAAAAAAAAACAAAACATCATGTTCAACATGATTAGTCATCAGGGAGATGGTAATTCAAATCACAATGAGTTACCACTTCACACCCACTTAAGTGGCTAAAAATAAATGCTGACAACCCCAAATGATGAGGAGGATTGGAACAATTAAAGGAATTCTCATACATTTCTGGTGAGAACATAAATTGTACCACCACTTTGGAGAATATTCTGGCAGTTTCTATAAAGCAACTATCATATGACGTGGCAATTCCCTTTCTAGGTACTTACCCAAGTAAAATGAAAGTATATGTCTACATGAACTTGTACACAAATAATCATAGTAGCTTTATTTATAGTAGTCCAAAACGGAAACAACCCAGATCATAAAGTAGTGAGTGAATAAAATAACTCAGATATATCCAGACAATGAAATATTACTCAGTAATAAAAGGAAAAGAGCAATAACACATTCAACAACATATATAAACCTCAAAATCATCATACTAAATGAAAGAATCCAGACACAAAATAGTGCGTACTATATGATTCCATTCATACGAAGTTCTCAAATAGGCAAAAGTAATCTATGGTGGAAAAAAATTAGAACAATGGTTGCCTGTGTGGGATTGTGATGGGGACACTGGAAATAGGCACAAGGAAAATTTCTGGGGTGTTGATTTTGTTCTGTATTTTGAAAGGAGTTTGGAGTACACATTTGTCAAAACTCACAGCATAGGTCATTTAAAATGTGTGTGTTTCACTGTATGTAACTTTTACCAGCAAAACCCAAAAAGAACAGTAAATAGTTATTGACCTTTAGCTAATGGTATGTGTGTTGAAGTGTTTAGGGGTGAAGTATACTGATTGATGTCTGCAACTTACTTTGAAATGGATCAGTAATATGAGGATGAACATGCAATCAAGCAAGTTGGGCATAACAGTACATGGGTACAAATCTTTCAATTGATCTGTATGTTGCAAAGTTTTCATATAAAATGTGGCAGAAACATAAGAAAAAGTTTGTTAGCATCTAATGGATAAACTTGTTAAAATTTATTTAAAAAATTAAGAAGTTGGTTATAATCATTATTTCTAATAAAGCATTTCTAATAAAGCATTTATTCTTATGAATAAATGAAGAAAAAAGTCCACCTCCTTCAGACTTAATTTCAGTGCCCAGGGTCATCCCCTCCAGCGTGACTCTTCTTTCCCTTGGTTTACCTACTGCACTCCGCCATTTTCCTTTTGATCCTGAAACATACCCAATTTTCTTCTGTTACGTGGTGTTTGCACTTGCTGTTCCTTTTACCTGTGGATGCTCTTCCTATCTTCAATAACTTTCACACAGTGGAGTCCTTCTTGTCATTCAAGTCTCATCTCAACCGTAGGTAGCCTCACTGAAGACCCCCAGCCTGCACTCCCAAACATCACCCTAATTGATGTTCTTCGCTGATCTGATAACTCTTATATGTTGTATGTTGATCCTTGTAGAGTACCATCTTCCTTTCGAAACAGGCATTTTCAGGAAAGCATTGACGGTCTTAGCACACTGCAGGGAGGCTGCAGTTTCCTAGATTTTTGTTGACTGACAGCAAATTCATCTGGAAGTAGTGACAACTAGTTCCAAATGACTAGTTGTCTCTACCTCCAATACCCCGTATCCAAAGATCCTGTTCTATTTCTTCACAATATGACCTGTTGTTTTGAAATTAACTCAAGTGTGTTTCTTCTTCACCCCTACCCCCGGAGGGGCGCACGCGAGTGCGCGCGCGCGCGCGCGCACACACACACACACACACACACACACACACACGAGCTCTTGGGCTCCAAAGCGTGGCCCCTGAGGGCAGCGATGAGGCCTAATTTTGCTCACAGATGTCTTAGTGCCTGGCTTAGTCAGGCCTCACATCTTTGGTGAATCAGTGAGGTGCTTTGACCCCTCCAATGCGGGCTGACTTTGATCTACTTCGCCTGCCTTTCTCATCTCCCCACCCTCATCCCCTTCCAGAAGGCGTCCACGGGGGAGGAGTCCTTTACATTCTTTCGTTCCTTTTTTCGTGGGCTGGTCGGTTCGGTCACTGGTTCATTCATTCATTCATTCATTCATGCATTCATATATTAATTCCACTCCTAGCCCCTCCACCCATATTTCGGTGGTGCGCTCGACTCCGGGAGGCTCTGGCCCGACCCTCCCCCGGACTCAGTCCCGCCCCCATCCCGCCCCGCCCCCTCGCCGGTCCAATCGGGACCGGCAGGCCGGGCGGGGTCGGGATGGGGTGGGGCCTCTCTCCCTCACTACCCCCAGCGGCGCCCGCGGCTCCGGAAACGCGCTGTGGGGCTCCTGGACTCAGCCGGGCGCGGGCGGCTCCGTGGCGCTTCCTGCCACGCCGGGCCTGCCTGGACTGTGCCAGCGCTGCTCCATCTCGCGCAGGCCGCCACCAGGCTGAGGTGAGCGTGCGGGTCACCGGAGGATGTGCGCGGAGCGCGGGAGGGTGTGTGGAGATGGATGGTCATTTGGGCCGCGAGAGGATGTCTTGGAAGCCCAGGACAGTGCACGGGACGCGAGTGAATGTGTGGGGGCCGAGGTGATTCTTTGGGCAGTAGGAGGATCGCAGGGGGATGATCCCGGAGAATGTGCGGGGTTGGTGTGAGTGTTGCGGAGAGTGTGCGGGGGTGGGGGGGACAGTCAAGCATTTGCAGGGGGAGGGGTCTCTGGGCCAGCCCGAGGGGGGAATCGGTCCCGGATGGCGGATACAAGGAGGCCCGAAGGCCTTCCCTCGGCGGGCGGGGGGCGGCGGTCAGGGGCGGGAATCGCGGACGTGTCGAAGCCTACGCTGCGTGTTGGAAGACGCTAAGGGGTGGGAACGGGTCAGTGTGGGAAGCAGCGGACCGCTGCCCCGAGCGCAATGGAGGCCGAGGGGGAGGGAGCGTTGGTGTGGGTTTTTAAAGGGATTCTCCACAGGGGAAGGGGCTCAGCCACAGTCAGGGGCACAGGGTAGGTTAGCTGGGGACGGTTCCTTCTAGTGGAGTCCCTCTTTTCCTTTTGGGTGGGGGGGTCTATCCTCAGCTGGGCGGGGAGCATGGGGGCGCTAGAGCTCTAGCAGCGTGAGGGAGGGGGAGGGGCAGCCCGTGCTGGATGAAGACGAGCTCAAGGCCCTCGGTCTGAACACGGCTTTTTCTGTCACCCTTCTGGGGGCCAACATCTCCTGCTCCAGTGCCCCCCCCAAACTCCTTTGCTGCCCCTTTTAGTCTATATTTGGGTGATTAATTACATGTCTTTTTCCATCTTTCTCCCCCCCACTCCCCCGCCGCCCAAAGCCCATGGTCCCTTTCACTCACACCCCCCCCAAATCCTGGCCCTCTTCCCGGAGGTCCCACCCTGTTTCAACTGACACCCTCCAGCCAGCGTTTGCCTAGCACAGCCGCCAGGCCCCCCCAGTCTCCTTGGTCAGTGAAATATTTCTTCTTCAACCTCAGACCCGACATTTTCCTTTACCAAAGGATTTCAGATGGGATTGCTAGAACAGCACCCCCTCTGGGCATTAATGCTGCCTCACCCCAACCCCCACCCTCTCTTCCCCCATTGGGCCTTTAAGTAGAAGCAGCGTGCACTGTGCCTGGCACTCCAATCCATTCCCCAAAAAACTTCCCTGGATCTATTTATATTTAGACTCCTTTTAAGCAGTGATTTCCAGCCTTCTTTGGGTGAGAGACCCTTTGGAAAATCACTAGAAAGTGTGAATTCTCTTGCTAGAAGTCTTGACAGCACAGAGTAGGATACCACTCAGTAGGCCCATGGGCTGGAATCCTGTCTGCTGAGCAGAAGCAAGGAAGCTTCCAGACTCTAGATAGTCCAGTGCTAAGAGGGGCCAAGTGCTGATTGGAAATGCAGACCCCCTTGGTCCCACCCATACCTGCTACTCTGTCCTTTCACTTCTTAGCAAACCCCACCCAGGGTTCTAAACCAGTGATCCCAGCGCTGGCCCTACCCTGCCTGGGCTCCCCAAATGGCCCAGGGTCCCCCCGGGATTTATACAGCACCCCCACCCCCATTTAGAATCTTTCATATCCAGGGCAGTGTAACCTAATCAAAGCTACACTTACAGTTTACTTTGATTTTTACTAAGATGCCATGCATCTTCTTGGGGAAATGGGAACATAAACCTTTCCTCAATTAAGTACAACAAACACTGCAAAATCTCCTTCTGGTCCACCTTCTGGCTTTTTATAGAAGGGAAAGAAAATGGAAACCTAAACAGAGAGGGACAGGTGCCCAGGCAGAGTGAGAGAGGAAAACTGGGGAAGACGGAGACAGATGCCTCCCACCCACACACACAAAAAAAGACACACACAGACACAAACATCATGAGAGAAACAGACTTTCCTGGTGAAACACCCTCTCTTTTGGCCCTTTTGGTTTCTGCCACTTCTAGCAGCATTGCGTTTACACAGTACAGGGTGGGCCCAAATGGGGTCTTCAGAGCCACATCCTGGCCCAACAGGTGGAGAGTACGTGAAGGCCAGGTCTAGCTCAGCTCAGTGTCCTGGCTTTGACTGAAAGCGGGGAGGACCCGGATCATGCAGGGTATGTTCAGTGTCAGCCTGTCCTTTGACCATTCATGACCCAAAATGAAATTTTCCTAAATCTGCTTCTGTCCCCCTGAATTATTTCAGTACAATAGGTGGGGCCTTACCTGCTTTACTGATCACACAGAATTGTTCCAAAACACAACGTGCTATCCCTGTGTGCCCTTTTTGGGTAAGTCTGGGTGTTTATGGACCATAACTGCAAGCCTTAAAGCTGGCCAGGCTGTTATAAGGCCCTATGGGTGGGGATACAAGATGGTGGGAAGTATTGTTTCCATTGCAGAAGCAGCTATATTTTTATATATGCCAGTGTCACCAAACCATCTTTGCCCAGAAACAGTTTTCTAAAGTGACACGACCCAAGGGAAAACAAATATCCAGTAAGGAG
Source organism: Aselliscus stoliczkanus (assembly GCA_033961575.1). Lineage (NCBI taxonomy): Eukaryota > Metazoa > Chordata > Mammalia > Chiroptera > Hipposideridae > Aselliscus > Aselliscus stoliczkanus. Next base: position 7,438,754 of record CM066737.1, on the reverse strand, counting down.
AATTGGGAATCCAGGTAATTATTTGTCTTTTTATGTATTTATTTATTTATTTATTTTTTGAGGGCAGTGTCACTGGCCCTCATATCTGGGACCCGAACCTGGGCCGCTGGCTTCCCAAGCCAGCGTTTAACCACCGTGCCACTCGGCCGGCCCCAGGTGATTATTTAGATGGGAGAGGGAGCTGAAGGCACCCATCTGAATTATATGCTGGAGAGTGAGATCTCTTGTGTGCCGTATAAAAATACCCCCCCAGGGCATTTTTGCTCTGGCCCAGAATCAAACTGAACACCATGAGCCACTTGTGTACAGGGGTCTGAGGACATTCTGTTACAAGTCCTTATCTAGGTACTCCAGGGAGTCCAGCTGTTTCTGGCACCCCTTGGAAATTTCCAGAAGCTACCAGATTGATCTAGTTTGGGTGGCCTTACTGCCTGGGGACAGACAGCACCTGTTGAGGAGGTTGCTTGGCTATTTGTGCCATGGAATCTGTCGAACACTGATCTTTTAGGCTCCAAAGCAGTCTTTACTAGAAGCCAGACATCCTGAGGAGGGGTTATCTGTCAACTCAAAGGTAACCAGAAGACACCTAATTCTTGACTTTTTATGACACGGGTTGGTTTTTGTCTCCATTGAATTCAACTCTGACTTTCTGATCAAAGTGGAATGGTTATTTTAGTTCTTTTCATGTTTTGATTCCCTATGGAAAATTCAATTTGATAAAGTTGGTTAAAAGTCACATCTAAAGCACTATCGGGAACATATGTTCACTCAGTGAACTCTTGTGTTTTAGAAAGCATGGTTTTTCAGATTCCCTGTGTTCATGAAACGCCTGCAGTGGTCGTGGCACTCAACTAGGTTCAGGGTGGACTCCAAAGTCAACCTTGACAGGGCCTACACCATCTGAGAGCATATAGTCATTAGACTACACTTTACATCTTACTTAAAGAAGGAAGGTAATAGTATTTACATTAAGAGGCCGAGATTTGTTTTCTCCTATCTTTGTCCAAATTCCCATTTCCTGGCTGGGTGTTGGAGTGCACCTTATGAGATTTGGGGCATGTTTTTCCACGGCTACTTACATTGAAGGTCAGCCTCACCCTCTGTGTCCATTGGGTACACCACAGTGGTTTTCATATTCTGCCTGGAATTGCTTTGACCTTGCTCCCCGAAGGTTTACTTTTGAAAGGCAGCAGACACCTGTTTTTGTCACTTTGGTCACGGCATCCGGCTTTTTTTCCAGATTAGTTCCACCATTTTAAAGTAGAACAGTTGTAGGGCCGGCCGAGTGGCGCGGTGGTTAAGCGCTAGCTTGGGAAGCCAGCGGCCCTGGTTAGGTCCCACATATGAGGGCCAGTGACACTGCCCTCAAAAATAAAAGAAAGAAAGAAAGAAAGAAAGAAAGAAAGAAAGAAAGAAAGAAAGAAAGAAAGAAAGAAAGTAGAACAGTTGTGCAACATGTCTTCTAAATGATCCGATTATGTCTGGGATTGATGGTTATTTTATTTTATTTTTTTTTTTTTTTGAGGGCAGTGTCACTGGCCCTCATGTGTGGGACCCAAACGGGGCCGCTGGCTTCCCAAGCCAGCGCTTAACCACCACACCACTTGGCCGGCCCTGGTAATTTTATTTTGAACTGCAGTGGCGGTTAATGTGTTATTATCTTTATTAATGATCTTTTTTTTTTTTTGCTTCTCCTAAAACTTTTGCCCGATACACTTGGTTGATTATGCAGTTTACCTTCCTTTTATGAAATCAGGGCTCACATTTTCCCTCCTATTTTTATCAGCACCTTCTAAATGATCTCTGTGTGTCCTTGGGCTCTATTGCTGTGGGTAGTGATCTGAAGTGCACTCCCATGAAGTCCCCTGGGCAAGCCTGGTACAGGAAGGGCCACTCCTGTTCTCTGCCCAGGAAAGGATAATGAGCCATTCACTTGGGGGTTGTGACTCCAGAATTTCAACAGTTAATCAGGCCAATTAAGTAAAAACACTTCGGTGGGATCCGCTCAATTAAATGGAACACTTCAGGAGGATTTTCCCAATTAAATGTAGATGGCCTGGAAGGAGAGGGAGAGAGAGAGAGATTGATTCATATTATTTCTCTCTTCTCTGGTATGGTTTGAAAAGTTTCAAATCTTGGGAGCTGGACATCAGGCAAGTTACTTAACCTCTCAGATCCATGACTTCCTTCTCTGTAAAGTGGAGGCGTTGTAATACAGGTTGCGATAATTAAATTAAGTGAAGGGAAAAGCAGTGCCAAGCCCGTACTAGGTGCCCTGTAAATGGAAGTCAGCTCCATATAACACGCCCCTCTCTCTCAGTTTATCACATGCCCACTCAGTGCCAGGAGGTGCTGCAGTTGTTGGGGATTACGGTATCCAAGAAAGAGAAGGCCCCTGTCCTGTGGGAGGTGACATTTCTCCTGGGGAGAGTCAGGTAAAAAGAAGCAATTTCAGAAGATGTAAGTTGTAGGTAGTGGAAAGTGTTACGAGTAAACCTAGATGAGACTGGAGAGTGAAGATGTTTTAGGGAGATGACACTTGAGTGAGGCCCAGATTCTTAGAAGAAGCCACCTATGTCAGGTTCAGAGGCCCGGAGGGGTGTCTCCTTGGCATATCTAGGAATAATGAAGGTCGGAGTGTCTGGAAGGAATGACTGAGATTTGAAGTGCAGAATATGGGTCTGATGGACTGGTCCAGGGCCTTGTAGGGGGTTAAGGCCTTAGGTCTCTGGCCTGAGGGCAGTGAGACAACGTTTAGAAAACCCCCGCTTCCACTTGACAGCAAAACCTCAATGTCAATTGGAAGTAAAATTTTAAAAATAGTGTAAGTAGTCTATGACCAGTTTGTATTGTATTGGAAGCCAACATCAAACCAGACATCAAATGTATACCAGGAAGACTCCAGCTGCTCAGAGAGGGTCCTGCACAGGTGACAGTGGGACACAGAGGACTTGGCTGCCGGGCCGCTGGTTAAGATGGGAATGGGGCTTCTGTGGACACTGGGGCAAAAGGAGGCCTTCTGTTCACACCTGTCCATGGCACTGATAGCGTGGTGACACGAGCCCAGGAAGTCACAGCCTCTGAGCTTTCTGGGGCCACCCGCACATTCCTGCTAGCCCTTCTTCCCTGCCTTGCCCGCGTGGATATTGCCCAGCTTCAAGGGCCATTCTCCTTGGCCTCAGCCCTGTCCTCTTGCATGCTGAGCATCTTTCTTATCCAGAGTCTACCCACACCTTTTAAATTGCTCTTCTTGTCCGATTATCAAAGAAATGCAGCTTGGTCACTAAAAATGCACACATGTTGCAGAAACAAAGCAGACCCTTCTAGACACGGGCCCCACCCCCATTGGGGCACACATTGCAGTCTAAGTGTGCTCATTTTAGCTAGAGTCACTCTTACTTCATTCCTTTTTTCTCCATAAATGCAAATCCTTAACCCTTCTCTCCCCTTCCGCTGGCTGCATTTTTTCACAGCTTCTCTGTCTGCATCTTGTGTGAAGGATTTGCATTTTTGTAATCTGCTACATGTCATCCTGCCTTGGCCACCTATTGATTTTTATGGATTTGTATTTTATGTTTGTTTTTTATTTTTATTGGTTTTCTGCTACCTGTTGATTTCATACCTAAGCTCTCTGGTTTTCTTCCTTCTCTGAGTCCTAGGACTCTGAGTAAGGTCTCCAGAGCTCTGAGCCGCAGTCATCATTTCCCCTCTCCCTCTTGTTTTTATGATTTGGGGATTATTAATTGGAGTGTTGGATCCATTTACATTTAACTTAATTATCCATATGGCTGGATTTAAATTTACCATCCTGCTGTTTGTTTCTGTCTGTCCCATCTGTTCTTTTTGCTTTCTTTATTTACTGAATGCCCCTGGGTGATCACTGAGGATTCTACTCTGGTCTGTTGGACCTGAACATTTTGCTACCTTCATGTATCCTGGGAATTGTTCTGCTTATAGCGTCCTGGCCATACTTTTCCCAGTTTTTTGGGTTTTCACTCTATGCATGCATGATTTAGTAGTCAGGAAAGACTCAAGGGGAGCCTTTATGGAGTTGTTTTTTTGGGGGGGTGGGGTTGGAGCTTTCTTCTGCATAGAACCCTCCTTTCTGGAATTCTGCTTTGGAACTTCCAGCTGCCTCAGCTGCCTTGAACGCTGGTCTGTCTTGATGAAGCCACCAAGCTTGTTTGGTTCCCCCTTCCCAACACTCTCAATCTGGAAATTGCTTCCAGACAGAGAACTGGGACAATGATACAGCTCACCTCATTTGTTTGTCTGCTCTCCAGGATCATGATCCTGCACTGCCTGCTGTCCAGTGTCTTAAAAACTGTTGTTTCACATCTGTTTAGTCCACTTTTCTACATTGTTTTTCCTTGTGACTCCATTATGGCCAGAAGTGGCAGTCTCCATCCATCCTTTTAACATAGGATCTAATTGTATGTAAAAGTTTTTTTCTGCTGGAATATCTGGGTTTTGTACACCTTGAGCTGGTATAAAAATGCTTCCTTTTCATTTAATTATGAATTGAATTGACCTGACATCAGAACAGAAACTGTGCTCCTGGTTCTTTGCACTCACTGAAGTGGGAGGCAGGAGATGCACACATGTCTGGTAGGATTTATAATATTTAACACATTTTGCAATCTGGAAGAAAAAGGTAACTTACACATATTGTTCAGACCTTTTATTTAGCAGCTTAGTGTTTGAAGATCTTTTCCTTGGTGCTTCTTTTTCCAACTTTTTTTTTCCAGCTTTTCCTTTAGTGGAATGTATCACAGAAATGTTTTCTGCAGCTGTCTTGCTGTCTGTCACCTGGCAGATTGTTTCAGCGAGGTGGGTTGTGGCCTTTGCACGGCCTTGCTGCTGGTCAGGAAGCCCTGGCTCCTGCCCTTGGTTGCCTCTCTTCCCTCTAGTGGCCCAACTTGGGTTTTTGTTGCTCCTACAAAGTGGGAAAGAATCTCTCACTTCCTAATTATTTCTCTCAATATTATTTTGGGAACGCTTCCTTCCTGGGTAATGTGAGTGAGCACTGCCCTCTTCACACTGGCTGGTATGAGGCCTGTGGCTGGCCTGTCTCTGAGAGCCAGTCTCCCTGCCATCAGCTCTCTGTCCGTGTCTGTCTTCTCCTGGCTATGCCTGGAGAAACTAACATTCATTTGTCTTGTCAGGGCTCCCTCTGGCCTGCCTGTATTCATTCTTTGCCAGCCCACTTTCTCTACTGTTTGAGGTATGTTTTCTTAGACATCCCTAGGCTTTGGCTTGTCATTCAACTGCCGTGCAAGAGAAGGCTCAACAGGATATAAAACCAGGGAGAAGGAAATCGCCAGTCTCATCCCAGGGAACCCAGAGGCAGGGCTGCTGTCACTCAGGGGTCTTTTCACTGTTTCTTAGTTCCACCTGTGCCTCTCCCCCACAGGGCCTTTCCCTTCCCGGGATAGAGTCCTGGGAAACCAGGTCCTGACCGGCCCTCTTGAGCTGCTGGAGGCCCAGATGTGCTGTGCTTCCTCCTGCCTGACTTGGGAATCTGTCATTGCTCCCAAATGCTGGCCTTGGCCTCGCCTCTTGCCCCAGGATGACACAAGGCAGGGCCTGAACCCAAGCTGCAGCTTCCCCTCCCTCCATCCCTCCCTTCCTCCTCCCCACTTTTCTGCTTGGGATTCTGCCAAGGAGCGGATGCCCGCTGGGCTTGTAATCCCCATCATACTGCTGGGAGAACTGAGTTTCAATCCAGGAAAGTGATTAAATGGAGGTCCCTTGGGAAGACAGTGGGAGGCCAGGGCCATGGCTCAGGTCTGCTGGCACTCGGTCAGGTTCTCTTTCGAGGACTTCTTAACACCTGTGGTTAGATTTCCGTATTAGCAAGGCACGCCCACTCCAGACCCTAACCTCGTGTCGCTGGTTTTACTGATGCTGCCTCTGCCTCATTCTAGAATGGATGGAAAGACTGGTTATCCCTTTGAATTCTTTCAGGACTCAACTGACGTTTGGTGATGTGGCACAGTACCTCACAAAAGGAGTGATTGAGGCTGGACACTGAGCAGAGGACACTGGCATAATAAAAGCACGTGACTTCCGTGAGTAAGGGCACCCCTAGCCCTTCCACCAGCTTCGTGGTCCTGTGCAGCAGGAGTGGGATGAGCGGGCTGTGCTTCCCAGTGATGGGCTGCAAGGAAATACAAAGGGCCTGCCACAGCCGACATCTCAAAGTTGCAGGCCCCCCACAACTCCTAATGGCACAGAAAGAAGCCCCCTTGGTCTTTTCTTGGGAAAGAAATTAGAACAAACTGGCCACTGTAATTTAGAAAACGTTTTAAACTCACAAATGATGGAAATCGCATGGCCGTTTTATAGTAGTTTACTGTTGAGAAGAGAGGTTGACAACAGCAAGCTCGTGCACCATCAGGCAGCATGTGTGAGATGGGGAGGGTTCTTAGACTGCTGGGGTCGGGTGTGGGCGTGTACAAGTGTGTGAAGTTCAGTGTGTGGGCCCTGAGGGGGTGGATAGGGAGAAAGGGAGGGTCAGCTCCTTAGGACAACCACCAGGCACTCCTCCCAGGTGGGCCCAGAGCCTGCCTCACCCAGCCCCTGGAAGGAGCCGGCCCTTGAGAAAAGGATTTGAATTGGATGAATGACTTCCTAAGGTCACAGCCAGCCCAGGCTTTGAATAGAAAGGGGTTCTCCTTTGAAGGCCCTGCCCTGTTCCTGAACTGTTCTGATATCATCTCTAGCTGCCGCAATAACCCGTTTCCTTTTCCACGAGCAGGAGTTCCTGTTTGGAATTCTATTTGGATCTCTCACCTGGTGCAAAGACACGTGCTGCTGGTCTCAGACCCTTAACACAGATCGAGCTAAGTATTCTGGTAAGTGAAAAGGAATCCTGCAGAAATGTGAGAAAATCATGGGTGAGGCCCAGCTAAGCCTTTGGAGAGAGGCTGTGGCTGCCCCTCAGTCAGACGGGGAGACCTACTCTGAACACTTTTGTAGAGTGTCCAGCAATCGGGTCCTTGCTTCCAGTTGGATGGGCCCCAGCTGTCCTGCCCTGGTGGCCTCCGGGCCCAGCACTCAGTAGCTGTCTCAGGAGGAAAGCAATTCTTGGCAAGGAGGATAACTTCATTTCTCCCTCTTCTGCAGACTGCAGTGTCTTGTGGTTCTCATTTCAGAAAGCATCTTGGTGACCCAACACCAGACGATGGGTGAAGAGGCCCAGCCACAGGAGATGGCATCCACGAGTTCCCCGAGGGCCAGTGAGCCCAGCCCTGAGGTCAAACAGAATGGGGACTCTGAGGGGCGGGGAGGGAGCCCCCAGGATCTGCCCATAGAACATCACTTTTCATGTAAAGAATGTGGGGATGCCTTTCGGCTTAAGGTCCTCCTTGTGCAGCACCAGAGAATTCACAGTGAGGTGAAGAGCTGGGAGTGTGGTGATTGTGGGAAGATCCTCAGGGGGGTCTTGGAGTTCAATGAGCATCGCAAGAGCCACGTAGCTGCAGAGCCCCGCCCCGGCCCAAGTCGGGCTGTCGATGATGCCATGGAGAAGAGGGAGCAAATGGAGAAGGAGGCAAAACCTTTCGAGTGTGAGGAATGTGGGAAAAGGTTTAAGAAGAACGCAGGCCTCAGTCAGCACCTGCGTGTCCACAGCAGAGAGAAGCCTTTTGACTGTGAAGAATGTGGGCGGTCCTTCAAAGTGAACACCCACCTCTTTCACCATCAGAAGCTTCACATTCTGGAAAAGCCCTTTGCCTGCAAGGCATGTAGCAGGGATTTCCTGGATCGCCAGGAACTTCTCAAGCACCAGCGAATGCACACCGGCCACCTGCCCTTCGACTGTGACGACTGTGGCAAGTCCTTCCGAGGGGTCAATGGCCTGGCCGAGCACCAGCGCATCCACAGTGGGGCCAAGCCTTATGGGTGCCCCCACTGCGGCAAGCTGTTCCGCAGGAGCTCAGAGCTCACTAAGCATCGGCGGATCCACACGGGCGAGAAGCCTTATGAGTGCGGCCAGTGCGGGAAGGCCTTCCGGCAGAGCTCCAGCCTCCTGGAGCACCAGCGTATCCACACTGGGGAGCGACCTTATGTGTGCGGCGACTGCGGCAAGGCCTTCCGAGGGCCCTCTGACCTGATTAAACACCGGCGGATCCACAGTGGACTGAAACCCTACGAGTGTGACAAGTGTGGGAAGGCCTTCCGGAGGAGCTCAGGCCTGAGTCGACATCGGAGGACCCACAGTGGAGCAAGACGCTGTGAATGCAGTGAATGTGGCCGCGTGTTCAAGAGGCGGTCAGCGCTGCAGAAGCATCAGCCAACCCACCATGAGTAGATGAGGCCCACAGCCCCTCTGCTGTCGGCGGGTTCCTGCAGGAGCCTGGGGCCCTAGAGTGGGATGGCAGAGTCAAAGGAGATGAACAGTTTTGTAGCGCTTATATATTTTATTGTCAGAAATGTTGAAACCAATTTATACTGCCACCAGCAATTTATAAGTGTACGTTTCCCATTTTGCCTCTCGAGAGTAGCTTTTTCCATTTTAATTGATTTTGGCTAGTTTAATGGGCATAAAGTACCTTCAAGGTATTTAAATCCGCAGGTCTTGAATCTGAGAATGAGAGAACAAACCTGGATGTGGGGGTAAGGATGGGGCTTGTTGGTCCTCCCCTCCAAGCTCCCACCTCAGGGAAACAAACACAGCTGTTCAGTGATGGCGTCAATATAATGTGAGCCCGACTTTCCCGAAGAGATTGCCCCAAAGTCTTTTGGCCTACTTGAATTCATAAATTTTTAGGGATGTAAATAGAATACTCAAATGTGTTATAATATTTAATTTATTAATTTAGTTATACATACATATTGTAAATCACATATTATATAGAATAATATATTAATTTAGAAAAGACTCCCTTTTTCCCACGTTCATTTCCGTGAGATTATTTTGTTCTAACTCCACGTGCATTTCTGACCTCACCGTCTTCACCAGCCTGGGAGCCCCTTTTCAGTCATCAGTTTCAAGAGTTCATCTAATGCCTTCTACCCATCCGAGCTGTGTGACATGTAGCACTGTGACAATCCCTGCACAAGGCTCTCACTAGAAATTTCTTTCCAAGCCATACATTTGTATTCATGTAACATTAGGAAAATTGTTTTTTTAGTTTGTCCTATGTAGCTCAACAACATAACCACTTCAGGTTTTGCTTTTGGAAATGACCTTTCAAAGCCTTTTCAGCATCAAAAACTTGTCATTGTGAGATCATGCTCCTAGGTTAACTTTTTTTTTTTTTTTGCGTCCTTTTTTTTTCTGAAACCAATCTGGTGACTCACACATATCCAAAACTAGCATTAATTGGGATTTGTTTCAGGCTAATGGGTCCAGTCCTCGGCAGCACTATTTTGTTCAAAATAAAGTAGTTCAGAGAGCATCTCCATAGCAACAGAGACGTCTCAAGGACTCAAGTGTAAGGTGATGCCTTCTTTTTGGGAATGATTGCCTCTCCTCATAAAAGACCTAGATGGTACTTCTCCGGCCCTTCGTTTCCAGCTCTATAAAACGGGGGTGAACACAGGACTACCTCCTAAAGCTATGGTGAGGACTGCGATGCCATGCCTGGCACAGAAGGACACTCAGTGAAGGACACCTGCTGTCATCGTCATAGTTATTGCTGTCATTCTATGGCTCATTAGTGCCAGAACTGGGGGTGGACCCAGGCCTCCTGACTCGTAGTCTCATCATCTTTCTCTCATGTGAGGACTTAAATTACTGTTTCCGTTTTCTTGCATGCAAATGGTACGTTCATCTCCTTTGACCAGTTATCAAGTTACCTTTGGATATATTGACTTTATACAGCAGTTCTTTCTATATCAATTGTGATGATCTCTTTTCCAATTTTATTGTTTTGCCCTTTGTAGCACTTTTACTACATTTTTGTTATGCAAGCTTTTAATTTTTACGAATCCAAGCATTCATTGTTGTTCGTTAAATCGTAAACTTTCATTGCTTCAGTAATTAGATATGATGACATTTTCTTCTAGAATTTTAATTACAAGTGAAAAGTTGAAAGCCCTGCCCCACCCGAAGGTGAATGTGCCAGGTGGGCAGGCTGGATGGGAATGGGCCGGAGAAGCAGGCTCACTCCTCATCCAAGTTGCAGACTCTGTGCATGTCTGTGGGCAGTACTTGACTATCTAACCTGGCCACTCAGGCACGCGAGAGAAACTTCCATCACAGATTGGCCAGAATGCTGACTGCTCCTCAGTATAGCCCTAGCCATCAGCAGCAGGGCTGGACCTCACCTACATTAATGGGGTGGTCCACAATTGGTGTTGGCAGCAGCCGGCCATCCTTTGAGCTCCTGGGAGCCTTGGCCATACCTGGCGTGGATTCAGTGCCTGAGCAGCAATATCCACCCAAGAGACATCTCAAACACAAGAAGACTCACCTGACGATGCTGTCATGTGAATCACATCCTCCTCTTAGCAAGTGACTCTGGAACAAGAAAGAGGTTGGTTTGGTGGCTTCCACTTTTGGCAACTAGGGGGAAATTCACTGACGTCACCTCCTGCAGCCACACCTAAGGGGCAACAGAACAAAGGTTCGGAGAAGAACTGTGCCCCTCTGAGGGCCTGCATGGCATGGTGATAGAAGCCGGCCACACCAGGCCTGGGCTGTGACTTACAGCAGCTGTGCCCAGGAGGGGCAATAAAACAGGGGTTTGGAGGGCAACAATGCCCTTCTGATGGCCCATGTGGCATAGAAATAGAAGCTAGTCATCCTGGGGCTGGGCTGTCACCTCCAGCACCCTCCCCCAGGAGGAACAGCAGCAAGGGCTGGCCAGAAGTCTGGCCCCTCCTGCAGAGCCGCAGGTAGAACCTGGCCACACTGGGGCTATGGTGTGTCTCCCCAGCAGCTGTGCCCGGGTTTGCAGGGCACTAGAGGGCCTGGAGAGGAAGTGTGCCCTTCTAATGGGCTCATGAATGCTGGGGCAGAACTTCCCAGAAGCCCCCTATCCTGGGAAGCAGGGTACCATAGTGACCTCTCTGACCTTAGCCAGAAGGTACTCTGGAATGGGCCCCCAGGCCACACCAGTGGCTCTCTGCGACATCTCCATCCTGAGCCCCAGGCTGGAGAGCCGCTGACAGCACTTGTTACATAGCGATTCCTTTTGCTCTGTGGGCTTCAGTTCTTGCAGTAGTCGTGAATCTGTGTCTGAGATCACTACTTCTTTCTCTCAGCAGTTTTCTCTTTTCAAGCTGTTATGATGTGTTTGATACAAGTGTCATTTGGGTAAGGAATGGTGACGTCCACAGAGGGGCAAGTCTGGCACCTATACCTGCAAGTACTCTGCCATGTCTTGCCCGTTCACTAGGCATGTGTCAGGTTTTATGAAGGATTCAGATGCAGTATTAACTCGGAACTTAACATCATCATCATCACTGCTCCCTTTCCCCCAGCCGGGATATGTTGTCTGGGCATTCTGTGACACTCTCCTTTTCTTTTTTCCATTCTCGGTTATATAATTTCCTCTCAAACCCTCTTGCAAAGTTAACACTAAAGACCGCGTCTTTCCCGTCACTGTGTTTGCAGGTGAAGTCCATGGTCTCTCCAAATGCAAGCAGTCTGTGTGGCTTTCACGTGTTTCCTGTAGTTGCACCAAGTTCCATTTTTGCCTCTGGTAACTTGGGGGTGGATTTCCTGGGATTCTCTAGGTATACTGCTATGTCAGATGCAAAATGTGATCAAGCTTTCTGTCGTGTGTGCTTGTCTATGCATTCGTGTATCTACCTCATTTCGTTTTTCTTTCTAATCACATGGATTCCTTTTGCAAGGGACATGAAGAGCAGTTGGATTACATAGAATGCCGGCTCTCATTAGAAGTATATCTTTTTCTTATATTCTGAAAGAAACCCTCCATTGCTTTTATTAAAGTTTTGAATACTTGCTGAAATTTTCAAAAGAATTGTTTACTGTTTTTGCTGCTTGAGATTAACTATGTTGATTAGTTGTGCCATACCCACTCGCACATTTCCAGAATGAACACCACCCGATCACAGTGGGCATCTTTCTCACGTGGTGTTGCATTCTGAGTGCCCCTGGCTTTGGCCCCGTTATGTGCCATGTAACCTCCCAGATCCCCGCTTCTAGGCCATGTTAATTAAACCAGCACTGACCACCTGACTCAAGGGCAACAACAGTCATCAGAGCTGGTTGGAGATGATGGGCCAGGCCTTTCAGGTTCTGTGAATAAGGAGACTAAGACATCTCTAGTTGGTGTTGGAAGAAAGGGAGTTGGGCAGCACTGGCTTGAAGATCTATGGGTTCGTGTTAGGCGTCCCAGAGCTGCCTCAATCCTAGCAGTCCGAGGAAGGTCTGGCCTCGTTATGTTCTTGGATTGTCACCTGATGACTACCCTCATTCTTGTTGGTCCACTTGTGTCCCCACCATAGACTTCTTTGACTTGAGCCAGCTTGAGTGGGTGTCTGCTTTTTGCAATCTGTCAAGAGCCAATTGCATTTTATCATTTGGCTGCTTCCTGAGAAGCATCATGTGACTGGCTTTCCTCATGCTCTCTCTGGCCCTAGTCCCACCTGACTATCATAGACATCTGTTTAAATGTGGTATTATGTTCTGTTCTCTAAGATGGGCAAACAGTCTATGCCTTCTAGTGTCAAATGAGTTTGACCAATGCTTTTCTGTCTGGGTATCATGCCTGTACTGATGCCAAATTTGCCCCATGAAGTGAGTTAAGTCCCCATCCACCATGTTTTTGGTTTTGGAAGTGTGTCCCTACTTCCAACAAATCCATCAGATGAGGAATTGATAACATCTCTATTCCTCTGTGTACTTACATTCTGTAATTGTCATTGCGTCAGTTTGGCTGTTTACTTTCAAATGTAGAAATGGTCTCTAAATTTGGCCTTCAGTGTTATTTACACATCTGAGAACAGTAGCTATGTCCTGCCCCAGTTCATATTTTGGTTGCTGGCACTCGTCTCCTTCCTCCCAGTCTCCTTGTCTGTTGTATGGCACTTACTATAATCAGCCTTGCACTAGAGCTTCGCCCTCCCCACCCTCCCCCACCCATTAGATTGTGAGCTCTTAAAAGACAGGGGTGGCCCTTCATGTCTGATCCCCCTACCAGATCTAGCACAGTGCCTTGCATCAGTAGATTTCAATAAATATATGTTAAATGGCATTGGTCTTCTTGACTTATTTTGTCAATGCTTAGTTTATCAGTTCTTCCCTTGCCTTTCTCCACGCTCTGGAGTTCTGCTCCCTCCTGGGGTCCAGGCTGTATTGGCCTCCATTTGCTGGATGCCCAGAGGGGAGAGGAGCCCTGATGAGGGAGGGCTGGTTTTCCTAGAAGTTTGAGATCCCCCTTGGGAGAAAGGGCCTGTCACTCAGCCAGGTGCCTTCCCCGACCCGTGCTAGGCAGGCCTTTCCCCCAATTCTGAATTCCATGCGGGAGCAGAAGACAAGGCTGGACCCTGAGCTCCTCCCCTAGGAACTAGGAATGGGATGACAGAAGTGGTTCCTGGGACTTGAGAATCGGCCAGCGTCTCTGGGCTGGGTGGGGTGGGAGTGGGGAGGCCAGTCCTCTTTGGTGGCCAGTGGCCTCTCTAATGACCATTGTCTCAAAAGAGATAGGTAGTAAGGACAGGGCTTTGGCTTCCTGACCCTCCTAGATGGAAACAGGGCTCAGGGCTCAGCTGTGGAGTCACCTTCCAGGACAAGCACACAGTGGACCCCTGAATGCTGGGGCTAGGCCATGATGTACCCCAACAGGAGGGAGCAACGTTAGAAAGGAGCATGACCCTTCACCTAGTCTCTCTGGAGGATCCCTGGTAAGGACTCTAGTCTTTACTCCAGGGTCCCATCCTCATCACAGTATCAATTGACAGTTTCTAGGCAGCGGGTGTGATAATGCCTCACCCAGCCAGCTCTGCTTGCAAGCCAGATGTTTGGAAAGAACCATTCATTTGCTTTCCTGGTGTCGTGATGTGCTTGCTACTGAGAATTACACCTATTTTTCCTTAAAATGTGCAAACTGTTCTGGCAAGGTTCAGTGGCACAGAAGTCAAGGCCACAGATCCTTTTGGACATCTAATACCAAGCCCCAGGGGGAACAGACAGCCTAGGTGTTTTCTAGTGGGGGTTTGAGAGTGTTCCTTTCTGCTCCTCTTCTAGTCCCCGTTCCTTCTGACGCCCTGTAGCTTCAACACCACCCTTCTCTGAAGCACACCCCCCAGAAGTTTTTTGCTAGCCTGGGTGTTCACAGTCCCCAGAACCCCGCCTCGACCTAGTCCAGGCTCCCAACCACTCACCTCTGCCTCAACCCACTTCTGTCCGGATTGCAGCAGCCCACCTGGGAGGCACCACTGGCATTGTCTTAACCTGTTTGGGTTGCTATAATAAAACCATAAGTCAGGTGGTTTATAAACAACAGAGATTTATTGCTCACATGTATTGGTCTGGAGGCTGGAAGTCCAAGATCAAGTTGTCAGCAGAGCCAGTGTCTGTTGAGGACCTGCTGCTTGATGCACAGACGGCTGTCGTTTTGCTGTGTCCTCACATGGAAGGGGTAAGAGAGCTCTGGGGCCTCTTACAAGGGCACAAGTTCCATTCATCGGGGCCCCATCCTCATGACCTAATCCCCTCCCAAACGCCCTGCGTCCTAATACTACCACTTTAGGGGACAGGATTTCAATGTATGAATTACGGAGGGACACATTTAGTTCATAACAGGCATGAAGATAGGAGGGCTGCTGTTTTTTTTCAGGCAACACAGGTCAGAAAAACCCTGCATTCCTTCACCCTTACCCCTTTTCTGTCCACGCAACAAGCATTTATTGAGCACCTGATGTACAGTAAGCTCCAAAAGTGAATGACAATCCATACCCTCAAGGACAGCACCAGAACAAAACACATGTAACCAAAATGTCATCACAAGTGGGACCTACATTCACCAAGCTGTGCACTATAGTGGATGCTGGTTACACTTCAATTTTAAAAACTACAGAGCCAAACACACATGGTATTAGCAAATGAATCCCCTTCCTCCCATGCTCAGGTCCTGCTGATTTTACATTGCATGGCCCTCCAAGCCCTTCCCTGGCTGGGGGAGAGTCTCTCCCTCCTCCCTGGGGCCCCTTATGGCCTGCACCCCCCAGACTTGGAGCCCCTGAGACAGGGTCGGGCAGATGCACCCTGGCCCCCAGCCCCCAACCCGGGGCCAGGCCCAGAGCAGGCCCTTGATGAAGGAAGATGTCCTGCGAGTGGGTGGGAGGACAGGGCTCTCCCACCTCAGGGCTGAGCCCTGAGACTGGGCCGGATGGGATGCAGCCTCAGCCTCGGCCTCCTCTCTCCCCTCCCCCCACCCAGACTGAAGCAGTGGAAATGATGGATCAGATCGTACACTGGGTGCGGGAGGACCCGTCGGGGCTGGGCCGACCCCAGCTCCCGGGGGCCCCGGCCTCAGAGTCCATGGCGGTGCCCATGATGCTGCTCAACCTGGTGGAGCAGCTCGGGGAGTCGGATGAGGAGCTGGTGGGCAACTATGCGGAGCTGGGGGACTGGTGCGCCCGGAGGATTCTGCAGCACGTCCAGGTGGGGGGCAGGAGGCTGACACCCGCTGCCAGATGGGGCCTTGGCACTGGGGGGCAGGGCAACCCCCGCCCCTCAGGGCCCTGATGGTCCCCTTTACAGATGGGGAGACACAGGGAGGCTTGGCTAGGGTGAGGCGTGGCCTAGGACCCTCTGGAAGGTAGAGAACCTGGGGAGCTGGCTGAGGCCAAGGGCAGGAGGGAGGGTGCCTGAGCGCAGGCATGTCAGAGAGCAGGAAACTCGGGCAGGCCTCAGACCTTCCAGGTCTCTGTGTGTTCCAGGACAAGCAGACACTTTGGTGCCAGTGATAGCATTTCCTGGATGGGTGGCAGGTACCTGGAGGATGAGGGTGCAGCCTCAGCTTTGACTCAGAAGGTCTCCTGAGGCCTGGAGTGGCCTGCAAGCTGGGTGGCTGAATGGGAGGGGCCCAATGGTGGGGGTGGGCGCTGTTGACTCACCCTCAAGAAGCTTCACTGCACCAAGTCAGCTACAGAAGGGCATGGAGGGGCATGAAAGACACATTTGGCCAATGCTAGGTGGCCAAGTCCAAATCCCAAATCTCACTATCCGGGAATGAATTTCTGAGATGCAGTAATAATCCTGAACTTGATCTCCAAGTGTACCTGTTATTATAATTTTGTTACCCACTTTCACCCTCTCACTTTCAAGTATGGCCTCCTGGTGTAGGAACCCTGGTCTCAGTGGCCTGCAGCTGACTCCTCAGGCCCCTGTGCCATGTATTTGCTCACTTTGCACCGGCTGCTACATGACAACACCTGATATTTTTCGAGAAGCCCACTGGATTTCAGAAAAATGGTTTCAGTAGCACGTTTTCCAGTAGGAACCTTGTACCCAGGATTAACAGTTTGGTCAAACCTCAAAAACACTTTGTCTTTAGTTACTGAAAACAGTTGGTGCCTATAGTAGTCCTAGTGATGAGATTTCCTTTACATTTTCCAGCAATTTTTTTCCCTAAAGCATTTTGTAAAGTCTGGTTTGAAGTTATTAGTTTAGGTGAAATCAAAATGTGTTTTGAGAACCTCATTTTTGTCGAAAACTTGATTCTTTTCTTCATATGTTCGCATTCTTTATTATTTCAGCATCAGAGGCAATTTATCAAAGACACAATTGTATACAACTTTGGAAATTTTCCTTCTGGAGGTTCTGCTTTATTTCATTTTTACAAAATGAGAATTCCCTTTAGGAACTTTTTCTGAAAACTCATGACCTAAATGGAATCAAACAACAGAATACTAGATTCCATTCTTTTTTTTTTTTTTTTTTTTTTTTTGACGTCAGTGTCACTGGCCCTCATATGTGGAACCGAACCGGGGCCGCTGGCTTCCCAAGCCAACACTTAACCACCGCGCCACTCCGCCGGCCCTTAGATTCCATTCTTAAAGTGCTTTTGCACAGTGCTATGAATGCTGTGCCCATATACCAAACCACTGAGTAAGATTACTATCCTGTATTGTATTATTTTTTTAAATGTATAAACATTTTCTGCCCATTTACATGCATATAGATAGATATAGATATAGATATACCAGAGAGTTTCTCTTACTATATGTTTATTCTGTAACTTGCTCTCTTCACATAACTAAGCCTGGGAGAGATTTGAAATACAGCTCAGTATGATAAGCACAGCACCGATGTAGTTTGGTTTCTTCCCCATTCCCCTCCTTGGCACACATTCAGGAGTCTTGCTGTGTTTCACCAATGGGAACAGTGCTGCATGGGCAGACCTGCCCCATCACACAGGCGCAAGTGCCACTGTGGGACCAATGCTGAATCAGGTAGCACAGCACGAGATTGCATCAACAAAGAGACCAGCTATAATGCAGCAGCTTGGCAAAGACTGAAGATTATTCCTCACTCACGTAAGTCAGAGCCCAGCAGTCCAGGTTGATGGGGGCAGCTCCACTCCACACAGTCACTCAGGGACACCAGCTCCTTACATCTGCTTTCTCCTCTCTCCTGGAGTAGCACTTCTCAAACCACCTATGGCGAAAGACCAGTTTATATCCCCCAATCCATTGTGAACCAAGACTTTTGTAACATGCAATAAAGATGTCATGATGATATTGAATTGCGATAAAAGCTTCACAACGCTTCCTCTTGATATCTGTACTAGCCTCTTTGTGGACCGCTAAGGGACGGCTTGTGGCTAAGCAATGTGGCCTGGGGACCGTGCTCAGGAGCTCAGCTCAAGGACATTGCCTCCACTGCAGTCAGCTCCCAAATGGTCACATATGTGCCCTTGCCCCCGTCCCCGCACACTTCATTGGCATTTTGCTGATTACTAGTGTAGTCATGTTGAGCATCTTTTCAAATATTTATAGACCATTAGCATTGACACTTCTGCAAACTGCTTAATGATATTCTTTGTTATTTTTCCCTTTGTCTTGTAGTTATTTTCGTACGCTTGATATTAACCCTTCATCTGTCATACATGTTGCATATCCTTTCTTCCACACTATTATTTATTTGTAACAGTTTATAGTGCATTTATTGTGATGCAAAAGTTGTATTTTTCATCTTCATGCTGTCAAATGTATTGGGGTTTTCTTTTATGGTGTCTGCACTTTGTGCCTTGCTTGTTAACATCTTTTTCTTTTTCTTTTTCTTTTTTTTGAGGGCAGTATCACTGGCCCTCATATGTGGGACTGAACCGGGACCACTGGCGTCCCAAGCCAGCACTTAACCACCGCGGCACTCGGCCGGCCCTGCTTGTTAACATCTTTATCCAATGACTAGAAAGATATACTCCTCTAGTATTCTTTTCATAAATTTGGTTTTATAGATGTATTGTTTATATTCATGCTTAGATGGTTTAATCATTCAGGAATCTCTTTTCATCTATGATATCTGGTTAGAATCTATTGTTTTATTTTCCTTACATGGGTAGCCACTTGCCCCAACATCATCTATTCCCTGATTTATCGAAATGCCAAATTCACCATGTAGAACAGAAGCTCCATGCTTCCATGAGAACAGAGGCTCTGTTTTACTCACCGCTAATACACTGTCACTATCATTGACAATCACTGTTTGTCAATGAATGAAAGGATGGATGGGTGGATAGATGGATGAATACTAAATTGCCAAATTTTCTTGGGTGTGTTTCTGAAATTTCTATCGTTCCATCAATTAGTATGCTTACTCTTGCATCAATACTATTTCAATTACTATAACATTATATTATAATATGTTTGATTCTTTTAAATTTTTGGCCAATCTTGTGCATTTTTCTTCAGAATGAAGCTGATTTAAGAATCAGCTCATCAGTTTCCATTGAAACCTCCTTGGGATTTTTATTGCAATTGTATTGAAGTTATAGACTAATTTCAGGGGGAACTGACATCTTCCAAAGTTGAGTCTTTGTCTCTAGGAACATGATATAGATCATCATTAATTCAGGCCCACTTTTGTATCCTATAGTAAGCTTTTACATTTTTCTTCTTCACATTGGTCTTACACATTTTAATACATTTTAGCCTGAAGCATTTTTTTTTTTGAGGGCAGTGTCACTGGTCCTCATACATGGGACCCGAACCGGGGCCGCTGGCTTCCCAAACCAGCGCTTAACCACTGCGCCACACGGCCAGCCCTAGCCTGAGGCATTTTATACTTTGTGTTGCTCTCCCAAGATCAGTTTCTTTATATATTCTATTACTAATTTTATATATTATAATTACTGATTGTTGGGAAGGTACAGCTTCTGAAAGTTCTCATATGGGCTCTAATGATTTGTTAAGCGCTTCTCTTAGATTCTTTAGACAAACAAGTATAACATCTTTGAATAGCTTTTTTTCTCTTGCGATATTTATATCCTGTATTTCTTTTCTTGTCTGGCATTGAGCAGGATGAGTCCTTTACAGTACAGAGTGACAAGGATGGTGTGAATAGGTGTTGAATTTTATCAACTGCTTTTCCTACATCAAGTGAAATCATGTATTTATGTTTCCCCTTTAACCAATAATCACGTGAATTGCATTAATAACTCTGTCAATATTAATTTATGATTTCATTCTCGGGGAAAACTCTAGTTGGGCATGATAAAGGATATGATTTAGCATCTTTGTGGTTTTGTTCATAAGAAAGATTGGTCTACATAGAGAGCTTACTCTGCTATCTTAATCCAATTTTGGTATCAGGGTAACAATAGCCTCATAAAATGGATTTGAATGTTTTCTGTCTTTTCCAAAGCAGAGAAGGGTTTAAGCACCATGAGAATTATTTATTTCTTTTCAGGTTTAGTAGAATTAACCATAAAACCACCTGGACCTGATGCAGGTTTGAAGGACAGATCATGGGCTATCATTACATTTCTTCTATGGATATTGGTTTATTCTGATCTTATGCTTTTTGACAAATTATTATAGTTCATATTTCCCTAGGAAATTATCTAGTCTATATGTAGATCTTCCAGTTTTCCATATAAAGCTCTATATGATATTCTCTTATAATTTTAAAAAATTATCTCTGTAACTGAGGTCATAACACATCCTGTTTCTTATATTAAGACATGTCTTTACATTCTTTTCTCCTGACAAAAATTGCCATGATTTTGTGCATTTTTAAATTTGGTCTTTTAACTATTCTGGATTTTTGGCTTTGTTTATTTCATTAGTCATTATTCTCAACATCAAAGCCTTTCCTTTGTCTAGTAAATTGTTAAAATTTTTAATTTTAATGCTCTGG
The DNA here is from genome assembly GCA_033961575.1 of Aselliscus stoliczkanus. Taxonomy (NCBI): domain Eukaryota; kingdom Metazoa; phylum Chordata; class Mammalia; order Chiroptera; family Hipposideridae; genus Aselliscus; species Aselliscus stoliczkanus. Next base: position 7,418,467 of record CM066737.1, on the reverse strand, counting down.
ATTACATGAATATGATTTCTGCTCTTGGACTTGTCGGGATTTTCTTTGTAAACAAACACATAGTCGGTTATGGATAATGTTCCATATACATCTGAGAAGAATCTGTATTATATGATTGTCGGGTGCGGTTATTATACACTGTATATCTGTTAAGTCAAGCTCATGACTTGTGTTATTCAAATCCTCTATTTTCTTACTCATTCTTCGTCTCCTTGGTCTGTCAATTCTGGACAGATGTACAGTAAGTCTCTTCCACTCTGATTATGTCCATTTCTTTTTGAACTTGCATTAGTTTTTTGCTTTATGTATTATGAAACTGTTGTCGGAGAGTGGGCCTTTCTCGGCGGCGCTAAGTCCAGGTCCTTGGCAACTCGAGCAAAGAATTGAACGAGATACCACAGTAAAGCAGTACAATAAGTAGTGTATTAGAAAAGATAGTACATTTAGAAATAGAAGTAGACCTGAGTACTAGAGGATGGCTCAAGGGCCCATTACCAAAGAGTGTGGAGGGGGCACATGCAAAGGTGAGGCTTAAAGGGAAGAAGTGGTAAAAAGGAGCAGGGAAAAGCAGCAGCTGTAGCAGCCGTGCTTCCCTCCCAGGACTTGGGGTTTTTATCCTTTTTCTCCAGGATGGGCTGTTCTTTCTGGGCGTAGGACCACTTGATTGGCACCTGTGATTAACAAGAGGTACTGCACAGGTGTAAGTGACTGGTCTGATCAAGTTGGATATTTTGTGTCCACTTGCTCTTCCCACAGGAGTAGGTAATTACAATACAACGGGGAGCTTTGGGTGGAGAGGGGAAGTGCCTCAGGTGGTAGCACTCTGTGGGACGTGCAGGAATGCAGAGACCCAATGCCTGCCTCTAACTGCCTGCCTAGTTTCTCCTTGAGAGACGTGATCCCCATAAAATCTCTAGGGGACGCTGAGGGACAGGAGGTCTCTTCTTCTGTATCTGCTTCCTGCTGGGCAGGGGCGTAGAGCTGTCCCTGCCTATTGGGGTTCATGGAACTCTCACCGTAGCTGGTCTTAGATGAGAGGAAGGGGTCTCGAGCTCCACCTGGAAGATCACGTTGCCTTCTTTGGTTGTTGGGGTATCCCCTGCATCCTCAAGGCTCCTGAATGAGGACAAAAATATAGATCTGTTAGTTCTTATGAAACTTGTGGCTATTCAGTCCATCACTCAGGTGGCATCAGTTATCTGGGCCCAGAATGGGTTTGACATTTAGCTTCCTGGCCTGGGGGATATTAGGAAGTCATTGGCTTTCAAATAGTTATCTGAAACAGGGGTAGGAGACTTCTATTGTTTAGGATTCAGAAACTGATTTACAAAGCAATTAAGAAGCAACCAGGATCTTCAGTCCAAGATTCACAAACTGGTTAGAAGAGCAATCAAAGCCCAAGAGCTAAAAAACTAAAGAACTAGGGAGGAGACTTAACATTTTTATACTTAACATTTCTATAGAAAAGATAATATTACAGTTTTTCAGTGGTGGGGGTTGATGCTGCTCAGTTGGCCAGTAACAAAACTACGTTGGGCACAAAGGTTTATGCCTGTCATAGCTTCTTTGGGTTTGTGTCTTTTATTTAAAGGAATAGTCACATTTGTCTCTTTGAAAGCTTTTCACCTTGAGCTCTATTTCACATGATAGTAGTATTGCTCTATTTGTTTTGTTTTGGTTTTTTCTGTTAGTATTTTCCTGGCATATTTTTTATTCATTTATTTTGACTCTTCTCATGATTTGTTTTGTAATAAGACCCTGAGTTTCTTGCGGGTATCAATGTGTCAAGCTTCAAAACTACATTACCCAGGGCCGGCCAAGTGGCTCAGTTGGTTAAGAGTTGGCTTAGAGCGTGTGCTCTGAGCAACAGGGCTGCTGGTTCGATTCCCACATGGGCCAGCGGACACTGCGCCCCAGCTGAGCTGTCGCTGAGCTGCCAACAGGTGGCAGGATGGCTCAGCTGGTGTAACAACAAGATTGCCTGTTCCATGGTGGGCTATGCCCACCTGCAACTAAGACAGAACTTGGCACCTTGAGCTGAGCTGCTGCCCGGATGGCTCAGTGCATAGGGCGTGCACTCTTTTTTTTTTCTTTTTTTTTCTTTTTTTTTTAGCTGAGCCATCCTGCCACCTATTGGCAACTCAGCGGCAACTCAGCTCTGGCTGGCATTGAACCACTGTTGCTCAGAGCTCAGCTCGCACTCTTGAGCGAGCTCTTAACCAACTGAGCCACTCAACCGGCCCTAGGGCATGCACTCTTACCAACAAGGCTGCCAGGCTCTACTCCCACATGTGATGGTGGCTACTCCCATCCGCAACTAAGACTGAACTCGGTACCTTGAGCTGAGCTGCCTACTGAGCTGCCAACCGCATTGCTCAGAGGATAGAGCGTGTACTCTTTTTTTTTTTTTTGAGGACAGTGTCACTGGCTCTCATATGTGGGACCGAACCGGGGCTGCTGGCTTCCCAAGCCAGCGCTTAACTGCCGCGCCACTCGGCCGGCCCCGTGCACTCTTAACAACAAGGCTGCTGGTTTGACTCCCGCATGGGATTGTGGAGACACCCACCCGCAACTAAGATTGAACACAGCACCTTGAGCTTAGAGGCCATGAGCTGCCAACAGGAAGCCAGATGGCGACTGGTGCCCTCCACAATGAAGACTGAAGAACAACAACTTGGCTGGTCCCCTTCCCCAATTCCCCAACACTGTTCCCTACCCCCAATTTCCCAATAAAAATCCAAAAAAAAAACAACTACGTTACCCAGCTTCCCTTGCAGATAGGGTTGGACATTGGCTTCTGGAAAGTTCTTTACAGTCAGCTGAGTTAATGGGAGCTGCTACCTTTTGGTCCTCTTCTTCCCCTTTCTCTTTCTGCCAACCTGGAACACATATTTGATGGCTGGAGCTTCAGCAGCTATCTTGGTACAGTAAGGACAATGCAAAAAAAATCATAAAGACCTTTCTTTTAACGTCTTTCAACAACTAACCAAAGGCAGCAGCTGCCTACTTTCAAACATCTTAATGCATAAGAAAAATAAACTCTTTGTGTTTAAACAACGGTTGTTGAATATCTGTTATTCCTTCTAACACAGTTCCTATGTTCCAGTGCCTGTGGAGGCAACCAGTATTATTGAGTTTTTGTGTATCCTTCTAGAAATATTTTTTTAATTTTTATTATTCTAAGTATATTTTGACTTTTTATCATGGAAATTTTCAGACATACACAAAAACAGCAAACAGTATAATTAACCTCCATGTACCCATCACTCAGCATCAACAACAATTTGTCAATATTCTATGCATGTACACACACACACACACACACACACACATTCTTGTTTTACACAAATGCCAGCATACTATTCACACTCTCCTTCATCTTCCTTTTTAAAATTAACAATGTATGCTGGAGATGGTTCCATATCAGTATATATATATAGTTTCTTCATCCTCTTTAATGTCTATCTAGTATTCCTTTATCGTTTCACACATACGCAAATACAAGGTGTGATCACGAAATATGGTGAATGTTTAAATTTTTTAAAAAAATGTATTACTGGGCCGGCCAAGTGGTGTGGTGGTTAAACGCTGGCTTGGGAAGCCAGCGGCCCCGGTTCAGGTCCCGCATATGAGGGCCAGAGACACTACCCTCAAAAAAAATATATTACTGTAAAAGATATATTGCCATGAATCCCCCTCAAAATACTCCCCCTCTGTTTGAGCACACTTATCCCATCATTCTGGCCACTTTCTGAAGCAGTTCTGGAAGTCCTCTTTCATGAGTGTCTTTAGTTGCACTTTCCTGGCTGCCTCGATGTCCTGAATCATTTTGACTTTGGTGAAGAGCCAGAAGTTGCATGGTGCCACATCCAGTGAATAAGGTACATGAGGACACACCATAATGTTTTTATTTGACAGAAATTGCCATATACCAGAAGCGATGTGTGACATGGAGTGTTGTCATGATAGAGGATGAAGTAAAGACAGGGTCTGGGGGTCAGGATGTGCACATATCTTTTGGGGAGCCACTACTGAACCCATTACAACCATTTATACTTGTTTCTCCAGAGTTTGTATACTTGGCAGTGAAATGCTGGGCCGTAAGGGAAGTATGCGTTCAATTTTCCTACAAAATGCCAACATGTTTTCCAACACACCACCATCAGCAGTGTGTGCTTTTCCATTGTTCCACAGCCTTGCCAACTCTTAAACTCCTCAGACTTTTTGGTTTTTGGTTTCCTCCAACCTTGTGGGTATGTAATGACATCTCATGGTAGCACTGGCTTACAGTTCTGTAATGACAAATGACGTTGAGCACCTTTCATGTTGTGGACCATTTGTCTGTTCAAGACTTTGACCCATTTTTCTATGGTGTTATTTGTCCTTTTCTCGTTATTTTGTTCCTTGTATCTTCTAGTTATGAGAACATTTTCAGTTATACATGTTTCCTTTCTCTTCTCCAAATCCCCCATCAGAATCTTTCAGGTGTCCCACCCTAATCAAAACCTACAGGAAAATGAATTCTGGAAAGTGGAGTTCAGGTGAGCCAAGTTGACGTATTACAAAGCAACCCTAAATGCTTTTTTAAACTCTCCTCAAATTGCTTAGTTTGCATGTACCATCTATTTCTTGTCAGGCTATTGACTGATTAATATGTGTAGTATTTTTTAAATCATTCAATAAAGTATTTCCATCATGTTATTGTCTTTGAATCATGGGTTATTTATATGCATATTTCTTCATTTCTAAACATGTGGGGATTTTTCTAGTTATCTTTTTTGTTATGAAGGTTAATACCCTCCTGCCAAGATCCTCGAGGAACACATCTGTAGGTGAACAAATTGGGTATATCATAGAGAGCTGTGAAGCACCTCAGAAAGAAACTATTGTTAACATATGGGCTTTGGTTGGATGGTCTTGGTGAGAGTCCAAGGAAGTGGGAATTTGCTGTAGATGCTATCAGAAAGCAAGGACAATTCTCTGATTAAAGATCTCAATCCAACTTCTTTATATAGAGAGCAGACTACCATCAGGCTAAAGCTGTGGCTGGGAAAGCAACAGCAGACCCCCATATGAGCCAAGCAAGAGGGAGGTGTTTGGTATTTGCTGGTTACAAATTGACCTTGGTTTTATTTGTGCTTAGAGAAAATCATGAAGTAGCCTTGCTTTGTTTCACTTTATCATGGTCTCCGCGCAGCCTTGTCGGAGGTTTAGCGTTCTGTGAAATTGTTTATATCCAATAAAAGAACGACATGGTCTAGCTGTGTGTGCCAGGCCAGCTTGAAGATGCCAGGGGCTGCTGTTTTGCTCTGGGTTTTTTTTCTCCTTTTCTCATGGGTTTCCAGCTTAGTCACACTGGGGTCAGAGATCATGCTCTGAATAATTTGATCCTTTGAAATGTGTTAAGATTTGTTTTAGGTTCCAGTACAGGGTCGGTTTTTGTAAAGGTTCCATGTGTGCCCGAAAGAACGTGTAGTCTACAGTTAGTATTCTATATACATTCATTAGATCAAGCTGCCAATGATTCAAATCCATATCCTTACTGATTTTTTTATCAGCTTGATCTGCCAAGTACTGACAGAAGTGTGTTAAAGTCTCCCAACTCTATGTATGAATTAGTCTTAGTAAAAAAATTTTTTTGAACCCCAATCTCATCAGTTCTCTGGATCCAGCTACTAATTTATAGGAAATATGAAGTCCAGAGGAACTTGTTAAACTGCTTCACAGGGATGCAATCATCAATAAACACTCAGACTGTGGAAACTCTACAGTACAAACAGTGTTTTCTCAACAAATAAATTGCAAGGGGGGAAAAAAAGATAGAGGGAGAACCTGCAGGTGAAAAGACAGATAAAAACATATCATTCTATGTATGGACCTTAATTGGTTCCCAATTAAAACAAACTATAATAAAAAAAAAAATGTGAGGGGCCTGCTGAGTGGTTCGTTGGTTAAAAGTTGGCTTGGGAGCGCGAGCTCTGCGCTGTAGGGCTGCTGGTCCAGATCCCACATGGGCCAGTAACCCTGCGCCTTCTACAGCTAAGATGGTGAACAATAACTCGACCTGGAGCTGGGCTGCCATGAGTCTCTGGCGCCGGCGTAGGCTGCAGTGGGCTGCCATAAGCTACCATGAGTGGCCGTACAATGGCGGTTGACTGATCTGCCTCAGCAGGGAAGAGTGCAATGATCACAATACCAACATGGACTAGTGAAGTGACGTCCTCCACAACTAGACTGAAGAGCAAAAGGACAGCAACTTGTCTGTTCCCCTTTCCCAATTCCCCAAAGCTGTTCCCTCCCCCAATTCCACAATAAAATCTTTAAAAAATATATGTGACAATGGAGAATTTGGACACTGACTGGATATTTGATGACAGTAAAGAATTATTGTTAATTTTTAGTGTTATAATGGTTATGTAGTTATGTTAATAAAGAGTCCGTTTTTTTAGAGGTACATACTTAAAATTTATGGGAGTAACAGCCCATCACCATGTCAAAATATTTTTGATGCTGTTATACATTAAATGTTTTCTATTTTTTATTTGGAAATAATTTCAAACTTACAGAAAAGTGACAAAAATAGTACAAAAACCACCCATACATACTCTAATCAGATTCAACTATTATTAACGTTTTGTCCCATTTACTTTATGATTCTCATTCTCTCTATCTTTGCTGCTGAAAGCAAGAGTCCTCTCTTCTACATTTATTTATATCTTTATTTGTTTGAACTCACAGATTTCCATTTTCCAATGGTTTATAATTAATTACAGCCTTTACTTGTTTGGTGCTCAAATTGTCTCAGATTTGGCCAGTGTAAGCTCATTCAGGCTATCTCCAGTGTCCTTTTGACATGCCACTATCATTTTTTGAGCACTTCCTCACTCCCTGCCCCAATTCTGAGATCAGCCATTTCTCCAAGGAGCCCTGGTTTCTCTGAGTGAGGAATGGTATTATGGACCAAAATTTGGGTACTGGGTGTGCTTGTTGCTACTGGGCTTTTTCAGTGGAAGGAGCTAAGAAATATATGCATGTACTTGTATGTATGCATACATACATATTTACATACATACCACATCCATGCGCACATATGTCTGCATTCACATCTATATCTTCATTCCACCTGCATCCCACAGGCTTCTTTCTTATGTTCCTCCACCCCATATTTGTGCTTCCCCTCCTCCACAGTGAGAACCCTGCTTCCCCCTGCTCCAACAAGTTTACTCATTTGCCCAGTCCTGGAATACATCAAAGGTAGTTTCAAAATTGCTTCCCACTACCAAAAACAAACCTAAGAGCTTGGAATCTCTTGGCAGTTCCCCTTGCCTCTGCAACCTTGCCGAAGACTGCGGGTAGAGAGTCAAATAAGCTTAAAAATAATTTTTCAGTATAGTGTTTATGAATCCCTTGGTGTTTTATTTACCCCACAGTGTGGTTATGGTATTGGTGTGGTTATGGTTGACATAAAATTTGGTTCATTTGCTTTCAGGTTTAGGATTTTCCTCTTCCCATTCTTATTGATTTGATTTTCTGGGTATGAAGAATATTAACACGATCACCAAAGTCAAAACTAATCGAAAAGACATACTCAGAAATATAGCTCCCCCTGTACTCCTTCTGGTCCATTTCCCCGCCCCTTGTAGATAAGTAACTTCTTTGTTTTCCCGCTTATCCTTCCAGTGTTTCCTTTGGTAATGATTAGCAGATGTGCATGTATTTCCTTATGTTTCTTTCTTCATTACCCAAAAACACCACACTGTGTATTCTCTTTACACTTTGCTTTTTCCACTTAAAATAACTTCTATAAATCATGCTACATCAGTTACCAGAGAGCTTCCATGTTCTTTTTTTTTCACAGCTGCGTAATACTCTATAGTTTTTCATCTTGATGTAGTGAAATATATCTTTGCATTTGTGCTTTTCATGCCTTATTTAAGAAAGTTTCAGAAAATTGGTCATTTGTCTTCTATCTTATTTTAATGGTATTTGAGTTTTGTTTTCACATTTACATCTTTAACTCCTCTGGAAATGATTTTTGTCCTTGTAGAGTATACAATATTTGTATCCTTCACTTAAGTTTGATCATTATCTCCATAAGGTGTTTCACTTTTTTTGTTAGGTTTACTCCCAGATCCCTTTTCATTGTTATTGCTCTTGTGAGTTATATTTCCTTTGTCTCTATCTCATTTTCTATTTGGTGATTGATAGTATATTGGAATAATAATGATTTTATATATGCTGATCACTTATCTTGCTACCTTGCTGCACTTTTTATTAATTTTAATGAGTGGTTCAATCATTCCCTTCTGTTTTATTTGTAATATAGAATATGCAATCCAATAATTCTCATGATCATTCAGTCTCCTTTTTTGTAATCCTCATCCTTCTCCTTTCTTTTTTTTCCTGCATTGTCTAGTCCTTCTGATGAATGGTCAACAGTGGTGGTGGTAGCAGTTGGAAGGACTATAACTTGCATCAAGTCTGATGGCTGCTGGACAGTTGGGTTAGCTAATCTTTCTTAGGTTACGGAAGTTGTCTTCTGGTCTTCATTTGGTAAGAATCTTCATCAGGTACAGGTATCGATTTATATCTAATGCCTTCTTTGGTCTACTGAAATGATAATTAGATTTTTTTTCTCCTTTAATCTGTTGTGCAGTGAACACCAATGAGAGATTTTACTGATGCTGAACCATCCTTATATTCATGGGATATAACTAACTTAGTGGTGATGTGTGTGTGCAGGTTTAATATATCATAGGATTCATGTTTTCATAACCACTTTGTTGATAAATAATTCATATTCACAAAATTCACCCTTTTAAAGTGTACAAACCAGTGGTTTTAGTTGTTAAATTCAATTTGCTAATATTTTCTTTAGAATATTTTAGCTGTAATTTTCTTCCACTAAACTTGTTCAGTTTTTATGTTATATTAGATTCATAAAAATAAATTTGATAGATTTTTCTCATTTTCCAGTGGCTTGACCATATAAGTTAGGAATTATCTGATCCTTGAAATCTTGCTAAATTTTTTTTTTTGAGGGCAGTGTCACTGGCCCTCCTATGTGGGACCCGAACTGGGGCCGCTGGCTTCCCAAGCCAGTGCTTAACCACCACGCCACTCGGCTGGCCTGCTAAATTTTTTTTTTAAATGCCTGGAGCCTATTTTATTTTCTCCTGGGTAATTTCTGAATATTGTTTTAAGTTCTTTAATTGTGATTTTTTTTAATTCAACTTGTCTATTTATTCTCTTTCTTTCTTTTTTCCTTTTTCTTTTTCTTTCTTTCTTTTTTTTTAACAGTAACTCAACTGCATCCTCTCTGTCTATTTCTTCTTGAGTCAATTTGGTAACTTATAGTTTTCTATATTTTTTTCCACATCCTCTAGGTTTTAAGATATATTGTCATAGTCTGTTCATAGCATTCTCTAATGATTTAAAGAAATCTCTACTATATCTGTAACCACATACCCTTTTCACTCCTACTATTGTTCGCCCTTTATTTTTGCTTCATCACTCTTTTCCAAAGTTTGTATATTTCATTAGTCTTTTTAAATAATCAGTTTTTGGTGGTGGTAATCATTTCTGCTTTCTGCCTGTTATTTCATTATTTCTGTTTGTTATTTCATTAATTTCCACATTTATCTTTATTATTTATTTTATCCAAGAAAGAAGGAGGTGGCAAACAGGACCTTCAGTCCTCGAGCCAGGGCAGCTGAGAGAATGTGAGGCTGACAGGAGAAACAAAATCTGGAGCGTGCACAGAGCCGTTTCAAGACCAACAAGGGGCCTCAATTTCATGCTGATGTAGATGTTACTTAATGCATGCTAATCCAAAACAAGCAGGAAAAGCAATGAAAACAGGAAACAAGACAGTTATGAGAGCCCTCCGCTCCACCTGTCTGAGCCCCTGGGTAGTTAGTTCCCTGTGGACTGATCGTCCCTCCAACTTCACCCCTTTTAGGTGACTGCAATGGCCTTTCCCTCCATGGGCTGCGATTCTGAAGTCCTTGAATCCCAGCTGGTCCAGAGCCTTTCTAATCCTTCCCTGTTCTCAAATAAACATAATTAAATTCTGGGTATATGGGACTCAGCATTACAGGGATTAAATCTTCTAGGCCTGCTTCTCAGTTCTCACATTCCATTCAGATTGTGCTGTAAATCTCAACAGACAACAGAATTTTCCAGAAAGGGCAGGCTCTCCCCTGGTTGTGTTTTCAGGCTTCTGTCCCTCCTGTAGTACTCAGGGTCAGTGTGCTCATGGCCAATGGACTGTGGTGGCTCCTCCCCCACCAAAGATTTTCATGTACTCATCCTTAGAACCTGTGAAGTGAACTTATATGGCAAAAGGCACTTTGCAGAACTGACCAAATGATGGAGCTTGAGATGGGGAGGTGATGTTGGATTATCTGGGTAGGCCCTGAATGTCACCACATGTATCCTTATAAGAGGGTGATTTCAAAGACAGAAGTGAGAAGGCAATGTAAGGAAGGCAGAGAGATTTGGAAATGCTGTGCTGCTGGCTTTCAGGGTGGAGGAAGGGGCCACGAGCCAAGGAATGCAGCTCTAGAACCTGAAAAAAGGCCAGAAAAGGGATTCTTCTGTAGAGCCTCCAGAAGGAGGACGGCCTTGCTGACACCTTCATTTTGGCCCAGTGAGACTGATTGCAGACTTCTTACTCCCCTGATTGTATAAGCTGCAGGGCCCCTCGCTGGCACAGGCCCCTTCTCAGGCCCTGGGAAGGGACTTAGTAATTTTGTATTTATAATTTTATATTCTGTTTCTTAAAGAGAGCCCTCCAAATTGCATAAGATATAGGTCCCACAAGCCATAGATCCACCCATGCCCATGCCTAAAGCACCCGCTGGCAAATGAGTGAGACCCCACCACCATCACCACGAGCAGTTCACTGTGGCCAACAGAATTTCAAAATGGCACTGGCAAAGACTCTCTTCTTGACCAAACTCTATCCAGGTCCCTCTGAGCCCTCTTCTCGACTAAGCCTCAACCTTGACCTATAAAGACTTGAACAAAATACTAACATATTTTGTAACAGCTCAAGTCTGCCTCTGTAGGACAACCATGGCCCCCTTAAAAGTGCCTGCCTGAGAAAATGGAAGGCTGCCAAAAGAATTGGCTGTTGCAGCCCACACCTGAGGACAAGTCCCCTGTCTCACAGCCTCTGGGGGAGGGCAGGAGTCAAACTGCCAGAAGCACCAGTTAGCTAACCCAGACAGGTTTCACATGGAGCACGCTGTCCTTTTCCTGCTTTTTGTACTTTTTCGCTCTCCTGACTATTGAGCCTGGCTCACTGCCCTCCCTGTTCCCTCATTCTCCCTTTAAAATGCCCAGGCACCTCTGTATGAATCAGAGTTGTATTGAGTTCACACTGGACTTTTTTCCCTATTGCAGTAAGGAAATGACTAATTCACATCTGTCTTTGCCACTTTAACTAGGGTCCAGCTTTGATTTTCTTTGACATCTTCCAAGTCCCTGCCCCCTGGAGCATACTGCCTGCATGATGCCCCAGCCTGCAAATCTGATGGGCCACCACACCCGTGACTGGATTATGATCTATGGCAAGAGTGGCTTGAAGAAAGGGACATTATCTTCAATGGGTTTGACCTAATCCTAGGAGCCCTTTAAATCTGTCTAGCGACCAAAGACAGGGATTCAAAGCATGAAAAGGATTCAAGGAGAGCACAATTCTGCTGGCTTTGAAGATGGAGAGGGCCACGTAGCAATAAATGTGGGTGACCTCTGGGAGCTGAGCGCGGCTCCCGGCTGATGGCCAGTGAGGAAACAGCAACCTTGTTCCCATAGCCACAATGAGCTGATCATGGCCAGTGATCTTAATGAGCCTCCAGAGCAGAAGGCCACCTAGCAACACCTGGATTGCAGCTTGTGGGATCCTGAGCAGAGGACCTGGCCACATCATGCCTGGAACTTCTGACCAACATAGTAAATGGATGTTGGTAAAAGCCACTAAGTATGGTAATTTGGTATACAGCAATAGCTGACCAATGCACGTACCCATCGTGATGTGACCCTTGGCTGCAGAGAGCTGAGCACATGGCTGCAGCAGGCTAACACTGAAAAGATGGGGGCTTTGCTCCTCCTCTTCCTACAGATTCCAATACAAATGTCACTTCCTCAGAGTCCCGTTTCTGCCCTCTCTCCTCCTAGACTATGTTTGGATCTTATTCTGTTCTCAGGGCACCTGGCATTTTCCTACACAGCACTTATCATGATTTGTGATCATACATGTAACTGGAGTTACTTTTCAATGTCTGGACTGTGACATTCATGTGGGTAGGGAGCTGGTCAATTAAGACTTCTGGCTGGATCCCAGCACCTATCACAGTGCCTGGCACACAGTTGGTGCTCAATAAATAGGATTAATGAGCAGCCACATGGGAGGCAGGGGTATTGAATCAGGGGACACCCCTGGAATCCCAGGTGGTGAAGAAAGGGAGCCTGGGAGAGACTGGGAAAGGAGGTGGGGACAGGGACTGGTGCCCTCTCCCATCAAGGTCACAGGAACACAGATGAGCAGCGCAGATGGGAGGACAGAAGGAGGTGATGTGGGTCCAGAGAGGGCACTTGGCTGTAACTAGTTTGTGCAGGGGGCGAAGGGAGGGGTCAGGCCCAGGATTTGCCTATGAGAGCAGGGGACCAAGCAGAGGGATGGGGTGGTGGCATAAATAAGAGGGACACTTGAGACATGTGTGACTCTATAGGATGAGCCTAAAAGGGCCAGATTTTACACATGTGTGCAGGTACAGGAAGTGACACTGTAGGGCAAAGAGGGTGTAGACTCCTTCTCTCCCTATGGTACATGGGGTGAAAGGAAGAGTTCGAGGGGGTGGCTCCTAGAGATATCCATGCCCTAATTGAGGCAGGAGGTGGAGAAAAAGGAGGTTCAAGGGCGAAGGGTAGCAGCAGGTATGGGGGGAGCCGGGAGAGGATGGGTACTCAGAGAGATGGCATCTTAGTATTGATCAGCAAGACTTGGAAGGTGAGGCTGGTGGGGTCCGCAGCAACGAAGATTTCCAAATGGACCTCTACAGTCACTGGTGGCCCACCCACAGGGCCCCAGGTAGGGAGGTAGAGTCTTCAAGGAGCTTTTCCTTTCTTTCACCAAACGCTGAGCTCCATATCTGTGGCCTGAACCCCTAGGCCAAGCTGGCCAGAGTGGGTGTTCCATGAATGTCAGTGTTCTTGAACAACACCTACCATGTGCAGGCAAAGTGCTACTATCTGGGGGTAACTCGGGGAACCACAGATTCCCTGCCTTCACAGAGCTTGTGATCACGAAAGGGAAGTGGTCACCTTGACTGGACAGAAGCGGGGTCGTGAAATAATGATGCTGGTAACAGCAGCTCTGAGCAGAGCACAACTCTTGTCAAAAAATCCAACACAGGGCCAGCTGAGTGGCGCGGTGATTAAGAGCTGGCTTGGGACACCAGCGTCCCGGGTTCAGATCCCACATATGAGGGCCAGTGACACTGCCCTCTAAAAAAAAAAAAATCCAACACAGCAGAGCCACTCCCTGGTGGCACCATCTTGATCACACCATTCATTTCTTATAAAGCTCAGCAGTTTCAGGTCGGTATGCCACAGGAGGCCCTGGTAGGTGTGTCCCACTTTTGTGGAATGTTCTCCTGCCCCCTGCTGCTCTCCCTCCAGGTTTCAGATTCAAGGTCATCTGCTCAGAGCAACTTTCTTGAGCCTCACCCATGTTAATCTCTATTCTGTTTGTTCACTTTGGAGCACTTCTCCTACTTCATTGTTTTTTTTTTAATGTGTGAATGGCATCTTCCATTAACGCCCACCTCCCAAATCCATCCCCTGAGCTCTTCATGTGCCCCAGTACCCAGCCTCTTGTGGCCCAGGCCTCAGCCTCTGTGGGGGGAATAAATGAAGGGAGGGATTGTGAAGATGAAATGAGGTGAGCTGTGGAATAGTGCCCAGCACAGCATCTGCTACAAAGTGCTTTTGGCATTTCCTTGAGCCATGAGATTGGAACTGAATATAAGTTTCGGAAAGTTGGTAACCAAAGCAGTGGAGTTGAGAGCATTTCTTGGCAGGCTGGCTTTAACCACTTGACCACGTGGCCATGGAGTGGCCTCTAGCCCTTCCTGGGTGACCCTGGCCTCAGTCACAGGACTCTCTAAGTTAGAACATATGTTTCTATCAGCCAAGCTGCTGATCGAAGACAGATCTTGTCACCACTGGCCGCCCTCTCAGCCCCTGCCCTTGGAGCTACACTCACTCACTGAGGGCCAGTTCTCAACTTCGAGGCCTCAGGGCTCTGAAATAGAATCCACCAAGACAGAGCTTCTGGTAGTAACACCTTCAAGTGGAAAAGGGTCCGCTGGGGGGCCGGCTGAGTGGCTCACTTGGTTAAGAGCTCGCTCGAGAGTGTGAGCTGAGCTCTGAGCAACAGTAGTTTGATGCCCAGCCCGAGCTGAGCTGCCACTGAGCTGCCAACAGGTGGCAGGATGGCTCTGGTAAAAAACAAAAAAAACAAAAACAAAAAAGAAAAGGGTCCTCCGGATTCTGAGGCTCCCCAAGGAAGGTTCTCAGGCCAGTGGGTGTGACAGAGGTAACCTGTGAAGTCACAGGAAATGAGCCCTGTAGAAGGTGCCTGTGGAAGGAGGGGCTCTAGGCTGAAAGTGTCAGAGCCTGGAATCTCAAATGCAGGGAGAGGCAAGGGCACCAGCAGCCAGTGAGGGGTGCTGGCATGGTGGACTGTTTGATTCTTTTGACAAAACATCAGCTAGTTTCTCTGAGCCAACTTCTTTCCAGCTGGGGCACCTGGGGACATAAATAGAAAGCAGGCACACTTCTCACTTCTCCTCTGTCCCCACCACCACCAGCCCCTGAGAGACTTCATCAATCACCTACCTTCCCCTGGGAGGGGCACTTGAAACTCGCCTTCAAGGCCTCTGGCAAGACCCCCCCAGCCGCAGCAGCCCCGAGGAGGTGCCTCCCAGTCCCTCTTTCCTAGATACTGCAGCATAGGACCCATGCCACCCTCTATGTTTCACTTAATCTTCATGAAGTGTGCTTTTGAGAACCATGTCATGTTTTAGACACCAGAAAAATGGCTGCCCTCCAACCCACATGTCCTAACTTGAATCAGGGCCGGGGCGGGGAGGCCCACCCTGACATCTGTGGGTTGTCCTGGGTATGCATTCTTTAATTTTTATTTTATTTTTATTTTTATTTTTTGAGGGTAGTGTCACTGGCCCTCATATGTGGGACCCGAACCAGGGCCGCTGGCTTCCCAAGCCAGCACTTAACCACCGCGCCACTCGGCCGGCCCTGGGTATGCATTCTTTAGAGCTCACTAACCTAACATGTTTACTTGAGGGTTCTCAGTGGCCATGATGGATGAGGGGAGCCACCCGGGACCTGGCGTTATAACTTGTCTTTCCTTTTGTCCTTGTAGTCTTTAAAAAGAAATGTCCCAAATTATATAAATGTCTAACCAATACGCTGTACACCTGAAACTAATATAAAATAGTATTGAATGTCAACTATAATTTAAAAAAATAGTCACGGGGATGTAAAGTACAACATAGGGAATATAGTCAATGATATTGTAGTATCTATGTACAGTACCAGATGGGTACTAGACTTATTGGGGTTATCACCTTGTGAGGTAGAGAAATGTCTAATCGCTATGTTGTTTTGTACACCTGAAATTAATAATAAAAAAAAGAAATGTTCTTGCTGGGGGACCCGATTATCCAAGTTCAAACACCTGGAGCTGCCGTGTGACAGACACCAGAAGCGACATGCAATTGCAAGTTCTGATATTAACAACAATAAGAATGTGTGAAGTCTGCCCCCTCTGCCCACCAGCCCCCCCCCAACAACATGCAACACACTCACACAGACCAAACGCAGTCCCCAAGCTTGCCCCTCACGTGGCCGGGCTCATGCCCAGGTGGCCTTCTCTGTTGCATCCTCTTGCCCTTCTTCCTGCCTGTATTCTCTTTCTGCCCTTTCCCCCTGGGGTCAACAGCGGGGCCTTCTCAGTGGGATTGAGGGGTTGGGGCAAATCCAGAGACCATTCCAGGTGATGTTCGCCTTCATGAAGACCACATCCCACAGGCCTGCATGGATCCCCAACTCCTTCTTTCCCTCATCTAAACAGGCAGATGGCCCCAGGCCAACGCTTACCAAAATAAAGGGGACACTGCCATTTCTCTCTGATTTCAGGTGCCAGAGAGGAGAGGCATGTGGTAGGGAGTGACTGACAATTGGCCTTGGGCCACGAAATTAGGAACATATCAAATTTTAAGCTACAGGGTTTTGTTCTAGAACCACTGTCATCAGAGCTCATTCATCTGAGACCCACAAAGGGCAGGCGCCCGCCTTGGTTCCACAGTGAGCTGATGGCAGAGTTCATCAAATCCTTAGCTTGATGTAGAGCAGCACAGGGCTTGTTTACAAAGGGCTAGGTGACTGGGACGGATTTTCAGTCTGAGCTAAACCTGTGAAGCCTGGTCAGGTAGAATGGCTCCTGCTGTGACAAGATGGTTTACCAGGGGTATCATCTGTCTGGCTGGATCTGTCTGGCAAATTACTTATGTCAAATTTATAAGGGACTCTATGCCTTTTAAGGATGTGGATTCCAGATTCCACTGGGGTGAAGCACATTTCATGGTGCAGAATTGCCATGCCCCTCCATCTCCATCAAGGAAGCTGAGCTGGGCAGGCTGGGCATGAGCGTTCAGCATGTGCTTTTCCTTTCAAATCCCATCTCGCATGTCAGATGAGTAGTCTGCTGTTGCCGTGGTGAATTGGTATTATACTGTGACCTTGATTCTGAGCAGAAATGTATGTTGCCTTGACCATGATTACGCAAAACACGTTGTCTAGGAAACAGCACAGTTCCAAGAACAGGAAAGGCTAGATCATTCTTGGCTTTGCCTGGAAGCCACACAGGCTTACCTTGTACCCAGCGGGGTCTCAGCTTTCCTCAGGGGCCTCTTGGCTTTAGTTTTATGTTTATGTGTGTGACACACAAGGGTGTGGGGTGCAGAGACAGAGACGGACAGAAAGGAAGAGAGCGCTAGCACCCCTCTGCTGGCATTGGGAAGTTTCAAGCTAAGAGAAGCTTCTGCATCTGTTGTTTGGAGGTGGAGGGACTTTTCAGGGCCCTTGGCCATCTTTTATCGGGAGGCTGCTGGGGAGGGAATGACACTCTGGTCTCCCGCCCGTTCCCTGTCACCCAATGCAGTTCCAGAGCTGGGGAAGTGTGGCACTGGAGGAGAGCCCACAGGCTCTGGGAAATGGTGGCTTTCCATATAGCATGCTGGGCTCCATCCTTGGGAAGTTCCCACACACACAACACTGTCTCTCTCACACACAAACCCCATCAAGTGGCAATTGACACAAGAGTAGCCTGTTGGGGACTCGAGTTTGTTTCCTTCCCCACATAAATCATGTTTGCTCTCAGAGCTGGCTTCCCAGATCAGCATGAAAGCAGCCTTGACCTAGAAAGGCTCTCGCAAGGAGGGGTCTCTAAGAGCTTGTGGCCCCAGATGCCACAGTGGTAGGGAAGCAGTTTCCAGCGGGGTGCACTGAATGAGGTCTGGCAGAGGCTAACCTGTGCTTGCTTCCTTTGACTTCTGGTCCAATGGCTTCCTGGTCCCCCTGGACCAGGGCCCTCCCCTCTCAAAACCTGAGAATAGCCCAGATTAGGAGCACATCTCCCAGCCCCAGATGGATACACCTGCTGATTAGCAGCCCCATCCAGTTGCTCAGGCTGAAAACCTGCACTCTTTGCCAGTCTACCAGGAACTGTCATTATGTCAACCCCTTGGCACACCCCAAGTCCAGCCATCCACCCCTCTCCATTCTCCCTTCCGTTTACTCTGGCCCAAGCCCCATCCTCACTGGATTGACAACTGCACACAAGAAGGGTACAGTAAATATTTGCCAAATAACTTAGCAGGAGAGGGCTCACCGTGAGGTAACTCGGAAGGAAAGGAAGAGAGAGGACACATGCATGTGGGAACAAGTCAAGTGTTCCTGAAAAGTCCAGCGATGACATTGAATTCACCCCAAATCCCAGCATCAGAAACCCCCATGATTAACACTGCCCCATACCTAGGAGGGAGAAGATAGAAGGATGGGCAGATACAGGAACAGGAACGGGTATGTGAGACGAAACTATTTTCTCAAAATGGGATCATTCCATATCCTCATAAAAGAAGCCAGACTTAAAAGGCCACAAAGCATATGAGTCCCTTCACATGAAATGTCCAGAATGGGCAAGTCCATAGAGACAGAAACAGATCAGTTGTTGCCAGGGGCAGGGGAGCAATGAAAATGTTCCCGAACTAGATAGTGTAATGGTTGTCTAACTTGGTGAAAATACAAAATACACTGAATTGTACAATAAAAGGGTGAATTTTAAGGTATGTGTATTACATCTCAGAAAAATGGGGTCATTATATATACATTGCATTTGTTATCTGAAGTAGTACACTCATTTTATTTGATTATGACGAAAAAGAAAAAGACACTGAAAGAAAAAAAATTGTTGAATTTGAAATAAATGTTTCTTCACAAAATGTATTAGTTCCTAAAAGATCCCACAAAAGTTAAGGAATGAAACTATGAAAAATGCTTTCATCCTGGGGTATTCCAACCTTCTGAGCATAAAAAATAAATAATAACATAAAATAAAATAAAAAGATACCTCACTTCATTTCTCCTTTCCAAATCTCGTGCAAATTTCTCCTGTGGTCAACCTTAGCCAGGGACCATAAACGGCAGGGAATTCTGGGAGAACTAGTTGCAGCTTAGCCTAGTGGACACAATACACTTCACAAGTGCTCTCCCCTATCTGGGATGTCTCCCTGCTTCTTCCACCCATCCCTACCACTCCTCTATGTACACCTGGGGACATTTACCCTATGCTTCAGAGGGCTGTGCCCCCCACAGCCCTGTGGACACATGTCCCCATGGGCGCTGATGGGGTGGATGAGAGGATCACTGAGGAGCAAATGCCCAGGCTGGCTGCTTGGAGAGCACAGCCGGGAAGCGCAGCCCCTGCAACAGCGCTGGCAGCCAGCCGAATGTGAGTTCCTGATGCAGCCCTCTTGATAGAGTCCATCAGGATCCCAGGTGTCTGGAGTGCACTAGATGGAAAAAGAGGCAGCTTACACAGCCATGATGAAAGGCATCCCTCCTGGGAACGGGCTTGTGCTGCCCATTCAGCCTTAAACCATCAGAAAGACTGGGTTCTGGGGTTTGGAAGGTACCTGGTAGCGACCAAGTCTTTCTCTCAAGGCCACCTTGATAGGTCCTCTCTCACCCAGAAGTTATTAGCTCCCTGGGGACCTGGCAGCTAGGAGAGTGGACTCATGCTCTGGTAGACTTGCCCCCCCAAAGCCGTGAGGCCATTGGAATGTGTTCACAGAGTTCCCACATCAAGCCTCAGGTTCCCACATCAAGCCTCTGTTGGCGAAGTGTTGAAGACCAGGTCGCAGGTACCCACCAAAAGGCAGTCCCGACAAGCAGCCAGAGGGCTTCTCTCTTTTTCATTTTTCAGGGGTCACTCTGTAGCAGGGTCCCAGCAGTCATTTGGTAAATAGTGTCTCCCCTTCTGCAGACGGGAACTGGGCAGGGATGGGAATAGGCATGGGGCTGGGATGGGGCACTGACAGCATCTGCACTAGGCTTCAGGGAGAGCTGTCCACCCATTGAGCCACTGTTCCCCACGCCAGCCATGGACCTGGCTCTGTCCACTGGAAAAGACGTGGCAGGTGGGGTAGAGGGGCTCTCCACTGCCTGGGGTGCTACAAGCCAGGACAGGAAGGGGCTAGACTGATGTGGACATAGACTGTGGACATAGACGGAGGACATAAGAAGGAGACTAACAAGATGTGGAAGGCATTGTCAAGGCCGGTAGGGATGTCTCTGACCATTCCATCTGGGAACTAAATACAGCACTGGAAACTTTGGGGAATGGGGACCGGGTGGGAAATTGGGGACCAGTCTGCTAGGCTCCAAGGTGGTGGGTGTCAGCTGATGTGTTCTTCCTCAATTCATGCGGCAGAGGAAAGTCACTGGCAGTCTCAGCCTCTGGTCAGAGGTGATGCAAACTGACAGAAAAGCCGTCTTGCAACACTCCCCCCACACACATACACACAAACTGAAGATTTGCCCTGACCGCCCCCCCTGCCCCATCCCAGGGCCTCTCCCTGTCCCCTCACAGGCTCCTCTCTACCCGTGACCAGGCACATCCACCTGGCAGAAGTCTCTGCAGGCAAGAATCAACTTTAACCGGGCCTGGGAGAGCTTCTAAAGCAGGAGCATGTGTCTGGCTACTCAGCGCAGATAAGATGGGGTGCTCCTCTCTCTCCACTAGAGTAGCTCCCCCTCAGACTTCAGCACCCATTTCCAAGAGAAAAGAGACTAACACCCACCCACCCTGACCCTGTCCCACCAGGGCCACATACCATGAGCTCCCAGGGCCTGCTTTTTCTCAGGCCTGCCCTAGAGGCATGAGGCATTGCCTTCCCAGCTGGAGCTGCAGTACATGTTTGCTGTGTGTTGGGGGGGGGCACTCTTTTGTTGGTGTCATTAGGAGGCTCTCATACCACGTAGATCTTTAGCCATCGCATCTCACTGTGGCTGCTGGAAGCATGAAGGGAATTAGCTGAAGGATGGAGGGTGGCTCATGGGCATTTGGGGAGGATTGGGGAGCCAGGCTTGGAGGCTTGGCAGAAAGGAACAAGGTTCTGCATCATGGCGAAGTGCTGGGCTGCTCCCTTCTACACCTGAGCACAGACACTGTGGTTTGCATCACCAATGTGGGACGTGGGTGCTGCCAGAACTATGGCTGTCACTGCTCCTTGGGAAACAGGTCTTACTACCCCTGCTGTCACCCACCACCCAAGTGGAATCTGTGTGGCTTTGCTCCTTTCCACCTCTGGGAACAGATTCAGTTGGCAGCAGGTACATCTAACACATCCTAGCCATGTGCCCATGCCCTATCTGCAAGGGAAGCTGGGAGGGCACAGACCTGGCGTTTTCCACTCTTCTCATGAGAGATGGGCTCAGCCTCATACAGTGGCAACTTCTGGGGACAAAAGGAATGAGCAGTGTCCTCTGGGCCTCAATGATCCAACAGATTACCATTGTCTTTAGGATGAAACCTGATTTCCCATCCCTGAATGTCACCCCTTCAGAAAGCTATTGTGGGTCCCTCCCTCCATTGTGCCACTCACTAATCTGTTCTTTTTCTTGTCCATGAGAGCAACTTTGCTTGCAGGTAGGGGTGCTATGAGTGTTAGTGCCCATTCTCCCAGAAGATCCTGGGAGATTTTTAGTTGCTCAGTAAGTGCTATCGATGTTGTTCTATGGTAAAATTTTCACATTTTAGGTGAGGATACCTCAAATTAAAATACACTTGGGATTTTTATAAAAACCGTTATCAGTTTAATACTGGCTTTCTCATCAAGGATGCTATGTGCCTTTTAGGCATGACAGTTCTTTCTTGGTTGGCCCACTCCACACATCAAATATGTTTAGCTATCCTGAATCCTAGACACTGAAAGCCAGTGGCACCTTCCCCCAATGAAGAAAACCAGGATCACCCACCATCCATTTTCAAAAGATCAAGGGGATAGGACCATCTGATGAGAACGAATGGACCCCCCCAACACTATATAATTCACCTATTAAATGCAAGAAAAGCCCTCATATAAAATTTAAAAAAAAGCTGGGGCGGCCGAGTGGCGCGGTGGTTAAGCGCTGGTTTGGGAAGCCAGCAGCCCTGGTTCGGATCCCACATGAGGGCCAGTGACACTGCCCCCCCCCCCGAAGAAAAAAAGCCGTCCTAGTTTGCCAGTGAAAGTGCCTACCCTGCCCTTTCCTTGAAGAAGTCTCCCATGGGTGCTAAGCAGGAATCCTTTACTGGCCCCCCTTTAGTGGACCCTTCCCTCAACTGCCCACTACAGAGGCAACACTCAGCAGAAATTTTCAATGACATTTATTGAACAGAAATATTTACTAAAATTATTGAAGAAAGGGAATGAAAACACAAAGGACTTGTAATGGCCACTAAAGCCCATAGACCTCAGGACTCCCTCCTCCTGAGGTCCCTGACAAGGTGCCTCAGCTGTCCCCCTCACCTTGGTCTTCCCGTCATAGTCCCCCTTCCAGAGGGCCCCACGATCGGCCTTTGCAGGACGACGGACACTGGCGATGTCCACTCACTGCAGGGCACCCCTCCCCCTCTGGCCCACATGCTGGGGCCTGCCCCCCCTGCCCTATGGCCCGCACAGGACAGTCAGAGGACGCCGGGAAACACAGCAGGGGACTGCACCAAGCCACACAAAAAACTGAGTCACAAGGAATAACAGGGTGAGACATCGCAGCACAGGCCCCGAGGAGACTCCGGCAGTGCCCCTCCGGCCTCGGTCCAGTTCTTCCTTCCTGAGGTCACAGGGTGAGCACCGGCCGTCCCTCAGCCGTGCTTCCTGCTGTCTCCTGGGGCTGGGCTCCGGGTCTCCAGGGTGGGGTGGTCAGCGGGGGGGAACTCCTCACACAAACACACACATCTCCACAAGAGCAAGCAGCGATGGGCCTAAACCTACATGGAGAAAGCAGAGGTTGAGCTCACGACACTGGATGGGAGCGAGCAGAGCCTTGGCTGGCAGGAAGCTCACATGTGCCGGGGCCCAGGGTGGCTCCCCAGGACACCCACCCTGGGGCACGCACGCCTGGAGGCTCTGCACAGGAACAGTGGTGTGTGTGTGTGTGTGTGTGTGTGTGTGTGTGTGTAGGGGTTGATACGTGACACGAGGGTCACTGTGGGGCCTACAGAGAAACAGGGTGGGAAGCTTTCAGTACAAGGAGCCGTCTGCCCCAGGGGACGGAGAATGGGAGTTCCACGACTGGCACCCCAGGGATGGCCCCTAACATCTCCCAATCCAGGGCGGGTGACACATGTCTTCAGGTGCCTCTCGCCGAGGCTTGGATGGGCTTCTCCCAGGCCAGCTGCCTCAGCTGGCAGGGTTTGGGGCTGAAGCTGGGTGTAATGCCACCATAGGGCAGGGGCAACTTATCCCCATCCCATTTGGTGTCACACGTGCCCATCTTGGTCACTTGGAAGGGCTGATGGTGGTGGTCAGTGCCCCTTGGGGGTAGTGGGGCCCAGGGGCTTGGCTTGGGCTGGACGGGCCCTTCCCTGGGCCCTGCTCCCCATGTAGGGGGAGGCAGCTGCCCCGTGCTGGCCTCCCCCTGCCTCCCGGGCTCCGCTTCCCCGGAGGAGAGGAGGCCACTGGGCCTTCTGAGCCTATTTGCCTGAGGAGGACTTGGGAGGGGGCGCGGCTCATCTCCCGTCCTGTCCTCATTTCCCGACTCCTCCAGGATGGGCTTGAGCCCCTTTTTGGGGGGCATCTCAGCCTCCTGGTGTGCTGCCTGGGCCAGGCCCTCTGGATCACAGATGGCCCTCATGGGCCCTCCCCGGAAGCACTGCCCATGAGGCAGGGGTGGGGCCCCCACAGGCGTCTGAGGGGCCTGCCTGACCTAGGCCTGCAGGGGCAGGAGCATTTTCATCTCCCTGAGTGGCAGGGGAGGACTTGGTGGTCTCCTCAGGGGCAGGGGCTGCCCCAGGGGCATCACGGGTTTCAGGAGCAGCCTCACCACGGTAGGCAGTGCCAGGTCCTGCTTCACTGACCTCTGCATTGGCCGGATCGGCCTGGGCGGTATCTCCAGTGGCCGGAGCGGCCTGGGCAGCATCTCCAGTGGCCGGAGCGGCCTGGGCAGCATCTCCAGTGGCCGGAGAGGCCTGGGCAGCATCTCCAGTGGCCACAGCAGCCTGGGCAGCATCTCCAGTGGCCACAGCGGCCTGGGCAGCATCTCCGGTGGCCGGAGCGGCCTGGGCAGCATCTCCAGTGGCCGGAGCAGCCTGGGCAGCATCTCCAGTGGCCACAGCGGCCTGGGCAGCATCTCCAGTGGCCACAGCGGCCTGGGCAGCATCTCCAGTGGCCACAGCGGCCTGGGCAGCATCTCCAGTGGCCGGAGCGGCCTGGGCAGCATCTCCAGTGGCCGGAGTGGTCTGGGCAGCGTCTCCAGTGGCCACAGCGGCCTGTGCAGCATCTCCAGTGGCCGGAGCGGCCTGGGCAGCATCTCCAGTGGCCACAGCGGCCTGGGCAGCATCTTCACTGGCCGGAGCGGCCTGGGCAGCATCTCCAGTGGCCGGAGCAGCCTGGGCAGCATCTTCACTGGCCGGAGCGGCCTGGACGGCGGCCAGGTGTTCAAAACACTCATGGGCCCCTCTTTCCACTGGGAACAGCTCGCTCCCAGCCAGAATGGTTTCCCATGTCTCCGTCTCCCGAATGAGACGCAGCAACCCTATCAAGCCAGGTGTTCTCCTCTCCAGCCTCATCCTCATCAGTTTGTTCTGGAGTGTCTCGTTGGGGCGGGCCCACATCAGCACCTGTCGGGCGCGCACTTGGTCAGCACGAGTGGGGTGGACGGCCCTGTTCTCCAAGGCTCTCTGCAGCAGGCCTTCCAGGCGCATCACGTAGGCAAAGAGGGTCTCCTGGGGCTGCTGGGCACAAGTCACCAACTTCATCCACGCAGTCATCCGGGGGTTCTTGTTCCCAAACACCTGCACCAGTGCCACCAGGCAGTCATGTACAGTGATGTTGGGATTTTCATCCAGGAGGCCACATATGAGATTCAGCGCGGGGCCATCCAAGCTCTCGATCAGCCTCTTCCTTCTATTCATTTCCGATACGTGGCGCCACTGGTACAATATGTTGTTGGCATGGTCCAACCAGTTCTCAAAGGGCTCTTCCTCGCTGCCTGGCTCTTGTGTCCCAGAAAAGGTTCTCAGTTCTGGGTAGGCCATATTTTCCAGCAAAGGTTGCAGGATCTGAATCCAGACATCTGCCTCTCTTGGGGCTCTGGCCACACCCACAGCTTCTTCCTCACCTGGCGCTTGTGCTTCGCCTGCAGCTCCTGCCACACTCACAGATGCTTCCATACCAGCAAGTCCTGTGTCACCTGCAGCCCCTTCCTCATCTGACACTGCTGCTTCATCTTCAGCTCCTACCTCACCTCCGGCTCCTTCCTCACCTGCACCTCCGTCCTCACCTGCACCTCCGTCCTCACCTGCACCTCCTTCCTCACCTGCACCTCCGTCCTCACCTGCACCTCCTTCCTCACCTGCACCTCCTTCCTCACCTGCACCTCCGTCCTCACCTGCACCTCCTTTCTCACCTGCACCTCCTTCCTCACCTGCACCTCCGTCCTCACCTGCACCTCCGTCCTCACCTGCACCTCCTTCCTCACCTGCACCTCCGTCCTCACCTGCACCTCCTTCCTCACCTGCACCTCCGTCCTCACCTGCACCTCCTTCCTCACCTGCACCTCCTTCCTCACCTGCACCTCCGTCCTCACCTGCACCTCCTTTCTCACCTGCACCTACGTCCTCACCTGCACCTCCCTCCTCACCTGCACCTCCGTCCTCACCTGCACCTCCGTCCTCACCTGCACCTCCTTCCTCACCTGCACCTCCGTCCTCACCTGCACCTCCTTCCTCACCTGCACCTCCTTCCTCACCTGCACCTCCGTCCTCACCTGCACCTCCTTCCTCACCTGCACCTCCGTCCTCACCTGCACCTCCTTCCTCACCTGCACCTCCGTCCTCACCTGCACCTCCTTCCTCACCTGCACCTCCGTCCCCCCGTGCAGCTCCGACCCCACCTGCACCTCCGGGCCCCCCTGCACCTCCGGGCCCCCCTCCACCTCCGGGCCCCCCTGCACCTCCGGGCCCACCTGCACCTCCGGGCCCCCCTGCACCTCCGGGCCCGCCTGCACCTCCGGGCCCCCCTGCACCTCCGGGCCCCCCTGCACCACCGGGCCCCCCTGCACCTCCCTGCCCTCCTGCACCTCCGTGCCCGCCTGCACCTCCGTGCTCCCCTGCACCTCCGTGCCCCCCTGCATCTCCATCCCCACCTGCATTCCCACCTGCAGCACCGGGCCCCCCTCTACCTCCGTCTCCCCCTGCACCTCCAACCACCCCTGCACCTCCATCCCCCACTGCACCTGCATCTGCATTTTGCCCTGCATCTCTATACTCACCTGCATCATCTTCCTCCTCTGTGTCACCTTCCTCCTCTGCATCATCTTCCTCCTCTGCATCACCGTCCTCCCCTGCATCTCCGTCCTCCCCTGCATCTCCCTCCCCCCCTGCATCTCCATCCCCCCCTGCATCTCCATCTTCACCTCCAGCTCCGCCCTCACCTCCAGCTCCATCCTCACCTCCAGCTCCATCCTCACCTCCAGCTCCGTCCTCACCTGCATCTGCATCCTCAGCTGCACCTCCATCCTCATACTCAGCTTCACCTACAGGTCTAGTCACACTTGCAGCTCCTGCCTCACCTGACCTGCCAACCACTGATTGCCTTTGGGGCTGTGCAGGGAAATCAGGTCTATCCTGTGACTCAGAATCAGGGACCTGGGGCAGGAAGACCACAGTCCAGGGTGCCCCCTTTCCTGGTATTTGTCGGTGGGTCAGACTTTGGTTTACATACTCAGCAAGCTCGACCAAGGCGGCTGTGGACCTGAGCCACTTTCGGAAGACCTTGCCCAGCACGTTGTACCAGCCCAGGGGACACAAGGCAGTCTGCACTGCCTCCTGGAATTCCTGGTTCTCGCCATCATTTGGGATGCCCAGGACGAGCTGGGAGCACTGTGCATTCACGCCCATCCAGCTGCACCAGTCTGGCAGCATCGCCAGTGCCATCGCCATCACTATTGCTGAAGACACAAGGGCAGGGAGAAGTGATTGGACAGGGATGTGCAGACTGTCCGAGGGTGGCCCTTGTCCTGTGGGTGCAAAGGGAAGAGAGACATGTTCATGCCACACAGCCCACCCAACCATCCAGCCAGAGCCCCATGCCCCTCCCTCTTTTGTTTGTTCAATTTTAGAAAACCATTTTGAAAATAAATGCACTTACAAGATATAATGCTAGTCATAATTTCTATTTTTCTGGTCAGTTTTAGGAAGTTGTCTTTTTCCCAAAGAATTTGTCAAGTTTTCAAATTATGGGCACCAATTTTTCTGTAATTTTCCCTCATTCTCTTTTTAATGCCTGTCTGATCTGTAGTGGTAGCCCTCTTTCATTCTTGATATTAATGATGAATGTTTTTTCTCCTTTTTTGTGATTAGTCTTGCTAAGGCTTTATCAGTTTTGTTGCTCTTCAAAAAGAACCAAGACATAACGTTAATTTCTCTATAATTTTAAATGTAAATGGGTTAAATGCTCTAATCAAAAGACTTCTGGGCTGGCCAAGTGGCGTGGTGGTTAAATGCTGGCTTGGGAAGCCAGCAGCTCCGGTTCGGGTCCCACATATGAGGGCCAGTGACACTGCCCTCAAAAAAAAAAAAAAAGACTTCTGATTACCATGAACTACTGCTTGAGCAATGTTGACCAAAGTGTTCACTTGTATATATGTTTTTTGAATCCCAGTACGTTCAGGATGGTAAAAGTTATTTTGAAAAATTTCTATCTAATATCCAGCACATGCCTGGCAACAGATGACATTCAAGAATTATTTCTTAGGGGCGGTTAGCTCAGTTGGTTAGAGTGCAGGCTCATAACACCAAGGTAGTCGGTTCAATTCCCACATGGGCCACTGAGCTGCACCCTCCACAACTAGAATGAAATAACTACTCAGCTTGGAGCTGATGGGTCCTGGAAAAACACACTGTTTCCCAATTTAAAAAATAATAAAATAATAATAATTAAGAAAAAAAAGACATAGAGTGGCTTAATGTATAAGAAAACAAGACCCTTATATATATTGCCTACAGAAGATCCATTTCAGATCACAAGATACACAGAGACTGAAAGTAAAGGGATAGAAAAAGATATTTTATAGAAATGGAAATAAAAAAAAGCTGGAGTAGCAATACTTATATCAGACAAAATAGATTTTAAAACAAACATTATAACAAGAGACAAAGAAGAACCCAGCAATTCCACTTCTGGGTGTTTATCTGAAGAAACCCAAAACACTAATTTGAAAAGATATATGTATCCTTATGTTCCCTGCAGCATTATTTATAATGGCCAAGATATAGAAGCAACCTAAGTGTCCGTCCATGTACGAATGGATAGAGGTAGGACATATATACAATGGGATATTACTCGGCCATAAAAAAGAATGAAATCTTACCATGTGCAACAACATGGATGGACTTAAGAGGGTATTATGCTAAGTGGAATGGGTCAGACAAGAGATAAATGCTATGTGATTTCACTTATATGTGGAATCTAAAAAACAAAATAAATAAATGAACAAAACAGAAACTTACAGACACAGAGAACATTTTTATGGTTGCCAGATGAGAGGGGGGTTGGGGGGATGGGTGAAAAAGGGCAAGGGATTAAGATGTGCAAATAGCTAGTTATAAAAACAGTCATGGGATGTAAAGTACAGCATGGGGAATATAGTCAATAGTATTTAAATAACTATGTATGGTGTCAAATTGTTATTAGATTTATTGGGGTGTTTACTTCATAAGTCAAATAAACGTCTAATCACTATGCTGCATACCTAACACTAATATATTGCATGTCAACTGTAATTGAAAAATATAAAAATATTTTGAAAAAAACAACACAAATTTCTCATTTGTAACAAAATAGTTAAATTTGGGGGGGGGGCGGAATTGGGGGAGGAGAACAGCATTGGGGAACCGGGGAAGTGGAACAGACAAGGTGCTGTCCTTTTGTTCTTCAGTCTAGTTTTGGAGGATGTTGCTTCACTGGCCCATGTTGGTATTATCATTGCGCTCTTCTCGGGTGAGGCAGATCAGTCGCCGGCCTATGGACAGTCGCTCACAATGGCTCTTGGCAGCTCACAGTGGCTCTTGGCAGCTCTCACGCTGGCTGCCGGCCACTCACTGTAGCCTATGGCAGCCCACTGCAGCAGGGGCTGCAGCTACCCCGTCACCGGGGACTCACAGCAGCCCAGCTCCACGTGGAGCTGATGTTCACCATCTTAGCTGTAGAGGATAGTGTCATTGGCCCTCATATGTGGGATCCGAACCGGGGCCGCTGGCATCCCAAGCCAGCTCTTAACCAACACACCATTCAGCCGGGCCCAAAATAATTAAATTTTTAAGTGAAACCCTCAATTCATTTAACTATTTCAATATCATATTACTGGTTTTCATTTGTACTAATGTAACAGAGGAAAAATATAGTTTAAAATAAAACACATCTCTATAATTTGCTTTGTCATGGATTTCCTCTCTTAGCTCTATTATTTTTTCAGTCAACTCATTTTATGTTTACTTCATAATTCTTTTTCTAGCTTCTTTAAATGGACCATGAGGTCACTGACTTTATGCTTTTTTTTTTTTTTGAGGGCAGTGTCACTGGTCCTCTTATGTGGGACCCAAACCTGGGCCGCTGGTTTCCCAAGCCAGTGCTTAACCACTGCACCACTTGGCCGGCCCTCTTCCTCTTTTCTAATATAAGCATTTAGAGCAGTACGTTTTCCTCTGATCATTTCTTTAGTTATCTAACACTAATTTTGGTAAGTTGTATTTTTTTATTGTTAAAATGCTTGGTAAGAAATATTTTCTGGGGCCGGCTGAATAGCGCCTTGGTTAAAAGTTGGCTTGGGATGCCAGCTCTGAGTAGCAGGGCCCTGATTGGGATCCCAAATATGAGGGACAGTGATGCTGCGCCCTCTACAGCTATGATGATGAAATACAGCTCGACCTGGAGCTGGGCTGGCCTGCAGCTAGCATGCGCTTTCTTGAGCCAAGGTGAGCGACTGTCCAATGGCCAGTGAGCTAGTGCCTCACCGGGGAAGAGCGCAATGATGATACCAACATGGGCCAGTGAAGCTACATCCTCCACAACTACACTGAAGAACAAAAGAAGACAGCAACTTGTCTGTTCTCCTTGCCCGATTACCCAACGCTGTTCCCCTCCCCCAATTCCCCAATAAAATCTTTTAAAAAAATTTTTCTAAGCTCCTTTGTGATTTTTCTTTGATCCATGGGTTTCCAAATATTTAGAGATATGTTACTATTCATTTCAAATAAATCCACCAGTGACAAGAGAACTTAAGTAAAAGGGCAATCCTTTTTTTTTTTTTTTTGAGGGCAGTGTCACTGGCCCTCACATGTGGGACCGAACCGCGGCTGCTGGCTTCCCAAGCCAGTGCTTAACCACCGTGCCACTCGGCCGGCCCCTATGGAGACTTTTTAATAGCTGGATGTATAGTGTTAACTGGGTGAATGTACAAAGCACCCTTGTAAAGAATCTATTATTTTCTGTTGAAACCAAGGCTCTGCCCCTCCCCTAAGGCAATCCCTATGCCAGATTTCAACTGCAGCACCCTCTCCCTTCGCCCCCACCACATTTGCACTAGCCAACAGCGTCCACTAGATCACAGCAAGCCAGCACCATCACTTGCGGTTCCTCACCTGCCCCCACCACACCCTCAGCTGGAGGTTATATCTTTCAGCCCATCCCCTCCCTGCACTGAGCGCTCCACCCTCTTGGCCGCAAAGTGTCCTCCCTGTAGTGCTCCACCCCACAGGATGTGGCACTCTTCCCTAGATGCTGGAAGCGCAGGCCCCACTTGTTTACACGTTAGCCTTCCCCTCTTGCCTTCCAAGCCCCCCTCCCCGCACCCATACTGTCTACACCAGCAACCAGTTTTCTTCCCCTGTGGCCCCAGAAGCAAGGTGCCCTCTGCTTTCGCACCTCCGCGCCCACTCCCCACACACCCAGATGCAAGATGGCAGCCGGGGTGTCTCAGTTCCCCACACCGGGAACCGGAAGGCCCACTTGTGGCTTGACTTCCGGCGCCCTCCCTTCCCACCACTCCAACACGCACTGCAAGCTTCCCGTATGCCAGCATCCTCCTGTTCGTCCCCACCTCGCCCACCAACCCTGCCCTCCCCCTCAGTGTAGCCGTTAGTCCTCCCTGCACATCGTGGCACATGGAGCTTGCCCCAACGCTAGCAGCCAGCAGGCCGCTCACCTGTGGAGCCCCCAAAACCAGCACCTGAAGCTCCGACATTTTGTCCTCCCCTCCATCTCTAGCACCCAGGAGCCCTCCTTGCCCACGTTCCCCCCAACCGCTTAGCCATTAACCCACCCATCGGCCTTCTCACACCGGAGAACCACAACCTACCCCCTCTCAACCAGCAGTCCTCTCCGCCTCCTGGAACCTCCTCCCCCACTGGGAACCCTCCCCTCCCCCACACAGTAGCCATTACTCCTCCCTTCACGTTGAGGCACACGGAGCTCGCCTGCCCCCCACACCCCACCCCCACCCCACGCGAGCAGCCAGCAGTCCTTCCTGCCTCAGAAACCTGCCCTCAGCCCCTCTCAATCAGTAGCAGTCCTCTCTTGGGCCCCGGCACCTTGATCCCTCTCCTGCACCCCCACATTAGCTTTCCCCTCAGACCTCTCACCAGGGCGCCCTCCCCCCACCTCCAGCCCGGGAGTCCTGGCCCCCACCAAGGCACTGCCTTTCAACTCACTTTCTCGGCCTCTGTGAACAACTCTGGAACTCCACTCCGAAGGGAGTGAGGAGCTCGCCCCCACTGCGCAGCCAGGAGCTGTGTGGCGGGCGTCTGCTACGCACTCTGCGTTGAGGCGTTCCCGGGGCTCCCAGAAGCCCCCAGGAGATGAGGGGAACGGTCTCTGCGTCGGATGCAGGGCAAATGATTGGCTCAGAAGAGCACGTGGGGAGGCACTGTGTTACAATAAAAACAGGCAACAAGTGAGGGAGTCATAACGTCCCAAGGCGTCAACCGTCAAGAAGCAACACGCACACCGATTGGCCCTACAGCAACAAAATGGCCTACCAACAAGGCAGGGGAGTTAGTTTAAACTTGCAGATGAAGAGTCCATTTTGGCAAATTGGGCAAATTTTCTTTATACTTTTTTTTCTCTTATGGTTCAAAATGTTGTACAGCGCCGGCTGAATGGCACGGTGGTTGAGCGCTGGCTTGGAAAGCCAGCGGCCCCGGTGCGGATCCCACATATGAGGGCCAGTGACACTGCCCTCAATCAATCAATCGATCAATCAATAAAAGGAGACGAAGGCAGAAGGGAGGCCCAAGCAAAGAGGGAAGGAGGAAGGGGGTCTAGCCTGTGGCTGACATCCGCACTACGGGGAAGGAAGTGCTGCCTCTCAGCCGTGCAGGGGTCCTGGCCACCCCAGCCCACTTCGGCTCCTTCTGCAGGTCGGGTGCAAGCCATGTCCAGGAACAGCAGCCGGGACAGCCCTGAGGACAGGCAACTGGACTGGCCACAGGTGCAGCCCACCTCCAAGGACGGCGGCCATGGAGCCCCCACCCAGCCCCTGGTCCCTGGCAGGAAGGCCCCCTCCAGGCCAGAGCTGGCCCACAGGAACGAGTCACCCCCAGCAGCCTGGGAGCAAGAGCAGAGTCACAACAAGGGGCGCAGCCCCGAGCAGGCCCCACCCCAGGCCACAATGATGGGGGTTGAGGAAGCAAGGTCCTGGGCTGCCAAATTCAGGCCCTTGCAGACCATCAGGGCCCCCCAAGGAAAAGAGGGGGCAGTGGCCGCTGAAGAGGACCAGGGAAAGAAGGCAGGAAGCTGGGATGCCAGGAGAAAGGGCCTGAAACCCAGGAAGCCCCCCAAAGGTAAGGACCATCCAGGACAGGCAGTTCCCAGATGGAGCCTGTAGGGGTGATGGGCCATGAGTGAGTCTGAAGAGGCCAAGGCTTGGTCCAGCTTCCATCAATCACACCATCACCACCAGCCACTCACCCCCCCACGCCACCCTCAATGTGCCCAAGCCTAGTACCCTCGCATATGGGGCAGGAGGGGAGCTCCCCATGGCAGGTCCCCTTCCCCACCTCAGGGCTCCCATTTGAGCCTGGGCCTTTGGTGCCCAGGGAAGGGAGCTCCAAGTGGCCTGGTGTTCCAGCCCTGCTGGATGAGTCCCTGGCAGGTCTAAGGGCCCCAGGCAAGGCCCTGCCCCTCAGCAGGCCCCTGTCGACATGTGACTGGTCTGGGGCTACATCTCATCTTCCAGGGGCCTCCCGCCAACCTGGCCCAGGGGGCTGGGGTCCAAAGAAGGCCCACGGCCGAGGTCGCAGTGGCAGCAGCACCTTGGAGACCACAGGTCGAGGGCAGAAAAGGCCTGGAAGCAGGCAAGGGTACAGGCATGGGCCCGCAGACCTGGGCACCATGGAGCAGGCCATGCCCTCCCTGCCAGCCTCATGCCTCCTGGCCCAGGCAGCCATTGCCTGCAGCAACGTCAAGATGAAGCATGTCCCTGTCCTGACTGACCCTGGCTTAACCACACTCTACCTGGCAGGTGAGTGGCCTTTCTCCCCCACATCCACCCCTGCAGCAGGGGTGAGATGGCCACACACACAGACTCCCCCTCTAGTGCGTCCTTTGCCACTATGGCTGCTGCCCCCCTGTGCCCTAGAAATGGTTCACCTTCCCATGGGTCCTGGTTGGCAGTGAGAAGATGCCCTGACCTGGGACAGCCAGAGGAGCCAGTTCCTTCGAGGAGTGTGTCATTGCTGCCTCCAGCCCATGTGGGGGAGGTACAGAGTGGCAGAGGGGAGGGGGACAAGGGAGAATGGAATATGGCTGCCCCATGTGTGTGCACAGAGAATGAAATTGCCAAGATCCCGGCCCACACATTCCTGGGACTGCCTAACCTGGAGTGGCTGGACCTGAGCAAGAACAAGCTGGATGCTCGAGGCCTGCACCCTCATGCCTTCAAGGTGCGCAGCAGCCCCTCCACCTGTTCTCCCATGGGGCCTGGGCCAGTTCAAAATGGCCCCAGGTATCCATTGCTCCTTGCCCTCTCCTGCCTGGGGAATATGTCCTGCAGGAAGCACTGCACAAAGTACCCAGTAAGGTGGGCTTGGATGATTTGGGGTGACACGGTCCATAGCTGGGAGGGTGTAAATCAACACAGATCTTTGGGCCCCACGAGGGAGCAGCTCCCCTGGGAGAAACTAAGGACAAGCCTGGTCCAAGTGGGAACTAGAAAGCCATGATGCAACCCAATAGCGGTGCCCCTGGGCGGGGTGAGCCCAACGCCACACCCAGAAGGCCTAGCCCTGAAGGCCCAGTCCTGGCTTGAGGAGTGCCCCAGCCCCCAGCCCTCTCTTCTCCTCTCATACGTCCAGAATCTGACACGGCTGAAGCGGCTGAACCTGGATGGGAACTCGCTGTCCACAGTACCAGCTTTGCCCACATCCCTGCAGGAGCTCAAACTCAACGACAACCTTCTGCAGGGCCTGCAACACGGCAGCTTCCGGGGTTCGGGGGTTTGGGCAGGCCCTGGGGGCAGGGACCAAAAGGGCCAGGCCTGAGCAGCCAGGGAGGCCTTAGAAAGTTGCAGGGGAGGGGAGGGTCTGCCCAGGGCAGCCTGGCTGGAAGTCAGGAGGGAGCACCAGCCTGAGAAAGTGGCCTCGGCTTCTATGGGAACAACAGCAGGAGGCTCCCAAATACGCCTTCAGAGCTCTGCGGTAGGCTCAGGTGCCCTTCTGCCCACCCACCCTGCAGGGCTCAGTCAGCTATTAACGCTGGAGGTGGAAGGGAACCAGCTGCATGACGGGAACATCTCCCCCCTGGCCTTTCAGCCCCTACGCAACCTGCTCTACCTGAGGCTGGACCGGAACCGGCTGCGGACCATCCCGCCTGGCCTGCCAGCCTCCCTCCAGGTGAGCTGGGAGACCCGAGGCTGGGAGAGCCAACACTGTGGCCCAATGACCATTGTGTTCCAATGATCTGCTGCTGGTGAGTAGAGATCCCCATGAGGGAATTTTCACAATAAACCCACAAGGCCTCAAAACCAAAGGCCTCCCTTTCCCCTGACCTTACCTTCCAGAAGCCCAGAGTTGGGCCTCAAGGACTGTCCTGAACCCACTGAATGTCCCTGAGCAAGGCCCATGCCCTCTCTGGGCACGTGGTCCCCTTGTGCTTGGCGGTCCTCTCTGAGGCTGTGTCTTGTGGGGACCCTGAGGAGCCATGGCATGGCTGGCAGGTGTCGCTGGGATCCTTTGCACAGATGACCATGGCCCCGAGAGGAGCAGAGACAGTGCTACCTGAGTACCACAGATGGCGCCAGGTGGAGGGGGGCAGGGAGCTGGGCCTGGCCACCAGCGGGTTGCAGACAGGCCCCTCACTCCAAGCCCTGACCCTAGGAGCTGCACCTGGGCGCTAACATCATCGAGGAGGTGACAGAGGGTGCACTGAACCGCAGCCACAGCCTCAGCGTGCTAGTACTCAGCAACAATCGGCTCCAGGAGGACCGGCTGGCGCCCCGAGCTTGGATCGATCTCCCGTGAGTGCCATCACCAGCCCTGGCACCACCCAAGCTTCACCCAAGTGGGCACCTGGAGGCCAGAGAGAGAGGATATGACAAAGGAACCCAGAGAGTCCAGCGGGAGGGCAGAGAGTGGGGGTCGTCTCGTTGCTTAGGCCTGGTCTCAAGTGGGCACCTGTCTCCCCACCTAGGAATTAGGGTGGCCTGGGCCCTCAACCACCACCTGACCCTCCAAGATTTCCCTGTCCCTCCCACTTGGCAAAATCCCCAAAGACACAGAAACCTCTTCCTCCACCCATACCTGGACTTGCCCTGCAGGCACCCAGGAAGTTCACCTGGGAGGTGCTGGGGCCTGGATGGAGGGGCAGCACGAGCAGTAAGGGCTGGCTTGGTGCTGGGTTTAGCTAGGAACCAACAGGGGCCGGAAGGGGCATGGACGAGATGGGGGGCTCAGGAAAGAGAAGTGTATGAGTGTCCTGGGAAGGCTGTAACAATGTACCACAAACGAGGCAGCTTAAAGCATCAGTGATTGATTCTTTCATGGTTCTGGAGGCCAGAGGTCCAAAATCAAGGTGTCGTCAGGGCCGTGCTCCCTCCAAAGCCTTTAGGGGAGGGTCCTTCCTGCCTCTTCCAGTTTCTGGTGGGCCCAGGCATCCCCGAGAATGCTGGCATGGTGAGGTTGCGGCACTCCTGCTAGGGGCGTCCGGCGAACCGTCCGCAGGCACGAGGACTGGTGCCCCTTGGTGTGTGTGCCCCTTGGTGGTGTGGAATGGGCATAGAAAGAGGAGGCTGAGGACAGGATGGAAATTTGCAAGGGCAAGAGAGAGAGAGTGCACTGAGTTGTGCAGGGGCCGTGCGGGAATTGTGGGGGCCTGCCCTGCAGGACCAGTTCTCACAGATACTGGCCCAGCTCCCCCTTGGGGCCAGGCTGCTGAAGGCATTTGGGATATATCAGGGAACGAATTGGCAGAACTCCATGCTCCTTGGGTCCAGTTCTAGTGGCAGGGCACAGACAGAAAACAGCAAACATTTTAAATTAAGAATTATACTGCTGGCCTAGTGACATGATGGTTAAGTGCTGGCTTGGGAAGCCAGCGGCCCCGGTTCAGGTCCCACATATGAGGGCCAGTGACACTGCCCTCAAAAAAAACAACAAGAATTATAAAGTATGTTAAACCGTGGGAAGTGCCACAGGGAAAAATACAGCAGGGAAAGGGAGGTGAGGGGTCCGAATGCAGGTTTAAATAGTGTGGTTAGAAGGTGATGTAGTAGGTGAGAAAACCTTGAAGTAGGTGAGAGAGCCTTCCAGGCAGAAGGAGCAGCTGTGCAGAAGTGGCCTGATGTGTGGGAGGATTTCAGGGCCAGTGTGGCTGGAGCCGAGGGAGCAAGTGGCATGGGAGGAGGAGAGAGCAAGGTCAGGAAGGGCCCTGTGGGTTTATTCTGAGTTAGACAGGCACTTGAGCGAGGGCTGTAAGCAGGGAGGGATGGAACCCCACTAGGAGGTGGCTCTCTTTTTTTTTGAGGGCAGTGTCACTGGCCCTCATATGTGGGACCCAAACTAGGGCCGCTGGCTTCTCAAGCCAGTGCTCAACCACCTCGCCACTCGGCCGGCTCCAAGGTGGCTCTCTTTATATCCAGGTCAGCCTCTGCCCCTGAGGACAGTGCCTGGAGACAGCAGTTGCAGGGTTGCTCCTCAGAGGACGATGCTGGACCAGGCAACCTGGAGGCCCCTAGGCTGACCTGTGGCAGCTGCTAGGACAGACCTGGGCTCTGGGCTGAGGCTGGCATCCCCAGGCCCTGGGTGCTCAGGCTTTACCACCAGGTGGCGGTAGATGATGCAGGCTTCAGGTAAGGCTGCTGGGGCCCAAAGGAGGAAGTTGGGGTCTTGAATCACTGGACCGCAGAGGAAGGTCCACCAAGAGGGAAGAAAGCCAAGTACAGTGGCCCTGGGTGTCCCTCTCGTGAATGAAAAAGCCCCAGTGCCTGATCCAGCCTGAGTGGGATAGCTGACTGCCTTTCCAATTGTTTTTTTTTTTTTTTCTTTTTCTGGGGAAATAGCCCCATCTTGTGGTCCTTCGAAGGCATCCGCGCCGAAACCCACTGGCCGCCTCTCCCAATTTGCGGCTATTTCACTTCCGTTGGCAGCACTGCTGTCTGGTGGACCCTCGTCTGTGTGAGCATATAGTCAGGAGTACAATTGCTGTGCTGTATGATTACTATGTTTACTTATTGAGGAACCACCAAACTATTTTCCCTTTTAATTTTGAACACCGTCGAGCTAGTCTAATGAAGCCCAGGTACCCACCTTCCAGGTTTGGGAGTGGCCTCTATCTCCCTTCCCCTCGCCTTTGTTTTTGTCAAACATTTTATGTAAGCTTACGGGCCATTTTCTTCCCACATGCCTCAATGTGTATGTCTTGACAAGAACATTTTCTTCCATTGTCTTCCAGTGCCATTATCCATCCAACACGCAAGCAGCAGTGGCCCCGCTATCCTCTGAGAGTCACTTCAGTCAGCCCTCCATGCCCCTCAGTGTCTTCGACTTCTCTTTTGTTCATGCCAGCATCTCGTTGAGGACTGCATGGCACTTGGCTGTTGGCCCCTTAAATCTTTTCTCATTTACAATAATCTTCCTCCCCAGCGTTCTCTTTTCCCCATGACATTGATTTGCAGAGGAGACTAGAACAGCCCACCATCTGGATTGGGCTGCTTGCGTCCTTGTGATGTTTTTAACTGGTCCCCTTTGTCCCCAAGATCCTCTGTAAACTGCAAGTTGGGTCCAAAGGCTGCATTAGAATTGAGTCAAGCTTTGGGAAGAGCTCTCCTGGGCCACCTGAGCACTCCCTTCCGCATCCCCAAAGGTACATCCCACCTCTGTCCTGCCACCATTAGGTTAGCTTTCTCTATTGTAACCAGCAGTAACTCGGGCAGACATTTTGATATCACGTGGATGTCCGTTGTCCCTCGGTATTTCACCTAATGGTTTTAACGTCCATTTAATCTTAAGGGATTGTTCCTCTCTCTCTAATTAATGTAAACTTCTTCATCAGACACATGAGTTTATTGATTCTGGGCCAGTGTTCATTTATAGCTCATCACAAATGATAAGGGACTTTGGGGCAATTTAAATGCTCTGGGACCCTGTCCCCTAGTCCTCTCTCCTGTGGCACAATTAAGCTGTGCTCACCTGTAGCACATAAGAAATGACCCGGGCTCATCCACCCACACCAGACACAGCTTGGTCCCCCAGTACCATGGGTGGGTTCAGCACCATGAACCCCACTCTCAGGCCTATCTGAGGTTTGGATGTGGGCTGTGCCCTTGGCCTGCCACTCTTTTTTTATTTTTTTGAGGGCAGTGTCACTGGCCCTCATCTGTGGGACCCAAGCCAGCGCTTAACCACCGTGCCACTCGGCCGGCCCCTGAGATTTTTTTTTAAGAGTTTGATTGGGTAATAGGGTGTTTTTCCAGGACCCGTCAGCTCCAAGTCAAGTAGTCATTTCAATCTAGTTGTGGAGGGCACAGCTCAGTGGTCCATGTGAGGATAGAACCAGCAACCTTGGTGTTATGAGCACTGCACTCTAACCAACAGAGGTAACCGGGTGCCCCAATGTTCCAAGATTTTTTTTTTTGAGGGAAGTGTCACTGGCCCTCATATGTGGGACCCAAACTGGGGGCGCTGGCATTCCAAGCCAGTTCTTAACCATTCTGCCACTCAGCCGGCCCCCAAGATTTAAAAAAAAAAACTTTTACTGGCAAAGAATCCTAACAGAAAAATATTACATCAAACTATAGCAGTTGAAATCAAATTATTTTTTTTTATTTTTCCAGTGAAAAATATTCCTCATGTAATATATAATGTTCTTTCCTTTCATATATTCTGGCTAGTTAAGTGGGAACAGATGAAAGGAGGTAAAGGGAGAATGAGCCGGGTAGACAGAGAAGAGGTGGAGAGACATAAAGGAGGAATGAGGAAGACAAGGTTGAGGAGAAGAAGGATAGCTTTGCAGTGCTTACACACTGGTGGAAGATACCTCAGTTATCTCCTCAGATTATTGGGGTAGGATGTAGAAACCAATTTATACAGAGTGTTAGTTAAGAAAGTGGCCACAAGTAATAGGAAACCTGACTGTGGTGGATTAGGGGTTTAATTTTCTCAAATAAGGAATCTGGGGGTAGTGTGCTGGCATTGGTTCAACAGCAGAGCACTGACAGGGCCGGTTAACATCTCTCTAATTAGCTTAGTTTTGCCTCTTGATCACAAAATGGCTGCTGAAGCTCCAGCCATCACATATGCATTCAAGGACAGAAAGAAGAAGGGGCAAGGACAACTGCATCTGTCCCCTTTGTTCAAGAAAGCAATATTTTTTCCCAGAAGCTCACCTAGCAGACTTTCACTTAGGTCTCAGGCAGAACTGGATCACGTGGCCACACTTACCTGGGAAAGAGGCTGGGAAAGCAGGGGACAGGATTGTCATGACCTGTCCCCTGAGGTTGAGCTTATTGATGCCCTGAACAAAATCAGAGTCTTGTCCCCAGAGAAGGTTAGAATGGGTATTGGGTGGTGTTATGGATTGAATTGTGTTCTACCCAAAAGGTATGTTGACGTCCTAACCCCCAATACCTTGTGACTTCATCTCAAAATCTTAGACATAGGATCTTTGAGGATGTAAACAGTTAAGATGAGGTCACCCTGACTGGGCCCTTCACCCAATATGACTGGTGTCCTTATAAGAGACAAGAATGCCATGTGAAGACACAGACACAGGTAGAAAATGGCTGCGTGAAGATGGAGGTAGAGATTGGAGGGATACAGCCACAAGCCAACGAATATCTGAGACCACCAGAAGCTGGGAGAGGTGATGAAGCATCCGCCCCTAGAGCCTAGGGAGGGAGCACAGCCCTGCTGACACCTTGCTTTCTAGCCGTGGTCCTCACCTCTTTATGCCTAAAACCTCTGAGGCTGGGGAGTGGTGTGCTGGCCAGAAGAGAGGAGACCAACCTTGCTCAAGCTTCCTCCCCACATGCTGGCACTTTGCATAGTCCCATGCGTGCTCTCACTGGCTGAGGTGGGCACCACCTGACCCCTATTTACAAGCAAGGAAGCTGAGGCTCAAAGATGGAAAGGAGCTGTCTCGGGCCTTGCCGCTAGGAGAAGACAGATTTTCACCTGGGTCCCTACACCTCAGCGCCACAGCTCTTTCCACTCTGGCCAACTCTACCCTCCCAAACTAGAGGGAATCCACCTGGCTTTCCCATTTCACCAACTTTGCCCATTGCAAGGGATGATTCCTTGCATTTACTGTATCCAAAAATAAAACCACATCAAAGTAAATTTAATTTTCTGAAAAGAAGTTTACAAAAGAAAAATGCTGTTAAACCCTGCTTTGAGAACTTCAAAAGCCTTGACCCCCATCTCTCAGCTGGTCCTCCCCTGAGAGCTAGAGGTTGGGGCCTGGGCACCGTGCCAGCAGTTCTTTCCTTGTTCAGATGCCCTGTGCCTCAGTTTTCTTCCTAGTGATAAAAATGAAAAGAGCCTTCATCCTTTAAGTCAACAAATCCCCACTGGGAGAGTGCTCTGGGATGGCCCTGGGCTGGGTCCTGGGGCCCAGTGGTGAGCAAGACAACATCCCTGCCATCTCAAAGCCAGCCTTCTTTCTAGTGATGGAGTGCTACATGCGGGGAGTTAAAATACAACAGGGGAGCAGTGGATAGGGTGAAGGGATGGTTGGAGAGGGTCTTTCTCAGAGGAGGGGACATTTGAGCAGAGACTTTGTTGAGGTGGATGTCTAGAAAAGAGCAGTCCAGAAGGAGGCCACAGTCAGTGCAAAGGTCCTGAGGCAGCATGTTGGTTTCCTGGGGCTGCCATAACAAGTACCACAAAGTGTGTGGCTTAAAGCAACAGATACTCAGTCTCTCACTGTTCTAGAGGCTGGAAGTCCAAAGTCAAGGTGTTGGGAGGGATGCACTCCCTCTAGAGACTCTAGGCAAGGGTCCTCCTTTGTTTTTACCAACTTCTGGTGGCTCCAGGCATCCCTTGGCTTTTGGCCATATCCCTCCAGTCTCTGCATGTCTTCATGTGAACTTTTGCACTGTGTCTGTGTCTTCTCCTTTCTGTCTCTTATAAGGGCAACTGTCATTGTATTTAGGACCCACCCAGGTAATCCAGGATGCTCTCATCTCAAGATCTTTAATATACTTATATCAGCAAAGACTCTTTTTCTAAATAAGGGTCATATTCACAAGGTCCAGGGATAAGGACGTGGGCAGACCTTTTGGGAAGCCCCCATTTAGCCCAGTAGAGACAGGAACATGCTTGGCATGTTTGAGGCCATGTGGCTGGAGTCCAGGGAGCTAGGAGGAGGGATGGGGATGGGGGAGCAGAGGCAGCCATGCAGGTCTCAGAGGCTATGACAAGAAGAATGCCTTCTCTACCCATCTGCTATGTGCCCGGCCCTGCGTGTGATCCAGTCCCCTAGCAACACTGTCTTGTCTCCATTTTACAGATGAGGAAACTGAGGCCAGCCTGTTAGGTAACTTGTGCTGGTCGCAGAGTTGGGAAACGAGGTGGGGGTGGAGAGGCAGGGCCCAGAAACCAGGCTCTCCCACAGCAAAGTCTATGCATGCCAGTAAGAGTTGAGGCTCCCTCCCGTGTGCTCCGTACTCCCAGCACCACCATCCCTCGTGAGTCTGGGGCCTGAACAGACACGTGAGGGGAAAGGTCAGCTATTTCTCCTTCTTCCTCCTCTCTCCCCAGGAGCGGGATTTCCAGGTTCTCCACCTGACATGCCTGGCGGGCAGGCGAAATGCTCCACATAGCCAACTTGCCGGGAGGGGGTTGGAGCACAGAGGGGTTTCTAGCTGTCAGCAGAGCAACCTGTTAGAAATCCTGTGCTCTGCCTTCTATTGACCAGCTTTCCTGCCACCTCCCACTCGCCTCTGCCTGGCCTGCTGGCTCATCCTTCCCAGCTACTGTGGCCCACCGTGAGTCTGCGCTCACACCTTACCCCTACACTTCCCACTCCCTCTTCCTTGCCTGGACCCTCTAGCCCTCCCACAGAACAGCCCATGTGGATGCTGTCCACTTACCAGTTTAGGTGACAGCACTGAGCTAGCTAGACCTTTCTAAAGATGCCAACCTCAGGAAGGCTTACCAGCAGACTTGCCAAGAACACTCCCTGAGAACACTGGTTTTGTTGAGGTTGGTGGCAGGGAGAAGAGGCAGGAAGATGACAGGAAAGCCTGGTAGAGAAGGGAGAATACACCTGGGACACTGGAAAGGTCACGCACTGAGCATGCTGAGGAAGCTGAGCCCTCCATCCAGCAGAGAGCTGCCAGACCATCCCCAGAGTCCCCTAGGGCAGCACCCAAGCATCCACAGCACAGATGAGAGTGCTGGGGTCATCAGCAGCCTTTAGCCCCAGCTCGACCCTCTGGGCCCACAGACTGTGGGGTCTCTTGCAGTCGAGCCTTTGCAGTGGAGGGCCCACAAGCCTCCTGCCAGCCTTACAGCCTAGGAAGGGTCCTCTTAAGTGCCCAGAGGAAGCTCTTTGAAGTGCAAACTTCTGGGAGGGTAGCACCTGGCTCCCACCAGCTGCCTTCAGCAGAGACAAAGCCCAGATGGCCGCCTTGATTAACAGGTGAACGACTAGGACCGGCTGCTTGAGAAGCATCTGCCTGGCTAGACGAAAGGCTAGGGCTTCCCTCCCGGCTTTGCAATCTCGCTAGCGGACTGCCTGACATGGGTATGGTGGCAGTTCAGCTGGATGCTTATTTAGTAGTGAAGCTGTTTGCTTT
The DNA here is from genome assembly GCA_033961575.1 of Aselliscus stoliczkanus. Lineage (NCBI taxonomy): Eukaryota > Metazoa > Chordata > Mammalia > Chiroptera > Hipposideridae > Aselliscus > Aselliscus stoliczkanus. Next base: position 7,375,321 of record CM066737.1, on the reverse strand, counting down.
CCTTTCCACATTTGTGGAGAGGACTCTCTCCGGGTGGACAGAGTGCAGGGGGAGGGGGAGCTTCAAGAAGGAGGCCCTGGATCTAGGATCTGGGGCAAAGTTCCAGGATTCATGAATGTTAAGCAATGAGATACAGCCTAGAGAACAAACACCACATGACAGTCATTGTGCTGGTTCACTGTCTGCGTCACCTTGGCTCCGCTAGGCTAGCGTACCTAGTGTTGCATCAAACATATCGGTCAGATGTCACTGTGAATGGATTTGGTAGATAGGCTTAACTTTGAAATCAGTAGACTTTGAGTAAAGCAGATCACCCTGCAGATGTGAGTGGACCACACCCAATCAGCTGAAGGCCTGGGGGGGGGGGAACTGAGGTCATCCAAAAAGGAAGGAATTCTCCAGATGGCCTTTGGACTCAAGCTCCAACTCTTCCCTGAGTTTCCAGTCCTCTGGCCCATCCTGCAGATTTTGGACTTGCCAGCAGCCTCCACAAGCGCATAAGCCAATATCTTATATGTGCACCCCACTAATTCTGTTTCTTTGGAGACTCCCTACCTGATACAGTCATAAAGCTGTAAACATGAACACACAGCAATGAACTGCATAGAGAAAAACTACCTAGACTTGCAGGAAGATCTTAATAAAAGGCGATTATAATGGGCTATTTTAATACAATGTCATAGAAGTGTGTCCCCTAGAAAAGTAGTAGAGCCCCCAAAGAACCTCCAGCAACACAGCCTCACATCATCATTCAATACAATTAGAAATATATAATAAAAGATAACCACAAAGTCTTAATAAGTCAGCACTTAAGATAAACTGTACTATGCAAGTGTTAGATTGGTAAGAATATGAAAAGCAGAATTTCATAAAGCCAAGCAAAGAGGACTGTTAACTAGCAAACCTAAGGGACCCAGGAAAATGTTATTCAGGGGGAGATTGCAGGTTTTGAGCACCTTAGTTATTCAAGATGGAAGATGACAAACAGAGTTAGTCTTCCCCTTAAGAAATTAGAGGGGCTGGCTTAAGAGTGCGAGCTCTGAGCAACAGGATTGCCAGTTCGATTCCCACATGGGCCGGTGAGCTGCGCCTGAGCCAAGCTGCCGCTGAGATGGTGAGAGTGCATGCTCCTAAAAACAAGGTTGCCAGCTCAACTCCAGCATGGGATGGTGGGCTGTGCCCACCCACAACTAAGATTGAACACAGCACCTTGAGCTGAGCAGCCACAAGCTACCGACAGGTGACCAGATGGCTCAGTGTGCAACAAGGTTACCGGTTCAACTCCCCCATGGGATGGTTGACTATGCCCACCCGCAACTAAGATTGAAAGCAGTGACTGGACTTGGAGCTGAGCTTGCGCCCTCCACAACTAAGACTGAAGGACAACAACTTGACTTAGAGCTGATGGGTCCTGGAAAAACACAATGTCCCCCTTCCCCAATTCCCCAACATTGTTCCCCTCCCCAATTCCCCAATAAAAATCTCAAAATAGGGCCAGCCGAGTGGCGCATTGGTTAAGCGCTGGTTTTGGGATGCCAGCGGCCCCGGTTCGGATCCCACATGAGGGCCAGTGACACTGCCCTCTACAGCTAACAACAGCTCCACCTGGAGCTGGGCTGTGCGAGCCCCGGTGATGGTGTGGGCTGCAGCCCCTGCTGCGGTAGGCTGCCGTAGGCTACAGTGAGTGGCCCGCAGCCAGCGTGAGCGGCTGGCAGCCAAGCGTGAGCTGCCAATAGCCGCGATGAGCGACATCCAGAGGCCGGTGACGGATCTGCCTCATCCGGGAAGAGCGCAATGACGATACCAACAGTGAAGCAACATCCTCCGCAACTGGACTGAAGAACAAGAAGACGGCAACTTGTCTGTTCCCCTTCCCCGATTCCCCAACGCTGTTCCCCTCCACCAATTCCCCAATAAAATCTTTAAAAAAAAATCTTAAAATAAAAAAAAAGAAATTAGAGAAAAAAAGAACAAAATCTAAACCAAAAGAAAATAGATGGAATTAATGAAGATAAAGCTGAAATTAATGAAGCAGAAAACAAAAAGAGAAAGGAGAAATCATGAGTTCTGAGTATCTCCTTTGTTTTTAATATAATTTATTTAAGTGGAAATTTATATAATTTCATTTTCAACAATGGTGGTGTTTAACTCAGGTCTCAAAATGCCTGAACATTTAACATCTCTTAGGATGGTGAAAATACAAAAGACTAACCATACCAAGTGTTGGTGAAGATGTGGGGGCACTGGAATTCTCAAACACTGCTGGGGGGATGTAGATGGTACAAGCACTTTGGAAAACAGGTTGGCGTTTGTCTTAATATGTTAAACATACACCTACCATAATGACCCAAATCTCCCACTCTAGGCATTTATTTACCCAAGAGAAATGGATTAATGTGTCCACACAAAGACTGGCACATGACTGTTCCTGGCAGCTTTATTCATAACAGCCCCAGACTGGGAACAACTCAAATGTCCCTCTTATTTCACCACATTTTACTGTTACCTATCGTGTCCGTTTGGTGGGAATCTATGTTACAGTGTGCTACTGGGACTCTCCTCCCAACCTCACATTCAATGACATCATGTGGTAGCCTGAAATTGGCCTGATGGAAATATTTACACCATGGAAATCAGCACACACTACAAACCAGAACTTGATCTATTATTGTTCGGCTGATTCTGTAGACTTGAGTCTGTAGTCATTATATTGTGAATAGCAAAAAAAGAAGGCAGGGAGAAAGGGAGGGAAGGAAAGAGGGAGATTTTTCCAATATCAAAAAATATTGTCCAGTTCAGCAATGGAGTCACTCATGTCACCAGTGAATGTGTGAAGTTCTGACATACATCTTTGTTGTTTCACTTTCATCTTACTCATTCAGATAAATGAAAATATCAACCAGCATTGATGTGGGAACCACACTCATTCATCAATTGCAATTGTGGGTTGGGTACAGATACAAGAGTTTGGCAAAAGTCAACAAAGGGGTTTTGTGAGAATCAACTGGCCATATGGAATTTATAAACAGTGTATTGTAAATGTGATTGTATATTTTGTATATGTTGGAGATTTTATTTGTAAATTGTGTGCTCACATCCTTTATATCAGTAAAATTTATAATAAACATATGTTTGGGTGTATATACATATATACGTGTGTGTGTGTGTGTGTGTGTGGAGAGAGAGAGATAGGCTTACATTTACTTTCCTGGAAAGCTGCGGTCACCTGTTTATCAGCACATCACTGCTTTCAGGCAGTAGAACAGGCCCCAGGCTGTCTGTGCAGCACAGAATGCATGATGCTCAGCCTGGCCAGTCTAAGCATGGGCTTGGGGTGGGCACCCAAGGCCAGGCTGCCTTGAGCTCAGGAGAGCCCGGAGTGGTGAGGGAGGGGCACCTGGGCCTGCGAAAGATGACACAGCATGAAACCACCGAACACCACTCTGGGGCCGTGGCAGTGGCCACAGATGGAGCTGACAACCTGCCCACCAGGGCCTGGAGTGCAGCCCCTCCTGGTTTGCCCACAGAATGAGAAGAGACCCTCTTGGCATCACCCACTCAGTGGGTCAGTGGCCTGAAGCCTGGCCAGCCAAATCAAGACTCAGCCCTGCCTGGGCACCAGGGGATCTGAGGGGCCCTGGTTGCCTCGATCCAGTGGGGGAGTTGCCACCCCCACTCTTTCAGCTCCTACCTGGTGAGGCACCTGACCTGAGGCCCCACCCTGGCTGGCCTTGTGGCACTGTCCAGGTGGGTGGTCTCCGGAGGCAGGAGACCAATTAGCCCTCCTCAGGGAGCTCGGCAGTGCACAGTGCACACTCCCAAACTAACCCCTGCTGCTCTTTCCCTAACAACAGAGCACCCTCCGTATCCCCCGCCATCCTGTCCTGGGCCAGGCCCCGACCCTGCTACTCCTTTCTCCCTCAGTTGCCATCTTCCGGCTCCAGGCCTGCTCTAGTCCCTTCTTCACATAGCAGCCTAACAGGTATCAGAAAAAAAAACAAACAGAAACCAGATCCTGCCCCTCTGCTTACAACTCTGTGTGGCTACCCATTGCCCTCAGGGTCAGTCCCGAATCTCTGGCCCAGGTAATGAGGATGGCCTGACATGGCCACTGCCTGTGTTCTGGCCTCGCCATTTTGCCACTTGGCACATTGTAGTGGCTCTAGTCACTTTGACCTACTTAGGGTTTCCCAAAAGGCCCGGCTGGCTCAAGACTCAAGGCTTTGCTGCTGCGAGTCACTTTGGGCGTGGCCGCCCCACCCACCCCATCCCTTCTCACCTGCTCACCCTGTCTCCCGGATATCCCACCCCTGCCCTGCTTCATTGTTTGGTGACACAGGTGGGGCCCCAGAGGCAGGTTCGCTGGCTCCCTACAGAGCAGCCTCCTGGCCCTCCTTGGGCCATACATGAGGAACACAGAGCCCAGGATGGACTCCTTCCTAGGTGTCACCCTCACTGCTTCGGCTACCCCACTTCCCCCAGACACCTCAGGTCAGCTGTGGAGCCCAGTCTGCTTCTGGGTACAACCCGGAGCCATCCATCATACCCTTCACCCTGCATGCTCCAAGGGGCTGTTTCCATGTATGTGCCTGAGTGCGGCTAGGGGTGCCTCCCTTACTCCCAAGCAACCTGTGCCAGGCACCGTGCTGCTCTGCCAAACTATCATAGCATTTAAGTGTGTTGTGGAGTAGGCGCAGAGGTTCTGGGAGAGAAAGGAGCTGGCTCGGGGTCTGAAGGGCGCAAGTGTTGGAGCTGCGCTTTGCACTCAGGCAGGGAGTCGGCTCTGTGGGCTCAGCTCCCCGGGTTGAAAAAGCTTGAGCTTCCTGGAGGCTGAGGCTGCAGCTCCTTCCATCTCCCTCCCGGACATAGATTTGGGGCCACCATGGACGTCCCTGAGCCCCTGTTCACACATTTCATGGGTCTCTGAGAGACCCAAGAAATGCAGGGAGTGGGGTAATCGAGGCAATGGTATGAGACCAGCCAGGGCGGAGGCCCGTGGCTCTGGGTCCACAGCTTGTGAGCACTGATGTCTCCCCACCCACTCTTCTACTCCCCCACCTCCAGGCTCTCTACAGAGATAGGCCACAGTGGGGTGACCCTGAGGGGCTCTGCCCTGGTCCCTGGCAGGGTTCTCGGCCTGCCCCTCTGGGCAGGGTGTGGGTGTGGTGGGTGACCGGAGAGTCAGCTGGTGAGCAGTTGGTGATGTTTATTGTGAGACAGGGTGAGGGGTGGGAGCCCGCAGCAGCAAACTCCACTGGAGCACGGGCCAGGGGTGAGGCTGTGGGCTAGGTAGGCCAGGGCCCAGGGAAGGCCTGGCAGGTACACAGCTAAGACGATGCCCAAGTAAGAGGATGAGGGAAGGGCAGCGAGGCACTGGTCCGGTGCCTGCTCCAGGCCTCAGAGCCCAGCTAAATGGTCAAGACTGGCATTGCCCATGGCTCAGGAAATGGGCCTTGTCCCCCTGGATGTCCGTGTCACGAAGCCCCTGGCGCTCAGACATCAAGGCTTGGGCCATCAGGAGGCACATACATGGGCTCGATGTGAGCCCAGCTGCGAGCCTGCTCATCAGCCCAGGTGAGCAGCTCAGCAGCCCGGTGCAGGAAGACCATGAGCAGGGTGTGCACATCGCCCTCGGCCGAGTGGGCTGCACTGGGCTCCGCCTGGAAGTAGCGGCGGAAGAGGCTCCCCAGGCTGTAACCCTTGCAGCCTTGGGCCCGGGTGGCATGGCTGTGGGCACGGTCCAGGCCCCGCAGTGCTGGCAGCGTATCCAGGCAGGTGGTGTCCCGAGGCAGGTGGGCACCCAGGCGCCGCAGCTCCGTGCACAGCAGGGGGAAGTCGTAATCAAAGCCATTGTGGGCCACGAGGCAGATGGGGCCCTCTTGGCGGCTCAGGAAAGCCTGGAGCGTCCGCACCACGGCATTGTCGAAGCTGGCCTTCTGGCACTGTGCCAGGCCCTTGCTGCTGAGGCCGGTGATCTCACTGGCCTTGGCGGTAAAGGGGCGATCCGGGCACATGCACAGTGTGAGCTTGTCCAGGACCCGGGGCAGCACAGGGGTGCCAGCCTCATCACGCTCTGGGCTCTCCAGGGAGGAGCGGTGGACAGCAAACAGAGAGATCTCAGCAATCTCAGGATCCACACTGGGGAGTCCAGTGGCTTCCAGGTCCAGGAAGACAAAGGTCTTAGCCCGGGGCACCTCAGACATGGTGTTCACACGGGGACAGTGATGCCTAAAGCTGCCAAAGCAAGAGGCACAAAACCTGAGTACCAGAGATGGGGATACCTGGGCCCAGCCACCTACAGGCATCCTGCTGGCCAAGCCTCTGACCCCCTTGGGTTTACTTCCTGCCACCCCCACCCCACCCCATCCCATGGGACTTGAAGCTCTAGAAGCAATGTCTAAGGCCAGCATCCAGGGAGACCGCTGAGGGGCCTCCAGAGCTGGGACAGTGACCAGGGCCTGTTACTTGCTAGGGGCTCGTTGCCCCTTCCATTCTATCCCCAGCCCCCACTACTGGCCATCTCCACTACCACCTAGTAAACAGCAGAAAAGAAGGCCTCATGTGCCCAGAGGCCTCTGCCTCCTGCCTCTAGGTCCGTATCATCGGAGACATGGGGAGGTACAGCTTAGGATGGTATCTTCACGGAGACACCATGGCCAGGAGCTTCAGACATTACAGCGTGGGTCTGTACCCCTAGGGACAGCTGCCAGGAAGCAGGCACCTGAGAAATCCTCCCTCATCCCTAGCCTCCATGGCACACAAGTGCTGGTCCCAACCTGGTCTCCACCTGCCTCTGGGCTCCCAGCGGCTGTCCTCACCAACCCAGCCACGCTGGCTTACCTGGGGCGGGTGCTGGCTGGCTTCCTGGGCTGCTGCGACACCTGTCTCAGCACAGGCTGCTCCAGGCGGCCTTTAATCAGCAGCCATGGCCCACCCCCTGCCGCCTGTTGGGCAACAAGGAGGCCTGAGGCCGCTGGACCTGTGCTGCCGGCTCGCCACCCCCTCGCTCACTCACAGCCACTGGGACACACCCCCGGTGTTTACAGATTGGAAAGCAGGCACCCGACTGGCCATGGGCTGAGGACTTGTCATCACAGGCAGAGGAGGAAGCCGGAGCTTTCCACCCAGCCCTGCCTCCAAGTCTGACCTGGCCAGGCCACAACAGCTGGGCCTGGCCGACCTGGGTTTGACACCCAGCCCCATGCTGGGGCACCTCCCACAAAGGCACTAGGCCCCTTCTCCAGGGTGTGGTTCCCTTTCCATCACAGGAAACCAGGCTGCCCCTCGTGAGGGTCAAAGCTCAGTGGGAAAGAGGTCCCTGCACACACCATGCTCAGCCACAAAGGGGCAGGGTGCACTCAGGACGGGGCCTCCGTACCACCTCAGTGATCAGGGGTGGCTCACCCAGCTTTCATACTAATCTTCCACCAGGAATAGGAAATGGTATCTGCCTCCAGGGCATCATAACCCATAGTATCTAAGGAACCTTCAGCAGGTTTCCAGGTTAAGAGGGAGGCAGGAGGCTGGGCCGGTGAGCCGTGTGGCCTTCAGCTGAGTAGACCTTTCCCCTCTGAAGGACGAGCAATGCGAGGGGCAGGAGCAGAGGACTTCGCCAGCGGTGCCCACAGCTCCAAGACCACGGGAGCAGGGATGAAGGCCAGCCCCTCCGACCCCTGGCTCCAGGGCCTTCCCAGGGCGACAGCCACAGTCAAGATGGGAAGGAAGCAAGGCCATCCCTGGTCCAGGAAGCAAGTGGCACCAGCTGGCATGCCAGCACTTGGGCTGTAAAGTTGTTGGCATGCCTGGGCAGTGCTGACCATGGGCCTGCCTGCCCTCCCACCTCGCACTGCAGCCATCTGGGGGTGCCCCAGGCAGCCTGGGTGGGATGGAGCCTCCTGTGTGGAGCACCCACAGGGGACCTGGGGAAGCAAAGGTGCAGCTACGGGGAGGAGGGCAGAGGGGGCACCAGTGAGGCTGGCAGCCAGGGTGGATCTCCCTAACAGGCTGTGTTTAGAGGGGGCCCTTCCTTGATCCCCTTTAGGCCTGACACTGGGCTGAGGCGGGGGCCCCACCAGTTGTGCCTGTTCCCATGCTCGAAGACGGGGAGGTGGCGGTGACAGGCACACTTATCAGGAAGATACTGGGTCACCCTGAGAAGGCCAGAGAGTAGCTTCCTGGACAACCAGTCAGGCTACTAGCAAGAATTCCCCAGGCCGGTCCTGAGCGCCCTAGGGAGGAAGGAGGAGGAAACATGAGCCGGGCCCCAGGTCCTATGGGTACCAAGGAGCAGGCTGAGGGGCTTCGAGGAGTCTTCACATGGGACCCTGAGGCTGGTCATGGGCGAGGTGGCAGCGAGGTGAGGTCAGGCTCCGGTCGCAGGGTGCCAGGTGTCATGGTGAGGTGGAGACTTCCAGCGCTTGGCATTGCCAAGCCTAACTAGGCAGTGTCAGGGGGAAGAGTGAAGCAACAGGAGTTGCTGGTGCCCAGGAAGGGTGCGGAGAGCCACGGGCAGCAGGAGAGAACGAGGCTCATGCCACGTGTGGTTCAGGACTCAGAGCAGTCAGAACGGGAAGAAGGGAGGACTAAGCAGCAAGTACCACAGGCGTCTCAGCCTCTCAGCCCAGGCCGGACAGTAGAGGGAAGGAGGTGTTCACATGGTGCCATGGAAGCAAAAAGCAGGCTGGAGGCAACTTCTTGGAACCTGAAGGTTTCTTTCTCTGCAGCTCACGCTGCCCGGTCCCATCTCTCCCAAGGAGCTGAGGGTCCAGGCAGCCAGAAGCTGCACTCGGAGAACATGGGGGCTGTAAAGGCTTCTCCCGCCCGATGGCTCGATCCTGCCCGGCTGCCTGGATCTTTGGGGCGCAGCCTCCATCTTCCAGACTACTCCAAGCCTTTGTGCAGACCATCACTGAAGAGCTTGTATTTCTCGGTTAATTCTTCCATTTTTCTGGCTGCAGAGCAAAGAAAAATGCAAACGTACAGTGAGTCTAGTGCCTCCCCTCCTGCACCTGGCCCTCAAAGGGCTTGCAGCCTGGGGGCCCGACTCCTACCATGACACAGAAACTGCTGAACCAGGAGCTGCTATGAGGGCTGGAGAGCACAGAGGGGAAGGGCTGAGCATGGATGGAAGGCCCCTGCCCACCCCCCAGAGTGGGGGAGAGGGGCAGCAGGGGCATTGTGGAGATTCAGTCTGACCCAAATCAAATGACATGGGCCTTAGGTGTGACCTGCTGCTTGGCTTTCAGGGATGGGGACCACCACACGCACCTGCCTCTCGAGGTACCACCTTCAGATGATGACCACTGCCCTCCCCCACTCTAGGGACAGGTGTTGCCCTGGTGGTGGTGTCTTCACCTAAACAGACACCTCTTCCTTCTTCCACCAACTTGCTTCCCTGTCTCCTGGCTGGTCCTCTCTCCTTCCACATGGCAAGCTAGTTAATTGGCATTTGGTCCCACCCATCCCGAGGGTGACTCGGAAGCTCAGGAATCGCGGGGTGTGCCTCAGGGTGATAAGCCTCAGCGCAATGCTGGAGCAGGCAGACTTCTAGCAGAGCTGGGACCAAGTTCAGTCCACCCCAGACCGGCCCTGATGACCCTCCTGACACTTGGGATCAAAACTCCTGCTGGGATCAAGTTAGCGTACTATGGTGCACAGATGGGCTTTTCCTAAGTCTCTTTGAACATCATCTGCCTTTATGGAATCCTCAGGTTTTCCCAGTCTCTAGGCCCCTCCAGCCCACTCCACTCCCAGGGCTGCCCCCACCCTGGCTGCTAAATGAGTTCACGTCTCTCCTTTGTACCTGGCTCAAGTCACTACCTGGCACTCTTGGCTCCCAGCTGGCTTTTTGTGTGCAAGGCATCAGCCTCTGGAGGCCACAGGCTCTCTCTGGAAGCTGGGACCCCCGCCCTGTGTCCCTACTACTCTGGACAAGAAGAGGCTAGATCTCAGGACACGTCTTTTGGGTTCCATCTGCTCTGGGCTTGGAATATGGACACTCACCCCCCTAGCTCTGCGTGCCCGTCGCTTCACTGGTTACCTCCACCCTCCATTTTCCTTTCTCTCTTTCTGTGGAGAGCCTGTTAGCCACCTGGATCAGGCCTCTGCGTCGATTATCTGTGTCCTCATTTTATCTCTTTTCTTTCTAGGCTTACAGATTTGTTGCCTGATTTTGTTTTCTACTCTTTCCATTGATTTTTCAACTCTTTGGCAAGCATTTTTAACTTGTAACAGTGTCTGCTTGTTTTTCTCCACGTTGGTTTTCATTTAGACATGATACAGTAAGTCCTCCCTTAATGTCGTCGATAGGTTCTGCGACTCTAAGTGAAACAATGTATAACGAAACCAGTTTTAGCACAGACTAATGGATAGAAGAATAGTTAACTTCCTACAGCATCTCATCAACATTACAACAAAAGGACATTATTCGAGGACCTGCTGTTGTACTGAGTATGAAAAGTTCCCTTCTCTGAATGACCCATTAGCCCTGCTTTTCCAGATCTTTCTCTCTTCCACGGTGCTGGCCCCATTGTGCTCTGGTGGAGCCGCCCATTCCCTGAAGGGTCTCCCCCTCCCCCAACAGGAGCTCTGTGGGTGCAGGGCAGCAAGGACAGACAGGGTTCAGCCCTCACGCCATGGACCCTCAGAAGCCCGAAAGAGGTGGGCTTCCCCTGGGCTTCTGCCAGACACACCAGGAGCCTGGGTTTGCCATTCGTTTGAATCATTTTCTTCACAGAAACAAGCAGACGAGGAGCTCACTGGGAGTACCAACCTGCAGAGACCTGCACCCTCTGCTTCCAGCCTACTAGCCACTATCTCCTCCCCGGGGCTGCCAGCTACACGGCCCCGGAACTGCGGTGATTCCAGCAGGCAGAGAGGCTGTCCTTTTGGTTGTGGCTTTCTCCACCCCTTGCATCTTTGGAATTGCTCCCTTCTACTTGGCAGCTTCTAGAAACCTGTTACCATGTATCTGTGTCGGTGCCGTCAACTCCCCACCTTCCCTTCCTTCGCTCCTAGCACTAATAAGGTGGCTTTGTTTTCAGAATGCACTGTTGTTTTCATGGCATTGCGGTGTCTAGAGGCCTGGGAGGTAAATGGGGCCTCAGGTCCATCTGATCAAGATGGTGACTGGTGAAAGATGATGGAACGAGCGACCAATGGAGTCTGGCTACTCGCACCCAGACTGGTGGCCAAGTTTCCTATACAGGGAGGGGAAGTAGCACAGACACACAGACCTTCTCCATGGGAGGGCCTGAGGAGGTCATGGAGACCAAGGCCCTGTTTGTCAGGTGGGAACACAGGCCGTTCCGACTGGCCCTTGGCACAGACCGTTTCTCTGGCAAGCCTATAGCCCAAAAAACTCCTTTCAAACAAAATCAGGAAGCTAGACTGACAAGACTTGAGCCCTCCAAGTGGAAGGCAGCACCACCCAACAAAGCACAGGAGAGGTGGGGGGAAGGCATGGTTCACACAGCTTAGACAGAAAGGGTGCCTATCTAAAAGGTAAAACTTGCCACCAGTCCTGTGACCACAGATGAGATGGCACACAGTGCAGAACATAATGATCATTATTACATTAATGATAGCGTGGATTGTGAGCTTTTTATTAACAGCAATTATATACACTTTTGGTGAGAGTCATAGTGACAGTGGTGATTAGGATAAACGTTATGATAAATTTGAAAATGGAGGATTCTGTTGTGGTGCAGTCAGAAACAAGAGAGACTCCTGCCTGCCTGGTACACATGTGGCAACTCTGTATGGCAAGGCCAAGAGTGGGGAGGAGGCCACCTGCCCAAGGAGAGGGTTGGCTAGTGAGTTCATGCAAAGATGGCCCTCCAAAGGGAGGGCTCAGAGGCTATGGGACTTAAAGCCACTCCTTGGGAGTGCACTGGGGGGAAACTGTTCACAGGCAAATGTTTTAGTGGCTGCTGCCTGAGACAGTAGATGAAAGTTGGGGCAAACAGCAGTTTAAGGAGAAAGTGTGAGAGGAAAGACTGGGGAATCAGATGCCCGCAAGGGAATCTCGAAGGCGCGGCCATGCCCCCAGGCTGTGCAGACGCTGGGGACAGACCTGAGAGGGCCCTGAGGGAGCAGCTCTGTCGGGCCCTGAGGCTCACGACAAGCAGGAAGTGCAGTAGAAGGAAGAATTGTCAAGTGTGTTAATGAAAACATGAAGCTACACATCCAAGAAGCTCAACACACTCCAAATGGGATAAACTCAAAGCAATCCACACCCAGACATATTCGAATCAAATGGTCAAAAGCCCAAGACCAAGAAAATCCTGAAAACGAAAACGGAAAAGGGGCTGTACCAGAGGGGGCTTCCATAAGAGCAACAGAGATGCGATATCCCTAAGTCAGGACAGCAGTTAGCTGTAGACAGGAAGAGGCACGTGGCAGGTTTCGAGGCTATTTCTCAACCTGAGCCATGGTTATACAAGTATTTGCTTTAAAAGCATTTGAACTGGATTAAAGCGAGTTTACTATAGTTGGAAATATCCAACTATTTCATGTTTCTATCCCTATGAGTTAAGACTCCTCCCTAAAGGCTTTATTTCTTATCAAATAACGTTTTCTCAATGTATATGTCCATAATAAAGAAATAAATTTACTCAGAAAAAAGTTCTAATTAAAACTCAACGGGCCAGCCAAGTGGCGCGGTGGTTAAGCACTGGCTTGGGAAGCCAGCGGCCCCGGTTCGGTCCCACATATGAGGGCCAGTGACACTGCCCTCAAAAAAAAACCAAAACTCAATTCAGCCACATTTTTACTCCTACCCAAGAGCAGAAATGTTGGAAGGATCAAATCTAGTGCTGATGAGGAAACAGAAAAATGTAGGGAACTTGGCCTCAGGAACCCCATCCTAAGGATATAATCTTAAAGGAGAATACACTGTACGTCCAAACATATTCACTGCATCCTTTCTTAAAGACTGACAAAGAGGGGATTACCTAAGTAATACGTGCTCATTGGGAAACATCTGAAGACTACAGAGCAGGATAAAGAAACAGAAATCGAACTAAACTGCCTGGTTCCAACATGGAGAAAACGCATGTCCACATTCTGGTCCATTTCCTACGAGGGGTTCTTCTATGGTGTTTTCCTTTAGAAAGGTGAGGTCATTCTGTGTGCTTCCTTTTTACCCTGCATTTTCCCTTCAGCGTTCTATAATATGCATTACTTCATGTTGCCATCACTAAATTTTTTTTTTGTTTTTATTTTGTTCTGTTTTTAGCTGAGCCATCCTGCTACCTGTTGGCAGCTCAGCAGCTCAGCTCAGGCTGGGCATCGAACTGCTGTTGCTCAGAGCTCAGCTCACACTCTTGAGCAAGCTCTTAACCAACTGAGCCACTCGCCCAGCCCCGCCATCACCAACTTTTGAAACAACAAATACTATCCCAACATATATCATTGTCTACCTGAGTATTGCCCAATGGTAAAGCTTTGCCTTGTTTTTCTCTTACGCTATTATAAATCCTGTGACAGCATTGTGGATAATATTAAAAACCTGAAAATGACCTACAGCTCAAGCACAAAAAATGGTAAGCAAATTATATCAAATGGTTGAATGGAATAGTGTTTAAAAATTTTAAATGCTACTTCAAGAACATGGGGAAATGCTTATAATGAGGTCCAAGGGAAAAGAACATAATATAAAAGTGTATACGTGTTGTGATCACACTTAACTTATACAAAGAAATAAAACATGATGAGAGGAACAATAATAGAGGGAAAGAGACCAAAATATTAACACTGACCATTTCTGGGCCTCCAGGTTCTAGACTGTGTTTATTTTAATTCTTCACATCTTTGGGTTACCCTAAATTTCTACAATGAATGTTCTCATTTTATAACCTGTGAAAAGCATTTTGTCATGGGAAGGAAAACCTTATACGTTTGAGAAAGAAGTAAGAGGCCAGTCCCCAAATGCTGTCCAAATACTGGTTGAGTACAGAAGGAGCTCAGGCATGAGGCAGGTGCTCAGCTGAGATGTACTGGGACAGCCCTGCCACTGACCGCTGAGTGGGCAACCATAGCCACACAAAGTACTGACCACATACCTGGACTGATCACAAAGTTGTTGCTGCCCCAACAGATGTGCTCTCTCTTCTGCTGCTTTGCCATCTCCACAGCTTTGGCTAAGGTGTCAGTGACCTCCACCACCACTTCCAACATCTGGGAGGGAGGGAGGGAGGACAGGAGGCATGTGGGCATTAAGGACTGGTGGTCTGACCTACAGAAGACACCTCCTGCTTCCCACCCTGGTTCACACTGAGCATGCGCTTCTCCCCAGGCCCTCAAGCATGTGGCGTTCACCTCCAACGATAGCCCTGGCTGATGGCAGGACTCCCAGCTACCTGGAGAGTCACCAATAAGAGTTCTCCAACCGAACTCCCTTCCTGTTGGCCACACTATTGCATGCTCCATCCCACAATGGTAGCCAAGCAAAGCCACTGGCAGTGGGACAATGTCCCACAGTGCGAATCAATGTCCCAAAATAAAAGGGCCCTTCTGATGGGACAGGACTGTACCCTAACTCGCCCTGTTGGCAGAGTCGCAAAGAACAGGCTGACCATATTTGGAAGTCTAGAAGCCTTTCCATTAAAAAACCAAGACAGGGGCCAGCTGAGTGACTCAGCTGATTAAGAGTTAGCTTAAGAGCGCAAGCTCTGAGCAACAGGGCTGCCGGTTCAATTCCCACATGGGCCAGTGTCACTGAGCTGCCAACAGGTGGCATGATGGCTCAGGTGGTATAACAACAAGATTGCCTGTTCAATGGTGGGCTACGCCCACCCGCAACTAAGACTGAACTTGGCACCTTTTGCTGAGCGGCCACTCAGATGGTTCAGTGGATGGAGTGTGCACTCTTAACAACAAAGCTGCCGGGTTCAACTCCCGCATGGGATGGTGGCTACACTCACCCGCAACTAAGATTGTAACACAGCACCTTGAGCTTAGAGGCCACAAGCTGCCAACGGGAAGCCACATGGCGACAGGCGCCCTCCACAACGAAAACTGAAGAACAACAACTTGGCTGGTCCCCTCCCCAATTCCCCAACACTGTTCCCCTTCCCCAATTCCCCAACACTGTTTCCCTCCCCCAATTCCCCAATTTAAAAATAAAATAAAATAAAACAAAATCTACTCTCTTTAATAAAACTGTTAAAAAACAACAACAACAACACAAATGCTGTGGAAGCACTGAGTCAATGTCAGCTTTCCATGCGTGGCAACTGTGCTCCTAATCATAAGCAAAGAAGCGTTTAGGTCAGCTCTGGGGATCTGAAATGTGAAACAACAAAATGAGTCAATATTCACATAGTTAGCTCAGCAGCGAGGCCACTTTTGCCTGTCCGTATTAGCTGGGTCAAGGGCACAGACAAGCAAGTATCTGTCCGGCATAGTTCTTGGTCATACACAAGAACGAACAGGCCATGACACATTCGGTTGTATCGTGAAGACAGAATGAGACCAATATAGGGAAAGAAGTTGGAACAAAATACTCTGTAGCCACTAAGATCATGCTTTTAAAGAAGCTGGAACGATGTGCAACACTGCGCACAATAAAAATTTCAGTGGAAGAGCAAGGGTGTTATATAGTCAACTGGAACCCAGTGCAGACAGTGCACAAACCTCTTCCGGGCCCAGGGTCTTGTATCAGTTAAAACCCCAGAAGTACAGTGGGGCCTTCAGGGGGCCACCCATGTTAGCCTTCATTCCTACCATGGCACCAGAAGCTCCTGTCCAAGCCGCCCAAGGTCCCTGGTTGAGAGCTGGAGCCCAGAGTCTGGAGGCCAGCAGTGCCACCTGCTCACAGGGAACCCGGGCCAAGCCCCTCCTAGCCCCCCATCCCAGCCCTTGGGTCCTCGTGGAAGGCTGCGGTGGGAGAGGAAAGGGTGATTCTCACTTGGCTGCGTGAAGCCAGAGTCTGGAACACGGCCTGGACGATGGGGCCACACGGGTGGAGGTAGGGGCTTGGGCGCTGGCAGCACTCGGCCAGCTCGTCGTTGTAGACCTGGAGGAAAGCTATGACAAGCTGGTGGAAGTCAGAGAGGACCAGGCGCAGTTTCTGGTCCAGGTTGCTGGTGTTGGCCCCGCTCACAGTGGCCCCTGGCTTGTTGTACCTGAAGCGCTGCAAAGCCAGAGGCAGAGGGTGCTTTAAGGCCATCCTGCCTGCCCCTGGGGCACCAAATCCCTTCCCCCCATGGGCGAGCAGGGTCTTCTGGCCACCCCAGGCTTCCACAAACCAGAACAACTAAGACCAGAGGCGGAAAAGAGCAACTTGGTTTAGAGGAAGGCTGCCTGGCTTCCGGCCTCAGTCCTGCCACTGCCGCGTGTGTGGGCATCAGTTTCCTCTTGAGGAAAATAAGGAAGCCAAGCCAAGGGCTGCTGGGAGGGCCACACGCAAGGCAGCACGTGAAAGCCCGGAGCTCGGGGCCTGGTGTGTAGCCCATATGGGGCCAATCCTTTCCATTCTTGTCTGCCTCTTCCCTTCACATGGGCGCCCACCACATTCTAGAACCCATCAGGCCCTGTGCACATACCACCTCACTTATGCTCATTGTAAAGATGGGGCACCTGAGGCCCCAGGAGCTAGCGCCCTCACCTCCAGCCGCAGTGCCTGCAGCTTGGCCACATTCTCCTGCAGCTGCCTGGCCACTTCCATCACCTTCTCCACCACCTTCTCCTCCTCCTCTGCTTCTTCCTCCTCTTCCTCCTCCTCCTCCTTCTCCTCGTTCTCTTCCTCCTCCTCTTCCTCCTCCTCCAACGCAACAGAGGAGTTGGCCCTGCAGGGAGATAAGAGGGGACACTTCTAGCTCTGTGCCATCGTGGGCCACACCTGGAAGTCTGTCCCAGGTCACAGAACCACGTGGGGCCCGTACCTCTGCCAGTCACTGCCCTCCTCATCAAGGAGGGACTGCATGTCCAGGTACCATGGGGCACACTCGGGGCTCAGGAGCATCTGCAGCTGGAAGCTGGAGAAGACCTCCCCCAGCAGCGTCTCGTTCTTTTCCCTGGTGTCCTCGAAGTGCTCCTGCACACTGCAATGGTTGCCACACTGTCACCAGCTGGAGCATGACATCCAGGGAAGGTGCTGGCAGCCTTGCCAAGGTCCCATGCAGGAAACCCAAGAAGCCAAACAAGAGCCAGCAGAGAGGCCAAGAGAAGGGGTATCCTCCAATCCCTGTCTGTTTTGGCGGCTGCAACCGAACCCCACACCTCCGAGAGCCTGCCACTGACGGGGACAGTGCAAGCATCCACTCTCCTCAGAGGGCCCAACCCTTTCATGCTGACATGCTGCAGCCACCAGAGCAAGCAATGAAACCCCAGCTAGAGATGGGCCTGGCAGCAGTCCAGAAACCCAAGAAGCTCCGGTGGAGGATCAAAGGCACCCGTTGGCTGTTCTGTGCAGGACCCATCCCCAGACTTTACCTGGAGCAGCTGGAGTATCCGATGGTCAGGCTCTGGACTGTCTCCAGCAGCTGGTCCATAAAGTGTAGCTGCTTCTGGGCGCAGGCCCGGCCCTGGGCAGGGGAGGCCACATATACTCGCCAGCTAGGCATGCCAGATGCCCCCGCCCCACACTCTACCCTACTGTGGCCAGTGGTAAGGAGGGGCCTGGGCCACTGGCTCCCTGGTCCCCTTGGCCTCAGGGGCCACTGTCTTTGTGCACTCCGTATCCAAGTCCAGCCCCGGGTTGCAGGGATGCCTGGGACCACATCTGGAAGTGGCAAGTGCTGGGGAAACATCTGGGAGGGTGTGCTCACTACACATCCAACAGTGCGGCTTCTTGGGTGGGCATGCTTTCAGCAGGCCCTGCGGTGCTTGCTGAAAGCAGGACACAGCCCATGCGGCCCCGACAGTAGCCCACTCCTCAGGTACATTTCCAGGAGGCCTGTCCTCCTCAGCAGATCACCTTCCCCAGTCAGGAATGACCGAAGCCAACTGGCACAGCAAGACAGGACCGCAGAGGTGGCCTGTGCTGACCCCACTCCTCACAGGGGGAACTGCCCTGACAGGCAGTCCCGGGTCCCCAAGCAAGCAGCTGACTTAGTCCCCTGCCCTGAAGGTGGCTGGAATTCCCAGCAGGCAGCTGTCCAGTTAGGAGCTCGAGGCTTCAGAAGTACAACTCCTTTCTCCTTCCAGAAAGGGAGGAGGCTCACAGCTGCTCCCCAGGACCCACTTACAACCTCAAAGTCCTGGCCTGCTCCAGAGAACCCTAGGAGCAGGGGTGCCGGAAACAAAGCTGGGCCTGCTGCTCCATTTTAGCTCCGCATTGCCCTGCCCCAACACACCTCCTCTGCTGAGGAATACGCCAGAATGATTCACTCAGCCAGCATCAGTGACAACTTGCTATGCAGCCCTCTAAGAAGCATTTGCACTAAAGACCCAGGCTGAAGTGAGAGGGCTGAGAGGCTCCTTGTGGCATTTCAGGCCAGGTGGCCGTGGGCTGGGAATAAACCTGGGGACAAGAGGCATGCTCTGCTATAATGCTTGTAGCTCAGCTCCCTGTCCATGGGTGCCAGGCCTCATGGCTGCAGCTGCCTGGCACTGCCCACAGGCTGGCTCCCGGTTGGATGGCCACATCAACAGGACCAGTGTATCTGGAAGCTTGTGGTATCTCCATCTCCACGCCCTCAGCCTGCCACTGGCTGCTCAGGCTTCATCACTACCTCCCGTTGACACATTCTCCCAATCTGCCCACAGGACACTGAGCCCAAGTGACAGACTTGAAGGGCAGCCTAGGAGTACGAGGTCAGGGTGTGTGGGACAGTCTAGAGATAAACATGAGAGTAACCATCATTCAGGACTTGACACGGCCTTGCCCAGTTGCCAGGGCTGGGACCCCCTGCCTGCCACCCTCTCCTCATCACAAACCCAGCTCCCACAGCCCCTCCCAATAGCCAGGAAGGGATAGGTGCCCATGCTTGGGATTCTGCCAGCCTGGGGTGGAGCTGGGACTGTGGCACTAACCCCACTGGGCAGTGCTAGCCTGTGTCTCCCCGTGAGCTCCCCAGGCCACAGGCCTGGACCACTGAGGTCTTCTGTGGGTTATCAGGGCCCAGCCTCTCTAAGACTCAGGAGTCCCCAGGCTGCACTGCAGCCACCTTATAAAGTCCATCCACGGCCTCCAGTGGCCCAGTAGCAGCACCAGGTAGAGGCCTCGTCACATCTGTCTCCCCTCTGCCTCCCAGTAAAGGGCCAGACCCAACAAGGACACTCAGAAAGGTCTGTAGCATGAATTCACGAAGCCCCAGACCTCCCCATGCTCCAGGTGGGACTTCCCCCCAAGCCCCACCCCAATCCCTCCACCAGCAAAACCTGGAGGGCCCAGCCGAATCCAGCTGCTTCACCTACCACAGCCACCCATGCCAGCACTCAAGTGCCTGGTCACAGCTGCAGCCTGTCAACACGTCTCCTGGTGGCACCCCTGGTCCACCTAGCCACCTCCTTCATACCTCGGCCACAGCCACCTGTGCTACTGAACAAAAACTCTAGCAGCCACCCACCTCGTGAAGAAGCATGCCCTAAGGCCTCCCCAGGCTCACATGGCCCGCCCCCCAGCTCTACGGTGCCAAAGCAGCCTGCTGGCTGTTTGTGGAACAGACCAAGCACCTGCCACCTCAGGGCTGTTCTCTCACTGTTCTTGAGCCTGGGGCATTCCTCTCGCAGATGTGCTCTTTTCCTTCAGCTATGCTGCAATTTTTTATTGAGATGTAATGCACTCACCATGAATTCACCCTTTTGAAATGCTTAGTTCAGTGGTTGTTAGGATAGTCACAGAGCTGTGCAGCCATCACCGCAATGTAATTCCAGAACATTTCCAGCACCCCAAAAGATACCCCATCCATCCCCACTGCAGTCACTTCCCATACTCCCCAGCCCCTGGTGCCCATGGGTCCCATCTCTACGGATTTGCCGTTTCTGGACACTATATCAATGGGATCACACACTGTGCCAGCTGCTCTCACTCAGCAGAATGTTCTCGAGGTTCCTCCACATTGTAGCATGTATTGATCGTTTGTTCTCTAGTATTGCTAATTAATTTATCCATTTACCAGTTAGTGAAAACTTGGGTTCTTCCTACTTTTGGGCTATTAATACTACTTCCTGGTCACGTGCAATTTTCTGTGTGGACATAAGTTTTCAGTTCTCTGGGCTCTACTGCTAGGAATGGAATTGCTGGGTCATGTGATAACTGTAGGTTTACCCTTTTGAGGAACCACCATTTTCCATCCCCATCAGCAGCGTATGAGGGCTCCAGCTTCTCCCCATCCTCGCCAATGCTTGTTATTTCCTTTTTTTTCTTTATCACAGCCATCTTGTGTGTGTGAAGTGGGATCTCATTAAGGTTTTAATTTGCATTTCCCTGATGACTAATGATGGGGAGCATGTTTTCATGCACATTAGCCATTTGTGTATCTTCTTTGGAGAAATGTCTATTCAGATCCTTTGCCCATTTTGACTTGTGTTACTTGTCTTTTATTATTGAGCTGTCAGGGTTCTTTATACATTCTGGATACTAGACCCTTATCAGACGTGATTGATAAAGGTTCTAATTCTGTGGATTCTCGGCATTTTCTTGGTGTCCCTTTGAAGCACCAAAGTGCTTCATTTTAATAAAGTGTCGAATTGTTCTACAGTAAGTCCCCGACTTACGAAAGAGTTCTGTTCTGGGAGAACATTCGTAAGTTGGATTCATTCATAAGTCCGACTCATTCGTTAGTCTGACAAAGTGAGTCTTATACACCTTTGACAAAAATATACAATGTAAAGCCAATGGTTGAACAATTCATGTTATAAGAAAGAGCAACATCTACCACCTTTTCACCTCGGTCCAATCTCTCAATTATTTTCACTTTTGTTTCCATGGTTATTGCTTTGTGCTTCCTAGCAGTACCCCCACCTCACCACTGCTTTTCCTCCTGCTTCCGGACACCCTGGGCTCTGACTGAGCACTGGACTACTGTCCACTACCGCACTGTACAGTAAGCACACGGCAGCACAGCTGGGACAACGTCCAGCAGACACGTGAGCTACGTCTGCGATTTGTTCGCATCTATGAATGTTCGTAATGCAAGGTCCGTTCCTATCTGTGAAAGTTCGCAACTCGAATGTTCGTAAGTTGGGGACTTACTGTATTTTTTTGTTGTTGCTTGTGCTTTTGGCATCAGAATGGTGACTTTTTAAAAATATCATTATGAACCTGTGGATTTAAATATACATTAATGGCCTCGGTCTACTACAGTCACTGTCTTTATAGCATGTGCATCAGCCCCAAAATGTCCCCTTTGGCCAGTGAAGACTTCTATTGCTAGCTGGCTTCTGAGTCCTTCGGACATGACTCTAAGTCTTGCTCTCTGGTGTGATAAGGTGTTCCTCACTCAGCTGGTACATTTCTTGCCCCAGGCTTGTGTTACAACTGGGGTGTCATTGTTCTTAGCCTTTTCAGGGGACAAAGCAAGGAAATGTGTACCCACACACACACGCACGCAAGCACACACACACACACACAGTTTTTAAGTTAAAATACATTAGGGACCGGCCGAGTGACTCAATTGGAAAACAGCTCACTCAAGAGTGCGAGCTGAGCTCTGAGCAACAGCAGTTCGATGCCCAGTCCAAGCTGAGCTGCCGCTAAGCTGCCAATAGGTGGCAGGATGGCTCAGCTAAGAAAAAAAATACATTAGAATCTCACACTGATGTACCCAATTCACATTCCGGACTACAAGGTTTGACCAAACCTAATGATCTTACACCTGAATCTCCCTTTTCTCACGCCCTGATTCCCAACACCGCCTAATGCCAACATAAATTATTATTTTGCTTTTATTTTTTATTCCATAAAATGGAATGAAGTATTATTGATCTGTGCTCCAACATGGGTGATCCTTGAAAATAGCATGCTACGTGAAGAAGCCAATCACACAAGGCCATATATTGCATATACTCCATTTATATGAAACAGAGGCCCTCTACAGCTAACAACAGCGCTCCACCTGGAGCTGGGCTGTGTGAGCTCCGGCGATGGCTGCAGCCCCTGCTGCAGTGGGCTGCCATAGGCTACAGTGAGTGGCCGGAAGCCAGTGTGAGCGGCCGGCAGCCAGCGTGAGCTGCCAATAGCCGCGGTGAGTGATCATCCAGAGGCCGGTGACCGATCTATCTCATCCGGGAAGAGCGCAATGATGATACCAACATGGGCCAGTGAAGCAACGTCCTCCGTAACTAGACTGAAGAACAAAAAGACAGCAACTTGTCTGTTCCCCTTCCCCAATTCCCCAAATAAAATCTTTTTAAAAAAAGAAACAAGAAAGGTTAAAAAAAAAAGTTAAACATTCAACACATAAATTAGAAAAACAGTGCATAGAGAAATTATTTAAAAAGAATAATACAGGGCCGGCCGAGTGGTGCGGTGGTTAAGCGCTGGCTTGGGAAGCCAGGGACCCCGGTTCGGGTCCCACATATGAGGGCCAGTGACACTGCCCTCAAAGAAAAGAAAACCACGAAAATCTCAGTTTGCATGAGAAAAGATAATCAACAGGCATCAATGGCAAGATGGCACAGATGCTGGAATAACCTGAGAAATTTAAGGAGTCGTATAAAAATGCTGAATAGGTAATCATGAACACCCTTCAAACAAAAGTTAAAATAGAAAGCATCAGCAAATAAACAGAAAATATTTTTTAAAAACATGGAAACTTTAGAACAGAAAAATAGAGAAACTGAAATTAATAACTCACTGATGGGCTCAGCAGTAAAATGGAGGAAAGAGTCAGTGAACTTGTAAACATTAACAGAAACTATCCAGTATGAGCAACAGAGAGACTTCCCAAGTTTGGCAAAAAGACAGATTTGTGAAGTTGAGCAAATCCCAATAGGACAAACCCAAAGAAATCTTCCCACAAACACATAATCAAACTGCTGAAAACGAATCAAGAAAAAAATTTTGAAGTAGCGGGAAAAAAGCAATGCATGACCTACAAGGGAAAAATGATTCAAATGAATGCAGATTTGAAGTCATCAGGACCTGTGGAAAAAGAACTGCCAGCCCCAAACTCTGTATCCAGTGAAAATATCCATCAAGAATGAAGGGGAACTAGACATACTCAAATAAAATCTAAGAGAATATGGACCCAGCAGACCACCTCTAAAAGAATTGCTGAAGGCAGTTCTTTCAACAGAAGTGAAATGATACCAAAAGAAAACTTGTAACTTCGCAAATGAAGGAAGAATAAAATAGATTTTTGTTTTTTAGCTGAGCTATCCTGCCACCTGTTGGCAGCTCAGCAGCAGCTCAACTCAGGCTGGGCATCAAACTGCTGTTGCTCAGAGCTCAGCTAGCACTCTTGAGCTAGCTCTTAACCAACTGAGCCACTTGGCCAGCCCAAGGAAGAATAAAATAAAGACAAAACTCCATGATCATCTCAATAGATGCAGAAAAAGCATTTACAAAATTCGACACCCTTTCATGATAAAAAGTTAACACATTTTTTGCGGGAAACGAGTAAACTCGTCATATAGCTTTTTATGCCCGCTTACAAAGTGTTAACAATATAGGAATAAAAGGGGACATCATCAATTTGATAAAGGATATCTATCTATCTATCTATCTATCTATCTATCTATCTATCTATCTATCTATCTATCCATTTATCTAAAAAGCCAACCACTGGGCCGGCCGAGTGGCGTAGTGGTTAAGCGCTGGTTTGGGAAGCCAGTGGCCCCGGTTCGGGTCCCACATATGAGGGCCAGTGACACTGGCCTTAAGAGAAAAAAAAAAAAAAAAGCCAACCACTAAAATCATACTCAATGGTGAAGATCAGATGCTTTCTAAAATCAGGAATAAGACAAGGTGGCCCACTCTTGCCACTTCTATTCAACATTGCACTGGAGGTGCTAGCCAGAGCAATTAAGCAAGAAAAAGAAATTAAAAAGCATCCAAATTGGAAAAACAGATGTAAAACTATCTCTATTTGCAAATGACATGATCTTGTATATAGAAAATCCTAAGTAATCCACTTAAAAAAACTATTAGAACTAATAAGCAAGTTTAGCAAGATGGCAGGATACAAGAGCAATATACAAAATCAATTGTATTTCCACACATTAGCAATAAACAATACAAAAATGAAATGAAAACAATTCTATCTTTAATAGCATCATGAAGAATAAAATACTTAAGGAATAAATTTAACAAAAGAAGTGTAAGACTTGTACACTGAAAACTACAAAACATCTTTGAAAGAAATTAAAGAAAATCTAAATAAATGGAAAGACGGACGATGTTCATCAATAGGAAGACTTAACATAGTTGATGGCGATACTCCCCAAAATGATCTACAGATTCAGTACAATTTCCATCAAAATCCAGGTTGGCTTTTTTGCAAAAACTTACAAGCTGATTCTAAAATTCATATGTAAATTCAAAATCCCTAATAGTCAAAACAATCTTTAAAAAAAGCAAAGTTGGAGGAGTCACGGCATACAACTTATTATAAAGCTACAGTAATCAAGACAGTGTGGTACTGCCATAAGAACAGACATACAGATCAATGGACTAGGCTGGAGAATCCAGAAATAAACTCTCACATTTACAGTTAATTTTCAACAAGATGCCAAGACAATTCAATGAGGAAAAAACAGTCTTTTCAATAAATGGTACTGGGACAACCGGACAGCCACACGCAGAGGAATGAAACTGTACACATACCTTACACCACACATAAAACTAACTGAAAATGGATCAAGACCTAAATATAAGAGCTAAAAGTATTAAACTCTTAGATGAAAACAGGTGTGAGTCTTCATGACCTTGGATTTGGCAATGGATTCTTAAACATGACACCAAAAACACAAGAAACAAAAGAAAAAGTAAATAAATTGGACTTCATCAAAATTAAAGACTTTTGTGCCCCAAAGGACATATCAAGAAAGAGAAAAGACAATCCAGAGAATGGGAGAAAATATTTGCAAATCAAACATCTGATGTGACTTATATCCAGAATATATAAAAATTCTTACAACTCAACAATAAAAACACAAATAGCCCAACTAAAAACTGGGCAAAAGAATGAATACAGATATTTCTCTACAAACAATATATAAATGGCCAATAAGCACATGAAAAGATGCTCAACATCATTAGTCATCAGGGAAACGCAAATCAAAACCTCAATGAAAAAAAAACAAACCTCAATGAGCTAGCCTTTCACACCTACCAGGATAGTTGGGACAATAACAAGTGTTGGTAAGGATGTGGACAAACTGCAATCCTCACACATTGCTGGTGAGAATGTAAACTGGTGAAGGTGCTTTGGAAAACAGTTTGGCGGTGCCTCAAAAAGTTAAATGCAGGGCCGGCTGAGTGGCGCGGTGGTTACGCGCTGGCTTAGGAAGCCAGCGGCCCTCGTTGGGGTCCCACATGTGAGGGCCAGTGACGCTGCCCTCAAAAAAAAAAAAAAAAGTTAAACGCAGAGTTACCTATATGACCCAGCAGCTCCACTGCTCTTTATATACCCAAGAGAACTGAAAACATGTCTTCAGTCAAAAACGTATACAGGAACATTCATGGCAACATTACTTATAATAGCCCAAGTGTAGAAATAATATTTCCATTTTTTAAATGTTAAGGGTGGTGGGCAGGGTTGCTCTGACTGATTTGGGGGTGACTGATGGAGGAGGGGTGGATGAGGGTTGCCTCTGTCGAGAAGCCTGCAACAGGCAACACATGGGGAAAAGTGCATGAGGTCAAGAGCCAGGAGCCTGCATTTGAGGCCAGACTCTGTCACTGGGTGACCTGGAGTGAGTTGTCACCTCCCCTGTGAAATGGGGCTAAGACAAGTACTACTGCCAAGGGTGGGTGTGGCGATTATTAGCATGTAAAGGACTTACCACAGTGCCAGTGTGAATGAAGTCACCAATCAAGGACAGGATGCACTCTGTCCCTTTGATCATCAGAAGCCTGAGATCCGCCCCGGCCTCCTCAGCTACCCTCCCCCTCAGCCCTAGGGATGGTTGGGGTCTACTCAAGGGAATCCTATGGGGTCCTGCTCTGGGAGATTAGGGAGCAGGCGCCAGGATGTCTGGGGACTGAGAGTGCCCCCTCTTACCTTCAGGAGCTCCTGGTCATCCAGCCCACACAGCATCAGTTCATGGCCCAGTTTCACCATCTCTGCGAGAAAAGCAGGATCCTGTTACTGCAGACACCCACACAAACATGATCGGATGCTATGCACCCAAGGGGTGCACAAACGTGCAGGACTCTCAGAGGTTCGCTGGTCAGGGTGTTCCTGCTCCAGTGTCGGCAGATGCAGTGCCCACGAGGCTGGGCTGGGCCTGAAAGACCGGG
Organism: Aselliscus stoliczkanus; assembly: GCA_033961575.1. Taxonomy (NCBI): domain Eukaryota; kingdom Metazoa; phylum Chordata; class Mammalia; order Chiroptera; family Hipposideridae; genus Aselliscus; species Aselliscus stoliczkanus. Next base: position 7,348,968 of record CM066737.1, on the reverse strand, counting down.
TGGACAAGGAAGCAGGTGGACCACAGAAAGGACTGCCTCTTGCTGTGTGACCTGCACCCAGTCACTGCCCCTCTCTGGACATCAGTTTCCTTGCCTAAAAATAAGGGGGTCACATCCAGTGCTCTTCCATATAGGGTACTCTGGCTTATAGTAGGAGCGAGCCAGCTGTCTGAGGAGCCAACAGAGCTCAGGGAACCTTCCAAACACAGTGTGTGCCACACTTTCAGAGACCTCACCAGGCCAAAGCAAAAGGAATCATTCACATTTGTCAGTTTCCTACAGTAGCTTTTCCTCTTGCCAGCAACCCTAGGAGGTGGGCCTTAGCTCCATTTTACAGACTGGGAAACTGAGCCCAGGGTGCCCTGAGCATTTGGTGAAGATCCATCTGAGATACACAGAAGTCCAGGACCTGGAGCCAGAAAGCCTGGGGCCAATGCCAGCTCCACACCTGCCACCTACACTTTATAGAAGAGGAAAATGAGGCTGGGACTGGCAAGGTCAAGGCTGTGGCTGGGCTGAGGGCCAGGGTTGGCACCTGTGAGACAGGGACAGAACCACCAGTAGCATCAGCAAGAACCACTATCTCTGCCCACAGTGCCTCGGGGGACAGGCTGGCAGGGCAACAGACTCTTGGTCTTATTCACATGCTCCTATGAGAGAAGCTCTCTCATTCACCACACCAGTGGGGGAAGGAGACTGATTCTATTATAGAAGGTTCTAGCAACATCCACAGGATGTCCACCATCCAGAAGAAAACACCAGTCCAATTGGAAATTCACAACTCACTAAGGAGGTCACGCACAAGCTCAGAATTGCCAGGATCCACCACCCAACTCCAAACTCCCCTAACACAGACCCACCTTGGATCTTCACCTCAGCTGGGATCCCCTTCAGTGAGCTGAACCTGTCCTGCCAAGAGGGGCAGACCCTGCAGGGAAAGAGCAAAACCAGTCAGGCCTGAGCGGGCCAGAGGCCCCTCACGAGCCCTCCACGCGCACACGCACATTCTCTCTCTCTCTCTCTCTCTCTCTCGCTCTCGCTCTCGCTCTCTCTAAAAAGTAAATTACTCATGCATGTGAGAAATGCCCCTGAAATGTTCACTTTAAATTGGGTAATTTTATGTGATGTGAATTTCAACTCCATAAATTATCAGGGGGTAAAAAACCCAAAGTATTTCTGAAAGTTTACCTCAGAAATATGAATTTGAAACTGAAATGAAAATGCTCACAATAAAAAATCTAATTGACTGACCCACAGGATAAAACAGAATTCCTTAGAGCTCTAGCACTTTCCCAGAAGGAAGCAAGGGACCAGCTTTTCCTTAAACCATGGCGTAGGTTTGTCTGGAAGCAGTCCAAGGACAGTCCTTCCTGCTCTGGCGTCCTTGCGCGTCACCTGAGTCCCCTCCCGCACCTCTCTGGACAGAATGTGTCTGCTCTTCTTAGCCTGCCTTTCTGACACGGTCATCACCACTCATCCCGCAGAGCCCATGGCTGATGTCACCAACCCCAGCCTGGAGCAGCTACCCAGGCATTCCTCCATCACACTGGGACCTGGGCACTGTCCTTCCAATGGGCTCTCACCCCCAGACTGCAGGCTTGCTGAGGCCAGGAGCTGGCGCTCCGTCCTGAATTTCTGGGGTCTAATGTGGCAGCCAGCACAGAAAAGGTGGCCAGTGAGCATTAACAAATGAGTGAGCATGGCCTCTTGCCATGGAATAATCTGCCATTCATAAATGTCCACACTGAGCTCTTTAAACAGATGCACATTTTTGGTTTTTTAAAAAGTATAAATCAGAGGGGGATTATGCTCCTCCAGTTCACAGCTTCAAGTCATTTGGGGGCTCCTTGTGTTCTGGGCTCTGGGGTCACAGTCCTGGTAATCCTAGGTAGGGAGACAGCAATCCCAGTGGCCCCCACTTGGCCTGGTGGAACCATAGCCTTGATGACACTACACAAATAAATGGAAGTGGCCAGTCATAAGTGTCCCACCTTAAGAAACTGAGCTGATGGGCAGAGCCCTTTCCAGACACAGGTGGCATCCAAAGGCAGGAAGGGCCGCAGTGCCCTGGCAGGCTCTAGAAGCGACACACAGTTCAGGCCTAAGCTGGGTCTCCTCTGTGAAGCGGCACAGTCTGAGTTCCAGGTGCTGAGGCCCATGTCTGCTTGCCAGGGAGCCCAAGAGCTGGGCACCATAAAGACAAAAGGCTCTTTCCAAAGGATGATGGGGTCTGGGACTCCACCCTACCATTGAGGTCCCTAGGTAACTGCGACTCAGCATGGTGAGAAGGCATAGTGGCTATTCCGTGGAGACGGCTCACTGTTCCTTCCCCGGGGCCATGCCTGCAAAAGCCTGTGCCCCAGGCCACACCTGCCCTGACCAAGCTGGGGCCCTGGGGGCTAGCAGGGGCCACGCCAAACCTAAGCCCCAGGCCCCAAGCTGTAGGACTGCAGTAGAGAGGGCACTGGACCCAATGTGCCATCTGTCTTCATGAGTCATTAAGGCAACCTCCTGTTCTGCCAAAGAAGGTAGGGGAAGACAGGGCAGGAGGAGGAGGAGCCACACCATGTGAAATGCTAGGAGGCTGGCCCGTGGGCCTGCTTGCTGGGCAACGTTCCCACTCATAAGGCACTAAGCAGTGGAGAGCACTGGGCGATCCATCAGGCTGGACCACAGCAAACCACTTCACCACGCCGAGGAACAAATCCACAGAAGCCTAAGTAACCTCACTCAGAAAAGGCTTTCACTCACATTGATTTTCCTGGAGCAGCAGGAAGAGGGGCCGTGAAAGCAGGTACAGTTCTTCAGGAGACAACAAAACCCAGGTGCCTTGAACTCAGCCATCTGGGGGGCCCTGTGGTTCTGCCCCACCCCTGCACTGAGGGCCAGCATGGCACATGGGCTACCAAGAGCCACCACTCTGAGCCAATGCTGGGTGCAGCTTCTAGATTTTGCCCAGAGAGGGGTAAACAACATGGCCTTGAATAAGGGCTAATATGGTGAAGCGACATGCAAAGAAAGCCAGCATGAACTTGGGGGGAACTGAACTCTGTCCAATCATCTTTGTGGGCCCTTGAAAGGCCGACGGCACTTTTGCCAGCTTGGGGTCATAAAAAGGATTCAGTTTCTTGCATTTAAAAAAGTACTAAAAGTATTTGAGGAATGCAGCTGTAAACTATCCCCCATCGCTCTCTGGCCAGCACAGCAGCCCAGTCCCCAGTTTCCACCTGAGCCAGGCAGACCTGGGCTCCTTTCCACAAGAGCGACTACAAGGCGAGGCTTTGGCCTCCCTCCTCCTGGGAGCACACTCTCAAGACCCCTGCACTAGCCCAGGCCATCCCCAGCACTCTCCTCCCAGGTTCCTGGACCAGGCACTGGTTCCTCCAGGGGTGGCAGTGGCTGTCACGTGAGCCATCTGCCATTCCGAGCCAGGATCCTCCCATCTTTTCCTGGGGCTACTGCAACACCTTCCAGATTGGTCTCCCTGCCTCTGGCCTCTCCTCTCCAAATCCATCCGCCACAGAACCCCCGAGTCACCCTGCCAACATGCCAATTTCAGTTATGTTGCTTCTCTAGTCCCATGCCCTTCCTGCCCAGAGCACAAAGTTCAAAGGCCTTCATATGGCGTGCAAGGCTCCACATGAGCTGCCCTGAGCTGCCATTCAGGCGACTGCTGCTGGGCGCTCCCTCCCACACCTCGACTCCCTGCTCCTGTCCAAACTAGCACCTATTAATACCATTACCTCCCAGATCAAATGCTACCTCCACCCTGCCAGTGTCCACAGCACTCAGACTGCAGAGGTGTGCCCAACACTGGGATTCGGGCCTGGGCTTCTAGCGGCCACTAAAGCCCCAGCTCCTTGAGGACACCCATCCATGTCTGAGGCGCCTGGAATGGCAGAGGTGTGCGTGTGTCCATGCAGCTGCTGGTCAATACAATGCTACGCTGTGGCCTGGGGCTGAGGAGGGGGTCCTTCCCGGTATCTGCCCTCCGGCAGCTCCTAGTGCTTTAGAGAGCCAGACAAGACAGCAAGCCAAGACAGAGCCAACAGGCTGAGGGCCCTGGCAGGCGTGTGCTCAGGTTGTGGGTGTCACTTCATCAATTATATAAATGTCTAACCACTATGCTGTATACCTGAAACTAATATAATATTGAATGTCAACTGCAACTAGAACATAAATTTTTTTTTAAATATTCACCTATGACATTTGAAAACAATAAAGAAATAAAAGGTAGAGGGTGGCCTGCATAAGGAGGACTACGTTTTGCCCTGAGAACTAGAGACTTTTTAAAAAGAGATGAGACATGTGAGCTGGGTCTTTGAGGGCTGTTTCAGAGTATGTGCGACATGCAGAGACCTGAAGGGCCTTTCCATGAGGGAGAACAAGGTCAGAGAGAACAAAAGGTTATGACAGCACTGATGTGCCAAGGCCTGGGGAAAGCAGCAGGAGAGGTTCAAACATGAAAATGCTTCCTCCTTCCTGCTGGCCGTCCCTAGGTCACCCAGCCCAGGGCCAGGCCTGTTGATATCCTGTGGCCTGGCAGGCACATCACTTGGGTACAGGCTGGACCCTTGCTACTCCACCACCAGGCATCTCCCTCAGCTGCAAGGACAGGTCAGGATGAAGACGAGAAGGCCCAGGCCTGACCTCATGAGAGACTCTGCTACTGACCGAGCATGGCCACTCCACAGAGCCCTGGGGCTCACACCCAATAGCACAAGAGCCTGTTCTCCCCACCGGAACCTTAAGACAGATGCTCAGCTCGGGAGCTGCTGCTCTCAAGGAATAGCCATTCCGTGAGGCTTTCTGGATCTTTCCCCTTGCCATCTGGGGAGGCCTTGCTTTCCTTGCACAGTGTCAGGCACGTATACCAGGCCATACCCTGACCTGAAGGACTGGGAAATGGGGGTCTTGGCCCTGCTTGTCACTCCTCAGGGCAAGAATCAAGACAGTTACGACTCCAGCCTGACCCTCAGCTTCTCAGTCTGAAAATGAAAGGACTGAAGTAGAACATTTCTCAGGCCCCTGCCAGCTCTGAAACCAGTAGTTAAAGCAAGAAAAATGTTCGGAAGCCAAGCTCAGCACTTCAGCCAGGTGGCAAACAGACTCCAAAAAGCACTGGTAGGGGGCATTTTCACCCCAAATTTGACCATGGGTCCACAAATGGAAATGCTCACCTTGGCAGCTGCTGGCACAGTGACCTGGGGTATGGTATGGAGCCCTCTGGAAGGACAGCTACTTATATCGAATCCCATCTCACCCAGCTGGATTGAGTGGGGCCCAGAGTGCTCTGGAAGTGTGGGAGGAAGAAGCAACTCCATTACCGTGTACACATCCACTCCAGGATTTCCAAGCGGTACTTCGAGGGGCTACACAGCAGTTCCTGAATGGTCTTTGGTTCTGTGATATAAAGACCCTCGAGGAAGGGGCAGTTGAGGTCCTAAGCAAGGAAAGGGAAAGCCAGGAAGCTTTAGAAAGCCAGAATTACTGAGGGCCTGCAATGCCCTTCTGTGCTCATGCCCTTGGTGATCCTTCACACACGTGTACTGCAGCCAGGCGCACACCAGACTTGCTACAGGGCACGCACGCTGCCCACCCCCACCGTGTAGGCCCGGCTGCCCGCAGCACCCTCCTTCCGTCTTGCCCAGGCCTAAATTCCTCTCATTCTCCGCCCCCATTTCGGGCAGCCTCCACCCCACCTCCTCTAAGTACGTTCCCTGTGGGCTCGCGTAGCAGTTTTATCTAGCAGCAAGTAAGGGCTTTTGCGAGATTCTGTGATGCCGATGCAAGCTCCCGGCTATGGGACCAAAGGAACAAGGGGGAATGAGGGCCGATTGGATCTCCCTGGAGGGGAGGGGAGGAGAGGGGAGGGGAGAGGAGAGGAGGGGAGGGGAGGGGAGGGGAGGGGAGGAGAGAGGAGGGGAGGGGAAAAGCAGAGAGAGGAGGGACCGGGCTGCGGGCAAGCGGGATCTGGGACTACTACCCGATTTGTGTGGCGGTCTTCCTCACTACTGCCACCACTGGTCTGTGACAGGGATCACAGGCTCTGCCCGCCTGTCTCCCCTGCACCCCGTGAGCTCCTTTAGGCCAAGATCTGTGCCCTCCGCATCTCTGCACTTGCTTTGCAAGCCCAGCTAGGTCTTGCAGGGTTCCAGGAGACAAAAGTTAAGGAGCAGCACTAGGGCATCGTCTGCCCTAACTACCAGGAGCGGTCCGTAGAGACAGCAAGAGCGAAAGCCAGGGACCGCCAAAGGAGCAAAGATGGACACCCCACAACCCACCCCTGCAGCGAGACACAGGGCACAGCCGGGAACCGAGATACGGGCAGCGCGCAAGGCGACGCCGACTTCCGTTAGAGGCCCTGCCCTCCCCGCCGTCCGACACCACCGCCCTGGATGGCTCCCTGGGTCCGCAGCACCTTCAGCTTCGCGAACACTTCTACGGCCGCCTTGAACACACTGTCGTCGTCCTTGTCCTCATAGCCGCTGTTATCTTCAGCCCCTAGCCCGGCCATGTTTCGCGCTTGGAGCCGCGCCCCACCCATGCCCCAGGCTCACTGGCCGGCCCGGCTGCCAATCACATGTCAGCCTCATTCTCCTGCCACCTACACCAAGGCCCTCCCCTCTCTGCACCGCGGCTTCCCATTGCATCACGGCTCCGCGTCTGCCTCGGCGCCACCCAGGAGCCAACCGCACGGAGGGGCTGGGGCGGGGCAGTGGGCGGAGCCAGGACGGGCTCTTTGTCGCCCGTCTCGTTCTCTTAGTCCCTGAAGGCGGCAGGGTCGAGGATACGTCCAGAAGAGCATTTTCCAGGAGAGGGCGCTCCTGCCTTGGTCGGGTTCTCCCTGGGAGGATGAAGGGGAACCGTGGGGACAGAACGGAACTGGGGCTTGAGCGGACAATCTCCCAGCTCGAGGCTCTTATCTTGTGTTTCCCACACTCACAGCTGTATTTAGAGGGAAGTTTCTTGAGTTCCAATCTGTCCCCACCGGTCAATAGCTGTGTGATTTGGGTCAGGTTACCTAACGTCTCTGTGCCTCCTTGCCCTTACCTAATGGAGATAATACGAGCACTTACATCATTCGGTTGCTATGAGGATGAAATGAGGTAATGATTCCTATGAAATACCTAGAACAGTGCCTGGCACATAAAAAGCACTATGTAAAAGTTCACTGCTACTCCCCCTCCTCCTTCTTCAGCCTGTCTGACCTTCATGGCAGGTTCTGGGACTCCTTCCTGTCCTGTCCATTTACAAATTTCTTTGCATTTCTCAAGCCCCTCAAACTCAATGAGTCTGCAATGAAATTTGTCAGGCTGTCCTACCCTAAATTTCCAAAGCTCCCAGCTCAGTGAATGCCCACATCCCTGGGACCTGCTGATCAGACAAGGTGGAAAGGAGCTGGGGGGTGGCTCGTGCCCAGGAAGTGGGGAGCCAGCAGCAGGCAGCTGCTGCCAACCCTCCTGGGTCCTCTCCCCCTTTGTGCCCCACTTGGCTATCTCCTAGAGGGTGAGATCAGGGGACAAGTCTAGAGGCAGGGAGACCTAGGGAACTGGCAAGAGGCAACTGCAGTCATCTGAGTGACAGGAGAGGGCTCAGCTCTGACCTGGAAGGAGGGAGTGGACAGGAGCCTGGGCTAACAGGAAAGGACCCCAGCCTGGCCTTGTGGGGTAGGGCCTGATACCCCACTGAATGTGTTTGTGATTCCAAGCTACTTTGAGGACACAGAGCCTCGGAGCTTGAACAGAAAAGAGAGCCCAGGCCCAGAGGCCCAGGGACCCAGTGACATGCAAAGCACCTAAAACCCCTCACCCCTTCCCATGTAGCTGCTGCCTTGGGCCCTTCTGGAAGCTGAGGGCTGTAGGGGCTTTGGGTTATTTGTTTAATTTTTTTTCCTTTTTCTGTTTTGTTTTTCTTTCTTTTTAAAAAATTTCATTTCAATCACAGCCCCAGCTCAGACATTCAAATTCTTGTGGGTTTTTCTGTGGATCTTTCCTAGGACTGGGGAATTTGGCGTGAGAAACCACGGCAGTGTGGTGCCTCCCCCACCCTCCCCATATCCTCTCCTCCTCAGGATCAGGAAGAAACCAGCCCCTGTGTTTTCTGGAGGAAAATTCCCCTTCTCCACCCAGCCCGATGGAGCCAGTACTCTAAGTAGCCCTTCCCCAACTCAGCAGCTCTATCTATGGCACAGGATGGGATGTGGAGGGATTGGCAGGGCCTTGAGGGGAAAAGACCATCCTGGGGAGTTATGGGGTCTATCCCCCTGCATGGAGGACCTGCTAGCCAGCCCTCAGCTCATGAAGATGGCTGCTGAAGACGAAGCAGCAGGCTGCAACTTCCCTGACCCCACCAACCCCGAATCATGGCACCCCCCCCCCAGGCATCCTCCACCAGAAAAGCTGGAGGCTAGGATGGGAACAGAGGCTGCTGGGACTCTCAGGGAGGGAGGAAGAAAGGGCTAAGTGGTAGAAGCTTCTGGAAATGTGGACTCAAGCTCAAGGAAGCACTTCTCCCAGAAGACACTGTCTAAACAGTACCTGGCTGCCTGGAAAAGGAGGGAGCTCCCTGTCTTGGGAGGTGTGCAAGCCTAGGAAGGCAGGTAGGGATGTGGAGGGGTGAGTTGCTACAGTGAAGAAGGAGTGGACAGCTCTCTAAGGGGCATTCCAGCCCAGAGCCCGTGGGTTCTGTGAGGAAGTCCTGTTTGGGTCAGGGACTGAATATGGTGCTGAAGTACCCATCCACTTTGGTGGGGGTGGGTGAATTATTGCAGAGGTGTGGGGAGGATTGGCAGAGACTATAGGGCCCTAGACAGACCCAGGCAGTGCACCGAACAAGAGCCAACCTCTTGATCATGGGGGAAACTTGGCCATGGGTCCCAGCAGGGCCTCAGCCATATGTCAGTGCTTGGAAAACAGGTTGGAAAATGAGACCAGTTGACAGGCACTAGCCCTACTGAGCCAGGGATGGGCTGGCAAGCAGTGGAGGCCGAGACAGCTGCCATATGAAGCACCTCACTCTGTGCAGCGGACACAGAAATGTATAGCCAACCAGGTGCCTTCACCCAATGGCCTCCGTACCCTGGAGCAGCGGGCTGTTGGTGGGAGCTGTGCAGGGCATCAGGCAAGAGAAAGGGCCCTGAGAACATCTCAACCCCACTGTTCCAGCTGCCTTGAGCAGCAGACCCCAGGGTGCAGGGCGAATCTTAATCGGAGTGGGGGGCCCTAACAGACATCGCCAATCAAAGTTGAAGTTCAAGGGTTTACCTCTCCAGCAAGGAAGAGAAGACAGATTTCACATCCGCTGCATCCAACAGGGTTGAAGGCCTTGTTCCATGGGCCTCATCAACTCCTGTCCCACAAAGCGGGGGAGCCTTCAAGGGACAGAGGCTCCCTCCAGCCCATCCCCGCCCCCTGAGATTCCCCAGTAAGAAAAGGAGCTAAAAGGACTTCTTATCGTGTCCCCTGTCAAACACCAAATGCAGCCTCTTGAAAGGGCAAGTAGGGAGTATGTGTGACATTTCAGGGGAAGAATTCAGTTATAGGATGAGGGTTTGAACATGAAAGTGAGGGGCCCTTCCAAATGAGACAAGGAAGAGCTTCAAGACTTCAGGGACCCCAAGCTTTAACATGGGCAGTGAGACCTGAAGCGTTCCCAGAACAAGAATGAAGCTGATTTTCCCCACAGGTGACTGTCATTGACCCACTCCAAGTTCCCTGGGGACTGCCCTGGCCAAGCACAAGCTACTGAGATGGCATAAGTCAGAAGGATTACAGATCTGCCACTATGGGCCTGACAAGATCTGGGACTGCCATGAGTGTAGGCTTGGGGGTGTCCAGTGATCTCTGGTTCTAGCACTCAGTGGATGAGACTGTCAACCTAGGAGCTGACTGATGACTGCCAATTCTAGAATACTCTCATTCTAGGCCTGTGTCCACAATGGGAGTCTACTGGCACATGAGGATGGAGATACTGCCCTGGGACCTCAGCCTCCTCTTCCTGTCACTTCTAGTCCCTATGCAGGGGCAGGGACCATAGCAACCCAAGGCCAGGGCAGCTGGAGAGCCAGCCCTTGAGAGGTGCAGGTGGCTCCCTGCCCATGGGACACCTAGGCAGTGCTGCCCTCGCACCCTGTCAAACCTGTCCCTGCCTAGTGCCTCCTGCTTTAGGGCCCGACCCCACCTCCTGCCTCTGAGGGGCCCGGGGAACCAAGGGAACACCACCCCCCTCTCAGGCCACAGTCTCCTACAAAAGCACATTTCATATGCCCAGGACCCAGATCAGATCCCAGCCCACTCCCAGGGCCTGTCCCCTCCGAAGATGAATCTTGCTTGCTTCGAGGTCCGGAAGTGTTTGTGGGAGTATGGACAGAGCCAGGCTGTGTGGGCCGGGTGTATCCACAAGTGCGCTCCTGGCCGCAATGCAGCCTGGGGTGGGAACTGACACGGGGGAGGGGCGAGGCCAGGGCCAGTGTCTTCACTTGTCTTCTTGCTCCAGGGCCCACACATGCGGGAGCAGGCTGGGTCCCGCGGGACCTTTGGTTTCCCAGCTCACGCCCTTGCCCTCCACTGCGCTGCGTTTGCAGCGGTTCAGTTGGACGTGCAAGGCGCAGTGAGGAGTGGGCGGGTGGGGGCGCGCGGTGGCAACCGCGCAGGGGCTCAGCCTCCCCCGGGAGGCGGGAGAGGAAATGGCGGGCGGGATGGCCCCATCCGCGGGGAGACACTCAGGTCTAGACGGCTTGGCAAGGCCCGCAGGGCTGAGTCACATGCGTCTGGAGCTGGAAACACGGGCGCCGGGACTGGAACATGAACTTGCCCACTCTGGAGGGCCGGGTGGGGGAGGGGGCGCTCAACCTTGCCTTCTGGCTCTCTGGACCCCAGCGGAGCACAAGCCCCAGTTTCTGCCCAGCCTCTGCCCTCTGCCTGAAGCAGCTTCCACAGGGAGTCAAGTGGGGCTCACGTTATTGGCAGGGACCAACTAGAATTTCAGAGGGGGATGGTAAAGTGGTCTCCACCTGAACCCCATCCCGATCATGGCCCTACTCCCTTCACCCGGCCACATCTCCACCTGGAACCTTTCTGCCCCAAAGCCACCCTCGCTGCACTTTGCCCCCTCCAGCACACCTTTCACTGGCACCTTCCTCAAGGATGCCCTCACCCCAGCAACTGAAGGCCTCGGCTACTTTCTCCCTGACCACCAATGTTCCTTTTTACCCGCCACCCCATCCCCAGCCATCATTGTCCCGTTTGGAGTATTGTGTAACCCTTCCCTCCTCCTTTCTCTGTCTCTATGTGTCTCTCTGTCTCTCTCTCTCTCTCTCACTTACTCAGGAACACCAGGTCTCGGGCAAGGAAACACGAGGCATGAGTCTGGATCGCCTGATGTATTTAGTGCTCACATCTGCAAGAAAAGTCATTTAATTGGGACCAGATCCTCTGAGGTTTCAATGGCATTAAAACAAGATGGGTTTTCTCTGGGGAAGGAACTGCTGGCAACAGGAAGAGGGCATGGAAAGTTTGGCTTTTTTCTTCTCAAAGCTTGAAGAAGGAAAAGGCCCCTGTACCTTAATTTATATACCATAGATGTGCGAACATGCACCCCACGGGTAGATCTAGCACCCGTGTGCACATGTGCACATGCATACGCGGCTTTTGATGGATGTTACTCAGACACAATGTGGAAGCCTCAAAACGGGCATGTTCTCATGCTCTGGGGGTCACTACAAGCGTGTGTCTTTGGCTGCAGAGCCACTGTTCTGCCCTGGGCCCTGACAGAAGGCCTGGCACGTAGTAGGGGCTTGATGCCATTGTCAAATGACAAATAAGAGAAGGGCAGGACTAACAGCCTAGACCTTAGCCCTGAACTCCAGAGTCATACACTGAACTGCCTTCTAGATGTCACTCTGTTGCTGTTTAATCTCCTACCTCACACCTGACAGCCAGAGAGCTGGACTCCCCAGCTTCTGCCCCAGGCTCACTCCGCCCACAATTCTGACTCCATCTACTTTCCCCACCTTCGGTGTCCACCCTGAGCCAACCATGATCACCTCTTCCCTGGAAGGTGCAGTCGCCTCCACACTTGCTCCCATTTTCTGCTCTTGTGCCCCCAACATGTCTGTGCTCCCCGCTGCAGCCCCAGGAATCCTTTTATATGAAAGTCAGATCATCTGAGTCCTCTGTTCAGAAGTCCACAGTGAATCCCTGTTTCCTTCAAGGTCAAAGGCAAAGTCAGCCTGCTGCCCTTGGACGCCCTGTCAAGCTGGCCCTCATGCCCTTCACCAACCTCTCCCCTCTCTCAGCCTGCTCCACCACACGGGTCCCCTTGCTGGTTCTCACACTGGGCCAAATTCTTTCCTGCCTCGGGGCCTTTGTACTGGCTGTCCCTCCTTTCTTGGAGGGCACTTTACTGGAGCTCCTTTTGGATGGCTATCTCCTTTTCACTCACGTCTCCACCCAAATGTCACTTGTTCATAGCCCTCATCTGATCAAACGTGCTCCTCCCTCCAATCACAACGGCCAGCCCCTTTCCTTTCTAGTGGGGTCCCTGTGCTCCCTACTAGATGGTCAGTTCCATGAGTACAGGGGAGCTGGCCATGTGGCTCAGCATTACACCACACAGTGCTTGTCCCTTAGCAGTGGCTCAGGAATGTTTGGTAAGTGTAGAATATATTGTCCAGTCCTCACTTAGTAGGTGGAGAGCTCTCAGTCAGCTATGCAGTTTTAAGGAGTCTTGAGGGATGAAGAGCGTTGCTTTGACATCGTGCAGGCTGCCTATTTGAGTCCCAACTTCTGAGGCCATGTGTGTGTTTCTGTGTGCACATGTGTGTGGCCACGTGGAAGGGAAGGGCAGGAGGAAAAGGTGCAGGCGTCCTTTCCTTGCCCTTAGAATTCTGGGATTGTGCAGCTACAAGCAATCTTGATCAGCTAGTGCAGCTTTTCTAAGCCCCTTCCAGCGCTCAGATTCTAGAACTTTCTAAGGAGCCCATGTCCACCACATTGAGATGAAGAGACTGAGGCCCTGAGCAGGGAGGCTTGCTCCTGACATCACATGGCCGGTTTGTCCAGGGCAGGCTGGGAGCCCAAAACTCTTTCCAGCAACCCCAGGCTGCATCCCTGGTTCCTGGAAAATGCCGACACTCTCCCACCCTGTGCTCCAGACACTGGGCTCGGGGTAGTGCTGGCCAGGAGCCCTGCCTGCCTCAGCCCAAGTCCATGAGTGAGCTCTGTGTGCAGGAGGGGCGGGCGCGGGTGGGTACCTCTGGTTCTGCTGAGCCCCCCACAGGCTGGCTCTGCTCTGTGGGGTTCCTTCAAGGTCTCCATGATGGCCGGACGTGCTGAGGCTGGACAGAGTAGATGGCCAGGTGGCCACTGGGCCCCCAGTGGGGGAAGGGCATCGAAGACAGGACTCCACAGGAACTGGGGAAGTGATTGGCCAGGCCTCGCCCCTTCCTGCCTAGGTGGGTAGGAGCGAGGGTCCCTCCCTCCTCCAGGCTGCTATGCCAAAGAAACCTGGGAGCAGGCTTCCCCCCACCCCCCCACCCCCAGCCCTGCTAATGGGAACCAGATGGCAGGATGTTTAGTCAGCGCCTGGGGAGCAGCGAACAGGGGAAATGGGTTGGGGGCCAGGATTCCAGAATCCATCCCCAGGCAGGGGGAGGGTCAGAGCCGGGACTCCCACTGCAGTTGTCTCCAGAGGCCCACCTCAAGCAGGGTCCTACCCCCACCTCAGGTGAAAGCAGGAGGCCTGGCTTCTGGTGTCTGACATGGGTGAGCCCGACCCACTCTTGGTTCCTTCTCTGTGCTGCGGGGAGGGGAGGGTGCTCAGTCTTTCAGTTATTCCTGGGCAAATCTAAGTACTCCCTAAGTACTCCCCTCTCCCAACTTCAGCAGACCGCCATCCCAGGACATCCTGTGTCACCCACAGGCAAATCATGGCTTCATCCTTGGCTCCCAATGTGCTTGCTCACACTTACTCCCCAGACAGTCTCTGTCTCTGGTCTGTGTGTGGCGTGGTCCCAAATTCAGGCTATAAACCAGAGCCCTGGACCGGACAGGGGATGGGGTGACAGCAGACCCTGTGTCACTGCCACACTCTGCCTGCTGCTCCCCAGACCAAAGTGGGCAGATGCTGAGATGCCCACTGAAGACCCACTTGCCAGGGTCTCCCCTCTGACCCACGCCACCCCCCTCCCAGGTCTCACACTCCCATGTGGTCCCTACACAAAAATCTTGAACCCCAGGTGGTGATGGGAAGCTCCTTCCCTAGGCCCTTCTCAGCCCTGCTCCTATCCTGCCCCTCCCCCTTCTCCCCTCCACCCAAGCCTTGCCCACAATTAACTCATTTTTAAAAATCGCTTCCAAACATAAGTCAATGCTGGACAGAGCTGTAGGAAAAGCTTCCTCAATGCTGGCCCTGAAGAGCCACGTGGTGAGCCTGGTCTGTTGGCCAACACCCCCCACCCCCCGCCCTCCATTCCCACAGCTGGACTTGGGGCTGGGGCCCTCTGAGGGTTGGCCAGTGGCCTCCTTTGCTTCTTGCTGTACCCTGCTGCCCCTGCCTTCGGGCCTGGTTTCGTTTCTACCTTACTCCATCCTGACAGAGAGGGCATACATGAGACGTGGGGGCATCTGGGGAGTGTCTGATGACGGTGGTTACACTGGGACCCAGGACTCTTAGCTAAGAAATCTGGGGGTACCTGTGAGATGGCCTTGCCCAGGCCACTGCCAGGCCACTCAGGCCCAGGGTCCCTGAAAAGCCGGCAGCCCCTGGTCCACACATACTCCTATGTGAGGATGGGAGCACAGCCAGGGGACCACAGTACATGTAACTCTCCATTTCACAAAGGAGGATGTGGTGGCTTGGAGGGAAAGGCACTGCCCAGAGGCAGGCTGGGAGCCAGTAGAAGGACCAGGAGCTGAGCACTGTACTCTGGCCCTGACCAAAGGTAGGCCTGGGGCCCCAAGGGCTGGGGTCCACACTTGCTGACCTAGCTCTGCCTACATGTTCTCTTTCTGCTGGGATTGGGAGGCATCAGCCCTGGCGCCTATGGCAGAATCCCACAGGTTTCCAAAGGGTCCAGAGCCGCCATTTCCCAGGTGGCTCTCGCACCCACCCCCGCTCCTGGGGCCTGCTGCTTGCAAAGCCCAGCCGCTCTCCTTTCCCAGCCCTGGAGGTAGGACCTGGCAGTCTCAGGTGGGCTGCCTGCTCTGTGGTGGGCCTCACAAGCCCACTGTGTATGGAGACAGAAGCCCCATTCATGGGGACCATTGAGCCTGAGCCAGTGGAGAATAAATGCAGGCCTTATGGAAAAAGAGCAAGAGAACTCTGGTCCAAGAAAACAATCAATCTCTCTTTCTCCTCAGGTGGGAGCAGGAGGAAGTTGGGGGCAAGGCCTGGGGAGGTGTTTGTTTGGAGGGGGGCTTCCTGGGGGAGGGCCAGGCGGGTGTGGGAGGCTCCAAGCCCTGCAGCCAGGGCAGGGAGTTCAGGAAGCAGGACCGGAGCATGCCATCCTGCGAGTGTCTGCCGCTTCCACCTCTCCCAGCTATTCATCTTCTCTGCCTTTGCAGCCCAAGCACAGTGGCCATGAAGACCATGCTGCTCCCTGTCCTGGCTCTTTGGGTGGTGTGCTGCCCTGGAGGCGCCCTGGCCAAGCAGGGGCTGAACCTGAGAGAGGCCACAGCCCCACCAACCCCCTTGGGCTTACCCATCCTGCAGCCGCCGCCACTGCCAAGCCCACCTGGGACCCCCAATGGTAAGTAGGTGGCACCAGCAAGAACAGGCTGGCAGGAGGGAGCACCCTGCCCCGCTAGCGTAAGCCCATGGGGCTGGGGCAGAGAGAAAGAGAAAGCTGGTCACCCTGAGGCTGCCCAGCTTGGCTGCTGGGGGGGACAGGGAGGGGACTATGTGTGTAAGGGAACCCTCCCTGGAGGACAAGGAGGTATTGCAGACTCTAGGAAGCCTCAGGCCCATCACCCAAGGTGGGGGCAGGGGAAGGGAGAGGCCCCGCTAGGAGGGGCTGCTGCAGCTGGGGCTGGAAGAATGGATCTGAATTTGCTGGTTAGGGAGTTGAGCTGGCACCCCTAGGCCTACTGGGGAGACTGAGAGAAGTGTGGGAAGCTGGAAGTCAGGAGGGGCTAGGGCTGCGGTGGAGTAGCAAAAGGAGCCCCAGGAGGCTGGCTACAGTGTGGCCTTGGTCTCACATGCCAATGGTTGGCACCATGTTTGGTGGCCCATCCCCAGGCCTGGAGGTAGGATGGGAGGGGCCAGAGGATTGACCTGTAGGGCAGGCCCATGGTCAGCACTTGTTAAGGAGGGCTGCTGCTCAGTGGAGGGGAGGCCTAGGGGCTATTGCCCCTCCTTTGCAGTGGCTAACTGCCCCTTGAGGTGTGGCCTTGGGGCTCCCCTTGCCCCCAACAACCTCCACTCCCAGCAAGCATTGGAGCTCCCACCTCTGAAAGCAAACTGCCAGGTGGGAGTGACCCCTTCAGCTCTCCACCCTCCCTGCCCAGGAAGCACCCACAGGGGCCTAGAGACACAGGACCAAGGCCAGCCCCTCTGCCTAGGGCCCCCGAAGCTCTCCTGGGCCCACTCCCATGGGCCAAAGACCTGCCTGTGCCCTGTACCAACAGGCTGGAGGGTCCCCCAGTAGTAAAGAGCTACCTCAGTTCTGGGAGGCAGGCAGGGTGACTCTGGTGCTTCGGTTCCCCAACTTTGGGGTCATAAAAAGGTGGGGAGGAGACCAGGAAGTCTCTGATACTTGGTGGCCTTGGGGGTCAGTGACAGAAGGATAAGATCTCCTGAGTAAAGAAGAGGAAGGCTGGGCCAACTGAGTGGCGCGGTGGTTGAGCGCTGGCTTGGGAAGCCAGCGGTCCCGGTTCGGATCCCACATATGAGGGCCAGTGACACTGCCCTCAATCAATCAATCAATCAATCAATAAAAGAAGAGGAAGGCAGAAGGGAGGCCCAAGCAAAGAGGGAAGGAGGAAGGGGGTCTAGCCTGTGGCTGACATCCGCACTAGGGGGAAGGAAGTGCTGCCTCTCAGCCGTGCAGGGGTCCTGGCCACCCCAGCCCACTTCGGCTCCTTCTGCAGGTCGGGTGCACGCCATGTCCAGGAACAGCAGCCGGGACAGCCCTGAGGACAGGCAACTGGACTGGCCACAGGTGCAGCCCACCTCCAAGGACGGCGGCCATGGAGCCCCCACCCAGCCCCTGGTCCCTGGCAGGAAGGCCCCCTCCAGGCCAGAGCTGGCCCACAGGAACGAGTCACCCCCAGCAGCCTGGGAGCAAGAGCAGAGTCACAACAAGGGGCGCAGCCCCGAGCAGGCCCCACCCCAGGCCACAATGATGGGGGTTGAGGAAGCAAGGTCCTGGGCTGCCAAATTCAGGCCCTTGCAGACCATCAGGGCCCCCCAAGGAAAAGAGGGGGCAGTGGCCGCTGAAGAGGACCAGGGAAAGAAGGCAGGAACCTGGGATGCCAGGAGAAAGGGCCTGAAACCCAGGAAGCCCCCCAAAGGTAAGGACCATCCAGGACAGGCAGTTCCCAGATGGAGCCTGTAGGGGTGATGGGCCATGAGTGAGTCTGAAGAGGCCAAGGCTTGGTCCAGCTTCCATCAATCACACCATCACCACCAGCCACTCACCCCCCCACGCCACCCTCAATGTGCCCAAGCCTAGTACCCTCGCATATGGGGCAGGAGGGAGCTCCCCATGGCAGGTCACCTTCCCCACCTCACGGCTCCCATTTGAGCCTGGGCCTTTGGTGCCCAGGGAAGGGAGCTCCAAGTGGCCTGGTGTTCCAGCCCTGCTGGATGAGTCCCTGGCAGGTCTAAGGGCCCCAGGCAAGGCCCTGCCCCTCAGCAGGCCCCTGTCGACATGTGACTGGTCTGGGGCTACATCTCATCCTCCAGGGGCCTCCCGCCAACCTGGCCCAGGGGGCTGGGGTCCAAAGAAGGCCCACGGCCGAGGTCGCAGTGGCAGCAGCACCTTGGAGACCACAGGTCGAGGGCAGAAAAGGCCTGGAAGCAGGCGAGGGTACAGGCATGGGCCCGCAGACCTGGGCACCATGGAGCAGGCCATGCCCTCCCTGCCAGCCTCATGCCTCCTGGCCCAGGCAGCCATTGCCTGCAGCAACGTCAAGATGAAGCATGTCCCTGTCCTGACTGACCCTGGCCTAACCACACTCTACCTGGCAGGTGAGTGGCCTTTCTCCCCCACATCCACCCCTGCAGCAGGGGTGAGATGGCCACACACACAGACTCCCCCTCTAGTGCGTCCTTTGCCACTATGGCTGCTGCCCCCCTGTGCCCTAGAAATGGTTCACCTTCCCATGGGTCCTGGTTGGCAGTGAGAAGATGCCCTGACCTGGGACAGCCAGAGGAGCCAGTTCCTTCGAGGAGTGTGTCATTGCTGCCTCCAGCCCATGTGGGGGCGGTACAGAGTGGCAGAGGGGAGGGGGACAAGGGAGAATGGAATATGGCTGCCCCATGTGTGTGCACAGAGAATGAAATTGCCAAGATCCCGGCCCACACATTCCTGGGACTGCCTAACCTGGAGTGGCTGGACCTGAGCAAGAACAAGCTGGATGCTCGAGGCCTGCACCCTCATGCCTTCAAGGTGCGCAGCAGCCCCTCCACCTGTTCTCCCATGGGGCCTGGGCCAGTTCAAAATGGCCCCAGGTATCCATTGCTCCTTGCCCTCTCCTGCCTGGGGAATATGTCCTGCAGGAAGCACTGCACAAAGTACCCAGTAAGGTGGGCTTGGATGATTTGGGGTGACACGGTCCATAGCTGGGAGGGTGTAAATCAACACAGATCTTTGGGCCCCACGAGGGAGCAGCTCCCCTGGGAGAAACTAAGGACCAGCCTGGTCCAAGTGGGAACTCGAAAGCCATGATGCAACCCACTAGCGGGGCCCCTGGGCGGGTGAGCCCAACGCCACACCCAGAAGGCCTAGCCCTGAAGGCCCAGTCCTGGCTTGAGGAGTGCCCCAGCCCCCAGCCCTCTCTTCTCCTCTCATACGTCCAGAATCTGACACGGCTGAAGCGGCTGAACCTGGATGGGAACTCGCTGTCCACAGTACCAGCTTTGCCCACATCCCTGCAGGAGCTCAAACTCAACGACAACCTTCTGCAGGGCCTGCAACACGGCAGCTTCCGGGGTTCGGGGGTTTGGGCAGGCCCTGGGGGCAGGGACCAAAAGGGCCAGGCCTGAGCAGCCAGGGAGGCCTTAGAAAGTTGCAGGGGAGGGGAGGGTCTGCCCAGGGCAGCCTGGCTGGAAGTCAGGAGGGAGCACCAGCCTGAGAAAGTGGCCTCGGCTTCTATGGGAACAACAGCAGGAGGCTCCCAAATACGCCTTCAGAGCTCTGCGGTAGGCTCAGGTGCCCTTCTGCCCACCCACCCTGCAGGGCTCAGTCAGCTATTAACGCTGGAGGTGGAAGGGAACCAGCTGCATGACGGGAACATCTCCCCCCTGGCCTTTCAGCCCCTACGCAACCTGCTCTACCTGAGGCTGGACCGGAACCGGCTGCGGACCATCCCGCCTGGCCTGCCAGCCTCCCTCCAGGTGAGCTGGGAGACCCGAGGCTGGGAGAGCCAACACTGTGGCCCAATGACCATTGTGTTCCAATGATCTGCTGCTGGTGAGTAGAGATCCCCATGAGGGAATTTTCACAATAAACCCACAAGGCCTCAAAACCAAAGGCCTCCCTTTCCCCTGACCTTACCTTCCAGAAGCCCAGAGTTGGGCCTCAAGGACTGTCCTGAACCCACTGAATGTCCCTGAGCAAGGCCCATGCCCTCTCTGGGCACGTGGTCCCCTTGTGCTTGGCGGTACTCTCTGAGGCTGTGTCTTGTGGGGACCCTGAGGAGCCATGGCATGGCTGGCAGGTGTCGCTGGGATCCTTTGCACAGATGACCATGGCCCCGAGAGGAGCAGAGACAGTGCTACCTGAGTACCACAGATGGCGCCAGGTGGAGGGGGGCAGGGAACTGGGCCTGGCCACCAGCGGGTTGCAGACAGGCCCCTCACTCCAAGCCCTGACCCTAGGAGCTGCACCTGGGCGCTAACATCATCGAGGAGGTGACAGAGGGTGCACTGAACCGCAGCCACAGCCTCAGCGTGCTAGTACTCAGCAACAATCGGCTCCAGGAGGACCGGCTGGCGCCCCGAGCTTGGATCGATCTCCCGTGAGTGCCATCACCAGCCCTGGCACCACCCAAGCTTCACTCAAGTGGGCACCTGGAGGCCAGAGAGAGAGGATATGACAAAGGAACCCAGAGAGTCCAGCGGGAGGGCAGAGAGTGGGGGTCGTCTCGTTGCTTAGGCCTGGTCTCAAGTGGGCACCTGTCTCCCCACCTAGGAATTAGGGTGGCCTGGGCCCTCAACCACCACCTGACCCTCCAAGATTTCCCTGTCCCTCCCACTTGGCAAAATCCCCAAAGACACAGAAACCTCTTCCTCCACCCATACCTGGACTTGCCCTGCAGGCACCCAGGAAGTTCACCTGGGAGGTGCTGGGGCCTGGATGGAGGGGCAGCACGAGCAGTAAGGGCTGGCTTGGTGCTGGGTTTAGCTAGGAACCAACAGGGGCCGGAAGGGGCATGGACGAGATGGGGGGCTCAGGAAAGAGAAGTGTATGAGTGTCCTGGGAAGGCTGTAACAATGTACCACAAACGAGGCAGCTTAAAGCATCAGTGATTGATTCTTTCATGGTTCTGGAGGCCAGAGGTCCAAAATCAAGGTGTCGTCAGGGCCGTGCTCCCTCCAAAGCCTTTAGGGGAGGGTCCTTCCTGCCTCTTCCAGTTTCTGGTGGGCCCAGGCATCCCTTGGCTCATAGCCACATGACTCCAGTATCTGCCTGTCTTCACATGGCTTCTCTGTGTCTGTCTCTCTTCTGTCTCTTACAAGAACACTGTCATTGGATTTAGGGCCCACCAGGATAATCCAGGATGATCTCATCTGAAAATCCTTAACTTCATTACATGTGCAAAGACTCTTTTACTAAATAAGGTCATATTCACAGGTTTTTGGTAGACATATCTTTTGGGGGCACTATTCACCCCACTACAGGAAGACTTCAAGATGAGTCTCCATGATCTGGTTTAGACAGCTGGATTTGGGTGCTGTCAGGAGGGGTCCAGGAGGAGACCCCCATCCTTAAAGGCCTAAAGAGTCAGGAAGTGGTCCCGGGAGTATTAGGAGGACAGGGAAGGTACAATCCTTGGGGTCTGACACCACTGAGGAAAGTGGGGTGGGGGTAGGGGAGACTGACAAGGGTCAACAGATAGGCTGACCTGCCATTCCAGGGACCAGAGCCTCCCGCCCTCTTCGTGTTCCAGGAAAAAGTTACCAAGACGTTTGGGTTTAATTATTCCTTTTTCCTCTTCCCCTCTTGCCAAGGGGGCAAAGGAAAGCAGACAGCAGCCTAGGGAGGAGCCGCCCAGCTGCTGTTCCACTCCCACCTCGGGGCCTGGGCAGGGGGCTGGCGGCCAGTCAAGCCCGGGCCAGCGCCAGCCAGTTTTTCTGTAGATGGTGGAAGGGGAGGGGGCTGCTGTCTCCAAAGGCTAAGGAGGCACCAGAGCCCCCAGCCCCATGGGTTGAGGACAGCATGGACTTGAAGGCTGAAGGGCTGACCCCACCCACAGTGGTTGGGGGATGTCACTGAGAGAAGCCTCTTTCCCTGCTGTGACCCCTTCTCAAAGCATCACCACCCTCTGCTCCTCCTTTTTTCTGTCCAGCCATTGTCCTCACCCACCTGGCTTGAGCTTCACCACTTGTCTCTCTGATTCTCCTTGAGGTCCCCTGGCGCTGACCGTCTGAGAGCCTTATTATTTGTCTTTACCTCCCTGTCTGTCTTCTGCTTAGTCTGGGTGAGTCAGGAAGAGGACATGAGAGTGTAGCAGTAAGAGGAGAAGGCTGCGAGGCCAAGGAAGAGCCGAGCAGGGACAGGACTAAGTGGGGAAGATGGATGGCAGCTCAACTGCCCCAGCTCTTTCCCCCGATCACAGGCACCTCCATTTGTACTTTCTTTGTCAGGTGTAGCTCTGGTTGCATCTTCTGTCTGGGGGCAAATCACCATTCTCCTCTTGGGTGTGGACCAGGGACCCCAATTTGGGCTCCAGCTGTTGCTATGCTCGCAGCTGGGTGCCATCAGCTCCCTACACACCCTTGTGCCCCACAGGAAGCTGGAGACCCTTGACCTGTCCCACAACCAGCTGGTGCACGTGCCCTCCTTCCTGCCACGGGGCCTCCGGCGCCTGACACTGCACCACAACCGCATTGAGCGTATCCCTGGCTATGTGTTCGCGCACATGAAGCCAGGCCTGGAGTTCCTGCACCTGTCCCACAACAGCCTGCGTGCCGACGGCATCCATGGTGTGTCCTTCCTGGGCCTACAGGCCTCCCTGGCCGAGCTGCTGCTGGATCACAACCAGCTGCAGGCTATCCCACATGGCCTCCTGGGCCTCAAGGGGCTACAGGTGCTGCGTCTGAGCCACAACAAGATCAGGTAGGGCTGCCCTCCTGCACCCGTCCTGCTGTCTCACCTCTCCCCCGACTCCTACCAGCCAGGGAGCAAAGGGTGGCTGAGGCCGTGAGGCCCTGCCTGCCAGATGGGCCAGGGTGTGCGGGCCTGTGAGCTCCTCATCCTTGGCTCAGAGGCTGAGGGCAGGACTGTAGGGCAATCCTCCACTGCCCCCATCCACCCATCTTGGTTGGTGTGATGAGAGGCTGTGTCCAGTGGCTGGCAGGCTGGGCAGCCAAGGTAGAGGGGAGCAGACAGCAGAATCTGGGCAGGGGTTGGGCAACGGGAAGGTGGGAGGGTTCCAGCCCAGAGCAGCAAGGGCTGAGACACCTGTCTGCCCCTCCACCCTGGGTGTTGTCTCTGCTTGGCGGTCTCATTGCACCCTCACTGTGGGGTCCTCTCTGTTTCTGCTCTTGTGTGATGCCTGCCTCCCCTTTCTGGGGTCTTCTTTGGCCCTGCTACCCCCATTCCACAGACATGTGCCCCTAAATTCCATTTGTGACACACGAATGACCCAGGACTCCAACCTCATCTCCACACACCTGGAGAACAACCTCATCGACAGGCGCCGCATCCCGCCCACGGCTTTTTCCTGCATCCGGGCCTACCATAGCGTGGTCCTCCAGCCCCAGCAGGGGGAGGAGGAGGCCTCCTAGCCCCACCATGCCAGATATCCTCACCCCCTGCTCCTTTGGGACTGGTGGGGGACTCAGGCCCAGCTCCACATGATCTTTGCACCACTGGGAGAAAGATCTAGAACATCCTGATTCTTCAAATGCTCCCACTTCCCACTGACTACTGAGGCCCCTTCCTTTGTAAATGGTCCAGTGGGATGCAGTGCTGGTTCAGACCTGAACCTAATAAATGTGTCTCATTCAAGTCCATGGCCTCCACCAGCCTCCTTCTCTCCCTCCTGGATTGAAGCCTCATGTGCACGCTGGGTCCCCAGGGCGCACATCCTGGACACTGCTTCATCATCAGGAGGGTAAGAATGCCTGGTGCCACAAGCTTCTCCATGAGCTTCCCCACCCCCACCTGCTCTGACCAGGGTCCTGAAGTCCCCAAGCCATCTGGGGGGCCAGGCTCACCTCCTGTTGCTCAAAGCAGCATCAGTTACTGTCATCCAGGAAGTGTTCCCGTCCTGGGCATGGACAAACAGAGGTGGGCTTGGCTGGCAGAACAGGCTGACATGGAGGCCCCTAGCATCGGCCTTTTGCCCTGGAGCTATCAATATCCACACCTACACCCAGGCCAGGGGCACCTTGCATCACCCTCTTCCCCTATTCCAGGTCCCAGGGCCCTCCCCCTACCCCTGATGCACACCCTTCCTAGGCTAGCCTATGGGTCCCCAGGACCTCACCCACAGCCCTCAAGGACAGGCAAAGGCATCCAACGATGTGGGACCCAGATGTGCCCTCATGAGACCTGGTGCCAGGGAAGGGTGGGGAGCAGCATTTGCTCAACGACTGTTGGGGAGGGAGCACTTGGTCTGTGGGAGGCCAGGCCCAGCCCTGGGGACCCAGTGGCAACCACCCCTGGCCAAAGTTGCTGACTATCTGCCTGGTGGGGGAGGCAGACACTCACACAAGCCAGCTGTGAGGGCTTAGCTCTGCCGGCTGGCCAGCTGTGCTGGGTGGGGACACAGGGTGGGTGAATCCCCATGACATCACTGGAGCAGTTGCCCTGCCTGTGTGAGGGGAGCCACCAGGACTGGGATGGGGTCACTGGGTCAGCTTTGACAGCTCATGATGTCCCCGTGCCTGGTGCTGGCAAGGGCGGCGAGGGCAAGGGGCAAGACGGCCACAACTAGCAGGGAGCATAGCAGGCCCTGCACCTGCCCTGGGAGTGGGGGGCTCCTCATGGGTTTGGGGGACACAGCCAAGCAATAGGTATTGACGATGCAGTAGGAGCAAGACTAGCCCCAGTCCTGAGTGATGCTGGATGTGGGTGGAATAAAGAGGGACAGGCACCAAGGACTCACTGCAGAGACCTTGTCTTGCTACTGCCTCTGGCTGAGGTCTGGGCCTGGGAATTGTGAGCTGTGCATAGGTCCCATACTGTAGCCACTCATCCCCACCCCCACCACACCCCACCTCCCCCATTTCTCAGCAGAGAAAGGGCCAGACTCTGGCAGGGGGCGGGGAGAGGCCTGGGAAGCTGGCGGAGTGTTTGCTTTGGACTCATCCCTGCATTCCTTCTCCTCCAGGGCCTGGGCCCACAGATATGGCACTTCCTGTTTGGGCTGGGTCAGAGTTCAGTAGCCCTTGAGGCGCTGGCCCCGATGGAGAGGGCTGCTGCTTTCCCAGCTCTCACGCCTCCTCCCCACCCCTCCTGCTCGGGTCAGCCCCCAGTTGCCTCTGTCCCCACAGTCACAGAGGTCAGGCCCTGGGAGGCACAGGAATTTCTATCTAGGCGAATCCCCTCCTTCGCCGCTGCTCTTACCTCTACTTAGCAGCTGAGGCCAGAAAGCCTAGAGAAGGACATGGTAACATGGCTGCCAGGTGGGGGTAGGGAGTGGGGGAGGGCAGGGGACAGAGGAGCAGGCCGCCCACAGGTTGTGGCCAGGTTAAGTCCACTTCTCAGATAGGAAGGTGTTATGCCCTTGGGGCTACTGTCAGATGGGCTGAACCCAGGCCCAGAGGCCAATCCTTCTATGACTGCCCTGAGGGAAACTGGGCCCAAGGCAGCACAGACACTGCAGAGCCCCTAATGGGTGCCTGCCATTGTGGCCCTGAGGAGCCAATAAGTGAGGTGAGGATTAGTATGTAGAAAGTACTGGGAGGCTGCTGGGACCACCACCCGGGGAAGGGGAAGGCAGGAGCAGGAATGGGCCCAGGGAGAAGCTGGGCCTGCAACCAATGATGCAGGCACAGCCAAGCCCCATAAGTGCTCTGGAGCTGAGCTGGTCCTGAGTTGGAGAAGGGAACTGGTCCTTTATATATCCTCCTACCATCGTTAGGTGGGGCAAAGAGGACATGGTGGGGGTGAGGGCTCTCTCTTCAGCCCATACAATTCCCCAAGAGGCCCAGAAGCTCAGGGTTGGGGTTGCCAACAGCTGGAGGCCAGGGGCTTCAGTCCTAGCAGGGAGGTGGCCATGGCCACATGGTGTGCCCCCAGTGAGAGGGACTGGCCAGCACCCCAGCGAGGGACATCCCAGACAGAGCCCCAGCCAGAAAAGCCAGTACAGGGCAGCAGATATCTGGTGGCAGGATTGAACCTGCCTGTCACCTGTGCCTTCCTCCTCTTCACCCCATATCCTCCACTCACTCATGCCTGCACAGTGCTCGGGTACTGTGGTCCCCTTCAGGGTAGGTGCTGGCTCCGTCAGAGAGCATCTGGGGGGACACTGTAGTGGTAATTGTGATGGTGGTGACAACAGAGCAGGAATGACTGGGGTCAGGTGGCAAGAAGGGAGGCATTTTTTGGACCCAGGATTGAGACAGGAATAAGAGGTGGTAGGGGTGGGACTGGGGGTAAGGAGAGTGGGACAGTGGGGATGGAGAGGGGGGCACATAAGCTAGCAAGTGTGAGGGACAGAGAATGGGGATAGGGAGCAGTGGTGCACTCCTTGGGGCTGGGCTGATGTTTCCTCTCCGGGACCCTGCTGGAATCTTGCACTTCTGACCCCACAATCCCAGCCACAGACCCAGAGCCCTGCCCATCAGCCTCCAAGTTCTTCTCTAACCTGCCTACTCCTCTCTGTCCCGAGTGTTCCACTTGAGAGCCAGCCACCTGCTCCTTCGCCAGCCTCCTTGCCTAGCCTCCTGCACATCCAGCTCCATGTCTTCCTCTTGTCTCGTACCCCACATCATGGCAAGCTTGGTTCCAGCCCCCCAATCCAAGAGAAACAGGCTCAGGAAGGAACATAGGGAGCAGAAGAAGGCAAAGGATGTGTCTAGCCTGGTATTCCTTGTGTCATATCTCCATCACCATGGCAGCCACCCAGGGCCAGGCCAGGAGATACTGGCTGCCTGGCCCCCCTGCACCTGCCTTCACCCACTGCCCCTACCAGAGCCTCCTGGCCCTGCAGGCAGCTGGAAGATTCGAGCTCTGTTCCTGGGGCCTGGGGTGTCTCATAGGTTTTGCAGGCGGCCCACAGATGCCTCACCGTGGCACAGCACTCTGTCCACCTTCCCTCGTCTGGCCACACCCCAGACCGTGCCTCTCTAAAGATAGCTAGTCACAGGCCGGCCTCCACGGAGCCCCCTTTGGACCCTGAAATTACAGCCCTGGCATCCCGGGGCGGAGAGCTGCTGTGTGATTATGTCCTCAGGGGAAGGTCAAAAAAAGCTCTGGCATAGAGAGTGCCAGCTTTCACCAGCCACACCTCGGCCATCGGCACTGGGAAGCTTCCAGATAATGGAGGCTCAGCCCACTCAGCAGTTGCTTGGCTCCTTCTGGGGCCTGTTAGCATAAGCTTCGTGGAGAATGGTCCCTGGGCCCCTGCACCCAGAGGGTCCTCCTGAGCACAAGTTATGCGTGCCACTTTGGGGTTCCAGGATGTCCCCACTCTGGCCTCTAGGAACTCATGTGGTGGGCGGGGCTGCCCCTGGTGACCGTGGGCCTGGCTCTCATCCTCCTCTGCCCAGCCCTTGAGGGTGCAGAGATTGGGGATGGATAAAGCCTGCAGGTTGTGAGTGAGGCCCACACAAGGCCATGGACTTGGGGACACCAGCTTGGGTTCAGGAACTGCAGCGCCCAGGAGCCTTGAGTGCCCTCTCGCAGATCTCAGCTGAGTTCCAGGCAAGGTCACTTGCTCAAGAAATGACCTTGATGTATGTGTGATGTGTCCCTGCTTGGGGATTCGTCCTGGAGGCTGGGGTATAAGGGGACTCCCTTCGGCAACATTCCTTTCATTGTGCTGGCTTTGCCAGAGCCCTGTGTGAGCACCCCAGGTTGGGCTAGAAGGCAGACCCTGGGCACTGCTGGGCACCGCCTCCTCCTAGAAGCACCTCCCCCCCGTACCCCCATCCCATGCTAACAGCTAGGCCTTCACTATTTCCTTCTGAGAACTCATCACATTTGGTCACCACCATGCTTCTGCACACATGTCCTTGTTTGGTCCAGGAGCAGACACACTCCCGGGGGTGGGGAACATTGGAAGTCAAGGCTGACTGACTCAGTGCCCAGGGATGGCACAGAGAGGCAGAGGAGAGACTTGAAAAAGCCATGGGAAGCCAGAAAGAACAGAGAGAGGGAGCTAGCAGACACAGCAGGGCAGGGAGGCCAGGAAAGCCCCAGAACGAGGCCGGCAGAAGTCCCCTGAAGCTCCAGGTTGGCTACTCTTTCTAGGCCGCTGAGGTTCATGGGGCCAGCAGCCTGGTGGGCTGGAGCTCAGGGGGAACTCTTGTTGCTTCCCCCTCTGTAAGGGCCCCCTGGGAGCCCCTGGGAGCCCCGCCCACTGGGCCACTTCCCAGGCTACCAGGCTCTTCCGTCCAGGGACTCCCACCAAAGGCAGACTTTTGCACCTACAGGGAACCAACGGCTTGAAGCCTGCCCTCTGGATGCCCTGCTTCTCTCCTGGGCTGCCTCCTCTAGCTTTGAAGCCAGGTCATGAACAGCTGTAAGCCAGCTGTAGAGGGAAGGACAGGCTGCAGCTGACTCCAGGCCGTTCTCCGCACACAGGCCTACAGGGTGGCAACAGGCTTAGATTGCCCCGCCCGGGGTACCCCCCACAGCTGCTCACCAGCCCTGCCTCCCCCTGTTGTCAACTCCCTGCCTTTGCCCCCCAACACCCCCTCCCCGCCCACTACCTTCAAGCACCTGTCCTGCACTGTAGGGCCCCAGGCTGGAGCAGCAGTGACAGACAAGGACTAGGTGAAGGGGGCTGCTCTGAGCCAGCAGCCAGCCTGCAGTGTGGCCTGGGGGCTTTCCCCAGACGCTTGAATAAGTCTTGGGGCTCCTTCTCAGGTCAAGTTCTTAACTCCATTTGGCAGGAGAAGGGTTTTCCTTGGAGGGGTCTGTGGGACATGCTGGGCTGAGGAGCGGGCTGGTGCTAGCAGGACCACTCAGGCCTCTGCAGCCCTTTGGGGGAAGAGTCCAGGCTGGGATTTTGGGGGCCTGTTCAGGGGTGTTCCAGAAGTGCAGGGCATGCTGGGAGAGGGCCCTTGTCACCCTCAGGCTCATGCTGAGGAGAGCTGGGTTCTTTCTCCCATAACCCCCACGCCCCCCATGAGTTGGCCAGGGCTGTCCTGCCACTCTTTCTTGTGGAGCTCAGACAGCTGTGCACCGGTCTCCTCCTCCTCCTCCTCCTCCTCCTCCTCCTCCTCCTCCTCCTCCGGAGCCTGGGGCCTCAGGAAATGCCTTCTCTTCCTTCCTGCCTTGCCCCCCATGCCTGCCCTCCCCTGTCTCCCGCTGCCTCCTCCCAGCCCTGGGAGGCCAGAGGGCAGGAGGCCATTGCCTCCCGCTAGCCAGCAAGGACGTGCTGTTCCTAGCGCACTTCAGCCGGGGTCCAGGTTATTCCTGTGCTGCAGAGATTGCCGAGGCCCGAAGACAGAGAGGGGGAGGGGAGCGGAGGCCCAGGACTGAGGTGCTGCCTGGCTGGTCTGGGAGTTGCCCCCAAATTAGAGGGCCAGGCTGAGTGACTCAGTGGGCCTTGGGCCGGGTGTGCAGTTATGGCTTATTGCAGACTGCAAACCACAGACACAAGAGCCTTCCAGGCACAAGAACCGAATTTACAGAAATATTGCCCCAGACGCATCCCCCCAGTATGGGAAGAGCTCCAAGGTGTGTATGTGCCTCATGTAGGGTGTCACCTCATGGCCACCCTCCCACTGCTTCTATGAACATGCCAGGCTAACAGCCGAGGGTGAGCACTGTGCAGAGGAGACAGACTGGCCCAGCACTCGGCATTCCCACCTAATTGCAGTGCCCCTCTCCCTGATGCTCCCCATACCCTCCACACCTTCCTGTGTGTGGTTCCTTCTACCACAACATCCCTCTTCCCTCCTCCTCTACTCCAAGTCACCTCCTTCAGGAAGCCTTCCTGAGCCTCTGGCATTGTGTGGGGCCCTGGAGAGGCAAGAAACAAGAGTACCCCAGTTCCCTCCCCACAGAGCTCAGAGCCCATCCCTAGGAGCCCCCAGAGTGGGCTTTCCCCAGCAATGCTCTGACCACTGTATCAGGGCTCTTTTCACCCCCACTGGGAGTCCTGAAGGCCAAGGCCTTGAGTGACAGGTCCTGGGGTCCCAGCCACCAGAGCAGTTCAGGGTGCGCTGGAGGGCTGGCTGGGGGCACGAGGCCAGGTGGGACTCCTTGGGCAATGGGCATACCTTTTGTTTCTGCATGGTTTTTTTCCATTTCTTAAACAGCTTTATTGCGATATGATTCATATACCATACAATTCGCCTATTTAAAACATACATACAACTCAGTGCTGGTTTTATTTAGTGTGTTCACAGAATGTGCAACATCACCACAGTCCATTTTAGAACATTTTCATCACCTCAAAAAAAAACACACAAAACCTCATGCCTTTAGCTGCCTCCCCTCCATCCGCCATTCCCCTGGCCCTACAAGACCACTCATCTAGTTCTGTAGATGTGGCTCTTCTGGACGTTTCATGGGGAACCATACAATCGGTGGTGTTTTGTGACAGGCTTCTATCGTGAAACACAATGCTTTCTACATCTTTTGGACCCTCCTTCTCTTCCTACCGGCCAGGACTGCAGATGCTAAAGCTGCAGGGGCCTCATTATATTAGTCTTTCTACTATCAGAGATGATGAAATGTCTCCAATACACAGGAAAAAATACACACAAGCAAACAAGCAGACTCCCCTTGTCTGGAAGTGCATGTGTTCTCTGCAGTCTCCTGGTCCCAACCATTTGCAACTGCCTTGCCACAAAAAAACAATAGTGAGCCAGACCTCCCAGCCTGGACCCTGCTTATCCCATGTCTCCGTTACCCATGGCCTAGTCTGGAAGCTTCTTTCAGGCAGGCACCACAGCTTGGTTAGGCTACCATGTGTTCCGACTCCTGCCTGAGAGCCCTGAACTGATGCTGGTGCACAGGAAGGGGGCCTGAGCCTAGCCTCTCCCCCAGGCGGAATTTTCTAGACCCCATCTGTCTGCCCGCCCTGGGCTGAGCACTGAATGACTGAATGACAGCTGAGCAGGTATGCAGGACACTCAGACCTCACCACTGTTCTCCTCCTATTGGACCCTCCTCTCTCTGGCCTCCCCTGTGCTTCAGCCTTCTGAGCTTTCCCTCCCTATATACAGTTTTCCCTTTCGGTCTTAACGGGGTTCTGTTCTGTCTTGTGTCACCTGCCTTAGTGTTTTCACTCTCAGTCTCCTATTCT
The DNA here is from genome assembly GCA_033961575.1 of Aselliscus stoliczkanus. Lineage (NCBI taxonomy): Eukaryota > Metazoa > Chordata > Mammalia > Chiroptera > Hipposideridae > Aselliscus > Aselliscus stoliczkanus. The sequence continues at coordinate 7,318,147 of CM066737.1, read as the reverse complement.
CCTGTGCAGATCTCAGCATTGCTCCCTGGGCCTCAGGTTCTCACTCCCTCTAAACCTTCACCTTTGTCTCCCTGAAGCTGCTTCCGTGAGAGACTCCTTCAATGCAGTGTTAGCTCATGATCAAGGATGGCTCCGACCTGGCCCCACCGCACAATGGGTACACGGACGAGGGGGGAATGGGACCCCCACTGGGCAGGGAGGCCCTGGGCTATGCAGGTGGAGTTGGGCTTGCCTGGGCCCTCAGAAAGTGGCCAAGCTTCCAGTGATCACACGGGTGTCATGCGTGCTGTGGCTGATGATGTACTGTTCCTGGGATGCTTGGCAAGCTGGCCCAGTTAGTAAGTAGCCAGCACAGAGCTCAGCCCTGAGGAGGTGCCCACCCACAGAGTGGTTATAGCATCCTAGGGGACTTGCACAGATTGAGCAAGAAGGATGACTCGCTAGGTTCCTTCTCTCTGAATCAGCTTTCCCACTCAGCTTCTCTGAGCTCCAGGGCAGGCAAGCTGGGCACATCCGCCAGAATCCGCGCTGCCCTCCTGCCAACCCCCCACTGAGTCCCATCCTGAGATCACAAGGACAGGACTGGTTCCTCTTTTTTAGGGAAAAAAAGCCTGGGGGAGTGGGAGGACTTCCAAAGTGCCCAGGAGCCTAGATCAAGCCCTTCCAGAAATCCACAACCGTTGCCTCCCTGATCCCAGAGAACCACCTCCTTGTTCAGGCCTAGGCTGCCACAGGTTCTGGGCAGGCTCAGGACAGAATTTCAGGGGCCACTCACTGGACTAGCAGCCAGAGGCCACCCCCCCTTCATCTCCCTTCCATTTCGCCTTCCTCTGCCCGGCTCAGTGCCAGAAAGCCTGTTCCCGCCCCTCTCCGGGCCTCAGTGTCCCCATCTGGGCAGTGGAAAGTTTGACTCTTCGAAGCTGTGCCTGTGCAGAGACGCCAAGGGTCCTTGTGTGAGTGAGAGTGTGTGTCCCTTTGCTATGTGCCCGGGGCAGGGGGAGGGGGTGCTGGGGGTGTGAGGGGGAGCGGTGCAGCTAGCCCAGCCGTCTACAAGAAAATTGCTCCCTTTGAAGCTGCCAGGGGGGCCGGGAAGCCTGCCCCCTCCTTCCCTTCCTCCCTCCCTCTTTCCCTCCCTCTCCGCCCCACCAGCCCCCTCCCTTCTTTCCTCCCTCCCCGCCCCCTCCCCGTTGGACCGCCCGCCCAGCCTTTAGCCTCCCTCCCACCGCCTCTGTCTCCCTCTCTCCACGAACTGCCCAGGAGTGAGCAGCTGTTCTGGACGCCCGACAGACAGACTCACGGACTGCCTGACGCCCAAGCCTGCCAACTAGCCAGCCTGCACCCAGCGCTTCCCTTCCCCAGGTAGGGCCCCCTCACCAACCACTTGCTGTCCCTGCTGTCCCCATGCTGGCCTTGAGCTGCCTTCGTTGCCCCCTCACTGTTCTCAAAACATCCCTGACCCTGACCTTGCTGCCCCCATGCCACCCCTCCATGCCCCTATTCCAGTCCCCACCGCCCCCTTACCTCCTTCTCCTGCCCCCAGACTGCCTGCGGATTCCCATGGCACTGCTGCAGTGCAGGCTCCTGGTCCATGCCCCTTAGTCGCCACCCTGTGGCCCCGTTGGTTCTTGTCCTGTTTATGCCTCTACTCCCCTCCCTCTTCCAGTCACCTTCTCTGCCCCGTTTCCCTCTCCCCTCTGACCTCGCTCAGCTCAGCTCCATGCCTACCCTCTCTGCCTCCCCATTGGGGTTCTTCCCCTTGGCTGCTGCCCCAGAGCATCACCAAGGCATGGCTGGGTGGCTGGCACCCCAGCTCTTCAAATTGCCCTCTCTCTTGGCTGCAAGGCCCCAGGCGCGCCTTGCACTCCCACCGGCCTCTCTGCATTCTGCTTGGGCACCTCCTCCCTGGGGGGGGGGGGTGCTTTTCGCCTGGCTCAGGTCAGGAGGACCTCTGGGCACCCCCCAGAGCCCAGGCCAGGGAGCAGTCCCCACTGCCTGGGGCCGGTCCTTGGCGGGGGCTCAGAGACTTGGTTTTCTAGGCACACCCCAGGCACCCTGCCCAGATATTCCTCGCTTACCCACTGGCTAATGCCTTGCCTCTACCTCGTTCTAGGCGAGGTGTGGGTCCATGGAGCCCTGGCTTCCAGGGCACTAGGTGGGGCTGCCTGGGTGGCTCAGCCCCGGCTCTCCAGAACCCCACTGGATTGGGACTCGGAATTGGGGGACGGGAGCAGAAAGAAACTCAGGCAACTATGCCATATCACCCTGGGCAGGCCTGGCTTGGGGACCTGTAGGGCTTCTGAGGACCCTGAGTAAATGTGAGGCCACAGGTCCACTCACAAGCTGGGACACCATTGTCCTAGGAGGAACGCCTTTAGGGATGGGTGCGCGTCAAGAGCTCCCTGACTAGGTGCCATGTTCCTCAAAGGCAGCCCAGCCGTTGGTGCATGGAGCATCTTTGGAATGGAGAGAGAAGCCTAGGTCTGAAGCAAAGTGTAGCTGCAAAGTTGCCTCCAGGGCTCTTCAGGAGAGAAAGAGTGGCTCCTGCTGGTTCACCCCCCACTCATCCATTGTACAGAAGGGGCAGGAACTGAGGTCAGGACTCAGAGCTTCTGACTGACAAACTCTGGCGATTGACCCCATACTAACTAGGGAACCCTCAAAGTCACTTGTGTGTTGATGATGATAGCCTGTGATCAACGGCGCTGCATGACGATCAGAGTGGGAGGTGGCAGGGCCACTGGCCCCTGGCCTGCAAGCTCCCAAGATGGCTGGCACGTGGAGGGGCCTGCCAAGGGACCCAGGAGAGGAGCAAGGCAGAATGGAGCTCTCTGGGGGTGTCCCTGAGTGCTCTGAAAGGTTAGGGGATGGGAGCATCCCCTGGCGACAACATGGGTGGGTTTGGGGGCTGAGCACAGGGTAGTGAGGGCTGCCGAGCAGAGCAGGAGGCCCAGCGTCCTCCAGGACAGGGTGGTAGGTGGCGTCAGGTGGCGTCAGGTGAGGCCAGGGAGATTGTTCTCAAACCGACTTTGGAAAGGTTGCTCAGGTTGCCGATGGGGCCAGTTCAGTCTGTTCTCAGGGGGCTCCTGCCTTGGTGCCCTCAACTCTCCCTGGGGATGTGTATCCAGGTGTGCGGTCTCATTGGGGAATGAGTGTACACATGTGCAGGGGAGCGCCTCCTGGTGACATGCTGCTCCTGGTCCATGCACAGCGTGGGGGAGCTGTTGCTGGCGCAGACACTTTCACGTGGAGCCTGTCCATGTCTGGCTAGTGTGGGCCAGTGTGGAGGAGCCTGTGAGAACAGGGCTGTGTGGGTGCCTCCGAAAGGAAGGCAAGGGCCGCCTCCACGCTGCTGGGGCCAGAGAGCAGAGAGAGCTCCCGTAGAGAGCCAGCTATTGAGTGGCTGCCCTGGCCCACCCACCCATTGGCCCACCTTCAATCCCCAAGGACCCAGGTTCTAATGGGCATTAACCATCCCACTGCTTTTTCGCTCTGCCTGCCCTGGAGCAGGGACTGGGGTCCCCGTTGTATAGATGGGGAGTCTGAGGTCCAGCTCCTTCACCAAGGGTCTGATGGCAGTTCTGTGTCCCATTTTAGGGGCCCAGAAAGTAGGGGTGCTGACCCTCTGACCATCAGCCTGAATTTCTCCCCATTTCCACCGGCAGCCCTGGCCCATTGGAGGAGGTCAAACAGAGAAGAATAGCAGGAAAGGGGGTATTTGTAAGACAAGAAAGTTTCCTTTCTTCGGCAACATTCTGCAGTCACTCAAACAAGACCATAGAGTGTCCCATCCAGCAACATTGGCGAGTCTCCAGAGGAGGAAGTTGTAATGAACCCATAGGCAAGGGTCTGCGAGCTGAGACTTCCAAGGGGTCTTCCTTTTCCTCCCATCACCACCCAGCCTCTGAAGCCCCACCTGCTGGGCCACTGGGCACTCGCCCTGCCCTGCAGGTGGATGTCTGGAAACCCTCACCGTCATTGCTCATCTGCCAACACCCCTGATTGCTAGAGAGGTCTTCCCAGGCCCACAAGACGCCCTTTCTCCTCCTAATCAGGTACCCCAGAGTAGGAGGGTTTGGTCCCTGCCTGGAGCTTCCCCACCCACACCTGTCTGCCTCCTGGTGGGAGGGACACACCAGCCCAAGGGCTTGCCTCAAATTGAGGCACTGCGGGTGGCAGTGGCTTTCTCGGCTCCCCTCCTGTGAGCTGTGTGGTAGGAACTGAGCACAGGCTCCCTTTGAAGATAGGCAGACCCAGGCCCTGCCAGCTCTGTCCCCTCCCCTCTCTTCCCTCCTGTCCTCTTCTGCTCACACACTGGGCCGCCCACAGAACCCTTTCTGTAAATCTCATCTTAGAGGGAACCAAAGGGGAGTGAGCAGAGGGGGATGGCTGGGGGGATGGGAAGGATGTCTGCTCAGTCCTGCCCCAGGCCTGAGGTCCACTGAGGGTAACTGGCTATCCCCATGGCCAGGCCCTTCTCCTGTCTTCCTGGCCAGCTTCCCAGATCTCCCTGGGGCTGTGGTCCAGCTCTCCACCTTCCAAATGGGAAGTCCTGGGGTGAAAGCCCTTCACCCACCTGGATCCCACAGCCTGAGGATCCCCAGGGCCTCCTCCCTCTTCCCCCTCCACCCCCATTGGGAATCCAGGCTCTTGGGAACCACTTTAGCGTCTCCCTCCACCCTCTTTGCTTTGGGTCGGAATAGCTCCTGGGGTGAGTGTGGAGGATGCCTTCTTGCTCAGAGCCCACCAGCCTCAGCTCTTTCAGATGCTGCTCACCTCCCATTACAGCCCGCAGCCAACAGAGCAGCATCAGCATCAGTGACATTCCCGAGCCCTGTGGTGACAAATCTTTCAGGTTTAGGGGACAGTGGGCTAGGAGAGGTCCCAGGCTTTGTGTGATTCTCAGCTCACCCCTGCTTCTCTCCTCTGGCGGGTAGGATGGCCAATGGGGACACAGCAATCAGTAGCCCAAGTGACCACAGGATTGGGGATTTGGGGAACAAGAGAGGGGCAGAGGGCAGAGAGAGGCTGGCCCTGGCAGCCTTGTCCGGGGAGACAGGGGACACAGAGGGAGTCTAGCAGGCGGAGACAGTGTGACTTTGATCCTCTCCACAGTCAGGAATCCCAGCTGAGCCTTCATTACGGCCCTCCGGGTCTTAGAGGCCACCCGGCTGCAAAGAGGCCTGCAGTGCAGGAGTCCTGGAGGGGCTCAAGGTGAACAGGTTCCAGAGCCTCAGGATGGCTGCAGAGGCGCGGTCCCACCCCAGCCAGAGCCCCTGGCAGAGAGCTGGGACCCCGTGCAGGGAAGGGACTGCAGGAAACCCTGGGCCCAGGAAGGGAACCGGCTACAAGCCTCCCTCTGGGGTGCCTGGCAGCTAGCTCTCCTGCCCTGGGAGCCAGGCCAAACTCCCTTGCCTTGCCCTGGCTTAGGTAGGCAGGGCTCTGGGAGCCAGGCTGAGAACATCGCCCTGGGGGGTCTGGCGCCTGCTGGGACCTAAAATACTCAGGAGAACGTCCCTGGCTTGCCAGAATGATGGCTTTTCCAGGCAACTTCCTTGCAGAGGCAGAGCTGGCCTGGTGGATGTGCTGGGGCCGAAATACTGCCACCAGACCCATCAACAAAGGGGGTGGGCCCCTCGGGCAGTGGGGAGCTATGGAAGGTGGCAGCCAGAGAGAGGTGCCACCTCTCCAAAGGATTCATTATTCAAGCAAAGGGACACAGGACAACAAGCAAGTCCCTGCTTTCCAACACCCTCACTTCCCAGCCGGGGCGAGAAAGCTGCCAGAGTCTTCTCCAAGGACCCAGGGACTGGTGTGGCCCCTGCAAAGCTCAGGGAGCATGGGATCTTGTGGCTTTGGAGCCTGCAGCAGAGTCTATGATCGTTGGCAGAGGGTGGAGCCAGACACATGGGCAAGTAGACAGACAGACAGACAGGCAGGCAGACAGTAGAATCCCAGCTCTACCATTTCCTCATTTTGTGGCCTTGGGCAAGAGTTTTGGGCAAACTCTGAGCCTCAGTTTACCCATTCATTAAGTGGTAAAAAATGGCGCTTTCTTCTTATGGCCATTGGGAAGTCACTTGATTCCCCTGCCCCACCTCAGGAGGTGATAGCAACCTCCCTCTTCTTCAAAGATTCTAGAACGAGGTGAGGAGTAGCTCAGGTGTGGAAGGACCAGGAAAAACAGGACCGCCATCTGACCTGGGTCACCTGCTGCCTGACTCTTGGCATGGCAAAAGGCCAGCAGTTTGACCCTCCTGTTTTCCAGGGGTCTCCTGACAAGGTGGGGGCAGGCATGCGTGGCTCTCCTCAATGTTGTGGGGAGGGAGGTCTGGCTTGGCCAGCACCAGCTGCCTCGCCACCTTCCCAGTGCCGGCCCTTTGCAGTCAATGGCATGGCTCCCTGCAGCCTCCCACATTCATGTCAGGGTGAAGTCTGCCCCCAAAGACCCATCTCTGTCCAGTCACCTCAGCAGCTCCAGGGCCACAGCAGGGAGAAGCTGTCCTGGCAAGCCACACTTGGGTGTGTGCTCCCCTTGTAGCCTGGAGGGCATGCTGAGGAAATGATGGTGGGTTTGGGGTAGCTGGGGTGCAGACGCGGAAAGGGTCGGACTAGGGGTACAGCCCCTCCCCACTCCTGCCACCAGCCTCTCAAGCAGGCACCCCCACATGCACAAACACGTGGGCTTCAGCAGATCCATGTGTGACATGTGTCCCTTCTCTCTCTGGTTGATACCGAAGTGAAGATTAGAACTGACAAAGGGCCAGTGGGCTGGGGCCTGGGAAGGCAATAGGGAGCAGCTAGGTATCAGCCTGGGCAGCACCCTTGCCTCTGGCCTGCTGGTTGAAGGTGGGCCTAGAGACTTTGGTGGGGTGGGGGGGAGAAAGGGCACCCTGCATGATCTGTCTCCCTCTCATCCCTCCCCACCTGTGCTGTCCGAGGGGCCTGGCAGAGCTGAGTGGAAGGTAGCGTGGATGGCAGAGTTCAGGTCGGGTGGCTCAGTGGGGCTAGACACCTCAGGCTGAGGCCATGGGACAGGGCCCGGCGTCTACGATTTGGCAGTTGTGGGGCACACATCTGCCGGCGAGCTCCCAGTGTATGCCAGACCTCAAGTCCTGCTCCCGCCACCCTTGGCCTGGCCTGAATGCCTGGCACGACCCATCCGTGTTCTCAGAGGCTGCCAATGCATCTTGTTTGGCTATGACCTGGAGCAGTCCTGCTCAGAGGACTACGCTGACTTTCAGAGGGCCAGACAAGGAGGGCCCTATTGGGCAGGAGGCGCAGGCTCCAGGAAACCCAGCCTCTTCCCTCGTTCACACCTGTGGGCGCCAGGCCTGAGGCCTCACTGCCATTACAGCGTTTTTCCTTTGCTGTGAGGAGGTGGGGTCCAGCGAGCTCAGAGCACACTTTGATGGGGCTCCAGGCCCTCCCCGAAGTCCTTCGGGACGTTACCAGGAAGGCCAATACAGGAAAACTGAGGCTCAGAGGCCTTGGGTAGTGTGGGGAGGTGGGGTTGGGGAGACTTGCCATGGGTCTCAGAGTATCTGTCCATGGGAGCCCCCCACTTCCTGGGCTGCGGCCCTCTGAGTGCATGTGCACGTGAAGCGGGGGCGGGGAGCAGTGTTTGGCAGTGGAAAGGTGGAGCCAAGCTTAAAGTGGGGTAGCTGGGCCTGTCTACAGCCTTACAGCCCCCCACCCTAACCACCACCAGCCTTGAATTCCTCCCCCAGGCTTCTGCACTGCCCATGCTGAGCCAGCCACCCAGAGATCCCCATTGCTCCCACATTGTGCTGAGGGGGTGTCACTGAGGCCTGGAGACTCAGGGCCTAGAGTTGCCCGAGCTGGACTCCCAGTCTCAGGATGAGTGACTTGGGGAAAATCTGGTCCTCTCTCTAGGGCTCAGTTTTCTTTTCCATAAAATGGCGATACTAATTGTGCAAGAAGCCGGGGAGCCTTCCTCCTTGGCACCCCCTTGAGGCTGCTTCCTGGCTCCTTTGGGCTCTGTGGGGGTCTCTCGCTGCCTCCTGCAGGCTCTGTGTCCGGCGGGCCCCCTCCCTTCTACATAGTTCTGGCTGAGTCTTGTGCCAGTTCCTCGAGGGGAAATGAGGGCTGTGCCGGGAAGCCCGCCCGGCCCCCACCCCAACAGCCTGCCCACTGCCTGGGTCCAGCCAGGAACTGGGGAGAACCAGCCAAACCTTGTCCTCTGCCTGTGTCACGGGGCCCTGGTGTTGGGCCTCCAAGCCCTCAGCTTCCCTTCCCTTCAGAGTGAGCCTGCGCTGGAGCCAAGCTGGCCTCCAGATGCAGGGACATTAGGCACTGCTGCTTTGAACTGGTTCAACTCTAGAGCCCCCGTCCCCCCAGGGCAGTTCCCCTGAGACCACTGGTTTGGCCTTCCTAGCAGCTCTCTATCCTCTCACCCACTGCAGGGGCCAGAGAGCAGGGCAGAGGTTCCCTGTGGAGACCCCCAGCCCTGGGCTGGACCGGGCCTGATTGCACCTGCCTCCTCCCACAATCTCCCCTGGGCCTGGCTGGACCACTCCACCCCACCCCCACCTGTCCAGGTAGACTGTGGATCCCGAGCCTTCCAAGGCTCCCGCTGCTGGGCATTCTAGCCCTGACTCATCCCTGCTCTGAGGTAGCAACTTTGGCAGGGGTGCCAGACAAGGGGGGAGCAGTCTCCTTCCATCTTGCTCTCCTGCCTTCATCTTCCCCTTCCTGTTCTCTTCCACTGATCATCCCCCTCCCAGCCCTGGACATCCAGTAGCACCTGAGCAAGGGCCCCTTAAGGGGGCAACAAGTACGAGAGCCATAGGCCCGCCCTGGTCTGTCCTGGGAGTTGAAAACTCAGGGGAAGAAGGAGGGACAGGCTGTCCAGGTAGGCAACCCCAGGGCCCTCTTCCTACTCTGTGCCAAGGCCCTCTGGGGGTCCCCTGGGTTCTGCTTGGCCAGCCTGGGGCTGGTGGAGCCTGGGGTGTGATCAAAGGAGCCAGGGAGGCTGGGTGTTCCCCTCACTTTGATGTGCGACCTGGGGTAGGCAGGCAGCTTCTCTGAACCTGTCACTGGGACCATGCACTCAGGAGGGCTGGCGGGACCTGCTGGAGGTGTTCGGGCTAGCTCTTCAGCTTAGCCTACTGAACCATGTCCTGGGGCCTCAGCCCCACCTGCCCTGGCTTCCAGAATGGCTCCCGCCACTCTGTCCTCAGGGATGGTAGGAGCCCCAGCAGGGCGCAGGCCATGTAACCTGCTGGGGGGGGGGAGGGTCAGCAGGCGTGTGGGACAGGATGGAAAGACAGGGATGGCTGGGAATCTGAGAGGCAGAGCAGTCTGCGCAGGTCTGGAGGTGGCCCTAGACCCCAGTATCCAGCCCAGTCCCACACTGGGCGTGCCCAGGAAAGCAGCAGGCAGGGCCAACCTGCTCCAAAGGTGCTGGTCTAGAGTGGGCAGAGCCCTCCACCCTCAGGGCCTCCCTTCACCTCTGCAGCCAGTAGTCAGGCTCACCCAGCCGCACTGATGACCCAAACAACCCCTGCGCTGTCAAAGACGGGCCCCAAGTGAGGCCCTTTCTGGGATGGGGCCAATTGAGGTCTGCATGAGGCCCTGGCTATCAATAGGCTGGGCTCCCTGCCCACAGATGCACCCAGGGAAGCCCCAGCCAGCCCCCCAACCTGGGAGGCAAGCAGGGTGGGCACTCTTATTCCTATTTAACAGATAGGGGAAATGATGCTGGGACTTTCTCAGGAAATCTTTGTAGGGAGTGTAGGAAGACAAGAGCTCTGGCTTTTTCCTCTGCAGAGCCTTCCAGCAGAGGAGTGGAGGAAGGAGGCAGGCAGATGTGGGTGCCAAGGGCAGACACAGGCAGGGTACCTTCCTCCCACCCCCACCCTGTTGCCCAGCCTGGGGGGCCTCCAGACAAGCCTGACCCTGCCTGCCACCCTGGCAGCAGCCTGCTACCCTGAGGGGCCTCTCCAGGGAGCTGGGCTGTGGGCAGAGGGAAGGGAAGGGTGGGGGCAGATGTGGGACCCTGGGGCTCTGCGGGCTAAACCAGGGGAAGGCTTGTGGGCCAGGGTAAGAAGCCAAGGCCCGAGGCAGCAGTGGGGAAGTGGGTGGAGGCCGTGCCCCCTCCACCTTGGCAATTCCGCTCATGGCCAGGAAGGACGTCCCTCTCTTCTTCCATCTTGCCTGCAGAGCTAGCCCAGGTCTTGGCCCAGTGTGTCTTGGTATCTTGGCCTCTGGACTTTTTTAGAAAAATGTGGGTGCATTGCAAGGTGGGGGGCTCAGGCAGGAAAGGAAGCAGCTCGTAATCCCCTAACTCAACCCTGACTGCACCCACATGGCCTTGAGCCTGTGGGGTTGGCCTGGGCCACAGTGGTATCTTCAGTGTGGGGGTGGGCAAATGGTTGGGTTTCTCTCTCCTCCTCCTCCACTCGCCTTACTGATACCCTGGGTAGCTGCCAGCTGACTCAGTGGTGTGTGGGGGGGGAGGTGGGATTCTGCAGACTCTAGCTGGAAAGACACTGCATTGCCCACTGAAGCCAAGTCCTGCCTGGGAGCCCAGGGGAGCAGAAGGAGGTGCCCTCCTCCTTCCAGATGCTGCCCATGGCCCCTCCCTCTGCTGCTCAGGCCCAGGGTCTGACTCTCCCAAGTGATGGATGGGAGATATGGTGCCTACACATGCAGACCCCCAGGCCCTGGTATTGGGAGGGTGGCCAGGAAAGGGCGCAGAGGATGCGTCTGGGTATAGTCTATCCCTCCTGACGGCACCTCCTCACCCTGGCCTCCTAGGCATGCCCACCATGTGGCCCCTCTGCCTCCTCACATCCCTGCTGGCCCTGAGCCAGGCCCTGCCCTTTGAACAGAAGGGCTTCTGGGACTTCACGCTGGACGATGGGCTGCCCATGCTGAATGACGAGGAGGCTTCAGGTGCCGACACGACCTCAGGCGTCCCGGACCTGGACTCCCTCACACCTACCTTCAGCGCCATGTGTCCTTTCGGCTGCCACTGCCACCTGAGGGTTGTTCAGTGCTCTGACCTGGGTCAGTCCTGGGGCTGGGTTGGGACGGGTGTGTGGTGATGCAGGCCCAGCCTGAGTGCCCCTGTCAAGGGGACACATGTCTGTCCTGTGGTATGCGTGTGGAAGGATGGCAGCAGAAAGGGTGACCCCGAGCAGGAGTAGGGATGCCAATTTCAGTGTGGGAGGGTGTCCAGTTGTCTGGTCGCTAGTGAATGGGGAGTGAGAAGAGGCCCTGTCTGCCAGCTCTGGCGCTTCTGCCTGTCTGTGGCAGAGTCCCTAGGTGCGTGTCTGTGTGTGTGCATGTCCCCGTGCTCTGAGCCACTCTGGGGCCATGGCCGGGGCTCATACTAGTGATGGCGGCACTGGCCCCCAGGTCTGAAGGTTGTGCCCAAGGAGATCTCGCCTGACACCACACTGCTGGATCTGCAGAACAATGACATCACTGAGCTCCGGAAGGATGACTTCAAAGGCCTCCAGCACCTCTACGTAAGCCTGCCCGGGGCACTTTTGAGGGGCTGCGAGGTGGGTCATCTGACGCTGTGGGGTTGGATCCAGATGGATCCAGATATACCTGTGGAGTGCAAGAGGGGACCGGGGACCCATGGAGTCCTGAGCGAAATCTGGAGGCGGGCATGGTGGGAGCGCCCGGGGTCAGTGTCATCTGTGTGGGCGTCAGCAACCCCAATTCCCTTCTCAGCTCGAAACGTTTTCATTTTATTAGTTCCTCCCAGGAACACGGGAAGAACAGATTTTATTATAGCCAGGGTGCAAGTGGGGAAACTGAGGCTCAGAGAAGTAGTGGCACTGCCGGGACTAAGTGCTGACTCCCTGCTCTGCACTCCACTCCAGCACAGACAGATCTCTTTGAGGCTGGGCCTCAGATATCTGTGAAGTCCCAATCATCGCCAGCTCAGGTGGCAGGAAAAGGAGGGTGGGGAGAGGCCGGGGTGGGCTGGGGCAGTTGATCGCTTCATCTCCGACGCCCACCCCACCTCAGGCCCTCGTTTTGGTGAACAACAAGATCTCCAAGATTCATGAGAAGGCCTTCAGTCCCCTGAGGAAGCTGCAGAAGCTATACATCTCCAAGAACCACCTGGTGGAGATCCCTCCCAACCTGCCTAGCTCCCTGGTGGAGCTCCGCATCCATGACAACCGAATCCGCAAGGTGCCCAAGGGCGTGTTCAATGGGCTTCGCAACATGAACTGCATTGGTGAGTGTGGCCCTGGCCTGGGACAGCCCTCACCCCGGTAGCTGGCAGGAAAGGTCAGGGAGAGGGGCCTCTTCCAGTCACAATGGGGTCTCATGGAACATTCTGGAGGCTTGTCTAGGGGCATGCCCAAGAACCGCCAAAGCAAGGTGAAGAGAAACCAGGGGACTATGGAGAGAGGGAAGGGAAAGTGCCAGTGTCACCAGCCAGCCAGCCGAGGCCCACCGGGGGCCCTCCCTTTCCTCCTGCTCCCCCTGGACCCTGAGACTGATGCCAGGGCCAGTGCCTGAGGGAGCTAGTGATCTTGAACAGCGAGGGATGTGCAACTTTCCCGGGAAATCGGTGGAACTGCTTTCGGGGGGTGATACGGGAGTGGGTAATTAGCAAGGCCCATCAGGCCAGCCCAAGCCAGGAAGCCGACAGGCCCTAGGGTGTGCAGGCAGCTGCTCAACTCTGGCTCCAGGGCTAAGGGGACCTCTCTCCTAGAAATGGGAGGGAATCCTCTGGAGAACAGCGGCTTTGAACCTGGAGCCTTCGATGGCCTGAAGCTCAACTACCTGCGCATCTCCGAGGCCAAGCTCACCGGCATCCCCAAAGGTAGGAAGGCAGCCCTTCCTTCCCATGCTGGGCAGAGCTGGGGGCCTGGAGCCTTCTAGAGCCACCCGGTCTCCTCAGGAGGGCTTCGACAGCCCTCTCCGCTACACACAGCACCAGCGCACGCATGTGTGCATTCATCTCAGAGCACCCTTCTTTCCCCGGCAGACCTCCCCGAGACCCTGAACGAACTCCATCTAGACCACAACAAAATCCAGGCTATCGAGCTAGAGGATCTACTCCGTTATTCCAAGTTGTACAGGTGGGCTGGCGGGTGGAGGGGGCTGCCCCACCCCACAGTCCCCTTCTCCTCTGGCTTCTCAGTACATCTCACCTGCCCCTTTACAGGCTGGGCCTGGGCCACAACCAGATCCGCATGATTGAGAATGGGAGCCTGAGCTTTCTGCCCACCCTGAGGGAGCTGCACCTGGACAATAACAAGCTGTCCAGGGTGCCCACTGGCCTTCCAGATCTCAAGCTTCTCCAGGTGAGAGTTGGAGTGGGGGTGGGGGCAACCCCCAGTGCCAAGTTCCCTAAGACTGGGGGACGGAAGCAGCCCATGTCCCGGGGCAGTTCCTCAGATCCCCGCCCCTCCTGGCATGGGCCCAACACGTGCGGGGTCCAGGTACTGAGTGGAACGGGACCTCCCTGTGCAAGTGGCCAGCTGCATGGTCTGGCCACTTACTCCTGCTTCCTCTACCTCTGCCTCTCATCTGGAAAGGAGCAGTCACAGGGACCTCTCCCTCAGTGCCAGAGGTCTGTGCTGAGGAAGACGAGGGGGACAGCAGGACAGCAGGGAGGGTGGGGCACAGGTGGAAATAGTTTGTGACGGATGAGCAGGAGGTGGCCTGGTAGATATTGGAGCCAAAGGTCTCCCAAGTAGGTGGGAACCCAGAAAGGTGTGGCAGGACCTGGGAGTTCAGGGAACAGTGAGGGCATGGGGGTGCAGATATGTGCCAAGACTGGGACAGCTCAGGACAGGGAGCGGGCTGATAGGGGGCATTGCAGGGCCTTGCCTGGGGCTCTCTCAGGGGTCTCATCCCTGGCTTGGTTTCCAGTCACATGGGTGAAGTTGGCCTTGCTCAGCCTTGCTCTAGCCCTCAGTGTCTTCCTAAGCCCTATTCGCTCGTGCCAGGAGACCCGCCATTCCCCCAGGCTGTCCAGCCAGTGCTGCGTCCAGCTGAACCTGGGTCAGGGGCAGCCTTGCTGCAGACTAGCAGCAACAGCAGCAGCAGCAGCAGCAGCAGCAGCAGCAGCAGCAGCAGCACTGGCAGTGCTGGACTGAGCCCGCCCTCTAGCGGCCGGTTCCTCTCCACCTCCAGAGGGCGCTGCTGCAGACCGAACGCCTCCTCCCATCGTTGGGCTTCTTACTCACCCAACCTCCTGTCCCCTCGGCCCCCCCCCCCCAGAGAGGGGCTTCAGGAAGTTGGAGGAGGCTGGTAGAGGGCAGGTGGCCCTGAGAACTAGGAGGAAAAGGAGGTCACTCTGCAGGCTCTTTCTCCTCTCATGCCCCCTGATTCCTGAACTGAGAAGCTGCTCCCCTGGGTGCAGGCCAGGAGCCCAGAGAACCCAGATGGAAGGCCAGGGGCCCTCTGTGAGCCCAAGGTGTCATCTTTCCTGCATGGACACCCTCACCCCACCATTTGTCCCCCATGTGCCCCTCACCTCCCACCCAACACCCAACACCCACCACACAGTCCACCTGAGCCCCTCACCCCGGCCCCTGGTCACACACCCACCTGACCACCATACTTAAGCCTCAGTTTTCTCCTTCCTACAGTGGGAAAACCACATCCAAGCCCTCAAAGGGCCGTGGGAATGCAATGAAATGAAACGATGCCCGCATGGTGGCCTGGCCAGACTCGGGGGAGGTGTTTGGGGTTCCTGGGCACTGGCACTGAGCCTAAGCTACACCCCTCTGCCCCAGGTGGTCTACCTGCACACCAACAACATCACCAAGGTGGGCGTCAACGACTTCTGCCCCGTGGGCTTCGGGGTCAAGCGGGCCTACTACAACGGCATCAGCCTCTTCAACAACCCGGTGCCCTACTGGGAGGTACAGCCAGCCACCTTCCGCTGCGTCACTGACCGCCTGGCCATCCAATTTGGCAACTACAAAAAGTAGAGGCAGCAGCAGCCTTGCGGTGGCCTGGGCGGGGTCTCTGGGGAGCACAGCGATGTCTGGAAGGGGGAGGCAGAGCAAGGGAGCGAGGCCAGTGCCCAGCTGCACCCAACCCAGCCCAACCCCTGATCCCCACCCTTGACTGGCTGCTCCCGACACCCTCACCCTGGCTCCCAAGTGTGCAGGTGGGGCACAAGACCCAGACCCTATCACATGTTCCCTTGGCTTCACAGCTACCCGTGTCACTCCCCCCCACCCCACACACCCCGCATAGCCATTCAGAGGTGCACCACCAAGTTTTCTTTCATTTCACCCTGAAACCAAATTGTCCAAGGCTCCAATCCAGGGAAACTGGTCCCTGGGTCTGTAGGGTAGGAGGGCATGAGCAGAGATGGAGACAGCAGACCCCAGTGAACCCACCACACCTGCCTGGGGCACATTCCTCCTCCTCATGAACTTCCAGCCCTCCTTGACCCAGTCTGTTACTCTTGGCTTCCCATAGCCCTCCACCTTTATGCAAGTTGATGGCCCATCCATCTGAGCCTCCTTGCTCTACTGACCTCTGGACCAGTCTTCTCCCTCTCTTTGTCTCTCTCTTCCTTCCCCTCCTCTCTCACATTTTTGGACTGGGTTTGGTCTATCACAGGTAGACCTCTGCCCTGCCTCTACCAAGGCAAGCTGGGAGTGGGGGGCAGCTGCCCCCCCACCTGCCCTGCCCAGGCCTTGCCCCCACGTCTGGATGGTCCTGGAGGCAGTGGAGGTGCTGCACCCCACACGTGCTTCAAGTCAAGAGAGGAAGCACTGGGCTCGCTCAGACCCTGGGAGTTTGGCCTCCCCCTGGAGGGGCCCAGCATCCCACGGGAGCCCCAATCACGCTTTTCATTGTCCTCCTTCCCCCATGATGGCTAGGTCTGCCCTCCCCTTGCTTCCGGCCCTTGGTGGGGGGTTTTGAGCAATCACACCCAGGTTGAGGAGGGGCTGCTTCTGAGGTCGGTTGTTGTCTTTCAATTAAAGAAACACTGTGCAATATGGTTTTTATGTGTCGCTACTCTCGGGGTGGCACCGGTGACGGAGCAGAAAGGGGAGCCGTGAGGGGCTGCCTCTGGCCAGCTCCCCGTCTCTGCCTCTCTGTGCCCCCTCCAAGCATGAGGCTTCCTCTTTGCTGCTTTCCCTCCCTCAGGCGAAGGCCCCCAAGTCTGGGGCTGGACAAGGAGGCCCAAGAAGGCCCTAGCCTGGCCCCTTCCCCTCCCTTTTTGGCGCTTCTGTTCCCTCAGTTGTGCTTAGACCGGGCTCCTGAAGCAGGCTCACTGAGGTAGCATCTGCCCTTCCAGAGAGGAAGCACTTGCTGCAGGGCACCAAGATAGACCCCCTCTCAGGGGAGCTGGGAAATCCTAGGAGGCCCTCAATGCAGCTCTTGATAGATTCCTGTGTCAGCACCAGGGGGCGCACTCCCAGGCAGGGCAGCCTGCTGTGTGTGTCCGCCTGTGCTGGCCTGGTCTGGGTTCCCCCCCTCACCCCGCACAGCCTCCATCCCGTTGGGCCAAGCCCGGGTTGCAGAGTGCTGGCACCAGCTTCCGAGAGAGAATCCAGAGCAGCACACTGGACAGCCTGCTCACTGGGGACATAGGTCTGCCCCAGAAAGGGCAGCGAACGGGGACAGTCCCCAGAGCAATGATCCCTCGAATGGCATGCCAAGGGGGCTGAGGTGGCAGCAGGCTGGAGCCTGGCTGCTCTTCCTTCGTCCCACACGAGGGCCCTCTGCCTCAGGTGGTAGGACCGGAACTCCCCTGGGCGGCCACAGGCCACCCACGAAAATAGAGCAGGAAAGAAAAAGCCCGAAGGCGCAGCACACTGGCTCCCCACACACAGCCGTGTGCCCTTCCTCCTGGCCTGGCACAGGGCGCCCGGTGTTCCTGAGTTTCTCCTTTTGGGGATGGGAGGCGCCACTCACTGTGGTGGCCCAGTGATAGAATGTCACTTGTCGGCATCATAGCACTATTCTGGGCCATGTGCTCCACGGCCCGGCAATCTCTGCTGAGCTGGGCAGGCTCAGGGCAAGGGCACTGGCCAGGGGCCAGGAGTCAGGTCCTGGGTCAAGTCCCCTCGCTGGCCGGGAGGCGGGGCAGTCAGTACCTGGACCTGGCAGAGATGGAAACATGGAGCCTTCAGGCCATTTCTCTGTGGGTGGGTCTGCAGCACCCGACCAGTTGTGCAGTTCCTATATAGCCCCCACTTCCACCACCACCACCATGGGTCTCTGCCTTTTCTCCCTGCTTCCCATCCAGCCTTTTTGCCATTTCTTTCCTCTCTGCCTCCCTCTCATTACGGACACAGGTGGCACGACAAGTTAGTGGGACAAATATAATAATTCTGGTAGGCGAAGAGGAGACCCCCATGAATGGGCCCCAGGGAAGGTGTCCTGTGGGCCTGGTGGGTAACCGCTCACAGTAGGGATCAGTGCCCTGAAGGCAGAACCTGCACTCTGTCCTGACCAGAAGCTGTGAGGCACCCAGTGGACTGCTTGGGCCCCACGGCAGGAGTCCAGGGAGGTGAACAGGGCACAGCCCGAAAGGGCTTAGGGGTCATGGTTGGAAGGGAGGGCTCCACACCCAGAGCTGTTGGTCAAAGATGAATTAGTTATCTTCATTCTGTTATCAAGTATGTTGCAAACTATTCGATGATTAATAATAATAGGAAAAAGAAGGAGGAAGAGAAGGAGAAGGGGAATATGAATACAAAAGTTGAGACTGATTGGGCTTTTAAAATACCCCACAGCAACATCAAGGTTACCCCTGCCAGCCGATAGCTCCCATGTAGTTTCACGGACACTTCATGCCATGCAAGTCACCCTCCTCACGAAGCTCAGGGCTCAGCTGCGGTCACAGTAAGCCCCAGGGTAGCAAAGCTGCAGAGGGCTGGGATGGCCACGCTGAGCTGTGGAGTTGATGGGTGGGTTTGCAGATTCCCAGTTAGAAAGTGCAAGAAAGGTAGAGGAGGGGCCAGATTTCAGGCAAATCGTGGGTTGAGTCGGAGCCCCTGGACTTGGGGACAGATTGTTTGTGGGGTGAGAGGAAGGGAGTAGGCACAGTGGGGGTGTGGTGCCCCCATAGTCTGAGGCCCCTGGAGGAATGCCATCTGAGGGCTGGGAGTTGTGGGCCTGCACGTACAGCTCAGAGGAGGGGTCTGAACCAGAGGGCGAGTTCGGGCCAGAACACATGCACGCGTACATGCACACACACACACACACACACACACACACACACACACGGCAATGAAAGTCATGGGAACAGCTCACTTGGGGAGGGCAGTCCCGTGAAAGGAAAGGCCGCCAAGGAGCGGACTCTGAGTGACACGGGGCTGGGGTGGGGGGCATTTCCGAGTACTTATTGCTGGTCAGGTGCCTTCTGGATGTGGCAGGGCCCAGCTGGAGCCTAAGCTGTATCCACTGCTTGGGTTTAGACGAGTTGGGGCTTGTAGGAGGGGGCAGCTAGCCAGGTGTCCGTAGGCCATGACCACAGATGGGGGCAGGGCACCTCAGAGTGACAACCCCTCCTTGAAGGGCCGCAAGAGCCAGTGGAAGGGCTGCTTTGAGAACTTGGGGGATGGTGTTTATCCACCGCTGGTCCCCCTGTGGTCTCCAGGACCCACCCCTGTGGGCTCTATGCTCGTCTTGGGCTCGACTCTGGCCATGTGGGGCAGGGCCCCATCACCAGGGGTGGCACAGAGCCACTGAAGGCCCCCATTGCCTGCTGCACACAGGCTGCCAGGGTCGGGCAGGAGTGTCTGGAAGCTGGAGCTGATCTGGCAAGAGGAGTTGCTCTGTAAGGACCCCTCCCTATAGTCAGCCATGGGCTGTGGGGAAACACTACCCTGGCTTTTTCCAGAACCTCCGGGGTAGAGTCTATTGAGGCCCAGCATCTGGGAGACCTGGAGAAGAGGTGTGCCATGGGTGGGGCTCTGTGGGCAGGGCCTTCTCCAGGGCCAGGGCCAAGCTGGTATGAGTTTCCTGGGGTGGCCATAACAAAAGACCACAAGGGGGTGGCTTCAAACAGAAATTGATTCTTTCACAGTTCTGGAGGCCACAAGTCCCAAATCAAGGTGTCATCAGGGCCATGCTCCCTCTGAAAGCTGTAGGGGAGGGTCCTTCCTGCCTCTCCCAACTTCTGGTGGCTCCAGGTGTCCCTTGGCTTGTGGCAGCATCACTCCAGTCTCTGCCTCCGTCTTCACATAACCTCCGGCTCTCTGTCTGTGTTTGTCAAATTTCCTTCCGCCTCCCTCTTGTAACAACACTCTGTTTAGGGCCTGTTCGAATAATTCAGGATGATCTATCCCTCTCAAGATCCTTAACTTAATCACATCTGCAAACTCATTACTTCTAAACAAGGTCCCAGTTGGGTTCCAGGGGTCAGGACATGCACATTTCTCTGGGAACATTTCAGCCTGCCACGTAGCTGCATGTGATTGCTGATCCGGGAGGCTCAGGCAGGCTGATGGCCTCCAAGACTGGGTGGTCTGTATTCTCAGCCAGGGAAAGAGTGTGCCCACAAAGAAGAGAGGGGACCCAGCCAGAGTTTCCCTCACTTCAAGGCTGGGCTGAGGAATTGCTGTCCCTACAGGAGGCTGTGGCAGCCACACCAAAAGTGGCAGGAGGGAAACCAGGCAATGGAGGAGGGGTGGCAGCTGCGGGCCCACAGAGGAGAGGCCTGGTGACAGGTGGTGGCTGAGGACCTGGGAAAGAAAGCATTCTGAGAGTGGAGGAGAAGAGTGAGGGCTGAAGAGGGCTGGAGGCAGGAGACGAGAGTGGGATGATAAGTCAATAGGAAAAGGGAGAATGGGGTCCTTTTGCAGAGTGTGACGGGTTCGGACTGAGGGCGGGCCTCTTGTTCCTGGCTTTGTTTCTTAGGCTGAGAGTGCCTGCGGGGGAGACAGTAGACAGGCAGCCATTGACAATGTAAGAGTAAGGGGCAGGAGGGGTCAATGGCACAGTGGGAACCAGGACGGGACAGGAGGAAAAGGACAGGGGACGGCGCAGTGAAGCTGGGAGGTCTGGGCCACTGGCCAAGCACCTCCCCCTGCACCACCCCCAGCCATAACCATGAGCCTCCCTGAAGCTGCTCCCTAAGCATTTCCGTGCAGAAGATGGGGCTTGATATAAGGAAGAACTTCCCAGAGAAGCTCTCCCCACCTATCTCGTCTCTATAGAGACGGAGAAGCGAAGAGGGGCTGGCTAATGAGCAAGGGCCACCAGTGACGTAGCAGAGGCTCCCGCACTCCCAAGCCTGGGGATGACCGACTCCAGCCACAGAACGGAGGCCATCCTCTCTCCTGGCTCGTTAGCTGCTTGGGGATTGCTGTTTGCTGGGGACTGAGGACTTCCATAACATCCTGAAGCGCTGTGACTCTGTCCCTTCAGCCCTCCTGAAGCCACATACCCTGTTCCTTAGCCAGCTGACCTTGGCCTCAGTGGGCCTCATCACAGGGGCATGTGGCATGGTCAACTCTGTCTTGCGCTAGCCCTGGGCAATGCCCCTGGGCATCAATGAGTGACCACTGCCTCAAACTTTCTCCCCCTCCCATCAAGAGAGGGCCTGTGTGCTGAACACAGGGAGAGGAGGCTGCATGTAACCGCCCAACCAAGGCAGCTGGCTCCAAGCTCTGGGAGTAGGATGGACTTCACATGCTGGCGCTAATGCTGCCATGTGGACAGCAGCCATCAGTAAAATGAACATGCACCCAGGGTCAGTGGGGGACGGGGCCATCACCTCTCCTAGCTCATTAGCTGCTTGGGTCTCTGAGGGAAGGCAGTGACACAGTCCCAAGGGAACCTTCTCTCTTTTCTTCAGCCACGTCCGGGCCTGCATGTGTGGGTCTTTCCCCTCCACTCTCAGCACCCCTTTCTTCCCGATGCCTGTCCTCCCAGAGCTGCCCACATATGCCTGCTAGGAAGCTGATTGATAACTGAGGTGTTGGCTATCAGCCAGGGCACACCCCCTGCCCAGGAAAGCAGCCTGCCCCTACCTTCTCTGGCTCTGAAGCCAGGAGACTCAGGTCTGCAATGGAAGGACATGCCCAAAGAGCCTGCCACACTTTGGGAGGCCAAAAAGGGGACCCGGCTGAATATGGCAGGGAGGGGAGGCCATGGGTGCTCCCACCACTCAGCGTTCCTCTTCCCTTGTGTGGGTACCATGGGCGCTGGCACTCCATCTCCCAGCCATGGTGAAAGCTGAGCTTCAAAACTGGCTCCAGTTGAGGCCTGGTGCCCCTCCACGTGTGGGTGGCAAGCCAAACAACTCAAAGGTGGCTGGCTCTCGCACAATGACATGAGACTCCACAGGCAGCACTGAGCTCGTGATAGGTGTTCAGGAAATCAGGGGCTGGCTTCAGCTTTTATCTTTCTTATCTTGGCACAGTAGATCAGGCAGGCCTGGCTACTATGGGGCCAAGAGGTTCTGAGGTTATGACAGCCAGACAGCTCCATTGAGGCACCTCCCTCCTTGGCCTGCAGGACAGACAGCTGGCTTTCAAAGATTGAACACCCAGGAAAAGGGGCCGGGGTTAGAGTGGAAGGGGACCATGTGTATGAGTGAGTGTGTGTGAATGGGTGTGAGTGTGCATGAGAAAGAAAGAGTGTGAACAACCATATGATTCTGTGTTAGACTTATGAGTGAGTGTGTGACTGTGGGTGTATAACTGAGTGGGTGTGAGTGTGAATGTATGTGAATAACTGTAAGTGTAAATGTGGGTGACTAGGTATGTGTGTGAATAACTGAGTGTGTCCAAGTGTGTGTGTATGTGACATGTGACTATGTGAATAATTGGGTGTGAGTGTGTCGCAGTGTGTGAATAACTGGGCATTATGAGTGTACGTGAGTGAGCATGTGACTGTGTGTAAGTGTGCATCAGAATGTGTGTGTGCATGTGACCTCTGCTTGCACTGAGAATTGCCAGCTCTCAAAGGCTGTCCATGAAACAACCTGCAGAAGGGACAGACTATAGGGAGGTGTGACAGTCCCTTGGCCCAGGGAAGAGACCTCCTGCAGTGCCTTGCGTCCTTTTAGGTTTCTGTCACAGTGGCACCTCCTCAAAGAAGCCTTCCCTGAGCTCTCAGCACCATCTTTCCTCTCCCAGAGTTGATGATCTCCCTGGTCCCTTACTGCCTGTGTGGCCACGCACTCACTCTCTGCCTGCCAGTTCCCTGTTTTGTGGTCCCTGCTGCATCCCCAGCACCCAGTCCGGGCCTGGCACACAGGATGTCTTGGGGCCCTGTTCATCCAAGGCAAGAAAGAATTTGTGGTTGTGTGCAGACCTCTTCTATCCGCTACCTTGTCAGGCTCTGTGCCCTGCCTTCTCTGGGGTGGTGATGCTCACTGTGGACCTGTCACTTCTCTTTCCTGCGCACTCAGCCCCATTCCTGTGCATGCCCCCTCACACGCACACCCCTTGACCTTCTGCTCTCTGCTCACAGATCATGTCAAAGGCCTGATGTGGGTTTGGAGGCGCCTACTGTCTCTGGAGCTGGGGATTTGGGGACTCTAAAAAGGAGTGGCATAAGCTGACCACCTCCCTCGTAGTAGCTGGGTGTTGATGGGCACGCACTTGGGTCTCTGTCCACCGATGTGCCTCTGTACATTTGTGGGTATGATCTTCTCTGCATTGGGGTTTGGCTGTGTGTCTGTCTCCACTGTGTCCACGAATGTCTATGTCCCTGCCTCTGGTGTCTACCTGTGTGTCTCTCCGTGCCCTCTATAATGGGGTTTGTGTGATAATTTTTGGGAGTTACCTACTTTGAGAATCTGTCGGAAGTTCCAGCTTCCCTTCCAAAAACGCATTTAGATGTCTCACTCCCAACAGTTAGCAGGCAGTTTCAGGACGGTCACCAACCCCCACCCAAGGCAGGGGCCCATGGAACCCACGCTACAAATCAGTAACCCAGCCCCACAAGCTCCACACTCCATTTGACTGTCAGAGACAGACCCAGAGGGCAGGGGTCTCCAGAGGGAGGAACAGATTGGTAGCCCAGTCGCATGCTCCTAGCTCTTTCTCTGGGCTCTCAGGTACCAAGGCCCCCAGTTTCCAGCTGCACCCACCCCACCTCGGCCAGCGCCCTCCCGGGGCACTGTCAGACCGGGAAGGGCGTGCACCCCGCGCGTCCTGGGGGTCAGAAGGGCGCGCACGGGGCGCACGGCTCTGGAGCCCCGCGGCCCCCGCTCCGCGCGCCGCCCCCCGCGCCGGCTCCCTCCTCCCTCTTCCTCCTCCCCCCGCTCCCTCCCTCCTCCCCTCCCTCCTTGCCTCCCTCCCTCCGCGCTCAGAGCTGCGGCTGGAGCTGAGCGCGCCGCGTCGCCCGCTGCCGCCGGTGCGGAGCGTGGGGAGCACTCGGCCGCAACCCTCACCCGCTGCGGAGGGTCGCGCCCGCGCCACCGGCCAGGCTGCCCTGTGCCGGGGCCTTTCCGTCCTTGGAGCGGATCGTTGCCCGCCGGGCGCCCGCCCGCAGTGACAGCGCCCGCCGGAGCCGAGGCCGTGATAGCGGCCGTGCCCATGACCGGGTAAGTAGTGCCCCGGGGTGCGCGGGCGCCGCCGGGGTGGGCGCGGGCGGGCGCGGGCGGGGCGAGAGGCCCGGCAGGTGGCAAGGCTGTCAGGTGGGGGAACGCGGGTCCCCGCCTGCGGCACCTGCACCCCGCGCCGGGCCTGCGTGTCCTTGCGGCGCCGCGGCCGCGCGTCACCCCGGGGCCCCAGCCGGCGGGCAGCGCCCCGCACCCAGCACCCTGCGCCCCGCATCCCGCGCGCACGCGCATCTGCGTCTAGGGAAAAATGCCTCCGGGGGCTGCGGGCGGGGTCCCGGGAGGGCACAGCCGGGGCGCGGGGCCTGGGCCAAGCTGGCCGCGCGCACGCACCTCCAGCGCCTCGCTGTACCCCCTCTACCATGCCCTCACATTGTCATTCTCCCCAACACACGGTCTGAGAAACCCTCACACGTTCCCACACTGTCCCTGCACGCCCACACAGACTCCCAGCCGACCCTGCCGCTAGCATGGGCAGTGCCAATGGCAAGCCATCCCTGCCACACTTGGGTAACTCCTTCTCCATCCCTCCATGCACAGCTGTCCTCCCCCTCCTCACCTGTGTGACCTTGGCCAGAAGGCTTTTCCTGTCGCGACGTCAGTTTTCTCCAGGGTTTAGGATTCTGGAATTTGGAGCACTGGGGCGCCATCTCCCAGAGTGGGGAGCCCTGGGTCTCCCCCTTGGACAGCCATCCGATTCTCTCTCTAGGACCTGGTCTCCTTCTTAATGCTGGCCTTGTAGGGCTTAGTGGCCAGGCCAGTTGAGGGTGGGTGGCAAGCAAGGTGGGGGCCTGGCGGGGACGTTGGCCAGTGCTGAGTGAGGGCCAGGTGAGGGATTGAGAGAGAGTGGGGGAAAAGCTTCCTCAAGGGTTAGGACAGGGCCAGCATCCCTCAACTAGTCACTTGACACTCCTGGGGTGGGGGAGTGGGGCCCCTACTTGGTTTTTCAAAGATGAAGCCATGGGGACTCAATCAAAAGTGGGTCCCTGACAGCTGCAGGATTGAGTCCAGCCTGACCCCGGCCATCCCAGTCTCCCCTGGTTCCTTGCAAGGACTTGGGTGCCAGCCTGGCAGTCATCCCACTCATTTGCCCACTAGCTCCATGTCCTCACCCCTGCTGTGCCCTCACCCACTGGTTTGTGAGCATCTTAAAGCAGGGACAGATTCCTAATGTGTGCCAGCAGCTCCAGTGCCTACCACAGGCGTGGCTCAGAGTGAGCACAGGTTTCTGTGTGGCACATTCATGACCTTGACTTCACTGAATCTGCAGAATCACCCGATGAGGGAGACAAGGCCTGGATTTTTCCCCCATTTTTCAGATGAGAAAATTGAGGTCCCGAGAAAGGACGGGACTTGGCCCTGCATTGACTGGATGGGTGGGTGGCTGGGGCCATTCCCATGGGCCTGGCAGGGAGACTGTCTCCCAGGTCCAGGCACAGCTCTAAGCTGGCTCCTGGGCCCTTCAGCTGAGTCTCACCATCAATGCCAAGTGCGAGCTGCTGCTTTCATCTCCCCCCTTCACAACTGGGGAAACCAAGGCCACAGGGCTCGTGAGAGAGGAGATGGGATGCAGACCTGGGCAGGGGGAACCCCAGCCTGAACTAGCCCTCAGAGGGGAGGGCTGGGGCCTGCCTGGGTCCCTGCCATGCCTCAGCTGAAACCTGGCAGAGGGTCCAAGGGTGTTGGAAGAGGCTGGGCAGTTGCGGTCCCAGGGTATTGATTGTCCCTGATGCTAGCCTTGAGGAGAAGGAGGGCCAAGGACACAGCTAGTCTTGATCAGATCAACCTGGTCCATGCCCAGCGCTGCCAGGTGGTTTGAGCAAAGGGGCAGGCAGCTCTGGCACAGACATGTGGGGGGGTGATGCAGGCAGATGGCACTAGGGTGGCGTGGGAGGGGGCTTTGTGTGGAGCCAGAAGGAGCGCCAGTCCTATGGGGAAGGAAGCCCCAAGCTATGAGCACTGGGGCTGGGGAGAGAGCTATCACCATAGGCACAGAAGTGCTGCAACAGGCCCCTGAGGGGCAAAGAAGGCTTGGGGAAGCTCCTGGGTTTGCTGCCACCTCTGGTACTGATGGTTTTGTGACCTTGGCCAAGTCCCTTCCATGCTCCAGGCCTGGAGAAGGTGCGGGGGGCGGGGGGGGTGGGCATCCATGGACTCCGCTGACATTTCAGGATTCCCAGCTGGAGCTTTGGAGGTTGAATCATTTGCGAGCAAGTGGGGAGAGGCCCGGCACTGAGTCAGTGAGCTCTCTCCATCCCAGAAGTCTTCTCCCAAACCAGGAAGGGTTCTGGGGTCAGCCTAAGCCCCTCCCCCACCCCGTCTTGCTTTTCTGGTGGACAAGAGAGTGCCCTGGGCCCCTGGGGGCTTTCAGAGCTGACCTTCAGCTGGGACTCTTGAAGCCAGCGAAGCCAGGCCCAGCTTTCTTCCTCCCACCTTACAAAGTGAGTTGTCAGCACATTTGTGGGCTCTGTCCATTGCACCCCCTTCCGATTTTAAACTGAGGGTGTGTGTATTTAACTGATAGCTGCTGTCTCCATCAGAGGTTATTAGCACATCAAATAATGGCGGTAATGAGAGTGATGATAATAATAATGGCAGTCATCTTGTGCCAGATATGGTTCTCAGTGCTTCACAGACATCCCTTCACTTCATTGAAACAACAACCAAATGTAGCAAGGGCTGTTACTATCCACATTTTGCATATGAGAAGACTGAGGCCCAGAGAAGTTAGGCAACTTGCCCAAGGTCACACAGCCAGTGGATGGTAAAACCAGGATTGGAAGGCAGGCCATTAGGCTCCTGAGTCTCGTCTGTGCATGTAGCCACTAGTTCTATAGTCCCTAGAAGTCTGTGCTGAAGTCAGCAGAATGGAGTGTTGCACATGTGAGCCGATTGTCGAGGACACTCCAGGCCTAAGAAGACCCTGCAGCTCAGAAGCTGAGCCACCTGTGCCCTCTGTCTACCCACTGAGAAAAATGGACAAATGGCGGATTTATATCAATCTGAAGCAAGTTGGGGAACAATTTGCAGTTCAGTAAGTCTTCTGCATGGCCCCTCCAGTGCACCTCTATGAAGGGGCAGTCTCAGTGTGTGTAAACAGGACCTGGGCCGTGGCACCCAAGGCAGACGCTTAAATCTAACCGAGGGCTCGCTGCTCTGGAGCCTGACCAGTGCCATCTCTGAGATGGGTCCAGGCACTAGGCCCTGGCTGTGACTTCGCTGGGCATGGCAGGCAGAGACCTGGGATGTGTAGATGTCTTCACCCTGTCCCCTGTCATTTCCCAGAAGGCCACTTCTTTAGCTGGGGCCCCAGTTCCTCACTGTTCCTCTCTTCCTAGCCCTGGCTGAGCTGGCAGAAGCCAGGCCAAGTGGCGCCCGGCTGGAAAGCCCTCCCCTGCCTGTGCGCCTTCTGTTGGGTGGGAGGTGCTGGAAGTGGGCCTGGGAGTGCCGCCTGGAGAGCAGGATCTGAGCCCACACGTCACCAGAACGGAGGGAAACAGGCTCTCGATGCAGGAGCAAAGGCCAGACATCTTGGACTGCCCAAGGTTGGGAAGGGGACAAGACCAAGGTCACATGGCTGAGTAGATGACAGAACCCAAACCAGAGCCACAGGGTAAGGTGGGAGGAAAGGACTGGGGGTTTGTCCTGAGTCCCATCTCGAGAACTGGCAGAGGACTTGGGGCAGATGAGGTTTCCAGAGACTTGGGTCCAAATCAGAGTTATGCGAAGGGGATGCTATGGTCAGTGTCTTTGGGGAGTGCTTTATTTAAAGGGCTTCTGAGCCTGATTCTGTGTTCTGTACATGGGTCCCTCAGTGAAAGGGAACCTTTTTATTCAGATGGGAAATTCTTTCCTACAGCTACAGTCCCGAGGCCCTTTCTAGAGCTGCACAGTCTGATGCAGTAGCAGCCAGGAACCACAAGTGGTAATTGAAGTAAAATTTAAAGTTCAGTTCCTCAGTCAAACTAGCCACCTTTCAAGGTGGCTATTGTATCAGACAGTGCAGCTAGAAAACATTTCCATCACAGCCAATGCAAACCCAAGTCCTCACACAGACCCTGAGGCTACTGTCATGCCTATTCCCCCATGATCCCTTGAAAGAGAGTGGGTCAAGCAGGTGTGGACGCCTCAGGGCAGCCGGTCTGCCCCCTGGAGAATCTGAGGGTCTTTGCCACACTTGCCAAGGCTGGCCCAGGCGCCTCCACACACATGGGGGAGGGAGGCAAGAGCAGCCTACAATGAGATGGGGATGCCTGTCCTGGTCCAGTAGCACACTGATTCCAATGGCCTGGCGCACCAGCTTGGGGCAAACCTGGATCTGGCCTGTTCCACTCTGATGAGGCCCCTGCCTTGTGCTCAGACTGGCTCACAGGGGCATGCTGCTGGCAACTGGGCAGCTCTGGATTTTTTTAAAAAATAACATTTATTTCTTTCCATTTAAAAATAATGCTGTTGGGCCAGCCAAGTGGCACAGTGGTAAAGCACTGGCTTGGGAAGCCAGCGGCCTGGGTTTGGGTCCCACATATGAGGGCCAGCGACACTGCCCTCAAAAAAATAAATAAATAAAAAATAAAAATAAATAAAAATAATGGTGTTAACATGTATGCTCTTTATAGAAAATTCATGAAATACAAAGAAGTAGAAGACATAGGAAGCCCCCTCCATCCTATTATCAAAATGCAAGCCAGTGCTTCCATTTTATTGGACTTGTTTCCACGCTGTTTTCTTTGCATGAACTATTTATTTTCACATTACTGTAATTATACCATGGGCATAATTGTGTAATCTATTTTTTACTTCACATAAGCATTTTCTTTATTAATATAATCCCTTCCTAAATGAATTTTTTTCAAAATGGATATAGTTTAATTTTTTTAAGATTATGAAAGCAGTAAGTGCTTATTGAAAAAAATAAAGAAAAAACTTGAATGATGCAAAAAAGGAACTACAAATGCTCATTCACTCATTCAACAGCTATTTATCAAGCACCCAGGATGTATCAGGGCAGTCCTCAGGGCTGTAATTACAATTTTTAATGGATGAATAATATTCTCTCAAGAGAGTGTAATTCGCTTAATTATTTGGCTATTTGTGGAAATCCATGCAGTCGGATTCGTTTCACTCTCATACATGGAGCTGTGCTGAGCACCTTGGTGGGTTAATGCGCAGCCTGTCCCAAGGAAAGTACACAGACAGAAGTTCATTCTGCCAAATTGTTCTCCAGAAGGACTTTGCAGCATGTCCCAAGGCCTGGCCCACCACAGCCTTGCCAGTGTATCATAATCAAACAACATGGTATAAATATCTTGGTCCAAAATATCTGCTTTAGTTTCTGTTTCTTTAATTGCTCGTGAAGGTGACCATTTCCCCACATATTTATTCATTGTGTGTTTTTTTAAGCGATTTATCTGTTCTCCACCATTATTTATTGAGATCTTCGTGTTTCTCTTGTGGGTTTGAATAAACTTTATACATGAAAGGTAGTGACAATTTTGCATGCTTGTTGCAAATAATAATTTTTGAAACTTTTTTATTTGCCTTTTTATTTTTTCACGCAATAGGTAAACACTTTCTGTCTCACCATTTTTTGTGATTTCTTCCATCGCTTCTAAGTTACAAAATCCCTTACAGAAATCTGAGAACTATTTGTGTGTGAGTGTGTTTGTGTTTGTATTTTTATCACGATTAACTCTTTAATCTGGGGGCAGGTAAACTTTTTCTGCAAAGGACCAGATAGTAAAAATTTTCCACTTTACGGGCCACACGATCTCTGTCCCAACTGCTCAACACTGCATGGAAGCACAAATGCAGACAGGACAGAAAAGAATGGGCATGGCTGTGTGCCAATAAAACTTTATTCACAGGAACACTTGGCTGCCAGATTTGGCCATCAGGCAGTTTTCACCGAACCCTGTTTAATCCAAAGGAAATTCGTCTTGAGGAATAATATGAGGCGAGGATAAAAGGTATATCGTTCTCCCTAGCTACATCATCCCCATTTCTTCTATCAGATCATTTGTCCCTTGGCTAGTGTGTGATGACTCCTTCAGCAGAGTTTCTGATTTGTAGTGGGGAGGGCCTATTTCTGGGCTGTCCCTGTTCCATGGACTCATCTGCAGGCTCCAGGGCTGGTAATGTGTGTTTATTTTGCAAATCTTGTACATCTTTTAATACCTGACCTGCAGGTCCCAGCTCAGTAATCTTAAAGCAAAACAAAACTCCTTCGCCCTTTGTCCATTGAACTTCAGAACCATTTGGCAAGTTCCCTTCCTCTCTCCCCCTAAATCAAGCATCGGACCACACAGCCTCTGCACCTCTTTAGAGTTCGGACCAATGGGTGCTTCCTTATGGACTCCATGGTGTCCCCCTCTGCAGACACTGCGGGCTTTTCTTCCGTAGATTGGCAGGGAGGCGGGTGTGGGCAGGAGATCGTGATCAGAAGCAAAGGCCCACAGATGAGGGTGGCCAGACGGCCCAGGATCACCAGACCCTCCTGATTAAGAAACAGGAAAACATAGCTGGCAACTGAGGAAAGGACAGGGAGACATGGAGTCACTGCTGGCCGGCTCCCTTCCAGCTACTGGGGACTCAGAAGACGGGGCTTTGCTCTTTCCGCTTCCCTGTGGAAGTCATGTCTCTGGCTTGGCCGGAATGAAGGCACATTCAAAAGAGCCACCGCGGTCACCTTTCTTCGCCTGGTCTGGGAACATCATCAGTCGCTGGACTTTCCCAACACTGGGTACCCTGCACGCCCACGTTTGGACTCGAACCCTGAACAGGGGTGGAGGCTCATAGGCGGCGAGCTCTCTGCTGAACCACTGTCCCCGTGATCACTGGCACAGACCAGGATGGTGGCATGGGATGCAACCTTGCAGGGAGGGCCCTTCTCCGCAGTGGACTAGCCTGGCTGCAAGTGCTCGGCGCCCCTGCACCCAGTGTGGGGAATGGTGCCTGCTTGTGGGGCTGCATTTGGACCTCTACCTGCCCCAGTAGACCCCAGGAACATTCCCTGACACCCCCCCCTACCACCACCACCACCACAGACCTCATCTCTGCTCTTCCTGGAAGAACCTCGGTGAAAGGCCCTGTTTTGGTTTGGAGCCGAGGGCCTGGGAGGGATGCATGGGTCCCAGGGCCTGTTGGTCTGGGCTCCTCGGGCTGCTGGGGTCCAGGCCCCTGAGCGCTTCCCTGGGAGGGGATGGCCCCTGCAGTCAGATGGCGGTTCCCACCTGGTGTGCCCCAGCGCCCACAGCAGGACCGAGGAAGGGGTGCAGGCACAAGCCCATCCTGGGCACCCCCACCCCATCTGCTCTCTCTCGTGGCCCTCAGCTCGATGGCCGTGTGTCTCTCAGAGAAGCCTGTGGGGTGGCAGGAGGCAGCCCTCCCATGAAAAGTGGTGCCAGGTCCCCCAGGGGAGGAGCACAGGGCTGAGCTTGTGGGGCCGGACTCCCTGGCTGTACCAGCCCAGTCAGCCCACTCCCCCCATCTCCCCCACCATCCACCACCCCCTTCCTGGCACCCAGCCTCGGTGGCATCTGGCCATGGACAGAAGGGTCAGGGGCGTCGGTGAGGTACATGCTGAGGGGTGAATCCAGACCCCATGTTGTTGTCATTGAGGTGTCCCGACATGAGAGGGGCCCTCCTGCCTCTGCACACCCCCCACCCACCCACTCCCTGTTGGGACCCCAGGGCCTGCAGAAGCTTTGTGGTATGCTCGGGGCCCTTGCTGGAGATGCTTCTGGGTTTTTGTACTGGAGTCCTCTGTGAGAACTAGCCTTTCAGGCCCTGGCAGGGCTCTGTCTATGTGATTCAGATGGGAGCCAGGGCCTTGGTGACTTTCAGGTCCTGACGTTGCTGGCTATTGGGGTTAGTAAGGATTCCAGAGTGGGGACTGGAAGCCTTGCAGATGCCCCTTTCTAGGCTGTAGCTTCTGGGGTGTCTTCTGGGGTGGCACTGTTGGCCACTCTCCTCCTCTCCCAGTGCATTTAGCAGTAGGTGTCCTTCTGTGGTCAGCCTGGAAAGGTGGCATAAATACTTTGGTGTGTTACTTCCCTTTGTCTGGGTCACAGAATGCCAGCGAGACTCAACTCCCATCTTTAGTCTGTGCACATCTTCTCTGCTCCTACCAGCATCCTTGCCCAAGGCCAAGGTCTTTTCTAAGTGTTCAGAGTGGCTAGTTCCCAGGGCCCCTGTATGGTGACAGTCATCAGCTCTTTCTCCACGTTGAGTTGGCTCCAACCTCCAGCCAAGCTAGGTCTTACAAGGTCAGAGGAGGCCCACTTTGCCAATAATCAGGGACACCTGGGTAGAGCCCAGATTAGCCCACCACACGGCTCCCATCCCCCATTTGGAGCCTGGCCTTCCAGACTCTTTTATTGGCCACAGAGAAGTGGGTCTCCCCTGACAGTCCTCCTGGCCCCCGACCTTGACCCAAGGAGTCCCCTGAAGCCAGTCTTCCCTAAGGCTTCAGCCTGTTTCCAGAAACGAGATCCTTTCCCCACCAAGACTGAGCATGGGGCCCCCATGGAGTCTGTCCCCAGGAGGACACATGTGGTCCTGGCAGTCTCCTTATCTAGTCACCCCTGGTCCTGCAGTGTCCTGGGGCCACCAGCTGTCATTTCCTTAATTACCTTGGCTGCTTCCAGAGGCTTGGAGCAGGCTTTGGGGATCAGAAACTGGCAGGGCGGGCAGCCTGGTACCATGGACAGAGCTGGGGAGACTTGGGGGAGGATCTAGACTTGGCACCCTTATTCTGTCCATGTGTTCTCTGGCTATGAAGGCCGGAAGGGCAGGGACCCACTATCTCCCAGACCCTAGATATGTGTTCTCTGCCCTTTGCAGGCTGGAGGCATTACCCAGAGGCCAGCCATGGTATTTCTGAATCCCCCCTAGCCTGCCACTCCAGAAACCACAGGCCAGGCCACGCTCTGCTGGGCAGGCCTGGGACCTCACTGCCCAACCAACTGCTCACAGACTAAAGCAGGAGGGGCGTGGGCCAGAGTGGGCCAGACTGTGAGTGTGGGAAGGGGGCGGCTGGCTCCAGCTCCCTGCTGCAATGCAGCTCTCTCGGCCACAGCTGCTGTAATTGGATAATTAGTGTCATTATGCTTCCTGCCCATCGCTTCTCGCTCTCCTGCTCTCTCCAGCTCTCTCCAGCTCTCCTTTTCTAGCTCTCTTGCCTTCGCTGGCAGGAAACAAATGACTGCCCCACCCCAGGGTAGAGTCATGAGCCCTTTAATGACTCTTCAAGGCTCTAGCCAGAAAGGGGCTTCCAACTTCCCTCTGGGATCCAGGGGCACCGGCTGCTATCAGGGCCACCATGCGAGAGTGTGGGCTTCCAAAAGTGTCCTGGGGAGCCAGTTGTCCTCGAAGTGCCCAGAACTCTGCAGGAGAGATTCAGGGCTAGGTCAGCTTGAGGATGGCCCCAGCAACAGGGAAGCATGTGAGAGGCATATGGGGTCAGCCCCTGGCCAAGCGGGGTGTTCTGGCCTCACTGGTGGATCCTGCTCCCGACCTATGAATTCTGGGTTCCAGATGGGCTCAGAGAGAACTCAGGGCTTCAGGGAAGGCTGAGGGTGGGCGGGCATGGCAGCCAGACTGACTCAATTAGCATTCCCACCTCTCATGTTCCTGGAGAAGAAAACTTCCAGTGAAATGGGCCCCCTGGGGACAGTCCTAGGTATATGTGTGTGGTGGCACCCCTGTCCCAGGAGCTCACACCAACCCCAGCAGGAGGAACCAGGACCCATTTCCCAGATTCAAAAGTGGAGACCCAGAGAGGTTGAGTAACTTATGCGGGCTCACACAACCAGGCCTGACTTCAGCACCTGCACTCCCAAGCCCTGAGGGTTATGGGGACAGATTTCCTGTCTCTTCACTTTGTTGAACTCTTAATTGGTTTTAATCATGTGTTTGTTGCTTTTCTGGGGTTTTCTGGGCAGTCACTTGGCAGAAGAACAATGTCAAAATCTCTGGAGCCAGACCACCTGAGTTCACGTTGGCCTCTGCTCCTTGCTGGCTGTATGACCTTGAGTGAGCTTTTTTTTTTTTTATGTATGTAAAGTACAGTTGTTAAAAACAAAGCAACAAAAACAGAAAAGAGGCCGTGGCCTCTTGAGTGAGCTGTTGAACTTCTCTGCGCCTCAGCCGCTTCTGCTCTAAAGTGGGGATCATCAGTCTTCCACTTTAAAGGCTTACAGCACTGAGGGAATGTGTCATTCCACCAAAGCATGGAGAACAGTGCTCCACACAGCCCAGGTGCTTGGCAGTGCCTATGACCAGATTGTCGTTCTGTCTCTCTCTCTCTCTTCAGTACTCTCATGGCTCTGTCTCCTCCTGCTTTGGCTAGAACTTCTAGAACAATGTCAAATGGCACAGGTGAGAGCTCTGGATCACACATGTCCCAGGGAGTCCATGGAAGTATGAGGGTTTTGTAGGTCATGGAGACTTCAGAGAAGCCTCCTGGCTCTCCTAGAGCCAGGGCAGGCTTTGGGCACTGAGCAAAGGCAGGCATGGTACCTGGTGACAGAGGCTGGGTTCCTCCCCACACACCTGAATTGCCTAGGAGATGGGCTTGACCTCTTTAATGGAGACTCAGCTTAATAGAGGCATAAACAAGAGAGAAATTGATTTCTTTCACACATAAAAGTCTACATAGGCAACCTAGTACTGGTATGACCATTAGGGACCCAGGCTGGTTTAATGGTATTGCTATCCCCAACATGCAGTGTGCCAGGTAGAGTAAGATAGCTGCTTCTGCTCCTGTCTTCACATCAGCATTCCAGCTGACAGGGGAGACCACATTCCTTCCCTTTAAGGACACAACCCAACCCAGAAGTTATCCTTATCCCTCTTTTGTCCCATATGCTGAGAACCCCTAGTGCTGTCCATGAGTAAACTGTGTCCGTGTCCCTTTTGTTCAAATCTCATTGGCCAGGACATAGTCACATGATCAAATGTATTGTAGCTATACCACAGTAGGGGGAATATAGTCATTAGCTGAATGACACCTAGCTAAACATTAAAATACAACATAGGAAGAAGGAAATAGAAATCGGGGAGTGTCTAGCAAGTCTCTGCCACAACCTCCTGAGGGTTTGTTAGATTCTCCTAAAGCCATGTTGTATTAATGGAACCTTCAATGTGGAGGCCAGGCCTACCCCCAAGTGTCTAGCCATCCCTTCTGGTGCCTTCTGAGGACAGGGTGGGGTCAGCACCTCTGAGGAAATGCATATCAGCAGCAATGAGAGAGAGGGGGGTGGTTTAGGGAGGGCCACATTTCTACCAGGGAGAAGGAAAGAGTGCTGGCAATGGCCACCAGCAAACCAAGCCTCTCAGCTCATCTGCTTCTCTGCCACCTAATAGACAACCAGCCAGCTGAGGCCGGATGTGGGTGGTGTCAAAGTTCACTGAGAGTAAAGGGTGGGGTAGGACACATATGGAATGGTTTGCTTAGATTTCCATTTCAGGTAGAGGGTGCTCCTGAAAGGTAAAATCCACGTGGGCAGAATTATCAGTTGATCAGCAGTTGACTCCTGCCATCACTGTGCAGCCCAGGGCATCATGGGAGGCACTTCTGGACTGGTGGGGCCAGTCAAGATTTTTGAATTGCAGTAAAATATGCATAGCATAGAATTTACCATCTAAACCATTTTTAGTGTACAGTTCAGCAGCATTAAGTGTGTTCACACTGTTGTGCAACCATTACCTCCATCCATCTTCAGAACTTTCCATCATCCCAAGCTGAAACTCTGTCCCCATTAAATACTAACTTCCCATCCCCCTCTCCCAGCCTGGGGCAAACAGCCTTCTACTTTCTGTTCCTATAAATTTGCATATTCTAAGGACTTCATACAAGTGGTATTATGCACTATTTATCCTTTTGTGACAGGCTTATTTCACTTAACATAATGTCCTTAAGATTCATCCATATTGTAGCGTGTGTCAGAATTTCCTTCCTTTTAAGGCTGAATAATATTCCGCTGTATGGATTGACAACGTTTTGTTCATCCATTCCTCTGTTGATGGACACTTGGGTTGCTTCCACCTTTTACCTTTTGTGAATACTGCTGCTATGAACATGGGTGTGCAATCTCTCAGAGACACTGCTTCCGTTCTTTGGGGATAGATACACATATGTGTAATAGGATTGCTGGACCCTATGGTGATTATATGTGTAATTTTTTGAGGGCCGGCTGACTGGCGCGGTGGTTGAGCGCTGGCTTGGGAAGCCAGTGACCCCAGTTCAGTCCCACATATGAGGGCCAGTGACACTGCCCTCAAAAAAAAAAGGATTATAATTTTTTGAGGAACTTGCCTTACTGCTGTACATAGTGGCTGCACCATTTTACATTCTCTGTTGGGGCTTGTCTTAACTGGATAACTCTGGACGCTTCCTGGAGCCTCTGAAGGCAGATAAATATGTGGTGTCAAACCTTGCTGGGTCTCAGGATCCCCTGGAAGGCGTTTCACAGAGTCTTGGTACCACCCCCTTCTGACTGCTAAGCTCCGGCTGGGACTGAGCATTTTTTTTTTGAGGGCAGTGTCACTGGCCCTCATATATGGGACCAAACCAGGGTGCTTAACCATCGCACCACGCGGCCTGCCAGGGACTGAGCATTTTTAAAGTCCCCCTCCAGGTCTGGCACCTACCACTCCAGATTAGACTAAAGCATTGAGCCACCAGTTCTCAAGGGGTGCTGTAGAGTTTCACCAACCTAGGTCCCTTCCACCTCCAGGAATCTAGACTTGTTAGCTTTCTCCGGGTTCCTGAATCCTGCTTGGCTGGACTTTAATTAGCCTGGATTCTGTGCCTCTGTCTTTCTGTTGGCCTGAGATAGTCCTTGGAGTCTGGACCGGGTTCTGGATGGGAAGCCACCTTTGGCCTTGCTGGTGGCCCCCATTGTGTTCCTGAGGTGGCCCTGGTGCCTTGGTCACAATATAACAAGCCCTCCCCTAGGGGCAGCCCTGCAGGGACAGAAGCAGGAAGGTATGTACGTGAGTTTGGAGAGAGGGTGCCATGGTAGTGATTGACCCTTTTCTGCTGTTATTGTTTTTGCCCAAAGCTGCTCCCTGGGAAAGCCATTTGATGTGTGCACAGATTGTACCAGGAACAAGGAGGAGGGAGGAATGGAGGGGGGGGCTGTCCCTTTAAATCTGTTTTCTCTGTTTTATTTCCTTCTCTTTTCCCATCCTCCTCCCTCCACTAGCACAAGTGGTGGGGCTGTGAGGGCCTAGGAGCTGCAGTGACGGTGCCTCTGAAATATTAATGAGGCTGTTCTCTGCCTCAGCTCCTTCCCCCGCTCACTCCCTCCCTCCCTCCCTGACTGAATGCAGGCCTCGTCCTTGGAGCCCTCCTTTCGCTTACTGGGTGGTCACCAAGGTGCGGCAAGCAGAGGGGCGGGGCCCGGGGGTCTGGCAGGAGAGCTAGGGCCTGGCTGTGGAGGAGGGGGCAGTCATGGGAAGTCAAGGGTTAAAGGGGCACCTTGGGCCACTGTCTTCCCCTGCCTGGATCAAACCAGTCCCAGAAGAGGGCAGGGCAAGTGGGGTCCCCCTAGGGCTTCTGCCTACTCCCCACCTGCTGCCAGCTGGCTTGACCAAGCCCCACCGGTACAGTAGTTGTGCAGGAGGCCCTGGCTGACCTGTGGGGCCTCCTGTCCTTGGTTCTATGGGGCCTGTCCCTGGTTCCAGGGGCTTGGAAGTAAAGAAAGGAGGGGACTATTATTTCAAGGAATCCCCACAATGAGTCACACTGCTGAACCATGGGTCATTCTGGAAAGTGAGCCCCTGCTCAGTGGGGCAGTGTGCCTCAAGGAGGGCAGCAGTGGAGGGCACATGCAGTAGGGGGAGGGTCGCCTCAGGCTTGCATCTCTTGCCCTCTGACCCAGCCTCGGATGGCCTTGGACTTGGCTATGCTGGTTATGTTCCTTTTTGACCTCGAGGCATGGCATCACCTGTGGAAGCCCCCAGGTGGCAGGACCCAGCTCTTTTCCTCAGGCATCAGCCCATTGGACTCGCATAGTGACTTAGGAATGACACCAGGAACTGAGACTGCCTGGCATCCAGCTCGTGCTGCCAGCTGAGCTCCATCCACCCTGGGGAGGAAGCAAATGCCACACCATCAATGTAGGGACAGACGCCCACTCCAACCCCAGCAACTGCAGACTGGTGGAGGACAGGAACTGCAATTGGACTGTGTTTCCACAATTGAGAATGGGGTGTGTTCTAATACATTGTAACCTCTGACTTAGAGGACAACAGTGGGATTCCGTCCTCCATTCCTTGTCCCCTCTGTAAAGGAGGGACTTTGCAGCTCCATACAGAGCTGAGGTAACAGAAGGTGCCTGTCTCCTGGCAACAGAGGGGCTGATTTCCAGGCACTGTGACATGGCTAGGATGTCTGATCATGGCACCTCCAGTGGGTGATTGTAAGGTTGCAGTGAGGCAAGCATCTGGAGTGGAGATCCCAAGAGAGGGGACCCTCAGTGCAGAGGCACCCCCACGACGTTTTGGAGGCTCCATAGCCAGAGGGAAGAATGTCAAGGAGGTGAAGCAGGGGATCCAGGCGAATTAAGTCAGAGGTGTTGGAAGAGTCCCGGAAACCTTAATACAGGTAGCCAGGGAGGACCAGGGATGGGGAGGGGATTCCTGGGTTTGTAGTCCAATGGACATGAGCCACTGGGCCTGGGGGCAGGAGACATCAGGATGTCCAGGCCTTGCTGGAGGGAAATGTCCAGAAGGCAGTTGGGGGACAGGCCTGAACTTAGGTGATCTCTTACAGTGCTCTGGCAACCCCCTGAGGCAGCAGCCTGTTGAAAGTGACAGAGCGCGGGTGAGGTGGGCCAGGGAACCACCACAGGTCTCTGCTCTCGCCACCCAACCCTGCTGGTCAATTTGTGACAGAATGGAGCAAATGCCAGAAGGTCCCAGTCCCCCTCTGTGGAGGTTTTCAATTTAATTAAGCCAATTAAGGTCTGAAAGAATGAAAGGGTACAGAAACGGTACATTCCCTGCCCTTTTGGTGTCTACAAACCGTTCTAGGCAGCCAGCCCAGGCCAGAAAGTCTCTGTCAGGCCTGCAGAGCTGATAGAGCTGCTCACTTCTGTTCTTGGCCATTTTAGTGATAGCTGCTGTCCTTGTTCAGACTGAGGTAGGCCATTGCCTAGACTTACAGAGAACCCAGGAAAATGATAGTATATGCTGTTTGGTCTCTATGGCGGCCAACAGTCACTCAAGACAGACGATTTAACTGATGGCTCCTGTCTGCCTTGTGGCCTGTGGCGTTAATGAAGGCGAGGAAGGTTAGCACAAGCACAGTTTTCAACTCAAGGAGACCCCAGGGGTGGAGCAGGGCCCCTGAGCACTCAGAGAGTCACCTGCTGGGGTTCGTGGGCGTCCCTGCTGCCCTTCATCCCTGTACACCACTGTTGTGTGCTCCAGGATGGTGATTCCCCCCTCCCAAGGCTCCCAGCTCCTCCTTGGCAGGCCAGGCCCTTGCTCACTCACTTCCCCAGGTTTCCGTCCTCACTCAGGGTTGACCACGCAATGGACTTCCCGCCAAGTCATTAACCACATGTCTCAAAGAGCTTAGCTTACAACCCTGAGAGCAGGAAAGACATGCTCACAGGTAGTTGCAATGCCAAGCAGAGCAAAATAGGAACAGTCATGGTATTCTAGACTCAGCAGCAATCAATTTTGGCAGATACTTTCTGTAGAACGTTCCATTTGAATTACTGCTCGAATTCATCGGATGTCATCAGGAGACGGGACAGAAGGTGTGCAGTGCAGGGCACGTGGCGTGCTCAGAGCTGGCAAGGCTGTGTGTTGTAGCAGGGTGAGCGGTATAGTGTGGGACACAGCTGAGCAGGCTGGAGCAGGAGAGGAACTGGAAGGTCCTTTGAAGTAATGTGACCTTTTGCTTGATGGGGGGTGGGGAGTAGGGGTATTGACGCAGAGGGTGTGGCTTTTTGGAGGCCTGTGCAGCTAAGAGGCAGAGAGAGTGATAGCACCTGAACCAGGGAAGGTGGTATCCCAGAGCGGGGTGGTGACAAGCCACCCAACTGAAGGGAGATCTATTAGGTGGTAGACTGCACTAGTAGGGCATGAGGGAGAAGGATCAGGCCACAGTTGCAGGCAGGGTGCCAAAGAATACTGCAGTGAGGGGGGACACAGGGCCATCTAAGAGTCCGTAGTGAGGGGCAAAATTGCTTTGTACCCCACCCAGCCTCCTTATCATGAGTCGCTTTGGGCTCAGTTGGCCTCAGCCATGAAAGCTCACCAGTTAGGAGCAGCTCAAGGACCCATTGTGATTCTGTCTGGGCTGCTGTTGCTTAACCCAAGGCGGGGCCACAGCAGGAGGGGGGGTGGGGAGGGGCAGGGGCAGGCAACAGGAGAAGAGAGCTGGCCTTGGGTGAGGGGGATGGTGGGGATGGGTAGGGATGCTGTGCTGCCAGCCTGAGGAATGGGCATTTCTGCCAAGCCACTGGGATGAGTCCATCCAACTACGCACCATGCATTCTCTCACCCCCTGGGGCCCACCACTGCCCTGTGGCAGGAGCCAGGCGCCTTCCAACTTAATCTTCTCCAAGTGGGTATAGAGGCCGAAAAGATAAAAGGTTCCAAAGGAACAAAATCATCCATCTGCGTCCCTTTTAGAAAGAGCCCCTATGGAGTCCCTGGGTGGCTCAGTGGGGACCATGCAGGCACACAGCTGGCCTCTAAGGCCCCGGCCTCATGCAGAAGGTCCCGGAATGCAGACCAGTGTCCTCCCTGCCAAGGGCCTGTCCAGGTCATCAGAGCCTGGGGTGAGTGCCCACCACTCCTGTTAGCCTGAGAGGGAGATCTACTGCAGGAGCTGGTCTGTCCTGGGGACTCTGCTCAGGGACAGTTAACTCACGTTTATGCTGGGTGCCCCTACCACCTGGCCCCTGCACTCACAGGACCCATTCATTGGTCCTCCCCTAGAAGCACTGCCTGCCTGGGGCCTGGAAGACATCTGAGCCCAGGAAGCTGACTCATGGGGGGGGGGTTGTGGGCCCAATGCTGGCTGAAGCCGATGTCTACATAGACCCTGACCCTATCCCACCCCTCCAGCAGCCAACAGGCTAAACAAAGGTCCAGAGAGGGGAAGGAAACTGGTGGGGACCAAGGCATGGGTGGAGGCACCAGGCAGGGCTGTCTGGAGAGGACCGAGGAGTGCACATGACATTCGAAAGCTGCCACTGCTGTCTGCAACAGTTCTTGAAATGGCCCACGGAGGCCTGTGGTCAGAGGCAGGAGACATGGGTGTCCTCACGGCTCTGCCACTTCACCCGGCTAAGTCCTGGTTTCTTGCACAGGTGAATGGGAGAGTAATGCCTGCCGTGCCCACCTGGGTGGGTGGGGTACATTCACATAGCGCCCCAGAAGGAGCCCACTCTGCCTCTCATACCACAAAAGCTTTGCTTCCTTCAAGTCCCAGCGCTCTGCTGCCCTACACATCCCTGAGCTCAGGGCTCACCCACATTGCCCCTGCCCTCATCTCCTGGCTTCTGTCCTCGCCCAGCAGCCCTCTGCTTGGTGGTGGCCCATATCACTCACGGCCCCATGATACTCTAGTCCCATGGAATCTGTATTCCCTTTCCTCCACTGACCTGTCCCATTACCTGCCTTCTTCCCGATGTCAGAACACTCTTCCCTCCAGAATTGAAAGGCTCCCTCTTCTCCCTTGTTCTGGACTTTTCTCAAATGCGCCCGTTCTAAAAGGCCCTCCCTGCCCCCAACTGAAACCACACACCCACCGCTCTGATGTTGGTTTCTCAGGAATCCATTCATTTCTGTCCACCCCCCTGGCTACGGTGCGGGCAAATGGTAGATGTTCAGTAGAGATTTGTCAGATGGCAAACTGGAAGGGTGGGCAGTGCAGAGATGTGGGGTGGGGGAGAAGACAGAGCATTTGTGGGTCTGCCACTTGGTTCCCTCATCTTCTGGCAATGAAGGCTGTTCTGTGGGGAAGGTGTCTAGGGAGTTAACACTGATGGCCATTTTCTGAGGCACCTCTCTGCCTCCCAGACCTCACAGGCAAGGACTGCTCTAGGTGTGCACGCATTTTCTTGACAACATGGGGCCAGTGTCCATCCAAAGAAACTGAGGTCCCCACCATGTTCTCAGCCCCCTGAGCGCTGTGGTGCAACCCTAATCCCGGCATTCAGTATTCACTGGGCTCTGAGTGAAAGGCAGGGGGGGCTCTCCTGAGAGCAGCAGGCCACTGGGCTCTGGGTTATTGTGTCTCTATGGGCAGTTCTAGATCAGAAATTGGATTGGTAGCTGAATTTGCCTTCAAGAAAATCCTTCTAAGCCAGAAGCCTCCTCAAAGACGGGGAATCAGGCCCAACTGAGCCACATTTCCAGGAGGCCTCTGCTGGTGTGAAGGCCAAGGCCATGTGCACTGAGCACAGTTCAGTCTTAGGAGTTTAGTGTGCGGCCTTGGGGATGCTTCCACCCATGCACAAGCCACAGGCTGGAAGGAGAGGTGGGGAAAGAACAGCAGGAAAAGCTATGGGCCCAGGACCGACAGACCCAGCAGGCCCCCGTAGTCTGTACCGCCTTTCCCAGTTGGAGGCTGGGGGCAGGACAGCCCAGGCTGCAGAGGTATGTTGGCCAGGTGTGGACAGTGGACAGGGGTGTGGGGACAGTGGGAGGGATGACAGCTTCATCATGCTTTCCAGAGGAGTGAAGGTGGTGTGGCTCAGGAGTCAGCTGATTGCTCTCAGAGTGGTGGGGAATGGGTGGCAGCAGCACAGTGGGGCAGGGCAACAGAGAAGTCACGTCGCCAGTGACCTGTGGCTGCTTTCCCCTTTCTCCTGTGTGCCCTCTCCTGCACCCCTCCCCTTCCACCCCCTTTATCTGGTCCTTCCCTCTTTCCCTCCTTCCCCCTCCGTCTCTGCTTCTTTTCCTCTTTCCTTTCCCCCCTTTCTCTGGGCCTCCTCCCTTTTTTGACCCCACCCCCAGGTACCCTCAGGGCAGCAGAGACACCCAGACCTGGCACCCAGCTGGCCCTGTCCATGGCTTGACCTGCTACCTGGACCTCTGCGCACCACTGGGCCTGAAACTGTGAGCTCTGAGCGGCAGAGAGGCTCAGCCAGAAGACCATCTAGCCGCCCGGGATTTATAGCATGCTGGCCTCACAGGGCGAGTCTTAATCAGGCAAGAGCCTGAGGTGATGGAACTGGAGGAGGGGCACGGCCATGGGAGAACAGTGGCACAGCTAAGCCACCCTTGCCAGGGCAAGGCCATCACTAATCAAATCCTGCCCTGCTGGCTTGGGTGCTCACGGTGGGCAGGACCAGGGGGTGGCCTGGCAGGTGGACCTGGCAGGACATAAGCGCCAGTGGCACAGCCTGGGAGGTGAATTTTGCACTCAGTGAGCCATGACTTAGACTAAGTGCACATTTGTAGACAATGCTCTAGAAGAGTGGACCTCAGTTTGTCTCAACTGTGGCCCTGGCTTTTTCTCATCTTCTCTCCAGGTGTCTGCTCTTGGCCACTTTCCTGCTGCCACCACCTCCGCTACACCTCCCCCAGGCACTGGGACATCAGGTGGCCACCTGCTCCTAGCTGAGGCTGCATCTGTGAGAAGGCCCAGCACCCTCTCCTCCTAGAGCAACAGGAAGGATGGGTGACATGGCCAATAGTTCCATCGAGTTTCACTCCAAGCCCCAGCAGCAGCGGGAAACCCCCCATGCAGGCGGCTTTGGGTGCACGCTGGCTGAGCTGCGCTCCCTCATGGAGCTCCGAGGGGCCG
The DNA here is from genome assembly GCA_033961575.1 of Aselliscus stoliczkanus. Lineage (NCBI taxonomy): Eukaryota > Metazoa > Chordata > Mammalia > Chiroptera > Hipposideridae > Aselliscus > Aselliscus stoliczkanus. The sequence goes on along the minus strand of CM066737.1, from coordinate 7,274,876 downwards.
AGGCACTGCAGAAAGTCCAGGAGGCCTATGGGGATGTCAGCGGGCTCTGCAGGAGGCTGAAGACCTCGCCCACAGAAGGTAAGTCTGCCAGCAGAGCCCAAGCATGGCCACGTGTGCATAGGGGCCTCTGAGCCATGTCCCATCTGACACTCCTGGCCATTGAGGGACATCCTGAGGATGTTCCCTACCCCCAGGGCAGGCACAGTCAAGAGCTGTGTGGTGCCACTGCAGCCACTCCCTAGAGGCACTCTTGACCCTGACCATGCCCTCCCTGGGAGGCCATTTCCCCCTGAGCAGGAGATGGTCTGCAAGGGGTGACGAGGTCACCCTCTGGGAAACCTGCAGTCCTCAAGGAGCTGTGGCCTGACCACTGCACCCACACCTCCATAAGCAGGAGCTCCATGCTCGCACCTCCTCTCTGAAATAAATAGAAATCGAGCTAAAGAGAAGAGGAAGGAAGGAGACAGCCCCGCGTCAGCGCGTGCGGGCAGCCCGGCCCATCTGAGTGTTCTGGGTGCCCTGTGTGCTGAGCCCTGTGTCAAGAGGGATGGGAAGAGGAGGAAGGGGACAGCGTGTGGGCTTGGGTCACAGGAGACCTCTCCCTGATAGGGGAGGGGGTGGTGCTCAGAGTGCCGAGTGGAGGTGGCACTGGTGGCGGGCCGTCCCAAAGAGGCGCAAGCCTGAGGCACTGTAGATCTGAGCAGATCTGCTGCAGGGAGCCTCTAGGGAGCCTGAGGAGCATCCTCTGGAAAATTCTAGGAACATAAGCCAAACTACCTTCTTGGGTTCCCGCCTCTGCCCTGTGGCCCCTTCCCTCTGATCCAGAGGCAAACCTCTGCCCTGCCCTGCACCAGCCTCCCCAGTCCTGCCTGCCGGGTCTGCTGGGAGGCCAGGATCACCAGGAGCCAGGCTGGGCCCCAGATTCCAGAAGCTGGAGTGTTTTCTGGTCCAGCTGGTATCTCCCTGGCAAGGCTGCTGGGGTTGTCCCAGTCCAGTACCAGGCCTTTTCTGGGCCAGGGCTGGTTGATCTCATAGCTCCAGTCTCAGCTGTCCTACCTTCACCCACCCAGGACCCTGGCCATCACCCTTGTCTTATGCTCCCTGGTCCTGTCTGTCTGCGGGTGGCTCGTGGGCTGGAACAGGGAATAGAGATGGCCCACTCAGGAGGAGTTGGGCCTGAGGGCTGGGTGAGAGGGTGCCCACCTATCCAGATGGGGAGCTCCAAGGTGGGTGGCCTTCCCTGGGCTTCCTGGGTTTCTCTTGCTTTGCACTCAAAAGGAACCCAGCCTGATAAGGTGCGTTATGGGGGTAGATGGTTTGGCTTAGGGCCAGAGGATCTCTCTCCTTCCCTCCTCCTTGCTCTCCCCCATAATTTGGGGCCACTTAGCCACAAGAGCTCTGGCCTCCCCCAGATAAAAGGAAGCAGATGGGCTTAGCTGGCAGCTCTTTCCTCTGCCTGTCAGGCCTTGTTAAATATTTAAAATGTCAAGGCCCCTGGGAACCTGCCCGATTCTGCCACAGCAGCTCTGGAGTGTGCCCGGTGCCTGTGGAGGGGCAGGCATAGAGAAGGGCAGGTTCCCAGGTGGGTGGCCCGGCCCCAACAGAGGGAACCAGCCAGGCCTGTTCTGTATCCCAAAGAATGATCAGTGCAAGGTCCGCCCCTCCCCTCTCTTGCTCCGGGAGACCTCTAGGTCTGGGCACCAGAAGTGAGTGACTCTGCCCCCCCCCCAGAAAGTGTGGGATCCTTGCACGCCTGCTGACTTGGTCCCAGAGTTCTCACTCAGAGCCCTCCCCCCACAACTCATCCCTGCTCTGACAGTGGCCTGAGCTCATGGGAGGGGTCATCTTAGCTGTATCCCAGGCCCTCGCAAGGTGGACAGACTGGGGGTGACGGCAGAGTGGTGCCTTGGGGTGGGTGGAGAGCTGCATGGTATATTAAGGGGAGGGGACTTTGTAGCAATCCAAGAGGATTCCAGAAGCCAGGGAACTTGAGTCTTATGCCAAGCTAGGTATAAGGTAGGCCTGCTTGGGGTACCTGGGCCCCTGTCTGGCCTCTACCACCAGTCACCGAAAGGAGAGCGTGGATTAACCAGGAGCCACACGATGTGGTCCTAATTCAATTCCAATGGCATCTGGCCTCTGCTCTGGGCAGGGCGCCCATCTGTGTCCATGCCAACCGGCGGCCCCTGCCCCCACACCCTGGACCTAGGCTGCCCTTCGATGGCCTGCTGGGCCAGTGCATGCATGCTCAGAACCAGAGGGGCTGCAGCTGCTTCTTCCCCTCACAAGTGAGTGCTTTGGTGGTGGCAGCTGTCAGGACCCCTGAGTCCACAGGAAGGCCAAGGCCTGGGGCTGGTCTAGGGTAAGGGAGAGAGAAGCATTGCTGCAGCATCAAGGGCAAACCAAGGCCAAGGGACAGGCTGATGGAGGGAGGGAGGCGGAAGGGAGGAAGGGAGAAAGGGAGGGAGTAAACTCCTGGTGAGGAGGCCCCCTGAGGGCCCCGCTTTCCTTGAGGATAAACCGTCTGTGGGGTGGGGCAGGCAGGATGCAGATTCCTGTGAGCTCTGGGGGTGAGGAAGGAGCAGGGCTGTCCCTCTTGTGGGCTCAAGCTGAGTGCCTTTTAAGGGAAACCCTGCATGTCTGGGAGACCCAGGTTCAGTTCAAGTGCCTCCCTAGTCCAGATCACACCTTCCAAATCTCTTATAGCTCAAGGACACAGGCCCCAGTAACGAGTAGGACACAAGCCCTCAGCTGGGTCCCTAGCCCTTCGGAGCTGAGGGCCTGAACTTGTCCCAGACACCTAACTGGAAAGCTGCAGACTCCAGAAATTTGAGCCACAGTCGCCTGGCACAATAAGGCCAGGGGGAGAAGGGCAGGGACAGCTGCCGCTCTGCTGGGTGGGGAGAACAGCGTGTGGTCATCGCCTAGCTCGGGGGACAGGCCAAGGCAGCGCTGGCTGTGGGCTTTTGCTCTTGTCAGTCCTTCCACCTCAGACGGGCCCTGCCCTGCCCCCTCCCCAGAATCCATCTTTCCCTGCCCAGCACACACTCTGACTCCTGCACCACACTTAGCACTGTCTTGTTCTGGAGTCCTCTAGGGCTGGTGTGCCTTCCCAAACTGGCTAAGAGCACCCCATAGGCTGGAACCTGGTCCCTTTTTCTTACCCCCTGTCCTGGAAGAAGGCTGTGGGAATGGCAGCTACTCAGGGCTGGGAACTGCAAGTTGCCATCGGTCCACCAGGTGTCAGTGTGAGGCTGCGAACTTGGGGGCAGGGAAGCAAGAAAGGCTGGGGGACAATGGCAGCACCAAGGATCATGGTGGATGGGTGTACCTGGAAGGAAGCAGAATCCTGAGGGCTGAGGGTGGGGCCAGGGAACTGCATTGTTCCATCTGCTGCCTCTGAGGAAGGTGGCCAAGTCGGTGTCAGGCCTCGGGAGGCACTGTCCTGGATGCTATGTCCACATGGAAGCCTTCAGTACTTTAAGGCACAGGGCCTGAGGAGACTCATGCTCTAGAGGCAGAGACCCAGAGGCTTCGGCACAGGCCTAGGTGGAAAGTGGACTGTTCCAAGAAGAGAAATAAGGGCCCTTCCAAGGGCCCTAAAGCTAAACCTAACCCTAACTAGCTAAACCTAACTAGCTTCCAAGTCCCCCTTCGTGGCCGTTGATTCTCAGCCCCTATGTGGACCAGGCCCGCCCTCTCTCCCAGCCCACACACAGCAGCTTGTCTGGGATGTGGAGGGGCCTCCCAGGGCTCTAGAACCATCAGGTCAGGCCCCTCTCAGCTCCTCAGCCCCTCGGCTCCACATCATAGTGTCTGATCTGGTGAGATCACAGGGGCTTCCTCCCTGGGACTGGTTTTCCAGGCTTCATCCTCCTTGTCCTCTGCTTTGTGACCTGAGGACACCGTGGCATGAGCAAGAACCATTGACAATACCATTAGTCTAACAGACAATTGCCTCTTGTGCAGCAGCAGTGTGTGTGTGGTGGGGAGTGCTGTGGACAGGGTAAGGAGCCCACATCCCATGACCTCCAGCTCAGGGATGGAGGTTAGTACTGCACTGGGGTCTGCAGAAGGCATTAGGAAGGAGGCAGCTGTCTCTGGAAGGTGGACCATGAGAGCACCAGGCTGAAGGTAGTCGCTGTACACCTCCCAAGCATCATGGATTCCAGGCTTTTGCTCAGTGGAGTTAGCAAGACTGACAAGATCCCTTTGGAGGAACCCACTGTAGTCCCTAGGCCTCCCTGGGAGTATCAGGGGGATGGTCCAGCCCTTCCTCATCCTAGGGGCTCCAAGTTCTTGCGTGATTACATGCCTGCACTATTCGGGAAGCTGGAAGGGCCACACAGACACTCCCACATACATGCCCCCAGGGTTTGCCAGGCCAGTGCAGCTCCCACTTTCTGGGTGCTTTCGGTCCAGAAGGAGACACAGACATGCTCAGGAAAACGGAAGGAAAGAGCAGGGTTGTGGGCTGCCTTTCTCATCATCTCCTCTGTGCCTCTGCTCCCCATATGGGCACTGTGCAGGCCTGGCTGACAATGCCAACGACTTGGAGAAGCGCAGGCAGATTTACGGGCAGAACTTCATCCCCCCCAAGCAGCCCAAGACCTTCCTGCAGCTGGTGTGGGAGGCCCTGCAGGACGTAACCCTCATCATCCTGGAAGTGGCTGCTATTGTCTCCCTTGGCCTCTCATTTTATGCACCACCTGGAGAGGAGAGCGAAGGTAAGGGGCAGGGCCCGGAGGGCTGGTGAGGGAGGACCTGGCGGGAAGGGCTGCCAGGAGGGGAGGAATAGGACCCGCGATGAGGGAGGGTCACAGGCTGTCCCTACCCCAGCGGCAGGAAGGAGCTGGCGGAAGTGGCTACTCTGCCACTTCTGTACTTCCTTCTGTCCTCGGGTGCAGCATGTGGGAATGTGTCAACTGGGGCAGAAGATGAAGGGGAGGCCGAGGCTGGCTGGATCGAAGGGGCAGCCATCCTGCTATCTGTCATCTGCGTGGTGCTGGTCACGGCCTTCAATGACTGGAGCAAGGAGAAGCAGTTCCGAGGCTTGCAGAGCCGAATCGAGCAGGAGCAGAAGTTCACAGTGATCCGGAATGGGCAGCTCCTCCAGGTCCCGGTGGCCGCGCTGGTAGTGGGGGACATCGCCCAGATCAAGTATGGTGAGTGTGTCTGTCATCACCCACTCTGTGAAGGAAGCTCAGCTCCTGTTCTGGGGAGAGCTGGGCTGGATGAGACTCCTCAGGAGTATGTGTGCCCTCACCTGTGGGAGGCTGGAGGTGGGAGTGTGGGCAGGAGGCCCCAGGAAACAGGCTGTCCCCACGGCCTGTCAAGGGCTTTCCCAGCACTGCATGACGCTTCTGTTGTCCCCACTCTGTGAGAGCTGGACCACAAGGCTAGCGGTGAGTGGATCTCCCCAGAAAGGAGGAGACCAAAGGAAGAGGGCCCCACATCCGACAGGACCTCCCCTGGGTGAGGCAGGAGGCAGCGGGGAGGAAGGTGCCTGGACTCATAGCTTGTGGTTCTGGCTGCCTGGCTGGCCTTAGGAGACCTGCTGCCTGCCGACGGCGTGCTCATTCAAGGCAATGACCTCAAGATCGATGAGAGTTCCCTGACAGGAGAATCGGATCATGTGCGCAAGTCTGCAGACAAAGATCCCATGCTGCTCTCAGGTGAGGCCTCAGGGCACTGGCCCAGCCCATGCGGAGGCCAGGATGCAGCTGGCTGCACCCTCTGGACCAGCCCAGCACCCTTGGAAGCCACTTGGCCCTGCAACCCCCTCAACCAGGGCCACCCCGAGTAGCCCATCAGGTTAGGGAGTCTGAAGACTTTACCCTCCACAAGGCCAGAGATACCTGTGGGAGGCATGGCGGTGGCTGCTCCCGCCTCAGGGAGGGACATGGGGCCTCCCAGCGCCAGAGGAACCCTGGTTTCCTGAGTGAAACCTTTAGAAATGGGAGCTGGCTCTGAATCAGCATAGTCCATGCTCCTCCCCAGTCCAGACCCTCAAGAAGAGCCAGTGGGAGCAATGTCCCTTTTCCAGAAGGTTCTGTCTTAGCCCAGTGTTTATCCCAGTGACAAATGCAGTGTAAAATAAGACAGAGAGGCTGGAAGCCCCAAGTGGGCCCTGGGAACTGCTCATCCCATACCTCTGGGCAAGCAGCTGCTCCAGGCCAAGGATGAGGCTTAGGCCTGGGTTTAGGGTCAACACAGCCTCCTAGGGCCTCCAGACGCTGAGTCCCTGCTTCTGGGATTCCTGGGACAGAACCTGAAGGTGCTGAGCATGCCTCCCACCTGGCGGTGCGAATCTCTGTCTCGGTCTCTCTGTATTGGCTGTGCCAGGCACTCATGTCATGGAAGGCTCTGGAAGAATGGTGGTGACAGCCGTTGGTGTGAACTCCCAGACAGGAATCATCTTTACCTTACTTGGAGCTGGTGGAGAGGAAGAGGAGAAGAAGGATAAGAAAGGTAAGGCCACACCTTACCGATGAGAGCTGGCCCCCATTCTACGCAGCTTGCACCTTCTTTGCCTGCCTGCTGGCAGTCCCCTGCTGGCCAGTTCCTGGCTCCAGCTCTGGATCTGGCTGAGATGCTGGGCGGACATACCCTCTCTTCTGATTCCTTTCAGGGACCCCTCTTCTGGAGTCTTTGCCCCAGAGCCATCAGCTCAGGGGTCCCTCAGATGGCTATTCCCCAAAGGCTTTGGAACATGTTTGCCAGGATGGGGGTAGTGCCCTGCCTCACTCGGTAGGAATGGGATCAGAGGGACAGGAACCAGCCACCCTGGCTTAGGAGATGCTGCTAGGGAGGGTGCCCATCCTAAGGGGTGCTCAACTGCCATGCTGAAGTGCTGAGGCCAACGTAACAGCCAGGGAACGCAGGTCATACAGCCAGAGGTGGAGGGGTCCCAAGCAAATGGGACCCCAAAGGACGTCCAGGGCCAGAGGCAGCTGGGATGGGCAGGGTCCCTCACTCTAAGGAAAAGCAGTATTGAGGGATAGATGTCTTCTGAGAACCCAGCTCTGTAGCCACCCTGGCCTCCCTGCTGCCTCCTCCTGCCTCTGCTGTGAGCCCCAGCCATCGCCAGTGTCCCCTCCAGTCCTCAGAACTTACAAAGCTACAGAACTGCCCTCAGCATCCACACCCCCGCCCGGGTCCCTCAGGGACCCCATTCTCTTCTGTGATGCAAGCCTGCACCTGCTCGCCACTCGCCTTGCTCTGACCTGGGTCTCCCCTCAGGCGGCTCCTGTAGTCAAACCAGGTGGGAAGCGGAATCTGCTAGATGTGTGCCTGACCCCTGAGAGAATCCAGCAGCGCCCACTAGAAGTACAAAGAAACTGTACACTTGTAGAGAGAATGTATGCTGAATCTGCAGCCAGGGCCCTAGGCTCAGTGAGATGGTGGGGCTGGTGAGCTGGGCAGGGGACAGAGGAGTGCCAGTCACCGGCCCCACTGGGCCTGAAGAGCAGGAAGCATCAGTCTGCCTAGCCCCCGCAACACGGGGAGAGGTCAGCATGAGGAAGGACACACTAGCGTCCTCGACCACTCCATCCCTTGACCGTCCTGCTCTTGGAGGTGGTAAGGGAGGACATAGATGAGCTGCTGCTGCCTAAAAGCTTCTATGGGCCCTGTCTCCTGACACCTTCCAGCTCCTGGCTGGCCAGGTCCAATCCTCACAGTCAATCAGCATGTGGATGAACCCTTATCCACCTTCGCCACACCCAGCCCCCTCTCCCTGCAGGACTTGGCCCAGTGTCTCTCCACAGCAAGCACCCTGGGGTCCACAGGTGGGTGAGTGGGTGCATAGGCATGCGCTGGGCCTCACCTGGGCTGGGTGAGAGTCCCGTGCCTCTCTCTGAGGAAGCCTGCCTGGTGGTCCTCCATCAATACCTTCATGATTAGTTGGCAGGGCACCCCTTCCATACTCCTTCCTAGGCCCCTCCTCTTCGACCTTGACAAAACCCCTGCAGCTCCCAACCAGGTCCCTCCCTGCCTCACTTCCTCTCCCCTCTCATCCTTCTCCAGCACCCCAGGCTGGGCTACTTAGGAGTCCGAGGGGGACCTTCACCAGCCAGCTTGCTGGAAAAGGGAAACCCTAAAGGGGCCATGGAGAGGGAGCAGCAGCCATGAGCCCTCGCTGAGGTCTCAGCCCAAGGCCCTCGATCACTGTGGAGACAGGAATGTGGCCACACCCAGCGCCTCGCTCTCGCTGCATCCTGCCCCCATCTAGCAGCACACATTCCCTGGCTATCTGCTGCCCACTCACCTGTTTCTTGCCTTTTGGCCTTGATTTGTGGTCACCCTTCCCCTCGGGGTGCCCTCCTCGGCTCCTGTCCCTCTTCAGGCAGGGTGCAGTCCTCCTCTTCCTGTCGTGTTCATCCCAAACCTCCACACCTCCCTCCTCCACAGGCCTCCCCTTGCCCTGTTTGCAGCCTAGGTCCTCTGGATCTGTCCTTCTTCTGGGCCATCACAGCCCCAGGGCTTCTAGCAACAACTGCTCATTTCGCTGTATCGTCACCATGTGTCTAGAGGTGTCTCCTCTCCCCCCAGAAGTCTCCTTCACCTCTGAACCTCCCTGCACCCCTCCCCAGGGATCCTGGGAAAAGAAGGCTCAACCCATACCCCACAGAGGGCCTCTCCCTCCTCCCTGGGGCCCTCAGACCAAGACTAGGCTCCACAGCTTGGGAGCCACCTGGCATCCTGTCTGTGTTCGTGGATCCCCAGGAAGATGAGCTATTGGGTGGTGGCTGACAGGTTAGCCCACAAGCCCTTCCTGCCCCCAGGTCGGTCATCTCTGGATTCGGCCATTTCATATGTGGCCCCCAGGAGGAAATGGGGTACAGAGCTGGGCCCCAAGCATAGCTTCCGGCTCCCTGCCTCAGTCCCCTCACCTGTCAGGTCTCCTGGGCCCTTCCAGAGTTGCAGTTCCTCCTGCCCTTGGAAACCAGGGGCTTGACCAATAGTTTACCTTGGCCTTGGGAAGTTGGTCACTGCACAGTCCCTGATACCAAGCTGTAGGCTTTGTGGTTGCCGAGCACTTCAGGAAGCTCCTGCATTTGAGTAACCGTTGTTGGCTGCAGGGACTATGGAGGAGGCAGGCTGGGTCCTTGCCCTCAGATACACCCACCCTTGAGCCCCCAACCCATCCCATGTTCCTGCTTCTCCCTCCAGCACTAGGTGCCCAGCACCCAGAGCCCGACAAATTCCTAGAGTCTCTCGCCTTTGTCCCTTTAAAGTACACATAGATCTAACTGCGTGTCATGCTACAGAGAAAGCTGATCTCTAGGCCACCAGAGAACCATCTAGGTAAACTCCACATGCTGGTTTGGGGTGGGGGAGGGGCCTGCTCAAGAGCTGGGATCAGACACCTGGCAGCTCTCACTCCCTGTGGTGATGGCCCTTCCAGAAATCTCCCACTGGAAGTCACAGGTGACCCAGGGTTCATGCAGGGCTGGCTTTGGGGATTCACTGGAGCGCTGGGATCAAGGCCCAATGGGAAGCGTTGGCTAGGGGTCTCACTCAGGAAACCCGAGTGCTCGTGGCGCCCATGTGCCGGTGAGAGGGCATCAGGATGACCCCGGGACAGGGCCCTCCACTCCTCCTTCCCACTTCTCCCCTGTGCTCACTGCTGTGCTGTCTGTGCCCTGCTGTCCTGTGTGCATGTGTCAAGGCCACGTGGATGTTCTCAAGTCTCCGTGTCTGTCATTCCTTTTCCATTGTAGGCAAGCAGCAGGATGGGGCGATGGAGAGTAGCCAGACCAAAGGTAACGCAAGCCCCATACTCAGGGCGGGAGGGAGGGGTGTGGCGGATGGAGGGTGAGGCATGGGGTGGGAGTCTGCCTGCCTCGTTTGCAGGAGCAGCACCTACAGACCAGGTGAGTGGGGCGGGGTGGCCCTTCTGCAGACTCCACCAGGAGTGAGTAAAGATCGCCTGTAAACAGGCATCCTGGTGAGGACACTGAGGCCCAAATACTAAACAGGCCTGTGGATTTCCAAGTTCAGCTGCCTTTCTTATGGGCAGCCACCCGAGGGGCTGAAGCCTGCTGTCTTCTCAGTCCCAATGCCTGCTGGGAGCCAAGCCTCTGTGGCTGGGATGAAGGCTTGTCAGCACTTAGTCATAGGCACTGGGAATGCAGAGGTAGCTAATGCAGTGCCCCATCCTTCAGGAAGGTTGCAGTCCAGAGAGACGGACCTAGGTGGGGTACTCAAGCACAGCATGGGACCCAGGGATGAAAGAAAGGGTCAGACAAGAAAACAGGTGTTCAGAGAGTAGCTGGGTTTGGGAAGGCATTTAGGGCAGGGTGACAGTCTGATGGCTAGGGCCCTGGGCTGGGACAGGGAGTGACAGTCGGTGGGACATGAGGCTAGAGTGGCCCAGCTGGATGGACCCTTGAGTGTCTCTGAGGCCATGGGCTGTGGCCTGAGGCCCTTGGGAAGAAGTCATCAGTGTGTAGTCTCAGGCAGCCAAGGGGAGAAGGCATGGGTGGGAAGACTGGAAGCAAGAGGGCACAGACAACAACAGGCGTGGTGGCAGGAAGCACACAGAGGTGGTGTCAGGGGCACCAAGAGCCCCCCTGGGTAAGGGCAAGAGTGGTGAGGCAGAGAGATGAGTGGCAGGCTTGGGTGCCCCCCTCCAAATGGGAGATAAATAGAATCACATGGGGCAGTGCAATTGGACACCCACAGGCCACAGAGTGTGTGAAGTGACAGAGGTGACAGAGACAGGGTGAAGGACACACCACCACCACCACCTTGTCAGGAGCACAGGGCGACTGGGGAAGCCATGAGGGGGCCGCCTGTTCCACAGAGCAGGCAGGGAGGTGCCTGGAAGAGAGTTTTGAAGGAGTATTTCCAAGAAGACAGAGAAGTACAAGGCTTGCTTGGAGCAGCCGCTCAGTTAACAGCCTCCAGCAAGCAAAGAGTGGGCTGAAGAGACCACTAGCATTAGATGGGGACCTGATGGAAGGGGAGAGGCTGGCAGGAAAGAGACAGCCTCAGCAAGATGAAGGAGAGGAGTGTGCAGGGGCACTGAGCCTCTCTGAGGGAAGCGGGGAGGTGGCTGCGACACCAATGGGCCGAGAAGTCAGTCAGCTCAGGGTTCTGGAATGTTCCTTGGGCTCCAGGCCTCCGCTCTCAGGTACTGAAGTTTGGGGCGTTCCAGGACTGGCCACCCTGTCTGTGTGCCTAAGTTACTCGTGCTGGTGTCTGTCTTCCTTTCCCCTGTGAGGCCTCGAGAGAACCATCTCCATCCCTCCCAGGAGGGTCTGGGCTGCCAGGACAGAAGAGGGAGAGGAGGTAGCCCCTGTACCGTGTGGCACTCAGAAATCAGAGAAACCCCCTGAACCCCATGCCCTCTCATATGGTGTGGCATGTCTTTCCCTATGAAAGCCCCTTGTAGCTGTCACCCCAGCCACCGGGCCCTAAACTTGGCTGTGGGGTTCCTCTGTGTGCAGCTAAGAAGCAAGATGGGGCAGTTGCCATGGAAATGCAGCCCCTGAAGAGTGCGGAGGGTGGGGAGATGGAAGAGCGGGAGAAGAAGAAAGCCAACGTGCCGAAGAAGGAGAAGTCGGTCCTGCAGGGCAAGCTCACCAAACTGGCCGTGCAGATCGGGAAAGCAGGTGAGAGCTGCAGAGGGCTGGCCCAGGGCCCCCGGCCAGGCAAGGAGGACACCAGGTCTCCTGGGCATGAGGCTGGGCCATGGAGAGCAAGTGGGAAATAGACGTGCCAGGTGGTGTGGGCCAGACAACAAGGGAACAGGCAGTGGCCATCAGGGTGAGCATGGATTCTAAACCCTCCGTAAGGCCTGGGACAGGGAGCGCCTCCCCACTCAGCTCAAGCTGGCGCCAGCCTCAGCTTCCCTTACGTCTTCCCTCTTGCTTTCTCCCTTTCTTGCCCCTGCCAATCCCCCTTCTTACCCCCACTCTCTGTGGTCTCTGTTGTGCTTGGGCAGGGCTGGTGATGTCTGCCATCACCGTCATCATCCTGGTCCTCTACTTTGTGATTGAGACTTTCGTCGTCGAAGGCCGGGTGTGGCTGGCAGAGTGCACGCCAGTCTACGTGCAGTACTTTGTGAAGTTCTTCATCATTGGTGTCACTGTGCTGGTTGTGGCTGTCCCGGAGGGCCTGCCTCTTGCTGTCACGATATCCTTAGCTTACTCTGTCAAGGTAATAATATGAAACACAGTAGTACAGAGAAACCATGATACCAGGATACAGACCCCCAAACTGGGGTGTGAAGCCAGTGGGCACCTTGGAGGTAGTGAGGACTAGAGCAAGTTTGGGATCCATCACTCAGGGGAAGAGCAGGGGGGCTGAGCTGGGACCCAAAGCTGAACTTGGCTTCCTGGGCACAGTGAGATGAGCCAGGAAGCAGGTGGGCAGTGGGATAGATCTGGCAGCTGCAGGATGAGGACAAGGGGCACAGAGGGACCAGGGAATTGAGGGAGCTGGTGAGGCTTACAGAGGTGGGGGCAGGAGAGAAGGTGATCAGTAGATGTCCCCTGGGAGACAGTGGGCAGAGCATGGCAGAGATGGGGGCCCTGCAGGGCCAGCAGGTGACCTGAGAGTGCACCATGGGCAGGGGAGTGATCCTGGGCAGCAGGGAGGCCCTGCATGAGCTCTGAGGACAGTGGCCTCCCAGAGTTGGCCACTGGGCCTGTCTGATGAGGGTCCTTATGCCTTAGAGGCCTGCTGCCTAGGTTTCACCACCACCCTGCAGCCACTCCAAGCTGTGCCTGTGGGCACTGCTGTCAGCCCAGTGGTGAGGGTGCCTGCTGAACGAGGCCCGCCAGGCTCTTAGTGCCACATGGATAGTTGGTTGGGCACAGCAGATCATACATGACCTCTGTGCCCTTTACAGAAAATGATGAAGGACAACAACCTGGTCCGCCACCTGGACGCGTGTGAAACGATGGGCAATGCCACAGCCATCTGCTCGGACAAGACGGGCACGCTCACCACCAACCGTATGACCGTGGTCCAGTCCTACCTCGGGGACACCCACTACAAAGAGATTCCGGCCCCCAGTGCCCTAACCCCCAAGATCCTTGACCTCCTGGTCCACGCCATCTCCATCAACAGTGCCTACACCACCAAAATTCTAGTGAGCCAAGAGTGAGAGTGGGGCTGGGACGAGGGAAGGGGCCTGGCCGGGGGTGCAGCGGGAGCTGTCACCAGGGGCACAGTAGGCTCTCTTAAGAACTTCTGACCAGAGCTATAATGATCCTTGGGGTGCTGCTCACCCTCCCCTCATCCCTGGCCCTACTACTCCTGCCCTGGCTGCTGGTTCTGGAAGCTCCTTCCAAGCCCATTGAATAGTGGGAAGCCTGCCTGTCTAGTCCACACTGGAGGCCCTCCTCGGCTCTCTGCCACCACACCCTAGAGATGTGGTGACCATGCCTGGGCTGGGGCCCCAGGGGTAGCAAGGAGGGTGGACTTGGGCCCCCGGCTCCATGCTGGTCCGCCTCACCTCGCAGCCTCCAGAGAAGGAAGGTGCCCTCCCGCGCCAAGTGGGCAATAAGACGGAGTGTGCTCTGCTGGGCTTCGTCCTGGACCTGAAGCAGGACTTCCAGCCTGTGCGGGAGCAGATTCCGGAAGATAAGCTTTACAAAGTGTACACCTTCAACTCGGTCCGCAAGTCCATGAGCACGATTATCCGCATGCCTGACGGTGGCTTCCGCCTCTTCAGCAAGGGTGCCTCGGAGATCCTGCTGAAAAAGTGAGTGGGTCACAGGAGCGAGCCCAGGGCTGGGGACTCCAGGGGCTGGGGGCGCCAGAGGCAAGGGACTAGCTGAAGGACTCAGGCCTTCTGATTGCTTAGCTCAAGGTGCCACGTTCAATCTTAGTTGCGGGTGGGTGTAGCCCACCATCCCATGTAGGAGTCGAACCAGCAGCCTTGTTGTTAAGAGCACGTGCTCTCACCAGCTGAGCCATCCTCCTGTCTGTTGGCAGCTCAGTGGCACATCAGCTCGGGCACAGCTCACTGGCCCATGTGGGAATCCAACCGGCGGCCCTGTTGCTCAGAGCTCGCGCTCTTAACCAACTGAGCCACTTGGCCAGCTTCTGAGCATAACATTTTTTTTTTGAGGGCAGTGTCACTGACCCTCATATGTGGGACCCGAACTGGGGCCGCTGGCTTCCCAAGCCAGCGCTTAACCACCTCGCCACTCGGCTGGCCCAAGCATAACATTTTTAAGGTTCATCCATGTCGTAGCATAGATCAGTGCTTTATTCCTTTTCATGGCTGAATAATATTTCACTGCATAGCTAAACCACAGTTGGTTTATCCAGTCATCCACTGACAGACACTTGGGTTGTTTCCACCTTTTGGCTATTATGAATTGTGCTGCTATGAACATTCCTATATACATTTTTGTTTGAACACTTGTTTTCAGTTCTCTTGTATATATAGACAGTGCCAAAAAATGTATACACATTTTAAGAAAGGAAAAAATTTTTAAAATTGTAATACTCAATATATCACTGCTAACAAAATATGAATACAGGTCATGTCTGACTTCTGCAATGACAAGAGGTGCTCAAAGTGGTTCCCATCAGCGTCCAGACACTTCTGATGATGGTGAACTACTGCTTGAGCAACATTGGCCGAAGTGTCCACTTATATACACTTTTTTGGCACCCCCGGTAGTCCTAGGAGTGGAATTGCTGAGTCATGTGATAATTCTGTGACTAGCTTATTGAGGAACCACCACAGTGTTTTCCACAGTGGATGTACCCACCAGCAATGCATGATGGTTCCGACATCTCCGTATGCTTGCCAACGTGTTACTTTATCATCATCATCACCATCACCATCACCATCCTAGTGGACGTGAGAGGGGTTCTCATGATGGTTTTCGTTGGCATTTCCCTGATGACTGGTGACTTTGGCACCTTTCCATGTGCTCGTTGGCCATTTGCACATCTTCTCTAGCAAAATGCCTATTTAGGTCCTTTGCCCATATTTGATTTGAGTTGTTGGTGTTTTTATTGTTCAGCTGTAAGAATTCTCTATGTATTCAGGATACTGGATCCTTAACACATATCTGATTTGTAAATATTTTCTTCCGTTTTGTGGACCGTCCTTTCACTCTGTCGATAGATTTTGTTTTTCTTTTCACTCTTGATCCATCTTTGGATGCACAAATGGTTTTCCAGTGTGGAGTCCAGTTTATCTCCTTTTTTCCTTTTGTTGCCTGTATAGGGTTTCTTTTACAGTGATGAAAATACTCTAAAGTTGACTGTGATGATTCACGGTTGCACAACTCTGTGACTATACTAAAAGCCACTAAACTGTACATTTTTAAAGGGTGAATTGTGTGATGTGGGAATTATATCTCAACAAAGCTGTCAGAAAAACGGAGGGGAGAGCATGCAGTTTTGCCTCCAAGTGCCCCAACCCCCCTAAGCAGGATCAGCCTCCATACCTCCTCTTGGCTCCGATCTCTCTTCCCCCGTATTGCAGCAGCTCCACCCACCAGCCCCTCCCCACCTGGCAAATCGCTTACTACGGAGTCATCTTCTAAGACGTGACCTGATTGTGCCTCCACATTCATAGCCAGCCTTTTGGACCCTTCAGGTTGGAGTCCTCAGCAGGATATCCGGGGCTCCCAGCACCCCCAGGACCACCAAGTATGCCGGCCCACTGGCCCTGTCCTGGCCTCTGCTCACCACTGCCCCTCCCAGAATGCTCTCCCTGAAACTTTGCCCATGCACAGCTTCCCCACCATGGTGCAAAGGCCGCCTCCTCCCTGATGTGATCCCCAATGGGTCCCAGTGGGTATGGCAGCTAGACTTGGAGAAGCACGGAACAGGTCTGTAGTTGGACACTGGACTCCAACTCTGGCTTTGCTCTTTACTGGCTGTGTGAATGTGAACAAGTTACTTCCCCTCCCTGGGTCTCAGTTTCCCCTGTAACACGCGGATAGCAGGAATACGTACCTACTGTAAGTGATGTGAGAATTACACAAGTAAATCCATGCCAGCTTTTACTGTGATCATGGTTCCCCTTGGCCCCCACAACCAGCTCCTCTTTCCTTCTTCGCTCCTCCAGCATGCCTGCCTCTGAAGCCCTTAGCTCTTTGGCTCCTTCCTCTTCTGCACCTGAATCCTGCCAGCCCTCCCCATTCTGGTCCTTCTGAGAAGCTTTCAGGGTCACCAGAGCTTCTGCTGTAGTTGCTGCCTTGGCATGGCCTGCTCAGCAGCATCCAGTTTTTTCCAATGTGCCACACTCTTGCCCAAAAGCCCAGCAGGGCGAGAGTGATATACCCTAACTCCCATGGAGTCTATGGGGGGCTGCCAGAACAAAGAACCATAAACTTATGGTTGTATTTGGATCTATTTTCTCCCAGTTCTGGAGGCCAGAAGACCAAGATCAAAGTGTGGGCAGGGTTGCAGTCCCTCCAAAGTCCTCAGGGACGAGTCCTTCCTTGTGACTCCCATCTTCTGTTGTTACTGGCAATCCTTGGCATTCCTTGTCTTATAGATGCATCACTCCAGTCTCTGCTTCCATCCCCATGGCCTTGTCCCTGTGTATATCTGTCTCTATGCATCCTCTTTGGTTTTTAGAAGGACACCAGTCGTTGGATTGAGGGCTCACCCTAAGCCAGTGGACCTCACCTTAATTTTGCAACCACCCTGTTTCCAAATCAGGTCACATTCTGAGGTTCAAGGAAAACCATGAATTGGTGGGGGACAGACTACTTGGCCCCAAAGAGTGCCTCCCTCCTCGGAGAAGCCTTTGCCATGTCAGATGATGACTCAGACCCAAGACCACCCAGACTCTCAGCTAGCCAGGCTCCCCTTGCTCTGTCCCCTCCCCAGGTGCAGCAACATATTAAATAGCAATGGCGAACTGCGCAGCTTCCGCCCTCGAGACAGGGATGACATGGTGAAGAAGATCATTGAGCCAATGGCTTGTGATGGCCTCCGCACCATCTGCATCGCCTACCGGGACTTCTCTGCTACCCAAGAACCTGACTGGGACAATGAAAACGAAGTTGTGGGTGACCTGACCTGCATAGCAGTTGTGGGCATCGAGGATCCTGTGCGGCCTGAGGTACCCACCCACTCCTCTGGGAGCAGCCTGGGTTGTCAGGATGAAAAGAGGGGCATCCCTTCTTCTCACTTGGCCTCCACAGTGTGGCCTTTGGACATAAATGCAAAGAGGGAACTGCCCCTTTCTCCTGCCTTCCCGGCTGTCACACCACTTCCCGCCAGAGTTATAAGAGCAAACTGGCCACGTACAGGAGTCTGGAAAAGTGGGCAATGGCAGAGCCTCAGGCCCTCCAGGGGCACCCCAGATCAGACCCTCTATGGTGCACTTGATGCGCCTTGTCCTCTTCTCCTCGCACTCACATGGAGGCTCTGTCTTGCCCGCTGGAACGCCCCCTCCTGGTTGGCCTCCAGGCCTAGCTCAGGCTCTGCCTCCACCAAGTGAGAGAGAGCGGCAGTTAGAACTTCGAAAGCTGTGACATGCGCAGGACTGATGGAGGGAGAGGGAGGAGCCAGCACGAATCCCAGGGCTCTGGTTTGCAGAAGTGAGTGGATGGCGCTGCCGTCACTGGGCTGAGAAGTCCAAGGGGACACAGGTTTGGGGGGCGAAGCAGGGTAGTTGTCGGTTGACTGTTTGATTGGGGCCAAGTGAGGTTCAGGACATTCCTATGAAGATGTCCAGTGGGTAGGTGGCTGTGGGAGTGGAGAGCTCAGAGCAATGGTCCTGGCAGAAGAGATTCCCAAAACATCTTTATATGAGTGATGGCTTGAGGAAGGTGTGCAGCTAGAGCAGAGGCAGAAGGAACCTTCAAAGGAGACTGAAAGGAAGGGACCAAGCAGGGAGGGGAAAGTGCGAGAGCCATGTGACCGAAGGAAGAAGGTAGCTTAGCACAGTCACAGCAGAGGCGGGGGGTCATTGGAAACCTTGACTTGAGCACATTCTGTGGGATGGTGAGGCAGGGAGCCAGCGCATGCAGATAACTTTCCCGAGACCTTTTCTGAAGAGAAACAGGGCAGAAGCTGAACACAGTGGAGAGCGAAGGACTGATGGGGAGGGTGGTTGTTCCTTCAAGATGGAAGATCTTTCAGGGAGGGGCAGCCTGCCAGGGCTGGTGCTGGAGTAGAGTGCCACTGGCCAGTGTAGCACACCAGGTCTTGGAGGCAGTGTAAGAGGCATGGGGGGTGCAGGTTGCCAGAGGCAGGGAGGGACCGTCTCTCTCCTCCCAGGGCCTCTCCAGTGACAGCCACCTCAGGTCAGAAGCAGGGCCACCTTGACCCTGCTGATGAGCCTGGGCACATGGATGTTTACCCTCAGCCCTGGGGGGTGCTGAGACGAGGGAAGAGAAGTTTCTGGGCTATCCTTCAGGAGATAGGCACTCACACACTAGATCACACACGAAAGACCCACAATTCAGAAGGCAGTGCTTGCCACATCTAAGCACCTGTCACAGGTCATCAGCGTTGACATGTCCCCAGATTCCGAGGAGACTGGGGCCACCATGTGCAGAGAGGGAGCACCTGGAGTCTGGCGTGGGAGGAAGCAGAGGGGAGGGGAGAGACTTCCAGACAGAGCAACAGGCTCAGCGAAGGGGGCGGTGAGCAGAGCAGCCTGGGAGAGCAGGGGGAGAGGGTGCTGCTCAGTGCAGCAGGGCCACCTCTGGGGACACAGGGCCAGGCATCTCCCTTCATTGGACCAGGAAGAAACTGAAGAACAGATCAGAGGAGAGTTGTGTCCACACAGCGAAGCTGAGTCATAAAGCCATGTTGCCCTTGCGTAGACCGGATGACCTTCTCTTTCCAAATGGAACCATTCACACACACACCCGCCCCATGTCATGGCTATAGGCCCCGGACAGGTGTTCAGTGTAGCTCCAAAGGTGCTGGGTGACCCTCCTTACTTCCTGGGAGGTGTCTACAGTGGCAGGTCTAGACTTTTCCGCCCAGCTTTCTGGGACTGCATGAAGCTGCCAGAAAGCTGGAGCTCTTTTGGAGTGCGTCACAGACTAAGGAAGGTGACATTCCTGAACTCCCAAGGCCCTGGCCAAGGCCATTTCCCCACCATGATAACCAACCCACCCTCCCCTTCCACCAAGCTGCTTGCCTGGATGGAGGGGTGTGAAACTTGAAGCAGCTCTTGGCTGTACAGCACAAGGAGCCATTCTGGCCTGATTCCCTGGACCAAGGAGCCCTACAATCTGGTAGCAATATTTGTTGAACGAACCAAAGCTGAGTCATAGATGTAAGGCCGGGGGCCTTAGATGTATTTGTAGATCTTCTGGTCCAAGTCAGCTTATTTACAGAAGTGCCAGTGAGGCCAGACTGGGGGTGACAGGGGAAAATGGAACTATCCAGAATGGCTGCACATGGGTGCTTTGAGGCCCAGCTGTTCTTCTGATGAGTACTCTTCTCAGAGTGGGATGTTATTATTTTTGTAAGTTTTCATCTTAAAACATGTGGGACACAAGCACAGGTCCCTCAAAAGGTATAATGAAGGCCTAGGGGCAGTGGCTGCCAGCAAGCAGAAGCATGGGGCAGGAGAGGCCTGAGGCCAGTCAGTGATGACTGCTTGTTTAAAATTCAGAAATGGCTTTGGTGGCAGGGCCCAGGAAAAGGTTTTGCAGAGTGGCTGAGTGAGACTCCGCATGGCAGATGGCACCCACGCGGCCAGGCTGGGGAGGCCAGGCAGACCCCCACGGAGACCAGCCAGCAGGGTATGGCCCAAAGAGGGAGTGACAAGGGTCCAGAGGAGTCCTGGGTGCTGATGCAGGCAGGAGGGTTGGTGGGGCTCTGTTAAACTCTGGAGGTCAGGATGGCTGCAGCCAGAGGAGAGCAAAGCGGCCTAGGCCCTGGGGGTGCTGCAGGGGCCCTGGAGGCAGGCTGTATCCATGCTGAGCAAGTTGGGCCGGGACTGGGCTACAGGGAGGCAAGGAAGGAAGGACAGTTGCTCCATGAAGGAGAGGGTGCCCGCGGATCAGGGGTGGGGGACCTTCCTGCTACCTACAGGGAGCAGGCAAGCCAGGTCCAGGTGCAAGGCTCCGAGGCCTCAGGCTCATCACGGCCACTTGGTGGCAGCAGAGGACTGGCTTCCAGATGCTTCAGGGACTGGTGGCAGCTCTTTAGAAGGAGAGCATCTCCCTGTAGCTGATGATCCAAGAGTCCCAAAGAGCAAACAGTGTCCCCGAGGCTGGGGGTGTGGGACGCAAGCCCCTTCCTGGGTCTCAGCCTTCCAGGCCACATGGCAGTATTTGCTTCAGGGATCATCAGGTCACTCTGTCACAACCCTGAAGTGGGGGCCCCTCTGACTGTGCCCCAGCACCCCTCCTTATGCTCACTCTCTCTCTGGCTGAGATGATAGCAACCTCCCATGACCTCGGGGTCCACCAGTGTGCAGGACCTCCCAGGGTAGCATCCACCTGCACCCCTCCTGACTCCACCTTCTGCCCATGTCCCCTGGGGTCTCCTGGCTGCCCTGTACCACCCCTACTGCCTGGTGTCCTAGCTCACCCCCCTGTCCCTGGGCTCCTAGGCCTCGCCACTGGGCCACACCCAAGACACCGTGTGCTCTCTCACTCTCTCTCTTGTCTCAGACTGTCCCCTGTGCCTCTGTCTCAGCTGCGAACAGTGAGCAACCATCAGGTGGGCGTGCTGGGCCCATCACACAGAGCAGGGGCCTGGGTCTCCAGGCTGCACCCCTTGCTGGGGCTGCATCTGGGCATCTCACAGGCCTAGGCCTGACCTCCTTATCCAATTCCCCAAGCTCTGAGTCTGCCGCTCCTCCTCCTCCCCCGCTCCACTCCCTGCAGCCTCCGGGCTCCAGAGCCCTACCTCTGCATTGGTTTGGGAGCCTGAGCAGCTCCACTCTCTGGTATTAGGCCACCACCTCCTGCTGGTCTCAACTCCCTTCAACCCGTTCTCCACTCAACACTAAGGAGATCTATTTTTCTTCCCCCTTTCCCAGAATCTAATATTATATTTGGCAAATGGAAATGTGTGCTGTGTAACCAAGCAATGTTCCATTTCCCCTCATTACTGGTGAGAATACCTTATCATGTAAAACCTGCGGCTCTAAAGGTCTAGGTTTTATATTGTGTTTTTTAAAAAAATAGGGAGAGACAACTGAGACAAGTGCCCAGACCTTGGCCACAAGCCAGCTGACGGCTGGCAGCCTGCCCTGAGTCAGGCCCCAAAGGGACAGGCTCACAATGAGCCCTGCCGTCTGGCAGGGTGGCTAGGGACAGAGGTTCCTTTCTCATTCTTCCCAAGCTGACACAGCCGCCATGCCAGCTGGCCTGGAAACTGGGACTGATCCTAGTTCGGCAGCTCTGGGTCACTATATTGCAGTGGAAAATGAGGTTGGTGGAACTGGGTGATTTCTACAGACACCTTTCCAGACATGACTCAAACAGTGCCCCCTTGACAGAGTAATCGCTTCTAGCGGCTTCTCCCAGCCTTGCGTGGTGTCAGGGCCTGGACCTGAGCCATTGCTGGTCCCTGGGGCCCAGCAAAGTGAAGGAGGCACCTTGGGGATATGGGGGCTGAGGGACCAAGGAGACACCCTGTTCACTGCGGGCTAGGCTGATGGCTGTGGCAGAGCAGACAGACCATTCTCCCAGTCTCCTCCCGGCCCACCCCTCCTCAGAGGCCCTTCCCCAGGACCACGGAGGTGGTGGGGTGCTGCAGATCTGGTCGGAGAAAAGGGTACAGCCTGGACACAATTGTTTCTTGTCTTGATGGCCTCATCCATCTCTATTGTCTCTTCCAGGTCCCTGAAGCTATCCGAAAATGCCAGCGTGCTGGCATTACAGTCCGCATGGTGACCGGGGACAACATCAACACAGCCAGGGCCATTGCGGCCAAGTGTGGCATCATCCAGCCTGGGGAGGACTTCCTTTGCCTGGAGGGGAAGGAATTCAACCGGAGGATCCGCAACGAGAAAGGCGAGGTACTTCGCAGTCCACCTGTCCTCCCACGGGGGTTTGCCTGGCTCTGTCCGGGGTTCCAGCTATTTCGCCACGCCCACCCCCACCTCTGTTCAGCCCTGCCTGCTTGCCTGGCTCTGCAGTGGCTGTGTGCTTCTCCCCTCAGATAGAACAGGAGCGTCTGGACAAGGTGTGGCCCAAGCTGAGGGTCCTCGCCCGATCGTCTCCCACAGACAAGCACACTCTGGTTAAAGGTAATGGAGCGAACTCACTCCTGCTCGCCCCTGCCCCTTCCCCTTCCAGATGTGCCATGATGCTGGCTGGGTGTGACCATGATGGTCACACCCAGCATGTTTTCTGCTCCCAGATACCCAAAGCCAAGCTCCCAAATGGGTCTCCAGGGCCTGCCTAAGAAGTGGGGTCCTCAGATCTAGACCTGTTGCTGCTGGAGAGTTGGCTTGTGTCTCACAGCAAGTCACTGGCCTTCCCTGAACCTCAATTTACTCATTGAGAAAATGGGGATAATGATTGAGACCCCCTCAAAGAGCTGACATGCCAGAGCTCACCCCTCCATTTCTCTGGGCTAACAACATGAATGAAAGATGCTGGGAGAGCCTGGCTTCTCATCATAATAGATGGGGAAACTGAGGCCCAAGAGGGGGATAAATTTATCCAAGTCACACAGCACTGGTCCCCTGCCTTCTACCAAATCATGCCATCCTGTATCATCTCACTGAGTGATGGGCCTGGGCAGGAGGAAGAGGACAGGGTTCCCAGTCAAGGTACAGGGACTTGATCCCAAAGTGACAGGGAGCATGGAGGATTGGGAGCAAAAGTCACAGTCAAAATCCCAGAGGGTGTCCAGAGCCAACCGGCCTCCCACAACCCCAGGGCTGGTCATGCAGGGCCTTACTCTGTGTTCCAGGGATCATTGACAGCACCACCGGTGAGCAGCGGCAGGTAGTGGCCGTGACCGGAGATGGCACCAACGATGGGCCAGCCCTCAAGAAGGCGGATGTGGGCTTTGCCATGGTAAGCTGCCCAGTGCCTGCCTGGCTCACCATGCCAGGCAAGGCCTGGTGTCGCAAGAACATTAGCTTTGTGCCGGAACCTGGGAGCTAGTATTAAGGCAAGTTGCAGAGTGCTGGAAGTTTCTCTCACATCCTGGCCACTTGGGCCTCCGCAGGCTCTGGCGGTGCAGGGACACATGTGTGACTCGTTTAAAGGTGTTTGGTGTGGTGATGTCAGAGGTGAAAATGGGGACTGGCCACATTGCCAAAAGGCTGGGGGGGGCTGTCAATTGTGTATCTGCTTCACCCACGCCTAGTCCCATCTAGGTGTGCCTCTGCACCAAGTGTGATCAGCGGAGTTCCCAAACAAGCTTTCCCTCTGAGCTTCTCTTCTGTTGCTTATATGGAGCTAGTGCTTTGTGTGAAACCCTGACCCCGCTGATTAGGGTGACCTGATCGGCACTGCTCTGGTACCTGGCCCTGGCACCATGGCCTCCTGCAAGGAACTATGCTTGGCTGCCTAAGGCAAAAACCCAACAAACCCTTTTCCCCACCCTGCTGAGAAGGAATGCCCTTCGCTCTGCCACATTCAGTGTGGCCCACTGTGGGCCGGCACCGGGGGTGCAGGCCAGTCCTTCCCAGAACCGAAGACCCAGAGGAGGACCAACCCCAGCCCCTGGCCTCTCAAGAACCAAGTTGTCCCTGCTGCAGAGTCTTCGAGCAGCAACAGCTGGGGTCCTTCTCCAAGCACCCCTGTGTGTCCAGGAGGACATGTCCTCACTCTGCCACAGGCGTCCTGGTCCAGGACTCAGGGGCTCCTTATGTAGCTGCTCTAATGTGCTAATACCAGAGAGAAGGCCCATTGGTGGCCATGTGGGGCCTGCACCCTCTTTGTTTATTAGCAAAGCCAAGAGACAACCTGCCCTTAGTAAGTATATGTATGCACTGGATGAAATCAGAGCTGCTCCCAGCTGCTGGGAGCCCCGTTTGGAAGGAAAGGCAGAGAGTCATCCAAGGTGGGCCAGGTGGTTGAGGGGAGGAAGGGAAGGGGCCCATGGACACTGTGTGTGTGGCCCCCAGGGCATCGCGGGGACTGACGTAGCCAAGGAGGCCTCGGACATCATCCTGACCGATGACAACTTCACCAGCATCGTCAAGGCGGTGATGTGGGGTCGCAATGTCTACGACAGCATCTCCAAGTTCCTGCAGTTCCAGCTGACGGTCAACGTGGTGGCCGTGATCGTGGCCTTCACGGGCGCCTGCATTACTCAGGTGGGCACTGGGGCCCCCTTGCCTGAGGAGGACCCTGGGATCTCCTCCCCACAACCCACGGGGCCTACAGGGAGCAACAGGCCCTGCCTGTTCCATACATCCAGAACCCAGTGCAGAGAGCAAGCCCAGGGGACCCTGCTGGCAGGAGTGTGTGGGCTCAAGAGCGCCCACCTGTGGGCCCAGTGGGGAGATCTTTCTTTGTTACAGATTTTTTTCTATTGTGATAAAATTCACATACCAAAAAGTTCACCATTTCAGAGGGTACAATTCCACGGCACTTAGTACAGTTACAGTGTTGTGCAAATATCACCTCTATCTAGTTTCAGAAAAACTTTATCACCCAAAAGGAAACCTCATATCAGTTAGCAGGCACTCCCCATTCCCCCTCCCCCAGTCCCTGGAAACCACCAATCTGCCTTTTGTCTCTACGGACTTTTCTAGCCTGGACATGTCATATAAATGGAATTAAATAATATGTGGTTGTTTGTGTCTGGCTCCTTCACTTAGCACGATGTTTTGAGGTTCATCCATGTTATAGCATGTATTGATATTTCATTCCTTTGATGGCAGAATAATGTTCCATTGTGTGTGGCTATAGCACATGTGCAACCTTTCCTCCATCCATGGGCATTTGGGCTGTGTGCACCTTTTGGCTACTGTGCAAAATGCTGCTGTGTATATGCATGGACGAGGCTTTGTGTGGACTGATGTTTCCACTTATCCTGGGTCTAAACCTCTGAGTGGAAGTGGTGGGTCTGCTGGGAACTCTGTATTTAACCTTTGAAGGAACCTCTTCCCCTTTTCCAATAGTCCAGTTCTCCCCATTAGTGAGTATCCAGGATTTCTCTCCCTTTCGAAGGTTTTTTTTATGAAGATAAAATTTACGTAACATACGCTGTACCACAATAGCCATTTTTACCATTTAAAAGTGTACAGTTTTGTGCGTTTTAGTGCATTCACAATGTTGTGCAACCATCACCACATCTCATTCCAGAACTTTTTCATCACCCCTGTACCCACGAAGAAGTCACTCCCCACTGTCCCCTTCTACAGACCCTGGAACCCACTCATCTGCTTTCTATCTCTGTGGATCTGTCAGTTCTGGAAGTTTCATAGGAATGGAATCAGACAGTATGTGGTTGTGGTGTCTGGCTTCTGTGGGTCTGATTTTTATCCAATGACTCAGAGGCGATGAGAAGGAAGGTCCAGTAGAGTCTCTGCCCCTTGGGTGTGGGAGACCAGGAGATCCCCCATCTCTTTCACAGTCTGGGGCAGTTGATGGGTGTTGTCAACCTCCAGCTACTAATTTGGACCATACCTTCTAGATCACTGCCACCAGGGGAGAAAAGAAGGGAGACTGCCAATATTTTCAGAGCAGGAATCAGAAAGCCCCGTGAAAACACTCTGCGAACCTTAAGAAAACATAGGGGTGGAGATGTCACATTTTATGGGAAGGTCGATTTGTTGCATTTTCTCTTGAATGAAATGCCAGTGACATTCACCCCGAGCTGAGTTTCTTCGCAGGAGTTGGGGGCTGGTGGGGTTTCTAGCCCCAAGTGAGGGTGACTGCCTCCTCTCCACAGGATTCTCCTCTCAAAGCCGTGCAGATGTTGTGGGTGAACTTGATTATGGACACCTTTGCCTCTCTGGCCCTGGCGACAGAGCCGCCCACTGAGTCGCTGCTGCTGCGGAAGCCGTATGGCCGGGACAAGCCTCTGATCTCTCGAACCATGATGAAAAATATCCTGGGCCACGCAGTCTACCAACTCACCATCATCTTCACACTGCTGTTTGTGGGTAGGTGGGCCCCAGAACACACTGCTTGTACTAGCTCTGCAGTCTGTGATACTGTCCGGTGGTGTAGGACAGAGATGAGCAGCCAGGGACCCAATGTCCAATGAGAACTCTTTGGCCCTCCGCCCCCTGCTGCCCCTCTCTGTGTGCCCCACCTGGGTGTCACAGACCCCTGAGCAGCTGAGTAACTGCCCACTGCTGCACAGAGCAGGCAGGATGTGTCATCATAAACTGAGACCCAGATCACTCACAGACCCTCTGTCCACTCACCCCATGACTAGTTGTCCAGAGGACAATGACGACAACACTGCGTTGTAAGTTGTGGGAGGAGGAGGACCAGCAGAAAAAATAGAGAGGAGGAGGGAGGGGGTTAGAGGGCAGGAGGAAGAATAGGAAGAGAGGAAAGGACAAGTGGGAAAGAGGGAGCAAGGAGACAGAGGGCAGGGAGGAGGAGGGAGAGCAGAAGGAAGAATGGAAGGGGGAAAGGGAAGAAAGCAGGGGTGGACGACGGGGAGGCGAGGGGGGAGGGGGTCAGGAAGCAAGGAGGGGGGAGAGGGGAGGGGAAAGAAGGCAGAGGCAGGAGTGTGCACAGCAGAGGGAAGGACAGGTGGGGAGAGGCTGGGCCAAGGGCACTCAGAGAGAAAACTGCAGGGCCCTCAGACATGGAGGACACCGAGGCCTCCAGCACACTGGCTGCTTCTTAGAAGCCTGACAGCAGTGGCAGCTAGCCTGTCCCCCTGGGAGCTTTCTGTGTCTTGCAGGCTCCGTTGAGCAGATTCCTTTATTTATATCGGGGTTTGGCTTTGCTGGTTTGTCTGTTTGTGGCCTCTCTCGCTTATACCAGGGCACTCTCCATATATCTGCCAGCCCTGTACCATGTGGTGGCCTGGGTGGCAGTCACTGTCCTCCAGAGCCTGGTGAGGCTCAGCTTTCAGCACACATTCCTGGGAGCAGATTTAACAGAGTGCAGGAGGCACAGTGGGGGAACCCCAAATGTCAGTATCTAGAGGTGCTCTGGAGGGGCCTTTCTCTGATTTCTTGGGAGCAAAGCCTGCTGTGGCCTGCCTGAGGGACTAGTCCGGCTGCCCTGTCCTAGGGGCAGGGCGAAGCAGGGCCAGACTCCCATGCACCCTGCAGCCCTCGACTCCTTCCCAGACCACCCCCAGCTCAACTGGGCAGGCTAATGACAGAGGCACCATGGGTGTGTCTTCACTTCTTCATTCCTGTCCTCAGATTTCCGTGCCAGCCCCTCAGCTCCCAGGTCTAGCCCCTGGCCTTTGTTGGCACCCTTTGGGGTGAAGGCCCCCTTACTCTCCCCTTCCAGTCATCTCACTGAGGGTCCGGGCTGCTCCCTCACGTGTCCCCTCCGCTTGCAGGGGAGCTCTTCTTTGACATCGACAGTGGGAGGAACGCTCCCCTGCACTCCCCACCCTCGGAGCACTACACCATCATCTTCAACACCTTCGTCATGATGCAGCTCTTCAACGAGATCAACGCCCGCAAGATCCATGGCGAGCGCAACGTTTTCCAAGGCATCTTCGGCAATCCCATCTTCTGCACCATCGTCCTGGGCACTTTTGCAATCCAGGTAGGAGGGGCAGTTCTTCTCTTGGAAAAGGAGGAGGAGCAGGGGGCCATGTCCCCCCACCCACTGGCCTCTGTGCACATAAGGCAGGCCTCGCCCTGGGTCTATCTGCTGGGGTCCAGGGGGGCTCGGTGGACCTTCCTCAGAACTGACCTTTTCAGGGGTCCCTCCAAGTCTGCCATACCATTTCTAGCACTTGATTCCTTGATGAGTAGCCACCATAACTCCAGAAGTTTGGAGATGCCCTGCCCCCAGTGCTGACACACAGCCCACACATAGTGCTCTGGACAGGCTGCTCAGTCAGCTCTCTAAGAGGGACTGAGCATGTGAACACAGGGTATATTAATAGAAAATGTTACATATAGTGAGGCCAACAGACCAGAATACTTTGTTCCTCACAGTTCTCAGAAATGGGGGCCTGTCACACCAAGGGGGACCACCTGGGGAAACTCCTGGGTCAGTCAGGAGGCAGAGGGAGAGCAGGGAACGGTGGGCAAGAAAGAACCTTTACTGCAGTTTCTGGGGGAGGAACGATAAGGCGTGGTGAACAGGCTGAGGACTCATTAGTGTGAGTGATTTCAGGGTGCTGGGGCAGAGGGCTGTCCCCAGTTGTCTGGAACCTGGCCCCAGGCAATTACGGCACGGGACAGTGGCCTGAAATGTCAGAGCCCAGTAGTGGAGATGGTTAGTCTGTATTTAAAAAGCTTGCTGCTGGGTGGAGGTTTTCTCTCAAGGAGGGGGCAATCAGGGAGCAGGAAGCCCAGGCAGGGTAACGCAGAGGTGTCACCAGGATGTCCACAGCGAGGCCGGTCAGCATATGCAGGATAGATGTTAAAGCACCAAGTTTACAGAAGCTGGAAATGTGTCTCATCTGCTGAGCCCTGGCCAGAGGCCCACCTGCCTGGGGGAACCAACAGTCCCGCTGAGTCTCTGAGAAGGATTCTGGGGTCAGCCTCTGAGCAGGGCAGGTGGGCTCCCAGGGCTAGAGGAGTACAGTGGCATCATTAGCTGTGCCAGCTGGACCCGCCTCCCTCCCACCCCTCTCCTGCAGATTGTCATCGTCCAGTTTGGCGGAAAGCCCTTCAGCTGCTCCCCCCTGTCCACGGAGCAGTGGCTCTGGTGCCTGTTTGTTGGCTTTGGGGAGCTGGTTTGGGGACAGGTGAGTGTCTGCCCTGTCAGCTTTCCCAGTCCTGCCCCCTTCCCATCTACTCTGCAACAGCTCCCGTGATGGGCACAGGCAGGGGAATCATGGGAGGCCCCAGAACCCCTGCCCCGGCTCCCTGCTCTGGAGCCTCAGAGCCTACGCCTGGGAAAGCATGCAACGTGTTCAGGTGGGTGGCACCACACAGTAGGACTCAGACCTGGGACATGCCACCACCCAGGTGCAAGGCCACAGGCAACAGCGCCAGCAGAAAGAAGGCAAATGGCTGGGCCGGCCAAGTGGTGCCGTGGTTGGGCGTGGGCTTGGGAAGCCAGCGGCCCTGGTTTGGTCCCACATATGGGGGCCAGTGACGCTGCCCTCAAAAAAGAAAGAAAAAGAAAGATGGCAAATGGCTATGGCTGGGATGTGACGGGGACTTGGCAAAACCAGCCATCACTGCCCTTTCCACCGAAAAATCATCCCTTAAAACTGGGTGCCTGGAAAATGCCCCCCTATTTGAAAATAAACCACACCCTGCTTAATCCCCAGGGGCAAAAAGAAGATCTCAAGGGAAATAAGGAAACACGTTGAGCTGATAGAAGGTGAAGCTTTGACACCTCAAGCT
Organism: Aselliscus stoliczkanus; assembly: GCA_033961575.1. Lineage (NCBI taxonomy): Eukaryota > Metazoa > Chordata > Mammalia > Chiroptera > Hipposideridae > Aselliscus > Aselliscus stoliczkanus. The sequence goes on along the minus strand of CM066737.1, from coordinate 7,245,535 downwards.
CTGAGGGGACTTCACAGCACCTGGGGACTGACTCAGGGAGAGCACCTAGGGAGGGGGGCAGCCTGGGCCTCTGGAAACATTTCTCCAGAGTTCTAGCACACTGATGTAGGATGCTCCGTCTAGGATCCACTTCTTCTTGCATCTTACTTACCTCAGCCCACCAGAACAAATCCCACAGCCTGGGCGGCTTACACAGCAGAGGTTATTCTCTCACAGCTCTAGAGGCTGGAAGTCCAAGATCAAACGTACTTAGGGTGGGTCCAGGAGAGAGCAGGCGAGAGCTTCCAGGTCCTCTGCCAGTGGCATCATGAGTTCAGCACCGTTTCCCCCAGCTACGGTGTGTGACAACACGCACAGAGCGCTGCCACCAGGGAAGCTCCCCTGAGCGATGGTGTCCAGGGACTTGACTGGCGGTCCTTCCCATAGGCCTGGAGCGCCCGCCCACGTGGCTGACCCTAGTCACTCAGTCTCCAGCCTCCGGAGGTCCAGCTCCTATGTGCAGCCCAAGTCCCCACCAGAGAGCACTGCGTCAGCATAGGCTACCTGGCAGGGCCCTTCTCATCAGGCAGGACGTGCCAGGGGCCTAGAGGTCCTCTCCTAGTTGCTGGGGGCCAAGGCCAGAGCTCCCTCTAGTAGGCAGATCCCTTAGTGCATACACTACACTATGTGGGAAGGTTGCACCAGCTGCTCCTCTGGCTGGGAGACAAGGAAGGAGGAGCCACAGTCATGCACCCTGGAGTGCTGCAGGCCCCCCTCCCCCTCCCCACTGCCGCCCAGGGCCCCGGGCTCTAGCCTCCTGACTGCCCCCTCTCTGGGAAATCCTGCATGCCCAGCTCCTGAGGGACTGCTCACGATCTGCTCTCTTTGATTAAGCATGGAACACAATGCCCTCCAGGGGAAAAAGTCTGGCTCTCCCTCTGGAGGGTGGGATTTGGCAACAAAGATGGCCCAGGCATGCAGCCTCAGGGACAAAGAAAGGATGTCCAGTCCCAGGGTGGGGGTGGGGGAGAGACACAGACGCCAGCTTCAGCCAGTGTCAGAGGAAGGTGAACAGCCTGGATCCCTTCCGGGCCCCAGCAGAGTTCCCATCCTGAAAGGCCCAGCCCCACTCTGACGGCACCCCTGCCTGCTGTCCCTCATCTCTGGCCCTCCAGGTCATCGCCACCATCCCCACCAGCCAGCTCAAGTGCCTGAAGGAAGCGGGGCACGGGCCTGGGAAGGATGAGATGACCGATGAGGAGCTGGCCGAGGGGGAGGAAGAGATTGACCACGCTGAGCGCGAGCTCCGCAGAGGCCAGATCCTCTGGTTCCGAGGCCTCAACAGGATCCAGACACAGGTAAGCTGCCATGCCACTTGGCTGCCTGGGCTTTCCTGCCTCGAGAGGGTGGCAAGCAAGTGAGAGGCAGAGAGTGGGTGAGGTGAGCCCGAGACTGACAAGATGACCCTTGGTTATTGCGGCCATGATCGCACGGGCAGTTGCTAGTGTCCTTATGCTATCCCCAGACATGCCCGCCGGCAGTTGTGGCACCAAGGTGGCCTGTTCCCGACCCCTCCCTCAGAGCCCAGGTGGCCCTCCCCATAGTGGGAACAGGTGTCAGCTATAGGTGTGTGCTATGACCTGTGGCTGTCTCTCTGGGGGCTCTGTGAGGCTGCTAAGCCTCGGCTTATTTGGTGGGAACTGCCCCAGATCAGAGAAAAGGGACATTCTGGGGATGAGCTAGATAGTTATTTCAAGTGCCCTTGGTGAGCTCACCGTTCATTGGGTTATGTTGTGAATTCTGTGGAAAGACGTCATTTGGGAAGTGGACTGTGGCCACTGAGTTGGTCCTTTCTGTTCCACCCACCTTCCAAATGTCAGTGCTTCAGTCCTATGCAAAGTCACGCAGTCATGATGACCGCCCAGCCGTAGGCACTTGCCAAGACTTCACAAGAGCTTGCCTGACAGAGCCCTCCCTCCTGTCTGTCCTAACTATTATTCCTGGCCAGCCTTATTGCCAGAATGTTCCATACTTGCTGTCTCTCCGTGATTTTTCCCGCACACTTGCTTGTGATCCCATCACAGCGTAGCCTCTGCCCTCAGCGTCCCAGAGGTTCTTGCCAGTGTCTCCTGGGGCCAGGCTGTCCCTCCTACCTTCCTGCTGCAAGGCTTCTTCCCAGTGCCCTTCTGGAAGTGCCATCAGCCCTACTCTCCCTGGCAGCTTGCTGTCCCCTCTCCACCTTGCTCTCTGCTCCTCGACCTTGCTTGCCTGGCACCCCTGCCTCCCGCTGAGACATCGGACCACCCTGCTGTGGCCCTTATGTGTTGGAAATCCCACAAACCCAGAGGGGCCGGACCTAGTAGGGAAGGAAGGACAAGTGGGTGAGAGCTGCTCCACCTGTGGGGGATTCTGCCTGAACCTCAGCCCTCAGCCCCATAGGATCCCCTGCAGCCCACTTCGATCAGCTTCTCCTTTAGACCCTGCCCACCTGCCCCACTAGGCCTTGTGGATGCTGGTCTCTTCTTGGCCAATTCCTAGTGCCACTCACTTACCACCTCCTTCTCTGCCCAGCCAGAAACCCCAGAGTGCCATACCCACACAAAGATGCCCCACAGTACCCATACTGGGCTTGGCCCAGAACACAGGCCCTGCCATCCCGAGGTCACCTCCTCCCAACCCCCAGCTCCTGACCAATGATTCCAGAGCCTCACAGCCGTCCCAGACCTCCTTCCTGTCTCTCTGAACCCCTGGTACACCAACGTTACTTATTGGCTTGGCTCTGCCTCCTCAGATGCACATGCGCAATCCAGCCACCCCATGCTCCATCCTCTTGGCCCAGCCACCAGCCTTTCTGCCTGGATTGAAGCTCCCTGCTGCCACCCTGTCCCCCCACCCCACCCCCAAGCCACCTCTCAGCATGTCCACCTGGTGGCACCTGTCACTCCCTGCCCCTCCTGGGCTTCCTACTGCCCCACCTCCAGTCCAGGACCCTCAACCGCACCACCCCTGAACCAGCTCCAATTGCTTCTCTTCCTGGGGGTCCCACCGGGGGGAAGGACACCACGATGCACCTGCCCTGGCCCTTCTCCAGAGCCTGTTTAGGCAACTTCCTGGCGTGGGACCCTCAGCCTGGGGTAGGACCTCAGAACATACTTCTCCCCAGTGCCTGTCTGCCTCAGCCTGTCACACGTCATCACAGGCTCATCCCAAAGAATCTTCCATGCAATGTGCCCAAAGTGACCTCCCTTGGCAGCCCACGCTGGCACCACCCTGGGTCCAATGCTCCCACCCAGGGCACACAGCTCACCAGCTATTCCTGCAGAGCCCCCGGGGGACTCATGGGACTCAGCCTCAAGGCACCCCTCCTCTCTTCCCCAGGCCCATCCTTGACTCTGACCATGAATTCCCAGCCTCCTGCCCGTTCTGCCAGCCTTTGTTCAGCTCAACCCTTCCAGCACCACTCTCCGCACTGTTGCTTATATAGCCTGTCTCCCTGTCCTTAGGGTGAAGTCCAGGGTGCAGACCATAGCCTTCAAACCCCTGTCTCTTGGCATCACCCCACACATCCTTCACCCCTGTAACCTCTGCTGCCTTTCTAGACATGCGCTCTGCTAACCCGCGTTGCTCTACCTCCATGCTGGCCGCTGTCTGGGCTCCAGGCCTTCCCAGCTCCTGCTGTGTCCCTTTGGGGCCCCTACCCATCCTACAGCAGCCCACTCAAAGGCCCCCGCCTTGTGAAGCCTTCTCAGAGTCCACTCCTTTCGTCCACCATGGATCCTCATAGACCCGTGGCACACACAATTACGGCAGTTGTGTCTCCCCATGGCCAGCTGCCTATGCACCCAGCCCAGGGTGCTGGAATCAGTGAGGCGCTTAATGCCCCAGGGAACTTTCCAAAACTGTAGAGTCCAGGGCCACTCCAAGAACTCAGGATGCTATAGGGCTAGGTGAGGTGGCACCAAAGAACTCCGTGTTTAAGGAGCTTCCCAAGGATCCAAGGGACTTATGCAGTGGAGAAGCAAGAAGCCAGGTCTTTGGCTCATTCCTCTTGGCATTCTGAGCACCTAAGCTAGTGTGGCCAAGGAAAAAAGTCTTAGGTCTGAAAGAACATTTGAGCGCCCTATAGAAGAATGGGAATAGCCTTGGTAGCCAGATGTCCAGGTCTCCCATTGCCTTCTAGCCATTCAGCTGTCCTGGCCCTGACAGGTTCTTGTCTGTCTGTCTGTCATGCAGAGTCCGAAGCCAGCTTGAGCCTTGGTGGAGGGGGGGCGGTTTGCAGTGCTTCCATCCATTAGCCTAAGATGGTGAGCCTAGATTTTCTAGCAGCTGAGACAGCAGCCTTGCCCCGATCTGAGGCGTCTGGGGGAAGTTCAGTGGTGCCCCGGCCATCTGTGTGTCTGTGTTTTCTGTGTGTCTGTGGGCTCTCAGGCCTGCCACTTCTCCCTGACTAGAAGAGTGGATCCCTGCAGTCAGAGTGTTGGAGTTCCAGGCTGTTCCAACTGTGTCCATGTAGACATTGGCCGGTCAGGTCCCTGCTTTACACATGAGGAAATGGGGTCCAGAGAGAAGGGACTTACCCAAGGTCACCTAGTGACAGTGGACCAGCCAGGGCCCAAGTCTCCATCCCCTGACCTCCTAGTGCACTCCATGTCCCCTCCATACAGTCACTCATTCGTCCATGAGATCTTGACTTTGTCACTCCAGATTCACCATGCTTCTCAACAATGCACAACTTTTTCCGTTGTTAAGAGAAGGCATTTCTGCCAGCGGCCCCGGTTCGGTCCCACATAGGAGGGCCAGTGACACTGCCCTAAAAAAAAAAAAAAAAAAAAAAAAAGAGAAGGCATTTCTAACCTGCTACCTGCTCTTGCCATCATTCCATATTAACATATGAACTCGGGCCGGCCGAGTGGTGCGGTGGTTAAGCGCTGGCTTGAGAAGCCAGCGGCCCCAGTTTGGGTCCCACATATGAGGGCCAGTGACACTGCCCTCAAAACAAAACAAAACAAAACAAAACATATGAATGCAACAGACGGTTGAGATGTCATTCCACAATAAAAGAGAGTCCTTGAAACCTGGAACATGGAGCTTTTCGAAGTGCTCCTGATACGGTCTATTTCACATTCCATTATAAAACAATGAGAAGCTTCAGCAAAGACTAGGCTTCCAGGAATGAGGGATGGGTGACAATGTTGCAGTATTTTGACTGATGCCATCATCCCATCAGGACACCACGTGGAGAGGCCAAATCAGAGGCAGAAAAGGCATCTTTCCCTTCCCTCATTACCTTTGCCTCAGTAAGAGTCTCCTCTTGAGACAGACCTGTCTCCATAACCTTAGAAACATGAGCTCAATCTAGAGAGGAGACAGCCCCTAAAGAGAAGGTGACATCATGGCATGGATCATAGTCCCTCAGTGCATTGAGGCACAGTCAGCACTGTGCTAGCCCGCCATGGGCGCTCAGGATGCCTTACAAGTCTGTCCTGGCTGTGAAGTTCCCCTGCTCACGAGCAGGATGTGCTGGGTAAGGCGGGGGGCGGGGGGGGGGGGTCTCAGTGGCCAAGTACACAACAATAAGTCTTTTCTGCACCACGCTCAAAGGTTGACATATTCATTTTGGTTGGGGTAGAGGGAGTCTGAGCCCTGAAGCTGCCTTCTTCTAAGGAGCTTGGCCTGTGTCAGACACCCTTCTGAAACTGGGGCCACCTTGGAGACACTGCAGGGCCTGGGGGTGGGGAAGGGCCCCTTGCCTTGGGTAGCCAGTGCGTGCGCTCTAGGCTCCAGAAATGCATACTTGCTTTGCTGCTCACATCATCCATTGAACTATAGAGCACTTTCCAGAAATCAGTCCTACCTTCTGAGACCAAAGATTTCATCCCCACACATTAAGGGCATTCCCAAGGAGGCAGACAAAAATGTGCCACACGAGGCTGCCCTCCCAGAATCTAGGCACGTGGTCTCACAATAGTGAGACATTCATTGTGGCCACTTAGCTGCCATTCCTTGGGACCCAATGCCTGGGCCTGCCCCAGGTCCCCATGCCAGTCCAAGGTAGAGTTAGGAAGTCCAGACACACTTCCCCTTTGACTCCTAGGAAGCTTATAGGGTGGGGGACAAAGCAAAAGTCATATCTGCTCCCCAGAGCCCAGGCCCTCTGCTGTCCCTCCCGCCATGCCTGTACCCCCTCTCCCTCTTTCTAAATCAATTCTTCCACTGAGGCTTTCCCTGAGTGCCCCTCAATCAGCAGCATAAGGACAGTGACGGCCACACCTCCCAACGAGACAGGACAAGCTGGCAGGGTGTGGTACAATGCAAATGAAGGACAGGCCCAGGGAAGGGCCCCTGTCCCCATGCAGTGCCATCAAGGAGCCCTACCACAGGGAACCTCGTTTCTAATAGGAGCATGTCATATCCCTCAGGTGTGTTGGGGCGGAAAAAAGGTTGAGAACCACTGACCTAGGATAACAAAGTATTGCCAGATACAGGTATTTATTTGACGAGTAGCTTGCCATGAGCATACCCTGAATGCAAATGACTCTAAATGTTTGCCGTGTGCCTGGTTGTTAACCGCCTGCCCTCCCAGTCTTCTGAGCGCTAATCATTTGCTCAGCAAACCCTCTCCTGGTGGATGACACAGAGGTCAGCCTGGGCCATGACCACAGCCCTGTCAGAAGCACCATCAGCTCCCAGGGAGCAGGGCCACCTAGATGAGGCCCCTACCCCTGCCCAGCCCCACCCCCGTGTGGTAGCCGGGACAACAGTGCAAGCCAAACTTTATCTCATTTTCTCTCCCACAGATGGAGGTAGTGAGTACCTTCAAGAGAAGCGGTTCATTTCAGGGTGCCATGCGCCGGCGGTCTTCGGTCCTCAGCCAGCTCCATGACGTAACCAATCTTTCTACCCCTACTCACGTAATTCTCTCTGCTGCCAATCCCACCAGTGCCGCTGGGAGTGAGTCTTGAGTCCCCTTTTCTCTCATAAATGGCATCTCTGGGGGAGAAAAAACCTCCCAACTCTTCCTTCTCTTTTTTCCAGTCTTGCATCCTCCGCTCACCGTGGCTTTTCCGTTCTTTCTTTATTGCCCTGTCCAGTCCTTCCCTCCCAGATGGTGTGTCTCTCCAAAGCCATATTCTCTTATGAAATGTACTGAATCCATGGCACTGCTGGACCTTCTGTCCTTTTCTTTGTTTGGCTTTTTTTGGTTTGCATTTAGTGCTCCTTCTGTCATTGGTTTTCTTTTCTTGAACTTGTCTGCATTTGCCGATGGTTCTTCATGAACTTGGGCGGCTTCTGGTGGTGTCTAGTGTCAGGGTCGGGCCTTGGTTGGTGTTTGGTGGGGCAGTGAAAGGGAGGCACGTGGGCTCAGAGCCACTTTCCAGGGCTGGAGGGGAACGCTAGTGCCTTTTCGGCATCATTTGCAGCAGAAGAATCCAGCCTACCTACTTGGGACTAAAGTGGCAGCATCCAGAACTTTCCTTGAGATGGTTTCCCAAGGCAGTAGAGCTGATGTGAGCTTCAGGAGGCTGCTGTCACATGTCCCCAGGAGGGCTCAGTGGTGGACAGCTGCTTCTGCTCAGGTGCTATCTGCCCCATAGGACCTTGACCTGAGCTGCTGGATGTTAGAGGTGTTTGAGGTGTCTCGCAAGCTGGAGTCCTACTCACATCCCGAGCCCGCACTGTGCTACATTTCCATTTATTCCCAAAGCACCTTCACTCTTTCCAAACAGGCCTTGGCATTGGAAGGTCTTAACCCAATCCGGTCCACCCTCTCTCCTCCTTTCTCCGAGAAGCTGGGAGAAATCAATTCCCTTCTGTATGTCCCAATGAAAAGTTCCTGCCATGTCGGCCACATTTTAAAGAGAACCCAGGAACTGTCCTAAAGAAGTAGAAACTTCCATAATTGCTCACATCTTTTCACAAAGACAAAAGGCAAGCCACTAGACCACGGAACCCACCAGCCCAGGGAACGGTGTGGGCCCCCTGCTCTTACCCAGGGAAGCCTGCATCTTGTAACAAGCTCGAGATTTCAGAAACCAAACAGTAAACCTTCGAGTATGAGCCCAGAGCCCCTGCCAGGATGGTTCGATGCTACCTCTTTCCTTTCCTTCCAGTGAGACCCGGCAGCTCTCACCTCCGTGAACACACCACTTCCCCTACAGACGGGAGTCGTTAACAACGCTGTTTCCCCCACCAGACCCTGGGATTTTCTTTTGCTTGATTTCTTCTCTTTTCCTTTCTTCTTTTGTCTTGTCTTGTCTGGTTTTTGTTTGTTTGTTTGTTTGTTTTTTAGGAACTCGTGAGAGGTTCCCGTTGGGGGGCATCCCTCCTCTTGCTTAAGCTGTCATTTCAGGCCACTCTGCCCTTTAAGGAAGGGATGTGAGCCACATCGGTCCCCGCCAGGCCACCTTGTCCCCTTTGGAAACAGCGCTTGCACGTGTACACACACACACCCCTTCTCCAAAGCACATGCCACACACACCTCCGTCTCCCTTGCACGTTCACTGGGCCCCCCACTAGGGTAACAACTATTGGCCGACACACGTCACAGGTGGGCTGGAAAGCTCTGGCCTTGTCCCAGAGGAGCCTTGCCACCATTCCACCAGAGAGGTCTACAGGAGGCTCATCCACAGTCAATTAAGGGCAGAAATGGTGCACAGCTTCCCAGGTGCACCTCAGCCAGGGTCCGGCTGGGCGGTAGTACTTTCCTGCCTGTGAACAAAGGGACAAGAGGGGGTGTAGGTGTGCGTGAGAGGCATGCCTGCTCCTGTCCCTCCCTCCTTGATTTCCTCCACGTGTTCCTTTGCCATCTCTCTCTGCACTTCCTGTCTGTCCATCTGCCTGTCTGTTGACTTGAGAAGAAGGCAGCCTACACGAACCCCACTCCATATGCCCCTCAGGCCTTCTCCACAGTACTGCCATTGCTCCACTCCAGGGCCAGCCCAAGCCTGCCCTCTGTTCTCCTGGTTAGGCCTGCTGGCTCTTGGCTCCCTCGAAATACCTCTGCTTTCTCCCTGGGGGCAGCTTCTCTCTCTCCTCTCTTCCTTGGCTCCTAGCACCTTCCTTCCTTCCGCAGCCATCTGTTCCCCACTTTCCCCACCTTCCTACTTTCAGGAGCCCAGGAGTGCCGCCCCTCCCCCTGCTCAGGAGCCACTCCAAGGGGACCTAACTAGTGCCTGACCAGAAGAAGGGCCACTGTCCCTTCCACATCACAGGCTGCTGGGCAAGGAGCAGGTGGTAGGACCCGGGTGATAACTGAGCACCTTCTATCTGAGGAGGGCGCTGGTGTGACAGCAAGGGGGTCCTGATGTCCTGACTCACAAGGGCCAGCCTAAAAGGCTCATCCCATTTAAGTGGCAGCACCTCAGAAGGAACTCCTCTGTGGAAAAAATTGCTGGTTGGAGGACTGGGCAACACCGGGGGACACACCTGCTTCTGGAAGCCGTCAACCAAACTGCTTCCTGCCATCATCCTCGTGTGGCAGATTGGTTTGGAACTCTGAACTGGCCCCCGGTCCAAGCTGCGAGGAGCCCAAGAAATCACCAAGCTCAGCACCCTCATCAGGGAAAGGCCTAGCAGAGTAGGGGCTAGCCCCTGGCCCTCACTTTCTCATGGAACTTGCCAGAGGGAAGGCAATATGTCAGTCATGACAGAGCTTCCAGCCCAGCTGAGAGGCGGTATGGTAGGAGGTGCAGTGGTCATGGGTCAGATCACAATGTTTCCTAAGGAAAATCCCAGCTCTTACGGGAAGGTTCCTGTCCTCCTTGCCCGCCTCCCAACCATTCTGCCCCTTACTCTGCATGCTGGGGCAAGTCTCTCCAGTACACCAGGGCCGCTGGGCAATCGTCAATTCCAGTGAGAACCTCGGGTTCTCATATGGAAGGCCCAGTGCAGGGTGTGGACAAGAAGCCTGCGGGCCAGAATAATAGCTGAATTCCCTCACCAATGCAGGCCCCAGCATGTAGCACCAATGCTGGAAGTGTTCATAGAATGTCCTCGGAGCCAGAGGGAGAGGAGCAGCCCCTGGAGGGATAACCAGGGGGAGCAAAAGAGGCCGTGATTCTTGGGGCTCAGTGTGTCCACATCCATGCCTGCTCACCCGTTATAGCCAACTTCTGACCTCCCCTCTCCCCAGGCATCCCACACCCACATGCGTCTTTGCCACTTTGGGACTCAGGAATACCAACACGATCCCCACTCCCTCAGTTGCACACAATGACCTCCCAGCTGAAAGATGGTCTTGACTGCCTCCCCCTCACTCTCCCAGCCATTTTTCCACCCACCTGGCCTGGTGGCTGCCCCTCCCCCCATCATGGCCATTTCATTTTCAGCCCAGAGTGTAATACCTTCCTTTTCGTGGTCACCACTTCATTTCATGGGACCTCAGCCATGGCCTTGAGGCCATCTGAGTAGCTCAGGAAAAAGCCCATCTGAGTAGCTCTGGAAAAATCATTCTTTAATAACCATTTTCAGTCTTTTTGAAACCAAAGGGGTACAAAATCCTATCTCCTCTTGGTATGTCATTTGCCCCCATTCCTACCTCAATCACACTTCCCGGCTGGATGTCAGGATCACCCAAGGGGTGGCCCGAGATGAGCAGCAATCGAGGGTGCTCAATGGCAGCCTCCAGGTTTGGGTAGGGACACACAGACACATTCTAGCCCATCAGTAGCTACACATCCAAAGCCTTTCCCCACCAGCTTGCCCCACTGGCCCTCCCATTCCAACAGGCAGCTATGCCCGGCCTGACCGTTCCTGCAGCAACGCTGGGCCTCTATACTCGAATGTTTACAAGTGGTTCATGAAAGGGCTCCAACCCAGCTCGGCAACAGGGGCAAGGGCCGGTGGTGAGTTTGGTCAGATGTGGCCAGAAGGGCTCGCTCAGAGCTGTTTGGTTCTGATTAATCATGCTAGAACCAGATCATGGCAGTTGCTTTATTTTCATTGGCTTTTGCAACATGAAAATCTTCTGTCCAACTTGGCAAAGCCAGGCCAGGTGAGCTCCCACGGTTTCCTTGGACATGTCCTTCTGGAGGCTGGCAAGGGTGGGGCAGGGGACATGCTCATCCCTGGGTCCCATGGTAGCAACTCCCATCATTAAGGCCATGCCATGGAGGAAGGAGCCTGGTAAAGTGAAAGCAGTCTTGCTTGTTCCTTTCTCAGGAAGTTCATTGCTTTAGAGCCAAGTTTCCCCACTTGGGTTTCTGGCAGTAGTGTCTTTACATTTTTTCTCAGCTATTTCACATTGTGTACAGTCTCCTCACTAGGAACAATATCAGCCCTGCCCTGTCCAAGCCTTCCTGCAACCACAGGCCCTAACACAGGGAAGGGCCTTCCAGGCAATTTCTAAAGCACATGGCAGCTCAGCCTAGGGCAGACCCCAGAACCCCTGCTCAAAGTCCTCCCCTGTAGGCACTTGCAGGCTGACTCCCAGGACTGGGAGCCAGGGTTCCGGGAGCTCGGGAGACTTATTTGAGGCCCTGCAGCTGTGCACGGCCAGGATGAGAGGCAAGGCTGACACCCTGAAAAGCCTGGGACTCACTCTGCCTGGGTCAGCTCAGTGCGACGTCATTTTGACATCAGCAGCACGAGTCGGCTCTCCCAGTCCAGAGCATGTATGCCTGTACACAGCATAGGAGGCAAGCTGCACAAAACTCACCAGCCATTAGCGTTTGGGCTTGCCAACATACACAAAGCTCTGTCTTTAGTTTGGTTTGGGTTCAATCCCTCAGTGAAAGGGCCAGCTCTGAAGTTTGCGTTTTCCCATTTCCTAATTCCACGGTGAGGAGAGGCAGCCTTCCCCTTGCTGCCCCTTCGATTGTGAGCATGTCGTCCCACACCTCTTATGTTACTTTTGAGTCGTGCCTCACCTTCATGCCAATGGGGAGGGTTTGGTATTCGGGAACCCCAAAGTTCCTGGTAAACAGTTCCCATGGCGCTCCCTGGCTGCTGCATCTAGCATGTGCTCTAAATGCAATGCCCGGATGCCAGGGGTGGGGGTGAGAGGTCTGTTCCTCTCGCAGAAGGTTGTGGATTAGTGGTTGGTACAGAGACAGGCAGGTTCGTCAAGTGTCAGGATGGGGTGGGGCTTTCAGGGAGTAGTGGAAGGGTAGGGCAGAAATCGGACAGAATTCCAAGCTTTGTGAGCCTCAGCAGTGAGAAGGGGTGGAGGGTGAAGGGCGTGACAACCCTGAGCCTGCTTGTCCCACAGCACAGCGGGGAAAGACCAGAAAGTGTCAGGTACAGTTTCTGTTGTTACTGTCGTCCTCCTTGTTCAGGAGCCTTTGCCTTTATTTTTCTCTTCTCTTTTCTTTCCATTCCCTTTTGGCATTCCTTTCATGGGGTGGGTGTTCCCTCAGTCCTTGGCTTGCCTCCCTGCTTTCCCACCCCTTCTCCACCCTCACTACCACCTGCATTGCAAACTCAAGTGATTGAAGATCAAAGCAAAAGCAGGGCACATCCACTTTCAGCCATGACCTTCACCCTCTCTGCTTGAGTCCTAACCATCCAGCAGTAGCAGGGTCACACTGCAGTCGGACACAAGCATCGTTTTGCTTCAGCTCCGTGTGCCTGGGGTGGTCCTGTGCGTCTGGAGCGTCACCTCTCTGTCCCCACTAATGGAGCTTATGGTTGACATGGAGGCAGGCCAGGGCAGGCAGCAAACACGAGCAGAGAAGCAAGCTTACACTAATGGTAGATGGTCACAGTCTGTGAAGAGAAGAAAGCAGAACAAAAGAAATGTGAGGGAGTACTATTTTGGATATAGTTTGTCTGGATAGCCTCTCGGAAGCTGGATATGTGAGCTGAGTTCCAAATAAGGAGAAAAGGCCAGCATGGGCCGATCTGGCAGTAGAACAGCACAGGCAGTGGAAAGGGCAGGTATATGGCCCCAGGGGACACTCAGGCTAGCTGGTGAGAGCCAAGTGGCAGGAAAGCCGGTCAGGTGAAGCCATCATAGCAGACACATGCCAGGCCATGTGGACCCCCTACTTTCAGCACTGAGCCCCTGTTGGGTGCAGGTGTCATGCTGGGTGTTGGGGACATCGGTGAACCAGACATACAGACCCCTGACTTCGGGGACCTTATATCCCAGTGAGAGGACACAGAAGAGAGAATAATGGGATGTGTGGGGTGTGTGAAGGTGAGCCAGTTTGAGGAGAAAATGAAGCAGAAGAGGTACAGGGGTGCTGGGGGGCAGGTGGTTTGTGACTGGAAACAGAGAGCAGATGAGGGGGAGATGATATGAGACTCTCTGGGGAAGAGCCTTTCGGCAGAGAAAACTACCAGTGCAAAGGCCCTGAGGCAGGAGGGTGCTTGGTGTGCTTGGGGAAGAGCCAGGAGACCTAGGCTGGAGAGAGCAAAGGAGGAGAAGGAAGGGATGGCCTGAGGCAGGTCCTAGCAGCACTTTGGTTTTCTTTTGAGGGAGACACAGCTATTAAAAGGTTTGGACTAGTGAGAGTGTGGCATGCTCTGGCTTCTGTTTGAAAGGATTGCTCAGACTGCCATGCTGAGGACAGACTGTAGAGGTCAAGGGCAGCATCAGGGACACCAGGGAGGAAGTGTGGGAGGAAGGAGGTAAAGTGGAAGAGGCAGGAGGAGCCCTGAGTCTGGAGATAGAGATGTGGGACTGGTTAGCAGAGCGCTGGTATTACGGCCACAGCGGACAGGAGCATCCAGGAAATGCATGGATGCAGATGAAAAAGAGAAAATATCCAAAGATGAGTCCTGGGGCCCTTGGATGTGAGAGGATAGGGAGAAGAAGGAAGAGGACCAGGGCCCCTGGCAGACACAACAGCAGTGGTAGAGCTGGGAAGGGTTCCACAGGACATGCTGATGCATGACCCTGGGGTCCGGGGCTGATATGCCTCCATGGTTTGGCTGGAGCCCTGTGCTAGGATGGGAAGACTAGGTGAGGACCAGGGTTGGCAGGAGCAAGGCTGAGGGTGTTCCTTGGCCTTCTTCTATGGCCCATGAGCCATCCGACGGGAGGGGAAGGAGCAGCAGGTGCATAAGTCTAGCGTGCCAGGAAGTGGTGGGCCCTGGCTGCAGACACAGGTGGTGCAGAAGGTGTGTATGGCATCAAGGTGGTCTGTGGACTGTAGATGGCATTGACAGCCTGAGGGTGGTGAGGTCCCTTTGGGAGTGGTAGAGGTGGAGAGGTGGCCTGAGAACCCTGCCCTGGACCTCTGGGACCATCCCAGGCTAGGAGAGGAGCCTGAGGAGGCAGTAAGGGCTGTGTGTTGGGGAAGGGTGCTGGTTCTACCCAATCTTGTTCATGCTTTTGCTGGGACACACAAACTCTACCGTACAGACGTCCCTGGGCCTTGAGGGAGGGCGTCTCTTAGAAATGTTTGCTGCTTCTCACTGAGCCACTGCCCCGGGAATTGTCTGTGCCCGTCAGCATTGAGTAGCCTGAAAACACCCCATCATAAGAAGAATGCCAAGCCCTTTGTTAAAAGCCCAAGATCTGAATGCAGGGAAATGGAACCTGGAGGAATGCTGACTCACCGTCAGCTGTAAGACTCAGGATGGCGCAAGCCCAGCTGAAAGCCCTGACCAGCGGAATGTTTGAGCAGGCGGCCCTGGCAGCCCCTGTTGGTGATTGAGTGATGACTCTGTGGATAGGCAGCAAATAGAAAGGCAGTCCCTCCCCGGAAGTCAGTGAGAAGGCAGACATTAAAGTAAGTCTTGGATTACACCAGGGAGGAACACCCCAAAGCAACCTTCCAAGCCACAGTAGCAGAAACCGGGAAGGGAAGGACTGGCTGCCATTTTTGGGCTAAGACTTTGGAGTTCAGCCAGGTGCAGGGAAACCATGAGGATGGGTTTGCGTAGGGGTCTGACCTGATCATGAGACCCAGGTCCAAGTGAAGGGACTAGCTCAGCAAGGGGAAGGTGTAGCCAGAGTCACTGGATCATTGCTGGCAAAAGCACCACAGGGGCTCCCAGGGTCAAGGGCAGCAACATGTTTCTTGCTCTCATTTCTATGACTTCAGGGGTATAGCTGACAGCTGACTACATTGCCACGGCGATATCCGGGTGGCTCCCCAATTCTGGCAGCAGAAAAGGCCCAAATAATGAAGCCATATCTGCAATGGCTACAGAAAGTGCATTCTGTTGGTTTTTTTTATTAAAAATGTCACATGATTCTCAATTGCTGTGTTACCCCTGTCTCCGAGGCCAGTGTGGGGGAATTAAAGAACTGAGTGCAAATAGTTGGCCATCTGCAATCCAGAAGATGTGGCTTCACCAAATTCAGAGAAATTCCTTACTGTATTTAAGATATGGAGGTAGAAAATTCCCATTTTATGGTGCTCTTTGGCTCACTTGTTTGCACTTGAAAGACTGTGAGGTTTGCCTGGTTTAAACTGATCTAAGAATGCTTTGTTTGGCTGAGCAATGCCTGGAGTCCAGACGCTGGAGAGTTGAAATGGACTCATTGTCAACAGTGTGATTCATGGTCTAAATTAGGGGACAAACTCACCTAGAAAGGACTTTGCAGGCCAGGTCTCTGTCCCAAGTACACAACTCTGCCCTTGAATCTTGAAGACAGCCATAGACAATGCAGAAACGAACGGGCATGGCTTGATTTACAAAACCTGGCTGAGGACCAGAGTTAGCCCTTGGGCCACAGTTTGCCACCACCTTGTCTAAACCAAAAAAAAACAAATCCTAGAACCTTGGACCTGGAATGGCTTTGGAACACACATAGGGAGGGGCTGGCTTCCCCATCTCAGCACAAGGCCAGCTGGCTTGACTGGGGCCCAGCAAAGGCCTTCCTATTGACTCTGGCTTCTAGAAGTAAGAGGGAGTCCAGGCTGGGGGGCCAGGGAGTGAGCAAAAGGAAGCAGCAACTCCGGCTTAGAAGCCCAGCGAGGCTTTAGCACACTTGTAAGTAAAGGTGGAGCAGGCAGCGGAGGGAGGGATCACAGAGACCGAGGAACTAATTCTAGGAGCAGGGTCTAACAGGAGGTACAGGGGTCAGAGGGCTGCTGTGGCTGGGGAGCAGGGCATTGTGGGAAGCTCTTTACTGTGGGGAGTTATGCTGATCTGAGGTCTACAGGTGCTAGTGGGGCAGCCATGGAACAAGGTGTAGAAAAGCCTGATGGAGGGACTGAAAGAAGTTGTCTGGTTTGGAGAGTGAAGAGGAGGAGGTGAGAACAGCATGAGAAAGGCTGGAGGGGCAGATAGTGCCAGATTGCAAAGGGCTTCTGGTGGTAAGAGACACATGGATGGAAGGGTATTTGAAAGGGAATAACAAGGCCGGCCGAGTGGCGCGGTGGTTAAGTGCTGGCTTGGGAAGCCAGCGGCCCCGGTTCAGTCCCACACTGCCCTCAAAAAAAAAAAGGGAATAACAATCCAATCAGATGTACCCAGCTGTGAGCCAGGGGGTGTAAGGAGACATGATCAGGGCATACGGAAAGAACAGGCTTGGCGGGTGGAGATCAAAAATGGTGCTATTTTCAGCCTTGGATGCCTCCAAATGGGGGACTGGAAAGCTCTAGAGACTGAAGCACTGAGTAGGGGCCTGGGCCACAGTCCCTGGTTATAGCCAGATGAGCCCCAGAGCCATGGCCAGGGCTAGGAGGTGGACCTGGGGGGGGACACAGAGGACGAGGAACAGGGACAGGCCATCGCTCTGGGGCACCCTGGGACAGAGGAAGGAGCAGTAGAAGAAATGAGGCCAGAGTAGCTGGTGAGGTAGAAGGGCCAGGTAGGGGCAATGTCAGGGAAGCCAGGAGAAGTTTCCAGAAAGAGGGGTGGTCAGCTGTATTGAGTGCCCTGAGGGATCCAACAACAAAATGGAAAGGCAACAATGGCTTCTGGACTTAGCAGGGAGACTGATGGTCAGATGGGTGTGGACATAGTGGGTGCTCGCTGTGGCCAGGAGAGACAGAGGAGCAAAGGAGAGGTCCCTTGTGAAGCCAGGGAGGGAGACCCACCCAAGAAAAGTTGACAAGGCACCCATAGGATGGGTATTTTCTCTAACCAAAGTTCTTCAGACTTTCTGGTAAGAGAAAATAGAGAGCCTACTCTCCAGCATTCTTCCCTTTTCAAATCATCTTTCTGTTCTAAAAAATTGGAATTCAGATGTAGCAGAGAGTCCAGGGACCACCTAAGCCAGTCCTCCCATAGTGCAGGGAAAGGGGAGGTAGCCACCAAGAGTCCAGTGCTTCTGTCACTTTTGAGTTCCAGAATATCTGCCGAGGTCAGCCTAGAGAATGCCACTACCACTTATTCTGCATATGGATCAGTTCACAAGACTGAGACCCAAAGCTGAAAACCCTTACCACAGCCAGACAGAGCCACCCCAACTGTTCCATTCCAATGGATGAACATTTGTCATGCAAGTGACCCCCTGCCATTGACGTGGGTGGAACTTGCCAGCACCAGTCTGCCATTGATTGTCTCCTTTCTTTCTTCTTTCTTTCCTTCCTTCCTTGCTTCTTCCCTGCTCCCACCTCGGGCCCCTGTCCCTAAACCTGTGTCCCTCCACCTCCTGCTCCAGATCCGGGTGGTGAAAGCATTCCGTAGCTCACTCTATGAAGGCCTGGAGAAGCCAGAATCCAAGACCTCCATCCATAACTTCATGGCAACGCCCGAGTTTCTGATCAATGACTACACCCACAACATCCCGCTCATAGATGACACGGACGTGGATGAGAACGAGGAGCGCCTGCGGGCCCCGCCACCCCCATCCCCCAACCAGAACAACAATGCCATAGACAGTGGCATCTACCTGACCACGCACGGCACCAAGTCAGCTACCTCGTCAGTGTTTTCTTCCAGACCTGGGAGTCCAATCCACAGCATGGAAACGTCCCTCTAAGCAGAACTGCTCTTGGCACGCGCACCCCTGCACACACGCGCACCCAGGCGGGATGCACAGGACAACGAGTAGGGCACGGCCAAGGCGGTTGAAGACATTACTCACAGGGCACTTGCAAGAAGCCAATCCATTCAAGGCTTCTTACCAGGGACCGAAGCGTTGGAGGAGAAGGAGGAGGAAGAAGGAAAAACTAGAGAGCGAGAGGAGCTGTGTTCCCCTTTTTTTTTCTATTGAAGCTTTTTTTTAACAAACACTACAATGCCACCAGACATTTGTCATCTGGGCTGCGCTGTGGGGCAGGGGGCTGGTTATTGGGAGCTTTGTTGCACCCACTGAAGAGTAATGGGATCGACAGATTCCTCCAAAAGGAAAATAGGCAAGCACTGCTTTGCAGGGCTGGGAAGGATGTCCCCTGACCAGACAGCCCACCTGCGGGAGCCACCTGCAAATGTACACACACCGCCAAGCACCCATCCCCAGGACACGTGCAGTCCATGTGTGTGTGCGTGTGTGCGTGCGTATAGACATATACGTACATATATGACCAGATGCATATTTAAAGAATAAGGAACTATTTATTGGCATGATATTTCCACTCCTCTTATCAGGTGTTTTCATTTTGAAATTTTATTATTTATTGTGGCAGGTTTTTGTTTTGTTTTTTTTCAGGGAACTAGACTATAAGAATCTCGTTTTCGTTGCTTGCTGTCTCTCCCCACACACACACACCTCCCCGCTGCTCTCTTCCCCATCCCCTCTGTCCTCCCTCTTCCTGGCACAGGTCCTGGAAATGTCACCATTGAGATTCCCAAGTAGGAGTTTAGGGGAGTGGAGGGCAAGGTCGAAGTGGAAGCGCTTACAATCGAAACATTTGCACTTTGAGACCCCTGCCTATAGAGGGGAAAAAAATCCCTTTTGATGGAATTTTTTATGTAAAAGGAAAATACCAAAGCACTGATGAGAATGATCCCCTCCAGTACGTAGAAGAGTTTTGCTTTCAGTTTCCTTTGGTTTCAACTCCAAGTGCTGAATTCTGGCTGGTGGGCTTTCTTGGCCCACACCCCAACTTCAAGAGCATTGAGCTCCACCCCCTGTCATCTCTGACCCCATGGGAGGACCCAGAATGGGGGGTGGGGCTGGAGTGACAAGGTCAGGCAGAAAGCAGCAGAGGAAGAGGTACCATCAAAACCCAAGAAGAGTTGATGTGGCCACAGTGCAGACCCCAGCCCCTCCCCTGGCGCCTCCAATTGGACCCCTACTCTTTGCCTAGAAGTTGTTGCTGAGATGCCCATAAAGTGGCTGGGGAAAGTTCTCCGTAACCACCTGCTAAAGGACTCTTCCGACCACAGTATTCTTGTTCAAGGACAACTATGACCCGCAACAGCATGGATTTGTGTCTGCAGCCACCTACGGCAACATCAGGGAAAACAGATGCTGAGGCAAAGCCCCTGGGAGCACCGCTCATGGCTGTTACTCTAATCACTCCTGTGGCTCTTTCTTATGAGTCTGGAAAGCTGAGGAGGTCAGCTTCACCACATTGGCTGAACACCTGGTCTGCAGGTGGGGAGAGCTGGGCCTGGGCTCCCCAGATGGTTCCCTCGGGAGCCTCTCCTTGCAGTGTGGGCACCCAGTGTGCCAAGCCTCAGTTTCCCTCAAATGCACCCTTGCCAGGGAGGGAAATGCAGAAAAAGCAGGGGCTCTTTTACCATCTGAATTCATCTGTCTCATGTTTTGCAGGGAGGCAGTTGGGGTCCAACTACGCCTCATCCATGTGCCTGTCTGTGGGGCTGAGCCACTTGGGGGGGTGGGCAGCTGGGAGCTGAGGGACATAGGATCAGAATGAAAACTGCACACGCAGATGGGTACGCTCAGAAGTTGAGCAGCAGCTGGACTGATAGCAAGGCTGGTCTGCCCATCACACACTCCCCCATCCCACACCCATCAGCGGGGGCTTGTCTTACCTCCACCTGCATCTGTGAGCATCCATGCTGGCAGCCAAAACATGCTCGGGCTCCACCCTTCACATGAGTACATGTCACCCCTGAGCAGGAGTAGTCAAATCTCGGGCAAAGGAATTTTGGTTAGAAAAGGAAATCCCATTTAAAATGCCAGCTACAGATAACTTAAAGCCATCCCTTTTTTCCAAAGGGCACATTGAGAATGTTACCCATTTGTAAATTGTTCCTTATGTCCTTGTTTAAACAGCCACAACAAAAAGGGCAACTCAATTTGTTGAGGGTCTGTGTGTTCCTAAACAAGAAATAAAATTGGAAATGTTTAAATTGAAGAAGATAAGCTGCATAATGCTACACTCATGGGCTTCTTTTCATTCTCTGTTGTAGACACATTGATAGAACAAATGGTCCATATATATTAAAAAAAGAAAACCCTCGCTGCTGCTGTACAAAGTTGCCTATTGTACATGTCGATTGTTTAGTCTCTAGGTTGCCTTTCCACAAGGTGTGGGGTTCAGAAAAGGGGTGCCATGACCTCGGATCGTTGCTCTGGTTTCTGTAGTCTTCAGGCCGAGGGACCTGTCTCATCAGGGAGCCCCTCTCTATAAAGCATTATATTATATGGAATGGCTTGGTCAACTGTGTTCAGTCTTTAAATATGTTTTACATTTTTATCTGCCTGTTATCAAGATGAACAAAAATATCTTAATGAGGAAGACCACAGATGCATAATAATTTAAAGTCTGTAGTTACATTTCCTAATTTAAAGAATAGGCCAAAATTTCTGTGTATAAAAAAAAAATGAAAGGCTCCTACAATCCTGGTCTGGGTAATGTGTGTGATTTATTGTTTGAGGAATTCTCATCTGGAATGACAGAGAGGTGTCTTCATCTGTTTCGCCCAGCTGGGTCAATCCTTGGGTGGGGGGGTGGAGTTCCCCTGATCGTGCAGCCGCCTTTCCAATCTGTAGGGAATGAGGAAAGTGCTTGCCTGCCCTGTGGGGTCAGAGGCCTTCCCGGAGGAGGTTTGCATGATGGTCCTCTATCATGACATGGAAGGGCTTGGGTACCCCGGTGAATCCTCTGAGAAGGCGAGGGTGGGGGACCCAAGACAAAGGCAACAATTCAACGGCAGCACACCAACCCAAATGCCAGAACCCTGGCACACATGCACACTCCCTCTTTTTTTTAACTGTGATAAAATGTACACCATATAAAAGTTACCATCTGAACCATTTTTTTTTTTGAGGGCAGTGTCACTGGCCCTCATATGTGGGACCCCAACTGGGGCCACTGTCCTCCCAAGCCAGCACTCAACCACCGTGCCACTTGGCCGGCCCTGCATTTGCTTTTTAGAATTATGTCTCAGTTGATTCTCTTGGACTTTTCAGTTACACAATCATCTTGTTTGGCCATTTTTAACTGTCCAGTTCAGTGGCATTAAGTTCAGATCATTCACACTGTTGTGCAGCCATCCCCACCATCCATCCCCAGAACTTTTTCATCTTCCCAAACTGAAATCGTCCCCATTAGACACTAACTCCCCATCTCCCTTCCCCAGCCCCTGGTACCAACCACCCTACTTTCTCTCTCTCTGAGTGTGACTCTGCCAGGGACCTCCTGTAAGTGGATCCTACAGGATCTCTCCTTCTGTGACTGGCTTACTTCACTCAGCAGAATATCCCCAGAGTTCATCCCTGTTGAAACATGGATCAGAATTTCCTTCCTGTTTGATTCCATGGCATGGATAGGCCTCATTTTGTGTATCCCTTCACCTGTCGATGGGCACTGGGGTCGCTTCCACCTTTTGGCTACTGTGAGTACTGCGGCTGTAAGCATGAGTGTGCAGATGTCTGTCTGAGTGCCTGCTTTCCATCCTTTTGGGTACACACCCAGAAGTGGAATCGCTGGGTCATATGGTAACGCTATGTTTAATTTTTTGAGGAACCGCCAAACTTTCCCACAGCAGTGGCACCATTTCATATACGCCCCCAGCAGTGCACAAGGGCTCCACTCAGAGATTTTTCCCTTTAACCCAAAGCCATGCAAAGTAAAACCCACTATTTCACTCATTCACTTGCTCCATGGGCTACTCCCCCATTCATTCCTTCATTCACCAGGTGTCTTTGAACACCTGTGCACAGGGACATCTGTGCTCTGTGACCCGACCCCTCTGCTCCACCAGCACAACCACAAAGGCAGTTGTGGTCCAAAAATTGCAGATGACTACTGCAGCAATAACGCCAAGACTCCTTGCATCTCGTTTTGCTGTGTTTCTATTTCTCCACTCCACACATCACCCTTTTAGGCTTGGCAGTGCCCGAGGATGCATTTTCCAGGAGAGGTGCCAAGAAAGGAGAAAAATGGCTTCTCAAGTCCCTCCCAACCACCGGAGTCTATACTTCCCAAAAAAGGCCAAAAGACAAATAGCTGAAAACAGCAGACAAACAAATAACAAAGAGCCCTTGCTTCTTCATTGATGTGCAAGTCCACCTTGAACCATAAGGCTAAGTAAGTCTAGATTGGGCCAAATGCTATATCAAGATAGCTTTATGGAGAGATATTGTGCTTCCCCCAAAAGAATCATTAATTTTTGTCTGTGGATCCTCTTTTCCACTGACTCACACTATCAAATATAACACGGTTTTCCATGGGGAAAAACTGGCACTTAGCCAAATGGCTTGGAGCAAGGAAACACTACAATACCCATCCCTCCACAAAGTCGATGCCATTTTTATCACCCAGAGGCACCCTGGGAGCAAGGGTGCACACCAGGAGTCTGGAAAAGGCCCATGTAGGAGTTTTGGGGGACTGCTATAACAAAGCTCCATAAGTTGGGGGGCTTTAACAACAGACATTTATCCTATCACAGCACTGGAGGCCAGACCAGAAGGCTGAAATGAAGAAGTGGGCAGGGCCACACTCCCTCCAAGGCTCTGGGGCAGGGACCTTCCTTGTCTCTTCCAGCTTTCAGTGCTGGCCAGCAAGCCTTGGCTCATGGGCGTATCACTCGTCTGTGTCTCCATGGTCACATGGCCTCTTCCCCATGCATTTGTGTCTCCACATGGCCTTCTCACTCTGTGCGTGTCTCCTGTTATTCTAAGGACACCAGTCATGTTGGATTAGGGCCCCCCAGGTCTCATATCATCCTGACAACAACTGCAAATCCCTATTTCCAAATAAGTCCCATCTGCAGGTGGTTAGGACATGGACACATCTTCTGGGGGACACCACTCACTCCATAACAGCTGGAAAGGAAGAGATGGGCCAAGTCCCTCATAGGACCTGGTTTGCCCTCCTCCTTCTATCAGGTTGACAGACTGAGTAAGGCTCAGTCATTTATCACTTCACAGTACTTAAGACACAATCTGGACTAAAAAGCTGTTGGAAGCTTTAGGTTCTAGAAACCCTTCTCAATCTCTATTTGCTGACCTTTTTGAACCTAAAATAAAGGAGATGGGAGGTTGCATATCTTTAATCCCCATTATTTTCTACAAAAAAAACCTCAGTAATAGGAAGCCAGAACAAACGAACAAATAAAAACCATCCTGTACCACTGACCTTAATTCATATTCTATGGCCAAAGTGTCCTTACAAAGCAGGGCTGCCGTGTCACATATTCTCAGTGTCACATAGGTCCTAGTACCTTTCTTTCATCTCAACTACAGTGACAACACACACTGAAGGTGGAGCTTCCAGTCCCGGCTGCATCAGGAAAACACACAGGGTGACAAGTGCTGAGATGACAGGCCCAAAGGCCAGTACACAAAGCCAATAAGTCCCCAGAGCAGTGTGACAGGCACACAAGCAAGTGAAGGGAATTGAAAATAACAATCACAGTTTGAGATAATTCGGTCTGACCTGTTCAATTTATAAGATGGGAAATTTAGTCCCATAGAGAGAAAGCTACTTGCCTGGTACTCGGTCATCAGGAAAGGAAATCTAGAAACACAAAATCTCCACAGAGACTATGTTAGCCCCAGTAACTCAGAGTTTTCCGGGCCATGCTTTCTTGGTTCAGCACAGTGGCTGTCAGCCAGGGCTGGGGATGCTCATTGACTCCCCAGGGAGCTTTATCCAACCATCCCAGCCTGGTCTGATCTGTCCTGAGACAAGGTGTGGGGAGGAGACAGGCTGGAAGAAGGCGTGGTTGCAGAGCCCTCCCATCCAGAGGATCTTGCCTTCTGAGAACCCATGACACAGCCTCATGTCAAGTGCAAGCCCAGCTGCCTCACTGGATGCTGAACCTGAGGAGACCCAAGAGAAGTAAGCTTCTGTTGGAGCTTGTGATCTTGTCGGGACAGAGACGACAGGGAATCCAAAAGGAAAACATGTGTCTCTTAGTTCTACTCAAATCCACAATAAGCACTGGTCATGGGCAATGCCCAGTCAGCACAGTACAGGCAAGGCCTGGGGGCTGGGGAGTTGGGGGTACCTGTGCCCCGTTTTTGGTGTGACAGAGGGGAGGTGCCTTTTAAACAGCAGAAGACAGAAAGGACTGGCAAGAGCACCAAAGTTGCCCTCAGAGGCCTGCCCTACTGGGCCCCTCACCCACTGACCTTCCATACGCAAGAGTCCCAGCCCCAGGTCCTGGGCCTGGGTGCCGACCCTGTCCTCCAAGGGCCCCCAGTTGACCTGGATGTAGAGAGTGGAAAGGACACAGCAGGAAAGGGGATATTTACTTGCATCCCTTGCCCTGAAAACAAATAGCACGGTCTCTTCGTAAACTCAAGCAAGCCCCACTGCCTGACTTACACCATTATGTGACCCCTCCTTGTGGCCCCCACTAGGGATGAGCACTGCAAAGCACCCTAGTGGACTCCAGGCATTCCAGTCATCCCCCAAAACCATGGGTGTCATAGGGCACGGTGGGCCAGTGTCCACAGCCCATGCTCCCATGGTAACAACCCCCCAAATTCAGGGTGGTGCCTGCGACAGTTTCCCAGTCCCTATGCCACTGTGTTGACAGGATGGTCCCACCAGCATGCATTGAGCCCCGTGGGGAATTCCAGAGAGAAGAACTCAGGGTGCTCTGTTTCTCTGGCATGCCCAAGAGCAATCCTTCATGAAGAAGTGCCTTTTAAGTGGGAGTCAGGGGGCTACCACAGCTCCAAGGTTCTCCAGGCTCCCCGTCTAGACTCAGTGTCTTCATATTAAAAAACAATCTATGACTTCCTACTTACATTTTGATCAGATCTTCATTTTCTGAACCCAAATGATATTCCCCCTTTCCAGAATTTATGATCACTCACCAAGCAGGATGCTTGTTACGGCCTGCAAATCTCCCCATGGAGGAGAAGCGAGACACATGGAATCCCTCAGGGGATGCCACCATGACGTAGGTACAAGCTGTACCATCATGCCCTCAGGAAGTGATGGAGGGCCTGCCCCAGGGACATCACAAGACCACAAGGGGCCATCCCACTGGTCAGCACAAAATCAAGTGTGGATGGCACACATACACACCGCAGAGCAGCACGGGCTACAGAACAAAGACAGGGTGTCTCTGTTGATTTGTACCATTTTTTATTATACAAAATAAAAATTCCTCTATGTTACACATTCATAATTTCTATAAATCTGGCTTTTAAAAAATCCCCAGGGGTACATTCCCATCATTTCATTTTCCTTCCCATGAGATTTGATTATAGTCGGTGTCCTTTCAAAGGACAAAAGCAGACTCGGAAGCCTCGGGGCCACCCCACGCAGCGCCCTCCTGCCCGCTGGAGGCGCGGCTCCTGTCACCGTCTGGACCACGGCTGCCGGGGACAGTCAAAGCATGATAATCAAAGTGGCAGCATGTCATTGCCTTCACCAGCCCGTCTCCAGCAGCACAAAACCAGTCCTCCCAGCCAGTCCTCTGGGGACCGGCGGTCACGGCGATGTGGTGGCGCCGTCCCCTGGCCACCGAGCGTCCCAGGCTTCTCTTTGGCCAGGGCCTTAGGGGATCTCTGTGTCCATGGTATAAATCTGAATGAGATCAGACACAATGTTATCAATGATTGGCTTGGTAAGGTCGTCACTAAACACCTAGAAAGGAGAAGGAAAACAGGTTCCGATTAGACTCCCTCTGTGTTCAACAAGGCACCTGCCACTAAGCGTAATCACACTGCATGGGGAGGGGGGATGATGGCACGGGTTCTTGTGGATGGTGGCTCTCTGCAAAGCCGGTTCAGTTCAGCCTGCCAAGGCTGATCACAAAGCAGAGAACGTTCCAGATGGAAGAGGTCTGGGTGATCTGACCCAGATAGGAGAAGGGACTTGCCCTAGGCTACATAGGAGTTGGTAATGGAACTGGGCAGGGAGTACAGGTCCTGCCTGCCGCTCTCCCTCTCTCAAGTGTGTGTGTGGGGGTGGGCGGGGTGACTCTGGGGATCTTGGGAGAGGAAAGGGAGGGAATTCATTTCCAGAAATAGGCAGGCTAGATCACCTAGACTCCACCCCACCCCAGGCTGGTCCCTGGGGAACATCTGGACCTGCTCTATGGCCTGGACTAGACAGCCTCTTGACTGTGCCAGAAAGGTTATAAAATTGTAAGCTGAGTCCCCAGGGGCCCAAACCCAGAGGGATGTGCAGCTCAGGACTAACCCTGCACATTCCCAAGGAAGGTCTGGCCCTTGCCTGGCTCCTGGGAGAGGACCTCTAGGCCCCTGGCACGTCCTGCCTGATGAGAAGGGCCCTGCCAGGTAGCCTATGCTGACGCAGTGCTCTCTGGTGGGGACTTGGGCTGCACATAGGAGCTGGACCTCCGGAGGCTGGAGACTGAGTGACTAGGGTCAGCCACGTGGGCGGGCGCTCCAGGCCTATGGGAAGGACCGCCAGTCAAGTCCCTGGACACCATCGCTCAGGGGAGCTTCCCTGGTGGCAGTGCTCTGTGCGTGTTGTCACACACCGTAGCTGGGGGAAACGGTGCTGAACTCATGACGCCACTGGCAGAGGACCTGGAAGCTCTCGCCTGCTCTCTCCTGGACCCACCCTGCATAGGCTCCTTTTGTTTTGCTGATTTCAACCTGTATCCTTTTGGAGTAATTAACCATGCAACCGTGACCACAAGTATAATGGCTTTTCTGAGTTCTGTGAGTCTTCCTAGCCAAGCATTGAGCCTAAGGGTGCTCTTGGGGACCCCTGATGACATGGGAAGTAAAAAAGCAAAACAAAGAGCTCTTGGCTGGATGCTGTGGCCCTCTGGACAAGGGGGTTGTTACATAGGAAACCAAGGTGCCATGAGGGTTAGGCCTTAAGCCAAGCCAGGACAAAAGCTGGACCTGAATATACCCCCTTCGCGGCCTCCATAGGAACCTCCACAGGCTATCACCTCAGGAGGGAAACAGTGACCTGGAAACCTCCCCCCACCCAGGCCCTGGCTCAGGAAGATTGGCCACCCATCTTGCCCTGGACTCTGGGTGGAAAACAAATAGATCAGAAATAGGGGCTTGCTCGTCAGAATGCACTACCTGTGTGCTCCTGGAGACCCCAAGCTGAGAAGTGACTGTTAAAAGTAGTCCAGGGCCAAAGGGTGGATGCAACCCAGCGTCCCTCCATGGAGGGCTGGATAAACATGATGTGGTCCATCCAGACCATGAAATAGGATTCAGCCTTAAAGAGGACGGACACTCTGACACATGCTACTGCTTTAGAGGTGGTGCTTCATGGACCTGGAGGCCCGACACGACGTAGCACGAAGGCCTGCCATCATCAGCATGTTCAAGTGCAGGCAGGCTTCTGGCAGGGGAGTGCATCAAGCTCTGCTGTCTCCTCACCAGCACAGCGAAGCCCCAGCCCACAGCAGCCAAGTGACAACAGAGAGGCGGTTGCTGCAAAAGGTGGCAGCGGAGAACATGCGAGCATATGAAGAGTGTTTCAAAAATCAGGCGCAAGTGTCCCAAGGCAGGCAGGCGGTGCATCGTCGGGAGCCGGCCCTCACAGCTCACAAGCCCAAAGGGTGCTGGGATGTTGGATGCTCCCAGTGCACAAGGCCCGGAGCCATCCAGAAAAGCTGAAGAGCTGGGTGAACATGAGCATACTGCCCCCAAAGAAGCCACTTCTTTGCAGTTCTAACAATTACTGGGTAAGTCTGTGGTGCCCAGGAAACAGGCTCATGGCGGAAGTGCTTCCCAGTGTTCTTTCATGAGGGCCGAGAGCGCGAAGCAGAGGCGGTGCGATGGTGCCCAGTGAAGTTCAGGAGCAAGTGAAGTTCAAGGAGAGCAGGAAGGCAGACACATGGAGAAGAGCTGGCAGGGCCAATGGGAAACCAGTGACGACAGCACAGATCCAAGCAGCCGAGGGACTGGGACTGTCACGACCACCAGATGCCCTCAGAAAGCAGGGCCAGGAAGCGGCAGTCCCTCTGCCACCACCTGATTCCAACAGAGCAAGGACACTGCGGGCACATGATCTGGAAGTCCCCGAGAAGTCCTAGCATGGAGCAAGATTTTCTGTCCACACAGGTGCCTTTTCATCCTGATGCTGCAGGGGTGCGTCTAGTCCGAGACCAGGCCACGGATGTGTTTGTTCAGACATGTGAGCACCTACTATGCCAGGTCGAGGCACGGACATGGATCAGCTGATAAAGCAGGCAAGAGCCTTGGCCTTCAGGTATTTACAGTCTGGCATGGAGGGAAGGGAATTAGACCATAAAGGCCAGCAGAGCAAAGAGCAGGAAAAACTGTGTTCTCCCATGGAGGGCAAGCAGGCTACGGGGAGGGAGTGCCAGGAAAAGGGGAGGCATCATTTAAGCCAAGAGCTGCAGGAGAGGAGGGAGAGCCAAGAGCAAGCCAGGAAGGCACCCAGGGGGTACCTTCTGTTGCGGGAAACAGGTGACACATTTTAGAAGATGTCTGGCCACTGTGTGTTTGTGGGGGTGGGGTAGATAGTGCACAAAAAGCAGAAACCGGCAGTTAACTCAAACTCTGCTTACATAGATCCTCATCCTAGGACAAGGACAGTCAATGAGGTGTTATGCAGAAAGGAACAGCAAATTTCAAGTGTGCGAAAGGAAAAACAGAAAATGATCTCCAAGTTCCATTTTGAAACAGCGGGGCTACTCAGGGCAAATCAGAAAGGACTGCAGGAGTCCTTGAGCACAGCCCATCCAACGGACTGATCTCAACTGGCGCTCTGTGAACTGCACTACGGATTTAGTAGGTCTGGGGGAGGCAGGGGAATCGATCAGGCATCAGTTTCATCTCTGTCTCTACCTACCTATCATCTATCTAATCTATTCATCCATCCATCCATCTATCTATGTACCATCTATTTGTCCCTATACCTAATATCTATCTACCTACGCATCATCTATCCATCTACTATCTATCTACAAGTATGTATCTACCTATCTATGCATCCATCCATCCATCCACCCACCCGTCTCTATATCTATCTATCTAGCATCCACTCATCTTTTTAGTGCACCACTCTGTACTTGTGATATGAAGCCAGGTTTATTAACCTCTGATCCATGACAAGTTCCCACTCAATTCAATAAAAGTGCTTGGCTGAGCTCAGTGGTTCCCAACTGGGGGCAACCAACCCCTACCCTGGCATAGTTGGCAATGTCTGGAGACATTTTTGATTGTCATGACTGGTGTGGAAGGTGACCCTGGCATTGAGTGAAAAGAGGCCAGCGATGCTGTTCAACATCCAAGAGTGCCCAGGACGCCGTGCCACAGATAATGACCTGGCCCAAGTGTCCACAGTGCCACGGGGGAGAGAATCCCTGTCTCAGACTTAGAAATGACAGGGTATTTTCAAGCTTCAGTAATCCCAAATGGCCCACATCGCTCTTCATGGATAATTACTACAAAGAAACATGAACACGCAGGTACAGACGCTTCTGAAAGTCTTTAGGCATAGGAAAGAGGGACACATGCCAGTGCACTGAGCAGTCACCTCACCTGCCACCACGGCTTCTCGGCCTCGGCCTCGGCGGGCACCTCGACCCCATAGGCCTGCAGGGCCAGGTGGAGCACTGCCACGGCTATGTGCTGAGCCCGGAACCGGAGGCACAGGCCCCCATGGTAGCTGTCCCGCAGCAAGGCCCAGGCAGTGACGGAGATGGGGGTCCGCTGCCAGCTGTAACGGTTCAGCCAGTTCTTGAGGGAAATCAGGTAGTGGAGCAGGTACTGCAAAGATACGCCAGTCAACCAGTTGGCTTTCAGGGCTCTGGCCCCCCGTTGCCTGCCTCTTCAGTGTGAGGCACTGCAGCCCTTCAGTCTGCCAGCCACTCTCCCTTAAGCTGTCTCGATGTGTATAAAATAGATCGGATCGAGACACCTTCCTGTTCAGATCCTCCAATGGCTCCCTGTGTCACTTAGAAAAAAGCCCCCGTGCCTTCCATTGACCTCCAAGCCTGGTCTCCCTCTCGGCCTCTTCATCTGTACCCCACCCTCCTGCCAGGTTTGACCATGCCAGGTGCCCTCCCCTCGGGGCCCTAGCACTCTGCTCCCTCTGCCTGAAATCATCACCACCCCTGCCCCAGTCCTCACATGCCCACCCACTCTCGTCCTCCAGGCCCAGCTCCTGAAACCTGCATGGGTCACTCTGGATGGCTACCCACACTGAAATCCTTTTCCATCCCATGGTGCTGCTACAGCCACCATGAGCAATCACTCTGATCATCCCCTTGTGCCACTCAAACATAAGCTCCTTATCTGCAGAACAGAACATGGCACCCATGTGCCCAGCCAGAGGCAAGGGGCCAGCCGGTGACAGGAAACCTTCTTTCAGGAGGCCTAGAGACAGGTGACTGTGTTTTTCAGTAGTGCTGATGGCTGTAAACTCTTTATGAATGACCTTCCAGCTCAGCTGTCTGTCAGCTCCAGCGCTCTGAGAAGACAGCTGCTTTTATTTTTTTTATAAGTGTTTATTTGAGCCCAAACTGATGACAATTGCCAGGAAGCAAGATCTCAAATGCTCCCGAAGACAGCTGCTTTGCCTGAACCTCCCACTCCACCGAACGCTCTGGTGAACCCACTCGACAGACGTGAACACATGTGTATGGGGCTCCAGCACACCCAAAGGAGGGGACTCACCCACCACTTTCCGCCTGCCCTAACCCAGGTGGAAGGGGATGGCCAGGCTTGTGGGTCACACTGGGCCCCACTCCTGATGGGGCCGGTGAGCGCTGTTCTTCCCCAGACTCAGCTCTGTGACTGCCCCACAGAGCCAGGGCACTCCAGCCTTGTCCCTGCATCAGGCAGACAAGAACCACGAAAACACAGCTGTTTTGAAATCGCTGCCAGGGGTCTCCAGGAATAGGGAGGCGTTTGGAAGGGTGAGATTGTAATGAAGGCGACACAAAGGAGGAAGAACACCTGTGGTGATGGAGTCGTTTTGTATCTACTGGTAGATACATGAACATACACAAGTGATAAAATTATATTGTACAGCACTAGTACAGTACAAGTAAAGACTAAGGAACAAACACCACAAAACATGGCACTGCAGCAATGCCGACATCCCGGCTACTATGTTGTATTTTACAAACTGTTTCCATTCAGGGAGACTGGGCAATGTCTCCATCTCAAATGAGATCTCTGTGTTATTTCCTCTGACTGCTTGTAAATCTAGTTACCTCAATAAAAATTTCAATTAAAAAGAAAGAAAATCCTGGTACAGAGCCCCATGTCGAGACAACCTTCCCCCCCTCCCTCCCGCTCCCACCTCTCTCTGCAAGCCACCCTTCCAAGTGCCCTAAGGGTTCCAAGTGTCCCTTTTTCTGCTGCTTGAAACAGTTCTTCTGTTGGGGCATCCTGTGTTCCTAGAAGTCAAAAGTGTGCTACTTAACACAAGCGACTTGACTTTTCTCATGGGTTTCTAAGCACAACGGAGGTGGTCACAAGCTCCAACACAGGGTAGCAACTCTTAGGGATGGGCGCTCTGACAGGTCACAAAATCAGCTGTGTTTTCCCATGGCTCACTGAGCACACAGTCTATATGGGTCACAGAACCTGCAAGGGCTTCAGAGGGTCACACGGATCCCGGGTTGTGGCCACAGCCGAGGAGGCAGAAAGGCAGACCCTGAGAAAGCCCTGAGAGTGGGACAGGAGAGGGCCCCTGAGGCAGTCACTGTGTGCAGTCGGGAGCCCTGCTGCCCAGCTGTAGCCCTGCTCTTCCTACGTCCCCCAAGTGCTGTCAAGGAGTAGATGGGTGCACTTTGGGTATAAGGGACAAAGATGTTCGTACCTTGTGTGGGTGTTGAAAGGAGACTTGGAAACGCAGTACTCTCAGCACAAGGAGCTCGCACTGCACAATGCTGTCCCGGAGCGCCCAGAAGTGGGAGTCCAGCTCCAAGGGCTCGCTGCCTGGGTGAAAATACCTATGCGGAGAAATGGCAATGTTTAGGGCAGCCAAGGAAATGTCCCTGAGGAGCCCCTGAAGTCATATGATATCCAGACACTAATTCCAATGTCCTTCTTCTGTAGATTAACATAGTGTCATTCTCCTTATGTTTTTATAAATCATTCTTCATCTACATGTCTAGTGCACAGGATAAAAAGTCACCAATGGAGGAAAGAAGCCAGCTTCCAGTTTTAGTCACAATGGGCTGTCCCATATCACTCAGCAAGATGTCAAGTGTAAAGATGGGCTCTTTGCCATTGCTGCAGAGCAACTGGAGGCTCCAGCAGGCCGAGTCTGCTATGCTTCCTGTTATAGTCAGCCTGGCACCAGGGGCGGTCTTTACCACCTGGATGGCAATGCCCAGGGCTCTCACTCTGGGCCCAAGGAAGGTCTTTAAACATATCATGGGGAAATGTATTCAGAAGTGTAAATGTTTCCTGTACATCTACGAGTCTGTTTACTTTGATCATTCACTCAGCTCTTCAGACTCCACAGGGAATATAATAATGTTTTAAAAATTTTGTGGCGTGTCAGATAGTCACATGTCTTGTTAGGGAGACCACTTCATGGAAGGAGTAGAGGCTTGATCACTGCACTGCACACCTGAAGCTGATATTGTATAGTATTGTATGCCAACTGCAACTGAATATGTGGATGGTCACGGGATGTGGAGTATACTGTGGAGGGGAGTCAGGGGAGCTGTGATGGATATGTATGATATGGGGGGGGAGTGGGGTGGTGAACTGGGGGAGGGGGGTTTTCACTTTGGGGGGTAAAGAGTATAACTATTGCATTGTATTGTACACCTAAAACTAATAAAAAAAAGAATAAAAAAAGAAGTGTAAATGTATTTCAGCTTTCTATTTCCACATTATCTTTGCTTCTTCCCAAATCTTTTTGTCCTTATTTACACCGTGTGCGCCCACAACACTCCCACATACGCAGGATCACCAAGAAGTGAGAGAACAGGATTCACACTTAAGTAATCAAAACTCTTTGCCAATGACTCATCCTTCTTAGCTTCCTCACTCCTTTGCCAATTTCCCACAGAACCCCACCCAGGGGGTCCACATCTAATTTGCGATCCATACAATTTCCCCTTCTGTCTGTCCTCCCTGCTGGGGACCTGGCAATTACAGACATACTCCAGCCGCCCTCCCTCACTTCCCTCTCCGGTTTTTCTCTTAGTCTTTCGGGGTACACTGTGAACCTGTCATGCTTAGGGGGTGGGGAGTGCGTTTTCCATTACCCGTTTATTAAAACAGAAATAACACAAAATAGTTTTCTTTCCTAATGATTAGAGTTCCTGGAAAGGCTAGCGTGCACCGCTAGTCAGTAACTTTCCATAAATCACTTTGTCCTGGGCCCCACAGGCCTCAACACACCATGTCCAGCTGGCTGCACCCCTGCATCCTTCCCCAATAGGAATATGGTATGTGGCTGCTTGGGCCCTGGGGCGCCACACACTGACCACCATGCCCACACCAAGGCCAGAGATGCTCCTTAACAACTAACTGGGTTTCTCTCAACATCTAAATAAGACCATTGCCCAGCTGGGTCCACGCCCTTCCCTGTATGATGGGTCAACCTATGGGGCCTATAGAACCCAACTAGTTCAAATCTGTCCTTTCCAAGACTCCAAATGAATCTTCTTCAACACATCTCTCCAAGCTGCCTCTGTTGCAGCCATACCCCACCATGATGACATTGGGGGCAACATATCCACCCCCTTCCCCATTCTATCAGGCCTTTGGCCCAAAATTCTTTCTGAAAGAGATCGCCCTGAGGGCTTTTGAAACCAGGCTCATTCCTGCCTTTGTTGCTAGTACTTCCATCCCTGGTTCAAGGCTACCCAGGTGCTTCCTTCTGACCTTGACTGCTAGCACCTGGAGGGCAGGGCCCAGTGGGAGGCCTTCTCCACCTTCCCATTAAGGCAGACACCAGGAATTCCTCCCAAAAGTGCCCCGAAGCTGTTACCTGTTGGACACATTGATGATGTCACGAGTACGCAGGTGCTGCTCTTCCACTTTGCCAGCCAAGTAAAGGGAAGACATGGCAACTAAGTAGGGGTCATAGGCGTCCACGTTGATCTCGCAGAAGAACTTATGGTAAATGGTACAGGCGGTGGCAATAGGAATGGACTGCATCCCTAGCTTGACACCTACCAAGAGAAAGTAGGCAAAAGATACTTCAATCAAGTGCTTGCCCCAAGCTAAAGTGTGAGGGGAACTGCTGGGTTGGGCCCTAAGGGTGCAATTAAGACTAACAGCTTGGAGCCTAGCCAGTAGTGACTGCTGAGTCTTTCACCGGTGCCTCTGACTGAGGGAGTTAGAGCACTACTCCTCAGGCTCTAATGGGCTAACAAGATCCTAGGGCTCTGCTCAATGCTTCAATAGCTCTATGCAAATTCCACTCTTTTATCAAGCCCCTGTCACACCCAAGCTACTGATCTGCAAACCACACTAGGTGAAGCAGGCTACTGCTCAATTAGCACCTGGCGCCCCTGCTTCTGTACCTCTTGGAAAGTACCACACACTGTTGTGTGTTGTCACCTTAGCAAGCATTTAACTAGAGATCACCATCACTCCCACAGCTCAGCTAACCAAAATCCTGCCAAGATGACAGCAGCAAAAAAAGGCCTCTGAACTTTATTGCTACATGAGAATTACATTTAAATTTGACAGCATTTTATATAAAGCAAAACTATACACCTAGTAATTATGGTATATTAAGTTTTATTTAACATATTTTCTAGAAAGGTGATGTTTGTATCCATGATAAAGTTTTATACAAAGTCTACTCTTCAATCTCGTTCCATTGAGACAATTAGTTTTCATTGTATTAGTAACTCAAAATAAATTAACATCACTGAAAACTTGCCAATTTAACACTCCAGGAGTTTTTACTAAAGACTTTTTATAAAACTGCCATTACTTCTCATTTAGAATTGTGTTTAAAATAAAGAGACTATACTTTCACCAATTGCACCTACTATGCCAACCGAAAGTCTTAAGTAAATAAGCATCTTCATAATCGTGAGGTTGCTGAGGTAGTGTTCAGCATTTTCAATTAAGTCAATGAGTATAAGAAGATCTACAGTGTTAAAAGTGCTGTAAACAGTTACTCAATACATCGTGTAGTCTGAGTCCATCCAAGATGGCTGTACCCAATTTTGGTATGTTACGGGTAAATATGCACTGGAAAATGAACCAAAGAACCACAGTGTATCCTATACTTTTGTAAACCATGTTTTGTAGATAACTTTTCAGTTTTCCCAAAAGGCTGATATATTTAAATATTTTGATCACATCTGTGTTAATTTTGACTGGCAAAGGTATCCAACTACCATTATGTTTGGTACTGGATATAGTACATTTCAATAAAGTTACTAAAATGCAAAAAAAAAAAAAAAGGCCTCTGAGCATCCAACAGACCCCACATGTCCTGAAGTTACAGTTAAAGATTATATTCATGGGAACCGGTTAGCTCAGGTGGTTAGAGCGCAGTGCTCACAACAACAAGGTTGCCGGTTCGATCCCCACATGGGCCACTGAGCTGCGCCCTCTGCAGCCCTCTATAACTAGATTTAAACAACTACTCCACTTGGAGCTGATGGGCCCTGGAAAAACACACCGTTCTCCAATTTAAAATAAAAAGGATTATATCCAGTACTGGTTTTCCAGTCTGCAGGTTAGAAAAGGCAAGATAAGTAAGCAGGGTGACTGCCAAAGGTAATCACAGACAGAGCCGCAGAAAAGCGACATCTATGGCCACAGCCAGGCTTCAGAGAAGAATGACACACTGAAAAGGGCACATAACTCAAAAACCAGAGTGTGGTGGTTTGATTTAGGGGTTAAGGCCCATCCCTACTCCATCCCCAGTCAGCACCTAAAGAAATCACCACACTGGGTCACAGAACCAAAACAAATTCACAATGACCAGGGTTAACAAGAGATTAAATGCCATGCAATAAACTGAAAGAAGTAGGTAGAGAACAATCAACAATCAATCATAAAGATTACATTCAACATCTACCTAAGAAGGTACATTAGTTCCTCAGGGCTACATTTAAAAATTACAACAAATTCAGTGGCTTAAAACAACACACATTTTTTCCCTTACTATCCTGGTGGTTAGAAGTCCGAAATGAGTCTTAGGGGGTAAGCTCAAGCTGCCAGCAGGGCTGGTTCCTTCTAGAGGTAGGGGAGGACCCCTTTCCTTGCCCTTTCCAGCTTCTAGAGGCACCTGCTTGCAGTCTTTGGCCTATGGCCCCTTCCTCCATCTTCAAAGCCAGTGGTGCAGCACCTTCTAAGTCCGCTTCTGTCATCATGTGGCCTTCTCTGCCTGTAACTCCTCCTGCCTCTCTCTTTGAGGATGGGTGTGACTATATTAGGCACTATATCAGGCACGCTGGATAATCTATGATCGTTTCGCCATATCAAGATGCTTAAGCCCATCTGCCAAATCTCTTTTGCTACATGAGATAACAATCAAATCACAGGTTGCAGGGATGAGGATGGGGACATCTCTGGAAAACCAGTATTCAGCCTTGCAGAGGGCAAGGGCTTATGCAATACATTATGTAAAGAAGTCCTTCGAAAGTGATACTGAAAGAGCTTTTAGCATTTCAAGGTTTAAACTTCAGTTACATTAACAGTTTCTACATGGGACCCTTCCTTCCCAGAGATGTCAGTAAGGTGGTATTTGCTGCACGTGACCCTCCATGTCTTGTTTTACACAGCAAACCATGAAAGGGCAGCATGCTTCCCTGGTTTACATGGGCCCTCTCAGCAGATGGATGGAGCATCTGAGGGGACACTGCCATCCTTCCTGATACACTTTGCAACTCTTCTTAGAAATTAAACGTACAAATCACTGGGATTAATAGTCCTGCATCATTTCCACAGACTCTGCCCATGTTGACTTGAAAGCAGGCTGTCTTCTGGGTACTTTGTTACACAAAGTAACAAAAATACATAGTAACTGTCTGCCGCTGACCAAGAGCAATTGAGAGAGAAACAATGTTTCTACATGAATCCAATTGGCTTCATTTGTCTTGCCTTGGGAGCAGGAGGCTCACACCAGTGAGCGGCCTGGAAGGGTTCAAAACGCCAGCTGTACCCTGGGTCCTCAGTGTGACAGGACCTCTCCAGCAAGGAGCCTTATCAAGCGAGTGCTCCAAAAGGCTGAGCGAGGCCAAGTCCCATACAGTATGCCGGAAGACAGGCGTGGCTAAAGACGCTGTACCCTCAACTGAACTGCAGGAGCCCGGCCTCGGCCACCTTCTTAACTGGGGCCAGTCCCTTTCCACGTCCTCTCTCTGGGCCTGCGCGCCCGATCGTGATCGTGAAATGACAATGACCGCGTCTGCCTTGCAGCTCAAAGTGTAGTACACAGGATGTGATGGAAAGATATTGGCCCATTTCAGGCCCGATCTCTTCCCTCTGCCCAGCCTCGCCAGCTCCACGTCCTGCGAGGGCCCTCCTTTGAGAAGCGGGGCCCCGCAACGCCGGCCACAGCCCGCGGGCCGGGCTCTCTCAGGGCGGGCCCGGGCCGCCACGGTGAAAGTGCAGCACCGCGGCCCTGGCTTCCACATCCTGTCGGCTGAAGGCCTGCCCTCTTCCTGGCCAAGGTTACCTGCCTCCATGATGAACCTCGTCACTCGGAAGTGCACCCTTGCCTCGGATGCCGGCCGCCACTCGGTGCCCCGCGTCGCGTCCTCTCCTCTGCAGCTGTCCTGATCAACGGCCTCCATGAGGCCCGGGCCCCAGACCCCCGGCTGGAAGGACAAATGTCCCCAGCGCGCGGCGGCCGACTCCCGGGGTCGTCGCGGCGGGCGTGGCCGCCCTGGCCCGCCAGGCGGCCCCACCTGCCCCACCCGGCCCGGGCCAGCCCGTCCCCCCTTCCCCCCACACCCTCCCCAGCCCCCCTGGGGGTGAGCGCGCGGCAGCGCTCAGAAGGCGGGCTGGGATGAGCGCGCAGGCGCAGGACCGGGAACAGACGCAGGCGCAGAGGCCAATACTGCAAGACGGCTGGCTTGCACCCCCCCCCCCCATGCCCTGCCACAGCGCCCCGGGACGCCTCAGGCGCAGCCTTTGAGAACCGACGCCCCGCCCCTAGGAGGCTTACGCCCTGCCTCGGAAACATAGACTCTCGGTTCCTGGGAGCCTCACGCCTCGCCCTGGGACACAGCCCGCCCTGCCCTGAGACTCCTCAGGCCCCATCTTTGGGAACAGCAAACCCGGTACCTGGGAGCCTTACGCACTGCCCCCGAAGGCGATATCCCAGACCTCAGGGGGCCGCACGCCCTACCCACCGGCAGCCAGAGCCCGCTGGGCTACTCTGTGAGGGTTCAGCGAGGTCACGGGCTTAGGGCCAGGGCACGAGGGCCCCCCCATGCACCTGAGCTGGTGTCCGAGTAACGTGTTGCTCCGGGCTGGTGGCCCAGCGAAATTTAGGACGGGGAGAGGTGGCGGCGTCTGCCAAGCCCTGGGCTATGGGTGCTTACAGGAGTTCATGCTGAGACATCAACGGCTCCCAACAGGAGATGGTGTGTGATCCATTGTCAGTGTGTCTGTTTGTAAAACCTGAGTCCAGGTTTGCTATAGTGTCCAGATGTGCAGATGAGCCCCGGAAATGCTGTGCACAGAATGAGGGCATTAGGGGTGTTTGTCTCTGGATTTTCCAGCAGCCATGCATCCCTTGGGGATCTGGTTACTGCTCACCTTTCCAGCCTAGCACACAGTAGGAGTTTAATAAATGTTTGCTGAGTGAATGCTGTTGAATATCCAACTCACAAGACCATCCCATGTTTCGTTGGTGTCTTGCACAAACAGGAAATTGTGCATTGGGCTTTAGGGATGTATGTAAAGCACCAAAGGGTCTCCCAAGCTAGTGACACACTCAGGCCATTCTGATACAGTCAGATAATTTGAGAGAGCTGGGAAGTTGAGAGGAAAAAGCCACTGCTCCCAAGCCCTTCTGCCTCGGTGACTAGACCCAGATGAGGACCCCAATATCTCCACCTTCCCCACCAGCCCAGCCTTGATCTCCTGCCTCAGACCCCACCTAGATCACCCCAGTCTCCTCTCCACACCAGCTGGGTTACTTTCCTGTAACTGCTGAAACAAACGACCATAAGCTGCAGGGCTTAAAACAAGAGGAATTTATTACCTTTCAATTCTGGATGCCAGAAGTCTGAAATCAAAGTGCCTGAGGCCGGCCGACTGACGCAGTGGTTAAGCGCTGGCTTGGGACGCCAGCGGCCCCAGTTCAGGTCCCACATATGAGGGCCAGTGACGCTGCCCTCAAAAAAAAAGAATAAAACTGCCTGCAGAGCAGTGCTCCCTCCAGAAGCTCTAAGGGAGGGTCCTTCCTGCCTCTTCCAGCTTCTGGTGGCCCCAGGCATCCCTTGGCTTGTGGCTGTACAACTCCCATACCTGACTCCACCTTCACGTGCCTTTCTCCCCTATGTCTGTATCTCTCTTCTGTCTCTGATAAGGGACACTTATCATTGTGTTTAGGGCCCATCAAGGTAATCCAGGATTATCTCATCTTAAGATCCTTAACTTCATCACATCTGCAAAGAGCCATTTGTCAAATAAGGTCATATTCACAGGTTCTAGGGATTAGAATGTGGACACATCTTTTGGGGGCCACCATTTAGCCCACAATATCAGATGCCAGTGTAGCTCCCTAAGATGCAAGGCTGAATGCCCTGCTTAATACCCTCCAGGGCCTGTTCACCTCAGGAGAAAGCTCAAGGCTTTGGCCTGACATGCCAGTCCTTGTGGAGCCACCCTGTCAACAGGCCAGCCTCAGGTCTCACCACTTTGCCACTCATGACCAGGGCCTTGGGCAGCTCCCCAAAGGTTATGGACAGCTCAGGGTCTTTGCACATGCTCTGCCCAGTGAAGGAATTCTTGCCCCACATCCTTCTCTCCAGCTCTCTTGATCCCAAGCCATGCTCATGCCCTCTGGGCTGAGTACCTGTGTGTGTGTGGAAGTGGGCACATGCACATGTGAGTCACATGTACACATGCGTGGAAGGGCTAAGGGCCCCAGCCCCTGTGCTGCTGTCCCCTGTCATGCCTTGAGCACTCTGTCACTGGTGTCTGTCCCTGGGTCATAAGCAGCACCACCCTCTCCCCAGCCTGAGTCTGAAACCCAGAGCGCCTACAGCACCCACCTAAAGGGGCAGTAGATCTTGGGGGATGGGGCCGCTGCCTCCCAGTTTCCCACATCCACACACACTACACACATTCCCTATGACTCACACACAAGCACATGCACACACCCAAATCATATCCCTCTTCCCTCTGGCTCCTGTCTGTCCCCTCCTCACCACTGGGTTTGCCAGTTAAACAGCACAACTTGAACGACATCTCCCCTGAGCCTTTTGTGGTGTGAAGAGTTTGGGCTCAGCAAGTAATAGGTGCCTGTGAATGTGAGTCAAGGGAATGACTCAATGAACACATTAATTTTTAAAGCCCTGGGTCACAGGGCGCCCTCCTGGCAGGCAGCCTGGGTGCAGTGGTTGATAAATGAATAATTCACTACCCACCAATTGGAGCCAGCAAACCTCTAGGCAGCACCTCCTCTCCCACCCCCAAGCCACACCCACCGAGGGGGCCCTCCCTTCCCTTCCACCTGTCACCACTCCCAAATGTGTCATCCCCCCTCTCACCCCAGCCCCTGGAGCCCTGAGCTTGCCTCGAGGATCATCTCCAGGCTCAGTACAGAGAGGATGGTCAATAAATGTGGGGTGGACAATCGTATCAGAAGAGGATTGTCCGATATTTGCCACGTTTCTTTATCTAACCCTTACTGCATGCCTCT
Organism: Aselliscus stoliczkanus; assembly: GCA_033961575.1. NCBI lineage: Eukaryota > Metazoa > Chordata > Mammalia > Chiroptera > Hipposideridae > Aselliscus > Aselliscus stoliczkanus. The sequence goes on along the minus strand of CM066737.1, from coordinate 7,204,598 downwards.
ACATGGAGTAAGCCACCGCCTCCACCTCTAATGCTTGAGGGAGGAACGAAGGGAGGGATGAAGAGAGAGTAGGAGGGAGGGGCTCAGGCTGAAGCTCAAAGGAGGCAGACAAGTGGAGAGAAGCATTCAGGGTGCACAGGAAAGGCTGTACTCAAGCAGGGCCCCAGGAAAGCCTGGGTGGACTTCAAAGACAGGGAACGATTTGCAAAGCGCTCCAGCTGCCCCCTTCCTCCCCAGTGGCCTTAGCAGCCTCCTCCAACTCCAGTCCTGCTGTTGTCAGAAAGTGGGCCCTTCTCAGTGCAAAGTCCAAGTCCTTGGAAACTCGAGCAAAGAATTGAACGAGATACCAGAGTAAAGCAGTGAAAAAGTAGTTTATTAGAAGAGACAGTACACGTTAAAGAAATAGAAGTGGGCCGGAGCAGTAGAGGATGGCTCAAGGGCCCATTATTAGAAGAGAAATTACATTCCAAAGAGTTTGAAGCACGCTATGCACAAAGGCGAGGCTCAAAAAAGGGAGGAAGGCGGCCAGCCGAGTGGCGCGGTGGTTAAACGCTGGCTTCTCCGGTTCGGTCCCACATATGAGAGCCAGTGACATTGCCCTCAAAAAAAAAACAAAAAAAAAAAAGGGAGGAAGGGGTCAAAAGGGAAGAATTGGTCCAAAAAGCACTGACTTCTCAGGACTTTTAGTTTTCATTCCTTTTTCTCTAGAATGGGCTGTTCCCCTCTGGACATGGGACCACTTGATTGGCACCTGTGATTGACAAGAGGTACTGCGCAGGTGTGAGTGACTGGTCTGATCTAGTTGAATATTTTGTGCCCATTTGTTTTACCCGCAGGGGTAGGTAATTACAATACAAAGGGGAGTTTTGGGTGGAGAGGGGATGTGCCTCAGGTGTTTGCACTCTGTGGGATGTGTACGAATGTAGGAATGTAGAGACCCAATGCCTGCCTCTAACTGCCTGCCTAGTTTTCCTTGAGAGGTGTGATCCCCATAAAATCTCTATGGGAAGCTGAGGGACAGGAGGTCTCTTCTTCTGTATCTGCTTCCTGCTGGGCAGGGGCGTAGAGCTGTCCCTGCCTATTGGGGTTCACGGAACTCTCACCCTAGCTGACCTCAGATGAGAGGAAGGGGTCTCGAGCTCCACCTGGAAGACTGCGCTGGCTTCTTTGGTTCTGACTGGCAATCTTGCTGGGGTATCCTCTGTATCCCTCAATACTGTCCACCAGAACCTTCTGGGCTAGCGTGGGCAGCTGCTCAAGCCTCCTCTCTCCCACCATCAGCAAACCCAGCAGCCTCACCCTCGGTCCTCTGCCCGCCCTTGCTGCCCTCTGCCCACCCATCCTTCTCAATTCCACATCCTTAAAGCCACTTGTGTCCCTGGACCCCATGGCCTCCAGCTACTCTGCCCTTGGCCCCCCTCATCCAGCCCCTGATACATGAGACTATACCCCATCCTCATCTTAGTCTGCTAGGGCTGCTATAACAAAATACCACAGACTGGGTGGTTTATAAACAACAGAGATTTATTTCTCACTGTTCTGGAAGTCCAAGGTCAGGGTGCCAGTATGGTTGGGTTCTGGGTTGCAGATAGCCATCTTCTCGCTCTGTCCTCACATGGTGGAAGGGGCAAAGAATCTCTCTGGAACTCCATAATTCCATTCTGGAGGACTCTGCACTCATCATCTCACTTCCTCCAAAAGGTCCCGCTTCCCAATACCATCACCTTGGGGGTTAGGGTTTCAGCACATGAGTTTGACAGGAGGGACCATAGTACCTACCAAGGTTATGCGCCACCTCCAAGCTGCCTCCTCCCAGCAGCACTCATTGCAGTTGGCTGCTCTGTAACAGTCTGACTCTGAACCCTGATGTGAGATTGCAGACAACTGTGAAGCCTCATCCCCCCTGTCTCCTTGAACTGATGAGAGGTCCTGGGTGCCCCCTCCTGTGAGACCCACACACAGGAGCCCTCAACTCGGCCCCAGCCACAACCATGACAAAGGAGCTGCCCATCTCCTTTCCATGCCCTCTCAAGCCATTTTCTGATCAGCTAGGGGACCTACCCTGCTCTTCCCCAGAAAGCATCAGCATGTAAGGAACCTTTTCATAACCTCTTGGTGGGTGTGGCATCATCAGTTTCCACATCCAACCCAAACCTGGGGTGGAGGTCCATCCTGTCTCTGCAGAGTGACCACAACACACTCCCTCCTGCCCCAAACACTTGCCCCTTGTGGATTCTGACCTGCTCTTCTGACTCTCCTCCTCACTCCCTCGCTGACTGAGTGCCCACGTGGGCCAGGCTTAGGCCTGGTGCTGGGACAAAGCAGACAGGGTCTCCCTTCAGTAGCCTTGCCCTCCTCCCCCACTCCCCATGCTCCAGACAGAGCAACCTTTGTAAAGCTGAAGTCTGATCAGGGCCCTTCTCTCTCGGAGCCCACAGGAGCCAGACCAGCTGCTGGAACGCAGATCCATTTACCTGACAGGTCAGGGTTTGGTTTTATTAAAGAAGGTGGGAGTTTCCTTACAAGTGAGATCACTGGTGGGATTATACTTCTTTGTTAATTTACTGCCTGGGATTATTTCCTTTTTCAGAGTTTTGAGTAAAAACATGCTCCAGAGAGAGAGAAATGGAACGAGCTATGAGCACCCACAAGATTCTGTGTTTGACCAAGCTGGACCTCAGGAGTGGTGCTGAGACTTGGCAGAAAACCCAGCCCAGCAACCGTTGTGCACAAGAAGCTGCTACAAATCTGGAGACAGAAAGTAGATTAGTGGGTGCCAGGGGATGGGGTGCCTGAGGAGCAATGGGGTGACTGCTAATGAGGATGGGGTTTCTTTGGGAGTGATGAAAATGTTCTGGAATTAGATAGTAGTTATGGTCACACAATTCTGTGACTATACTAAAAACCATTGAACTGTATACAGTTTAAGTGGGTAAATTTTATGATATGTGAATTATACCTCAATAAAGCCATTATTTTAAAAGTTACTAGGGACAATTGTGCCATCAAGGACAAAACCTTCCGATGGGGAGAAAGGGTTTGATAAACAAGAACCAGACAACTAGCCAGCAAAGACAGTCAGAGGGCAGAGCGGTGCTGGTGGGGGACCACAAGATGTTTATGTAGGCAGGGAGTTTTTCTTTTTTTTTTATTTTATTTTATTTTATTTTATTTTTAATTAGTTTCAGGTGTACAACACAGTGCAATAGTTATACATTTTACCCCTCAAAGTGACAAACCCCCCACCCCCAATACACCCCCCCACACCCCCCCATATCATATATATCCATCACTCTTCCTTATAGCAGAGTAATACTCCATTGTATAAATATACCACAGTTTCTTAATCCAGTCATCTACTGATGGGCATTTTGGTTGTTTCCAAGTCTTAGCTATTGTAAATTGTGCTGCTATGAACATCGGGGTGCATAACTTTTTTTGAATAAGTGTCTTGGTTTTTTCAGGATAAATACCTAGGAGTGGAATTGCTGGGTCAAACGGTAGCTCTATTTCCAGTTCTTTGAGATACCTCCATACTGACTTCCATAGTGGCTGCACCAATCTGCAGTCCCACCAACAGTGCAGCAGGGTCCCCTTTTCCCCACAGCCCCGCCAGCACTTGTTGTTTGTTGATTTGTTGATGATAGCCATTCTGACTGGAGTGAGGTGGTATCTCATGGTGGTTTTTATTTGCATTTGGCAGGGAGTTTTTCAGAGAGCTAAAGCTCTGTATGGACATGTGAACTCACAGACCCACAGAGCAGAAGCTGAGAAGCCCTGGGACATCAGCAATGGTAGAACTGATGTGAGGGTGGCCCACGGAGCCTGGATAGCAAGCAGACAGGGAGTGCAGGGGAGGGCAGCAAAGACCTGTGGAGGTGGGGTGTGCCCTCAAAGTCCTGACATGGGACTAACAGTGTCAGTTCTTATATACAAGGCTCCTTGGTGGAGAGGGAGCTTGAGTGGATTGTTGGAGATGAGGGAACACCCAGGCCTGTGGATGCACAGCCAGAGTGCGGGTTAATGGGAACATCTTGCCCTGGAAGATTCTGCTTCCAAGGTCATTCAAGTTGTTGGCAGAATCCAGTTCCTTGAGGCTGTAGGACTGAGGTCGCAGTTTCCTTGACTAGAGGACCCTTCATCTTCAAGCCGGCAATGGCAGATGGAGTCCTTGTTATCTTTGAATCTTTCTGATGCCCCTCTGGCCTCAGTCAGTGAAGCTCTGCTTGTAAGGATTCCTGTGATGACGTCAGGGCCCACTTGATAATTCAGGCTAATCTCCCCATGTTCAGGAGAATGGGTTAGTAGCTTTAGTTACATCTGCAAAGGCCATGCAGTGTAACATATTTATGGGTGTGACATCAGAGGGCAAAGGTCACCGAGGCCAAAATTCTGCCTACCACAAGTGAATTATTTAAAAGCTATTTGGGATATAAACCCCCCAGGATGGGTGAGGAGTTGGGTGTTGGAAAGGAGAGCATCAAGGAATTGTCCCCAGTTTGGGGCAACCTGAAGGAAAAGGCCTGGGCAGCTGTGAGAGGAGCTGCTGTCATGTCACCCAAAGAGAGGGTGTCAGGTAGAACGAAAGGCCAGGCAGGGGCCAGCTACTATCCCCTCCTGGGATGCTCTCCTCACGCTCTCCCGTCCCAAGCTTAGCCTGCGGTTTTCTCCTTGGACCCAGCCTCGGAGGACCAGTCGCCTTTCTGTCTCCTTCATCTCCAAAGACCCTTCCCCTAAGTCAAGGCTGTTCCGGCTTTGCAGAGCCCTGGCTGCAGTCTGCCGCTAGGGGGCAGTGTCGTCTACACCAAAAGCCACACAGCTGGAGTGTCCGTTTGTGAAGTGTGTTTGTGGGCACGAGAGAGAGAGAGAGAGAGAGAGAGAGAGAGAGAGAGAGAGAGAGAGAGAGAGAGAGAGAGAGAGAGAGAGAGAGAGAGTTGTGCTCGTCGCTGGACTGAAGGAACGTGACTCACTCCCCCCACTATGTCAGAGCCTCCTGCCATGTGGACTTAAGGTCCCCCTCTGCTGGAAACGGAAGAAGGCTCTTAGAATAGGAAGAGGTCACACAGTGAGGGGGAGCCCCCTGTGGGTCCCCGTCTAACCTCAGTCATCCCCAAAGCACCCATCTTCCTCTGTCTGGCTGAAGAAGTGCTAGATATTGAGTCTTATGACAGCACAAACAGCCTTGAAGGTTGAGGCCAGGAGTTGAGTCTCCTTTGGAGAAAGAAGGGGCGCAGGTCATTTATCCAGCCCTCCCAAACTCAGGCCGAGCACCCTCAATGCCAGCTCGCCAGAATTGAAATTCACAGCAAAATGCAGAACTAGTGGATAACTGGGCTCAGGTCCCAGAAATAGGCTGCCCTTTCTACAGGGTGATGCGAAGATCCTCCCTGCTTCCTGTTGCCATGGTTTCCACTCAGCTACCAGGCAGCGGATCAGCGGAAGCCATTTCCCGCAATAAGATACTGGAGCCTCCTGGGTGTGCAGCTGCTGAAGGCCAAAAGAGAGCCTGGTGAAAAAAAACCTGGTCCCAGAGATCCCCACTGGCCAGAGAGTAAATGTCAGGGCATCACATACTCCTTGAGTGCACAGATCGAGAGTACTCGAGGACAGACTATGTGGAAAAAAATTTGAAAATGTTAAAGCCAACACATGGTTGGACAGAACATGCTGTATTATAGTGGGCGCTAGACAGGGGTTCTGGGGATGCAGGAGTCCATCTTCTCTTTTGGCCAGAGAAACACAGCAAGGGGAAGAGCCCCTTCATCTTGCTCCCCACAGAGGGGTGTCTTGGGGGTTCCCAGCCTGCGCAGTACAACAGACTCTGACGTTCAGCTCTTTTGCATCCTGATGTTTAAAGCCTAGGAAATTGCTAGTAGGTCTGAGCTGGGGGGCCCCATGGGCTGCAGCTTCCCTGTTGGGCCCTGTCTGTTCTCCACAGGCCCAGGTTTCCCCTGTAGTTCTGCCCACGCCTGGCAGCCCACTACCATCTCAGGAGAGCAGGCAAGGAAAACAGTCCGTCTGGTCCCCAAACCTGCAGGCTGTCCCTGTGTGGGTTTGGGGACCCTCTCACCTCTGCCCTGCCGTTTGTCCCCAAACCACAGCCTGGAGGTTTTCTGTCCACACCAAGTATCTCCCCACCCTGCCCCCATAGCCTCAGTTATGGGAAACGTCTCCTGGGGTAGGGAGAGGCTGAAAGTCAACCTGGCTTAACTTGAGGAAAGCAGAGGTCCCACTGAGGCATTGCCCTCTTGTCCCCAAATTCCTGTCCTGACGACCTTCTGGGGGAGGCCCCTTGTCCATGTGCTCAGCTGCTGTTCCCTGCTCTGCCCATGTGAAAGCCCCAGCGGAAGCCCATCCGCTGGCCCCATCTGGAGGGGAGGGGTGAGGAGGCCACCCCAAGGCCTGGGGGTAGGGTTGGGGTGAGGCTGGGCTCTCAGAGCCTGGAACAGGGATTGTACCTGGGCCTATAGCCCCTCTGGCACTTCCTGGGGCTCCACCAGCCATTCCAGACCTTTCCCACTAGTGTAACTCACAATAGGGTTTGTTTATGCCAGTCACGATGTGTTCCGGCACGTCCCCCCCACCCCCACCCCTTCACCCCCAACCATTAACTTTTCTGGTCCTTTTGGGTAATTAAAATTCAGCCTAGACTCACATCCCACTCAAAGCTCCCCCTCCCCACTCCCAGGACTGGAATGGACTGGAATGGAGACAGGGTGCTCTGACCTCCCCTCCCCTCCCAACCCCCCTGCTCAGGCACTGGCCCAAGGTCAAGGGGAGGAAGGTGCTCCATCTTTGCTTATGGCTTCTGCCCAAGGGGTTCATCCCTTTCCCTGGGTGGGCTCAGCCGCCCCCCTTGCTAAGGATTCTTTGGGTCTGGCCAGCCCTCTCCTCTTTGGGCCCCGTTTGTGTCCACAGCCCAGCCCCCTCTCTAGGTGGGCATCCTTTGCAAGGTCAGCTGCCTAGGCAGCCTTCCCAACCCCAGCCCTCTGGTTCCCATGTTTCCTGCTCCTATGGTGGAGGGGAGCCAGGGGATGGGTGCCCCATCCTTTCCTTCCCAGCACACACCCTCAGTTTCTTCTGGCTCAGCTGGGCAGCTCCTGTAGCAAATCTGCTGCCTCCAGAAACCCAGTAGGCAGACACAAGTACCCACCCATGAGTCCAGTATGCACTCCCATTCCCAGGGCCACATGCTCAGCTCTCCCCAGATCTCACTCCCCACAACTCACTTCCTGCTTGGAAGGCAGCCTGGAACTAGGCTTCCTGTGAGAAAGGAAGGGGTCCTTGTTGCCAAGTGACACTCCTTGAGTTACCTCCTCATTGGGCTGGGGGTTTCTCCTCCTCCCCTCCATTAAACCATTAACAGCTTCAGTGTGAGGGCCAGTGGGGAAGGCAGAATGAGAGGCACAAAACTTGCCCTCCAAAGATGACAGAGGCTCACTGGGGAGGGGGGCACTCAAAGAAGGCTTTCAGGGGAGGGTGCTAGAGGGAGAGAAGGATCTAAAGATCTCGGTAGAGCTCTCCAGGCTGAGAAAAAGGCATAAACAAGTCAGAGGGAGGCAGTGGGGTTGTATTCAGAAGCCATTACTCTAGGTGCAACAGGCTGGGTCTGCATCTATGCTGGAGCCTTATTTTCTCTTAGCTATTTGGCATTTTAATGATTTTTTTTAAAACAAACAAAAGAAAACAAAGGGCAGCTTGCTTTACCCTGTGTTTCTAAGTAGTTAAAGTGGATCTCCAGGCCAGCTCCATAGTAAACAGTACATGGATTAACGGGTTTACTCCTCCAACTATCTGAAGGACACACTAGTCTTGCCCCATTTTACGTAAGAGGAGGCTGGCGTGACCTACCCAGGGTCAAGGAGGGCCTTTGACAGCAAAGCCATTAGGTCCAGAGGTCAAGGAGAGCCAAGAGGGCATACTTTTTCTATTCCCTCTTCTCTGGAATACTTGAAGGACTGTTTTGCCATTTGGTATAAAGATCTTTCCCTAGGGTTGTTTTGTTCTACGTCTAGTACATTTTATTAAGCTATGTTGTACATCATTTTGTGTCTCCCAATCCCATTTTTTCTTGGTGAATTCGATATAATAAGACATGGCATGCACCTCACTGCCCACTGGGCCAGTGAGCAGACAGAACCAGAGGCAGGCACCACCAAGGCCAAGGCCAAATGGGTAGCTCTAGAAAAGTCTGCAAGGGGGAAACATGTTTACAGCTAGATGTGTCTACTTTTGAAAGAAGGAGAAAAAGAACCAGCAGGAGAGCAAGTAACCCGTAGCCCAGCAGCAAAAGCAGTCCTCCCAAACACACCGCAGAGACAGAAGAGCCTTTAGTGAATTGGTTTCAAAATGCTTAATTTTTTTTTAATTTGGCAAATTGATCATTAGAGAACTGATTAAGCTGAAGCTGCTGTTAGAATAAAAGGTGAAAATAAGCTCCTTCATTTGAATTCCAAATTCAGGCCTGGAGGTGACCTGGTAATTAGGCGAACTGGTCGTTAGGCAAACTGGCTGTGGGTGGACGGGGTGGCAAATGGATCCGGTGGGCGGACGTAACCTTGAGTCTTCTCTCCTCCAGGAGCGGGGGTGCTGGGCCTTGCTGCAGAGCAGGGGGGCTGCAGGAAGCAGTGCAAATGTTCCTCACACTTGACCCTGGTGGCCCAGCACGAAAGCTGCACAGGGGCCCCAAGCAGGGTCTCAGAGGCCCTCTGCTGGGCCCCTCAAGTTGCTAGTTACAGCAGCAGCATGGGGGCTGGGGAGCCCAACAGGAGAGGCTGGGGCAATCAGCAGGTGAGAAGCACTTGAGCTGCAATTTAACAACGTGTGTAGAAGCACTTCAGTGCTTTAAGCATGGCACCACCCTACCTGGTATACCAGCTGCGGAGACCAAGACTGCAAGGGTAACTTCTGAGGGTCCCGGCCAAGGCAGGCTCACGGTGCTTTTCCATAGAGAATTGAGCATAACCCTTCAGGTTTCTAATTGTTTCTATTAGATAGTGAAATGACACAAAAGAATACTTACAAAATATGTGTGAGTAGAAAGAACAATGCCATGAGCCCCTGCATACCCACCACCGAGGATGGAAAAAAGAAAGGTGACATTACCTGTGACGAATTTGGGTGTCCCTTTTCATCCCTCCCCGCACATATCCCACCTCCCCACTTCAGATGTGAACCCTTTATTGAATTTTGAATTTACCACTCCTGTGCTTTTCTTTATACTTTCACTGTCTTTGTATGCATCCCCAAACAATATTTTGTTTCATTTCGCCTGATTTGAACTTTATATAAATGGAATCACGCTGTTTGTATTCTTCACACTGCTTTTACAATGAACATGGGATCCCCGAGGCTCATTTGTCCATGCTGCTCCATGAGAGCTGGAATCCATCTGTCCTCAGAGCCTTCTGCTCTGTTGTAGAACTAATTTCCACCCGTCTAGTCCCCTTGTTGGCTTGATGGACCATTAGGTTTGTACTTTCCGTGCTATGACAAACAAGGTAGTTCTGCATGGTCCTGGACAGGCGTCCTGAGGCCCAGACCAAGTTTCTCTAGTGATCCTGTCCAGTGGGAGCTCCCTAGGCCACAGGAAATGTGCATCGTCCACTTTTGGTAAGGGACTAAAAATAACTTTCCTAAGAGGTTTTATGGATTCCCAGGGTCACCTGCAGTGTCTAGGTTTTCTTGTGCTTCTGCAGGCTTGCTAACAGCTGATGTTGTTAGACTTTATTTTCCATATGGATAACTAATTGTCCCAGCATTATTATGACAAAGCCTGCAATACCATCTTTGTCATAAATCGAGTTTCTGCATGTGTCTTGTCTGCCTCAGAATTCTCTACTCTGTCCCATTGGTCTGTGTCCATCCCTTTGACATTACTGCGCTGTCTTAAATTCAGTACCTTTAGAATAATTCTTAGAATTTGCTAATGCAATTCCCTCCACCTCCTTCCTTAGCAGTGTCTAAGCTATTCTTGGCCATTTGCTCTTCCATATAAATTTAAGAACCACTTTGTCCAGCCCATTTTAAAAATGGCCTTTCGATTATAATTGCATTCAATTTATAAATCAAATTGGAAAGAATTGGCATGTTCAAAACATTGATTTTTTTTTCTTTTTTGGAGAATTCTGGGTAGCCAAGATAATGTCAGCCAAGTAAATCTGGAATTCTCCACATAGCTTCCAAATAAAAATCAATTAAGAAAAAAACAAGAACAAATAAAACCACACAAAACCATGCCCTTAGCACAACTAGAAGACAGAAAGTATCTGAACTTCAAATTATCTAAAATACATAAAATCACAAGAATAGTGCAAATATCCTAAAATGAAATACACATAGAAACAAATGGACCAAACCATACGCCACACAATATTGTAACCACCCTGAAGGGGAAGATGAGAACTAACCCAAAGACTTTTCTAAACACAGTCCTTGGACTATATGTCCTCTGGCTAAGTAAAGATAGAGGAGCTAGAAACAAATATTGAACTCCAGAGAGTAGTTTTCTTTTTTGCAAAGACATGAGGGGACAATTCCAAAATTGCTTTCTGAGAATTCTAGGGCTGAGCAAATTCATAAATATATTGTAGATGATGGAAGCCAGAGAAAGAAGTTTCAAATGAGCAAGTGGAAGAAGACTAAAATGAACCAGGAATAACAAGTGTCAGTATGAACTCATGGAAATGGATGGATGGATGGATAGATAGATAGATAGATAGATAGATAGATAGATAGATAGATAATAGACAGACAGATACATAGACATTAGATAGATAAATGATAGATAGATAGATAGATAGATAGATAGATGATAGATAGATGATAGATACAGAGGTGTGCAAGTGTACATAAATATATGTATATATACATCTATACACGAGGTCTGACAATTAAGTTCGCGAACTCGTTCTAGAAAAAGTGCTCCATACCTCATTGCTGAATATCATTATGGTCACCTTTGAAGTACTCCCCTTGTGAAGCTATGCACTGATGCCAGCACCTAGTCCACCCTTCAAAGCAATTTTGGAACTCTTTTTCTGGAATGGCCATCAGAGCTATCATCGTATTACCCTTGGTGTCCTGACTGTCATCCAAATGTCTTCCTTTCAATATTTCCTTTATCTTCAGGTAAAGAAAGAAGTCACTGGGGGCCAGATCAGGTTAGTAGGGAGGGTGTTCCAATACAGTGATTTGTTTACTGGCTAGAAACTCCTTCACAGACAGTGCTGTGTGAGCTGGTGCATAGTCGTGATACAAGAGCCATGAATTGTGGCGAAAAGTTCAGGTCATTTTCCTCTAACTTTGTCACACAGCCTTTTCAGCACTTCCAAATAGTGAAGTTGGTTACTATTTGGAACAAATTTGATACAAACTCATAATGAATAATCCCTTTGGTATCAAAAAAGGTTAGTAACATCATTGTAACAAGTTTGCGAACTTATCAGACCTTGTTTGTTTGTTTTTGTTTTTTGAGGGCAGTGTCACTGGCCCTTTTATGTGGGACCGAACCGGGGCCACTGGCTTCCCAAGCCAGTGCTTAACCACCGCGCCACTCGGCCGGCCCTATCAGACCTTGTTTATGCATGAATGTAGCATGTTTATAATTTTTCAATATGTTTCTAAATGCAAGTATCCACTCAAAACGAACTAGGAATCCTAGGATAAATGACTGGTTCTAGAAATGGGGAACAGGGAAAGCCTGGAGGAGCTTAGAACATCTTATTCTTCCAGAAGGTAAGGAATCACTGAGTCCATGTTGATATAAATAAGTAAATGGGGAGAAGGGAAGCTCTTCCTCACAGTAGAAAGCCAAATAGTTAATGTAGGAGAAATAATGTAACTGGAAAATCACCATTTGGCAATCATAGTAATGACTGAGTCAAGCAAAAAATGATCAATGGATGAAAAAGAAACTAGAGGGTGATTTAATGAGAACTAATCTCTTTTATTTTTTTATTTTTTTCAGGGCAGTGTCACTGGCCCTCATATGTGGGACCTAACCGGGGCCGCTGGCTTCCCAAACCAGTGCTTAACCACCGCGCCACTCGGCCGGCCCAAGAACTAATCTCAAAATGTCTCCCCACAAATGAAAAAGAATAGCAACTCAACAGTGGAAAAACCTGGCAGATATTACCTTAGCCGAGTGATCCAAATGACCATCACCAGTAATGAGACAATCCACCATAGTGTTCTGCAGGTCTGATGCACAGACAAAGACACATCACTTCTCCGACATTCCTACCAAAAGTGCAAAACCTGAATCTAACAATGAGGAGACATCAGACAAACCCAAATGGAGGGCCATGCTACAAGATAGTTGGCCTGTGCCCTTGAAAAATGTCAATGTCATAAAACACAAAGACCAAAGAATTGCTCCAGATTAAAGGAGACTAAAGAGATAGGACAACTGAAGGCAATGCGTGATCAGAGATGCTCTTTTTCTGGAAAGAACATTGTTGGGACAATTGGCAAACTCTGGATAAGGTCTGTAGACTATATAGTATTATATCATTGTTCATTATTTCCTTATTTGCTAACTGTACTGTGGTTAGATAAGAGAATGGTTCTTGTTTTTAGGAAATACACACGGAAGTATTTTGAGATAAAGGAGAATAATGTCTCGATTTGAAATAATCAGAAAATAACTGTGTGTATGTGTATGCATGAATACGTGTATGTGTGTGTAGCTATATAGAGACAAGAATAAAGCAAACACAGGAAAATGTCAACATTTGGGAACTCTATATGAAGGGTATAGAAGAAATCTATCTACTATTCTTTCTCTAACAGCTATATTGAAGTATAACTCACATGTCATGCAATTTACCTATTGGGATGATATCTAGGACTGAGATTGCTGGGTAATATGGTAACTCTATATGTTTAACATTTTGTGAAACTGCCAAATTTTTCCAAAGCAGCTGCACCACTTTATATTTCCATCATCAATGCCTGAGGGTTTCAGTTTCTCTATAGCTTCACCGACATGGTTTATCCATCTCTTTTTTTATTAGTTTCCGGTGTACAAAACAATGTAATAGTTAGACATTTACACCCCTCACAAAGTGATAGCCCCCTCCCCCAATCTATTGCCCCTCTGATATCGTATATAAGAGTATTACTTGGCCATAAAGAAGAATGAAATCTTACCATTTGCAACGATATGGATGGACCTGGAGACTATTATGTTAAGTGAAATAAGTCAGTCAGAGAAAGACAAATACCATATGATCTCTCTTATATGTGGAATCTAAAGAGTAGAATAAATGAGCAAACTAATCAGAAACAGTCTCACAGATATAGAGAAGAAAACTGAGGGTTGCTAGATGGGAGGGGGGTGGGGAAGAGGGGGAAATTTGTCCATCTTTTTGATTCCAGCCATTCTAGTTGGGGCGGTAACCCATGATGATTTTGATTTGCATTTCCCTGATGACTAATGACGTTCAGCATCCTTTCACTTGCTCATTGGCCACTTGTACATTTTCTTTGGAGAAATATCTATTTGAATTCTTTGCCCATTTTTTTAACTGAGTTATTTGGTTTTTTTAGTATGGAGTTATGAGTTTTCTTTATATATTTTAGACACAAGTGCCTTATCCAATATATGATTTGCAAATATTTTCCCTCAGTCTGTGGGTTGTATTTTCACTTTCTTGATGGTATCATTTGCAGCACAAAACTATTATATTTTAATGAAGTCCAATTTATCTATTTTATTTTTTGTCACTTATACTTTTGGTGTCATATCTAAGAAACCATTGCCTGATCCGAGGTCATGAAGATTTACACCTATGTTTCCTTCTAAGAGTTTTTTAGCCTTATCTCTTACATTTAGGTTTCAGATCCATTTTGTGTATGATATGAGGTAGGGGTCCAACTTCATTTTTTTGCATGGGATATCCAGTATCTGAGCACCATTTATTGAAAAGACTATTCTTTCTCTATTGAATTGTCTTGGCACCCTTGTCGAAAACTTAATTGATGATAAATGTAAGGGTTTATTTCTGGATTCTCAATTCTATTACGTTAATGTGTATGTCTATCTTGATGCCAGCACCAGAGTCTTGATTCCTGTAGCTTTGTAGTAAGTTTAGAAATAGGGAAGTCTGAATCTTCCAAGTTTGTTCTTATTTTTCAAGATTGATTTGGCTATTCATGGTTCCTTGAATTCCCATGTGAATTGAATTTTAGAATTGGCTTGTCAATTTCTGTAAAAAAGCCATCTGGTATTTTGGTAGGCATTGCATAGAATCTGTAGATCAATTTGGAGAGTATTGTCATCTTAATAATTCTTTGATCCATGAACATGGGATGTGTTTCTACTTATTTAGATGTCTTTAATACCTTTCAGCAATATATTGTTTTACAGCCTTGACCTTCTTTTGTTAAACTTATTCCTAAGTGTTTTATTCGTTTTGATGCTTCATAAATAGAACTGTTTTCTTAATTTTATTTGGATTATTCATTCCTGTGTATAGAAATATAATAGATTTTTGTATATTGACCTAATATCCTTCAACCTTACTAAACTTGTTTATTAGTTCTAACAGTTTTTTAGTGAATTCCTCAGGATTTTCTATGTACAAGATCATGTCACCTGTGAATAGGGATAGTCTTACTTCTTCCTCTCCAATCTGGATGCCTTGTAACTGTTTTTCTTGCATAATTTCCCTGGCTTGAACCTCCAGTACAGTGTTGACTGGAAGTGACATGAGCACACATCTTGGTCTTCTTCCTAACCTTACCGGGGGAAATTTTCATTCTTTCACTGTTAAATATAATGTTAGCTGTGGATTTTTCATACATGCCCTTTATCAGGTTGAAGATGTTCTTTTCTATTAATTTCTACTATTCTTATAACCTTTCTATAAATTTGAAATTATGTTTTAAAAATGAAAAGGAACAGGGCCGGCTGAGTGGCGCATTGGCTAAGAGCTGGTTTTGGGACACCAGCAGCCCCGGTTCGGATCCCACATAGGAGGGCCAGTGACACTGGCCTCTACAGCTAACAACAGCTCCACCTGGAACTGGGCTGTGCGAGTCCCGGTGATGGTGTGGGCTGCAGCCCCTGCTGCAGTGGGCTGCCAAGGCTACAGTGAGTGGCTGGCAGCCAGCGTGAGCTGCCAATAGCCGCGGTGAGCGACATCCAGAGGCCAGCGACCCGATCTGCCTCATCCGGGAAGAGCGCAATGACGATACCAACAGTGAAGCAACATCCTCCACAACTAAACTGAAGAACAAAAACACAGCAACTTGTCTGTTCCCCTTCCCCGATTCCCCAAGCTGTTCTCCTCCCCCAATTCCCCAATAAAATCTTTTAAAAAAATGAAAAGGAACAAATTATGTTCCAATCCATAAACGTAGAATATATTTCTATTGGTTTTTATCTTTCCTTCACTGTCTTCAAAGTATTATACTTTTCTATATAATGTTCTTGCATGTCTTTATTAGATTTATTCCTAGATAGTCATATACACTATGTGATTGTAAATGTTATCTTTTATTTATAAATTCTCGCTCTGTTTATTTTTATGTATTGATTTTGTATCTAGACACCATGTTAAATTTTCTTATTAATTTGAATATTTTATCTGTAGATTCTTCATAAACTATCATATCATCTGCAAATAACTTCTCATTTTTTTTATTTGCTGTATTGATTAGGAACTCAAGTACAATGTCAAATATTAATAGAATTAGTGTTAGACAGTAACCTTATCTTGTACCTGATCTCAAACATAAAACTTTCAACATTTCACAATTAAGTAATTTGGTTTTTAGCTGTTTTACCCTGATGTTCCAGGTGTGCGCTTCTCTTCATTTATTCTGCATGGAGTTTCTAAGCCTTCAATCTGTGGTTTAAGGTTTAACCTCCATTTTGGAAAGTTCTCAGCCACTATGTCTTTTAACATTACTTATGCTCCATTCTTTCTCTTCTCTTCTCTTTAAAAAAAAATTCTATCCCTTTGTCTCTCCATGCTTTATTCTGGATAGTTTCTTCTGGCTTATCTTCTAGTCCACTGATGCTCTCTTCAGATGCACATATTCTGCTATTGTACACATTCTTTTTTTTTTCTTTTTTAGCTGAGCCATCCTGCCACCTGTTGGCAGCTCAGCAGCAGCTCAGCTCGGGCTAGGAATCAAACCAGCGACCCTGACATTCATTCATTTCTTAATTTTGGTTACTGTCATTTTTAGTTCTAGAATTTTCAAATGGCTCTTTTTTTTTTGAGGGCAGTGTCACTGGCCCTCATATGTGGGACCCAAACCAGGGCTGCTGGCTTTCCAAGCCAGCTCTTAACCATTGCGCACTCAGCTGGCCCTCAAATGCCTCTTCATTATAGTTTCATTTCTCTGCCATAATTATCAATGCTGTCATTTATATGTTTGAATAGTATATGCTTAGTTATTTTTTTTTTTTTTTTTTTTTAAAGATTTTATTGGGGAATTGGTGTAGGGGAACAGCGTTGGGGAATCGGGGAAGGGGAACAGACAAGTTGCCGTCTTCTTGTTCTTCAGTTTAGTTACGGAGGATGTTGCTTCACTGTTGGTATCGTCATTGCGCTCTTCCCGGATGAGGCAGATCGGTCGCTGGCCTCTGGATGTCGATCATCGCGGCTATTGGCAGCTCACGCTTGGCTGCCAGCCGCTCACGCTGGCTGCGGGCCACTCACTGCAGCCTATGGCAGCCCACTGCAGCAGGGGCTGCAGCCCACACCATCACCAGGGCTCGCACAGCCCAGCTCCAGGTGGAGCTGTTGTTAGCTGCAGAGGGCAGTGTCACTGGCCCTCATGTGGGATCCGAACCGGGGCCGCTGGCATCCCAAAACCAGCGCTTAACCAATGCGCCACTCGGCCGGTCCTATGCTTAGTTATTTTAAAGTTTATATAATATTTGATAACTCCAATGTCTGGAGCCACTGTGGGTTTTTTCTATTGTCTGTTACTTCTGTTGCTTTTCATTCGCCTTGCTTTCTCTTCTCATATGGCTAGTTATCCTTACCGTTTGCTGAACATTGTAATTGCAAAAAAATTTGTACTAATCATTTAAGGATGAGGATGATGTTATCTTCCTTCAGAGAAGATGCCATTTGGCTTTGAGAGCTTCTGAGGACACTAGCATTCTAGGGTCATTCTAATCCAGTTTCAGGGACTGAGAGGATAAAAGACTAGCTAAAGTCTTAGGAGACTCTTTCTATTTCTGGTTCACCTTAATCCAAGGGAGCAGCTCGTCAGGGTCCCAATTAAAATGAGGGAGAGTCACCTTTGTCAGGCCTTGGACTCCAATGCCTGTCCTTCTAGCCCCAATGGAGCTGTCAATAGCCCTCTGCAATTTCAAACCCACCCATTCTAGACTCTGCAGACATCCCAGGGGATTATCATTTCCAAACATTGGCCTCACCTCCCTCAGTCCCTGTCCTTCTCTGCATCCTTGCCTGGAAATTCTTCATCCTGTTTGTCCTCTGCAATGCCTTCAAGCAGATGATTTTTTTAAAAAATATTTTATTGGGGAATTGGGAGAGGGGAACAGTGTTGGGGAAGGGGAACAGACAAGTTGCTGTCCTTTTGTTCTTCAGTCTAGTTGCGGAGGACATTGCTCCACTGGCTCATGTTGGCATCGTTATTGCTTTCTTCCCAGTCGCCGGCCTCTGGATGGTCACTCACCATGGCTATTGGCAGGTCATGCTGGCTGCCAGCCGCTCACGCTGGCTGCGGGCCACTCACTGTAGCCTATGGCAGCCCACTGCAGCAGGGGCTGCAGCCTACACCGTCGCTGGGACTCACGCAGCCCAGCTCCAGGTGGAGCTGTTGTTCACCATCTTAGCTGTAGAGGGCAGTGTCACTGGCCCTCATATGTGGGATCTGAACCAGGGCCACTGGCATCCCCAAACCAGCTCTTAACCAATGCGCCACTCGGCTGGCCCAAGCAGATGATTTTTATGTTTCTGGTTTTTTTAATTGTCCTCATCAGGCAGTAGGCATGAATTAACTAAAATTTATCATTACCCAAAGTGGAAGTCCTTCATTGGATTTTTAAATTCAATTATTTAATTTTTCACTCTTAGAATTACAATTTGGTTCTTTTTCCTTTTTATTTCTTAGAACTTCGTAGTGGGAATGCCTTGAAAACTGAATTGAAGGTGCGTTCCTCCAAAGAGGATTTGCATGTGCTTCTGATGATTTTCTGGGGGTACTGCAACCCAGAACCATTTTAAACTAAATTCTCAGTTTGAGGGGTTATGGGTTACCCAGGTATTATAATTTCAGCTGCAGATCCATGGGGTACTGTCTTGTAAGTACAAACGTGCAGAGCATATATTTTCCTCTCCTTCTTATGCCAGGTTTGGATATAAGCCATTCTCCTTAAGGTGTGGCGGATGAAGGGGTAGTATATCTACTTCACCCTTCCAACAGTGACATACCTTTTAAGTCCCACCTTCATGCAGTGGGGGGAGAGGCTGTTTCCTATTACACATCCTGTTTTTGCAGGCCTTGAGCTTTTTGGCCTGTCCCCACAACCCATGAGGCCATGAAAACTGAAACTCAAGGTCACCGGGGTCCACAAATGCCCTCAGGGTGAAGGTTGGCCTCAGTGTTCTGTTTACCTCTCTGGGTTCCTGTCTTGACTTAATTTTTGGACTCTGGGATTCCTTACTTTTTTGCCATCTCATTGGAGCATTTTAAAAGATGGTTTTAAAATCTTTTATTAGGCAAAAAAACCTTTTATTAAGCAATTTTGGTTATTTTCACCAGAAAAGTCATTCAGAGCATCTAGTTTACACTACTGAAGGAAACGGAAATTGAGTATACCTTTTGAAATGTCACAAAACTTACATGCACGCTGACATAAAAACAGCTTTCCTTTTGGTTTTCTAATTGTCAAAATCTGGACACATTCATCTAAGGTGAATCTCTCTTTGTCTCACTCTTTTTTTTTGTTGAGGGACATCCTTGTAGTTTTTTATTGTAGATATTTTTGCAATAATAATTATATACTTATTTATTAGATGTGTCACAAAATAGATGGCATGGAAAGGTAGGAGGTAGGGAGGTAGAAGCTGTTCTAGATTTTTAAACACATAAGTGACATATCAACCCCATGTTATGTTGTGCATGCACCTTGTTGGCATTTGTATCTGAT
This sequence comes from Aselliscus stoliczkanus, assembly GCA_033961575.1. Lineage (NCBI taxonomy): Eukaryota > Metazoa > Chordata > Mammalia > Chiroptera > Hipposideridae > Aselliscus > Aselliscus stoliczkanus. Next base: position 7,185,454 of record CM066737.1, on the reverse strand, counting down.
TAAACCATTTATAAAAGGACATATTTGAGACAATCAAGGGAAGCGGGTATTAGGTGACATTAAGGGCCTATTTTTCATATGTATCATTAGGCGTGGTACTCACATCATGGGGTTGTTTTTAGAAGTCCTTATCTGTTAGAAACCCATAGGTAAGTATTCCTGTGTGAAATTACATGGCTAGTATTTATTTGAAAATACTCCAGACTAAAAGCAATGTGGGGTCCTGAATGGCATCCTGGAGCAGAGAAAGCACCAGTAGAAAAACTGAAAAATCTGCATGAAGTCTGAGTTTGAGTTACTAGTATTGTACTAATATTCATTTCTCAGTTTTGACAAGTGTGCCGTGGTCAAAGCAGGTATTAACATCAGGAGGAACTGGGAGAGGGATCCATGGGAACTCTGTACTATCTTCACAACTTTTCTGTAAAACTAAAATTATTCCACAGTTAAAAGTCCATTTAGGAGCCAGCCGAGTGGCGCGGTGGTTAAGCGCTGGCTTTGGAAGCCAGCAGCCCAGTTCGGTCCCACATATGAGGGCCAGTGACACTGCCCTCAAAAAAAAAAAAATTAAAAAGAAAGTCCATTTAGGGCCGGCCGAGTGGCACGGTGGTGGCTTGGGAAGCCAGCGGCCCTGGTTCGGGTCCCACATATGAGGGGCAGTGATACTGCCCTCAAAAAAAAAAAGTCCATTTATAATGAAAAAGTTCTAGAAAAACGAGGAGGGGAGTATAAATTAAAAGGATGAGCAAAACCCAACAGTAAAAATGCCAACAATCCACTTAGAAAATGGACAAATGACATTTAGCCAGAGGCCGTGTTGGAGGCAAATGGGCTCATGAAAAGCTGCTCAATATCTTTAGCCATCAGGGAAATGCAGGTCAGAGCCCAGTCTATCCGGGTCTATCAGAAGGGCTGAAGTCAAAGGTAGGAACAGAGCAAAGGCAGGAGAAGACATGGAGAAACAGGCACAGGAAATGGGGTGGCTGCTTTAGAAAACGGTTGGACAGCATGTTATAAAACTACACATCTATAAAAGGTAGCACAAGTATGTGTGTGCTGATGGCACAGGACTGCCCTTTGATTGCGGTGGTGTCACATGGATCTACACAGGTGATGAAATCGCTGAGGTGTACACATGCATGTGTGTGCATGCACTCTGGGCTGACACCAGTCTCATCTGCAGGACATGCAAGATGCTGACAATGGGGAGCTGGGGAGTGGGGCGCTGGCCTCCCGCCCGTTTCTTTGCAACTTCCTGTGACCCTGATTACAGTATTTCAAAACAAGAAATTCCAAAAGAGACTCCTCCAGGAAATAAAATAAAGGTATAAATGAAAAAATGCAAGGAAATTGTTGATAATTGTTGACACTGGCTGACCAGTCCCCGGGGCTTCATTAACGATTCTTTCCACCTTTGTTTATGGTTGACATTTTCCATGATAAACAGTTTTCTTAAGAGGCACTGCTAAACCAATGTCTGTTGAATGAATAAATGAAGGATTAATGAATAACCCCAGTCTAAACCTGTGGTTCTATAGATAATGGAAGCAAGACTTAGGGAGGGAGTGGCCTGCTCAAGGCCACACTGAATAGCAGAGGCAAGCCAGGCATCAAACCCGGGGCTCTTGATCTCCAGTTTAGCTCTTTTCAAATATATTTTTAAACTTTACACAAGTGTTACATAAACACATGCTTTTTTGTTAAAAAAAAAGGAAGACCATAAACTGAGGGCTTTAATATGGGGTGGGGGGCAACTGAGGGCTCCAACCTGGGAAAGGGAAGAAACTGAGGGCTCCAACACGGAGGAGGGTTCCCTGGCAAACGGCAAACGGAGACCTAGGATGCCAGCTGCCGTGCCCAGGAACAGAGATGTGGGCAGCGAGACAACGTGCAGCTGGTCAGGTCTTTGCCGTGAGGGATTTTCTTCACGATGAAATCACTAGAATGCCCGGTGTGTTTGAACGTCTCAAGAGAACATTTACACACTGGGACGAGTCTGGGGCTGAATTAGTGATAAGTGCATGGGAAGCTAAGCAAACAGCCAGCCAAAAGACAATTATTAACTCCTGGGAAAACAAAATGCTGTGCAGAGAAGAAAAGTAACCATGGCTTGCATGGCTTAACTGTGAATGGCCTTTACGTGGCTGCATAATTTTTAAGGATGAGGGGAGTGGAGGGGGCAGGGAGAACAGAACCCTCATCTTGCAGAGGAAGCACTGAAGCGGGCTGGGGCTGTAAGGGCACCAGCCTCCAGCTGGGGCAACCTCGTGAACAAAGGTCTGGCAGAACAGAGGGAAGCCTACAAGTAGGTTGTCAAGATGTGGCTGGTCCCTCTTCCAAAATGCTCAAGGGCTCAGAGGATCATCTCTTCACACTTCTCCCCCCGACCGCTGCCACCCCCAGGACCCCATATTTTCCCCAGGAAACAGAACCCACCAACCTAATTGTGCCTATTGCCCCTCACGTCCTCCTGCCCCTCTCAATGGCCTGTCCTTGCTCCTACCTGAAGCCATCCCCTCTGCAGGGGCACCAAGATTTGGCCCTCTGATGCCCACCCCACCCCCCTCAGTCACAGAGACTTCAAATGCCAACCTGTGCATGCCTCCAGTCAGACACATCCAGGCCACTCTGAAGAGGATCTCCTGTCTGGCTTGGTGCTAGACAATGGCTAGGGGACAGGGAGAAGGAAGACACTCAGCTCCCCGTAGCCAGAGCACAAAAGGGCTGAAGAGCATGTGGCTTTGGTGGTCAGCCCTTTCACACCTTCAGCCAAGAACAGCCATGCCACCGAACAGAACACAGCCACAATGTGTTCCCCATCTGCAGGTAGTGCAGCGGGGGCCCAACACCCACAAGCCACTGTCCTCAGAAGCAGGGTGCCTGAAAGTGTGACTCAGTGGGTGTGGTGGGGTGAATTGTGTTCCCCAAAAGATATGTCCACATCCTGGACCCTGTGAATGTGACTTATTAGGACAAAGGGTCTTTGCGGAGGTGAAGAAGTTAAGGATCTGGAGATGAGACCATCCTGGATGAACAGGGTGGGTCCCAAGTCCAATGACAAATGTCCTTATAAGAGACAGAAGAGAAACAGAAAGAAGGTCATGTAAAGGTGGAGGCAGAGATTGGAGTGGTGTCTATGAGCCAAGGACTGCATGGAGCCCCCAGAAGCTGGAAGACACAGGAAGAACCCTCCCCTAGAGCATCTGGAAGCCTCCAACACCCTGATTTCAGATGCATGGCATCCAGAGCTGTGAGAGAAGACATTTCTACTATGTTAAGCCCTCCAGTAATGGTAATCTGTTAGAGTAGGCCCAGAATCCTCCTATGGTGGGGGAGATGGGTACAGGACAAAGAGACCCTCTATGCACAGGGAGGGTGAGGGTCACTGGCCACAGCAAGCCCACTGGGCCTCTCAGTGAGGAGCCTGGTTAGCCATCCCCCAGTATGACCCTTGCAGGCTGGGGCCATGGGTGCAGCTCCTGACCTGCAGGAAAAGAGCCACCAGCCTTCGTTCAGTAAATGCCCAGCTCATTCTACTGACTGTGAGGGCTGCGCCACACGGAAAGAGAGGCGGGCACGTGGGAAACCCCTCTACACACCACCCCTCTCACTAACAGGCCTCCACCCATTCAACTGACACCCACTCTGACACTACTCTGGCCAAGGTGACCAGTGTTATCTATGTCGCCGAACCTGACAGCCACGGCTCAGTCGTCATGGTGCCTGGCCTTTCAGCAGTGCATCTCCAGCGCTCATCTTTGGCCCTGACCCTCCTCTACCAGCCTGACAGCCCATCTATCTGTCCATCTGTCTGCAGCTTCAGCTCCATGATCTCTGACCTTGACTGGAGGCAGGAAGAGCAGGAGAGACGTGGGACTGCCCGACACTCCGGTGCTCTGAGGTTTGCGTGTCAAGATGGGGCAATGGCACTGTGGGCAAGAGGAGTGAAGGTTGTAGCCAAGAGAGACAGAAGAGTCATTCACTCTAGGGCACAAGGTGGGCAGTGGGGGGGGTCCCATGTGGGGACCAGGCATTGCAGAGGGCTATGTGCTAGCTTGAGCCCCAGCACCACCCTCTTTGGGGCAGGTGGGCCTATGGGGACCCAGGCTTACCATGAAGCCAGGTGCCCAGAGCATCCAGGTGCAAGATAGCCTCACGGCTACACAGGCACTGCCACCCAGGGCCCACCAGTCACCAGAGGGCAAGTGGTTGGGGAGTTGGGGACCTGCCACAATCATACTGGCTCCAAGGGGCTCTGGGTGGATGCCTGGGCCTGGGTGCACCCTGGGCTCTGGGCAACTTGCCCTTTGTCTGGGTAACCATCTGGTTCCCCTGGTTGAATGTCAGCACCATGACAAGTCACTAGATTTCTTTCACTTTTCTATCAGCACCTAGCACAGCAAGTGGCACATCACAGGTGTTTCACTATTTAATGAATGAATGAATTAATTAATTAATGAAAAGTCCCAACACTCCCTGCAAGAGCAGGGAGCAAAGGATGGTCTGGGCAGCCCCTGCAATGGCCGCTGTCATTCAGGCATGGCTTCTGTGCTCTCTCCCTCTTTGAGAAGTAGCCTGGGGATCAGGGGCATAGCTGACAGTGCCCCAGATGCAAGGGATATCCTGCTCAAAGCTACACAGCCTGGAGGCTGGGGGCCCCTGGGCACATGTCACCCAAGCCCTGCTCCAGTCCTCACTGCCCCTGAATGCAAGTCCTTTCCCTGTGGTCAGGTCTCTTGGGCTGTCTGTTGGAGCAGTGGCCTCTAAGCTAATGCTCACCAGGCACTGAGGCCACATGTGAAGGGCCACAGCCCAACAGGCTGGCAGTCAAGGGGATGAGGCAGGCACCATTGGAGGTGGGGTGTGAGCCTCCCCATCTCACTGGCCTGTCCACCCCCAACTCCATTCTCCCTTATCCGAGGCTATCCCAGGATGGGCAGGGGAGGCAGCTCAGGTGCCTGAGGACTGGCCAGGCCACAGGCAGCTTCCTCCTGGGGCAGCTTGGCATCAAGGCACCAGCTCTACAGCAGATCCTCGGGACCCCAGCAGGGAAGGGGCCTACAGAAGAGGCCCAGCCAGGGTGAACCAGTAGTGGGGAGGCCAGGCTTAAGGAGGCCATGGGGCAACTTAGCAAGGAGCAGGGGCCTGAGCAGCACCTGCAAGACGTGTACACCTCTCCAGGACCACTGTGCGTGTCATGTGGGCTTGGCAGGTAGGAGAGTGAAGGCTCTCCTGAAAGTCCGTGGACACAACAGTCAGCCACGATCCACACAGGACCATCCACCTCCATCTCTCCTCCGTGTACCACCTTTTATTGTGGCAGGAGGCCTGGGACCTTGTCTGAGAGAGGTGGCCTCACCACTGCAGGCAGGAAGGCAAGCACAGATTCAGAACCTCAGCCCACATGTACACCAGCTGGGGCAGGTGGCTGGCCCACTCCGCTGGGGGAGGCCACAGGGGTGCCAACCAGCTGGGCTCAGGCTGCCTGGGGAGCTTCCCAGGAGCTCTGAGTTCACAAATCAGCTCTTGGTGCCCCATAGGACAGGTCAGAGCCAGTGTGGGTGGGAGGGGTCTGCAAAGGCCTCCTGAAGAAAGCAGGGTCCTGGAGCAGGGGCAGTCCCACACAGTAATTGCCCCCAGCATGTGCCCACACAGGGAAGCAGAGTCAAGGGGAAGCAAGGTCATAACCATAAGAGAAGGTATGTGCGTCAACTCAGTACAAAGGTCAGGTGGGACTGGTGCTGGAGCAGAGAGGTCAGGGGCTGGGAGCCTCAAGGGGCGGGTAGAAAGGAAGCCAGGCACTGAGCCTGGGGTGCTCTTTCCCACTGCCTGCCCCTCCCTGTGTGTGGCCCAGGCTTGCAGCCAAGCCCGGGATCTGTGAACAACCTCCCACCTACCATCTCATGGGGATACTCTGGGAAGGCCTGACATCCTCCAGCCCAGACCTCCCTCCCTTGCATAGATCCCTCACACACCACCACTCAAGCATTCTTGCCAAGCATCTGAGCTATCCCGTGATGCCTGGCTCCCCTCCGCCTGCCCTGTGTCTGATATGTCTCCAGGTCTGATTGCTTCTCTTCCTCCCAGATACCTTCCAGGCCTGTCCACTTCTCATCTCACCACTGAGCACACTCTCCCTCCCTTAGGAACACACTCAGGCTTCCTACCTGGAGGCCAGGTGATGGGCATTGTGCCCCAAAGCCTTGTTTCCTTTAACATAAGTGCAAGCTGCTTGGGGAGTTTCTGGAAGGCTGTGGCCCTCTCCTCTCCAGCAGTCCTTTAGGGGCTGAGTGAAGGTTGGGACACACACACACACACACACACACACACACACACACACACACACACACATATTTGCCATGCACGTAACGGGTAAAAATCATTGATCCCCACTGCAGGCACACAGGGAGGCTGGGCCCTGCAGCCCCAAGGCTCTCTGCACAACCAGATCTCGGAAGAGGACTTCTCCAAGGGGCCTGTCAAATGGTCACCCTCCTGTCAGCCCAGGATGGTGACTGGTCCCAGAGGTGAGCTTCCTGGGTGAGGACTGAGCTGGCAGGGTCAGCATCAAGGCACTTATGGCCCAGCTGTGAGTCAGTGGAAGCCTTCCTCTCTCCCTCCCCCAGCAGGCCTGCTTCACCCCAAGCCATCCGGACCAGGCCTGCTGGGCCCTGCTCTGCCTTGCCTGGCCTCCCGTCACCCAGCCCTTGGAGGGTCCAGAGAGTCAGGAGCCAGCATAAGAGGGGGCAAGGGGAGGGGTTGGCCCCAGGCTGCCAGCTAAAAGGGGCCCATGTCAGGAGTGAGAGGCAGCGCTGAGGGGCGCCTCCAAGGACAAACATGTCTGTTTTCTACTTGGCTGGCTGTGGAGGCAAAGAGCTGTGTGTGCGTGTGTGTGTGTGTGTGTGTGTGTGTGTGTGTGTGTGTGTGTGCGTGTGTGTGTGTCCATCCCAGAGACTCCAGGAGAGGAGCTGGCATTCAGTAAGTACCTTCAGGCTCTTGAACCAAGAAGACAGTCTCTGCTGTCTCCCTCCCCAAAGCCTCGTTCTCTGATGCAGCAGCCATGTGGTCATGCACATCTGGCTCTCCTATGCCCCCAGCCTCATTTTTACCCCAGCTACACACATGCATACATGCCACAGGGAAAGCCCCTGAACAGGTTAAGCATTCAGGCCTTCCTGCTCTTACCCAGGCTGTCTCCCTGCCTGGAATGACTTTCTTCCCTGCTCCACCTGGTGAACTCCTATTTCAAGACTCAGTTCCGGGGCCCCCCCTGGAAACAAATCAAGCCGGTGAATTCATTCATTCCACAGATATGTGTTGGATGCCAATGATATTATGATTCTTCTTAACGATAAGCCCTTAGTTAACATAACTAATCATCAATTACTACATTGTGATGTACATCTAGGAAAAGCTGTAATTTAGAACAGGGTTGAAAGAGATGCCATCAATTAAGAATAAACTAAGGACCTTATTACAATGTCAACTGAATAGCGGTTGCTCCTTAAATCTGGCTCTGTCTTTGAGGTGAAATAAGCACATACCTCTTCATGGAACTCAAGAGTTTCTTATCAAAGCCCGCTACCCCGTCCATGCTTCTGTGATGTTGGAGTTCTCAAACGGGTGGGAACATCCACTGGTGGCTTTTCCCTTTTCCATGGTGATGGGCAGAGAAGAGTGCAGGATGCCCTACGTTTTCCTTCATCTGGGCCTAGAATAGCCAAATAGAGCAAAAACTATGTCCACTGAGTTGAGCTCCCTTTCCAGCCAAAGCCCTCTTCCGCTGCTAGGCCCCCTACATCACTATAACTGGTAAAAAGAAAATTCGTCTGCATAAAAATCAAAAAACTCATTTCAACAACAAAAACTTATCATGATAAAAGGTCTTTCCTTTTATCATAGCACCCCTAATGTACATTCCCCAAACAACAGAGCTGCAAAATAAATGAAGCAAAAACTGGTAGAACCGAAAGGAGAAATAGACTAATCCATAATTACAGCAGTAGGAGACTTCAACACTCTACCCTCAGCAACTGACAAAACAACTAGAGGGAAAATCACGAAGGATATAGAAGAACTCGACAACACCGTTAATAAACAGGATCTGATGGACATTTACAGGACACTCTACCCAACAACAGATCCTTATCATTTGCAAGCACCCATGCTACACATGCCCATATAGACTCTATCCTGTGCCATAAAACAAGCTTCAACAAATTGGAAAAAATACTGGAATCATCAGAGTGTGTTCTCCAGTCACAATAGACTCAAACTAGAAATCAATAACAAAAAGATAATAGAAAAATCTTAGGACACTAGGAAACTAAACAACACATTTCTCAATAATCCATGGGATAAAGAGGAAATCTAAAGAAAATTTTTATGAATTGATTCCCAGATATGCCTAACCAATATGCTGTAAACCCGAAGCTAATATAAAATAAAATTGAAGGTTAAATATATATGTATGTAGTCACAGGATGTAAAGTGAGGCATAGGGAATATTGTCAATGGTATAATAACAGCTATGTATGGTATCAGAGGGGTAGTATACTTGTTGGGGCAACCACTTTGTGAGATGTGAAAAAGTGTAATCACTATGTTGTTTTGTACACCTGAAACTAATAATAAAAAAGAATTTTAAATACATCAAATTGAATGAAAATAAAACTACAACATAGCAAAATTTGTGAGATGTAGCTAAAGCAGTGCTGAGGAGGGGCATTTATAGCAACAAAAGAAAGATGGACTGTTTCTCTCCCTAGAAAGGAATCGATTTATCAGAAGTAGGACAGTGCATAGAGCAAGGGTGAGCAGTTGGCCTTGACTTACTCAATCAACAATATCTGTCAGGCCCAAAGCTTGAGTAACACACATTTGAAAATAAAATTAAAACCCATTGATATCAGCAAACTGGGAAATTTTAGAGCTCTTTCGTCACTGGATCTAGATTGAAAATCAGAAGAGTTGGGGCCGGCCGAGTGGCGCGGTGGTTAAGCGCTGGCTTGGGAAGCCAGCGGCCCCGGTTCGGTCCCACATATGAGGGCCAGTGACACGGCCCTCAAAAAAAGATAAATAAAAATAAATAAATAAATAAATAAAAATAAAATTCTAAAGTCAATATAGGGAAAAATTTAAAAAAAAAAAAGAAAATCAGAAGAGTTGCACTGAGCCTTCGGTCTACCTCAGACTGACTGAATTATCCTGAGCAAGTCGTTCAGATGTTCTGAAGCTTAGTGAAATGCTAAGAGCTGCTACCTCAGAGGGGTATTTTTGCATTAAATGATACAACAGATGAGAAAGAAAACAATAAAGCTCTGTATGAGTTTTCTGGGACTGCCATAACAAAGTACCACAAACTTGGGGGCTTAAAACAACAGGCATGTATTGTCTCCCAGTTCTGGAGAACACAAGCGTGGGGTCAAGTTGGCAGCAAGGCAGTGTCCCTCCTGAAGGCACTAGGGGAGGATCTGCTCCAGGTGTCTCACCCAGCTTCTGGTGGTGTGCTGGTAATCTTTGGCATTCCTTGCTTTCTACATCTCTGCCTCCATGGCATTATCCCTCTGTGTGTCTGTATCCCAATGTCACCTTTTCATCTTTTCATAAGGACATCAGTCAGATTGGATGAGAGACCCAGCCTACCCTGGTATAACCTCATCTTAATCACATCTGCAATGATCCTATTTCCAAATAAGGTCACATTCACAGGTACAGGGAGGTTAGAATTTCAATGCTTGATTTGGGGGACTTGGGGGAGGGACACAGCTCAAACCACAACATACTCTATCCTAATGTTATACAAGATTTGAGTCTTTTTGAATATTGTCCCTTTTGTTGGCTACAGTTTATGTGGTCCAATTAAATCTTAAGGAGTGTGTGTGTGTGTGTGTGTGTGTGTGTGTGTGTGTGTATGTGGGTGTGTATAATATATATATATATATATATATATATATATATATATATATATATATTATATACACACATACTTGTACGTGCGTGCACGCATGTTTCTCCAACTTGGCTCCCTGCCATGCTGCCTGGCTGGCTCGGGAGGTGTATTTACTCCCTGCGAAGATTTGTGCACACCCACATGTAGACACTGTGTGACTACCCTCGTTCCAGCTCTGTGCTGCTACAGTGGTGCTGGTAGCACAAGTTCTAGCACTGGCTTAAGGAGCCAGCAGGTACACCCAGCCTTCCCCATCGGCTTGCAGCTTGCACAGCCTTGTCCCACCCTGGGGTCCCTGTAGCCCTGGGAGTCAGCCAGGCTCCCAGCACACATGTTTCGGTCCGTCCAGTAGAATTCTCTGCAGTTGCACGGACACCCCATCCCTCGTCCCCTGCAGAGGCGTGCTCTGTTTGTCTCCTTCCTCCCAGATGACAAGCACTCACATGAGGCTTCGGTTTCCCCAGTAACCAAGGCCTGAGGCTGACTGGTCACGGAACCTGCAGCAGGAGTGTCCCGGGGAACGCCAATGAGAAAACACAGCAGCTCGTTCTCCTCCCACCCCTGCCCACCTTTCCTCCTCAGCATATGCCCAGCAAGCACCTCAGGGCTGGGTGGGGGGCAGCCAGGCCCATCCTTGGAAAGCACACACTCAGCCATCTGAGCAGAAACAAAGGTGAGGACAAGAGCAGCCACAGGCCCCAGCTGGCTGCCTGGAGTGGTAGCAGGATGGAGCAGGCAGGCGAGGGGCAGTGAAAGAGGAGGCCGGGGGTGCCTGGGGCCATCAGGACATCAAGGCCATCCAACAGTGCCTGCAGGCTGTGGGACACCCCAGAGCACAGAGAAAGGGCTCAACAGCACGGCACCTACCTGGGCCCTGCCCAGGAATTCAGAGTCCTCACCTGGAAGCACGACAAGGCCACAGGAATGAGGAGGCAGCATGCTGTTTGCCAAGAGAGAGGGAAGTGGAGGAGGGCAGCCTCCAGGCACGGCAAGGCTTGGCAAGTGGCAGGAACCCCAGGAGCCGGCCAGGTGACCAGACAGCTATAGGCCAGTGCTGGGACAGTGGACTGTACCATGAGTCTGACACATGAGTGGGGTTTTCCCAGAGGCAGGCTGGGTTCCTGGTCCTCTCTTACCCCAACAGGCTAACTCAGGGCCAGGCACAGAGTGGGGTGCCATGAAGGTCTATATGGGGTTACACAGCTGCCCCAACTCAATCGTTCATGCAGGAGACCTGCGGTGGAACACCTGTGGTGCCCAGGCCCGATGCCAGGTACGCTGGAGCACAGAGGCATCCATAGTGTCCCTGGGCTCACCAGCTGGCCAGGCACAAAAGAACACAGACAGGGAAGCCCTACAATGCATGAAAGGGGAGCAGGGTGACACCTGAGGCACGTGCTCTGTGCTGTGAGGCCAAGAGGGAGAAGGGGAGGGCTCTGCAGGCAAGGAATACCTGTATGCCAGGACACCAAGCCAAGAAGTAGCCTGGTGAGGGTAAGGACGAGGCCCACTGCAGGCCCTGGGGTCCCGACAGGGAGTGGGTGGGTGGGGGGCGTGCAAAGGCAGGAGGGCCCCTCTCATGTCAGGACACCTCAATGACAACAACATGGGGTCTGAGTTCACCCCTCAGCATGTACCTCACCGACGCCCCTGACCCTTCTGTCCATGGCCAGATGCCACCGAGGCTGGGTGCCAGGAAGGGGGTGGTGGATGGTGGGGGAGATGGGGGGAGTGGGCTGACTGGGCTGGTACAGCCAGGGAGTCCGGCCCCACAAGCTCAGCCCTGTGCTCCTCCCCTGGGGGACCTGGCACCACTTTTCATGGGAGGGCTGCCTCCTGCCACCCCACAGGCTTCTCTGAGAGACACACGGCCATCGAGCTGAGGGCCACGAGAGAGAGCAGATGGGGTGGGGGTGCCCAGGATGGGCTTGTGCCTGCACCCCTCCTCGGTCCTGCTGCGGCGCTGGGGCACACCAGGTGGGAACCGCCATCTGACTGCAGGGGCCATCCCCTCCCAGGGAAGCGCTCAGGGGCCTGGACCCCAGCAGCCCGAGGAGCCCAGACCAACAGGCCCTGGGACCCATGCATCCCTCCCAGGCCCTCGGCTCCAAACCAAAACAGGGCCTTTCACCGAGGTTCTTCCAGGAAGAACGGAGATGAGGTCTGTGGTGGTGGTGGTGGTAGGGGGTGTGTCAGGGAATGTTCCTGGGGTCTACTGGGGCAGGTAGAGGTCCAAATGCAGCCCCACAAGCAGGCACCATTCCCCACACTGGGTGCAGGGGCGCCGAGCACTTGCAGCCAGGCTAGTCCACTGCGGAGAAGGGCCCTCCCTGCAAGGTTGCATCCCATGCCACCATCCTGGCCTGTGCCAGTGATCACGGGGACAGTGGTTCAGCAGAGAGCTCGCCGCCCTATGAGTCTCCACCCCTGTTCAGGGTTCGAGTCCAAACGTGGGCGTGCAGGGTGCCCAGTGTTGGGAAAGTCCAGCGACTGATGATGTTCCCAGACCAGGCGAAGAAAGGTGACCGCGGTGGCTCTTTTGAATGTGCCTTCATTCCGGCCAAGCCAGAGACATGACTTCCACAGGGAAGCGGAAAGAGCAAAGCCCCGTCTTCTGAGTCCCCAGTAGCTGGAAGGGAGCCGGCCAGCAGTGACTCCATGTCTCCCTGTCCTTTCCTCAGTTGCCAGCTATGTTTTCCTGTTTCTTAATCAGGAGGGTCTGGTGATCCTGTTGAATTTGTCTAGCAATTCGAACCAACACTTGGACTCATTTGCTCCTGGGTCTACACACATTGCCTGAGCCCCATCCCAGAGCCAGGCTGGGTGCTAAGTGCTGGAGACAGACACAGACATGACTTGGCCCCTCTCCTCCAAGCATTCTGTCAACTCAAAGAGGTGGCTCCCTGGCCAAGGGCCGCAGTGGTCCAAGGCTGGGAAGACACAGCCAGCCTGTGTCAAGTGGTCCCAGTGATGGGAAGAATGTAATGTACAGGACAAATGGGGAGCTATGATGGTAAGAGGTGACAGGCATGGCAGGTGAAGATTTTGGGGGATAGCAGATGACAGGAATGTATTTTGCACATTGGTCGTGTGTGAACTGGGGGCAGAGTGGCCTATATTGTGCAGCAGAAGAGTGGCCCCACAAATTATATGTACACCTGGAACCTCACAATGAGGCAAAAGGACGTGACATATCCTGGTACGCTCTGGCAGCCACCAGCAGTAAGCTGGAGCTGGAGGAGTGACCTGGGAGAGAGGGCCTGGAGGGAATGACAGGAGCCAGTCACACAGGGCTGTGCGAGAGGACAACAGCACTTGGACTTTGTTCTCAAGGCCACTTGGGTGCCATTGAAGGGTGTTGAGGAGGGAAGTGCCTGATAACAGTTAGGACAATTGCTGTGTCCACCATGTGGGATGGGTGGGAGGGCTGAGCGTGGGACAGGGGGTAATGCACTTGCAAGCTTTTTAGCTGATAAACTGCAGAAAGCAGCAATGTGTGGGATCAGTAGAGAGAGGGGAACTGAGTGCAACCCCCGAGTTTGGGATTTTGGTGACTGGAGGGGAGAGACTGAGTTCCCTGTGGGACACGATGCATCTGAAGGCCCATAGAGCATCCAGGTGGCAATGGCCATGTGGCAGTTGGAGCCATGAATGTGGCCCTCAGGAGACACTGATGGCACCATTTTCACCCAAGAGAACAGTTTTGGTCATCCAGTGAGAACATATAGAGGAGACAAGGGCCATGAAATGAGATAGATGGGAGAATGGGCCAGAGTGGGACAATGTGGAGGGAACGGGGGAGAGCATTTCATCAGGAGGGCACCGAGGGTCTGAGTGAGGCACCTGGGTGGCAGCAGCTGGGGCAGTAAATGAGGCACAAGTGGAGAGGGAAGCAAGATGATACCAACTGGCCTTGGGCTCTGGGTGGTGGGTGTGGGAGAATGCCACCAAAGTGCCTCCACTGCAAAGGCACAGGGTGTCCTGGGAGGATTTCGAGAGCCATTTAGATACTTCGGTGAAGGCAAGGCTGGTGCTGTGAGGACAGAGGCAGTGGTGGCTTGGGGACATGGTTCTGGGTACCACAAGTCCTCCTACCTGAAGACAACTTCTGGGCACTTCTCTCCGTTGTAACCTGCAGAACCTGATCCAGCCGACCACGGTGGATGGAGCCCAGGCTGAGAGCTAGAGCATGGAAGTTTGCGTCTGGGCCACAATGACTTTGCTCTGATGATTGGGAAGTGCTCCTAGGCTTATAGCCTTGGGGACTCCATCCTCGACCCATCCCACCCACGTTTCCCTTTTGGGGCTGCAGAGCACAGGCAGCACGGGCCAGCAAGCCACAGGGAAGCTGAGGTCACTGTCACAGTCCTTGTGGCTCTGGCCAGCTCTCCAATGTCAGGTTGACAAATTGGGCTCTGTGTTACCCTCATGGTCCCACACCATGACAGCCTGGAGTGGGGGTGCAGTGAAAAGAGGCTTCCAGTGCTAGACCAGTCTCAGGCCACCACTCCTGGTTGGTAATAGCAGAGTCAAATGAGACCCCTGTGATAATGAAGTGGCACTGGCAATGGGGGAGGGAGGACCTAAGGGGGACCCAGCTAGCAGGTACTGAGTACTCACTGCCTGATGGCTGTCAGGATGAGGCAGGAGACAGTGGGAAATTGACTGGCCACACTGCCTAGGCACACAGTGGGCCGAGGACCTACAGTCATCTACAAGCAGGACAGTGAGGACCCATGCAAGAGGCTCAGTGATTCATCATAGCCCCTCACTAGGAAGGCCAATGTGGAGAGTCTAGGCTGTCCCCATCCCACCAGTGGATGGAGTCTCTGGAGGGGATGCAATTGATCCCTCTGGCTTCACCTCCCCCTTCCTCTTCCGGCCCTCCCTCTGCCCAGGGGCTGGCCCCGAGGGGCAGCTGGTCACGTGGCTCCAAATCTGAATCTGCGCACAGGGCGCTCTCAAGATGCAAATGAGTCACCAATGTGGGAAGCAGGTACGGCAGCGGCTGTGGGGTAATAGCTACTCCAAATTTAGCTGGAAAATCCCCACAGAGTTGGCAGAAATATCCCAAGCCTTCCTAGTGGCAAGCCTCTCAAGCAGGAAAGTGGGAAGGGGGCAGCAAGAGCTGGGGGGCTGCACAGAGGATGGGGGCTGGGCCAAGAGAAGGCCCTCATCTGAGCTGAAGCACACCTGCTCTAGGGGCTCATCTGTCACTCTGCAGCCACCGCCTAGGACCTGACCCTGGCGAGGGTGGCCTGGACTCAAAGGTGGACCAGGCCCTCTTCACGGTTGATTCTTTGCCAACTCAGACTGCACAGACAGCACATCAGGGCCCCTCTTACAACCAGGAACTGCCTCCTTCCGTGCTCTTGGCTGGGTTGCTGGCCCCCGTCCTGCCAGCCCCCAAGCCTACAAGAAAGAATGACTTAGACCAGACCCAAGCCCCCAAGGGCTGAGGCAGTCCCCTCTATGGAGGCTGCGTCCTGACTGGGGTCCTAAGCCTTATTTCTCTGTGCCTCAGCTTCTTCATCTAGAAGGTTCGTCCAGAGCTGCCAGGCTGGTTTGATAGCACCTGTGTCTATCATCCTCATGCCCAGCATGGTGACCCGGAACTCCTGTTTTCATTATCCAAGGGTCCTCGGATGGGGCCTTCCCTGCAAGCTAGGAGTGCCCTGCCCAAGTCTCTCCCTGGTGGCCAAGAGGTGGTCCCCTGCAGCCCCCTTCTAAGGCCTGGGCCCCAAGGGCCCAGCCACAGTATCTGTTTGGTCACTCTCTGACGCCTGCCCTACAAGATGGTCCCTGTCATCTGCAGCTCTGGGTTCTGGCTCCAACTTCACCAACAAGGCTGTAGGACCTTAGACAAGTCATTGCCCGGGGGCTTAGCTCCCTCCTGCCTTTATTTATTTCAGTCACTGTGAGGGACTTACTAGGGCTCCCAGGCCCAGATCTGGCAGCAAAGAGATAGTCCCAGACCAGACCAGAGGGTGATGGCTCCAGCGGTGTCAGGAGAGGTGCAGAGAGGTGCTGGTGCACGTTGACACCAGGGCAGTATGTGACACAGCCTTCCATTGGGCCTTGGTCTGGATGCAAGGAATCAAAGGGGCCCAGGCTGGGCCTTGCAGTGTTGGCAGTGGCTGGGGGAGTGGTGGGGGGAGGCAGCCAGACAGGGTCCCCAGGACTAGGATAGAGTGGGGCAGACCCCTAAGGAGAAAGGTAAGAGAAACCCAAAGCATCCCCAGTAGCCCCCTCCCCACTCCCCGAGCCAGTGCAAGGGGTCAGAATGAGTCCCAGCCTGGGCCGGACTCACTGCCTGCGTCATATATTATCTTCTTTCCCTGTGATGAGATGGCCTAGCTGGAGAGACACGTTCCTGGAGGGGCGGGAGGTGAGTGATGTTGCCAGAAAGGCAGGTCAGTCACTCACAGAGGTATTCCTCAAAGCAGTTGGGGGTCCCCTCTCACCTGGCCCCATTCAGCCCGCAACTTCCCTTGAACAAGCCAGGAAGTCATCTGCTTCCCTATCTCCTCCCCTTCCACCGAGTGGGGCTGGAGGGGCTCCCAACTCTCCCCCTTCTTCCCTCTCACCTCCTTTTGCCTGTCCAGCCAATGGGCGTGGGCGTCTGGCTCTCTCCCAGCACAAGGATTATATCATCTGTAATGTATATCCAGACACACGCGCTGCTGCTTGGGAGGACAAGACAAGGAGAAGGAGCCAACACAGCTGGCTGGAGGGGATTTATAACCAAGTTATTGAACCTGAACCTGAGCCCTCCCGGAATGGGGGTGTTAATGGCTCCCGAGAACCTGGCCCCTCGGAAATCAATTGCAGTGCATGCTGACTCTCTAGGACTCCCCTCCCGCCTCTCCTCTCCCTCCTGCTCTAGCCTGGGGCTGCCTCACCCTTTCACCTCAGCTGCAAGTGCGGATCTGGCAGCTGTGACCAGGGCCATTTGATTTAAAATGTCCAGATGTAGCCCCATTGGGAGCTGCAGCAGGCAGGTGGGGTACTCTGGAACAGGATCTAGAATGTGCTTCTGAAAGCATGGCAACTGGTATCAAGTCTATAAGATGCTGGCTAAGGTGCCTCTGATGGGGGAGGGGCAGAGTGAAGCCTGTTACCCAGTGGTGGCCTGGGGGGGGGCAGTTGTCATGTGAGCAAATGGCTTCAGCTGCAGATATTGCTCTCGGTAGGACCAAATGGTTGCCCAGAAATAAAGCCTTGTGTGTGCACCCAAGTGCCAGGGCCCCTCGGGTAGGAACAGGGTCTCTAAGCAGGGGCCAGATGGGATGGGCCTCTCCTCAAAGCTCTACTTATTTGTAAAGTGGCCCAGAATCAGGACCTGGAAAAGGTGAACAGAGAAGGTACGACTGCCTTCAGCCAAAGGCCCAGTCTGTCAAAGCAGGGCCAGCAATATGCACAGCCAGGCTGAAGACCTCTGCATCCCAAGCAAGGCTCAGCTTCTGCCCCTCCACCTTGCCAAGGACTGGCAGCTCCTGGTGCCCCGCTGAAAGCCTGGGGCTTCTGGTGAGAAAGGGTGCAGGACCCCAGAGGAGAGGGTAAGGGCTGCAGCTGCCCAGTCACCCCACCCTCAGATTTCTGTGAAAAGCAGATAGGACCTGAGCATATGGGCTTGGCTTCCAAGATGGAGGCCTGCTGTGCCTTTAGGACAACCTGGATTATTCCAATATGGTTGGCTTCACACTCAAGTCCTCTTCAAGAACGTTCTCCATTTTATTCTCCAACAGGGCACAGGCCAGGCCTTGCTGGCCAAGACAGGTTTCTGGGGATGAGGAGGGAGGTCCCATTTCTGGAGACGGAGCAGGCCTGTGCCGTTCGAGCTCCTGGGCCTGGCCTGCCCTTTGTATTTGCTTTCTTCTCCTCCAGTACTGGTGGGTCTTGTTGCCTGGAGAGCACAGGTGCTGTAGGAGGGCTAGGATGGGCGTTTTGCAGGGGAGGGGGGGCAGCATCATTCAATCCAAATGTTCCTCCTCCAGCCCTTCAGCCTTGAGTCACTAAAGCACAGGATTGTGTGTGTGTCGGGGGAGAGTTGGTTATCCAATCTTTCCAGAAACTCCTCTGTGAGTCAGCTCACCAAGTTTTTGCCAGGGGCCAACTGAGTGCCCAGGCCATGGGCTCAGCCACCATATCTTCCCCAAATGGGAGGACCACCAACAGGTGACAAACCAGCCCCATCTTTTTTGGTCTCCAAGTATTTTCATGTTTTGGCTGACGAAATGGCCCTATTGCTGTATGCCACCGTTTTTTTTATTTATTTATTTATTTATTTATTTATTTATTTATTTATTTATTTTTTGAGGGCAGTGTCACTGGCCCTCATATGTGGGACCCGAACCGGGACCGCTGGCTTCCCAAGCCAGCGCTTACTACTGTGCCACTGGGCTGGCCCCTGATGCCACTGTTTTTAGCATATGCTGATTTCTTAGCAAAGGCATCTGAATTTCAGAACGACTGGCAGGGCTATCAGAGAAGCACAGGGTCCAGCAGGTCCCACACACAGTTCCATCTGCTTACGCATGTGGCCATGGTTCTGCATTCTTGCTCCACACTGGATCCCTAATGCTGAAGGAAAAGAGAATGGGCAGCCCAGCCCCGGAGGCACCCTGGGCCTGCCTGGCAGATGCACCTACCAGCAGGTGCAGCCCAGAAAGGGCCTGGGCGGGCATCTGCTGAGGCTGGAAGGGGGCAAAGGGCAGGGCGGGCATGCAGGCGGGTGGCAGCAGGACCCTGTCCCAGCTCACACATAATGGATTAAAACTTCCCTGAAGCTAGGAGGGCCCTTGGAAATCAAGAGGTCCTCCCCTCTACCGAAACGTACAGATGAGGAAACTGAGGCACCAAAGACAAAGCTGTCTGTCTCCTCTCTCTTCCAGAGGTAATGACTCAGGGGAATTCAGCACTGCCGCAGACATGAGCCAGGCGGCCAGGCCTCCCTTGGCTGCCCCTCATCCATGGAGCGGATGGCATTCCAGCTCCTCCAACCTCCTTTCAGATGTCATTTCAGCCTGGCCTTGCCTCATTCTGATTTCCCTGGGATGAGAAGGGAACCCCCAGCCAGAAGTCAACCCACAGCCTCATGCTGGTTCTCAGCATCCGTGATGCTTCATTCCAGGGCTGAGTCCCAGCTCACCTGACTACTGGCCTGGGAGGCCCTGTGTGCTCCCTGCCTCCCTCCCTCCCTCCCCCTCCCCACAGCAGTGAGCGTCTAGTAACCAGTGATTCTTCTGGTTCACACTCATCTGAGTCTGGGGAACTCATCCCATCTGAGCCCCCTCCCGCTGTGCCACGACCACCAGGAAACCACTGCCTCTGTGTCCTTAGCGGTGGCTTGGGAATAGTCTCCTCTGACTCCCAGACTGGTGCCAAGACAAAATGTGTTCTTTGATGGGGATGCCTGTGGCCTTCCCTGCAGAGGAAAGTAGTCTGTGCCTAATGACAACACCCCCCAACCCCACCCCCAAAGTCCTGGCTCCACCCCTTCCAGGCACTGAAGCTCAAGTGATATTACTATTAGCCAGAATCTGATATGTGAGAATGGGAGAAGACAGTGCAGGGGAACCTGGGGGTTGGGGCACTTGCAGTGTAGTCAGCTGGACCTTAAGCCCTCACCCCTGTGGCGGCAGGAAGTGGCCCTGGGCGCCAATCTGTGCCCGGTCCTCGATGGGCCCCTTTGGTTCTCTTGCGGGAAGCAGGGGTTCCAGTGGAGACTCTATGGTGCAACCCTCCCCCAGCCTAGGTCCAGGCCTAGGTCAGGGCCCCCCACACCATTCCTGTTCCCCAAGCTCTGGGCCCCCACGCAGCAGGGCTGTTGGGGGACATCCAGACAGGGGCCTGAGTGGGCAGAGCGGGCAAAGGCTTTCAGGTGGGAGGAAGGCGGGCGGGGGCGGGGGCGGAGGAGGTGGAGGGAGACGCCGGGCAGGCTGCGGCCCCTCCCTGCGCGCCGCCGGCGACGGTGCCCCTCCTGGGCAGGGGGCGGAGAAGACGGCGACGGGAGGAGGCGGCGGCGGAGGCGGGATTTGGAGTTTCCCTCCGCTGCTGCGGCGGCGGCAGCCCCTCGGCTCTAGGCGAGGCCGCCGCCCGAGGCTCCGGTGGCTCTCGGCGGCAGTGGCGGTGTCGCTTCCCGCCTCCCCGGCTTTGGAAACTTCCCGGCCGCCACGCGCGGAGCCGGCGCAGGAAGCCGAGCGGAACGGAGGTGAGCAGAGGTGAGCGGAGCACGCGGCGCCAGAGCACCCACCCCCACCCCACCCCACCCCCACCCCCACCCGGCCTGGCTGCCCTCCGACGTGCGCTCCTCCACCCTGCACCCCCAAGTCTTGCCAACGTACACCCCACGGGGCCAACGCACGAGCCCCTGTGAGACACGCTTGGTCCTGCCACCGCACACCCCCTACATCCCGACCATGCACCTCCGGTGTCGTCCACCATGCACACCCCCTGCCACTTACACTCCTGCACACAAACCATGACCCGTGGACCCAGGTCCCTGCAGTGCAAATATCAGTAGCCCCGAACCCACCAGTGTCCTCAACTCAGGCCAACACCCATCACAGACCCTGCCACGCCTCAGTACACACCCCAGTACACACATACTCCCAACACATCTCTGCACACTCTGCACTAACATAGCTCCCCTCACGGTGCCCCCACCATCTCCGACTCCCCATATGCTCATTACAGACACCCCACCCACGTTCCCAGCCCAGAGACTCTGCAATCCACCCACCCCCAAACGAAGCCCCAACACTACCCCACTTCCCAGCACGCGCTCTCAGGCACCCCAACATGTATGCACACCTGCTGGATCCTCTCTCGAGCACCCAGCCTCGCCCCCATCGCAAATAGCCCTCAACAGCCCCCAGCACATCCCTGAGTCCCTCCCACCACCACCCCAACCCCTGGCACCCAGGCTCTAGAGGCTGCAGCATTTGGTGACATCCCTGCCAGGCTCCTCTGGCTCCCCTTGGGCAGCAGCTTGCCATCCTGAGGGGCCCCAGGTGCCTCCCTAAACAGACCTTGAGTCTCCCCCAGCGATTGGCTTGGCCTCTTCCCTAAGATAAAGAAGGCACTTGGGGCACAAGGTACCGTACTTAGATGTTGGGCACCGGGAGTGGGGGCGAGGAGGAAGAGAGAGGCAGGCACTGAAATGGAGGCCGCAGCACATAGTAGGACGGTGCCACGAGGACAGGAATTCACCCAGTGTCTGTGCCTGTCTGCGTGTGTGTTGGGAGGGCTGTGTGTGCACGTGTGCTTGTGCATGTCTTGGGGGGGAGTGTGTGACCAGCTGAGAGAAAATCAGGAGCAGTACCCTCCTGGGCTCCCTCATGCAACAATTGGTTTCATTCATTCATGCCTTCTTTGTTAACGAGCATTTCTTCCGTGAGCGCCCGGCTGGTGCCAGGCCCTGCACTGGGGGCTGAGGCCAGTTTGGGGCCGGGCACACACCCGCTCCTGCCTTGGAGGAACTCCCAGTCCCGCGAGGAGACCGACCAGGAAAAGCAGAAAGCCATCCCCAGCAGAAAGTGGATTTGGTGGAAAAGACACTGGATTTGGCAGGAACGCTGTCGCTGGGAGTTGTGCTCCCGACCATGTGACCTGGCCGCGACAGCCGAAATCCTGCCACTCGGCCCGGCGGGAACCGTGCATTTTGGAATGGGGGGATGGAGGGAGAGGGCACACGCGGCATGCACCGGGCCTACCAGCGGCAGCGTCCCCGCTGCCTCCAAGGGACAGTGGCCTGGCCCAGCGGAGGCCAGGGGTGCCCAGCGTGGGCTGGGGCTGCGGGCGCAGCGCCCACCCTGCGGCGAACGCGCGGCCTGGCTCCGCCCGCCGGAGGGAGCCTGGTGAGGCCCCAGCGCGCTGCCCGCCTCCCCTCCCCAGCCCGCCTGGGAAGCGGGTGCGGGGAGGGGCCGGCGCCCGGAACAGGCGCTGCTGAGGCCCGAGTGCGGGGCGGGCCTGGCAAGGGTCGGGGGAGGGGGCTTGGCTGCCCTCAGCCCTGCAGTGCGGAGGTGGCAACAGGTTCCAGTTTGTACTGCTGCTAGCGCAGCGGGCGCTGCTGGCGCTGGGCACAGAACACTCGCTTTCCCGGTTGGAGGGCTTGCCAGCAGGGTTGGGAGAAAGGTGCAGGGGAGCCACTTTGCTGGCGTCGGGAGGCACAGCCGGTACCACCCCAAACCGGGGGGGTTTCTTGGAGCCTAGCTTCCTCTCCCTTCATCACTGCAGAAGTTGCCTCCCTCCACATCCTCATTTTCCCAACCAGGCTCCTATCACCTCCTCCAGGAAGCTGTCTCCAGAAAGCATACCTGGGCCCCTCTGAAGCTCCTACTTCCCTTGGGGTTGGTAACTCTCTCTCCAACTATACTGATCCCCCATGACACAGCAGGTGGGGGCGTGTGTCTCTTCACCTCCTTATGAGACAGACCTTGCCACTCTCAGTGCCTACAACCTGGCCAAGCCAGGCACCCCAGGCTGGCACATTGCAAAACACTGGTGCCTTCAACCACTGGCCACCCCACGGTCCCACTCACAGCTGCAGCAGGCCTGGAGGGAATCCCCAGGCTTGGGGCCCATGCCAAGGTGGCTGCCTACCTCTGCTTCTGGAAGAGAGGATGGAGGTATAGGAGACCCCAGAGTATGCAGGATAGGGAAGTGGGTCCCACCCTCCCAAACTGCAGCTCTTGGGCATTGCAGCCTCAGAGAACTGAGGCCTGGACCACAGAGGACAGAGACCAGAAGCTGACCCAGGAGAGGAAGGCTGCCTGGAGGAGGGCACCTTGAGGGAGCCCGAAGGAGCAGAATCTGGATAAGCTGCAGAAGAGAGAGAGGCCTGGGCTGCCTCAGGCCCCTGGATGCCGGTGGTGGGACTCATCCCAGAGGCCAAGACATAGTAGGCTATGGCCAGAGATGAAACCCAGGCTGGTAACCCACTGGGTAAGGGAGGGAGTGAGGGGGCGACTAGAGGCCACTTTGAGGTAGCCTGGCTCTCCCCAGCTCTCATCTTACTCTGGTTCAGGAGAGCAGTCGTCAGTAGCCACACTGGGCTTAACTATCCTAAACTTAGGCCTTCCAGTAGCTTCAAGCCCTTCACTCCTTAGTTACACGCCCTGGTGCCTGTCCTATGTACATAGCTCTGCCTTCTTTTACTTAGTTCCTTGGGGTAGATTCCCAGAAGTAGCCCAGAAGAAGAGGGTGTGAATTTCTTCATAGCTCTGGATGCATATTACCAAATTAATTTCCAGAATGGCCAATAGAGAATCCTCCAGCAAACAGCAGTGGAGCAGCAGGCCGGTTTCACAGCACCCTTGCCAGTACTGGGTGTTCTCATTTTGAGAACATTTTTACTAATGTAATAGGTGGGAATGTATTGCCTTGTTTTCTGTTGTTGTTACCTTGTTTTTTGAATTTGCTTTCCTTCCATGCCTGAGGTCGAACCTTCCCCCAAATGTTTTATACCTGTTGGGTTTCCTCCTCCATGCAGTGTTTTCTGGTTCCTTGCCCATTTATCTATTGGAGTCTTAACTTTTTTATTAATTTGTGTATGCTTTATCTTATCTGCTGTATGTTTTCCTTTAGCTCTACTATTTGCTTTTAGATGGGTTTTAAACAGAGAAGGGACATAGAACCAAACTTTTCAGAAACCTCCCCCACCTTGTTTCATTGTCTCGGGACTTACCTCACCTGGTATTATCTTGTTCAGTCAGCTGTTTATTAGAGACCTGTCCTGCTAGTCTGGGAGCTCTGTGCAAGCAGAGACCCTGCGTGTCCTGCCCGTTCATCATCCTGTGTCCATGGAAGGTATGGAGGCCAGTGGCCTTTGCCAAATGAATGTTCTGGTACAGAGCAGGACAGAGGGTGGTTGGGGCAGATAGGCCTGGAGAGGGCTTTGGAGGCTGTGATGGTAATCTGGTCAAGAGCTGGCAAATGCGAGCAAGCCCTTGGCCAGTGCAGGGGCAGAAGGGAGAGCACAGATGTGAGAGAAACTTGAGTAGAAACTGCTTGGCTCTTGACTAGGCAGGAGGCAGAGGGAGAAGCTGAGGTGAGTGCCGGGATCAGTATCGTAATAAATGCAAAGTCCTGAGTTTAGGGCTGGGAGCTCAGAGCTCCTGGATGCCTTTGGCGAGGGCTGTGCAAATGAAGTCAGTGGGGGTGCCCAGAAGCTACCCTCTGCCTGCCTAGCCCTTCAACCAGCCTTGGGCAGAGTTCTGGGCTAGAAGGCAGCAGTGGCTTTCTGGTCCTTCCTCCTCCAATCCACAATTTCAGTGGCATCCAACAGAGGCCCAAGGTGGTGGCTATGATGAACCTACCATATAGACGAGGCCACTGAAGTCCAATAAGGGACATGATGGTCCGGGATCACTGAATGAATAGGGCTTGAGGCAGGCTCTGGGGCAGGGGCACTGGGCTCTTGTCCCCACCCCTCCCCCTGCCTCCAGGGGCCTGACTGGCGCCGGCCAGGGGAGCTGTGGCTGGTCCCCTGCTGGGCCCCTGACCTGCCCTTGGCCTCTGCCCCGGCCCTGTCCCGCTTGGGTGGAAGCCCCAGCTCAGCGAGCCACTTGCAGGGGGCCCACCCGACTGCTTCCGCTGACACCCGTTGGCTCGCCGGACCCCTGAGCCCGCCCCCGCCGCCCCGCCCTCTAAATGGTAACACCACGTCCAAAAGCAGCTGCTTCCGAGGTGGAAGCCGGATCGCTGCGGCGCGCAGCAGCGCAGGACTCAGCTTCCACGTGCGCACCTTCTCTGCCGCACGGCCCCAGGACACCCTACCCGGGGATCGGGCCCCGCGTCCCGAGGTGGCCCTGGCCGGGACATCCGTAAGCAGCTGCCCGCCGGATCACGCCCCAGGTCTCTCTCCTTTTGTTTTCTCCTACCCGGGGCAGGGGGTATCAAAGCCGGATCAGCTCACAAGGGCCTGCCAAAGCCCATTACCTCGGCGCCTCCTCTATTCCCCAGGCCCACTGGCCGTGGGGGAGATCTCGGCTTTGAACCCCTCTCACACGCACACACCCTCAAAGTCAGAAGTTCGAACTTGTAGAGGGATTGCGTGCAGGCTGGGCGAGAGTCTCAGAAAGGGGGTGTGAAGAAAGGAAGGTGGCCGTGGCCTTGGGACGCCTCGGTAGGGGCTGGAAAGGGACCTATGACTCTCCAAGGGGCCTTTGGACGCCCAGCCTTCCTCTTCTGGGCGACCTCTCACACCGCTTTTACCCGGGCGAGGAGCAGTGGCTGCGCTCCCGGGTGGCTGCCTCGGGTGTTTTTCTTGGGGCGCACCAGGCACCTTCTGCGTGTCCTCGCTGTGGGAGGGCTGTGAGATGAGAATCGGGTGGTGGAAGGGTATCCCTCCAGGACTCTGGGGCGCCTGCCTTCAGGACACGAGCTGGCTTCACATCTTGACCCCATGGCCCGCGTCCCGTGGCGGCTGGGAGCAGAGAAAACGGGCTCACGCCGCGTGCCTTCCTTCTCTCTGCAGCACCAGCGGCCCGACGTGCCAGGAGCCCCGAGCCTATGGAGGGTCTGGGCCGCTCGTGCCTATGGCTGCGCCGGGAGCTGTCGCCGCCGCGGCCGCAGCTGCTGCTCCTGGACTGCCGCAGCCGTGAACTGTACGAGTCGGCGCGCATTGGCGGGGCGCTGAGCGTGGCACTGCCCGCGCTTCTGCTGCGCCGCCTGCGGCGGGGGAGCCTGTCGGTGCGCGCGCTTCTGCCCGGACCGCCGCTACAGCCGCCTCCGCCCGCCCCGGTGCTCCTGTATGACCAGGGCGGGGGCCGGCACCGGCGCGGGGAGGCCGAGGCCGAGGCGGAGGAGTGGGAGGCTGAGTCGGTGCTGGGCACCCTGCTCCAGAAGCTTCGGGAGGAAGGCTACCTGGCCTACTACCTGCAGGGTAAGTGCTGGAGGTGGCGTGGTGGGCACCAGCCTGGGGAGGACCCCTGCCCAAGAGGCAGAGCCCCGCCTTCCAAGGGGATTCATAACTGATTGGACTGTAAGCAAGGCCTGCCTCATTTTGTCTGAAGTGGAGGTGAGATACCCTCCTGTGAGCATGACCTTGGGCAAGTCCTTCACCCATGGGAGCCTCAGTTTCTGAGCTTGAAAATGGGAATAATCAGGCTGACCCGACTTGGCAAACGGGAGACTCAAGAATAGAGGACCACGTGTGGGCACCCAGCCTCCCCAGAATGGTATCACCACCTCCTCCAGCTACTCAGCCATGGGCAAATGAGACAGGACACAGGAGGCCAAATCCCACTCTACAAAGGCTCTGGAAGTGGGCAGGGGACAGAGTGAGAAGCGGTGAAGGCAGAAGCAGGCCTGAGGAAGCAGAGACCTGCACACCCCCCCCCATAGTCATGGCAGGACTGGGGGATGGAGGGCAGACAGGCTGATATGGGCCTGTTGGCTCCTTGCTGAGCCAAACACACACATGCACCCTCCAGAGGTCCAGGTTAGGGACAGTGTTCCCCTGAACCTACAGTCAGCTGTCCCCATCTCCCCCATTGCAGGGGCATTGTGCTGTGGCCCCTTGCTATATTCTGAATACACAGAATATAGAAAGATACAAAGTATTGGGTTTCTGGGCCCCCACGCCAGCTCAGGGATATAGCAGTTATCTGTAGACCTAGGAAGTGTTTGCTTCTTGGGACTTTGGAACCATCCGTGGAATGTTGCACTCTCCCAGGCTCCCCGCCTCGTGGGGTCCCACTTCATCCCTGAAGAAAGCACAGAGATAGCTGTGACCTGGCCCCTGCCCTCAGGGTGCTCCTGGATAGGGAGACACCCCGACAAACAATTCACATCTGAACCTTTCCTGTTCTTTAACTAATAGCCGCTGTCTCCCCCAAGATTAGCAGTATATCTAGACTGTTGAGCCCTCATGCCTGCTTCAGCTCAGCCCTGGGTGTGTAAGATCCTCTTTGGGTGGCTCTGTCTGGGCCCAGTGTCTTGCACTCCTAGCAGCTGCAGTGGGCACTTGCTGTTCAGAAGAATAGCCAACTACTGGGCAACGGTGACTGGGCTGCCCATGGCATACCACACAGTGACACCAGTATAGATCAGCCTGCTGATTTTTGAGTTCCCTTTGGTAACCTCTGCAAGCCCCCTCGGGCACTGGGGCTATCTAGGGTTGGTTCTGTATCCCCAGCCAGGGGTGCTTGGCTGCCCAGGAGCCCAGATCAGCAGGACCCTCCATCTCTCTCCTAGGTGGCTTCAGCAGATTCCAGGCTGAGTGCCCTCATCTGTGTGAGACCAGCCTCAATAGCCGTGGTGGACCAAGCACAGCCATGGTGCCCAGCCCAGTGGTGGGGCTGGGCAGCCTGTGCCTGGGATCTGACTGCTCCGACGCTGAATCTGAGCCCGACCGCGACTCCATGAGCTGTGGCCTGGATTCGGAGGGTGCCACACCCCCCCCATCGGGGCTGCTGCCCTCCTTCCCAGTCCAGATCCTGCCCAACCTCTACCTGGGCAGTGCCCGGGATTCGGCCAACGTGGAGAGCTTGGCCAAGCTGGGCATCCGCTACATCCTCAATGTCACCCCCAACCTCCCTAACCTCTTTGAGAAGAATGGCGATTTTCACTACAAGCAGATCCCCATCTCGGACCACTGGAGCCAGAACTTGTCCCAGTTCTTTCCGGAGGCCATTGCATTTATTGGTGAGTCCACCCTACCTTCCCCTTTCTCCCTCCTTCTCCCAAGCCTGGTTCCTTGGCCTCTCCCATTTTTACCCCTTCTCCCTCATGAGGGCTCCTCCCAGACTTAGCTGCCATCCCCAAAGCCCAAAGCCAATATCACCTTTCTGGGTTTGGGCAGTGCTAGGGCCAGCTCACAGAGGTTGCCAGTGAAAATGCCAGGACTCCTCAGGTCAGGCAGGGCTCCCAGGTGAACCTGGCCCAGAGTGCAGAGCAGGTGCTGCAAGGGCCATTCCAGAAGGGCACTGGCCTGCACCTCATGCTGGTCACCACTCTACCCCCATCTAGATGAAGCCTTGTCCCAGAACTGCGGGGTGCTTGTCCACTGCCTGGCGGGCGTCAGCCGCTCTGTCACCGTCACCGTGGCCTACCTCATGCAGAAGCTCCACCTCTCACTCAATGATGCCTACGACCTGGTCAAGCGGAAGAAGTCCAACATCTCGCCCAACTTCAACTTCATGGGGCAGCTGCTGGACTTCGAGCGCAGCCTGCAGCAGGAGGAGAGGCGTGCCCGGGAGCGGAGCAGGGGGGGGCAGGAGTCCACCACCTCTGATCCTCCCTCCTTCTTCACCACCCCCACCAGCGATCGTGTCTTCGAGCTGGACCCCACATAGGGCCCTGCCCCACCCCCCAATGGGTGCTCCCCACCACCCATGTGCTAGGGGGGAAGGGAGGGAGGGGGCTTAGCCGTCAGCAGGGGGGGGTTGGGGGGGAAAGCGCAATACCTCATGCGTGGGCTGTGGGAAGTGGCAGGAGCCGGGGCCCCTTCCAGGGTGGCCGTGGGGAGAGAGAGACCTGTCCTGCCCACTTGAAACATCTGCGGGAATCCTATTAAATGTGCCTATGGGCCAGCCGGGAATCACCGGCCTGACCCACACCGCTTTGGGGCGCAACCACGCTCCAGAACCTGCCTCTTCTGCGACTGTTACTTTTTTCTTTTGGGGGGGGTTCCCATTCTAAGGGACCATTCCAGGTGGATGCCTGTTTCCAATCCTAGGCCCTGTGTGCTCCGCAGCTCTGAGCCTCCCTTTGGTTCCCCCTTCAGGAAGGGTGTGTGCCTGCTCCAGCCACCTCATTTGTCACAGGGACCTGCTCCCAGTCCCATCCCTGTCCCCAAATGGCTGCTTATGGGGAGGCGTTCACCACTACCACCAGTGCAGTCACCTCCTTGCTTCTCTGCTGAGGGCTTCCCAGGGGATGTGGACTAGGAGGTGCAGTGGCCACCCAGCATCCATGGGGACAGCCCCTCTCTGGGTGGCTCCTTGCTGGACAACGCCATTAGGGAGAGTGCTGGCCTGGGAGCTATTGGGAGGGTTCCCAGCCACACATCTGGCGCCCTGACTGTTTATCCACTTGACATTTGAAAAGATGCTTTTTTTCCCTCTTCCCCCAGATGTCTTGACGGGATCACTGGGTCTCTTTGTGACTGAGGGTGGTCAAACTGCCACCGGAGATGGGGTCTTGGAGCGAGAGCTGGGGGTGGGGCAGGGGAAGAAGAAGGCCTAGATTTCGATGCTGCCGGTCCCACACAGCCATGGTTGGTTTGGGGGGCGGGGAAGGGGCCAAGCTACGCATGTGCGTGCACACAGGGTCATTCATTGCAGTACACAGCCCTCATGGGTGGCAGGCATGCATGCGTGCGTGTATGTGTCGGCACTCACACACGCACCCCAGCCTGCTTACGCACCTGGCCCAGTGACCATCTCACCCTTGGGAACCCACCCCACAGTTGCTTTCTTGAGTTGTTCCTGAATAAACAGTTTATGTAAGATACCAAACTGAGGAAAGCTTCTTCCAAAGCACCTTGGAGGGTTCAGGGGAAGGTGGGGAGTTAGGCTTGGGAAGGAGAGGGGATGTGCTTGGCTGGTCAGGAACTCAAGCACCACCCCACTGCCATGTCGCCATCCCCCATCTGGCACCCGCATTGCCTATCAGCCCAAACTCTGGCCAAGTTGCCCATTCACCCACAACCCATTGAGCTATCTCCCACACATGGCTAGGGACTAGAACAAAGCAGTGAACCAAAGAAGTCTGCTAATTGGAGCCAACTTCCTGGAGGGGGACAGAAGACACTAAACCACAGACCCCATGAAGCAGTAAATGATGCCAGGTGTCTGGTGTGGCAGAAAGAGTAGGGGAGCGAGGATCCAGAAGTGACCATGGGAGTTGGCAGCTGTGCCCCAAGACTTGGTGCAGAGTCAGATCCAAACCTCAGGATGAGGTGATGGGAGCCACAGAAGGACCTGAGCTGGGGAGGGACATGGGAAGACTTGCACATCCAAACATGTGTCCTTCCGGTTGACGAAGTGTGGAATTTGGAACAAAGAGGCCCAGGCTGAAGGTAGGAGAACATGCAGAGGCCGCTGGGTCACCTGGGATGATAGGTCAGGCTGGCTCCTCCCTGGCCTCCATGCCTCAGCTCTGGACATCTCCAGTGCGTTCTCTACACCATAGCTGGCGTGGTCTTTCTAAAGCCAGGATTCCCAGCCACAGAGGCATGGCAGGAAGTGGAAGGGAAAATGGAGGGTGGGTGGGGACAAGTGCAATATGAGAATGCAGTGGCAATTTTGTAAGCAATGTAGAACAGCATGTCTAGGGAAATCTTCCCAGTACAGAACCCCTGAAAAACGTAGGACGAAATCTAAAAACATGGAATGAATGGCTGAGCTCGTAGGAAAATAAGAGAAAGCCCCGAGGTCAGAAACCATGAGGATACTGGAGTCCAGAAGAGCAAGCCAGCTCTGGGGCTTGCACCTACCCTGGGGGCATCTACACCCAAGAGCTAAGAGCCCAGGGCCACCCATCAACCTTGGACACCCTCTTCCCATGGCTTTCCAGACACCACCCATGGGAGCCAGGAGGCAACACGTGGGCCCCCACATTGAAAGGGCAATGTTCTCAATAGGCATGGTTGGCAGAATACTGCCCCCCTAAAAAGGGCCACATCCTATTCCCAGGACCCTGTGAATATGATACCTTACATGGCAAAAGGGGCTTCACAGATGTGAATAAGTCAAGGATCTTGAGATGGGGAGACTGTCCTGGATTATCCGAGTGGACCCCAAATGCCATCACATGCATCTTTATAAAGGAAAGAGGAAGGTAGGAAAGTGACAGGAGATGTGATGATGGAAACATGGGTCAGAACCAGAGAAAATATTGGAAAATGCTACATTGCTGGCTTTAAAGATAAATGAAGGGGTCCACCTGGCAAGTATGTGTGCGTCCTCTGGAAGCTGGAAGAAGCAAGAAAATTGATTCTTCCCTTGAGCCTCCTCAAAATATGCAGCCCTACTGACACCTCAATTTTAGCTCAATGAAATCTATTTTGGATTTCTGACTTCCATAACTGTAAGATAATAAAATTGTAGTCTGGTTGAGGGTACAGCTCCTGGACTTGTCTTGAAGCTGCATCTGATTAGCTTGCACACAAATTTTACTTAGACTGTGACAGTCCAATAAAAATAGCAAAGTTTAAAAATACACTATTTAAATTCTCATGAAGTGGCCCAGAGGGAATATTGTCCAAGAGTGCCTAGCAGAGGCAAGCACAAATCATCTGTGCAGGGATGTCCTTTAAACACAGGCTTCAAATAATTCCTATAGAAAATTCTAAAATACATAATGAAAAAAATCACAAAATGTACAAGGAGAAAAGCCACCATATATGTGAGAAACATATAAATTTAAGAATCAATCTTGCAAAAATAGCAGATTTTGAAATTACATGACACAAATATAAAATAAGTATGATCAATATGTTTAAAGAAATAAAAGGAAGTATAACAAAAGAACAAAAGACTATAAGATGACCAGGTACTCTTGAAAAATGACCAAATAAAACTTCTAGAGAGCCGGCCAAGTGGCGCGGTGGTTAAGAACTGGCTTGGGACATCAGCAGCCCTGGTTCGGATCCCACATATGAGGGCCAGTGATACTGCCCTCAAAAAAAAAAAAACTTCTAGAAATTAAGAATATAATAATTGAAATTAGAAATTCAAGATATGGGTTAAACAGCATATTAAGCATAGCTGAACAGAAGATGGACTTAAAGAAATTATCCAGCATGCAGCACAGAGAGACAAACAGATTGAAGTCACACAAATATTTAGTTGGATTTGGAGAAGAAAAAAGTTAGAGAATAGGGAATATGCAATAGTAAAAAAGGCAATGGCTGAGAACTTTCCAAAACTGATTTTTTAAAAAGTACTGTGGAAGAGAATACTAAACATATCCCAGTATCCATTTTGCCCTTCCTCCTTTTAGAAACAAAATTCCCAAATGTTAATAACACATTTGGGTTCCCAGCTACAAACTTTATTTCACATTCTTTGCAGCTAATTGTGGCCATGTTTTTACATGTTGTCTACTTTTCCCATTAGTGCCTTTAGCATATCAATCATAGTATTTTAAATTGCTGGTCTGATGATTCCAGTATCCCTACCATATCTGAGTCTGGTTCTGATGCTTGCTCTGTCTCTTCTGTGTTTTTTGCCTTTAGTATGCCTTGTAATTTTTTGTTAAAAGCAAGACATGATGAACTGGGTAAAAGGAATTGCAGGCTTTTAGTAATATGGTGGTGAGGTGTGAGGGGAGAGGAAACATTGTGTAGACCTATGATGATTAGGTCTCAGGCTTAGTGAGCCTGTGCCTCTGCACTGTGAACTTCCCATTTTTTTCCAGTTTCCCCCCTCCTAAGGTGGGACAGGATGGCTAGAGGAGGTAGGAGTAGAGGATTTCCCTTCCCCCAGGTCTGTTAGACCCTGATAAAACCCCAATAGGTTAGGTTCTGGCATAATAATTTGCCCTGAGGGTGGGCCTTGTTAAGAGAACTCTAATGTGTTTCAGACTGTCTACTTTCCTCCTTCCCCTGCCAGAAACATGAGATTTTTCTCCAATCTTCACTGTGAGAACCCGGTAGGGCTCCTGGAGGTATAACTCACAAAAGAGAGAAAGCCTCCCTAAGACTGCCCACCCCCTGGAGTTTTGAACTCTCATACTTGTCCACACACACCTCCAGCAATTAGTCAATTCAAGTTCAGATTTTCCAACCTCAGCACTAGTCCCAGTAGTGGATTTCTGCTCTGAGAAGTTGTGATTCTCTGTATTCAACTATCTCTCCAGTTTTGAGGCAGGAGTTTGCCCTGTGACATCAATTCTCCACAGATCTAAGAAGAGCTGTTGATTTTTTTCATTTGTTCAGCATTTTACTTGTTAGCATGGAG
Source organism: Aselliscus stoliczkanus (assembly GCA_033961575.1). Classification (NCBI taxonomy): domain Eukaryota; kingdom Metazoa; phylum Chordata; class Mammalia; order Chiroptera; family Hipposideridae; genus Aselliscus; species Aselliscus stoliczkanus. The sequence continues at coordinate 7,152,589 of CM066737.1, read as the reverse complement.
TGATGACTTTCAAGCTCCTTACATGCCAGACTAGAAACAGGAACTCCCCTGGGTATATTGTTTGATTGGTTGATTTTCATCGTTATGGGTTACATTTTTATGCTTCTTCTACCCTTTTATGTTTTCTTTCTCACTCAGAAAGTCTAGGTGTTGGAATTCACCTAATTTGCTTCCTTTCTTTGAGACACTACAGGGTCTTCACTGATTGTTATCCACCATCAGAAAATAGCTGATTCATACATTTTGCCAAGTTTTCCAGTTGTCTATGGTGGGAAGGTAACTCTGGACCCTGTTATTCCCTCATGGCCATATCAGTATTGAATAACTTTAAGCTTTATTAAGATAAAAATGCATGCTAAACAGGTGGCAGGATGGCTCAGCTAAAAAAAAAAAGCATGCTAAATTTTCTAGAGTAACTACTAAAATATATAAGTAGAATGTACTACTTCCAAACTAGTAGAGGAAAAAATTAAATAATGATAATAAAATCTCAATCTAAAAGCAGTCAAAAAAAAAGAAAGAAACAAACACTGAAATAAGTAGAAACAATAAGATTTTAGAAATTAATCCAAATATCATTAAACAAAATAAATGGACTAGATGTTCCACTTAAATACAGGTTTTTTTTAAAATCCAGCTATAATGTGTTTATAAGAGATACATCTAAATGACAGGCCAGTTCGATCCCCGCATGGACCACTGTGAGCTGTGCCCTCCCTAAAAGAGTCAACTATGCCATTGTAGCATGAAAACAATGTATAATCAATGATCATGGCTGTTCCCCAATAAAATAAAATTTAAAAACTCTACATCTAGCAAAACTATCCTTTAAAAATGGAAAGTTTTAAAAAGGACATTCCCAGATGAACAAAGACTGAGATAATTTGTTGTTAGCATACTTTTTTATAAGGAATACTAAAAGAAGTACTTCAGGCTGACACCAGTTAGTAACTTGAATTCACAGAAAACATGAAGAGCATTAAAAATGATTGATATGCGAGTTAATATAAAAGTCTCTCCTAGTATATTTTCCTTGTTTCTCCTCTTAGCTTCTTTAAAAGATACAAGATTGTATAAAACATTAGGTATAACACTGTATTGTTGGATTTATAACCTATATAGATGTAATATATATATGACATAAATAGCACAAGAGGAAGGGAAGAATGAAGCTATCTTGGAGTAAAGTCTCTACATTTTACCAAAATTAAGTGAGTATTAATATGAAGTAGATTGTGATTAATTAAGATGCATAGTGTGACTTCCAGTAAAATGGCGCAATAGACAGACGCTGTGCTAACTGCCTCCCAGGATCACACCAAAATTACAAACAAATTATACAGCATTCAACCCTGGAGGTCCCCGGAACACTGGAGGAACAGAACCACTAAACGAATAACTTAAAGAGGAAGCCGCGTCGGGTCTGGTAGGACGGGCGGAGACGAGAGAGGGAGAGCCCCGTGGGGGAAGCCCCAGCCGTGGGAAGCTTGTCTGGTTGGGGGAGAGACCCTCCGGCCACACCCCAAGCTCACCAGCCCAGAGCTCCTTTGCCGGGAAGAGGAGTTCTAATTTAGCCGGCAGTAAATTAGTGAGGAGTCTCTTTGCTCAGCTTGGTGAGGCTAAGAGCGGCTGGAGAATCAGTGGGGCCGGCGCCCGGGCTTGCTTGCCGGTGAGCACTTACCTGGTTCCTGGTGGAGGGAGTGGCTGTGTGAGCCGGACCCGGGAGCCTGCAGAGATGGACTGCACTGAGCACCTTTGGTGCAGAGGCTGGACGTTTTTGAACTGTTGTTCCCGTGGTGCGGAGCCTACACTCGAGTGGTGTAGGGAGGGCGCCATTTTGTCGGGCTTGGGCCCTCCCATGGAGGATCAGGTCCGGGACCTCATTGGTCTGGCGGAACTGGCGCAGAAGTGCGTGTGTGCGTGTGTGCGTGCACGCACCTGCGGCCTTGGATCCCCACCCTCCGCTCAGCTTGTGCTGCGTTGCCAGGGAAACACCTTCTGGGCGTGCTCCGGCTCCAACAGGCTGCTCACTGAGACGCAGGAGTGCACAAGCCACCTCGGGTCCCCACTCTCCGCACTGCGCTTGCAGAGTTGCCAGGCTGGTGATTGGTTGTCGGGCTGCTTGGTCTGATCTGCGAGCGGCTGATTGGGACAGGCTGAGACTGGGAGTTTTCCTGGGAGTGTTGGGCCGTGAGCTGTGTGCCAGCGTGATCCAGCCAGGGCTCTCCCGGTGATCTATCTAATACATCAAAGCAATCCCAGAGCGACAACCAGAATGGGGAAACAAAGAAACATGTCACAAGTAAAAGATCAGAAGAAACCTCCAGAAATGGAACCAAATGAAACAGAGGGAGCCAACCTTTCAGAGACAGAGTTTAGAACACTGATGATAAGAATGTTTAAGGAACTTAGCGAGGACATAAAGAAGGATAGGGAAACCATAAAAAACAACCTGTTAGAACTAAAGCATACAATAACTGAAATGAAGAACACACTCGAAGGAATCACCAGTAGAGTAGATGAAGCAGAGGAGCGGATCAGCGATTTGGAAGACAAAATAGCAGAAATCACCCAGTTGGCACAGCAAAAAGACCAAAGAATAAAAAACAATGAAAATAGTTTAAGAGCCCTATGTGACAAGGTGAAACGCAACCACCTTCGAATCATAGGGATACCAGAAGGAGAAGAGAAGAAGCAACGGGTCGAAAATGTATTTGAAAAAATAATGACTGAAAACTTCCCTACCCTGGCAAAGGAAAGCAACATACATGCCCAGGAAGTGCAGAGGGTTCCAAACAAGCTGAACCCAAACAGGTCCACACCAAGACACATCATAGTTAAAAATGGCAAAGGTTAAAGACAGAGACAGAATTCTAGAGGCTGCAAGAGAAAGACAGCAGGTTACATACAAAGGAACTCCTGTTAGACTAACAGCTGACTTGTCTACAGAAACTCTGCAGGCCAGAAGGGAGTGGCAGGAGATATTCAAAGTGACACAAAATAAAGGCCTACAACCAAGATTGCTCTACCCAGCATGGCTATCACTTAAAATTGAAGGAGAAATAAAGAGCTTCTCAGAAAAGAATAAGCTTAAGGAATTCATTACCACCAAGCCAGCATTGCAAGAAATGTTAAAAGGGCTTTTTTAAACAAAAGAAAGGGGTAAACAAGCTAACCCAGAGAGACAATTTAAGAAGATTGATGTCATATCAAGCAGATATAAAGGAAAAACTGATGGTTGCTGGCTGGGAGGGAGTGGGGAAGAGGGAGAGGGGGAAGGTTTTGGACAGTGTATGTGGGACTACAATGTTGCCGCAGGGATATGGGGGCAGTTCTGGGAATGTAATCGATAATGTTGTGAAGAGACTATTATGTTGCGAGAAATAAGTCAGTCGGAGAAGGACAGGTACCATGTGCTCTCACTTGTGTGTGGAGTCTGAACAGCTGAGTGAACAATCAAAGTAAACAGACTCGTAGATATAAAGGAAAAACTGAGGGTTGCTAGTTGGGAGGGGGTTAGGGATGGGAGGAGGGGGAAGGGATAAGACAGCATAAATAGACAACTACAATATTGCCACAGGGATATGAAACACAGTTCGGGGAATACAATAATGTAAAAATTTTGTGGCGTGTCAGATAGTCACATGTCTTGTTAGGGAGACCACTTCATGGATGGAGTAGAGGCTTGATCACTGCTGAAGCTGATGTTGTATAGTATTGTATGCCAACTGCAACTGAATATGTGGATGGTCACGGGATATGGAGTATACTGTGGAGGGGAGTCTGGGGAGTTGTGATGGATATGTATGATATGGGGGGGGAGTGGGGTGGCAAACTGGGGGAGGGGGTTTTCACTTTGGGGGTAAAGAGTACAACTATTGCATTGTGTTGTACACCTGAAACTAATTAAAAATATATATATATATATATAGCACACAAAAAGAAAGATGCATAGTGTAATGTAATTGCAATTACATTGTAATATATATATATATATATATATATATATATATATATATATATATATATATATATATATTTTTAAGTCAACAGAGGAGCTGGCCGAGTGGCTCAGTGGTTAAGAGCTCGCTCAAGAGTGAGAGCTGAAGGGCCGGCCGAGTGGCGCAGTGGTTAAGCGCTGGTTTGGGAAGCCAGCGGCCGGCCCCAGTTCAGTCCCACATGTGAGGGCCAGTGACACTGCCCTCAAAAAAAAAAAGAGTGCAAGCTGAGCTCTGAACAACAGCAGTTTGATGCCCAGCCCGAACTGAGCTGCCACTGAGCTGCCAACAGGTAGCAGGATGGCTCAGCTTAAAAAAAAACAAAAAGCAAGTCAACAGAGGAGATAAAATGGTACACTGAAAATATTTAACACAAGAGAAGGCAGTCGAGAGAGAGGAACAAAAAAGACAGAACATATATAGAAAATAGCAAAATGGCAAATGTAAATCCAACCATATAAATCATTACATTAAATGTGCATGGTCTAAACACCCCAACCAAAAATCAGAGATTCAAAAAAGCAAGATTCAACTAACTATATATTGCTTACAAGAGACAAATTTATATTCAAAGACACAAATAGATTGAAAGTAAAAGACAGAAAAAGATATATCATGCAAACAGTAACCATAAGAGAGCTGGAGTGGCTATGTTAGTACAGATAAAATAGACTTTAAGACAAAAGCTATTATTAGAGAAAGAAGAAACATTTCATAATAATGAAAGGGTGAATTCACTAGTAAGATATAACAATTATAAATATATACATATCTAACAACACAGCCCCAAAGTACAAGAAGTAAAAACTGACAGAATTGAAAGGATAGAGACAATTCGACTACAATAGCTGGATAATTCAATACCCCACGTTCAATAATTGATAAAACTAGAAAGAAAAGAAGCAAGGATGTAGAAACACTAACAACAAATTTGACCTAACTGGAATCTATAGAACAGTTCACTCAAAAAGGTAAAATACTCGTGCTCACTTCAGCAGCACATATAGTAAAATTGGAACGATACAGAGAAGATTAGCATGGCCCCTGCGCAAGGATGACACGCAAATTTGTGAAGCGTTCCATATTTTTTGTATACCAACTGTAATTGAATATATAGATAGTCACAGGATGTGGAGTATACTGTGGAAGGGAATCAAAGGAATTGTAATAGATATGTATGATATGGGGGGAGGAGTGGGGTGGAGAACTGGGGGAGGGTGGTTGTCACTTTGAGGGGTAAAAAGTATAACTATTGCACATCTGAAACTAATTTTTAAAAATGTTTATTTCACAATAAAAGATTATAAAAAAATTTTTTTAAAAAGGTAAAATGCTCACTCTTTTCAAATATACATGGAACATTCTCCAGGATAGAACACGAGCTAGTCCATAAAACAAGTATCAATACATCTAAAAGGACTGAAACATTACAAAATCTTTTCTCTGTCCACAACGAATTAAATTAGAAATCAACCAATCAATCTAGGAAATTCAAAAATACATGGAAATTGAACATCAAACTTCTAAATAACCCACAGGTCAAAGAAAATATTACAAGGGAAATTAGAAGATATTTTGGACAGAATGAAGTGAAACCTCAACATATTGAAATTATGGGATACAGGTAAAGCAGTACTTAGAAGGAAATTTCTAGCTTTAAATGTCTATACTAGCAAAAAAGAAAGGTCTCAAATCAATAGCCTAATGATCCACCTTAATAAACGAGAAAAAGAAAAGCAAACTATATCCAAAGCCAGTAAAGGTAAGATTAGTGCAGAAATGAATGAAATAGAAAACAGGAAAACAATAGAGAAAATCGACTCAAGCAAAAGTTGGTTCTTTGATCTTACCTACACTGATCAAGAAAAGAGATTACCAAGATCAAGAATGCAAAGGAAGGGCCGGCCGAGTGGCTCAGTTGGTTAACAGCTTGCTCAAGAGTGCTAGCTGAGGGCCAGCTGAGTGGCGCTGTGGTTAAGTGCTGGCTTGGGAAGCCAGCGGCTCAGGTTCAGGTCCCAAATATGAGGGCCAGTGACACTGCCCTCAAAAAAAAAAAAAAAAATGGTGCGAGCCAAGCTCTGATCAATGGCAGTTCGATGCCAGCCCGAGCTGAGTTGCCATTGAGCAGCCAACAGGTGGCAGGATGGCTCAGCTAAGAAAAAAACAAATGAAAAGGAGAACATTACTACTGACCTATTGAAATTTAAAAGATTATAAGGCAATGTTTTGAATAAAGGCAATGTTTATGCCAATAAATTAGACAGTTCAGATGAAATGGGCAATTTCCTTGAAACACACAAATGACCAAAATTTACTTAAAAAGAAATAGAGAGGGCCGGCCGAGTGGCGTGGTGGTTAAGCACTGGCTTGGGATGCCAGCGGCGCTGGTTCGGATCCCACATGTGAGGGCCAGTGACACTACCCTCAAAAAACAAAACAAAACAAAAAAAAAATAGAGAGCCGGCCGAGTGGCGCGTTGGTTAGGAACTGGCTTGGGACGCCAGCGGCCTGGGTTTGGATCCCACATATGAGGGCCAGTGACACTGCCCTCTACAGCTAAGATGGTGAACAACAGCTCGACCTGGACCTGAGCTGCAGGAGTCCCAGCGATGGTGTAGGCTACATCCCCTGCTGCAGTGGGCTGCCATAAGCTACAGTGAGTGGCCAGCAGCCAGCCAGCGGGAGGGGTCGGCAGCTGGAGTGAGCTGCCAAAAAGCCACCATGAGTGGCTGTCCAGATGCCGTCGACCCATCTGTCTCACCTGGGAAGAGTGCAATAATACCAACATGGGCCAGTGAAGCAACGTCCTCCACAATTAGACTGAAGAACGGAAGGATAGCAACTTGTCTGTTCCCCTTCCCCAATTCCCCAATGCTGTTCGCCTCACCCAATTCACTAATAAAGAAAAAAAACAGGGCCGGCTGAGTGGCACGGTGGTTAAGCACTGGCTTGGGAAGCCAGTGGCCCCGGTTCGGTCCCACATGTGAGGACCAGTAACACTGCCCTTAAAAAAAAAAGAATAAAAGAAATAGAAAATTTGCATAGACTTAAGCAAATAAGTTGAGTTAGGAATTTAAGATCTTCCCACAAAGAAAATCCAAGCCCAGAAGTCTTTACTGGTGAATTCTATCAAATAACACACCTGGAAACATATATCCACACAAAAACTTGCACAGAAATGATCATAGCAGCATGATTCACAGCAGCCAAAAGGTGGAAACTACCCAAGTGTCCATCGATGGATGAATGGATAAACAAAACGTGGTCTATCTATGCAATGAAAAGTTGTTCAGCTATAAATAACTAAAAAGGAGTGAAGTACTGCCACAAGCTACAACGTGGATGAAAATATTATGCAAAGCATTAGAAGCCATAATATGTGGCCAAGCCACATATTATAGGATTCCATTTATGTAAAATATCAAAATAGGCAAACCCACAGAAACAGAAAGCAGATTAGTGATTGCCAGGGGCTGGGGGTGGGGGATGGGGAAAATGGGGAGTGACCATTTAATAGGTGTGGGGGTTTCTTTTGGGGTGATGAAAATATTCTGTAATTAGATCATGGTGATGATTGCACAACTTTGTAAATATACTAAAAAACAATAAATTGTACTTTTCAAAGGGTGAATTTTATGGAATGCAAATTATATCTCCACAAAAGACAAATTTGAAGTTTGAAAAGAAAAAAAAAACTGAACAATATTTACCAGGCAAATATCAACCAAAAGCAAGTTATAGTTCCCATGTTACTATCAGACAGAGTAGCCGATAAGGCAAAAGTATTATCATTACTAACACATGTCACTACATTTTGATCAAGTATTTAACTTGCCTGAAATATAGGGCAATTCTAAGCTCATGTGCACCTAATAACCTCACTTGAAACTATATAGAGCAACAGGTGAAGGAACTGCAAGGATAAACTGAGAAAAGCAATCAGGCTTCTACTTGGAGCATTCTGTGAGGCAGGCTTGGTTCCCTAGCATAAGGGAAACTCCCAAGCTCTCCGTGGAGCCTGGGGAGGGGAGGGAATCTGGAGATGAGGTTTTTATATTTACCAAGAGGGGATAGATAGGGTTGAAAAATACTGACTAACTCTCTTAAAGCAAAAATCTGATCTTGTCACTGTGCTGCCTACAATCCTGTGACTCCCCAGTGCCCTCTTGAAAAAGTTGACTTTCTAGGCTGATGTCTAGTCACTTCTCACAACTAGCCTCAATCACCCAAACTGGGCTGCTTGTTATTTCCCAAACACTCCATCCAAGAAGACAACAATGGAGACAGCAGTGCCTGGATGAAGCTGGGGATGGGCAGAAAAACATGGCTGCCACGTGCCCACCAAGGAGCTAGCAGGAAGGATCCCACCTCAGAGTCGAAACAGGGGTCCTGGCTTGGCTCTTTCATCTCTTGAACAGGTCTGCTCCTTTCCTAAGTTCTAGGATCATGGAGGGTGGCATCTTCCACTCCCTCACACTCTCTGCCCACCATTCTGTCCACCACGACTGATCACCATCTTTCCAGCCCCACTTCAGCTGCCTCTGCACAGGCTTTCTACGTATCTTGTCTTGCCTCCTACATGACCTGCACACATGAATCCATTACACTGAACCCCGAGGAGTCTTTTCTAGGACCCAGATACCACACCCCACTTCCGCCACTGTGGAGAAAACCTCCCAGATGCTCACATCACAGACAGTTTAATTAAATGAAGCTGAGGCACAGCTGCCGCTAAAGGTGACAAAACCACGTGTGAGGCTCAAACTCAAATCCGGAGCAGTTCCTGCAGCCTAGCATTCTTTCTCCTTCCTCACACTGTTTGCACACACACAGAGAAGTCTGGAGAAGTCTCCCATCTGTTCTTCCAGTCCCCACACAATCCTCACGTTCCCAGTGAGCCCTCCTTATGTACACAGAGGCAGGCAGCAGGGTAGAGCACAAGGTTGTGTGGCCTTGGCTCAGTTACTTGGCTTCTCTATGCCTGTTTCCCCAGCTGTAAAGTGGGGCCAATGACAATGAGAGTGGCTGCCTCCCAGTTGAGGTTTCAGTGAATACCTGGGAAGTTCTCCATAACAGGGTCTGGCACACAGTGAGTCCTCAATAATAGCTCCTAGTGAGCTAATCCTTGGGGTCAGCTGCAAAGCTAGAAGAATCCATATTTTCAGATAAGGGCAAGAAACAAGTCTGTTTAGCTTTGCTTCCCCTTCAGGCACCTCCAAATTGCCATGTCCAAAACTAATCCATTGTCTCTCTCCCAAACCCACTCCAGGTGAACCCCTCTTGGCGAATAGTTCCACAATCCACTCAGAAATGCATGGGCTACCTCAGGCCCCCTTTCCTTCATTCCCCACCCTAGTGTGATCCCTTCCCCCAGGCTGAACATCCTGTAACATCTGCCGCCCACAGGTTTGGTCCAAGACAGTGTATGTCCAACCCTGTGTGGCCAAAACAAGGGACGTAACTTCCTCTGGGAAACGTATGAGGTGCCCTCCTCAATTCTGGTCCCCTATGGCCAAGGAGGTCAGCCTGCTGGATGCTGCTCCTAAGCCACGGCACCTGAGCTTTCCAGTCTTCCCAGCTCAGCATCTGCCTAGAACTGGATAAGGACACTCTCCACTACAACTCCTCCAGTGGCTCACCACTGCCCAGAGACTAAGACCAGTCTCTTGCCCTGCCAGGCTCTGGTCCCTCCAGCATCCAGCCTGAGCACCTGTTGTTGCCTGAGCAGGAAATGCTCTCATGGCATCCACCCCCCAGCTCCTGCCGCATCCTCCATCTCTTGCCTTTGGATGAACCAGTCTGTTACCTGCCAACTGAGCAGCATCAACCCCCACCACTGAAAAACTTTAATATTTTCTTTTCTATAGAAATGTTAAGTATAGAAATGTTAAGTCTCCTCCCTAGTTCTTTAGTTTCTTAGCTCTTGGGCTTTGATTGCTCTTCTAACCAGTTTGTGAATCTTGGACTGAAGATCCCCCTTGCTTCTTAATTGCTTTGTAAATCAGTTCCTGAATCTGAAACAATAGAAATCTCCTACCCCTGCTTCAGATAACTATTTGAAAGCCTGAGACTTCCTAACATCCCCCAGACCAGGAAGCTAAATGTCAAACCCATTCTGTGTCCAGACAACTGACTCCACCTGAGTGATGGACTGAATAGCCAGAAGTTCCATAACCTAACAGATTTCTATTTTTGTCCTCATTCAGGAGCCTTGAGTATGCAGGGGATACCCCAACAAGCAAAGAAGCCAACACGGTCTTCCAGGTGGAGCTTGAGACCCCTTCCTCTCATCTGAGACCAGCTAGGGTGAGAGTTCCATGAACCCCAATAGGCAGGGACAGCTCTAAGCCCCTGCCCAGCAGGAAGCAGATACAGAGGAAGAGACCTCCTGTCCCTCACCTCCCCATAGAGATTTTATGGGGATCACATCTCTCAAGGAGAAACTAGGCAGGCAGTAAGAGGCAGGCATTGGGTCTCTGCATTCCTGCACGTCCCACAGAGTGCGCCCCCCTGGGACACATCGCCTCCCCACCCAAAACTCCCCGTTGTATTGTAATTACCTACCCCTGCAGGAAGAGCCAGTGGACACAAAGTATCCAACTAGAGCAGACCAGTCACTCACATCTACGCCCAGAAAGAACAGCCCATCCTGGAGAAAAAGGATACAAACCCCAAGTCCTGGGAGGGAAGCACGGCTGCTGCTGTTGCTGCTGCTTCCCTTTGAGCCTCACTTTTGCATGTGCCCCCTCCACACTCTTTGGTAATTGGCCCTTGAGACATCCTCTAGTACTCAGGTCTACTTCTATGTCTAAATGTACTATCTTTTCTAATAAACTACTTATTCTACTGCTTTACTCTGGTATCTCGTTCAATTCTTTGCTCGAGTTTCCAAGGACTGTGGACTTTGCACCGAGAAGGGCCCACTCTCCGACAACATATTTGGTGAGCCAGCCAGGAGGTAAGCACAATAGGGGATCCCAAAACCTCTTGCTCCTTCTCCTGTGACCTCTTTGGTTTGCCGTCCTTTGTGGGCACGGGTCAGACAGTTAGTTGGCCGCTAGGGCGTCTGCCCCTTGAAGCCTCCTGTGTTAGGATAACCCGGTCTCGGAACAAGTCATTTAGGACTTGCAGGGCACAAGACAAATCCAAGCACCGGTCAGGTCTGTGTTTGTCCGGCATCATGTCTCGCTGGAGACTTGATTTTACATTTCTGTTTCTTTCTTTTCTCATCACCTCACTGTATTTCTCTGGGCACCCTAGCTGGCCTCCCCTCCTCTGTCCGGGTATCTCGCCTGCCTCCTCTCCAGGGATGGGGGAGGGGTGTAACTATGGGGTCCATTTCTACAGGCTGCTGTGACCGGCTCCAGGATGGCTGGAAAGGCCCGTGGGGAAGGTGGCTCATGGTGGGGTCCAGCCGCTCCCTGCTTCCCATGGGGGAGGGAGCAGGGGACAAGACCATCCCCTTAACAACAGCGCTTCCTGAATTCAGGGACCAAGACAATAAACCATGGGCGCACTCTTCCCCGCACCCTGCTCGGCACTGCGACAGCAGCCGAGATGCAGGGCCATAAAAATGTGGCTCAGGAGCGCTGGGCTGCTCAGCATCCCCTTTTCGGCCAAACCTCTGCGAGCAGTGCCCACGCATTTTCCCGTTTGCTTAACCCCCATAGTTCCTCAACTCAGAGCATCTCCACAAACCTCTTCCTATTTAGGGTCATTATAGGTTTTCTCTGCTCACCTACAAATTTTGGAGCGGGACCTGAAAATTTTTGAGCCTTCCCGATTCCCTTTGTTTCAAGCCTCCCTCTTTTGGCCACTCATAGTTAAGCCTTAACTGGCAGGATACAAAGAACCGAACAGTCCACCCAGGGATACATAGTCTAAGAAAGAGTCCCGAGCCTAAGTCAAAAGTGGTACCGGTACCCACCCAAGGGCCAGAGATGTCTGGCATCTAAGTCAGAATCTCTCTCAGAAGGATGCTCTGGAGGATGCCGAGGACTAACTACCTCTCATGGAGGGATGCCTCCCAGGGGAGTTTTGTCCTTAGCACTGCAGACTCTCTTTACTCTCTCAGGCTCTAGGAGCCATCAGCTTCAATCCCATCGGACTTGCCACTCGGTTACATCCTTAACCACTGGGACAAATTTGATCCCGATAATCTAAAGAAGGAACGCCTCATCTTTTTTGGAATGAGGCTTGGCCCCAATACAAACTAGGGGACCAAAAAGGTTGGCCAATTAATGGAAGCTCGAGCTATGATACTATCTTGCAGTTAGATCTATTATGCAAAGGGAAAGGGAAATGGTCAGAACTCCCATATGTTCAGGCCTTTTTCGCCCTCTATTGAAACCAGAAACAAAACTTAGACCTTATTGATGACCGCTTACTCCAGTCTCCCCCATCCCTCAAGGACCACAGGCTCCTTTAACCCCTCAGGAGGAATTACATCCTCCACCATATTCATCATCTTCTCCTAATGCTCCACCTGAGGCCCCTAAGGCTATCCTAAGCCCTCCTCACACCAGGGGTGGGACGCCTTACCCTACAATCCCACCATCTACCTCTGCTCTCTTTCCCCTTAGGGAAGTGGCTGGACTGGAGGGTACAGTAAGGGTTCAAGTCCCCTTCTCAATAACAGACATCCAACAATGTAAGGAGAAACTAGGGAAATATTCTGAAAACCCTGATCACTTTGTAGATGGGTTTCAAACTTTGACTTTGGCCTATGATCTCTCATGGAGGGATGTTCAGTTTATCTTAGCCACTGCTGTACTGCTATTGAGAGAGATCGTGTCTTAGAAGCAGCCCGCAGAGAGGCAGATGAGGCATTTGCCAGAAACCCACAAGGCAATGCCCCAGGGCCTGACACAGTACCTTTCGCTGATCCTAACTGGAACTATAATACCGCAGAAGGGGTGACCAGACGTGCCTGGTTCCTAGAAGCCCTCACTGGGGGCATGAAAAAAGGAATTCAAAAGCCTGTAAATTATTATAAGCTTAGAGAAGTAACCCAAGGAAAGGATGAGAACCCAGCTAACTTTTATAGCCAACTAGAAGAGACTCTGAGAAAATATACCAACCTAGACCTCATTTCCGGAGAGGGACAAGTCCTTTTAGGACAATATTTCATTAGCCAATCAGCCCCTAACATTAGGCATAAGCTTCAGAAGCTACAGATGGGGCCACAGGCTAATCGAAGTCAGCTATTAGACATGGCCTTCATGGTCTACAACAATCGGGATCTTGAGGAGGGAAAAAGAGAACAGAGTAAAGAAAAACGACAAGCTAGGACTATGGCAGTCACGATTGGCAAAGCCCTTGTTACCCAAGAAATGTCTAGAGGCCTGACTCGAGGGTCTAAGGAAAAGGGTTCCTAGGGCCGGCCGAGTGGCGCTGTGGTTAAGCGCTGGCTTGGGAAGCCAGCAGCCCCAGTTCAGTCCCACATATGAGGGCCAGTGACACTGCCCTCAAAAAGAAAAAAGAGTAGGAAAAGGGTTCCTGCTTTAAATGTAAGAAGACTGGATATTGGGCAAAGGAGTGCACCAAGCCGCCCCCGGGCCCCTGTCAACTATGCCAAGGCACAGATGCAGACCCCTGGCACTGGAGAGTAGACTGCCCACGTTCCCAGAGAGGAAGGCGGTCAGCCAACACTCTGGTAACACATCAGGGGGAACTGAGTGACTGAAGAGGCCCGGGGCTACCTTCACCGCTCCTGTCTAGAAATGTCATCATCACGAACGAGGAACCCCGGGTAACTCTGGACATCATGGGTAAGCAAATTCAATTTCTTTTAGATACAGGGGCTTCTTACTCTGTTCTCCCTGCGTTTGCAGGAAAACCCTCCATGAGAACTACGATTGTGATAGGGGTGGAGGGACAACAAAAGCTTAGAAACTTCACCCCACCACTAACCTGCCAATTTGAAGAAACCTTAGATGGAACAACTTTAGGCTGGCCAAGTTGTTTAAGAGCTGTAGCTGCAACAGCCCTATTAGTAAAAGAGGCCACCAAAATTACTCTAGGACAGCGACTAGAAGTACTAACCCCCATCAGGTCAGGTCCATCCTAGAGACCAAGGGACATCTATGGATGACAGGTGAACGCCTGACAAGATACCAGGCTATCCTCATAGACAATCCTGAGATTATTTTTAAAAACATGCAATACCTTAAATCCAGCCTCCTTAATGCCAACCGAAACAGAGGTCAAACATTCATGTGAACAAATAGTTTCCCAGACTTATGCCAGCAGAGCTGACTTAAGAGACCAAACACTTCCTAACCCTGAAGAGGAATGGTACACTGATGGGAGCAGTTATATGCTAAATGGAGAAAGAAAAGCTGGGTATGCAGTAGTCAGTAAAAGCCAAATAATTAAGGCTCAACAGTTGCCTCCGGACACGTCTGCTCAAAAGGCAGAGATTATAGCCCTTACCCGAGCATTAAGCCTCGCGAAAGATAAAAGGCTAAATATATATACTGATTCCAAATATGCTTTCCTTGTACTACATGCACATGCAGCTATTTGGAAGGAAAGAGGACTATTGACAGTAAAACGTTCACCAGTAAAACATGGACCAGAGATCCTTCAGCTTTTGGAGTCAGTTAACCTACCTAAGGAAATAGCAGTTATACATTGCAAGGGACACCAGAAAGAAAACTCTCCTGTTGCAGAGGGAAATAAAAAGGCTGATAAAGAAGTGAAGTCAGCGGCCTTGAAAACTCTCTCCTCCACATCCCTTGCTTTGTTCCCATTTCAAGGGGAATCAATAGACCCTACGTATTCCCCAGAAGAAGAATTAAAGGCTAAAAATAATGGAGGACAAAACAGGGATCTTGGTGGCTCATGGAAAATAAGTTCTTACTTCCACAGTCTGTACGGTGGAAGGCCATCAAAGTTCCACAAGTGGTCCTATGCCCAGGAAGAACAGCCCATCCTGGAGAAAAAGGATACAAACCCCAAGTCCTGGGAGGGAAACACGGCTGCTGCAGCTGCTTTTTCCCTGCTCCTTTTTACCGCTTCTTCCGTTTGAGCCTCACCTTTGCATGTGCCGCCTCCACACTCGTTGGTAATGGGCCCTTGAGCCATCCTCTAGTACTCAGGTCTACTTCTATGTCTAAATGTACTATCTTTTCTAATAAACTACTTATTGTACTGCTTTACACTGGTATCTCGTTCAATTCTTTGCTCGAGTTGCCAAGGACCTGGACTTCGTGCCGAGAAGGACCCACTCTCGGACAAGTCCTCTCTCCCGGGCTGCATCCCACATTCCTGGCACAAACTGCCCTGTCAAATGAGAAGGGCTCAGAGGGATGAAGGAAGGGTGCTGCCTCTGCCTGACTTGGGGGGGTCCTGCTCTTTCCTTGCTCCCAGATGGGCAGGGCAGGACCTCGCTCCCAAGTGAGGACTTTACTGGGGCAGGATTTTGGGAGGAGGGGCCACAGTGGAGGAGAGGAATGGTTTGGGGGCAGCTGCCCCGAGTGCTAAAGGCACCAAGGTGGCTGATGGATATGACCATGGTGCCGCCTTCTGGCCAGAAGCCAAACTGCACCCTGTGTCAGGGCAGCGGGCGCTGAGGCCCCACCTCTGCAGCGATGATCTCTCTGGTCGCAGGCCTGCGCTGGAAGAGCGGGCCCATTGTGAACGAGTGTGATTCCTTCTGGAAGGGCTGGCTTGGACGCTCCTGCTCTGGGGATCCGGAGCAGCCAGCATGCTGCTTTCCCCACGCAGACCGTTCCTTTCACCCGAGTAAGCCCGCCCCATCCACCACAGGGCCTCCTCCATGAAGGCAAACTCCTTGTGTGGCGGACCCAGCACCCAGCAGAGTAGAAGCCCAGTCAATATTTAACAGACAAAACAAGAATGAGTCGGTGTCATGGGGTCTAATATGAATAACTGAAAAGAGGGGAAAGACAGCCAGCAAAAGGACAGTGGTGAAGACGTCTGAGGTAGCAGGACAGGATATGACAAGGCCCCAAGTTGGAGGAGGGGGCTAAGGGAAAACAAGACAGGTCATTGGAGGTGAAGAGACCAAGTTGTTGAGGCCTAGCCATGGGGCTGGCTGCCTGAGGTCCCCTGGATTCTGTGACCCCCAAAGCCAGAAGTGGCCGTGGGGACAGAGGAGAAAGCTGCCAACTCCGCTCCAGACTTGCCCCAGGCTCAGGGGCCTGTGGGGTGTGTGCATGGGGCAACATGAAGCAGGAAGGGAGTGGATGGATGCTGGGAAGACAAAGCCACAGAGGGGCTTGTGGGCCTGGAAACCAACCCGCAGGCGGACATGCCCACCCTGGGCTCTGCCCATCCCCAGCTCTCCGGAGCTGTGCTGTGCACTGGCTGCTCTCCTCAATGGAAGGCAGGTCCCGTGGCTCCAACTCCAAACTCTGATCAAGTCCCCACCTCCCAAGACCCAGGCCAGTCCTGCTTTGGGTCTCACTGCCCCTCTTCAGGTACCAAAGGTTGACAAGGAAAAGGCTTTTCTCTATCACACTCCACAATGAGGGCTGTCAGGGGGCAGCAGCAGCAGGGGTCACAGTAGGGAGGAAGGGGTAGCCAGCTCACCCAAAACTCTGAGGGTGTTTCCTCTGCTCTGGCTGGGACTGAGGAGTGGCCCTAGGGATTTTCCCCTGATGGGCACAGGGGAAAGGCCTAGCAGGGTCAAGAGAGGCTTGGGGCCCACCAGAATGAAGTTTGAGTGGCAGGGTCCATGCAGATCAGAGGACCAGCCACTATTCTTCACACCAGAAGCCATAACCAACCCAGTCTGGGTTCCCCCAGGCCTGGGGCCCACGGGTTCCAAAGCCACAACACAGCACAGTGGTTGAGGCCAGCGTGGCGCCCTCTCCTGGCCAAGGGGCTCTCCCTCCACCCTCTGACACTAGCTTTCCACACAGGAAGGTGCACGCTGGAAATGCTCTGTGTGGCCACAGCCACAGAATGAAGGGATGGGGAGAGGTTGAAGGAGACAGCTGGGGATTCTGGTCACCCTCCAGGTTACAGGCCTCAAGTGGCCTGTGAGCCCTTCCCAACCTGGTCCCGCCGAGTAGGGCACTGCATTCCATCCCTGGGAGCCTGAAGACGGGCCCCCATTGGGCCTCCTGCCACCCCTTCTGCTGGCAGCCTAAGAGTCAGAGTCACACACAGGCCGACCTCTAGGGTGGCAGAGCTGGCAGCTAGGCTGCCCCTTGCTGGCACTTTGGAGACAGGGCAGGAACAGGAAGTTCTTGGACAACATGGAGCTTGTCTAACATGATCAGAGGGAGTAGAAGTTTGAGTGGCAGTAGGTGAGGTCTGGTAGTAGGGTCCCATGGGCAGCAGCTCTGCGTCCTTGGTTTCTTTCCCACAGGTTACACCCATCCCCTCCACACTTGTCCCCCAACCCTGTCCCTTACCCCTCCCTCCAGCTCACCACTGGCCCATTGCTCTGTCTGTCTTTATTGATTTGGGGAAAACTGGAGGAATGGGGGTTGAGGGCCACGACACAAGCTGGACCACCCACAGTCAGCAAAGAGCAGAACATCGTGCAGGAGGGACAGCCCCTGGAGCCTCTTCAGCTTCTAGAGGGGGTTGTGGCAGCAACAAGGGAGAGGAGCCCCTTTGGACATGCCCCACCAGCGCCTGGGTGAGGGCAGAGGCTGAGGAGTGCTCCACTCCCACCCTAGTGCCATGAGCCACACCGACACATCTCAAACTCTCCAGCAGAGGCCAGCCCCGGGGTATGGAGGATGGGGAGAGGGCTCTGAAAGGGTCCACCGGAAGGGAAGCTGGGGGGTCAGTGCCCTCGGCCTCAGCATCTGCCAGGGGTGGAGGGGGAGAGAGAGAAGCGCACAGGGAAGAGGGACAGTCAGCAGGCACCCTGGCCTGCTCTGTACCCCTGCTCCCAGTCAAGGCCCTCAGCAGTAGCGCTCACCGGATATGGCACTGGGCCCCTCACCATGCCCCCAGTCCCCAACCCTTGCTGGTCCCTCTCTCATCTGCTCTTCCTGGAACCCTGGTTCCTTCTTTGCATCTGTGCTCTCTGCCCTTAGCCGTCTACTCTCTGGGATTCACCTCGCTTAGCTCTTGGCCACATGGGGCTCACCACCCTCTCCCGAGGAGCCACCTCCCAGGGGGTGCAGGGTCCACCCACACACACCTGGGCATCAGCACTTGGAAGGCTGGCTGGCCCGGAGGCCTGGGTGGCTGTGACGGGCCATCTTCCGCTCTGAGGCCTCCTCACCCTCTGGGCTCTGCCCCAGCTTTCGGATGTGGCGCAGGAAGGAGGTGGCATTGAATGCTCTCTGCAGGGAGAGAGGAGTGTCAGGCCATGCCCCAGCTCCAACACTTCGAGGACCACAGAGGCCATTGGCGACCCAGGCCATTGGCGACCCAGACCATCCTCTGAGGCTGAAGGGTGGGGCAGGTGGGGGAGGGGCACCCTTGAACTGACCAGGTTCATGGGTTCTGCCCCACACTGACCTTCCAGTGGGTCCGGGCAAAATTCTTCTGGATCTGCTCACTGACTGAGCCCAGGATGTCCTTGTCAAAGGCTGCATCCCCAGAGATCCTAAGGGGGGTGCTGAGAGTCAGTGGGGGTTGAGTTGTCTCTGAGGATGTAGTCCATCCGTTTGGTCCCAGGACATCTTGGCAGGGGTTCCACTCACCAAAGATGCTGTAAGGCCTGCTGGCAGGTGAACCTCTTCTGGGGGTCTCGCTCCAGAAGGTGCCGGATGAAGTCTTTGGCTGGAACAGGGAGGTCAGGTCAGCCCAACCCATCCCCACCAACCCTTGTCACTCCCTCCTCCCCTCCCTGAGCTCAAGGCCAGCCTCAAGTTCACCTGATTCTGAGATGTCATCCCAAAAGGGAGAGTCAAACTCGTAGCTGGCCCTCAGGATCTGGCTGAAGAGTTCAGGGTCGCTCTCGTCGTAGAAGGGGGGGTACCCACACAGCCTGGCACCCACAGATGAATCACCCAGCTGTCCAACCCTCCCCAACCCAGAAGGGGGCAGGCAGGCAGAAGAAGAGCCTTCCCAGTGGTCACTCACAGGATGTAGGAGATGACACCCAGGGCCCACACATCTACAGCCTTCCCGTAGGGTTTCTGTTCCAAGAGCTCCGGGGCTGGGGGCCAGAGACAGACAGACGCACACCCGCACACGCGCACACCAGCCTTCAGTGCCGCCTGGCTCAGCCTAGTTGACCCCAGGAATGGCCCACCGCCTGCCCTGTCCCTGGCACCGCGGCTCCCACAGGGTCCCCCAGCCCCCTGGCCTCCAACAAGCCTCAGGAAGCCCTCCTCACTTACCCACATAACCTGGGGTCCCACAGGCAGTGCCCAGCATGTTGCCAGCCTGGATTTTGGAGAGGCCAAAGTCGGAAACCATGATCTTGGAGTCCTCGAATGGCGTGGCATATAGGAGATTTTCAGGCTATGACACACAGGCAGCCAGAGGAAGCTCCAGGTCAATCCTGGTGTGACCCCCTGGGCTGGACAGGGCGGACTGCAGGGACGGGGATCCCTCAAGTCCCCCAGAGCCTGGTGCATAGGGAGGCTGGGTAAGGCCTGGGCAGGTGGGCAGGTGTTGCAGGCACCTTAAGGTCTCGGTGCACGATGCCCAAGCTGTGCAGGTAGGAGACAGCGCCAAGGACCTGGCCAACAAGGTGGCTGGCATCCTTCTCCGTGTAGGAGCCACGCTCCATGATGCGGTCAAACAGCTCACCCCCTGTCACCCTGTGGGGAGCAGAGACTCAGTTGACCCAGGCCCTTGGACCCCCACTCACCGCCCAGTCCCCAGTCTGCCCCTGCCCTCCTCACAGCTCCATGGCCAGGTAGAGGTGGGACGGGCTCTCGTGGACATCCTCCAGGGCCACGATGTTGGGGTGGCTGACCCTGCAACAGCAAGAAAAAGTCCTTACAGCGGGCTGCAGCCCCCACTGGCCTCAGGTCCTAGGAGTGCTTCCTCCCACCTCTGCCCCCTTCCCTATGGCAGGCCACGCCTGCCCAATCCAGCAAGGCAGAGCCCCAGGCCAAGCCTTCCTGGGGACACAGAGGAGGCAAGGCACTCCACCCCAGGACACTGCGAGCCCGCTGCAGGCCTTGAGTCCTTGAGCGCCTACAGCCTGGCCAGGGCCAGGTGCATACCTGCGGAGCACCGCGATTTCATTCTCCACCAGGGCCTCCTTGCCTCGAAGGGCCTTCTTGGGGATGCACTTGAGAGCAACAAGGTGTGAAGAGCCCCGCTCCTGAGCCAGCACCACTTCGGAAAAGGCACCCCTGCCACAGGGGTGAAGACACAGGGGAGGCAGGAAGGGTGGGGGAAAGGTGAAGAGGAGAAGGAGAGAGCAGAAGTGGGGAGAGGGAAGGGCTCCCCAAGCTGAAGCAGATGTGGAGGCACTGTCCATCCCATGCCACCCATCCCCATATACACATACTCATATATTCACTGACACACACTCAAACACATACACACTCACACATTCACTGACACACTCACGAGCCCAGCTTCTCCCGGATCTCATAGACACTGCTGATGTCCTCAGTCTGTTTCTTGAGCAGCAACATGTCTGGGGGACAAGGGAAAGGTGGAAGGAGGCCTCCTGGGTGAGGGGCAGCTCTGTCCCCCACGCCAGGCCGGGTAGTGCCTCAGCCACCCACAGCAACAACCCCACTCAGAAACACAGGTCCCAGAAGGTCCCATACACCCTCCCCCAGCTCGGGACCATCTTGCTCCTCCCTCATTGCCCAGGTCGGCACTCTCAGGTGGACAACACCCAGTGAGGCCACCGCATACACTCCTCCCCCTCCCAGATACATGGCCGTGATCCGACACCCCATACCCCATCACCCCGACGGCTATCAGCTCCCAGACACGGCTCTCTGTCGCCACACAACCGTGTCACTCAAGAACAGCCGCCTTCCATTAGGCTCCGTGCACCCCCGCCCCGGCCTCTCCAGGCCCACCCTCATCCACAGCGCCCTGAGGGCCCCCTCGCCCCCAGGCCTAGACCTTCCACCCATGGCCCAGCGCCCACAGGCACACTCCACACAGACCACCAACCCGATCGAGATGCACCTGCGACCCCCGCGCACAGCCGCTTGCCACCACCACGGCCACCCACGCGGCTGCCTAGGCGCACCGCCCCTTGGCGCCGCGGGGCGGGAGGAACTCCGCAGCCTGGGCCTCCCGCGTCCGGAGCTGCGTGGGCCGCGCGCGTGTGAGCCGGGAACGCGCCGGGCGTGACAGGTGTGCACTGGGGCGCGCGGGGGCTGCGGCGGCCAGGGCCCGGGACCCCGCACGCCCCCTCGCGCGCGCGCCCGCTCCCTGGAGCGCCTGATGCGGACCTGGAGCGGAAGCTGCAGCGTCGCCTCGCACAGTGGCCGCGGCGCGGAGCCCCCCGCCCGTGCCCGGCCGGCACCGCCCCCTCTGCGCGCGCTCCCGCTGAATGCTGGCGGCCGAGCACGCGGTGGCCAGAGCGCTGCAGGGCGCCTTGTAAGGCAATCGACCGTCGCTGGCTGCCGCCTCCCTCCTTGGTCATTCATGCGGGTTCCCTCCGGCTCCAACCCCTTGGTGGCGTGGGTGGGCCGGCCCCAGGGCCTTTGCACCACCGGTGTCCTCCATCTGGAAGTCTCTTCACGCACATGTTGACATCGCTCTCTGCGTCCCTGCAGGTCTCTGCTATGCCCAGGCCCTTTGATCTAAAACAGCATCCCTTCCCAAGCCCAGCCCTGCCACCCTAGCCTGAGCCCCCATCAGCACTCAGTTGGAGGACAACCACAGCCTTCTCACTGGACTCCCTCTATCCTCTGAACCCCGCCCTCAACCTCCCCTACCCCAGTCTCTTCCCCACCCAACAGGCAGAACATTCCTTTTGCGATCATGTCACCCATAGGCTACAAACCCTCCCATGGTTTTCCATGTCACTCCAAAGCATGAGTCCTTACAGTGGCCTAAGGACTCTGTATGATTAGTCCCCCTTCTCCATCACTTCTCTGGCCCCTGTCCACCCACTTTCCCACTTGCTCAACCAGCTCCAGCCAACTCCAGCTGCACTGGCTTCCTAAATGGCCCTCAGACACAATACGCATGGGGTGTGTACCATACATGGCCCTCAAACACAGAAATACACACCTGCCCCAGGGCATTTGCACTCGCTGCCTTTCTGCCAGGAATGCTCTTCACTCAGATATCTATTTGGCTTGCTCCCTCACTCCATCAGGTCTCAGCTCAAACGTCGCCTCTTCAAACAGGCCTCCCCGTTCCCTCCACCACCACCATGCCCCATTTTCATAACAATCAATCATCACTGCAAAATCACCTTCTGCGCCTTTCCCTCACCAGAGCATCCCCTTCCAAAATGTGTCTCTGCTGACCCAGCCCAGGGAAAGTGCTCAGGAAATAAGTGCTGGGTGACTGAATTCAATCCTTCATCCAACAATTAGTGTATTCCTCCTACCCAGTTCCATTGTCCCCCAGGGGGTCCAGGCCTCTCCAGGGATGGGGAATTGGTGTCCTGGCTGTTGACAAGAATAGGTCTACACAGGCCAGAGCTGCAGGGACTCCAAGGAGTTGCAGGGTCCTTGAGTGACCTGTTGAATCCATCTTCATAGGAGTCTCCTGGCATGACACAAAGTCTTTAAGAGGGTCCACGGGGCAGGCAGAAGTCTTTTAAAATCATCTTTCCTGACCTCAACTCCCACATGTAATCTGTCCAAAAATCGGTAAGTCCGAGAAGGCCCCCTCCAGTTCTTGTCCCCTCACCCTTTCTCAATTGCCCCTCCCAGTTCACTCAAGAAGGCTCCAGGAGCCCCAATACTTGGCAGCGTGGGCCCCACTCCCAACTGCTCATCTCTGTGAACAGGGTGTCCTAGGGCTTACACCTAAAAACAGAAAAGAAGAATGGGACTGATAGGGAGCTCCACCTCAGGCTGGCAATAAGTCCTATTTGACACAGACTGGAGCCCATCTCACTTGCTTGTTTGATGATTACCCCAGAAGAAACATGATCAGAGCTCTGTGGTCACAGGTTATAACAAGAAATGTAACTTACATACATTTGTGTTTTGGAGAAATATGATGGAGGAGACAAAAGACTGCCCACGTGAAAAAAGATGGCACACAGAGACGTCTCTGAGGGGCAGCAGATGAAAAGTAGAGGCAGTAATAAAAGGGTCCACTTCCAAAGTGAGTCTGGGAAAGAAAACTCTGCCTGGTACAGAGTTTAAGATGGACATAGGGGGCCGGACCAGTGGCACGTTGGTTAAGAGCTGGCTTGGGATGCCAGCTCTGAGCAGCAGGGCTCTGGTTCCGATCCCACATATGAGGACCAGTGACACTGTGCCCTCTACAGCTAAGGTGGTGAACAACAGCTCCACCTGGAGCTGGGCTGTGAGAGCCCCGGCGATGGTGTGGGCTGCAGCCCCTGCTGCAGTGGGCTGCCATAAGCTACAGTGAGTGGCCGGCAGCCAGTGTGAGCGGCCGGCAGCCAGCATGCGCTGCCAATAGCTGCAGTGAGTGACCATCCAGAGGCCGGCGACAGACCTGCCTCACCCGGGAAGAAAGCAATGATAATACCAACATGGGCCAGTGAAGCAATGTCCTCCACAACTAGACTGAAGAACAAAAGGAGAGCAACTTGTCTGTTCCCCTTCCCCGATTCCCCAATGCTGTTCCCCTCCCCAAATTCCTCAATAAAATCTTAAATAAAAAAAGATGGACATAGGTATCAATTAACCAGGTGATTTCAATGCCATTGGCCTCGTGTAAAAAGTGATATCACTATTTTTGTTTTAAGTCAGTATTTGAAATACACTAGAATTACACCCTTTACAACTATTTAAATATCTGTTGAAATACTGTAGATGTGAACGTCAAAGTGTGTGTGTGTGTGTGTCTGTGTCTGTGTTGGGTGGTGATGGATAAAGAGCTTTTCTATTTTTTTAAACTTTATTGGGGGCCAGCCAAGTGGCTCAGTTGGTTAAGAGTTGGCTTAGAGGGCTGGCCGAGTGGCTCAGTTGGTTAAGAGCTCGCTCAAGAGTGCGAGCTGAGTTCTGAGCAACAGCAGTTCGATGCCCAGCCCGAGCTCAGCTGCCCCTGAGCTGCCAACAGGTGGCAGGATGGCTCAGCTAGTGTAATAACAAGATTGCCTGTTCAATGGTGGGTTGTGCCCACCCACAACTAAGACTGAACTCAGCACCTTGAGCTGAGCTGTCGCCCGGATGGCTCAATGGATGGGGCGTGCGCTCTTAATAACAAGGCTGCTGGTTCAACTCCTGCATGGGATGGTGGCTACACCCACCTACAACTAAGATTGAACACAGCACCTTGAGCTTAGAGGTCAAGAGCTGCCGACGGGAAGCCAGATGGCAACTGGCACCCTTCACAACGAAGATTGAAGAACAACTTGTCTGTTCCCCTTCCCCGATTCCCCAACACTGTTCCCCTCCCCCAATTCCCCAATAAAATCTTTAAAAAAACACAAAAAACACTTTATTGGGGAACAGTGTGTTTTTCCAGTACCCATCAGCCCCAAGTCAAGTTGTTATCCTTCAATCTTAGTTGTGGAGGGTGCAGTTCGGCTCCAAGTCCAGTCGCTGTTTTCAATCTAATTGCGGGGGACACAGCCCACCATCCCATGTGGGAGTCGAACCAGAAACCTTGTTTTTAGGAGAATGTGCTCTAACCAACTGAGCCACCCGGCTGCCTGATAAAGAGCTTTTTAAAATCCTTTCAGCAGACCCTTTACATAAAAATGAACTGAAAGTGGATCATAGACCTACATGTAAAAAGCCAAACTGCTAGAAGAAAACACAATAGAAAACATGTCTTACCTTGGCTTGATGATGAGTTTCCATACAATATGGAAAGTGTACTTCATGAAAGAAAAAATGATAAATTCGGCTGTATCAAAATTTTAAGTGTTTCCTCTTTGAACAACACTGTTAAGAGTAAGAGAAGACCAGCCACACGCTGGGGGCAGAGGGGATCTTTGCATTTCCTGAAAATATCTGATAAAGGACTGGTATCCAAAATATACATGAAACTCTTAAAACCCAACAATAAGGAAACAAACAACTCAATTTAAAAATGGGGAAAAGATCTGAGTAGACATGTCACCAAAGAAGAAATACAGAGAGCAAATAAGCATATGGAAAGATGCTCAATATCATATGGATGAGGGAATTGCAAATGAAAACACTAAGATACCACCACACACCTGTCAGACTGGCCGAAATCTGGAACACCGATGACACCAAATGCTGGCGAGGACGTGGAGCAACAGGGACTCTCATCCACTGCTGGTGGGAATGCAAACTGGTGCAGCCACTTAGGAAGACAGTTTGGGGGTTTCTTACAAAACTCAACGTCCTCTTACCATAACATCTGGCAATCATGTGCCTTGGTATTTACCCAAAGGGGCTGAAAACTTATGTCCACACAAAAAGCTGCACTCTTTTTGCCACAGCTTTATTCCTAATTGCCAAACTTGGAAGCAACCAAGATGCCCTTCGGTGGGTGAATGGATAAACTGTGGTCCACCCAACAATGGAATACTATTCAATGATAAAGAGGAAAGAGCTTTGATGCCATGGAAGAAATGAGTGAATCTTAAATACATATTGCTTTGCTAAGTGAAAGAAGCCAGCTTGAAAAGACTGCATGCTGTACAATTCCATTTACATGACATTCCAGAAAAAGCAAAACTGTAAAGACAATGACAGATCAGTGGTTGCCAGGGGTTTGAGAGACGGGATTAGTGTTTGACCAAGGGAAGCCTGGGGCTGGTGTTTAGGGCCATGAAACTACTCGGTGCGATGCTTTAATAGTGGATATGTCATTCTGCATATGTCAAAACCCAGAGAACTATATGGCAGAAAGAGTGAATTTTAACACATGCAAAATTAAAAATAATATTTCAGGAGATTGGGGGATCCCAGGAAGGAATGAGGACTGTGATCAAAGAATCTACATGCATTACAAATGTACAAAAGCACCTCCCTCCCTGAAGGGCATCAGGGGAAAGGGGCTGATCTAAGTCACTTTGGAAATGAGTGGCATCTGTAAGACCAAAGGCAAAAGGAACCACATATAAGCATTGCACTTTAGTTGAAAACGTTATTCTCCACAAGGGTAAGGGGTGACAATTCTGAAACCACTCTACATGTGCACTGGAATTAGAGAATTAAGTAAATGGAAGGCAGAGGGTGGGAGCCAGATTGCTCACCGTCATAGTGGAAAGAGACAGACAAGTAAGGGGAGGTATTAGGATGATCTATGTGGTGGTAGATCAGACTTGGAGACCTCAGTATGAACTTATGTTTACCTTAATATAGATACAGATATAGATATATCTATATACATCTGTATGTACATATTATAAATACATATATATGAATGTTTGTAGATATATGCATATACATAGGTTAGTATACACATATATTTCCTTGCTGCCAGCTGAGAGGGCCTACAAATAATCACACCTCAGTAACAATGAGTAGACCAGGGGCCAGCCGAGTGGCTCAGTTGGTTAGGTGCACGAGCTCTGAGCAACAGCGTCGTGGGTTCGATTCCTACATGGGCCAGTGAGCTGCACCCAAGCTAAGCTGCCAACAGGTGGCAGGATGGCTCAGCTGGTGAGAGAGCATGTGTTCCTAACAACAAGGTTGCCTGTTCAACTCCCACATGGGATGGAGGGCTATGCCCACCTGCAACTAAGATTGAACACGGCACCTTGAGCTGAGTGGCCGTGAGCTGCCGACGTGCGGCCAGATGGCAACTGGACTTGGAGCTGAGCTAGCTGCGCCCTCCACAACTAAGATCTAAGGACAACAACCTGGCTGGTCCCCTCTCCCAATTCCCCAATAAAAAATCTTTTAAAAAACAAACAACAACAACAAAAAAACAATGAGTACACTAGACTTTGGTTTCTAATACCTTTATCCAATAAAGGGCTCTTTGGAGAAAAGGCTGATTCTAAGGCTGGGACAGGAAATAAACAAGATGAGTCTGGAGCTCCTTGTAACACCAGAAAGCAAGGAAGTGTGCTCTTCCCTTCTCTCTCTCTCTCTCTCTCTCTCTCTCTCTCTCTCTCTCTCTCTCACACACACACACACACACACACACACACACACACACACACACAGAGTGATGGGGTATGACAGAGACGCAGAAGTCAACTGAAAGAGCTCCTAATGGCCAATGCTGGAACAATTTGAGCAACAAAATAAATAGAGTAGTATTGGATTATAACCAAAAGTATAAAATAAATATCCAGTTATAAATACAATAGATGATTAAATAATAAGTAAATGCGGGAGAAGAGACAAGCTCTGTGCAGAGAATTCCAAATAATTTATGTAGGTGCTCACCCAACCCTGAGGGTGAGCATAACCTCCCTGTCCGCAACTGTGGGCTGTGAATGGTGACTTTGGTCCAAAGACGACAGGATGCAAAGGACGGAATTACATTGAACGTGGAGACATCTGATGACCAAACTTGATGTGAGCCCGGTGAGCAAGGTTGATGTGGACAGTGGACAGCCATGCTGAGTGCATGGTGCCTTGCTAGGATGTGATGGGAGGGTGCTTCACCTCCATGGTCCTCCTTTCCATAGCCATCACCCCATCTCTCAGGACATAAACAGCCGACAACCCCCAAGGAGCAGTCCGCTGTCTGAGAGGACAGTTACAGCCAAGAGGAATCTGAGGAGATGGGATGATGAATGCAGTGTGGGATCCTGGGGCACGAAATGGACATGAGGATCAAGGGAAGGAACTCTGAACAAGCCTGCAGATGTGAGTTCATCACAATGTACAGTCGTGGTTGATTATTGTAACAAATGTACCATACCGATGCAGAATATTAGGCGTGGGTGTATGGGAACTCTTACTACTATCTCTGCAATTTTTCTGTACATCTAAAATGATTCAGAAAATTTTTAAAAGTTTATTTAAAACAAAAACAAATGTTAAAACCCTTTCAGGGGTCTGTGTGGATAAGCACAGCTGGTGGGCAAGGGGTACTGTGCAGGGGTGGGGGTCAGGTTGCCCCCTCCCAGCCCCCAGCCCCAGGTGGGGGGCCTGGCGCCATCCTCCCTTCCCCTGCTGTTGGAAGCACAAAGCCTTTCAAGGTGGACTCAGCCTTCCCTTTGTTCCCAGCTAATTCTAATTCCAAAGCTCCTGGTACCCACAGCCTCCAGCAGAGGAGGCGCACCCCCCCCTCCAGCTGCCGAGGTCCTGGCTGCCCCAGGGTGGAGCGCCCTCCCATCCAGCCCACTGCTCCGTCCACCGGGAGGGGTCTGCAGCCCCAGTTGCTGCGGACACTGGGTCCATTTCCCAAGCCTCCCTGGACAATGGGAGGCCCCCTTTCCAGCGGTCCCCTCCTCCCCACCTCCTTCTGGCTTCTACTCCAACCCCCACCCACCCACCCACTGCCTAACTGGCCTCTGAAAGGCCGCCCACCATGGCTGCTGCCTGGGGAACAATTTGCTTCTCAACCAGGAGCTGCAGTAGGGCCACACCCAACCCCTCCTGCATGTGCTCCGGAACCAGCCTTGAAGGTCCTTGGATACACGGACCTGGCAGGACAGGTGGGGGGCTTAGAAGGGGCTGCAAGGGACAGCTTCCTGGCCCTCAGGTGGGTTCCTGGGGCGTCCAACCCACTCCTCCTCAGCAGCTGCTGTCTCCTGGGAGGGGTGCAAGATGTACTTCCACAAAGCTGAGAACTGGAAATCCGCTGTCCCTACGTGTTGAAACACACCCCCAGGCTATGAGGGTCAGCACACCAGAGGTCAGCATGCCGGCCTCCAGCTCCCACTTCAGGAAACTCCCGCGTAATCAGCCAGCCAGAGGCAAAGACGAGTTTGTGAACTTGGAGCACCGCACAAGCCCAGCTGCCCTGGCTGGCTGAGGGAGGAAGTGTGGGTTCGGGTTTGGGTTAGAGGGCTCTCTTGCCTCCCTCTTTAGCCTCCTGGGACAGGTGGCAGCTGAGCTGAATCCTACAGGATCAGAGGGAGGTCAGCAAAGAAGGGATGCCCCTGGCAGTGGGCCCCAGCATGGGCCAAGGGCAGGGAGGGCAGCTGGGAGACCGCTGCTCTTCCGTGCTGGGGAGCCCATGGGTCAGCTGGTGCCCAATCTTATAGCCTTGGAGAGGAATTGAGCTTGATCTCCAGTGTGGAGAAAAGCCCCAAAAAGAGCAGTTGGGGAGGGCCTGGTCAGATTGGTGCTGCTGAGAGAAGCATGCGATGCATGGGCCTCAAGGAAGAGGCCACTGTGAGACCCAAGAGAACCAGGGGGTGGGGTGTCATTGCCTGTTTGGGGAAGACTGGGGGGGGGGAGGGGGAGGGAGGAAGGGAGGGGAGGGGAGATGTGGCCCTGTCCGGGGGCCTGCTGCACCTCCCAGATGTGGAAGCCCCTGCTCCAACATCTGGAGACACCCTTTGAAGGCAGCAACCTGGAGCAGTGGGACCCTGGGCCCCAGGAGTCCCAGAGCTCACACAGGCCATTGTCAGCAGCCACCTTCAGTCTGGCACTTTCCCCAAGTGCCATCAGCTCACCCACCTCCTTCTCCAGCCATTGCTTTCTCTCCCCACCATGCTTCTTGGACAAGCATGATCCTCAGTTCTTGAAAGAGTCGCCTGCACCTAGACACGTCCTCGCTTCCCCCTGCTTCTCCCTGCACTGTCTGGCCTCTGCCCACATCTCGGCATCAGAAGCAGCCTTCACCCTGGGGGCCTGCTGCTCCAGGCCATCTATGGGCACTTCTTTATCTCCTCTTTGTCTCCAGAACAGCTTTAGTCCTAGGCTGGGCCAGAGAAGATTCAAGTTAGGGTCTTCTGATGAGCACTGCCACCTCAAGGGCCCTCAAGTTGCCTGTGTCCCCGTCCATCTCCCCCCCTACCCTGCCATGCCCCATGAGGCTCCTCCAGCCATCCTGAGTGGGGATGCCGCCCCTCCCTCACCCAGCAGGCTCAATCTGGCTCTGGCTGGAACTGCTTTTCTTCCTAAAGCCGCTGGATGGCTGAGGGTTTAGCTTAACAGGATGAGCCATCTAGGGACTGCAGCACAGTGATCAGGGAGCCTGGGACTTCGGGTGGGGAGAGTGGACACTTCACATACCTGATGCCTTCCTTCCCCACCCGATGGCTGTTCTTGGCCCTGGGAAATTCCAAACAGGCTGCTCAGCTGCCAGTGCAGAGGCAGCTGAATAACCTCGCTCTTGCTGGGGAGGCCTGGAGGTCCCTAGGGAAAAGATTGCCAAGAGTGGGGAGCTAGGACCTCCCAGCTGAGGCCTTTGGGGAAGGGTCTGTGCACCAACTAGGCACCAGGGGGCAGCCTTACCCAATTCCTGCCTGAGTCTGTAGCAGGTCTGGCAAGGGTGGGGGCAGTGGGGTTCCCTATGACCCCCACCTTGGTGACATTGTGTAGCCTTGTGCCTGAGCTAGGCTGGCTCCCCTCTGCCCTCTTAGGAGACTCAGAGATCTGTCACCCCAAGAACTGGGACCTTGACTTCCACCTTCCAGGGCTGCACCCCTTGGGGAAGGCTGAATGCCCAGAGGAAGCAGGATGATACTGTGGCAAACCCTAACAGGACCCCTGCAGGCAGACATCCCCACCCCTAGCCTCTCCCTTGCTGGCCAGCTGGGCCCGGCCCTTCAGGAGGCCAAAGCATCCTGTACCCCCTCTGGTCTCGACATTGGCCCAGCCCCCAGCTGGGAGTCAGAGAGGGGCCAGAGATGGTACAGGCTGCAAGGAGGGAGAGGAGAGAGAGGGGACCAAGGATGGCTGGAAGGCAGCCAGGGAAGCGGCTGTCCTAGAACCTGGAAGGGCAGGTTAAGAGGGGCGATCTAGGCCCCTGAGTAGGCCCAAGTGAACCTGGAGTCAGGGGTGGTTTGGCCCTTGGGGAGGAGATGCTGGCGGGCGCCCCAGGTAGCAGCCATCCTGCAGGAGCGGCGTCTCGTCCTAAGGAGGAGGGCGGGAGGAGGTGGGCGGAGTGATGGGGAGGGCGGAAGGGAGGGAGAGACGGAGGGGGGGAGGGGAGCAGCCGGGCCGGGGGGGTGGGGCGACGGTGACATCACCGCGGAGTCGGTTCTTAAGCGGCAGCCGGTCAGGCCGGGGAAGAGAGGGACGATCGGAGCGCCGTGGCTAGTCGCTGAGCCCGCCGCGGCCCAGAGAGCGGCTAGAGCCGCCGCCGCCGGGAAGGAGGGGCGAGTACGCCCGGGCCGCCGCAGCCGCTGCCGGAGCCCGAGCTGCCGCCGCTGAAGCCGCAGGCGAGCCAGGCAGTTGCGCGGGCCCTGGCCGGGGCGGGGGGGCGCGGGCCGTAAGCCCCTGCTCCGGCCGCTGCTTGCAGACAGTGGGCTCCCAATGTTGCCCGCGCCCCGCTAGGCTGAGCCTCGGGCCGGGCGAGCCGCCGCCGCCGCCGCCGCCGCCCGAGCCGCAGGCAACAGCCTCGGGAGCCGCCGCCGCCCGGCCGGGCCCCGCCGCCGCCCGCGCGCCCCCGGGCCCCCGACACACATGAGATTCTTCAGGCTCACTTTCAAGTGCTTCGTGGACTGCTTCTGACCGCGCCGCCCGTCCGCCCCGCACCCCGCCCGCCGCCCGCCCGCCCGCCGCCCCGACCCCGGCCCGGCTGCCACCGGCCCCCGGCCGGCCCGCGCCTTCGGGGTCCCCGAGCCGCCGGCGCCCCCCGCCGCCCGCCCCCCGGCCCGGCCGCGCCGCCAGCCGGGGCCATGGCGAAGAAGAGCGCCGAGAACGGCATCTACAGCGTGTCCGGGGACGACAAGAAGGGCCCCCTGATCGCGCCCGGGCCCGACGGGGCCCCGGCCAAGGGCGATGGCCCCGCGGGCCTGGGGGCACCCGGTGGCCGCCTGGCCGTGCCGCCGCGCGAGACCTGGACACGCCAGATGGACTTCATCATGTCGTGCGTGGGCTTCGCCGTGGGCCTGGGCAACGTGTGGCGCTTCCCCTACCTGTGCTACAAGAACGGCGGAGGTGAGCGCCCCCGCTCCTACGCGCCATGGACCCTCCCCTGCCCGCCGCGGGCCCCACTGCGCGCCCCACGGGGGCGCACAGCCGAAGTCCAGAGGGTGGGGAAAGCCCCCAGGGTGGTCGGAGGCCAGGGCTACCCCTCTCCGTCAGTGGCCGCTCGGTTGCCCAGCCTGGCGGCGTCCACCCCCTGGCCGGTCATGTGCCTGGCAGTGTGTGGGGGGAGGGAGTCTCGGGCCCAAGCCGCGGGGCTGCCCCCCCAGACTCCCGGAGCTCCAGGATTGGCCACTGAGGTGGGAAGGCGAGGCCTGCCCCCTGGGGGGGCTCCCAGAGGTGAGGAGCCCTGGCTGCCCCCGCCGGTCAGACACACAAGTGGCACATTGTGTGGGCCCCCCACGTGTGCACACACACGAACACACACACACACAATGGGCCACTCTGTCCCTCCCCCTCCCCTCCCTTCCCTTCCCCAGCTCTTCTCTCTTCCCCGCTCTCCCCTGCCCTCCCTTCCCCACCCTCCCCTCTAGCCTGGGCCTGGAACACTGGGTGCCTGAGCCAGGCTTGGGAAGCCTGCGGCCTGGGCTGCCTGGCGCCGCCGCTGGACACACTGCATGCACACCCATGCCCACTGGACTGCCCCAACCCAGCTTAGCAACAGCGATGGGCATGCGGGTCCTGTGACTGCAAAGCAGCATCAGGGTTGGTGGAAAACCATGGTGACTGGGTGATAGATGGGAAACTGAGGCCCAGGGTGAAGGCCTTTGCCCAAGGTCATACACAAGAAGGATGCTGGGACCAAGAGCTAGGCAAGCTGCAGCGAAGTCCAGCTTCTGAGTAGTGGAGAGAGCTGAGCCCACCGCAAGGATAGGGGGCCTGTGGAGGAGGGGGGAGTGCATAGGGATCTACTGGGGCCAGGCTCTCCCCCTCTGCCCCCCACATCAGGCCTGTGGTCTCTGGCTGTGCCCTGCATGCTGCCTCCAGAACTGGGTGGCCTCCCCCACAATGTCTGTCCTTGCTCACTGACACCTTCAGACACCCCCCACCAAGTCCACTGGCAGAGGACTGCCACCCACCCACCCTTTTCCCTTGACCTTCGCACTTGTAGGAGAATGTGGGTACAGGGAAGGCAGGGCTCCCTTACCCTCTCCCAAGCCAGGTAGGCCCCTGCGCCTGCGTGCCAGCAATAACGCACAAACACACATGCACGCACATGCCCTTGCCGCCTTTCCTTCCTGTGCTCCCTGGCAAATGTAGAACTGCGACATGAGGGATGCCTTGTGTGTTCAAGCACTTGGATCCTCCATGCCTGTTAGGTCACTCTAGGCGACTGTGGAGGCAAAAGCCTTGTGGGCATAGGAACACCCCTCCCCAGCCCAGGGAACTGGGCCACAGCACCCCCTCAATACTCCACCCCCCCAGTGCTGTTCACCTGGGGCCTCTGAGTCAGTGGCCACCCCCTGCACTGATTCACCCAGTGGGAAGTTATGATGGGGCTGGGGTGGAGCTGAGGCTCCACCCCAGCCTCCCAGGGCTTCTGAAAGCTGGGCTGGCCATGGGCCTGCACAGTCTAGTTGGGGGTTTGGGTGAAGTCCTCAGCCTGCATGTCCTGCCTCAGGTGTGTTCCTTATTCCCTACGTCCTGATCGCCCTGGTTGGAGGAATCCCCATTTTCTTCTTGGAGATCTCGCTGGGCCAGTTCATGAAGGCCGGCAGCATCAACGTCTGGAACATTTGTCCCCTGTTCAAAGGTGAGCAGCCTCCGGCCAACCCCTCTCACCGTCTCCCTCAGGGACCCCTCCCCTTTCCCACGGTTGGGGCAAGGCTGACACCCACTTGACAAATCTCGTGCTGTCTAAGCACCAGGCCTGGGGCCCACTGATGGACCCCCAGTTGTGAGGGGGAAGCTGGAGATCATGGTTGGAGACCACCCATGACCTTGGGCAGGCTGGGGCTAGAGTGGGGGATTGGGCCCCTCCAGCAGGGCAAGGGCACCCAGGCCCAGCAGGGCTGGGGACAGACCCTGCCAACCACACTTGGCTCACTGGGGCTGAGTGGCGAGTGGCTGGGGGCGAGCGATGATGGCTGGAGAAGTTCCCCAGGACAGGCTTTCCCAAGTCCAGAGGGCCACACTAAGGAGTTTGGATGGGGGCCAATGGAAGTTCAGGGTCTGAAGGGAAGAACTAATAATTGCAGAGATTACCTTAGGACAGACTGCCCCAGCTCACCGGAAAGCCCCCCAAGCTGCTGAGTACTGGAGGCCACCGGGGGACCAGGTGGAGGCTTGGCCCCCCTTCAACTGTTTGGTGGCAGTGAGACCTAAGAGAAGGGGACGGCTGTGTGAGGCTAGGGAATCAACAGGACTTAACGCTCAGATGGAGGCAGGATGGAAGGGACTCTGCCTTGGGTCTGAGGAGGGTGCAGGAGGTGACACCATGAGCAGGGGCTGAGTTTTGGTCAGGGACAGACTGGGGAGTTCACCCAGCATTGGGACACTTGCGCAAGGGAGAGTCCAGGGGCTCGGTCAGGAGCATGATAGAGAAGCACCCAGTGCAATGGGTGGGTGGTGGGAGGGGGAGGTCAGCAGATGCAGGGAGCTGGCCAGCCGAGACCCTGCACAGAAACTGCCCTGATCCTAGGCCTGGGCTACGCCTCCATGGTGATCGTCTTCTACTGCAACACCTACTACATCATGGTGCTGGCCTGGGGCTTCTACTACCTGGTGAAGTCCTTCACCACCACACTGCCCTGGGCCACATGCGGCCACACCTGGAACACTCACGACTGCGTGGAGATCTTCCACCATGAAGACTGTGCCAACGCCAGCCTGGCCAACCTCACATGTGACCAGCTTGCTGACCGCCGGTCCCCTGTCATCGAGTTCTGGGAGTGAGTCAGGCGCCTCTGGGCCAGGCCTGGCCTGCCTGTTTCTCTGGGCTCCAGCGGTGGCCCAAGTCTGTGGGGGAGGGGTGTGCCCCAACCCTGGGGGATTCACAGCAGGAGTCAGTCCTGGGCACTGCCTGCGCTCAGGGGAGACTCCCCAGCCTTGTCCTGATGGGAGCCGGGATGTGTGGGCCCTGTTCCTTCAGCACCATTTCTCACACTGGGCACTGTCACTCCGTGGTGCCAGCCAGCCTGGAGGAGGGGGGGTGGCAGCCAGCCCCACCGCCTCTGCCCAGGGACTCCTGGGCTCCGGGCACACACACTGCGATGCCTCCAGGCGGCAGGCTTGGGCCAGGGCCCAGCCCAGGTGCTCAGGAGGGACCAGCTGTTCACAAGGGCTGCAGGAGGAGGAGCAGCACCCCCGGGACAGCTCCCAGTTGCTTTGCCCTCTGCTGGCACAGCCCTCATGGGCTCTCCTTCCCCTAGGAACAAAGTCTTGCGGCTCTCCCGGGGACTAGAGGAGCCAAGGGCCCTCAACTGGGAGGTGACCCTGTGTCTGCTGGCCTGCTGGGTGCTGGTCTACTTCTGTGTCTGGAAGGGGGTCAAGTCAACAGGAAAGGTACAGCTGGAGACGGTGGGGAAGGGGGTCTGCTGGGAACCAGCGTTGCAACGAGTGGTTACTGGACCAGGGTCTGTACCCGAGGGGGGGGCAGATACTTCAATCCAGGCCACTTGATCCCCACCCCATGGCTGCATAGTTGTCCCCAGCCTCCAAATCCAGGCCCAGCAGCCTTGCCTCCAGAGGCGGGGAGACCCAGGCAGAAGCTGCCCCTTTCTTGTGTCACGGGTCCCATCCCATCCCTCATGCAACTTCCTCTCTATTTCTCACTCACCATCGGAGTGTCTTTTCCACGGTCTGGGAGGACCTGTTCTATGACTGTCTCTGTCCCTTGTCTGAACCATGGGAACTAGACATATGCCATCCCCAGAGGCTGCCTGTCAAGTTCGGGAGACAAATGTTTGAAGAGACATGCAATAAGACAGTGTGCCGTGGGCTGTGGCTCATGACAAGGTCCCAGGAAGGCTGGCACATTCCCAGCAGGGTCCACAGAGCAGCCCCTTCCCGAGCTGGAGGCCCCATTGGGTGGGAGGCAGAGGCCTTTGCCATCCGTCTCACTCTTTGCTCTGTGGCTGGCCTACTTCTAATCCCAGCTGTCAACTACCATGCCTCGCCTCTCTGCATAGGATGGCCTGGAGTCAGGGACACAGGAGGTGTAGGACCTGCCCCCAGGCTTATGTCCCATCCCCTCCTCAGGGATGGCCCTGCCTCTGCCCTCCCTCTCAGCTTACCTGTGCATACCATGAGGCTGCTGGTACCCCAGAGGAGCACCTGGCTTCCTTTGGGAGGAGCCATGGCTCTGAGGAGGACGAGGGGGTTCTTCCCCCTGGCCTCCCTCCTGACCTCTGACCGCGCTGTAAGGTGGTGGGGGGCCGTGGCCTGCCCTTCTCAGGCTGCCCATGCTGGGGGCCTCTAAGGAGGAGGTGGGTGCTGTAGGCCCCTTCTGAGCAACCCGGCCCTCCAGATCGTGTATTTCACCGCTACGTTCCCCTACGTGGTCCTCGTTGTGCTGCTCGTGCGTGGAGTGCTGCTGCCTGGTGCCCTGGATGGCATCGTCTACTATCTCAAGCCTGACTGGTCGAAGCTGGGGTCACCTCAGGTGAGGTGGAGGGGGTGGGGCATAGACAGGGGAACCAGCCCAACAGAGCCCCTCACACCTCTTTCCTGGCCCATGTCCAGGTATGGATAGATGCCGGGACCCAGATTTTCTTCTCTTATGCCATCGGCCTTGGGGCCCTCACGGCCCTGGGCAGCTACAATCGCTTCAACAACAACTGCTACAAGTAAGTACCCCTGCCCTGCCCTGCGCACCCATGGGCAGCAAGCAGGCGGCCTAAGCAGCCCCCGTGGTCCCCTGTGCCCCCAGGGATGCCATCATCCTCGCGCTCATCAACAGCGGGACCAGCTTCTTCGCTGGCTTCGTGGTCTTCTCTATCCTGGGCTTCATGGCAGCAGAGCAGGGTGTGCACATCTCCAAGGTGGCAGAGTCAGGTAAAGACCCCTGGGCCCCAGCCTGGCCTCCAGAACAGCAGCTGCTGTCCTAATGTACCATGTCCATGAACACATGTGCACATAGGCATTCTGAGAAATGAGAGAAAAATTGAAACTCAACTTGTCACATTGCTCTGGGCCAGAGGCGGGCCCGAATGAGCAGCTGCAAAGAAGGCACAGCTGTTTCAGCCAGCTCAGGGCCCCAGCCCTCGTGGGCCAGGCCACATGGAGCCCGGAGTCCTGGCCATTCTTTGTCAGGGGCCTCGGGCCATGGGCCATGGGTGTTGCAGAGGGAAAGGAAGGCCTTTCTGGGGTCAGTGGTGACTAGAAGTCAAAACCACATACCCCAGTCTTCTGGTTGGAGGTCTGCAGGATTCCTCTAGCCCCTGATACGGCATACCCATAGGGGCTTGAGTGACCCCGCAGTGCCTTGACATGAGGGGAAAGGCCCTTGGTCACAGGGTGTCCTGGCATCATCCACTGTTCTGGTCCCACGGGGCAAGGGTGGGGGGACAGGACGTGAGCACAGATCCTGGGTGTTCATATGCTGTGCCTTCCCCCTCAGGGCCCGGCCTGGCCTTCATCGCCTACCCCCGGGCCGTCACGCTCATGCCCGTGGCACCGCTTTGGGCTGCCCTGTTCTTCTTCATGCTGCTGCTGCTAGGTCTCGACAGCCAGGTTTGCAGCGGGGGATAGGACCGAGGGAGCTGGGAGCGGGGAGGGGCCGGTGGATGGGCAAGGGCGCGGCCTGAGCACTCGGCCACAGTTTGTAGGTGTGGAAGGCTTCATCACAGGCCTGCTTGACCTCCTCCCGGCCTCCTACTACTTCCGTTTTCAAAGGGAGATCTCTGTGGCCCTCTGCTGTGCTCTCTGCTTTGTCATCGACCTCTCCATGGTGACCGATGTGAGTGGGGTTAAGGCGGGGGCTGCCCCTGACCCCCCACTGCCACCGGCCACCTCCACTAATCTGGCTCTGTCCCCAGGGCGGGATGTATGTCTTCCAGCTGTTTGACTACTACTCAGCCAGTGGCACGACCCTACTCTGGCAGGCCTTCTGGGAGTGTGTGGTGGTGGCCTGGGTATACGGTAGGTCTGCGCTGAGGGGGGAGTGGGGCTGCGGCCCGGGGGGGGGGGTCTCCAGCTCTGGCCCTCTTGCCTCGCCTCACCCCAGGAGCTGACCGCTTCATGGACGATGTGGCCTGCATGATTGGGTACCGGCCTTGCCCCTGGATGAAATGGTGCTGGTCCTTCTTCACCCCGCTGGTCTGCATGGTAAGGGCTGGGCAGGCTGGGCTAGACCGGGCCGGGTGCCCCAGGCCAATGGCTGAGCTCCGATTCTCTCCATAGGGCATCTTTGTCTTCAACGCCGTGTACTCTAAGCCGCTGGTCTACAACAACACCTACGTGTACCCGTGGTGGGGTGAGGCCATGGGCTGGGGCCTCGCACTCTCCTCCATGCTGTGCGTGCCCCTCTACCTGCTGGGCTGCCTCCTCACAGCCAAGGGGACCATGGCCGAGGTTAGTTCCCTGACACCCCCCCTCCCTTCTGTTGGGTTAAGGCCTTAGCTCCAGACTGCCCGCCCACCAGGACAGGTCACTGTGCCAGAAGCCGCGGAGTCAGCTCCAACAGCGCTGGATGGAAGGAAAGCTGGCCCTGCAGGGCCCTGGGTCATGCAAGGGGGAGGAGAGGCTTGTCATTAGCGTCCATTCTCACAGCCACACAATGCTGTCTCCCTCGTGCAGCAAGGGGGGCCTGGTCAGTGTCCCAGGAGGAGGAGCCCTGGGCTGAGTTGGTGGCAGGTGGTGGGAGTGGAAAGAGGCCAAGGACAAGCAGGTGCCCCTCCCCAGGGGCTCACCATGTCCCTCTCTCCTGCAGCGCTGGCAGCACCTGACTCAGCCTGTCTGGGGCCTCCACCACTTGGAGTACAGAGCTCAGGACTCGGACGTCAGGGGCCTGACCACCCTGACCCCAGTGGCTGAGAGCAGCAAGGTGGTGGTGGTAGAGAGTGTCATGTGACAGGCAGCTGGCTCCCAATGCCAGCTCTCCCTCTTGTAGCCATAGCAGCCCCTGCTTTAGCCCCCCCACCCTCTCCAGGGGCTTGCCTTTCCCTGACACCTTTGGGGTCTGCCTGGGGGGGAGGGGAGGAAGCACCACGAGTGCTTATAACTAAAATAACTTTTTTCCATTTTTAATAAAATGCCAAAAATATCACAACCCACCAAAAATAGATGCCTCCCCCCCCAACCAAGCTGGTGCTCACGCTGCTTCCCAGGCCCTGCCACCTGCCCTCCCCCTAGTGCCCGCTGCCGATGCCATGCCCTGCCCATCCTTGCCTGCCTCTCCAGGCTCTGCCCAACACACCCTTGGGTGGCCCCTCACCCCAGAGGCAGCAGTGGCAGCTTGGGGAACAGGAGAGAGGAGGAGGAAGGTGAGGGAGGGTCAATGGAACTAAGGTGAATATTTTAACTGGGCTAGACCCCTCTCCCCATCCCTACTCTAGAAGCTTCGAGAGCCAGCCAGCAATGGAACCATCTGGTTCCTGCGCCAATTGCCACCAATATCAATTGTGTGAGCTTGTGTACGAGTGCATGTGTGCGTGAGTCTGTAGGGTATATATAGATCTCTATCTCTTAGCAAAGGTGAATACCAGGTGTAAACTGTGCCTGTGGGCAAATGAGGCTTGTATTTTGCACATTTTATAAAAACTTGAGGAGAGATATTTCTGCTTGTATATTTCTAAAGAGAAAACAGCCCCGAGGTCCCTCTCCTTGCCACTCCCAGTCCCTTTTGGCCCTTCCGTATTCCTCTTCCCCAGCCAAGGAGTGTGAATTTATAGATCTAATTTTCATAGGCAAAACCAGAGCTTCGAGCTGTCGAGTGTGCGAGTCTGTCGTGTGGGTATGCATGTGTAATCCCCAGCCCCAGATGGGTGGAAAAGTGCACGGTAGGGGCCTCGAGGGGTGTCGCCACACTGCCCCTCTACCCACGAGTCGTTGGGGGTGAGTAGATGCGGTGTTGTGTCCCAGGTATCTGGGGATACTCACCTGGCATGCTGAAGCTTGCCTGCCCCCTGCCCCCTGGGCTGGGCACAACAGCAGGGGTCTGAGGTGGGCACCAGCCAGGGAAGGGATCGGGGCTTGGCCTCCACCTGCCAGCTTAAAGCGATGCACTTTCCGCATCCGCGTAGCAGCTGTACTTAACCCACCTCGGTGACCCATCCCATCCCAAGACAGCTGAGTGGACCCTAGAAAGTCATCCCCCACACCCTGACATGAGCTGGAGGGATGAGGCTGGGTGAGGGGGTGGGGGCAGCGGGGACATTCTTACTGTGCTACAAGCCACTGCAAACATAGCAATAAAAACATGTCATTTTCCAAAGCCGGTTCCTGCTCCACCTCTGCTTGTCTGGGAGGGTTGGGGGGAGATGGGACTGGCGGTTTCGGGGGAGGTCTCCCCACCTCCACCTGCTTCCTCGAGCTGTTTCTTGGGACAACTATTTGTTCTGAGGGTCTCCACGTCCTGTTCCAGGAACTGGGGAAAATAGACCAGGGGAGGCAGTCGGCAAAAAGCCTTTTCCCCATGGAGCTGACATACTTGGGGAGAAAGGTAACAGTATGGGAAAGAGGAACACACCGAGCAGGGCAAGTGGGTTTGAGGTCATGGAAGGTGACTGGGAAGTCATGAGTGCAGAGATTTTCCAAAGATTGCCCAAATGCCACACTGAACAGGTGACTTTCCAAGATGCAGGCTGTGAGGGGCAGACGAGGTGGAGAGCTGCGGAGGGGGGTGAGGAGGCTGCAGCAGAGCCCCGGGGAAGGCGGAAATCTCTGGGCCCAGGATGCTAGTGCTAGCAGGGCCGGAGAGAAATCTTTGGCTAGAGACCAGTTTGCAAGGCAGAGCTGGGAGATTGGGCCTGAGAACCTTAAAGGGTGGCGTTGCCAGGTCCTGTGCTGGGCAGACAAGGCGTTTGCACGGGATGGGCGCATTATCGGAGTGGAGACCTATACACAGCAGTTGGAAGAGGAGTCTGGAATTCTGCAGTCTGCACTGGAGACAGAACTTAGGAAGTTCTCAGCACATAAAGATGGCCCTGAGATCCCTGCACCTGGACAAGCTCAGCAGGGCCAGCCGAGTGCATGGGGAGGGAGAAGCGGCACAAGCACGAACCCTGGGGTCCTGGGACACTCAGAGGGGACAGAGAAGAGGGGCAGCGGACAGTGGAGACAGAGGCCGGGTGGCCGGCAGGGGGAAGGGACCTCAAGAGTGCTGAGCTGATCCTGGACCGTGTGAGGACCTCCCACGGGGGGGGGGGGTCAGGGAGGAGGGAGTGATCGGCTGTCAGGGGCTGTTGCTTGTTAAAGGAGAGGGGCCCGAGGACACTGGCTGGGTTTGGCGACCAGATCATGGAGAGCTGGACAACCAGAGGTTTGTGGAGGGCAGTGTGTGTGTGCAAAATCCTGATTGGAGTGGGATTAAGAAAGGGATGGAAGCAACCCTCAACAGAGGAATGGATGAACAAAGTGTGGTCTATCCATACAGTGAATTATTCAGCCTTAAAAAAGGAAGGAAATTCTGGGCCGGCCGAGTGGCGCATTGGTTAAGAGCTGGTTTAGCGGCACATTGGTTAAGCGCTGGTTTTGGGATGCCAGTGGCCCCGGTTCGGATCCCACATGAGGGCCAGTGACACTGCCCTCCACAGCTAACAACAGCTCCACCTGGAGCTGGGCTGTGCGAGCCCTGGTGATGGTGTAGGCTGCAGCCCCTGCTGCAGTGGGCTGCCATAGGCTGCAGTGAGTGGCCCGCAGCCAGCGTGAGCTGCCCATAGCCGCGGTGAGCGACCATCCAGAGGCCGGCGACCGATCTGCCTCACCCGGGAAGAGCGCAATGATGATACCAACAGTGAAGCAACGTCCTCCGCAACTAGACTGAAGAACAAAAAGACAGCAACTTGTCTGTTTCCCTTCCCCGATTCCCCAACGCTGTTCCCTTCCCCCCAAGTCCCCAATAAAAAGTCTTTAAAAAAAAAAAAAAAAAAGGAAATTCTGACACGCTACAACATGGATGAAGCTTAAGGACATTATGTTGAGTGGAAGAAGCCAAACACAGGACAAATACTGTATGA
This sequence comes from Aselliscus stoliczkanus, assembly GCA_033961575.1. Lineage (NCBI taxonomy): Eukaryota > Metazoa > Chordata > Mammalia > Chiroptera > Hipposideridae > Aselliscus > Aselliscus stoliczkanus. Next base: position 7,110,523 of record CM066737.1, on the reverse strand, counting down.
TTCCATTCTGAGGTCCTTAGGGGAGTCAGACTCAGAGTGAAATGGTTGCTGCCAGGGGCAGGGGGAGAAGGATGGGGAGTGAGTGCTTAATGGGAACTGCTTCAGTTTTGCAGTGGGGATGGCCGGTGGTGAAGGATAAACGATGTGCATGTCCTTGATGACACTGAACTGTTAGCTTAAAAATGATTAAAACCAAACTTTTAGGTTACATATATTTTACAATGTAAAAGGAAGAGTGGGGAAGGACTGGAGGCAATACATCCATTCAGGTCCTTGTGGGCAGGACGTCAAGCACAGGGGCTTCAGACCTAAGTGACAGCAGGGCACTCCATCCAGTCACGGGAGGAAGGGCACCGGGGGTGGCAGGGCCAGCTCAGTCAGCGGAGGCAGGCCTGGGGTGGGGGTCAAGGTCTAGTTGCCAGCCTCGGCAGAGGGCACACGGGGGTGCCTCAGATAAGACTGTCTGCTCTGCTCTAGACCCTCCCAGGCCAGGCCTTGCCCTGCATAGCACGGCACGGTCCCCTTAGTGAGAAGGGGCTTTAGAAGCACAGGCCGGGCAGGCTCTGGCTTGTGATGTTTCTTTCCATCAGCCATGCTCTGATGGTCACCGAGAACCTGGACAGGGCCAGTTCCCCACAGAGCTCGCAAAGGCCTTTAGAGCCTGTGCTGGCCTGCAGACAGGTGCGTCCCCAGCAAGCGGGCCCTCGCAGGATGCCTGACAACCCGCCTGACTACTCTTCTGACCCAACGCTTGTCCAACTCTTCTCTTAAATGCTTCTCACTCTACAAACCCTCAGCTCTTGCCACTCCAACTTCCATAACCCTGTGTGCTGGCAGCTCCAACATCTCCAGCCTGGCTTTCCTAGGCTGAGAAGACCCCTGCAAGCCCTGCCCCCAGGGACTCCTCCCTACCCGCTGGACAGAGCCTGGTGTCACCCTCAGGCCCACTCGGCTCCTCACCCCACCTTTGGCTCACACCCAACTGTTTTTTCACTCTCCTAACAGCAGCCATGCCTTGGCTCAGGTCTTTGTCACCTCTTGCCAAATAGCCTCTAAGCCACCTGCTACAACGTCACCAAAAACTCAGAATAACATCAGCATTGCAAAGAGAGAACTTGACAGAGGTTGGACAGCTTGGCTGGGGCCAGAGGTATGGGCAGGCACCCTTTACTCAGGGGCTTACAACACGGGGACTGGCAATCGAAGTGGGAGACAGGGAGGAAATGGATCAGCCTGGAGGCCAGGCAGGGACACTGGGGTAGTTCCGCTCAGAGTACAAGGCTGCGGGATGCACTCGGGATGGGTCTGAGCGGCTCGTTCCCGTGGTCGGCCCTCCAGTCTAGGCTGTGCAGGCACTCCATTTTCCACCTCCAGGAGTCTGTCACTCCCTTGGCTGTGCCGTTTCCCCGCCTCCCGCTGGACAGCTTTCTCCTCTCTGCCTGGCCCAGGGCCAGATGCCCAGGGGACTTAAGAGGATGCCTGGGCCAGTCAGGGAAGAACCTGAAGGCAGTTTGGACTCTGGCCTCTGGAAGTTTGGAGAAGGGTGAGCTCAGGGGGGCTGAGGTTGTCAGAGAGCACTTCCTGGAAAAGCAGGAAGAGCCTTCAACCTTGGCATAGCAACCAGAGGGTAACTCCCATGGCCTCTCCCCAACAGGCACCACCTTGGGAGAGGTGGGGAAGGGACACCAGAGACGGGAGCTACCGGCCCCGGCCTGGCAGGGGCAGGATCGCGGACGCAAGGCTACCAGCACCACGATCTTCAGGGGACCCCCTAATTCCAAAAGAAAAGACCCTCCACTTGCTGCCCCGGCCGTCTGCCTAGTTCTCAGGGCCGGCAGCCCCAGCCACATGTCCCAGCGCTCAGGTTAGCCCGGAGTACTAGACCCTGCTTGGTGGAGGCCACCTGCCAAAGCCAGCCTAGGGGGACACCAAGGGGCTGTGGGCTGGAAGGGCAGGCTCTCCTAGCAGACTGGTGTGTCCGACATGTTCTCGGGGCAGCACACCAACTGATCCCGAGCCCCTCCCCTCTGCCTCGCTCTGCCCTGGGCTAGTAGTAGGTCACCGCCAAGGGCGAGTCTCCTCTCTCAGCTGGCATTACTCAGAGGCCATTCTGCAAACCTTCGGGGGGGGGGGGTGTGGCAGGGAATGACTGGTGGCACTCTGCCATGTTCTATCTGTCCTAAATGTGATGAACAGGACCCAGAGGAGGCAGGCGAGTCTGCCACCTGGAAACTTCAACAGTTTACCAAGTCTCCCAAGCGCCCCCTGGGTCCAGTCGCCAACCCCCAGGGAGACAGACAGGACAGACACACCCCAAGCGGCCATAAAGTGGAGCCTGGCCTGGGAAGCCTTAAAGGGTCTGAACAAGTTGCAAGTACCAGGAAGGGTGAAGACTGCGGGGGTCTCTGTCAGAGCTGGTCACTCCAGGGAGGAGGAGAGAGAGGCCTCGCAACTTCAGTTCATGCACACACCATGGACACATCTTATCAACCTTTATTGCCAACAAGAAAAACTCTACTCTGCCTGCTTCACCCGCCCTCCTGCAGGACCAGAGAAAAAGGGGCCTTGGAGCTCCAAACATCAACGCACAATACAAAAAGGGACTCAAACCAGTGAGAAGCCCCACCGAGAGGGTTCCGCCTAGCTCCTGGATGGCCAAGCTGGCAGCAAGCTCATCCTGAGCGGGTGGAAAAGCCGGTCCCCTGTGGGGTGCTGGGAGAAGGAACTGTAAGCAGGGTGAGGGACGAGAAGTACAAGTGCCAAGGAAGGCCTGGCTCTCAGGAAACAGCAAGCTCGAGCCAGGCCACGGCCACAGGCAGGGTGGATGGCCCTCACTCCTCCTTCTTGTCCGTTGGACCATCTACTTTTGCCTGAAAAGGGACAAACATTATAAAGCACTGGACTGGCGCACTCCCCACCTTCACCCTCTAGCCCCTCCACTCCAGAGGCCCAGTATGGTGCCTGTTCCCCCAATGACAGGTGAACAAGGAACCCCACCGTCAGCAGCACAAAGGCCTGACCCTGCACCAATCCCTCCTCTTGGAGCCCCACCCCGCCCTCGCCCTCATGCTCATGGCAGCCTTGGCTTTCGAGTCCATTCCAAGTCCCAGGTCAGGCTCTTCCCAACTCTGCACCCCTTCTCTACTTCCTGCCAGTGAGCCCGCCCTACACCGAGGCCATCGGCCCCCTCTGGTGACCAAACATGGGCCAGCACGTCCCGAGGCCAGCTATCAGCATGCCTGATTTTCAGGCCAGCTGAGCTTCCAGAAGCAGACAGTCTGAGGACTCAGACCAGGCGTGGGTGTGCAGGTAATGGCAATGACTAGCACCTGCTGGGGGCGGGCAGAGGGGGAAACCTGCAATGTCCCAAGCTTTTTGCCCCCGCATCACCGTGCAGCCCCTATGGAGGGAAGGCCAGCAACCAGCCCTGGAGCGTCCCCTGCCATGTCTGTCTGGTTCTTGATGGAACCCTGTCAGCAGACTTGGAATGGACTCAGGGGCCCCAGACCACAGATCTGGGACCACATAACGGAAGGAGCTCCTCTCAGAGGCCCTGATGCTGGGCACGAGACCAAGCCCACTGCCAAGGCCACCTTTTGAAGTGGTCACCATCTGTCAGGCTACACGGCTCCTGCCCAAAAAAGGGTTCCGGCTGCTGGGCCCAGACTACCACTGCTGGGCAGGTTCTTTTCTAGACTGAGACTCAGCAGTGACGGAGGAAGAAAGGGGAAAGGGGAAGCAGCAGGGGGATCAGCTCCCCTGTCGAAAGGCCTGCAGCAGCAGGACAGCAGCCTCCCCAGCCCACAGACGGGGAGCAGGAGGAGACATGCTGACCTGCAACTTCGTGTGAATCTCCAACAGGCGGTCGTACTCCTTGGCCAGACCCTCGGACTGCTTCCGCATGGCCAGAACCTCATTTTCAGCTTTCTCTAGTTCTGGGGATGATTCGAGTGATGAAAAAAGGAAAATGAAAAGATGGGGATTAGGGAGGAAAACCCAGCTTGTAGGAGACACCAGATATAAGCCCTGAATCTGCCCCCAGTGAGGTGTAGACCAGGGGTCAGCAAACTGCGGCTCGCGAGCCACATGCGGCTCTTTGGGTACCTACATGTGGCTCTGAAGTAAAATTGAAAATGGAAATAAAACTATCAGTTTCATTTATAAAATTTTAAAAGATATTATTCACATAATGGTGATTTCATTTGTTTTATGGCTCTCAAGTAATTTTTAAATTGTTGTGAGGGACAGGATTGGCTCTTCCGTCTCAGAAGTTTGCTGACCCCTGGTCTAGACCATTACGCTCTCAAGGAAGTTCCTCTGCCAGCAGCTGCCTTGAGAGCCCCCCAAATGAGGGAGTCAGCCAACAAAGCTGGGGGAAGTGGAAAAGTACCAAGGACCCCCGCCCCCCCATCTCCTGTAATGAAAAGACCCAAATGGCTCTTGCCAGGGGTGACTTCAGGGAGTCTGAGGCATAGGACGAACATTCTGAAAATGTTGGGGGTGAGAGCAGGAGGCAGGGAGCAGAATCCCAGCATGGAAGCCGAGAACAAGAGAGGCGTGTTGGAAGAGGCCTTCAGGAAGGGAGCGTCTGGGAACTCGCAGCGGGGTTTTGGGGAATATCGCATCCAGCGCTGATTTAGACTCCTGAGTTCTTTCCTTCCCTACCCACAAGGCCCTTGGGGACAACGATGCCCGTGCCCCATGCCTGGCACTGGGTGCAAGGCTCCAACGTTAGTTTATGGGCTCTGGGGCTCCCTGGGCTCTCCTTAAGTGGGATCCCGAGGTGAAGTGATAAACCAATGAGCCCCACCAACTGTGTATGGGCTGGATAAGCAGGGTGCTATTTGTTTTCACCCAGCTCCTGAGTGTAAGTGTGTTATTAATACTTTGGCAGAAGAGCAGTGGCAGCCACCAGCGGAGGCTCCGGTCTTCTGGGAACCCGGGGACACTGAGGACAACGCTCACTTTGCTTGGTGGCGGCCAGCTCATCCTTCAGCTTCTCCACATCAGCCTGCAGGTCACTGTTTGCTAACTCCAACTTCACCTCCCTGGCGGACAACCCAACTCCATTAACAGCAGCTTCCTAGGAAAAGTGCCAAGGGCCTGGTTACTTGGATAGGAGGGAGGGGGCAAAGTGCAGGGAGGGAGGGAGACACTCCAGCACCATCCTCCCCACGGAGCTGTGATTCCTGAAGCTGCCCTGGGCACTTGCCCCTTCGGAAATGTCAGCGCAGAACTGGGCCACTGCTTACTCCCGGCCACCAGGCAAAGGCCAGAGCCAGCAGGGCCACCTGCTGCAGCTCACGGACCACACGCCCTGCCTGCCCTGGCCCCCAGCCCTGCCTCCTTTCTTAGCAGCTCCTCTGACTTCACCAGTCCATCCAATGACGCAATTTGCTGTCATCTGAGGATTGCTGCCAGTGATGCCCAAGTGACCGATGCCCCTTCTTCCTCTCCCCAGGCCCCACAGTTCACTCAGGCCAAGGATCCCTGAACTCGCCGCTGCCCGTCCAAGTCTATCCTTCCTCAGAATCGAAGTCTATCCGCCTCCTTCCCAGCTTGGCTCGCACCTCACCTCTTCTCACAGGCCTTCTAGGACTGGCCACACCCCGGCCCTGCCTCCTCCCCAGCTGACAGCAATGTTCTACCCTGCTAACATGCCCACAGGTAACAGGACAGGGCTCGGCTCACTAAGGAGTCAGTCTTATCAGGGAAGAGTCTGGCCTAGACACAGCAGGTGGACACGAGAGAGTCCCCTAGACCCCTCCTGTACATACCCCACTGAGAACTGCCCCTTCACCCCTCCTCCCAACTCCTCGGCTTTTCCAACAACCACAGTGTCACTGATAGGCTCACAGTGGCCCATAAAGAATGTCACATGGTCGGGTCAGGCAGGCAGAACTCACCTTCTTCAGCAGGTCATTCTCTTCCATATACTTCTTGGCCGCCTCACTAGCGCCCTCTGCTTGCTTTTTAAAGGCTTCATTGGAGGCCAGCAGTGTGGCCTGCTGTGATATGAGAGTCACCAGGCGTCTAAGCAGGCTGTGATTGTTTACAGAAAGGGAGAAGTGAGCAAAAAAAAAGAAGGAAAAATGGCTGGCATGAACCTCTCTTGGCTGCTCCCGCCCCATGCCCGCCTCCAGCCTGGACCTGCCCTCTTGGATTGCCAGGGCAGCCAAGCGAGACGCCACGGGCCTGGATCTGGCAACATGAGAGGAAAGGTAGACCAGGAGCCGTCCTCTGCACCGGAATGATTAACACTGCCCCCAAACAGCAGACACAGGAAGGAGAGGCCTGACAGGACACCCAGGCCCGGCGAGCTACAGCCCGAGGGCCCAGAATCCGGCACGTTCCAGGTCAGGACCTGGACGTGCCAGGGAAGTCGCAGCAGCACCATTTCCCTCACTGCAAGGCCAGGATCACCCCGGTAAACAAGAGCAGCTAGTGCACTTCCAACAAGCCATCCAAATCCTCATACCCGCCCTGTGAGGTAGAGGCAATCACCATCCCCATTTCACACTGGAGAAACCGAGGCTCAACGGGCTGAAGCAACCGGTCAAAGAGCCAGAAATGGACATGGGTGGAATGCCCAACTCTTGTCTGTCCAACCAAGGCCCGAGCTGGGAGCCGCAACACCTCCTGAATTTCCAGGGACCCGCTCCCATGCCGTAAGGGCTGGGAACGACTCTTCTCTCCCTACCCCCTTCCCCAACGCGTTCCGCAGGCGGCTGCCAGAACACATCTGTTGGGTAACACTGCCACACTGAGGTCCTCTGGGGCTCGGGGGACAGAAATTAAGAATCAGGGCCAGACCAGCCATGAGAGGCAAACAGTCTGCAGCTGGGGGCACAAGCTGGGATCCATTTCCTGAAAGCCACCCTTGAGAAAGGCACAGTTCAAATGGTCAAAACTGAGGTATGGAGACGGATGGGACTTGCCCCGCACACCTGGGACAGGGCCCAGGCCAGCCATAGCTCAGATGTGCAGGGGCCCTGGGGAAGGGGGAAAGGCTGCTTTGTCCAGGCCCACTCCCAGGCCAGGCCATCCTCTCCGGCCCTACCAGTCAGCCTTCATGACGTTTTCATGACACATACTGCTCAGAGCCCCAGCGGACAGGAAAGCAAACAAGGCAAGCTTTTGTTGACAGGACACCCAGGCTCAGGGGTCCAGAAACTGGCAATTTCCAGGTCAGGACCTGGGTGTGCCAGAGAAGCCTGGGCCCTGGCTGAACCCCTGTCAGGAAGAAGCACTTAGGGAGCAAGCTCCAGGAATCGTCAGATGCCCACCGTGCTTCCTGGTTTGAGGACAGGTTCCAGGGGCCCCTGGTAGCATGGGGAGAGCCAGGCCGCTGGTTCCTGGCAAGATGGGAGAGTTTCCAGTGACATGTGCTCTCTAAAATTAGCGGCTGGGACCTCGTGGCCCAGGGCTCAGGTTTCCCTGTCTCAGCCCTTGACTGCCCACCAGCCTGCCCCCCACTGGGCTTTAGTGCAGGGAGTGCCCAAGCACCCCATAAACCAGAAAGCAGCAATGAGCCTGACTCAGTGGCAGCGGAAGTCACTGGAGGGGCCCAATAAGAAAGGCAAGTCTGACTAGCCCCAAAGTCCCAGCAGAGCGCTCAGGCCAATCCCCAGCTGGAGTGGGGTGGGGAGGGAGGGCACGTGTGCCACCTGGCGGACCCAGCAGGCAAAGACAGAGAGGCAAACCCAAGGGTGACACTTCCCCTCCCCTCCCCCCAACAAAGCTGGGTAGGCAGCTGACTCGGGCAGGACTCCAGCAGTGCTTTGGGTGACCACGGCTGTCACTCCAGGGAGGTTGGGCCCAGGGTAGTGGTGGCAGTGATGACAGCAACAACACAACAGGGGCCCACCTCTCCTCCATGCCTCCCAGCCTATCCCCAGCTATGGGGCACCAGGGTTGCCAACCCGGACCTAGACAAACACACAAAAACCCAGCACAAGAACAGTCCAGGGCCCTCTTGAGGTCTTAGCGTACTAGGCCCCCACCTTACTCACAGCCTTAAGTAGGTTTTCCCCCTCAGTGCAGGGCAGGCACCCCCAGCCCCCACATCTTTCATGCCATCTTTTTTTTTTTTTTTTGAGGGCAGTGTCACTGGCCCTCATATGCGGGACCCGAACCAGGGCCGCTCGCTTCCCAAGCCAGCGCTTAACCACCGCACCACTCGGCCGGCCCCTTCTTTCATGCTATGTTTTGTGCCATCCATGTCCTCTGCCTTCCTGTTAAACCTGTTCCTCCAACCCGGCCCAAGAAGATTCTGGGTAATTCTTTCCTCAAGGAACCTCACCCCTTGCCGCCGTCCTTGCTACCAACCCAAGCCCCTCCTTTCCTCCTCCCTACATTCCTCAACCTATCCCAGCCTACGCCATAGCCTGGGCAAGCCACCAGCAGGCCCACCAATGGCATAACCACCCAATCCAAGGAACGTCCTGGAGTCCTGGGGGCACTCGCTCTGCAGCACTTGGGGCAGCTGACAATACTCCCTCCCCTGCCCTTGATTCAAGCAGCCCTGGCCACCCGTCAATCTTTGCCCTGACAGAGTTTAACTCAGCCCAGACCCTTACACCCGACTTCCTACTAGACGGCGGTGAAGGCCAGATTGCCCCCGCACCCTCTGAGCGCTCAGGCTTCCCCCTTCCTGCGGCCCCAGCCATCGCCTACTCCTATCCATGTCACCTCCAGACAGAATAACCCGTCATCACCACTGCCAATGCGGAGGGCCCTCACCATTTCTTTCATGGATGGTTTTGACAGCTGCTAACTTGCCCCCTCCCTACCTGCGACCTAGAGCTTTCGCAAACCATGCCCTGCACAAAGCCCAGTAATCTTTCTGCAGGAAAACCTGATCATGTCACCCCTCGGCTTCAATCCCTTCAACACCTGCCCTCGGTCTTCGGCTGGCACATGGCCCTCAGCTCCAGTAACACCAAACCACTGGCCCTTCTTGGAACACGCCAAGTTCGTCTTGGCCTTGACTCTGTGCCACTGCGCTCAGCCCTTCGAACTGAAATGGCTCCTCCCCTTCTATTTGCTAACTCCTGCTGATGACTCAAGACCCAGCTCCATCGCCACCTGCCCCACCAAAAGCCTGTCCTGTCCCTCGTCTGGCAGCACTGTTTTCCTCATCATCTCTCTGCGTCATATGTTCCCTTTCTGGCTGCCCAGATATCAACACCTTCAGGCCAGGGACTGCACCTTTGATCTCTAGACCCTCCAAGGCCTTGGAGATGACCTCCCCTTCCCACGTATGTGAGACTGCACCTCAGACCAGGGCTGGATGCAGTGTGGGGCCCTGGCTCTGCCCTGACCCAGCCACACAGAGGGGAACACAAGCAGACACAGAGCTTGCCGGTTGAGCAATACGGAGACAGGAAACAGCGGTAGGAAAGCACCATGTCAGACCCGTGTGGATGAGCAAGCCAGACTTGTGACTGCAGTGGTGGCTGAGAAGGCACTCAGGGAAACGCTCATCACGACAGCTGGGGTCAGAGCCCAGTGCCCTGGCCCAAGTCCACAGTGCCCCAGGCTAAACCAAAAGTAGTGCTCCCCAGCAGGCCAATGAGGCTTGCCCAGGAGCCGCCTTCTAGAACTTCTCACTGCCCTTCACCCAATAGGCCCTGCGCTTTTGCGCCTGCCCTTAACTTACCCATCAATGTCCAGCTCCAACACTACCCGTGACCCTCTACCCTCAGCCACTCCCAGACACATCAATGTGCCCTTTTGTGTGTTCCCTCAGTGCCGAGTCTGCGCCAGGCCCACAATGGAAGGCACTGAGCTTCAGACTCGCCAAGTCTCAACAGCCCAGGAGATTTCAGCCTGGAGGAAATGTTGAGGTACTATTTCTCCCTCTCCTGACAGTGTCCATCGTTGTCTCTCCACCACCCAAGCACTGCTATGTAGGTAACAGCTCTTAGTGATCCATTTCCAGACAACAGGTCAGAACTCATGAGCCAAAGGGATTTCCCAAAGGTACAGGGCTGACAGAGGGGCCCAGGATCTAGGGTAAATGCACTGCGACAGAGGGAGAAGCCAGCACACGAACCTTGAGAGAATCCAGATGTATCCTTGGCAGACAAATATCATCCCAATACCTGAATTCAACTTGGCTTTCTCAGTAAGATGTTTTTGGACACTGAGTGGGCTCTCATGCTTTTATAAGAAGGTTGAACAAACAAGAGAAGGCTGGAGAAAGCAGATCTCTTAATGGACACTGGAGAAACGGGGCCAAACATATCAAGTGGGGGAGATGTGCTTCATATGTGCTTTGCATCAATCCTGTCTCCCTCTCGTGGGCTAAACAGGAAGTGGGACAGGAGCAAGGGGGAAAGTCCTCCCCCAAGTACCGACTGGAATATTGTAGCCCAGGGGTCAGCAAACTGCGGCTCGAAAGTCACATGTGGCTCTATGGGTACGTACATGTGACTGAAGCAAAATTGAAAATGAAAATAAAACTATCATAGTTTCATTTATAAAATTTTTAAAGGATATTATGCACATAATGGTGATTATATAAAAATATATTTATGGCTCTCGAATAATTTTTAAATTGTTGTGAGGGACAGGACTGGCTCTTCCAGAGGTCAGAAAACTTTTGAGACAGAACGTACCCAAAGAGCCGCATGTGGCTCGCAAGCTGCAGTTTGCTGACCCCTGAGCTAGGGTTGTGGTGGACCCCCATTCCTGTTGCTGATCCTGCCCACTTAGTATTTACCAGGCATCTCCTAGGTGCCATGCCCTCAGGTGAGTTGGATCACTCAGCCTTCAGGACCCCACCACAGGACATGCAAGGCAGACAGCTGCCCTTCATCCTGCTGCCCCGTACAAGCGGGAAGCTGATGTCACAGTGCCACCTGTTGACTCTCCAGGATGACTACAGCCCTGCCCCAGGCAGGGTTCCGAAGGACAGGTGGATTCTGGGTGAACCCGCCCCCGCTGTCCAAGAAAACAGGAGGCTAGCCCTGGCAAGGAACCAAAAGCCAGGTGATAGCCCAGGAAGGGCTTCAGGCATAAAGTAACCACAGGGCAGAAGCCGCCCCCAGGCACTCTCACCCTGAAGAGCCTGCAGTCATGAAAATAAGGAGGCAGCAAAGCGGAAAAAGAAAAGCATTCAAGAAGATCCACGGACAACCTTCCCGTAGGGCTATCCCAATATGGCTCGGCTTTCCGCTTAGCCCTGGAGCACAGATTGCAGAAAATGGGGAGGGGGAACTGCCTTTGTGGCAACTTCCACTGACAGCCCAGGTGGCTATCAGCCACTCTGCCAGTGAAGCCAGCTAGATGAGGAGGCGCAGGGGCATGCGGCCAGTCCTCCCAGCCTCTGCCTGTCCTCCGTCCTCTTGAGCTGAAGAGAGCCAGTGGACAAGAGCAAGCTGTGTTTCTGAGGGTTTTATCATGCGCCTTCTTGAAACCAGCCAAAGGATTTTGTGTAAACTGGGGAACAGAGAGCAACTGAAGGAAGTCAGACGACCTAGGCAAAGATATTCCACCTGGTTACTGGAGAGGTGACCCTAAAGACAGTGGCAGGGAGGGAGCTGTCACCCCAGGATATGCCAGCATGTCCTCCAGTCCAAAGGAAACAAGACAGTGCCTCCAGCAGGCGACCTGTCATGCTCAGAGCCTGGAGGAGGTAAACAAAGTAAAGGACAAGAGGGGGCTTCAGCTATGCTGTCCAATATGGAGGCCACCAGCCACACATGACCTTTTTGGTTCAAATGAATTCAAATGAAAAATCCAGCTCCTCACAGCAAAGAGCATTTCCATCTTGCAGTCTGAGCCAGGATGGAGGAACCCTTTGGTTCCTTCCCATCCAGAACCCTGCTCTCACTCCCTCATCCTCCGCCTTTAGGCCTCACCGACTGGAGCCTTTGCTTGGCACACAGCCCCAAAGGACATCATGTACCTGTTTGTTTTTGTGAGGAAAAGAACTCTTCGGCTCAAATCAAGTAGCTGAGCAGACAATCTATATTTTCAAAGAAGCCAATGCTCATTCTAATGCATGTCAGTTGGTTCTTCTTGGACCTTTCAGAGGAAACTGCCCCACTTTACTGCAGACCCTTCATCAATGTCCCTTCTAGGGCCAGCACCCATAGGACACTGGCACACTATTGCAGATGGGGTGAGTTTGGTTTGGTGGGAACTAGAAATCAATGGATTTATAAAAAGGCTCTTACCAGTGCCTAGATCTTAAGTGCTATTATATTTGAATTCTTAGGAAATGATGGCAGCCAATAGATGGATCAAGTGGAACTGAAGGACAAACACCCCTCTGCCCGGCCTTCTACAGCAGCGGCCCCCACTTAAATCACTGTCTTTGCGTAGGCCCAGACACCAGGATTTCAAAAACCCCTTAGATACCTAACCTAGATACCAATTTAAACAAATTGTAAAAAAACAAAACCAAAACCCTGCAAGGGATAGTATGGGAGGGTAGATAAAATGAGACTGCATGAGTGACAGTCACTGCTGAAGCTGGGTGACATTCACGGGGGAGCATTTTTCTATTCTGCCTCTGTCTGTGTTTGTTCTTTCTACACTGACCAACTGAACAGCCCATCCTGAGGTGACAACACCCTAGCATCATCCAACTGGATGCCCAGGGCCCCGAGGACACCTCCGCTTGCCTGCCTCCAACTCCTGTTCGGCCTCTGCCTGGGGAAGTCCTTCCTCCCAGCCCTCTGTTCTTGCTGCAGTACCTGTCCTCTCTGTCCCATTCTCCTCTGCTACCACTGCATGCCCAGCATGGAACGTAAGACCCCTGAGAGCCAAGACCTTCTCTTCCACTCCCTACTCAGGCCAGCACAGCATACCACACAAGTGGAGAAAACCCCACAAAATGCTGTAACTACTCAGGGTGATACTAGTAACAGCTAGTGTTTATCAAACACTTCCTAAGAGCTAGGCACAATGCTGCAACCATGACCTGTCACCTGAATCCTCACACTAAGCACCTGAGAGGTATCTTCATCCCTGCTCTATAAGAGAAAAGGCTCAGAAAGGGTAAGTGACTTACCCGAGGTCACACAGCTAGCCGGTAACAGACCCAGGATCCCAACTCAGGGAGCAGTCACATCCCTAAGGATCTGGATATCAGACCTTTATGCCAAAGGTGCTATCAAAGGTGCTATGAAGGCACTGGAAGCAAGGGGTGGTGGGACTGGTTTGACATGACAGAAAAGTCATTTAGCTGGGGAAACAAGGCTGGCAGTAGGAAGACCCGCTGTACCAATGGTTCCGAGGACACTGAGGAAGAAGCATTCAGGAGGAGATCCCCAGGCTGTGGAATGGGGACAATTAAAGTTTTGCAAGATCAGTCCTGGAGCTTGGTTGTACAAAGTATGCACAGACTCAACACTATTGACCTGTACAGCTAGAAATGGTTCAGGTGAATAATTTGATATTGTGTGTATTTTGCCACAATTAAAAAACCCATAGGGGCCCGCTGAGTGGTGTGGTGGTTAAGCACTGGCTTGGGACGCCAGCGGCCCCGGTTCAGTCCCACATATGAGGGCCAGTGACGCTGCCCTCTAAAGCTAACAACAGCTCCACCTGGAGCTGGGCTGTGAGCCCCTGCGATGGTGTACGCTGCACCCCTGCTGCAGTGGGCTGCCATAGGCTACAGTGAGTGACCGGCAGCCAGTGTGAGCTGCCAATAGCCGCGGTGAGCGACCATCCAGAGGCCAGCAACCGATATGCCTCACCCGGGAAGAGCGCAATGACGATACCAACATGGGCCAGTGAAGCAACGTCCTCCGCAACTAGACTGAAGTACAAAAGGACAGCAACTTGTCTGTTCCCCTTCCCCGATTCCCCAACGCTGTTCCCCTCCCCCAATTCCCCAATAAAATCTTTTAAAAAAAAACCCATAGAAGCAGGGGATCACATGGAATAAGACAGAAGGAAGGGCAGAGCACCCCCAGGCTTCTGGGCTGAGACAGTGTGCCATCCTGCTGACCTTCCCCTCCTTGACCCTGATTTCCTTGCTCCTTCTGGTGGGCCTCTTGGCTCCCTTCCCTCCTGTGCATGCATGTGTGCATGCTTGCAGGCAGGCCTCTGAGTTCTGCTACAGTTGTCAAGTGCAGACGCTCACAGCAGAATCATTATCACCTCGGCTTCACAGGCTTGGCATCCCTGTTAGCTCCTCCTCTTTCTCCCAAACCTCTCAAACCTGTCCCCCACTTGTAACCCATGCTATCACACCCTGGATCAGGCTGCCAGCGTCTCTCACTTCAACAACCCCCAACTTGGTCTCCCTGCTCCCAGGCTGCTCCACTTCTTCATCCCATGCACTGTCACCAAATATGGATATACAACTCTGACCACGGTGTAGTGCCCCTGGGAAAAAACAGCACTCTACCACACAGAGGTCGGTTACAAACTCATTCAAAACTCTCTAGTCTGTCTCCCGCCAATCCTGACCCCATCCACCCTGTTTAATCTCACTTCCTCAAACTGAGGCACTACCCAAGCCATTCAGGCACTGAGTCAGTGCCTGCCAGTGAGACGTGTGCAAACAGAGAAGGAAGAGAAAGGCAGTAGGAGGGACATGGGCCCTTGCAACAGGATCACGAGGCCCACAGAGCCTGGCCTAACTGAAGCATGTACAAAATGACAACTGAGAGGGGTTTTCTACTGTTTCTAATATCAGAAAATTGGAGCAGGTAGGCTTGGTGTTTCCCAGTGGGGAATTGGTTAGACACGTTAAGAATTCTGGAGAGACAGGCTGGCCAAGTGGCGCGGTGGTTAAGTGCTGGTTTGGGAAGCCAGCGGCCCCGGTTCGGGTCCCACAAGTGAGGGTCAATGACACTGCCCTCAAAAAAAAAATCCTTTACGTCGACACATAACGGGGGTGCGTGTGAGTCATCCCGAGTTTGAACGAGACGAAGACGGAACTGGAGCCGGGAACAGACAGTGGACGCGGTTTGCCCGAGAGCCGAAGATGGCAGTGAACGTATATCCAACGTCAGTCACCAGCGATAACCTAAGTCGACATGACATGCTGGCCTGGATCAAGGAGTCTCTGTAGTTGAATTTGACAAAGATTGAACAGTTGTGCTCAGGGGCTGCCTATTGTCAGTTTATGGGCATGCTGTTCCCTGGCGCCATTGCCTTGAGGAAAGTGAAAATGTGTGTCATCCACTACTGAGATTGTTCAACCCCTGATGTATTTGTATTGATTTGTTTCCGGTGGTAGCTTGTCCTAAAATATGTGTAGAAAGCAGGTATTTTATGATAAATTGTTGTGTAGTGCATGCTATGTGTGGAATTCAGAGGAAAACCCAGATTCAGTGATTAACAATGCCAAAAACGCAAGTAACTAGCCATTGTTCAAATAACAGTGGTGCTATTTCTCTATTGTGGCCTTTTAGACTTTTGTTGCCCTAAATTCCATTTTGTTGGGAACCATTTTCCACCTGGTCTTTCTTGACAGGATTTTTTTCTACTTTAAACAGTTTCTAAATAAAATTCTGTATTTCAAGAGTGAAAAAAAAAGAATTCTGGAGAGACAGATCAGTTGTCCCAGAGCAATGTTCCTGATAAAGTCAATGGAAAATGCAAATTCTCACATGGCAGTTACAGCTTGACCCTGTTTTTAAGCGTGTGGATTCTGTAGGGAAAGTAGCCAGGTGTTGCGGTCCCGTTACCTGAAGTCTGAGTTCTCAGCTCTGCCAAAGACTAGCTCTGGGAACTTGGGAAGAGGCTTCTGAACTTCTCGGAACCTCAGTTTCTTCTTCGCAGAGCTATTGTAAAGATTAACATGTGCCTGGCACACAGAATGCTTAACAGGTGGTATCTGCTATTAGGCATAGAAAAGTCTAGACCAGGCAGGGGTCGGCAAACTGTGGCTTGTGAGCCACCTGCGGCCCTTTGGGTACGTTCCATCTCAAAAGTTTGCCAACCCCTGGGAGAGCCAGTCCTGTCGCTCACAACAATTTAAAAATTATTCGAGAGCTATAAATATATTTTTACATAATCACCATTATGTGAATAATATCCTTTAAAAATTTTATAAATGAAAACTATGATACCTTTACTTTCATTTTCAATTTTACCTCAGAGCCTGAGGCTCGTGAGCTGCAGTTTGCTGACCCCTGGTCTAGAAAAATATACAGCAAAGATATGTCACCAGTGGTTACTGTAGTATTTCAGAGTACTTACTATTTGTTTACTTAAAGCCTCATCTTTCTCCAATGGTTGTGTGCTACCAGATGAGTTAATAATCTTCAGGTGTACAAAAGGGACTAAGAAGTTAACATCATCAGACTCATAAAACTAAGACCAGTAAGGAGGACACACAGGCAGGGAGATTTTAGCTTACAGATCATGCAGGCACCTTCCTACCAAAGTCAGGCAGTGACTACTCAGGGAAAAAGCGGTCCACTACCTGGCCTACAGTCAGAGGCAGGCTGGAAACCAATGATCTCACAGTTCTCACCAATGCAAACAAGATGGAATGGCAACAGGGGCTCGGAACTAGGCCTGAGCTCGGGCTTGACCACTTAGAACCTGGGCGCCTCAGCCTGCTCTCCATCTCTTCGGGGCTGCCCTTTTCCATTTTTAAAGACCCATAGAATTATGCAGGCTTATCCAAGTCCTTACTGGCTTTAAGCAGAGCCGGCCCCCAACGGAATCGCATAAACAGCTCGCTCACACACACAGGTGAGGCTACACAGCCATCCAGTCTTTAAGATAAGCCCTTCTTTTAACAGATGCGACTACTTACGGTGACAGAGGGGAGATGCTCATCCAAAGATACACAGCTGCTGAAGTGGAAGCACAGGCCTGGGGACTCCTTCTTCCTACTATGCTAGCTTTCCAAGGTGTGGGCGCCTACAGCCTGGGGAGGTGCGCACTACTGAGGTGACAGCGGGTACCGCAATACAGTGCAGTAAGGGCTACTCATGTGCTGGTCTCCCCTCAACTACTCTACTCTATCTTCTTTCTGTGCCAACAACCCAGCATTGTCTCACATAGAGTAATCCTCAAATGTTTATTGAGCTAAGACCATGAGTGGGGACCAAAAAAACAATTCTCATAATACCACCCAACTTGACCCACCAAAGAGCAAGAGGAGAGACACATCTCTTTCTCGTTCTTTAACAGAGGCTTGCACGCAGCTAACAAGAGTTTGCGGTTCACAAAAGAACACGTACAAAGCTTCAGAGGGGCACCTAAGCCAAGGAAGAGATTAGCCCGTCATGCAGGGCAGACAGTGTGTACTGACAGATAAGGAAAGGCATTCTAGAATGGGCTTTAAAAACTTCAGGATACACATAGCATGGTTTCTGAGAGAACCAACCAGGTATGTGAAGAGAGTGCGGATACTCCAAGGAGTTAAATGCTTAAGACCATGTCTAGGCCCCGATGAAGCCTATCCCAGGTAGCAGACCCCTGGAGCACCGCCAGAACTGCTGTCCGCCAGTGCCCTCTGCGGTAGCGCACACAGGGAGATGTGCCAGAGCAGTGCCAGCCAAGCGCTAACGTGCACAGAGTCAGCTGGCCAGGAGTGGGCCTGCGGGTGTGCATTTCCGACAAGCCCCCAGGTCCTGCCAAGGCTGCTGGGCAATGGGCCACACTTAGAGCAACAAGGTGCCAGGGGACCAAGACACCACCAATCCATTTCCCATGATTACAGAAAGAAAAAGTATTTTAATAACTATGTATGGTGTCAGATGAGTGCTCGATTTATCAGCGTGATCACCTCTTAAGTTACACACACACACACACACACACACACATTCATTACATTGTATAACTGAAACTAATATAGTATTCTGTCAACTGTAATTGAAAAATAAAAAATTAAAATAGAAAGAAACAAAAAGAGGAAAAGAAATGTAATGTGTGGGACAACACACTAGAAACCACCAATGTGGGAGAGTGTTTTTTTCGTTTGTTTCTTTTTTAAGCTGAGCCCACCTGCCACCTGTTGGCAGCTTAGCAGCAACTCACCTCGGGCTGGGCACTGAACTGCTGTTGCTGAGAGCTCAGTTCGCACTCTTGAGCGAGCTCTTAACCAACTGAGCCACTCGGCCGGCCCCAGAGACTGGTTTTTTTAATAGTGAAAACATTTCAGGGGCAGACCGAGTGGCTCAGTTGGTTAAGAGTGCGAGCTCTGAGCAACACGGTTGCTGGTTCGATTCCCACATGGGCCAATGAGCTGTGCCTGAGCTGAGCTGCTGATGAGCTTCCAACAGGTAGCAGGATGGCTCAGCTGGTGAGAGCACATGCTCGTAACAACAAGGTTGCCTGTGACTGCCCTGAAAAAAAAAAAGAAGTGAGGTCTGCGTGAGTCATTTGGAAAAATTGCCAAGATACATTGTTGGATAAAAAAGGCAAGACAGTGGGGGCTAGCCGAGTGGCACGGTGGTTAAGCGCTGGCTTGGGAAGCCAGCGGCCCCGGTTCAGATCCCACATATGAGGGCCAGTGACACTACCCTCAAAAAAAAAAAAAAAGGCAAGTCGAAGCAGAGGAAAAAAAAAATCCACAGCACTTGCAAGAGAAAAGTTAAACATGATGGAAAAGACTATTTTTAAAAAGTTCAAAAAAAAAAAAGTTCAGAAACCCAATTATTACCTATAGCTGCCTCTGGGGATGAGACTACAGGGCACTCACTCTTCCCTGACATTTCTATATTATTTGAAGTTTGGAGGGGCTTTATTTTAAAATAAGCACGTGTAACTTTTGTACTCAGAACAACAAAGATGAAGGGCTGGCCGAGTGGCTCAGTTGGTTAAGAGCTCGCTCAAGGGCCGGCCGAGTGGCGCGGTGGTTAAGCGCTGGCTTGGGAAGCCAGCGTCCCCGGTTCAGGTTCCACTTATGAGGGCCAGTGACACTGCCCTCAAAAAAAAAAAGAGCTCGCTCAAGAGTGTGAGCTGAGCTCTGAACAACAGCAGTTCAATGCCCAGCCCGAGCTGAGCTGCCAACAGGTGGCAGGATGGCTCAGCTAAAAAAAAAAAAGAAAAGAAAAGAAAGAATAACAAAGATGACTGTTTTGTTTTTTGAGGGCAGTGTCACTGGCCCTCATATGTGGGACCCGAACTGGGGCCGCTGGCTTCCCAAGCCAGCGCTTAACCACCGTGCCCCTCGGCCAGCCCCCACTGTTTTGTTTTTAAAGTGTGTTTCCTGCAAGCCACATGTGGGCTGTGTGGACACCAAGTTTGGACAAGAACATTTCTATGGCTAATGTTGTGCAGAGAGAAGCTCAAGCACCACAGCCACCATACAGGATCTGATCCCTAGGCTACGGAGGAGTATATACGTCCTGTTTTGATCAGCTACTGCACAGGGACATGGGAGGGTGCAGCAGACACAGGAGGCACCTTTTCACTGCGATGTATGGTTGCCAGAACAACTAGGCCCAAGAAGTTACTGCGTCTGACATGTTTAAAATGGAATTTGACAAAGCCTTACGTGCTTCTAATGGAGAGGCCACTGCAAAGTAGGGGAGGCAGCTAATACAATAGAGAACAGAGCAGGATTACAAGAGCAGATAGGAGCGGTGGGCCCAAAGTTCATTGTTCTCCCAACTTCTGGGCCTCCCTTTGGGAATAGCACAGGATGTAAATGAGGACTGCTTTCCTTTGAAGCCATACCTTTAGGTTAGAAATGAAACTGCTAACTGCTCTGCATCCTGACTGCGGGGTGGTACCTGACTGCATTTGTCAAACCATTCATTGTTCAAAACACTCAACCAAGCACACACTCACTCCTCTGGTACACCTGGCCACCCATTGTCCACATAATAGCTGCCCTGGAAGGGATCACAAAAACAGAACAGTCAGGAGACTGAGAATTGGAAGCCCTGGTATGTGTAGAATAAGCAGCACTCTATCTGCCACCACTGTGACAGCACCCTCTGCACTCTGACAGCATCTTTCAAAGTGGAGCCCTACATGCAACCCTCCAGGTAGCACCAGCTGACTCCCTCCTGGTGGCCCCAGCCTTCACTGTAGGGCACTCAGGTTCATCAGCTTTTGCAGTAGCTCGGCCACTAACTCCTACTGACCTCTGCAATGAGCCATAACCCCAATTCCTTCAAGTTTCTGTTTGGCCCTATCTGCATGGCCCTTTATAAACCTACATGCATGTTTACAAATGTTTCCCTGTTAAGAACTCAAGCCTCATTCAGGTTAGCCCCACTGGTCAACCCATCTAGACAGCCAAGGATTCTGAGCGGTAGCTAACCTGCCTGCTGTTGACTTCCTCCTAGCTTCCATCTCTACCTGCATCTACTCACCATGATAACCATCCTCAGCAGAGAACACTGAGTGGGTTGGGAGGTGGAGCACAAGCTCCTGAGGTCTCTATTTGGATGGAGCTGATCTCCCGGGGCAGCCATTCATGGGAGTTAGGACCCCACCCAATGACAGATATGCCAGCGCCTACCTGGCGTACACTTCAGCATCTGATCCAGAAGAATTGAATAGGAGCCTAGCCATCATTCTACTGAAAATCCATACACTAGCTCAACAGAAGGCAGTGGCAGACTGAGAGTAGTGGCTCTCTAGGAATTCACAGTAGTCGCGAACGATGCCTCTTTTCTCTGAAAGCACACAAGCTTTTCCTTCTAGACCACGGCTTGAGAACAGTCAGACTCTCCCATTCTAGTTAACTGTCTCATCTACCCTCTCCCTCCTTTGAAAATTGGATGCTTGCCTGTCTGAAGTCTTCCAGAATCTGTTTGGCCCTGTAATAAATTCCTCAAGGAACAGCCAATTCCATCTACAAACAATCACAAGAGCCTCTGGACATAATGTCATCAAGTCCAAGTGGAAGTTGTCATTTAGAGAAGCTGGGCACTCCAGTGTGCCTTCGCCCTCCTGGGATTTTAATCCTCTCATCCCAACGCTTCCTTGACCCTTGACCTTCTGCCTGCCGTTCCTCACTGGACACAGAAACATCAAAGGGACTATCTTCTCCCCAGTTCCTACCGTGCTTCACAGTCCAGAGCTCACTGCAGGCTTTCACTTTCCCAATATTATTCTGAAGCTCTGTGTGCTCTTCTGAGGCAGTCCTTACTTTTATTCCTGTCCTTCCTATCTTTCAGATGCGATCTGAGCTGGCCGAGGAGCCCTGAGCACCTCTGTGGTCCCTCAGACACGTGGTGTCATTGTGTGCCCCCACCCCTCAACTCCTGTGTAGGTGGACTGGGAATTGTGTTTTTGACACCTGGTCCCCTGGACCTGCCTCCCTTTCAGTCTCAGCCCACAAGATCGTCTTCTTTTGCAGAGCTTCCTAAAAAACCCTAAAATTCTAGGGTCTGTGTCAGACCCCTCCCAGCCTTCTCACTTTCTGAATCTACGGTCAGACAGCTCACCTTGAAGAGCTATCTGCCCTTTCCAGCGCTACCCCCACCACTTTCCAATTTTGACCCAGAGAGAGGAGGCTCACCTGGGCAACTGACTTTTTTCCTGAAAAACTGAACCCAGATAGATAGTCATTCTAATACCTGGTGAAGAAGGATGTCCAAGTCACAAGGGAGAGCCCAGCTCAAGGATCCATATGCTCACCCTGCTTCTGAGTAACCTCGCAGTGAGCCTCTTCCCAATGCACCGAAGCCCTTGGTCCGAGCACGATGTCTACCTCCTGCCAGTCAGCGCACTTGAGAACAACCAAGCCCCCAATCTGAACCCCTGCGGGCAGTAAACCTGCCCTGAGTACAAACAGGTATATTCTATCAGTCTAGTCTTGCCCAACTACCCACCCCCTGGGCCCTGATCAAGACATTCAGTCTTACCAAAAACAAAACAAAACAAAAACCAAACCAATCCAGAAATACTCCATACTTCCACGGAACACAATAACGCTCCTGTGACAGGCCTAACATCTGGGAAGGCCCTGGGGACAGGGTTGGTCTGAGGCCGCTCATGCCATTTCCACCCACTCTTCTCAGAGCAGGACCCCATACACAAAAACCCCGTTTAATTGGTCCCTTTTAAGTTGGACTCCAAAGGGCCTCCCCCAGAGGAGGGAAACGCCTCATCCTTTACTTCACGCTAGGTACATAAAGCGAGCTCCTAAAACAGCATGCGGCCAGTTATGACAGAACCAGAAATCAGGTCTTCTGACCTCCTGGTCAGTCCTTTTCGACTCTCCACGCTGCCTCTGGAGATCAGGAAGAAACCTGGAGGCCTCTGGGGAAGCTGTGTGGCTCCCTAACACAGACAGGCCTCCAGTTCAAGGCCACAGGCTAACCCAGGGGTCCCCTCACAGCCCCTCACCACACCCCACTCACAAGGACAGCAGCAAGGAAAAGCCAGCAATGTAGAGATTCCTCTGGGCACGGAAAAGCTTCATGTGAAAGTGTTCCATGGCCCCAGGGTTGTTCTGGATGTTCACCTTGTCTGTCACATCATCATACTTCCGGATCTCACGTACAGCGTCTACATTGGAGCAGAGAGGAGACACAGAGTTTAGCTGCCGCTTGGACAAGTCCAGCTGTGCAGCAGAGAGAGGTGGTGTGAGTCAGGGTGGCCTTGCTTCCCTCAAACCATCTCCCATTATTGCCCCTTCTAGACACACCTGGGGGGATGCCTGTCAGAGCTCTGCCTTCAGACCCTCTCTCTCCTGCAGCTTTTCTAACATCGCTCACTGGACCCATTCCACCCAGGCCACAAGCTTGCTCTCTGCTGTCACAATGCTAACCAAGTCTGAGGCATTGCTGACCAGGAGCACGTGCCCTTTTCCATGGTCCCACCAATGTCTGGTTCTGTTCATCTGAAGTTGGGCTGGCTGTCAGCCACCCCACTGATCAGCCAGTCCTCTTTTTTTTTTTTAACTTAGTTTTTGGGTTTTTTTAAAAGATTTTATTGGGGAATTGGGGGAGGGAAATAGTGTTGGGGAACTGGGGAAGGGGACCAGCCAATTTGTTGTTCTTCAGTCTTCGTTGTGGAGGGCGTCAATCACCATCTGGCTTCCCATCAGCAGCTCACGGCCTCTGAGCTCAAGGTGCTGTGTTCAATCTTAGTTGCGGGCGGGCGTAGCCAGCCCACCATCGAACAGGCAATCTTGCTGTTACACCAGCTGAGCCATCCTGCCACCTGTTGGCAGCTCAAGCGACAGCTCAGCTAGGGCACAGCATCACTGGCCCATGTGGGAATCCAACCAGCGGCCCTGTTGTTCATAGCATGCGCTCTAAGCCAACTCTTAACCAACTGAGCCATTCAGCCAGCCCCCAGCCAGTCCTGTTTATAGAAATGCCTGGTAAGGAGGCATGAGCTGCCTAAGAGGCAATAACCAGAGGATGCCTGCTCAAGATTAAAAGGGTTTTAATTTCTAAGCTTTTTAACCGGTTTTGTTATTTAAACTGTTTTATTCACTTTACAAAAGGAATTTGTGGGGCCGGCCGAGTGGCACACTGGTTAAGAGCTGGTTTGGGATGCCAGCAGCGCCGGTTCGGATCCCACATATGAGGGCCAGTGACACTGCCCTCTACAGCTAACAACAGCTCCACCTGGAGCTGGGCTGCAGCCCCTGCTGCACTGGGCTGCCATAGGCTACAGTGAGTGGCCGGCAGCCAGCCTGAGCAGCTGGCAGCCAGTGTGAGCTGCCAAGAGCTGCGGTGAGCGACCATCCAGAGGCCAGCAACCAATCTGCCTCATCCGGGAAGAGTGCAATGATAATACCAACATGGGACAGTGAAGCAACGTCCTCCACAACTAGACTGAAGAACAAAAGGACAGCAACTTGTCTGTTCCCCCGCCCCCCGATGCTGTTCCCCTCCCCCAATTCCCCAATAAAATCTTTAAAAAAAAGAAAGGAATTTATGCTCATCAAAAGTTCAAACATTCCAGAGCTGGCCGAGTGGCGCGATGGTTAAGCGCTGGTTTGGGAAGCCAGTGGCACCGCAGGTTCGGATCCCATATATGAGGGCCAGTGACACTGCCCTCAAAAAAAAAAAAAAGTTCAAACATTCCAGAAATGTGGAAAAAGAAAGAATCCCGTAATATAATCACCTCTAGCAGGGTACAGAATATGTGGCCATCCTATCTCAAGCAGTCACTTTCTGTCTCATTACCCTATGTTATTCTCCTGGTAATACACACCCGTATCTGAAATTACCCTAAGTACAGGTTCATTGTCCACCTCCCCCAAACTAGATTACAAAATCCATGAGAAAAGAAATCTTTTCTACTATATCCCCAGGGCCTACCACAGTTCTGGGCACACTAAGGCATTCAAATTAACTGTTGAATGGTTAACAGGCTCTGCTCCTGAGAGCCACTGTTAGATGTACAGTACTCTAGTTTACACATATTTTTACATCTACACATTTGTAAAGTAGAAATGGAACTATTCCATATCTAGTGCTTTCTCCCCACCCCCAAGACATCTCCTTAAGTCAGTTCATAAAGGCCAACCTAAAGAAAGCCATTAATAGACTCCCACAGAAGAGGAGCAAAGTATTACTGTATGGGTATCATTTGGACCTTAACTCCTGGTTTGAGACTTTTTTTTTTTTTTTAGGGCAGTGTCACGGACCCTCACATGTGGGACCTGAACCGGGGCCACTGGCTTCCCAGGCCAGCGCTTAACCACCGCGCCACTCGGCCGGCCCACTTGTTTTTTTTTTTAAGCTGAGCCATCCTGCCACCACTGGCAGCTCAGTGGCAGCTCAGCTCGGGCTGGGCATCAAACTGCTGTTGCTCAGAGCTCAGCTCACACTCCTGAGTGAGCTCTTAGCCAACTGAGCCACTCAGCCAGCCCTAAGTCTGCTTGGTTTTTAAGCTGATCTTACGTGGTAAAAAATCTGCTTCGGGCCGGCCGAGTGGCGCAGTAGTTTAGCGCTGGCTTGGGAAGCCAGCGGCCCCGGTTCGGTCACACATGAGGGCCAGTGACACTGCCCTCAAAAAAAAAAATCTGCTTCTCCTTACCAGCCTTTGTGTTAAATCTGTTTCATGAAGTGAGCTCTGTCCAACACTATTAGCAGGCATATAAAATGGGCACCTCACCTATTTACTCTGGACTGCATGTCCTTGTCCCCCAACATTCCTATATGGAATCCTAACCCCCAATGGGGTGGTATTAGTAGGTGGGGCCTTTGGGAGGGGATTAGGTCATAAGTGCAAGGCCCACATGAATGGGATTAGTGCCCTTATAAAAGGGACCCCCAGAGAGCTCCCTCCCCCGCTTCTCCCACGAGAGGACACAGCAAGAAGGCAATCATCTGGAACCAAACCCACAATATATCAGGTAAGACTATAAAGTCAGCCTTCTGTATCCGTGAGGTTTTGCGTCTGTGGATTCAACCAAACGTGGATCAAAAATATTTGGAAAAAAATGTTATATTGCTGCTGATGTATATTATGTAGTTAGGCCTATTATGGCTTCTCTGTACTGAACATGTACTCTTTTTTCCTTGCCATTATGCCCTAAACAATACAGTATAACAACTATTTACATAGCATTATGTGTATTATATAAGTAATCTAGAGATGATTTAAAGCATATGGGAGGATATGCGTAGGTTATATGCTAATACCATACCATTTTACATAAGGGACTCAGCCAGCATCCATAGATTTTGGTATTCACAGAGGTCCTAGAACCAATCTCCTATGGATGCCAAGGGACTAGACTATACAGTCTTTAAAAAGAATGAGGCTGCTGTAAAAAGATGTCTAAGACACAGTAAGTGCAAAAATGCATAATCCAAAACTGTGTAGTACATTAATAAAGATGTCAGCATAGAAAATGCCTATGGAAATACACAATGAAGCATTAATAATGGGTGTCTGTGAGACATGGGATAATGGGGGTCTTTATCATTCTAGATTAAATTTCTGAATTTTAAAAAATGTTATTTTTGTGATTTAAAAAAAAAAAAAACAGGGCCGGCTGAGTGGCGCGGTGGTCAAGCGCTGGTTTGGGAAGCCAGCGGCCCAGTTCGGGTCTCACATATGAGGGCCAGTGACACTGCCCTCAAAAAAAAAAAAAAAGCAAAAAACATGATTTTCTCCACAGTAATCTGTATCCAGGAACCCCACCACCTTAAGGACCACCTCAGCCAAAGGCAAAGAGCAAACTGGAGATGAGGGTGCTATGCCATACTAGCCCAAGTCAAGCAGCAGAGTGCTGCCCTCCCTATCGCAGGCATCTGGCCCAGGGCAGCTGACCCTAGACCCTCATCACCCATTCCCCAGTTACATCTGCCTTAGGCCCCTCCCAGTGAGGACTAGGGGCCAGCCAGGACGGCAGCTCTAGCTAGTATGCCCATCACCTTTCTCTAGTTATTTGCTACTAGCTAACATATTTGTAGAAGCCACTGCTAGATGAGAAGCCACATCTCTAGATTATACCTCTTACCATCAGGGTAGGAAGCTACCTGTCATCATAGTCAGATGTCTCTCTAAAACTTTCGAGCAGTTCCCTCACTCCAAAAAAACAAAAAATGGCACCTTTGCTAACTGTTGGGTTCTGCAAAGACCTCCCCGGTCCATTCAGCTGCGCCAGGAAATGGGAGAGCTTGTGGAGTCTGGTTTGCAGAGGGACAAAGCCCTGAGGGAATACCCCTAGCACAGTCCTTCCCTGCCCCAATTCTCACCGCACCCCACATCCAAAAGCAAAAGCACAGGAAAAGCCTGGCTTTTTGTGCTCAGAGGATGATGTGCATATTCCCTACCCCCAGCTGGGTTATTGGCTGCTCAGGGAGAGGACTCTGATTGAAAAAGGCTACCTCTCAGGGCCTTGCCAAGTATTTCAACAGCAAGGTATGCAGGCAGCTGGCACCCACCCTACATGGCTAGGAATAGGTAGGCAGCACGTGATCTGTTCAGAAGTAGTCATGCCTGAACATATCTCACCAGGCCCCAAAACATTAGGAAGGAGAAATGCCTCAAGCTGTAGCTAGTGGGTAGAACCCTGCAAGTTCCCCTAAACTAGTGCCCTGGCCTCCTACCCGCTGCAGAATTTCTGCTGGGGATTAGGGAGAGGAGTGCTCTGAGCTTAAGCAACCATCACACCTTGGAGACAGGACCGCTGTCTGTAGCAAGGCCAAGCCAATACTTTGGAGTCCAAGCAGGGGGACATATTGATCACTAACCACAGCAAAACACGTATTTAACAGCCGGACGAGAGCTGCACTAACAATTCTGGTCTCTGAACAATCACACCACCACCACATTGTGAAATGTTTGCCTTCCATCTTTGCACCATCTGGCCCCAGATCCCATCCCTGAGCGTTCCATGGGACCAGTTTATCTTTCAAGCACCTGCTGGTATGCATCTCAATGAGCGGTTTATAGAACTTCAGGGCTGGAAGGACCTGAAAAGACCTGCAGTTTGATCCAGAGGTCTGGGATCACTCCCTGGATATGCTGCCACACCTCTTGGTCCTCTCTATACTACAGGACACGGCAACTCCTTTCCCAGCTAGGCCCCTTGTCTACATGGTCACTCAGTCCCCTATTTGTGGCCTATTTGAGACATCGAGAGGGAGACTGATGCTGCTAAGTGACTAGAGGGCAGTACTACTTAGAGCAAGGTCAGCATGGGCCAGTTAGCTCCTCTTGGTTTCAGTGCTGGAATGACCCCAGGAGCTGCCCTTAAGACATGAGGTGGACATCACAGGGTCCACAAAGACTGCTGGTCAAACTGACCCTGCCAGCAGTACCCTCTTCGTGGATGAAGGGAGCCTCTTCTCCAAGAGAAAGACAGTGGCACTTAGGTGGTCTGTCTCTGAGAAGGCAAAGCTGTACACTACATGCAGAACATGGCACAGGGTCTAGGTCAGGTAGCTGCCCTCAGCCACCGTTCACTCACCAATGACCAGCAGCACAAGGATGACAATGAGAACCACAAAGAAGGTGTTGCCATAGGTCACCACCAACTCCACCAGGCGGGACTTGAAAATCTTCTGCCATCTGTGAAGAAAACAAAAATAACAGGGGCTGAAGAGAAAGAACCCACATTTGGGATCTGTGTCTTGAGAAAAGAAACCCAGTTTTGCAGTCTTCTCTAGTGGCTGAATAGTCAATACAGATTCAGCCTCAACTGCTTGCAATTTTCAAATTTATGACATTCCGTCAAGACGGTTGAAAAAAAAAAGATGCTTGTCCAAATGTAGAAATTTATAGAAAACCAGTCTTAAACACTTGTAGTCTCTGAGGAAAGAAATGGGAAACTTACTTTCCATTACATTCCCCTATGTAGTATTCAAAATGTTTGCCCCATACACATTATTTGTTTTTCCACGTGACCAATCTTGGTTCATCTAAAAGCAGATCTAGAAGCAGATCCGACCTCCCTTCAGTTCCCTCCATAAATACTTGAGAATGTGGCTCTATCAGAGAAGAACCTTTGGAAATGGTTAATGTAATCACAATGCCATCACCAAACCTCAAGAAAATCAGTAAGAATCCATCTTTATCAGTGTTAGAATCCCAGAGTCCAATTGTTGCATTTTTTAACAGCTGGTTTGTTTGAATCCATACTGACAAGGTTCTGATTCTGCAATGAGTTGAGAAGTATCTTAAATTTCTCATTCTATAAGCTCCCCTTCCCACACCCTCTTCTGTTTGTTTTCCCCAATTTACTTTTTGCAGACAAGTCATGCGTCCTACAAAGATTGCAGCTCCAAAAGGGGCTTCTGTCTCTGCCATTTCCTTCGAACTATACAAGCTGTGAAGGTTCAGCTTTGGCTTTTGGCAAGAATAGTCCTTAGGCAGTGCTGCATACTTCTATTGCATCACATCAGGTGTCTATATTTTTCATTAAAAACAGTTTTTCAAAGCATCTATGGAGACTCAACCTTATTGGTAATGTTCTATTTTAAGTCAGAACAATGTGTTCATGTATATTATACGTAATTAAAAATTAACTTCCAATTAACTTTTAACAGGCCCTCTATTCACTGAAAGGGACTATTGCTTCACCCTTACAGGCTGAGTAATGCTCATGAGGCTACTACACAATGCCAGTGAGACTAGTTAGGAGGACAGAAGTCATCAAATCAGCAACATGACCCCGTGGTGCAAGTCTTCCGGATCCCACACTGCCATCCCCTGAACCTCAGGGACCCAAGGGAAGGCAGGAGGGCATCATTCCCAGAACCGTAATCAGAGCTAGGTCTTCTCCCCTTTGGGGCATTCTGAAGACCAGAAGACAGGGTACACAGTAAAGGAACTCGGCAAGATGTGACAAAGCAGAATGGTGTGGAAGGCTGGCAGTAGCAAATACAACCCCTGCCACCCCCACCCCAGACAGGTTCTACCTGTTTCTGTCTGGCCCCATTTCCAGGGTCCACCAACCTTGCACACATAAGCTAACAGGGCTCAGCAACAGTCATCCTCTTACTTGCTTGCCTCCTTCCTCCACAGGAGCCATACCTTTTGGGTGAAATGAAGGGAATGCAGAGAAGCAGCACAGCAAAGACCTCTGCATAGAGGAAGGTGGCAACTGCAGTCCACTGCAGACTCATCCTGTTGTTTGGTTTCCAAAAGGGAGATGTGAGCTTGCCTCCTGACAGGGCACAGAAGGAACAGGAGTTATGAGAGATGGACAGCCATGCTACCCTCTATCCCAGCATTCTACTGCAGGGTCTTTAAAGAACTGGTTGAAAGGGGCTCAGACTCAGCAGGGAGACTTGACAACGGTGCTCAAATGCTGGATCGACTTCCACTTGAAGGGGCGGAGTTACTTTGGTGCCCCCTAGCAAGTGTGTTAGCACGTCCAGAGCCACCTTTTCTGGACAATTTCTTTCCCGCTGGAGTCCAAGAGGCTCCTTATGCCCGTTTAAGTGAGAACCCGTTTTTAATAAAGATTACATAGACAGAAATTCTCAAAATACATCAGGCCCGCTCCCCTCCTCGCCACGGGGAGCTCTGCAGCAGAGGCTCCGAGTTCCTAGGCAGCCCAGAGGCGGCAGTATTTCTGTAACGCACTTTCTCCAAAAGCCAAGGAGCCCCCACCCCACCCCCACCCCGGGGAAAACAGGAGGCCCTTCCCTTCCAGCCCTTTCCAAAGGGGCTGAGAGAAAACCAGCAGCTCCTTCTGGGGCTAGAGAGGAGGCTAAAAGGCCTGGCTGCGGCGTCTGCCTCCGATGGGGCTGGAGAACTAGAAGTACCTCAAAAAGCCCACAAGAGCGACTCCTAGAGGCCGGGAATCAGGGCCAAGAGCAAATGCAGGTCTCCACTAAGCACCTCAACGGTTACATCAAAAGAAAGTTCTAGAACAAGCTGTCTTCTCAGAAACCAGAGGAGCCTGTCCCGGCAGCCCTAGTTCGCCACGCCTCCCACCTGGCTCGGGCGCCTCCGCGCGCGACCCCCCAGACGGGGCCCCGGCCCGGCACACCCTCCCCAAGTCGCACCCCAGTGGCTCCTCCGAAGGGCCTTCGCCACCGCCCCCCTCGGCCGGGACTGATGCCGCCAGAGCCCAGCTCCACCCGCCGCCACTCCGAGTTTCCCCAGCCCGCCCCTGCCTCCGCACTCCCGCCTCGGCCCTCAGCCCCGCGCCCCGGGCATCTCGGCGCTGCCCGCCGCTCCCTGTCGTCGAGGGGCTGGGAGACCTCGGTGGCCCCGGAGCCCACCCGGGCGCACAGCCCGGCTCACCGAGAGCTTCCCCCAGAACCTCGCACGCCCAGCCGCTGCCGCCAAACTCTCCCACTCCGGCGTTGGCCCCACCCCTTCCCCCGCAGCCGGAAACCGGAAGCGCTCGCAGAGCCTTCCCCTCCCCCAATCGAAGACAGGACCCGAAGGCTCCGCCCACTGCCGCTTTCCACCCGGCCTCCCCGAGCCGACGGGCCAACGCCCAGGACAGGAGAAGCGGCGCGTTGGGCGCGCAGGGAGGTGGGGGGCGGGGCCTTGGCGGGAACTCGAGGGACCGCTTCTCTAGCCCTCGCGGTCCTCCCACGTCTCTGTGGTCTGGGGAGAGGGCGGGGCCCAACCGTGGTGCAAGAACGGGGTGGGGAGCCTTGTGCCCGAGCTCCGCCTCCCGCCCCGCCTCCGCCTCCTCCCCTTCCCCCGACTCGCCCCTGGGGAGGGGTGGGTAGGTCGGGATTCTGGGCGAGTGGCGAAGTCACTGTCGCTTCAGCCAGGCTTCGGAGAGGACGGACGCGCCTGGTGCCCCGGGGAGGGGCGCCACCGGGGAGGAGGAGGAGGTGGAGAGGAAGAGACGCCCTCTCTGCCGGATCCCTCTGGTGGCTCTGACCCTAGGGGCTAAGAGACTGACAAGTTCCTCCACCTCGTCTGCCTGAAGAGGCCGCGACCCTAGAGGGATCTGAGCACCAAGGGCGCCCCAGTGGCCTAGAGCAACAGTCTCAGGGACCACTGCAAGGTTTCCAGTTGCCTAGATAACGAGCCGAGCTGGGGTCAGAGCAACAACTCTTCTAGCCACCTGCCTGGACTGCTGGCCCAGGCACCAGTCCCAACCCCGTGCGTCCAGCCCAGGTGACATGCCGGTGCTCTCCACCCCCCGGCCCTCGCGGGTGACCACGCTGAAGCGCACAGCTGTGGTCCTGGCCCTCACGGCCTATGGAGCCCACAAAATCTACCCCCTGGTGCGGCAGTGCCTGGTTCCAGCCAGGGCCCCTCAGGTGCCTACAGTGGAGTCCACACAGGAGGCCTCCACAGTGGCCGCAGCAGCCAAGGCCAGTGTGAACCGGGTGTTCTTGCAACGACTCTTGTGGCTCCTGAGGCTGCTCTTCCCCAGGATCCTGTGCCGGGAGACGGGGCTCCTGGCGCTGCATTCGGCCGCCCTGGTGAGCCGGACTTTCCTATCAGTATATGTGGCCCGCCTGGATGGACGGCTGGCCCGCTGCATCGTACGAAAGGACCCCCAGGCCTTTGGCTGGCAGCTCCTGCAATGGCTCCTCATCGCCCTCCCAGCCACCTTTATCAACAGTGCTATCCGCTACCTGGAGGGCCAACTGGCGCTGTCTTTCCGTAGCCGTCTAGTGGCCCATGCCTACAGGCTCTACTTCTCCCAGCAGACCTACTACAGAGTCAGCAACATGGACGGGCGGCTTCGCAACCCTGACCAGTCCCTGACGGAAGATGTGGTGGCCTTTGCTGCCTCTGTGGCCCACCTCTACTCCAACCTGACCAAGCCTCTTCTGGATGTGGCCGTGACGGCCTACACCCTTCTTCAAACGGCCCGCTCCCGGGGGGCTGGCACGGCCTGGCCCTCGGCCATTGCTGGTCTCGTGGTGTTCCTCACAGCTAACGTGCTACGAGCCTTCTCACCCAAGTTTGGGGACCTGGTGGCAGAGGAGGCACGGCGGAAGGGGGAGCTGCGCTACATGCACTCTCGAGTGGTGGCCAATTCAGAGGAGATCGCCTTCTATGGGGGCCATGAGGTGGGGCAGGTTGGGGTACTGAGCATGGAGGAAAGCATGTGGCTGGGAAGCCTGGGGGCAGGCAGCCGTGAATGGCAGAGAAAACCCAGGGCTGGCTGGTGTTGATGCCAGAGGTGTGGGCAAGCAATGGGAGAGGGGCCCGGGGGTGGCCAGGGCCTTGAGCAGCCCAGACTTAGGCACAGAAATGAAGAAGCAGGAAGACTGGGTGGGGACTGTCCTGGGCCGGCTGCCTACATGCTCCAGGCCACTTCTGCTTCCTTTCCTCCTGGGTGAGGTTGTCCTGGGCTTGGAGTTGCAGATCCTAGCGGTTTGAGATGCTAGAGCTCCTGGCTCACCCCATTCCTGCAGCCAGCCGGGAGGAGGCTCCTGCTGTCTAGGAGCAGGGATGGTGGGACGTGGCCTGCTGCCGGTCCCTCCTGGGCCCCAAGGCCCTTTGAAGACCAGCGTCCAGCAGAGCTGGCCGGCCAGGCAGACAGGCATTATGGGCATGACTCAGCCCAAGCAGAGGTTAACGAGCAGCACCCAGCGTGGTGGCCACAGCAGTGGCTGTGCTTGGCACTCCAGGTCAATGGCACCCCCGCCTGAGCCCACGGGCCTGCCGGGCTGCCGGCTCGGCTGCTTCCCGGAGGCCCCGAGCCAGGGATGCTGGGCCCAGCCGCCGCCACTGCTGCGGGACGCACTTCCTGCCCGCCCAGCGGCCACCCTGCCCCGCCCGGCGTGGCCGCCCTTCCGCCTGGATCCCCGGGCTCAGCTCCGCAGTGGGCCTGAGCTGGGGCCGCGACTGCGGCCGGTCAGGGCCGGGAGCCTAGTGCTGGGAAAGGTTACTCCAGGCCAATGCTCCCTTTATCTCGCCCCAGCCCCTCCCCTTCCTCGTGCCTGGGGTTGCAGCTGCCTCCGGCCCTGCTCCCTGCAACTCTGGTTTCGGTTCCAAGTGCTTCTCGGGGGAGGGGCCCAATGGCATCCACCACCTGAAGGCCTGTGTGTCCTCGCTGGGTCAGGTGGCCTCTTGCACCCGGACCTTGTCTCACTGATTGTGCATCAGACTCCAGATTAGGAGAAAAAGTGCCTGGTCTGCAGCACAACCCCCTCTCGTTCTCTCGCACACGCTGAGCCGCAGGGCCTTGGCACGCAGCCGTGGCCTTGGGTGAGGCGCTTGGCACATTACCCGCAGCTACATTGTCTGCCCCAGCTGGCACTCCTGCCAGCTCCCAGCACGAGTCAGGATTGTCAGGGTGCTCATAGGAGGCGTGCTCACTTCAGGAACACGGGATTGAGCTTGAGGCAAAACCGTGCCATGAGGAGGACCTATATAATGAGGACAGAAGAGAGATCACTGGCTCTTTGAAGGACTTCCTCTGGGCTAGCTTCAGATATCAGCATGTTTGCCAGGAGGATTTGCTGGCAGTGGGTGGGCAGGAACCCCAGTGTGCATCCATGGCCTGCCTCTTTAGACTCTTTAGGCCTTGGCAAAAGTGGTGGAAAGCAGCATGAGGTTACAGGCCCCCATGGGTGGTTGATGGCCCTTACTGTGCAGGCATGTAGCTCACCCCAGTCCCACTTGTTGATGTACACGTGAACCCTGGCCCAGGCTCAGACCAACAGGTTAGGGCAGAGGTGATTGGCTAGCTGGCAGGCAGACAGCAGTGAGATTTCAATGAGGAGGGTTCTTTAGACACACACACACACACGTATACACACATACAACCTCTTGTTGGCTTGAGAACAAGGTAAACCTTTCTTAATAAGTCAAAGCTTCAATTACAAGAATCTGGCTTTTCTGATGGCTGTGCCATTGTGGTCCAAATTCCACACTTCTTGCTACCTTTAGGCTGTATGAGCTAAGGCAGGTCACTTTGCCTCTCTGGGTTCTGTAGTGTCCTCCTGTAGAATGGACATGAGAATATAGGCGCAATGGGATGTGAGAATCAAATGCAGAGTCAGGTATGAAAGCATTTGCCAGGCTGGGCAGCTGTTGTCAGGGGTGGGAAGGCAGAGCTGGGATGTGCGTTCCTGTACTGAGCCAAGGGATCCGTGACCCAATGGCCACCTTGCTGTGACCACTTCCTCACACCTCCAGCCCCCCTGCCTGTTTGGATGCTGCTGCCATGGGAAAGCCTCTTTCTCTCCTATTCCCTTGCCTGCTCTCTCTTCAGACCTGTACCCATCCTGAGTTAGCAGATGGTGGCCAGGTCAGGAAGGGGAAGGGAAGGGGAGGGCAGTAGGCTGGAGTCCTTAGATAGCCCAAGGTGTTGAAGGTCAGTGGGAGAATGCAGTGGAAGTTTCTCACCCAGAGGAACCTTGGGGTAGATAGGGGGAGACGGGGCCTTAGCAGGCCAAAGTAGACCGTTGAACCAAGTTCTTCAAAATGAAGCACTGATGGCGTGGTGTGTGTGTGTGTGCGGCGCTTGGGGGCTCTTGCTGTCGCCCCCACGGATTTATTGCGAGACCTCTCAGCTCTCTCTATCCACCCTCCCTGGCAGGTGGAGCTGGCCCTGTTGCAGCGTTCCTACAAGTCCCTGGCTTCGCAGATCAACCTCATCCTGCTGGAGCGCCTGTGGTATGTCATGCTGGAGCAGTTCCTCATGAAGTATGTGTGGAGTGCCTCAGGCCTACTCATGGTGGCCGTCCCCATAATCACCGCCACTGGCTACTCAGAGTCAGGTGAGAGTCAGCGCTCCCAGGGCCAGGGCCAGGGCCCTGTCCTCCCAGACCAGTGGGTAGTAGGCTCAGGAGGTCCCCGTGCTCAGCAGGCCTGTGTGCCCCTTCCACTGCCCAGGCCTTGAGGCCTGGCTGGCTTCCTGGGGATCATCAGAGGTCATGCTGTCCCTTGTCGCCTTCCACCCTGCATGACTCTCCCCTTTACAGCATCTCATGCTTCTTGGAACCACTCAGCTGAGCCTAGGGACTGCGACTCAGGAACACTGCATGTCCCCTCACCAGGCGCGTGCATCCTTGTGCGCCTGTACTTGCCCTCGTCCCACTCGGAGGTGGGAGGATAGGGAAATACCTTGAGCGAGCCCCTTCATCTGTGGGTCTTGGCTTTCCCATGCCTCAAATAGCTCTGGCACGTAGCAGAGGCTAGAGACCTCTGCCCTATCGCCTGGGGGCATTGGGAAGCCTGTTCTACCTGTTACTCTAGCAATTGAATGGTCAGGATTCCCATTTTGTTCCTCTTAAAGTTTGCAACATATTCATTCTATTTGCAGTCTTTTCATGATTGCCCTTTCAAAGGTTAGCACTGAGAGCAGTTTAGGCTAATCGATGGCTTCTCCTCCTCCTGTCCCTTTGAACAGTTTTTTGTTTGTTTTTTTTTGAGGGCAGTGTCACTGGCCCTCACATGTGGGACCGAACCGGGGCAGCTGGCTTCCCAGTGCTTAACCACCGCGCCACTCGGCCGGCCCTCCCTTTGAACAGTTTTAACTCCAGGACCATCCCCAACTGATGTGTTGATGTAGCCCAGTGTCAAATTTGCTTTCTGGTGTTTTTTTTTTTTTGAGGGCAGTGTTACTGGCCCTCATATGTGGGTCCCGAACTGGGGCTTTCTGGTGTTTTTATACTTGACTATTGCTTTGTCGAGTCAATGCATGTTTGAATTCAGCCCCTTGCTTACCGATTTCTCTGCTCACCAGTCCTTCCTCACAGCTCTGTAACTGTCCTCCACATAGACATCTCTCATAAGTTCTTTATGCAAGACTTTCCTCATGGGCACTTCACAATTATTTTGCTGTCTGAAAATGTCTTCATTTTACCCTTTTCCCCCAAACTAAAAATGAGCTGGGTGTGGGAGTCCAGGCAGACAGTTATTTGTTCTCAGCCCATTGACAATATTCCATTGTCTCTGCCGGAAAATCTGTTATCAGCTTAACTCCCCTCAGCAGCCTGCATTATCTCTCTGGTTACTTTTAGGCTTTTCTTTCTCTGCTATCCTGCAGTTTGGCTTTGAACTGTTAACATGTGGGTTTCTGTTTATCCTGCTTAAGACTTGTATGGCCTTTGAATACTGAGATTTTTTTTTTCAGTCATTCTGGAAAATTCTAAGCTGTTATCTTTTCAAATATTGCTTCACTCTTGTTTTTTGGGGTTTTTTTTAAAAGATTTTATAGGGGAATTGGAGAGGGGAACAGCGCTGGGGAATCCAGGAAGGGGAACAGACAAGTTGCTGTCTTTTTGTTCTTCAGTCTAGTTGTGGAGGACGTTGCCTCCCTGGCCCATGTTGGTATCGTCATTGCGCTCTTCCCGGGTGAGGCAGATCGGTCGCCAGCCTCTGGATGTCGCTCACCGCGGCTATTGGCAGCTCAACTGGCTGCCAGCCGCTCACACTGGCTGCCGGCCACTCACTGTAGCCTATGGCAGCCCACTGCAGCAGGGGCTGCAACTTACACTGTCGCCAGGGCTCGCGCAGCCCAGCTCTAGGTGGAGCTGTTGTTAGCTGTGGAGGGCAGTGTCACTGGCCCTCATTTGTGGGATCCGAACCGGGGTCGCTGGCATCCCAAAACCAGCTCTTAACCAATGCACCACTCGGCCGGCCCGCTTCACTCTTGTTTTACTCTTTCCTTCTGGAACTCCTGCTAGACGTGTGCTAGACTTTTCACTCTCTCCTCTGTGGTCCTTAACTCTGCTATCAATATTTCCCATCTAGCACAATATGTGCTGAATCCTGGGCTAGTCCATCAGATCTTCTTGTGCACTCATTCGCCCGTTTTTTCTTCAGCTGAGTCTAATTTTTTTTTGTACATGCCGTCACATCATTGACCCAGCTGAGTCTAATTTTAATATTTTTTTAAATTTCAGTGACTATTTCTGTCAAGTTCTCTTTGAGTCTCTTTCAAATAGATTTTTTTTTCAAAAAGAGGTTTCAAACTGTTTTAGCAGGTGTCTGATTTTTCTCACCTTTTTGACTGCTCCTTTTATGCTGCATGTCATATTAATCATACTTATTCCACAGTCTCTATCCAGCTATTGGGTTATCTGAATTCTTGGGTGTCTCAGCCAGCTTGATCTTCCATCTGCCAGTCTTCACTCAGGGTAGATTTTTTTTCCTTATGGGTTTTGCAACCGGACTTCTGGGAACCCTGAGTGGCCTAACCTGAGGGTGCAATTCCCCAGTGTATATTGGCTTTTGTTTTGGCCAAGCTCCCTAGTAATTAACCACTTGGAAGTCATTTTCATGTTAACTTTTCAGCTTGGGGAGGAGGGGTTCCTGAACTTGGAGGTAGTATTCATTTGAACCTCAGACACATAATTACCAATTCTTAGAGGAGACCTTTGTTCCCTGCACCTAGAGCTCTGGCTACAGGACCTGTCTTCTCATCTCTGGGGATTTCACTGGCGCACCTGACTGCGGGCTTCTCTGTGGGCTCCTGGGAATTTGCCTTGCTTTCCTACGAGCACAGCTCTGCTTTCAAAGGTGTTCTATTTTATGCAGTTTGATAGTTAGAGGGTTTTCAGTTATTTATAGAGAGAGCCTGACTTGTTTCAGAACCAGAAGTCTCTCTGATTCCCTATTGGCGGCTCTATCTTAGGGCTTCTGTACCCTCAGCTGTCTGTCCCTTTCTGGGTGACCCCCAAGAGGAAGGATCTAATTGGAGGGGGTTAGTGACTTTCCTCTGATGCCCGTACATAAAGAGTGGCCCTGATTTAGGTGCAGGTGCCAGAATCAGTCAGCAGATGTCAGATCAGTGCATGGGGATGGACCAATGAGGAAAAAGACCTGTGGTTTCTGTGAGGAAGCGCCTGCAGCCACTTTCTTCTGCTCCTGGTACTGGGCACAGCTCGGCCTATTTAGTCCCCAAGGCCTCTCTCTCCTCTGAAGGCCTAGGACTTTTTGGAGTCTCTACTGGGCCAGGCTTCATGAGCGATTAAAGAAGCAGGAACTCCTGTCCCTAGCCTCATAACACTTATAATCAGTTACCTGTAAAAATGTGAAATGTTCCCGTCTTTCTTGCTCACTCCACTTCCATCTTACTGGCCTCCTTGTTATTTCCTCAAAACACCAGGTAGGCTTCTGCCTCAGGGCCTTTGTACATGCTGCTCCCTCTCTCAGGAATGCTCTTTCCTCCGAGGTCCCACCCTCCTTTCATCAGAATTTTGCTCACAGACACCCTCTTGGTGAGGCCTGCCCTGCCTATCACCTAGCCTTTCTCTTCCCCTCCCCCACCTCCCTGCTTTCCCAAGCATTGGACACCCTGTGTATTCTACCTTTCTATCTGGTAAATAGTTTCTCTGTCCTTTTTAGGCTGGGAGCTCAATGAGGGAAGGGATTTTTGTCTGTTTTGTCCCTGCTCCAGGTTCTTCAAGGAGTCTGAGAGTACTGCAGGCTGGTGGGCAGACCCAGACACTTATCAACTGGGGAAGTCTTAGATGGCTTTGCCCCTCTGGCCTGCTGGCCCTGCAAAGCTGGAGGACCCAGCGGAGGGGTGGCCTTGCTGTGAACAGCTACTGGGCGTCCTGCTCTGATGCCCTGGTCTTAGCTGCCCGAGGGCAGTTTGTTCTGTTTCCAGAAAGGTGCCAGCTGTTGCCAGGATGCCCCAGGCACCTGCAGACCTTTTACCTTCATGTACAGTCACTATCCAGCTCTCAGAACATCCTGGGAGGAGGGCTTGTGTCCACCTGCCTGTTGGGGGCTGTGTCCCTGGGGGCACAGTGAGAAGGAAGGCCCAGGACCTTAGTTAGACTGTCAGCATTAACATCCGCCTCCCATACCCTGTTCCCTGGAAGCCCCAGAACATGATGCAAGGTGCTCTGTCCAACTATCACACCCCCTTTCCACCTCACGTTGCACCCAAGCTGCTCTGTGGGGCCATCTGCCCTGAGCGAACTTCCTGCCCCTTCCTTCCCCACCCCCACCACCATATCCCTGAAGCTCCTCCCTCCAATCAACACGTGCCCCTGAATAGAGTCCTTCACGCCACTTCTGCCTCAGGAGCCCCAGCTTTCCCTGGGTACCCCCAATGGGTGCTGCTCACCCACCCACGCCCAGAGTTGGTGGTACTCTCAGAGTTGGCATTCTCATTGCTCCTCATCACCATTTCCAGAACATTCCTTGTATAAAAGCCCTGTCCCTCTGGGGGATCCCAGGGTCAAGGGCA
This sequence comes from Aselliscus stoliczkanus, assembly GCA_033961575.1. Taxonomy (NCBI): domain Eukaryota; kingdom Metazoa; phylum Chordata; class Mammalia; order Chiroptera; family Hipposideridae; genus Aselliscus; species Aselliscus stoliczkanus. The sequence goes on along the minus strand of CM066737.1, from coordinate 7,071,129 downwards.
TGAAGGCCATTGACAAGAGACAGTTAGGTTAGTGACCATGGTGTCTAGACTGAGACAGCAAAGCAAGTCGAGACAGGAGCAGGCTCTGGGGAGAAGTCAGGGTGTCGAGGATGGCTATTCTCATGAAGGCCACAGCGGGAAGTGAAGGACAAAAAGGGGATAATCATGCTTGAGGGGCTCAGGGGTGCAACAGCTCTGGGTGTTAGAGGACGAGGTGCAGGTGTCACCCCAGAAGGGCTGCTATGGATAGTTCAGTATACAGGGTGAGGGTAGTCTAAGGGGAAGGAGCTGGGTGTGCCAAGAAAGAAAGCCAAGTGCCTAGTGGCTCGTTTTTTTTGTTTTTTTTTTCGAGGGCAGTGTCACTGGCCCTCATATGTGGGACAGAACCAGGGCCGCCAGCTTCCCAAGCCAGCACGTAACCACCGCGCCACTCGGCCGGCCCATGGTGGCTCATTTTTTTATCTGTGTTATTGAGATGTAGTTAACATACCATACAATTCAGCCTTTTAAAATATTTGATTCAGTGGTTTTTAATATATTCACAAAGTTATGCATCTATCATCAGCATTTAAGTCCAGAATATCGTTATCACCCCAAACAGAAAGCCTGGAACCATTAGCAATCATTCCCCCACCTCCCAGCACCCGGTACTCACTAATCTTTTTGTCACTATGGACTTGCCTCTTATGGACACCTCATAAATGGAATCACACAGTATGTGGCCCTTTGTGACAGGCTTCTTTCACCCAGGAGAACGTTTTCAAGTTTGATCCACGTTGTAGATGAATCAGTGCTTCATTCCTCTTAATGACTGAATAACATTCCATTGTATATGTAGACCACATTTTCTTTATCTATTCATCCATTGATGGGCATTTGGGTTGTTTCCACTTTTGGGCTGTTATGAATAATGGTGCTATGTTCGTTCATGTGCACGTTTCTGTATAGACATCTATTTTCATTTCTCCTGGATATATACTTAGGAGTGGAATTGCTGGGTCATATGGTAACTCTATGTTTAACTTTTTGAGCAACTGCCAAACTGTTTTCCACAGCAGCTGCACCATTTTATATTCCCATCAGCAGTGTATAAAGGGTCCAATTCCTTCACTTCCTCACCCACACTTATTATCTCATTTTAATTATAGCCCTCGTAGTGGCTATGAAGTGATATCTCACTGTGGTTTTGATTTGCATTTCCATGATGACTAGTATTGTTGACCATCTTTTCATGAGCTTATTGGCCATGTGTATATATATCTTAGATATACAATAGAAATGTCTATTCAGATCTTTTGCCCATTGTTTATTAGGTTGTTTGTCTCTTTGTTGTTGAATTGAAAAAGTTCTTTATGTATTCTGAATACTGGACCCTTATCAGATATATGATTTGTGGATATTTTCTCCCAGTCTGTAAGTTGTCTTTTCGCTTTCTTCATGGTTTCCTTCGGTGCCTCAGAGTTTTCAATTTTGATGGAGCTCATTTATCTGTTTTTCTTTTGTTGCTTGTACTCTTTGGTGTCATAATTAAGGAGCCATACCTAATCCCAGGTCACAAAGATTTACCCCTGCTTTCTTCTAAGACTTTTGTAGTCTTAGCTCTCATGTGCAGGCCAGTGCTCCCCTTTGTGTTAGGTTTTGTGTGTGGTGTGAGGTAAGGGTCATTCTTTTGCATATGAATACCCATTTGTCCCAGCACCATTTGTTGGAGCGGCTTGTGTTTCCCCTGGCGGGTCAGTTTTGACTTCCCACGATCCCTGTCCCTCCTCTCCACTGTGCTTCACAGATTCCGAGGCCGTTAAGAAGGCAGCCTTGGAGATGAAGGAGGAGGAGCTGGTGAGTGAGCGTACAGAAGCCTTCACCATTGCCCGAAACCTTCTCACAGCTGCTGCAGATGCCATTGAGCGAATCATATCATCCTACAAGGAGGTACCCCACACAGTTTCCGCCCTGCCATGTCCCCCCCACCCCACTCCCAGCTAGCAGAGACTGAGCCAAGGCCACCCTTCCCACAGGTGACAGAGCTGGCCGGCTACACAGCCCGGATACATGAGATGTTCCAGGTATTTAAAGATGTCCAGCACTGCCGTTTCAAGAGGCCCGGAGAGCCGGACGATGCTCAGGCAGGGTCCGGGGCTGTGGTCAGGTCTGGTGTCCGTGTGGAGGGGCCCCTGCAGATCCGAGGTAAGGGCTCCCACCCTACAGAGGCCCCCCTGGTCCCTGCCCCACCACCACAGGCACCTCCCAGTGCCACTGGAGGGCAGGATCTTTGAGCTGTACCCCCAGGGAGGGGTTTCTGGGTGAGTTGTGGCTCCCACAGCCTTCCTTCCCAGAGCAGTCACTGCTGGCCAATGCCTTCCAGGTGCCCTAGCCAGGATTTCTCTTTGCAAAAGAGGGAGACATGGGCCCTGAGTGGAGGGGGATCACTCGCCCATGTGGGCAGTAAGAGAAAGTTCAAGGCCATAGTAGGGGCCAAGATGCTATGGAAAAGGGGCCGCAGTATTTGAACCGCCATTAAGATGGTGCCAGGCGGGGAGGGCTATAGAGCAGGAGTGGTCTCTGTGCCTCAGGTTCCAGAGGCCGGAGAAATGGCTTTGCCCCTCCCCTGCCCAGAGCACAGCACCAGACACTGGGGTTTGGGAGGTCTGTTTGTGGGAAGACCCACTGTACTCCCAAGGGGCCTTAAAGCACACACTGGCATGCTGTTGGGGGTGGGGTCACGTGGCAGATACCAGAAGGCAAAGGGAGTGTTGCTGCACCCTGTCTCCCTTCCTTGTGTTCTGTCCCCAGGCCAAGTGATAGATGTGGAACAGGGGATTGTTTGTGACAACATCCCCATCATCACACCCACAGGAGAGGTGGTCGTGGCCAGCCTCAACATCAAAGTAGGTTGAGTGGGCTGGGCTGGGCTGGGCTGAGCCTTGGGACCCAGGGCCTGGCTTTCTGCATCTGCATGCCCCAGCCCTTGGCATCTAGCCTGGCCAGCCTGTCTGTGTTGTCAGTAGCCATCATTCCCATATCTACGTGGCAGGCGGGCTAAGGTCAAAGTGAAAGCCCGACGTGTCTCTGACTGTTAGTTGTGGAGCAATGGAGACAGAGCTGATAAAAGCAACTTGCAATTACCGGGATTGGCCAAGAGTCACGTGAGGATTCCTGGCCCTGTCGTTGCCAGCCACACCCCTACCCCACCCCAGTCCCCCAGAAGCCCAGGATTTGGGGACTCTGGTGCAACTCCAACTATAGTGAAAGAGATTGCCCTCCACTGACCTGGGCTTGGGGTCCCACCCATCTGCTTCAAGAAGCCCTCCATGCAGATGTATGTGATATGCCCCCCTGGGAGGGCTCTCAGCCACTACACAAGCCATCTGTGGAAAGGAAGCCCTGGTGGCTGACGAACATCCACCAGTCACCTAGGTTCCAAGCCAGGGCTTTGGACAGGGTTGGGGAGTGATGGAGTAAAGGGGAGACCTGTGGACAGCAGGGGAAGAAGTGAGAGGGAGTCATTCATTCATTTATTCATTCAACTGCTTTCTCTGAGCTCCAGGCTGGGCACTGGAAACCAGAGGGAAATCTGGGAGGCCTCTGCCCTCTGGGAGGCCCCACTCTCGGAGGCCCTAAGGTCTTACAAAGATCCCCAGTTAGATAGCTGTCCAGGGTCCAGCAGAGACCATAGGATGGGTGGTCATCATCCTTGGGGAGAGCAGAGGTCAGATGAAGCTTCACCCAGGAGTCTTCAGGCAGGTTCACAGCATGTTGAAGAAGGCCTCCCACAGAGGGCAGGTGGAGAAAAGGCAGTGGAGTGGCAAGAGTGAGGAGCTGAGGGGCCTTGGGGCCAGGTCCTCCAGGGGCCATGTGTGCCTGGCTAAGGAGTGGGTCAGCAGGAGCCATGGCCTGGCAGGGAGTAAATGGAAGAGGCAAGTGTAGAGGGCAAGGCCTGGGCCTCCTTTCCTTGATCTCCTGAGAGGGGCCCTGAGAGCCAGTTGGAGGCTGGGAGCATATCATTATAGTGAAGTGATCCCCATCGCCCCCAGCAGTGGTCACTCTTGGGGTATAAGGGAGCCATCGATGGCTGGTTTATCCAAGGTGAATGGTTTCCAGGCAGGAACAGTGGAATCCCAAGTAGGCAAAGATAAGAGACCCTGGTAAGCAGGGGCTCAGCTGGGTAGGAAGCAAGACCAGGCTTGGAAGGCTGACAGGTGGAAGAGCTGGGTGTGGACTAAGCAAGAGGTCAGGCCTGGCAGAACTGGTGGTAGAGCTGAGCTCGGGCTGGGAGATGTTGGGGAAGGGGAGCAGTTCCTGGCCATGATAGGCCAGGTGGTGGGGTAAGAAGGATGGCAGGAGAGATGCAGGAAAGAAGTTGAGGGAGGCAGCCCTGGCGCCAGTTGAGGACTGAGGCAGCTCTCCCAGAGCCCAGTGCCAGAGCAGCCCTCACTCATCTGGACGGAGGGAGGCCCAGGCCCAGCCCAAGGAAGTGTATAGTCTAACACAGGACCACAAATTGAAGGCCTCAAACAATGGAAATGGAGTCTCTTTCAGTTCTGGGGGCCAGAAAGTCCAGACCAGGGTGTCTCCTGAGGGCAGTGAGGGAGAGCGCATTCCAGGCCATCCCAGCGTGTCTGGTGGTTGCTAGCCATCACTGGTGTTCCTTGGCTTCGTGCCCATCTCAGACTCTGTCTTCACATGGCATTCTCCCTGTGTACATGGCTCTGTGTCCAAATGTCCCCTTGTTATAAGAACATGAGTCACATTGACTTAAGGGGTCACCCTACTCCAGGATGACCTCATCTAAATTGAACTAATTACATCTGCAAAGACTCTATTTCCAAATAAGATCACATTCTGAGGTCCTGGGGGTTAGGACTCTAACACATGAATTTGGGGACACAGTTCAACCCTGAACACTGACTGAGGCAAGCCAGGGATGGCCTCACATGGGCGGCACTTACAGATCTTCCAAGGAATGTGGAGGCCAGTAGGCAGCTGAGAACAGAAGTCCCCTCCCCTCACCCCACCCACAGCTTGGCTGGCCTTTTTCCGTCAGCCAGTGGACATCATGTGATTGGCTATTGGGGAGCCTGAGGCCCTTGACAGTCCAGAGGTCACCGTGGCATCTCTGTGGCACCCTAGCACTGTGGGGACAGTGAAAGGGCCATAGAGGGCAGACACTGTAAAGAAAGTGCCTTCCGGGCCAGCCGAGTGGCTCAGCTGGTTAAGAGCTTGCTCAAGGGTATGAGCTGAGCTCTGAGCAACAGCAGTTCGATGCCCAACCCAAGCTGAGCTGCCAACAGGTGGAAGGATGGCTCAGCTAAAAAAAAAAAAAAGTGACTTCCTGAGGCAGTTCCTAAAGGGAAAGTGGTTCCACTGGGAGGCCAAAACGCTTGGGTTCCCAGTGAAGCACGATGGCATGGGATGGAGGGTGACGTTTGCTTTCTGGGGCATGCACCCATTCATGTGGCTGTGGCAGAATAGGCCCTCTCTTGCTTGCCCCATGCTTTCTCGTGTGTGTTGGGGCCTTAGGGGACAGGCCAGGGCCCCAAACAGGCATTCAATTAGGGCTCTGGACCCTGGACCTCACCACTGGGGCCTGCTGTCCTTCACCAAGAGACTGGGAGGGCCTACCTGCCGGCCTCAGCATGCATCTAGATGCAGGGAGCTATCAGAGGCTGTCAGGAAGGCCACAGGTGAGAGGCAGGAGGCCCATGCCACGCTGGATACCATGGCACTGCCTCCACAGGTGGAAGAGGGCATGCACCTGCTCATCACAGGCCCCAACGGCTGCGGCAAGAGTTCTCTGTTCCGGATCCTTGGCGGGCTCTGGCCCACATATGGTGGCGTGCTCTACAAGCCCCCACCCCAGCGCATGTTCTACATTCCTCAGAGGTGAGCGGTGCAGGGGAAAGGGAGGAAGCCAGGGACCCCAGCTCTGCCCCTGCCCCTTCCGACCTGTGGAATCTGACATCCAGGAGATGGCAGATCACGTGTCTGTGTACATGTGGTATGTGAGCATGTGTGAGTGTGTGTGCATGTGATCACATGTATTCATGTGTGGTGTGTGTGCATGCATGCTATAGGTGCAGGGTACGTGTGTGAGTCTGGTGTGCACAGTGGGTATGAGCACTGCCTGGAGCACTTTGTGGAAGGCGTCTGTGGGCATCAAGTCAGCCCTGCTTCCAACCGCCAGAGTCCATTGCAGAGCCCAGAGCCTGCACAGGCACAGGGCATCAGCAGGGAAGTAGGGCCCACCCTTCCCTCGGTGGACATGCAGCTTTCCCACAGGCCCTACATGTCCGTCGGCTCCTTGCGCGACCAGGTAATCTACCCGGACTCGGTGGAAGACATGCGAAGGAAGGGCTATTCCGAGGAGCATCTAGAAGCCATCCTGGACATTGTGCACTTGAACCACATCCTGCAGCGGGAAGGAGGTAGGCGGTTGGGGCATCTCATCTCTCAGCGCTAAGGAGTGAGCCATCCATCCAGGAACGTGCTGCCACCCCAGCCCCTGCCTCCCTCTTGACCCCCTATATCCAGGAGACCAAAGTGCTAGGTGCTCTAAGAGCCCCACCTACCAGGAAGGACTGATAGGAAGCGGGTGACCCAGGTGGCCTGCTTGTGCTAGGGAAGGGAGGCCAGGCACACAGGCAGGGGGCATCCAGGAGGGCGCAGGGAAGGCCCTGCCAGGAAAGGAATCCCTTGGAAGGCTTTAAGCAGGGAAGTGACAGGTCAGTTTGGAATTTCAGCAAGAGGACAGACCACGGGCGTGGTGTGGCCAGGGCAGTTGGGGAGGAGCAAGTGCGGAGGGCCTGGAGTGGGGGAGGTAGGAGCAGAAGTGGAGGAGGGGCCGCCCGGGTTCTGGCTTGAGCCTGGGAGGTGCTGTCTGAAGGAGAAGTGGGAGGGACAGGCTGATAGCGAGAGAAGGCATTGGTCAAGGGCTTACCTGGTTTGTTTGTGAACACCCTTTGGGCCTGGAGGTGAGAAGGAGAGGGCGGAACCCAGGGCGGGGCTGAGCTGATTTTCTTAAGTGAAATCTGAGCTGCAGTGTTCCGCTTCCTGTCTCTGCCACTTAGGGGCAGCTTGACCTTGAGCAAAGACCTCATCTCTTGAGGCTCTCTCCACCTGTAGAAGGGCACAGATACTGATCCCTCCCTCCCTCAGCGCCAACAGTGTGGAAAGCACTCCTGTGGACTTTTCCTGTGTTGTGGCCTTTGCAGAAAGGGGACTACAGGTGGTGAAGTTGTGGTAGCCAAGGTCACACTGAAGCTTCATCCCCAGCTTTCCCCTGTATGAGCCAGAACTCTTTTGCTCCAGCCACCCTCTGGCTGGGAGTGTACCCCTCTTCCTGTCCTCCAGGGCACCCCTGAAGCAGACCATCACAACCTATTAGCATTGAGTTCAGCTATAACAGAATACCCCAACAGTGGCTCAAATCACTCACAACTTTATCTTACTGTGACATAAAAGTCCTGAGGAAGGTGGGGACACTCTGCTCTGTTTGGCCTCTGTTCCTGGAGTCACCTCATGGTCCAAGATGCTTGTTCCAGCCATCACATCACACCCCAGACTATAAGATGGGGGAAGTAGGGAGAAGGGGCAAAGGGTGCATGCCATCTGTCTTTTAAAGAATGGTCCAGAAGCTATCACATGTGTAACACTTACACATATACCCCATTGGCCAGAATTCAGTCACATAGTCACACCACCTCAAGACAAGCTAGGGAATGTAGGCTTTTTTGTGGGTACCATGTGTCCTACTAAAACTTCTAATCCAATGGGAAGGCAGAGTAGCAGTAGGAGGTGAGAGTCATTTCTGATGATCACCCACATACCTGCTCATTCTAGAAGCTTCCTGAGCCTTGCCAAGGTGCCGGCACCAGAGAGTGACACCAAGGCCTGTTGTCTAAGGGTGAGAAGCCTTTTGGAGAGACCACTCCAACCATCCTGGGGCTGGCTCTTCATTGATACCTTGATAGGTCCTGTATGACTTATCTGGGGCTGCCGTAACAAAGGACCACAGACCAGGTGGCTTAAACAACAGAAATATGTTAGCCCCCAGTTTTGGATGCCAGAAGTCCAAGATCAATGTGTCAGCAGGGTTGGCTCCTTCTGAGGGTTCTGAGAAGAAGCTGTTACAGGCCTCTCTCTTTGGCTTATAGTCAGCCATCTTCTCCCTGCGTCCTCACACTGTCTTCCCTCTATGCTTATCTTTGTGTCCAAATTTTCTCATTTTATAAGGACACCCATGATATTGGATCAGGGTCCACCCTAGTGACTCACTTTAACTTGATTGTCTCTGTGAAGACCTTTTCTCCAAATACAGTCACCTTCTGAGGTCCTGGGGGTTAGGACTCCCATATATCTTCTTTTCGAGGAGACAATTCTGGTCCGAACTTCTTTTTTCTTTCTTTTTTAAAGATTTTATTAGGGAATTGGGAGAGGGGAACAGTGTTGGGGAGTTGAGGAAGAGGACCAGCCAAGTTGTTGTCCTTCAATCTTAGTTGTGGAGGGCGCAGCTAGCTCAACTCCAAGTCCAGTCACCATCCGGCTGCCCGTCAGCAGCTCAGGGCAGCTCAGCTCAAGGTGCCATGTTAAATCTTAGTTACAGATCCCATGCAGGAGTCGAACTGGCAACCTTGTTGTTAAGAGCATGCGCTCTCGGGCTGGCCGAGTGGCGTGGTGGTTAAGCACTGGCTTGGGAAGCCAGTGGCCCCTGTTCAGTTCCCATATATGAGGGCCAGTAACACTGCCATCGAAAAGACAAAAAAAGAGCACGCGTTCTCACTAGCTGAGCCATCCTGCCACCTGTTGGCAGCTCAGTGGCAGCTCAGCTCGGGTGCAGCTCACTGGCCCATGTGGGAATCAAACCGGCAACCCTGCTGCCCAGAGCTCAGGCTCAACCAACTGAGCCACTCAGCCAGCCATGGTCCCAACTTCTTATAACTATTAAAGTATCACCTACAGACACACAAGTACCCAGAGCACATGTATCCAGTGGTTGGCCTTCTCTGGGGTCAAAGGTGCTGCCATCTTTCACTATCACTTGTCTCTCAGCCCCTCCTGAGCAACCCCAGACTTTCTCACCATGCCCACCACACCCATTGAGCCTGGGCCTGGGCCCTTGTTGAAGTGAACAGAGCCCCTTTGTCCTCTGCCCAGGTTGGGAGGCCGTGTGTGACTGGAAGGACGTTCTTTCGGGGGGCGAGAAGCAGAGAATCGGCATGGCCCGCATGTTCTATCACAAGTGAGTGGGCTCTCCAAGGTGCTAGGGCTCCCTCGAGATTGGTTGCTCTCCACGCCAGCGGCAGAGACAAAGAGACGCATGCTCCCTGGGGCATCCATAGGGGGAAGGCAGTACCATTAGAAGGCCCCTCCCTGGCACCAGCAGGGATTGTGCCACAAAGTGGGAGGGCGCTGGGGTTAGGCCAGAGCATCAGCAATGGAGGGTCCACAGCCTCCCTTATCCACTCGGTACCTACCCGCAAGGCCCAAGTATGCCCTCCTGGATGAATGTACCAGTGCCGTGAGCATCGATGTGGAAGGCAAGATCTTCCAGGCGGCGAAGGATGCAGGCATTGCTCTGCTCTCCATCACCCACCGACCCTCCCTGTGGTAGGTGCCCTCCCTTCCTGCCTGGAGTTGAGGGAAGGGAGCTCCCTTCTCACACTCGACACCCTCATGGTTTTGCAGCTGGGGGTGGAGGGGATGGTGCTGCCATCAGAGGGGTAGAGGGCCCTGGTAGGCTCAGCAAGCATCTCTTGCTGAAAAGCCTCTGCACCTCCATCCCTGTCCCAGGAAATATCACACGCACTTGCTACAGTTCGATGGGGAGGGCGGCTGGAAGTTCGAGAAGCTGGACTCGGCCACCCGCATGACCCTGACTGAGGAGAAGCAGCGGCTTGAGCAGCAGCTGGCTGGCATTCCCAAGATGCAGAGGCGTCTCCAGGAGCTCTGCCAGATCCTGGGCCAGGGCCCCAGGGTTGTCCAGGGTGCTGCCACCTGACAGAGGGCCATGGCTCTGGGCCCTCAGCACCTGCCCCTCCCTGAGCCCTCGGATCATATGAAGGAAACAGCACCTGCCCACCCACTCATACCCAGCCCCGCCACAGGCCCACCCTGCATGCCTTTCCCTCCTCCCAGACCTCCCAGCCACCAGTCTGCCCTGCCTAGAAGACTGCCAGTGAAACCATTGTGCCCCACCCCCATGCCCCTGCCCTCAGGCAAGTAGACATGGAAAGTCCTACCCTGCGGCCTGCCCCAACCCTGCCCCAGCATAACTGTGACCTGTGCAGGGTAGCTGAGTGCTTTTTTTTCTTTAGGGATGGGGACAGGGGTAGGAGGTGAGCCCCAGCTCACACTGCCAACCAGTCTGTGCCGAGCCTCTGCATTTGTGGGGCACTGCCCTCCTGAGACCGAAGTCCTCTTGATTTCTTCCTTTTCAGGCCCTCAGAGACCTTATGGTCCATCCCTCTATTGACACCACCCAAGTGGCCACCGAGGCTCCTGTCCCACGGGATGCCCTACCTGCCATAGAAAAGGCCAAAAGGGACCCACAGCCAGACAGGGCCCCTTGTCTGTACCCCTTCTCCCCGCCAGTTGTGCCGAAGAGGCCTAGGGAGAAAGAATTGCACAGCATTTCTTAGCAAGCTATAATAAGAATGTAGCCCCTGTCCCTCTCGGTCCCTCAAGCTAATTTATTGGATTCCTGTTTATAGCCTTCTCGGTTGCCAATGTGAGCACCCTGCTAGCAGGGGAGGCAGCCCAGGCTGTGGTCCTTCCACAGGTGGCCCAGCCTCTGAGCCAGCCCCAGCCAGCCTGTGGCTCCACCAGCCTACACTGCCAGCTGCCACCAGGGGGGCCCAGGCCCGCCAGAGGGGAAGATGGATGCTGGTGCTGCCGGGAGTGTGGGCACCAGTGTTCCCAGCTCAGTGCCAAAGAGGGGTCAGCCAGGGAAACTGTCTGCAAAGCCAGCCCCTGCCCTAGATGGAGACCCCGCTGCTGCCGCTGTGTGCCTTTTGGAGGGGGGCCCTCGGGTCAGGGAACCTCCCTCAGTCCCTCAGTAAAAACCTTCTGTGGAAAGTGCATTCCTGCCTCCCGGCCTCTTTGTCTGGCGTGGCTTGGGGGAGGGTGCTTGGGTAGGTGCCGGTGAGAATAACCTCAGCCCACTCCCCCCACCTGAAGATGGCTCAGCACATTCTCTGGCTGATGTGGCGGTAGGAACATTCAGCAACATCTCACAGTAATATTGGCTGAGCCCAGATAGGACTCTGGGTCAAGCCTGGACCTGATGCTGGGGCAGAGAGGAGGAGACTGATGCCTGGTCCCTGTATGAGGAGCTTCTAGAGAGAGAGTGTGGGGGAAAAAACAGCTGCACAGTGGGCTGCTAGGGGGCACATAGAGGAAGAAGGGGCCTGGCCTGGCAAGGGGCAGTGGGGAAGAAGTGGTTCTAGACCTTCTAAGAGGAGGAAACGCTTGTGCAAAGGCCCAGGGGCAAATCAAGAGCAAGATGCAGGATATTGATACTGAGCGCAAAGGGAAGGAGGATCTGGGGCCTCGCTAAGGAGCCTGGGTTTATTTGGGAGGCAAGGAGAAACCGCTGAGGAGTTCTCAGCAGAATAGAAACCACATGGAGCCATGCTTGAAGCAGGCCGTTTGGAGGGAGGCACACCGCTATAAAAAGAACTCATTCTCACCCATGCTGCAACATGGGTGAGCTGCAAAAACATGATGCTGAGTGGAAAAGAGCCTGTCACAAAAGACACATATGGTATGAGTCCATGCTCATGGAATGTCCAGAATCCACAAATCCACGGAGACAGAGGTCAGTGGGTGCCAGGGGCCAGGGAAGTGGGAAATGGAGAGCGATTGTTAATGGGTACAAGATTTCCTTTTGGGGTGATGAAAATGTTATGGAACTAGATAGAGGTGATGGTTGCACAACATTGTGAATGTACTAAATGCCACTGAATTGTACACATTGAAAGGGTTAATTGTATGTTATGTGAATTTCACCACAAAAACTAGATGACAGATGATAGATTGATTGATGATAGATGATAGACGATTGATAGATAATAGAGAAGCATAGATGAGTGAACATACCACTGGAAGCAGCCTGTACAAGATGAGCTGAGGCCTGAAATCCTGGACAGATTAGAAAGAGATTAGAAAAAAACCAACAGGTGTAGGGGGCCAGACTCTGGGGGGGGAAGGGAGAAAATCAAGATGATCTCTGATTCTCTGTTTTGAGTGGCCAGGTGGGTGATGGCACCCTTCACTGAAGGAGGGTCAGATCTAAGAGAATGTGTCACCTGGTTAGCACTTGCTGGGCCTGGGCCAGCAGCCCCCACAAAAATGAAGAGTAGGCAGTTAGCCCGAGGAGCGTGCAGCTTGGATGAGCTCTAGCCTGGAGACCCTCTGAGGGGGCATCAGGCAACAGAGAGGCAGGTGGTGGATAAAAATCCACATAGATACCCTGGGGAGGAGGGGCTTGGACTCTTGGGGGAATGGGAAATAGACTGTGTTTTATCCAAATTTGGAGGTTAAGATTGTTACTGATCCCAGGAAAGGTGGTAAATAGGAGGGCAGGGAGTTGTTCCTCCATCACTTTCCAAGATTGGGTAAGTCATCCCTACATAAATCCTTTTTTTTTAGAAACTTAAATAGCTACAGTGGTTCTGTGGTCTGCCACCAAACCTTAATTGATACAGATTGTAAGAGACAAACCCAGCAAATATTGTCCAAAAGGAAGTTACTGAAGAGAAATTAATATCAGATAAAGTGGACCTCAGGGCACAAATCATTATTAGGAATTAAAGAGGTCATTGCATAATGACTAAAGAAAGAATTCATTGAAAACATTAACCATTCTGAACGTGTGTGCACCTGCCTAATGAGAGAGCCTCGAATGTATATGAAACAAAAAGTAGCAGTTAAAGGACCGGCCGAGTGACACTGCCCTCAAAAAAACAAACAAACAAAAGTAGCAGTTAAAGAAAAAATAATAAATCAGTAAATTCGCCATAGTAAATTACACCACCTTTCACTGTAATTGGCAGCTCAAGCAGACAAAACTAGTAAGAACATAGGGAAAATTGAATAAGCTTGATTAATGGACATCTCAAAACTAGAGACAACACATTCTTTTCAAGTTTACGTCGAACATTTACTAAAATTCACCATGTCCTAGGCCACAAATACTAAAAGAATCAACATCATACAGATCAAACTGCAGTAGAACAAAATCATAAATCAATAATAAAACTAAAATTAAGTCTTCCCACATGTTTGGAAATTTTAATTTACAAGTTTAAATTTAGAAATACACTTCCAAATAATTGATTGGTCCAAGAAGAATTATAATGAAAATCCAAAAACAGAGCTGACAACAATGAAAAACTATATATGAAAACTACATCCTCCTATGGTAGGAGGAAATGTATAGCCTAAAAGTGAAAAAGATGAGCATCAACTGAGGAAGTCAGAAAAACCACAGTAGAATAAACCCCCAAAAAAGCAGAAGGAAGATTAAGCGCTGGCTTAGGAAGCCAGCGGCCCCGGTTCGGTCCCACATATGAGGGCCAGTAACACTGCCCTCAAAAAAAACAAAAAACAAACAAAAAAAGAAAAAAGCAGAAGGAAGGAAATCACAAAGAAAGCAGGAATTAATGAAATAGGAAAAAGAAAAATCAATAAAAACCAAAGTTGATTCTTTGATTTTAGTAAAATAAACAAGGCTCTGGCAAGAATGAAAGGAGAGAAGATACAAATAAATAATGCTTGGAAGGAAAAGAGGAAAATAACCACAGACCGAACAGCCATTTCAAACCTACTGGGAGACTGGGTTAAGCATGGGGGCTTGAACATCTGTGTGGTCCCTGCTTCTCAAAACACAGGAAAGTGGGCCGGCCGAGTAGCTCAGTTGGTTAAGAGCTCACTCAAGAGTGTGAGCTGAGCTCTGAGCAACAGCAGTTCGAGGCCAGCCCGAGCTGAGTTGCCGTTGAGCTGCCAACAGGTGGCAGGATGGCTCAGCTAAAAAAAAAAAAAAATCAAAACACAGGAAAGTGACAGAAAGAGGATGAGAAATGTAAAAAAGAAATAAATTCACCAAAGAAAGTGAGAGGAGTACCTATCAAGAAAATTTTGGAAGCTGGAAGACAAGTGGAGGAGTTATAACTGATTTAGGGACCAGAGCAAGATTTTAAAACAATGGTGGGAGGCAGCCAGCAGCAGGGACTTGTTTGCACAAGAGTCGGAAGCACCAGACATCTCAGAAGAAAACAATGTGTGCATGTATTGTGGGCGTGGTGAAACAGGAGGACATGCAGAAGACCAGATTTTACTCTCTGGGGAATGAAAACAGAAGGTCGGTGGAAATGCAAATTAAAGCCACAGTGAAGTATCTTTTTGTTCCCACAGATTGGCAGAAATTAGAAAGTCTGACAATACCAAGTGTTGGCAGTGCTATGGTGTAGCAGGAACTCATACACTGTGGGGTAGGGGAGGGAGATGTAAACTGATACAACCACTTTGGAAAACAATTTGGCATTTTCTAATAGAGCTGAAGACTGCATGCTTATGACCTAACAATGTCACTGCTGGGTATGCCCCAGAGAAGGTCTTTCACAAAATATCCCAGCTGACATGCACAAATCATTCATAGCAGCCTTGTTTATAATAGGCAAAAGCCAGAAACAACACAAATGTCCATTAACAGGAGAGTAAACAAACTATTTTAGAGTTATATGATTGAAAATTATTCAGCAATAAAAATGAATAAACTATAACAATATGCATCAACTTGAATGTATGTCACAAATATAATATGGAATGAAAGCAACAAGTTACAGAAAAATACATCCACTATGATTCCATTTATATAAAGTTCAAAAAATATGAAGCTAAATAATATGTCATTTAGAGATAATTCATATTTAGGACAAGTATAAAGAAAAGCAAGGAAAGGATATTGGTTGCCTCTGCAAGGCTGGAAAAGAGTACATGGAGACTTCAAAGGCATTGAAAATGTCCTCCCACTGGCAGTGGGGCCATTTGTTTATCTTTTTATCATCATTCTCTAAACAATTCATATAAGTGCTGTGTACTCTTTTGTGTGGATTAGGTTGAATAAATAAGATGAAACTGCCATTTTTTTTTTTTGAGGGCAGTGTCACTGATCCTCAGATGTGGGACCTGAACTGGGGCCGCTGGCTTCCCAAGCCAGCGCTTAACCACCGCACCGCTCAGCCGGCCCAAAACTGCCATTTTTATAGATCAAAAATAGTTGGATATTAGGCAATATCATCTGTTTTGACCTACCAAATTTCATAATAATAAAATAAAACCAAAAGACTTTATGCTAATAAATTTGAAACTTTGATGAAACGGGCATGTTCCTAGAAAAATGTTGTTTATCAAAAATCAACTCAAGGGCCAGCTGGGTGGCACGTTGTTTAAGCACTGACTTGGGAAGCCAGCGACACCGGTTCGGTCCCACATATGAGGGCCAGTGACACTGCCCTACAAAAAAAAAAAATCAACTCAAAATAGAAAAATTCACCCTAAAATTCATATGGAATCTTAGGGACCCCGAAATAGCCAAAATAATTCTAAAAAGACGAACAAATTTGGAAGACTCACACTTCCTGATTTCAAAACATAGTACAAAGCTATAGGAATTGAAACAGTGTGATTCTGGCATGAAGACAAACAATAGAGAAATGGAACAGAATAGAGAGCCCAGAAATAAGCCCTCACATATATGGGCAAATGATCTTTGACAGGGGAAAGGACAGCCTCTTCAACAAATGGTGGTGAGAAAACTAAATATTCACATGCAAAAGAATGATGTTGGACCCTTATCTTACGTCATATACAAATATCAACTCAAAATGGATTAAAGATCTAACTGTAATAAGTACAATGAAGAAAACATAGGGGGAAAGCTTCCTGACACTGGACTGGGCAATGACTTCTTACAAACAACACCAAAAGCATAGGCAACAAGGTCTTTCATCTTGGCTGCCAACAGGCCATCCAGACTGAGGAAGACCCCAAAACTTCGGGGCCATGTGAGCCACAGCCACGGCCTCTTTGTCAAGCACCAAGAGCACCTGGGAGGCAGAGGTAATGCTGGCGGCATGCATCACCACAGGATCAATTTCAACAACTATCACCCAGGTTACTTTGGGAAAGTTGGTATGAGGCATTACCACTTAAACAGGAACCAGAGCTTCTGCCCAACTGTCAATCTTGATAAACTGTAGACCTTGGTCAGAGAGTAGGCACGGATAAATGCTGCCAGAAACAAGACTGGAGCTGCTCCCATCACTGACACGGTAAGATCGGCTGCTACAAAGTTCTGGGGAAGGGAAAGCTCCCAAAGCAGCCTGTCATCGTGAAGGCCAAATTCTTCAGCAGAAGAGCTAACAGAAGATTAAGGGTGTTGGAGGGGCCTGTGTCCTGGTATCATGAAGCCACAGGAGGGTAGTTCATTAAATGCTCAGGTGTTTAAAAAAAAAAGGCATGGGCTGGCCAAGTAGCGCATTGGTTGGGAGCTGGCTTGGGACGCCAGTGGTCCCGGTTCAGATCCCACATGTGAAGGCCAATGACACTGCCCTCTACAGCTAACAACAGTTCCACCTGGAGTTGGGATGTGCCAGCCCTGGTGATGGAGTAGGCTGCAGCCCCTTCTGCAGTGGGCTGCCATAGGCTACAGTAAGTGGCCGGCAGCCAGCATGAGCAGCCATTAACTGCGGTGAGCGACATCCAGAGGCCGGTGACCGATCTGCCTCATCCGGGAAGAGCGCAATGATGATACCAACAGTGAAGCAACATCCTCCACAACTAGACTGAAGAACAAAAAGACAGCAACTTGCCTGTTCCCCTCCCCCAATTCCCCAACACTGTTCCCCTCCTCCAATTCCCCAATAAAATCTTAAAAAAAAGGCATAGGCAAAAAAGCAAAGGTAGACAAATGTGACTACATCAAACTTAAAAATTTTGGGGCCGGCCGAGTGGCGCGGTGGTTAAGCGCTGGCTTGGGAAGCCAGCCGCCACGGTTCGGGTCCCACATATGAGGGCCAGTGACACTGCCCTCAAAAAAAAATTAAATATAGAGTTACCATAGGATTCAGCAATCCCACTTCTGGGTCTATGTCCAAAAGAATTGGAAGCAGAGATATTTGCATATCCATGGTCATGGTTGTACTATTCACAATAGCCCAGAGGTAGAAGCAACCTGAATGTCCATCCACTGATGAATAGATAAGCCAAACGTGGTCTATCCATACAATGAAC
This sequence comes from Aselliscus stoliczkanus, assembly GCA_033961575.1. Lineage (NCBI taxonomy): Eukaryota > Metazoa > Chordata > Mammalia > Chiroptera > Hipposideridae > Aselliscus > Aselliscus stoliczkanus. The sequence goes on along the minus strand of CM066737.1, from coordinate 7,053,840 downwards.
TATTATTCCACCTTAAAAAGGAAGGAAATCCTGCCACATACTATTATACAACATGGATGAACCTGGAGGACATGCCATGAGAAATAAGCCAGTCATAAAAGACAAATGTGGGGCCGGCCGAGTGGCGCATTGGTTAAGCGCTGGTTTTGGGATGCCAGCGGCCCCGGTTCGGATCCCACATGAGGGCCAGTGACACTGCCCTCTACAGCTAACAACAGCTCCACCTGGAGCTGGGCTGTGCGAGCCCCGGTGATGGTGTGGGCTGCAGCCCCTGCTGCACTGGGCTGCCATAGGCTACAGTGAGTGGCCCGCAGCCAGCGTGAGCGGCTGGCAGCCAGCATGAGCTGCCAATAGCTGCAGTGAGCGACATCCAGAGGCCAGCGACCGATCTGCCTCATCCGGGAAGAGCGCAATGACGATACCAACAGTGAAGCAACATCCTCCGCAACTAAACTGAAGAACAGAAGGACAGCAACTTGTCTGTTCCCCTTCCCCGATTCCCCAACGCTGTTCCCCTCCGCCAATTCCCCAATAAAATCTTTAAAAAAAAAAAAAAAAAAAAAAAAAAAAAAAGACAAATGTGGTATGATTCTACTTATATGAGTTATCTAAAGTAGTCAAATTCAGAGAAACAGAAAGTAGAAGGGGCTGGGGGAGGGGAAAAAGAGAGCTATATAATGAATATAGAGTTTCAGTTTTGCAAGATGCAAAAGTTCTGGAGACTTCTTTCATAACAATGTGAATGTACTTAATACAATTCAACTGTACATTTGAAAATGGTTAAGATGATAAACTTTATGCTATGTATTTTTTACCACAATAAAAAAAATGACTCAAGAAGGAACAGAACATCAGAACAGTGTCATAATTATTAAAGAAGTTGGATCAGTAGTTTAAAATGTATGGATACAGGGGCAGGAGGCTGCAAAAACAAGGAAGGCCTAGATAGTATTACAGGTGAATTCTATCAAACGTTTAAGGAACTGATAACCCCTCTTAGATAAATTGTTCCGGGGAACAGAAAAAGAGGAAATGCTCTCCTAATGCATTTTATGATGTCTTGATACCAAAACACAACAAGGATTGTACAAGGCTGAAAAAAAAATCCAAACCAGAACTGTATATGAATAAAATACACTATGACAAAGTTGAATTTAGTCCAGAAAATGCAAGGATGGTTTAACATTAGAAAATCAATTAACGTATTTTACCACATTAACGGATGTGAGGAGGAAAACCTTGTCATCACCTCAATGCATTCAGAAAAAGCATTTGATAAAATTCAATATATAACAAATTAGGACTGGAAGGGAATGTCCTTAATCTCATAAAGGTGTCTACCAAACACCCCCTGTAAACATCACACTTAATCATAAAACATTGAGGACATTCTCTTTGCTTCCATTCAATGGTGCACTGCCCAGGGAAGTAAAGCGAGAAAAAGAAACCATAGTTAAAAGGACTGGAAAAGAAGAAACAAAACAGTCATTACTGGCAGATGACATGATTGTCTAAGGAGAAAACCAAAAAGTATCCACAAAGGAAATCCAGAAAGAATTATCAGACCTAATGAAAGTTATGCTGTTCAAAGCCTCGCCACTCTTACCACCCCCACATACCTCCTGGAGTTCTAGATCCCTCCCTGGCTCCTTCTGGGTCATCTGGCTTTCCCTCCATGCCCCTGGTCTCCCTTCGAAGTTCCCTCTAGGGACCCACATCCACCCGCAGTGTTCCAGTCACCTTGAGCTGAGCTTTTCACACCAAGACCCCAACAGCTCCACTGGCCGTCACTTCCTGCCTGAGGGCCCCTAAGTCTGCCCGTCCTTCCAACTGCTGGCACCCCTGCCCCATAGAAAGCAACGCTCCAGCAGAAAGGACCCAGGGGTCTCCTGGATTCTGCTGCCTTCACAGGTTACACCCCACCCAATGCCAAGTCTCCAGTATTCTGCCCCCTATCCAGAGCATATCTGGAATGCATCCACCTCTATCCTTGCCCACACCCACCCCTGCTCCAGGCTTCCCCACCTCCTCTACCCCAAGACCACCAGCTTGCACTTGTCCAAGTGCAAAGCTGTTCACAAGGCCATGACCAAGTTCTCCTTGATTTGCTGACCTCTACACCCTCAAAACCTACCTCAACCAACCTTGTGCTCCAGGTAGGGCAAAACACCCCATGGACGTGTCACCTGCAGTCCCAGCTTCGGGCAGTCCCCATCTCCCCTCCTGCCCAATGCCTGCCGCAGTTCAGGGCTCAGGGCCACGTGGCTTGATGGTTAAGTGCAGAGGCCCTGTGGTTGGCTCTTAGCCTTGCCACTACGAGCTGTGAAAAATTGTACAAATTTCCTAATATCTCATGTCTATTTCGTCTCACCTCTGACTGGGGGAAATAGCTGTACCCCTTGTAGGGCCATTGGAAGGACCGAATGAGTTAACATTCCCAGAACACTTAGCTCAGCCCCAGTACTGCAGGAGGACAGCCATAGTAGTAGCACTAACTGGTTCAAGGTCAGCTTAAACTTCACTTCCTCCCCCTGATACCCTCAGGGCCCCTAGACTTGATTCCCCTCCTTGGTCCCCTGAGGACCCCTAATAGTGGGGCCTTAGCTTTTGGCAAGTAATTCTGTGTAAGATTCAAAAGAGTCTTGAGGCGGGTGGTGGTGGGCCTTGTCTCTGAGCGGAGCCAATGCCAAGCCCAAGCCTGGCACCCAGTAGGCACTTTGCAGAAGACTGTGGAATGCCCTCCTGACCACCCAATGGGAGGGCACCGCCTCACTCTCACCTGCTTCAGCCAGGTGACTGCAGCTGGTCCTCCGCCATACCCGCTCAGGCCAGCAGAGGGCAGCAGCGCCTTGCCCTGCAGAGTTGGGCAAAGGGGTGGGCGGGGAAGGGCTGGGCTGCCAGGCCAGCCCGCCAGGATGTGCTGGGTTGGGCACGATTGCATTGTGGGGAGGGAGGCCGGGGCTTCACAGGGACGCACTCCTGGCACCACCAGCTGCTCTTCAGCCCCTGCCGGCGGCCCACCCAAGTAAGCAGGAACCAGGGCTGGTGAGGGTGAGGGGTGCAAGGGTCTCTGGATCAGAGGGGCACCATCTCAGGGTGTGCTGGGACCTGGGAGAAGCCAGAGGTCTGTAGGGCCAACTAGCCCTGCTCGGGCAAAGACCTTCAGGCGCAAGCCCCTGCCCTGTAATGACACCTCCTGATGCCTAGGGACACAGTGTCCCCCCACCAGGGGGTGGTCCTGGAGCTGGCAGGAAGGACCCAGAACTTTTGCCCCCAAATGGGACAGCTGGCGCTGCCAAGGGCAGGGCGCAGGCTGGGGAGGTGGCCCTCCTGGCTCCCTACCCCCACAGCCACCCAACCGGCCCAGCCAGGTGGCAGCAAGCCTTGCTGCTGCCTCCTCACCCCAAAGCCTGCTGCTGCTGTGCACCGTGGAGAAGGCAAGCACCCCAATTTGAGTGTACCTGCCGCTGGGCCACAGGCCCGAGCCCCAGCTCTGCAGCTGTGCCCTGTGAGTGTGGCAAGGGAGCCAGCTGCCAGCCTCCACGCCCTTCCCCACTGCATTCATGGAGGGGGGTCTAAGTCCATCCTGAACTGGTGTTTCCCTGGGGGAGGGGGAGGGGGACAGCTAGCGACCAGTTGGCACGCCTGAAGCTAAGGGCTGGATTCCTGGTGGCCATGCCCCCCAACCCCTCCTGTGCATCCTCTGCTGGCACTGCCCACTACCAGCATGAGGTACCTGGCACGACTTTGCCAGTCCCCGGAGGTGGGGCTGGATGGGGACATCCTGAACACTTGCTCTCTAACCAGTCTTATTCTGGGCCAAAGTAGTGGCGGGGGGATAGAAAGTCTCCTGGACGTGTTGCCTTTGTCAGTGTCTCCCCTGCCCCCAGCTTGGACAAAGGCAGGCATTGAGGGCCAGGACTGGCACTTCAGCCAGGCACCAAGGATACTAAGGCTGAGGCTGGCATTGCAGGGACTCCATGCTCTGACCCTCCCGTGGGGGCTGCATGGCCTCCCCTGTGCCGTTCACAGGGACATGGGGGGACACAAGGAGGAACTCTCTGGCTGGCACCACAGGGGTGGGGCTGGCTCTGTGGGCCTCATTTTTCTGGCTGGTGGAAACCCTGTCCCTTTGTCCCCAGATCCTGGGGGGTGTCTCTCTGAGGGTGAGGAGTGGCAGGGAGCCCCCTGGCCAGAATAGCCAGGGTGGGGGGAGAGCACCAGATAGTGGGTCCCTGGCCTCTGGACAGAGGGGACATTGTTAAGGTGGAGGCAGGGCTGCCTTGGCCTGGCCACTATTGACAAAGCTGCCAGCTGTGGTGGAGCCCGGCCTCCAGGCCCTTGGCCCCCCTGGACTCCCTCCTCCCCCAGGGCCAGTGTGAATGGATCCGAGCCTCAACTGTCTCCCTCCCACTCAGGGCAATGCCCCCCACAGCTGTCTTTTACCCGTCACCACTGCCCCGGGGCAGCTGAAGTGAGGAGATGTGCCTCCGTCTGTTGCTCCACTTCTCAACGGTAAGTGCCTGAGTCCCGAGTCCCCAGAGATGTCCCCAGGAGGGGCAGGGCAGGTAAAATAACAGGGGAGCCTGGGCGTGGGGTTCCAATGGGCTACGCCTCCTGGCTTCAGTCCCTTTACCTCATCACCCACATGCGTCACCCACATGCCACCAATATCCTGGGTCAAGAGGAAATAGCCCTGTTCCTGAGCCAGGCCCAACCTTCCTGTCTGTGTTACCGAGATAAGGGATTCTGTCCCCACTGCTGGCAGGCTTTGGGGTGCTGAGTGACGTTGGGTTCGCTCCTGGCTGGCATGTGTCCACATGCCCAGCTGTGAGGGATCCTAGCTCAACTTAGGACCCAGCTTCCGTCACCTTCTCTGCAGCCCTGGACTTGGGCTCAGGAAAAGGAAGGAGTAAGAGTCCACCAAAGCCCAAGGGCTCTGCCCTGCTGGTGTCTGTCTTTCTGTCTCTCTCTCTCGACTGGTCACCTAGGCAGCCAGCGGGGGCCAGAAGCTGCTGGGCAGGGGCTGCTGCAAATGGCCCCCAGCTGGGCAGTGGAGCTCAGCCTCAGGCCCCCACCCGTCCCATAGGAGCTACCTCCAGTCTGGGCTCCAAATGGCTCCAAATGGGTGGGGAGCACTTCCCATGCCTTCTCTGGGCCGGACTCCCTTTAAATTCTCCACCCTCCCACCTCGACTGCCCTTTCCTCGGTCAAGCGCTCTTCCTGGCTGTCTTCTTCTCACTCTATTCTTTCCCCTCTCACCCCTTCCACATCCACACTCCTGGTGCCAGGCCCTAATGGACCTTCTCTGCTGGGGCCCATGGGGCAGAGGATGGGGTTCCTGCACCCTGTGTTGTCTCTTGGTGCTCTCTCCCCCAGATTGCACTCAGGCTGTCTCCCAGCTCTCCCCCACCCCTGCTCTGACCACCTTCCAGCTCAGTCTGGGGACCTCTCAGCCCCCTGGGGCCTGACCCTGTTCTCCTTGGCACTGGTTTGACCCCATTGCCACCTTTGTGGCAGGGTGGGGCAGTGTCTAGCTGTCTCATTTTCTCCCTGGTTCTCTCTCCTCTCTCCAGCATTCCCTCTCCCTACTGGCAAGGGTCCTACTTTGGAGATGACCCTGGCTGCCCAAGGGCAAGTTTTCTCTAGGGTCTCCCTGATTTTGTTGTCCCTCATTCCTCTTGCCGCTGTGCCATCTCTGTTGTCTGGGAGGTGGGCACAGGACGCCCCATGACGTGACTTCCACCAGCCTTCCTTCTCCCATGCCCTCGTCTGTCTCCTTCAACAATCTAGACGCATATATGAGCTGTGATCAGAAAATACGGTGAATGCTTAAATACAAAAATGTATTACAGTAAAAGACACATTGCCATGAATGCCCCTCAAAATACTCCCTTTCGCTTTGAATACATTTATCCCATCGTTTTTGAAGCAACTCTGGAAGTCCTCTTTCGTGAGTGTCTTTACTTCATCCTATCATGACAACATTCCATGTCACACATTGCTTCTGGTACAGCAATTTCTGTCAAAAAACCCCATTATGGTGTGTCCTAACACACCTTATTCACCGGATCTGGCACCATGCGACTTCCAGCTCTTCCCCAAAGTCAAAATGACCACGAAAGGGAAACGTTTTTAATTGATTCAGGACATCGAGGCAGCCACGACAGCGAAACTAAACACACTCACGAAAGAGGACTTCCAGAACTGCTTCAGAAAATGGCAAGAATGATGGGATAAATGTGTTCGAAGAGAGGGGGAGTATTTTGAGGCATTGATGGCAGTGTATCTTTTCCTGCAATACATTTTAAAATTTAAACATTCACCGTATTTTGTGATCACACCTCGTAAAGTAGAAGATGAAAGAAATTCTTTCCATGTGCACACATGTATGCACCCTCCCCCTCTATCTCTTGGATACTCTCTTTGTCACTCTTTCTGTATTCCTCTCTGTCCCTTTTCTTATTCCCTCTCTCTTTCTGCTCTTTGTCCCTCTCTTTGCTTCTCTCTATCCTCTATCTCTGTCATTGCTTTCTGCCTCCCTCTCTCTGCCTCTCTGTCCTTCTCTCCCTCCCTTTTCATCTCTGTGTCTCTTCTCAGTTCTCCTCCCCCTCTGGCGCTGTCTCTGCACCCCCTCTTCCTCTGTTCCCCTCGCTGCCCTGACTCATGCTGGCCACGGGTGGGGAGGCGGTGCTCCCTTCAACTGGGACTCAGGCACTCGGCTCTCTCCCAGGCCCACGTGATGGCTCCCTGGCCTCCCTTCGGCCCCCACCTCCTGCTCGTGCTGCTGCTGCTATGCCCATCGCTGCCCCCGGCTCAGGCCCATCGCTTCTCTGCACTCAACACCACCTTCAACCACTTGGCACTGGCGCCCAGCCGGGGCACACTCTATGTAGGTGCAGTGAACCGTCTGTTCCAGCTTAGCCCCGAACTGCAGCTCGAGGCTGAGGCTGTCACTGGCCCTGTCTTCGATAGTCCCGACTGCGTGCCTTTCCGTGACCCAGCCGAGTGCCCGCAGGCCCAGCTCACCGACAATGCCAACCAGCTTCTGTTGGTGAGCAGCCGGGCCCAGGAGCTGGTGGCCTGCGGGCAGGTGCGGCAGGGTGTGTGTGAGAAGCGGCACCTTGAAGACGTGGCCAAGCTGTTGTACCAGGCCGACGATCCCGGTGATGGGCAGTTTGTGGCCGCCAATGCCCCAGGAGTGGCCACAGTGGGTCTGGTGGTGCCCGCGCCAGGCCGGGACCTCCTGCTGGTGGCCAGAGGCCTGGCAGGCAAGCTGTCGGGAGGGGTGCCACCCTTGACTGTGCGCCAACTGGCTGGGCCGCAGCCCTTCTCCAGCGAGGGCCTGGGTCGCCTCGTGGTAGGAGACTTCTCCGACTACAACAACAGCTACGTGGCAGCCTTTGCCAATGCCCGCTCTGCCTACTTCGTCTTCCGCCGCCGTGGGGCCCGGGTGCAGGCCGAGTACCGCTCCTACGTGGCCCGAGTTTGCTTGGAAGATGCCAACCTTTACTCCTACGTGGAAGTGCCCCTCAGCTGCCAGGGCCAGGGCCTCATCCAAGCTGCCTTCCTTGCCCCAGGCACCTTGCTGGGAGCATTTGCCGCAGGCCCGAGGGGGGCACAGGCGGCCCTGTGTGCCTTTCCCCTGGCGGAGCTGGACAGGAGCATGGAGCAGGCCCGGCGCCTTTGCTACACAGCAGGCGGCCGGGGACCCAGTGGCATGGAAGAAGCTACTGTGGAGTATGGCGTCACTTCGCGCTGCGTCACCCTGCCCCCTGTGAGTGGCTGGGCCCAGGCCCCACACCTGCCCTGTCACCTCAGGCTTTATGCACCATCTTCTGACGGTGGCTCCAGCCTTCTCTCACTGCCTCATCTGGCCTGGCCTGCCTCTCAGTCCCTGTCCCTCATCATCCTGCCGAATCTCTCAGCCCAGGGCAGGGCTGCCATACGTAGTCCCAGGCCTCAGGCAGCTGAACCCTCTCGTGTGACAATTGCCCATGACCCCTTGGTTAGAGGATGTCAAGAAGGGGCTGTCTTATTCTCCAAGTCTCCTAGCTACTGTCTTTCTCCCTCTCTGAGGTGTGAGCTGGTCTTGCCACAGGGCTCCCTGGCCCTGTCTTCCAGCCTGCCTTACTCTCTTCTCACTGGCTGCCTGGCTGTCCTCCTCTAACTAGCTCCTCTGGGCCCAGGGAAGTTACCTCCTGCCTCTTCCAGGAGCTGATTCTCCTCTCTCTGCCTGTCCAGGACTCCCCTGAGTCATACCCCTGTGGCGATGAGCACACCCCCAGCCCCATTGCTGGCCGCCAGCCCCTGGAAGCCAAGCCTCTGCTGCAGCTCGGGCAACCCATCAGTGCCATCGCAGCCCTCCAGGTGGATGGGCACATGGTAGCCTTCCTGGGGGACACCCAGGGCCAGCTGCATAAGGTGAGGGCCTGACAGAACAAGGGGCTGCCCTAGCGCCAGTCTTGACACTGCCAGACTGGGCCCTGAAGCTCCTCCGGGAAGCCCTAGGTACCTTCTGCCTCTCAGCTTGTGTCCTGGCTAGCTGGGTGCCACCTCCTGTCTGGGTCCCAGAGGCATGGCTTAAGATGACAGCCCAGGAGCTTGCCAGGCATTCTCAATTTCTCTAGCCAACAGTGGGAGCTGACAGCCAATGTGGGTGGGGGTGGCATGGAGGTGGAGTGGGCAGTGTCTGGTCCTCAGAGCCAGCATGGCCCCAGAAGTCTCTCCAAAACAAACTTCGGCTTCCCCATGACCTGCTTGTCTCCCCACAGCTGCCCTCCAGTCCCTAGTAACTGAAGGCCTCACCCAGGGTGACCCTGCCACCTCAGCTGGGTGATGCTGAATGGAGGAGGCAATATGGACAGGCTGGATGCCCATGGGCCTGCCCCACCACCCATGGCCTGGGATCCTCAGCTTGGAAGAGATCATGTGCTCTGAACAGTCTGCCTGTGGCCATCTTGAGAGCAGGCCTTGGCTTGGCGGGCTGGCCCAGCCCTGTGCTTTTCATCCCCCCAGGTCTTTCTCAATGGTTCCCAAGGCCAGGTGTACCACTCCCAGCAAGTGGGGCCTCCAGGCTCAGCCATCAGCCCAGACCTGCTGGTGGACAGCAGCGGCAGCCACCTCTATGTCCTGACTGCCCAGCAGGTGAGGGCTGTCCCGGGGGCTGGGCACATGAGGTCCGAATCCCCAAACCCACTGCCTCTGTTCGCGTTGCCCATCCAGGTGGACCAGGTACCCGTGGCAGCCTGCCCTCAGTTCTCTGACTGCACCAGCTGCCTCCAGGCCCAGGACCCACTGTGCGGCTGGTGCATCCTCCAGGGCAGGTGAGTGCGGGGCCTGTGCCCAGGCTTGAGCCAACAGTTGGTGTGTGCCAGGAGTCCACACCTGGAGGTAGCTCTAGGCATGCCAGGAGGCCAGATCAGGTCCCCGAGGTGGATACACAGGGCCACTGCTCAGTGCCCCCATCCTGTCTGATCCTGCTGAACTGGAAATCTGGTCAGCACCTCCACTGCCCAAGCTGTTCACTTATCATTTCCCTAGCCCCCATCTCAGGCCAGTGCTCCGTCATCTCTCGCAGGTGTCTCCTCTAGCCTGTGCTCCACAAGGCAGCCCTAGGAATCCCTATGGCACCCCTAAGTCACATCCGCATGCCTCCCTCCTGCAGCCCAGCCCTCTCTTACTCACCATCAAGACCAAAGCCCTTTTTCTGTGAACATAGTCCTTTTCATTCCCCTTGCTCACTGCACTCCAATTGGGCTATCGTCCCAACCCCCTTGTCACCAGTCACCCAGGGAGCCTGAGATCCACACAGTGACCCAATGAGCCCCTGCCCACAGGTGTACCCGCAAGGGCCAATGTAGGCGGGCAGCCCAGCCTAACCAGTGGCTGTGGAGCTATGAAGACAGCCACTGCCTGCACGTGCAGAGCCTGCTGCCAGCCCATCACCCCCGCCAAGAACAAGGCCAGGTGAGACTCCTGCCACCGCCTGTCTGTGGCGGATGCCCCCAGCTGCCCCTGTCCTCCTCTCCCATTGCCTCTGCTCCCACCCACTCCGCTCTGGCTCCATCTCCTTTGGTGAGTTGCTCCCCGCCCCCCAAGAAGCCCCTGCCTTCTCTGTTTTCCTCAAATGTGCCCCAGGTCACATTGTCTGTCCCCCGGCTGCCCACTTTGGCTATGGATGAATACTTCCATTGTGCCTTTGGAGACTACGACAGCTTGGCTCATGTGGAAGGGCCCCATGTGGCCTGTGTCACCCCTCCTCAAGATGAGCTGCCACTTAACCCTCCAGGCAAAGGTGAGGGGTCCCTGGGGCAAGCAACTGGGGCAGAAGCTGGAGGGGCAGAAGCCACATGACCTGCCCTGCCATCACCACCCCCTCTCAGACCATGTCACACTGTCACTGGCTCTGATGTTTGAGGACGTTGCTGTGGCTGCCACCAACTTCTCGTTCTACGACTGCAGTGCTGTCCAGGCCTTGGAAGTGGCTGCCCCGTGAGTGCTCGGCCTGGATGCTGGGTGGGGTGGCAACCCCAGATAGTGCCCGGCTTGAGCAGCCCCTGCTCTTCCAGGTGCCACGCTTGTGTGGCCAGCCTCTGGCGATGCCACTGGTGCCCCCAGAGCAGCCGCTGTGTATACGGGGAGCAATGTCCAGAGGGCGAGAGGACCATCTATAGCACCCAGGAGGTGGGTGAGCCCAGCCCCTCATGGCTGCAGGGCCTCATCTGTGGGCCTCTGCTCACCCAGTGGCCAGCCTGGCACCTTCACTGCCACTGCAGACCCACCCAGCCCAATATCCTGCCCAGGCCCCTCGACTTCTGAAGGGCTAACAGATCTCCTTTTCCCAGGCGGACATCCAGATGCGTGGCCCAGCGGCTTGTCCTCAGGTTGAGGGCCTGGCAGGACCCCTCCTGGTGCCCGTGGGCTGGGAGAGCCGTTTGGCCCTGAGAGTGAGGAACCTTCAGTATTTCCGAGTGAGCAATCTGGTGGGCAGCGAATGGGCCAAGGGGTGAGGGAAGCTGATAATGTCCAGGGTCCTGACAATGTCTACCCCCAGGGCCTGCCAGCCTCCTACCACTGTTGGCTAGAGCTGCCCGGAGAACTACGGAAGCTACCAGCCTCCCTGGAAGAGATGACTGGGGATGCAGGCCTCATCTCCTGCCAGGCCCAGCAGGTGAGCAGCCACCCCACAGCCTCGCCTGCCACTGGATGCCTCTTTCAGCTCTCAGATGCTCCCAAACCCCTTGCCTCTCAGCTTGTCCCGGGTCCTCAGGGGATCACCCTCTTCCTCCCATTGTCACAAGGCCTGCTGTGAGCGGCAGGAAAACGGTGCCCACAGCCTGTGCTCTAGGCTGGCAGTTTGGTGGGAGATGTGGGCACTGAACAATGGCACCCATTCTGGAAGGAGTGTCCTGGAGGAGGCAGAGGTCGGGGTGTCCCAAGTTGGGCCAGGCCTGACCCCATCCTCCACCCACAGTTCTACCCCTCCATGGCCCAGAGGGAGCTCCCGGTGCCCATCTACGTCACTCGGGGCAAGGGCCAGCGGCTGGACAATGCCGGCACTCTTCATGGTGAGCTTGGGGGCAGCAGGGCAGATGGGGCAGGGTGTGCGGCAGAGGGGAGGTGCCTCAATGCACTATCTAACCTTCCCTAGTGACCCTGTATGACTGTTCCGTGGGCCACCCTGACTGCAGCCACTGCCAGGCAGCCAATGAGAGCCTGGGCTGCCTGTGGTGCAGCCACGGCCAGCCTGCCTGTCGCTACGGGCCACTGTGCCCGCCCGGGGCCGTGGAGCTGCTATGTCCCATGCCCAGCATTGACACAGTGAGCCCCCAACCCTCCACCTTGGTCTTCATCCCCACCCATCCCAATGGCCCAGTCTCCCACCTCCTCCTCCACCCTCAACCTCCTCTGCCCTGTCCCCCACCATCCTAGCCTCACCCTGGTCAGACCAGCCCTTCCTCAGGCTGGTCAGCTGGCTGGGTGCTTCCCACTGCAGAGCAGGTGTGGTTTTGGGGATCCCATGGCCATCCTCCCCTGCTGCAGATTGAGCCTCTGACCGGCCCCCCTGAAGGTGGCTTGGCCCTCACCATCCTGGGCTCCAACCTGGGCCGGGAATTTGCCGACGTGCAGCATGCTGTGAGTGTGGCTGGTCAGCCCTGCAGCCCTGACCCCTCTCTCTACAGCACCTCTGCCCGGTAAGGCCCTCAGGGACTGGCCACCCAGAAAGAAGGGAAACTTGCAGCCAAAAAATGTGGGCCCTGGTCAGATTCACCAGAGGAGGATGGGCCAGGGGATGGGGGTAGGGGGAGTGGGCAGGCTCCAGACAGTGGCTAGTGGGAGGCCCACAGCTCCTGCCGGGGAAGTGCCCAATCCACAGGGGCCCTGAGCAGCTACTGGGCCTCTGCTTCCTAGGATTGTGTGTGTGACATCTCCTGCCCCTAATGGCACCACGGGACCAATCCAAGTGGCCATTAAGAGTCGGCCACCAGGCATCTCAACCCAGCACTTCATCTATCAGGTCAGTGCCCACCTTGGGGTGGTTCCCACGTAGGGGATAGTAGGAGGGAGGGACAGAAAGCCACAGGCACCTAGATGAGGACTTCAAACTTGGCTGAAGGGTAACAGGAAGTGTTGCTACATGTCCAGGAGGGAAACCATGTGATCTGAGTGGAGGGCGGGCTGGCAGCAGCGGCGGCACAGCCGGGACCCTGCTGGTGGCAGCTGTCCAGGAGGGTGGTGGACAGCCAAACACCAAGTGCAGAGGGTGGGATGGCCAGTCTGGGACGCGGAACTGTTGGGACTTGTTACAGGCCTGGATGCCTGTGGGCATTGGGATGTAAGAAGCGCCTACTGGGGCCATTTTGAGCACCAAGATGACCAGGGCAGGAGCAGTGGGGAAAGCAAAGGCAGATTAGCATCAGGCTAGCATTTGCTTGGCACGTACAGCACCCTAAGGAGGCAATTAGATCTCAGGGTTTAGCACTCAGGGGGTCTGGTTGGTGCAAGCTGTGGCAGAGGATGAGGAATGAGGCCCTCCTACAGGGCAGACACACAATAAGGAGAGAAGAGTCCCCTTAGCGGGGCAGGGTAGCTGAGAGGAGAGTTGTGGGACTACAGAAGCCAGGCACAGGGCTTCCAGAAGGTGCGTGTGGTTGGCTGTGGCCCAGGAGACAGAGCTGAGAAGTTGGTCAAGGTCCTTGGGTGCTGGAGATGAGGTGAGGAAGCACCAGGCTGGGCTGCCATGACTGCCTTTGCCTGCCCTGTCCCCCAGGACCCCGTCTTGCTGAGCCTGAGTCCCCAGTGGGGTCCCCAAGAAGGGGGCACCCAGCTCACCATCCATGGGCAGCACCTCCAGACCGGAGGCAACATCAGTGCTTTTGTGGGCAGCCAACCCTGTCTTATGTGAGTATCTCTTTCCTCCTGGTCCCAGCCTGGCTGCTCTTAGCCGGGGATGTTCCCTATGGGCTTTGGTGTCCCCTTGTGTACAGCAGAGGCGGTGGACTCAGGTCTCCCCATGGCCTCCACGGAAGTCCAAGACAAATGGTCACTGTGACCACCCCTCATGGGCTCTGCCCTTGAGGGAGGTAAAGCAGGGCTCTCGTAGGGTGGCCAGGCTGAAGTTAGAGCCCAAGATGCCAGACTCCTCTTCCCTGCAGCCAGGAGCCAGTGTGTCCTGAGGCCATTGTGTGCCGCACCATGCCCCAGGCCAGGCCAGGAGAAGCTGTGGTTCGTGTGGTCTTTGGCCATGCTCAGCGCACACTGCTGGCCATCCCTTTCCGCTATACTGCCAACCCCGAACTCATGGCGGCAGAGCCCAGCGTCAGCTTCCGGGGGTGAGGACTGGGTCCACTGGGCAACCTGTGCGTCCTGCCTGGGAGGTGGGGGGTCAGGGCTGAGATGGGCTGCATACTGCCCCACCCCCTGCTGACTGCTATCCTGGCACAGGGGCGGGCGGCTGATTCGTGTCAGGGGCAAGAACCTGGATGTGGTGCAGCAGCCCCTGCTGTCGGTGTGGCTGGAGGCCACAGCAGAGGTGCAGGCTGTGGGGGACAAGCCCCAGGACCTGAGGAGGAGCTGCAGGGCCCCTGCTTCAGCCCCTCAGGCTTGTGTCCAGCTTGAAGCGGGCTTACTGCAGGTGAGCCCCCATCAGCAGGCAGTGGGGCTACCTTGGGACCATGCCCAATGAGGGGGCAGGGCGTGCCACCATGGCTCTGGGAGTGAGCAGGGAGCCCCAGCTCACGCCACCTCGTCCTGGCCCCGGCTGCCTCGCAGTGCTCCACCGTCTGCTCCATCAACTCCTCCAGCCTCCTCCTCTGCCGGAGCCCTGCCGTGCCAGATGGGGCACACCCCCAGAGGGTCTTCTTCACCCTAGACAACATGCACGTGGATTTCGCCAGTGCCAGCGGGGGCCAGGACTTCTTATACCAGCCCAACCCCCGGCTGGCCCCCCTCAGCCGAGAGGGGCCCGCCCGCCTCAAACCGGGCAACGTCCTGGACGTGGAGGTGAGGGCTTCTGTGGACAATCTCTGTGCGTGCAGGGGCTGCAGAGGCAGGCTAGGCGGCCTGGCTGAGGCCCCTGGTCTGCCTCCTAGGGCGAGGGCCTGAACCTGGGGATCAGCAAGGAGGAGGTGCGCGTGCACATTGGTGATGGGGAATGCCTGGTGAAGACGCTCACACTCACCCACCTGTACTGTGAGCCACCTCCACGGGCCCCGCAGCCTGCCAATGACTCCAGCACCCTGCCGCAGTTTGTGGTGAGGCTGGGCCCTGGGTCCAGAGATGGGTGGCAGGTGGAGCACTGAAGGCTCAGCTCAGGAGCCCTGTCCACCCACCAGGTGCAGATGGGTAACCTGCGGCTGGTCCTGGGCCCGGTACAGTATGAGGCTGAGCCCACACAGCCTGCCTTCCCTGTGGAGGCCCAGATAGGACTGGGCATGGGTGCTGCTGTGCTGACCGCCGCAGTGCTCCTCCTCACCCTCATGTACAGGTAAGGGGCCCTCACCGCCATTCACGCACCTGTGCAAACTTCCCTCTTCACTTTTCGAAAGGGCACCCCACGCAGCAGGCCTCCAGGAAGGAGGCCATCCGACCTCGGTGGCTTTGACCCAGGCGGGCTTGGGCCTGTGGCTAACGTTTGGTCCCTGGGCTGCAGGCATAAGAGCAAGCAGGCTCTGCGGGACTACCAGAAGGTTCTGGTGCAGCTCGAGAATCTGGAGATCGGTGTGGGTGACCAGTGTCGCAAGGAGTTCACAGGTGGGGAGAAGGCAGTGGGGCGGGGGGCAGAGGGCCCACCAAGCCTGAGCCCACAACTTGGTGGCTTCCGGCATGCAGACCTGATGACCGAGATGACCGACCTCAGCAGCGACCTGGAGGGCAGTGGGATCCCCTTCCTGGACTACCGCACCTACGCCGAGCGAGTCTTCTTCCCTGGGCACAGTGGCTGCCCACTGCAGCCCATGCTCGAAGGGCCAGGGGAAGAGGACCTCCGTGCCCCTGTGCGCCAGGGCCTCACGCAGCTCTCCAATCTGCTCAACAGCAAGCTTTTCCTCCTCACAGTGAGGGTCACATGGGCGGGAAGGGGGGATCAGGGTTGGGGGCAAGGAGGTTGGGCTGGGCATAGGCTGGGCTGGGTGGCAGGTATAGGCACAAAGGTGGGAGTTTGCACCGGGTGGGGGGACTTCCCAGAGTGAACTTCAGCCCCAACCCCCCACCCACCTAGCTCATCCACACACTGGAGGAGCAGCCCAGCTTCTCTCAGCGGGACCGCTGCCACGTGGCTTCGCTGCTGTCCCTAGCATTGCACAGCAAGCTTGAGTACCTGACCGACATCATGAGGACACTGCTTGGCGACCTGGCCGCCCATTATGTGCACAAGAATCCCAAGCTCATGCTGCGCAGGTTGGCTTTGGCCTGACCTTGGTCTTGGCAGCCGGGGTGGTGGCTGTCTCCTGTCCTCAGCTCCCTACCACACCACCCTGTCCTGGGGTGGGCTGGACCAGGAATCTCAAGGAGGGGGGCTAGGACAGAAGTCACTGGTAGGGAAGTAGACGGGCCTCCTCACCAGGGAGGTGGGCCCCAAGAGCTGACAGGCGGAAAAGCTCTCCATTGCCTCTGCTGCCCACCTCCGCCCGGGGACAGGGGGCCCTCCAGGACCCATTTCTGACCAGGGGCCTGCTCCCTACAGGACAGAGACCATGGTGGAGAAACTGCTCACCAACTGGCTGTCCATCTGTCTCTACGCCTTCCTGAGGGTGAGGGGCACCCTGGACAGCACCTTCTCCCCTTCTTCCACTGAGGGGCTGCTGTCTGTGGCTTCACTGGCCTGCACCCAAATACCCCCAGGGTCCTGAGGGCGCAAGGGCACAGCAAGGCAGGGTGTGGAAAGGGAAGGGCTTCAAACCTTTTCCCCGGCTTGATGTGAGGCAGAAGTCAACTGTCATTGGCCGCCCTTGTTCTGTGCAGCTGATCTGCCCCTCCCCACCCCCACCATGCCCTCTGAGCCTCACACAACCCGCCAGTTCCCTGGCCAATGCTAGCCTGTCCTGACGGTTGCAGGAGGTCGCTGGTGAGCCACTGTACATGCTCCTCCGGGCCATCCAGTACCAGGTGGACAAGGGTCCTGTGGACGCTGTGACAGGCAAGGCAAAACGGACCCTGAACGACAGTCGCCTGCTGCGGGAGGATGTGGAGTTCCGGCCCCTGACGCTGATGGTGCTGGTGGGCCCCGGGGCTGGCGGGGCTGCAGGGAGCAGGGAGGAGGTGCAGCGTGTGCCCGCCCGGGTGCTCGACACAGATACCATCACCCAGGTGAAGGAGAAGGTGCTGGACCAAGTCTACAAGGGTACCCCCTTCTCTCAGAGGCCTGCTGTGCACACGTTAGATCTCGGTGAGAGAGCCGGCCTGCCTTCCTCCCTGAGGTTATTCCACCTGTGGAGGCTCAGCTCTGCCTTGCTCTGAATGGCAGAGTTGGGGAACAGGCTGAAGGCTGATTGGCTTCTCTGGGTCCCCCCAGAGTGGCGCTCAGGCCTGGCTGGTCACCTAACCCTGTCAGATGAGGACCTGACCTCGGTGACCCAGGACCACTGGAAGAGACTTAATACTCTACAGCACTACAAGGTGCGGGGCGACTGCAGAGTGGGGGAGAGGCCCACACCTCTGGATGAGGCAAAGAAGGAGCCCAGCCTCTGCTTCCCTCTCCACCAGGTCCCGGATGGGGCCACAGTGGGGCTCATCCCCCAGCTGCACAACAGAGGTGCTGTCTCCCAGAGCCTGGCCCAGAGCTATCCCTCCAGGGAGAGTGAGTCCTGCAACCCAGACGTGCCCATCTATTCCTGGGAGCTTAGGCGGGCAGGCAGGAGTCCTGGTCACGCCATCCCTGGGTCTCTCCAGACCTTGCCAGTGGGCCAGCCCATGCTCCAGGCTGAGCTGAGGGCCTGGGTCAGATGAGGGAAGAGGCAGGCAGCTCCCTGGACAGGGAGCTCTAGAGCCATGAGTTATTGCTAAGCAAGCCCCTGGGCTGCCACCCTCCCTCCACATTGCTACCCTCTGCTTTCCTCGGCTCCGCCTACCCTGTCCCACCCCATCAAGTGGGGGCAGAGGACTGAGCCAGCACATGTGTCCTCAGACATCCCCATGCTGGAGGATGGTGAGGAGGGCGGGGTCCGCCTGTGGCACCTGGTGAAAGGCACTGAGGAACCAGAAGGGGCCAAGGCACGGCGCAGCAGCCTGCGGGAACGCGAACGGGAGCGGGCAAGGGCCAAGGCCATTCCAGAAATCTACCTCACCCGCCTCCTCTCCATGAAGGTCGGTGCAGCTGGGGAGCCATGCTCCAGGGGAGCCACGTGATTGGATGGCTCCCTGAGGGGCCCCTGACTGGGCTGCGGAGAGGGCGTGGTCCCGAGAGGCTGAGGGGTGGCCCCACCAGCTGATGGAGTCACCCCTCCTGCCTTCCAGGGCACACTGCAGAAATTTGTGGATGACACCTTCCAGGCCATCCTCAGTGTGAATCGGCCTGTGCCCATTGCTGTCAAGTACCTGTTTGACTTCCTGGATGAGCTGGCAGAGAAGCATGGCATTGAGGACCCGGAGACCTTACACATCTGGAAGACTAACAGGTACCTTGCCTGCTGGCCCCACCCCTGAGCAGATGGGACATGGAGTCCCAGAGGGACAAGGACATGGCCAGGGTGGGGGCGGCAGGCCCTGAACAGGAACCCAGGCTTGGAGGCATCCAGCTGGCTTTCTGCCCACACCCTCGGCATAAACTCTCAGGACAGCTCCCTGTGGAACTCAGGGCTGGGGCTCAGGCTGATGTCTGCTAGACTAGCCGTGCCTCACACCCATGGCCGGCCTGTGTCCCAGCCTGCTGTTGCGGTTCTGGGTGAACACTCTGAAGAACCCACAGCTCATCTTCGATGTGCGGGTGTCAGACAATGTGGATGCCATCCTCGCCGTCATCGCCCAGACCTTCATAGACGCCTGCACTGTCTCAGAGCATAAAGTGGGCCGGGTAAGGGCAGAGCTGGCCTTAGTGGCAGCCAGGGGGTTGAGGAGAAAAGACTTGTGGGAGATGCCCCAGGGGCTGGGTGCAGAGCCCTGGGTGGAGCTGGGAGGGTGAATAATGTGGGCCAGGGATAGGGGGCACTGGTGGTGCAGTCAGGGTAATGGGACAGGGGCTTTCCCACCTCTGCACTCATGCCTTCCTCCCTTCCCCCTCTCCCCCGGAGCAGGATTCCCCGGTGAACAAACTGCTCTATGCCCGGGAGATCCCTCGCTACAAGCAGATGGTGGAGAGGTAGGTGTCAGAGTGTCATGGCTGGGGGTGGAGGCTGCCCGCCCCTAACTGTATCCCCTCCCCCCAGATACTACTCCGACATTCACCAGAGCTCTCCAGCGAGCTACCAGGAGATGAACTCAGCTCTGGCTGAGCTCTCTGGGGTGAGGCACAGCCCAAGGGTACACCCATGCACATTTGGGGGGCAGAGTGGAGGGGGGAGGCTTGGGGCTCAAGGTCCAGGCTGGGGCCTCACCCCCCCCTATGTGCTGCTTCCAGAACTACACCTCTGCTCCCCACTGTCTGGAAGCTCTGCAAGAACTCTACCACCACATCCACAGGTATTACGACCAGGTGAGGCCAGGACTCTCTAGGGGAAGGGACACCTCCCTGGGGGTGGAGGAGGTGTCCAGGCCTAACCTGGCAGCCAGAGGGGAAGGAGGGCCCAGGTTGGGAAGGGGCTTGGCTTCTGTCCAGATTCCCCAAGGGAGGCCCGGGGCAGCCCCCACTGAACACCCCAGCAGCTGCTGAGATGGAAGCAGGGCTGGTGGGCAGAGGGCTGGAGGCTCAGGCTGGGCACCCTTCTCTGCCCTGGCAGATCATCAGCGCCCTGGAGGAGGACCCTGTGGGCCAGAAGATGCAGCTGGCCTGCCGCCTGCAGCAGATCGCTGCCCTGGTGGAGAACAAGGTGACTGACCTGTGAGCTCAGGCCACAGCAGGCACCCGAGGCCCACCAGCTTGGACAGCAGCAAGCAGAACCTGCCACCACAGTGCCTTATGGCCCCTGGATGTAGCCAGCGACCCGAAGAATGGCCGGCAGAGAGTGTGGGGGGGTCCCTGACACCTCTCCTCGCACTGCGCCCTTCTTCCACCTCCGGGCTTCTTTCTAATTTATAGCGATCCTTCTCTTTCCCACCCCCTCCCCACGTTGTATTTATTTGCTTGCTGGAGAATTGCTTCTGGAAATAAAATAGAAATCGGTGTTTTTAGAAAAAGCCCAATCCCCAGCCCCTGCTTTCCCCTGGAGTCTACACAGCCCTCTCCTCGGCCCCATGGCTGTGACTTCTGCTGCTTGAGGAAAAGGGGAGTAATTATGCACCCCAGGATTTGCTCTCCTTCCCCTCGCCTCCCCTGGCCCCTGCAGGAAAGGTGTCCCTACCCTCCCACCACTACCTATGTCCACCCCATCCTACCAGTTCTTTTCTGTCACAGGGACACAGAACCAAATATCTCCCATCTTGGGATAACCACAGTCACTGCTAAGCTCCTGTGGGTCATTCTGACTCCCCAAAAGTGCCCAGCTGGCCTCCTGGTTCCATTCTTGCCCTCTCCATTCCCTTGTGGAAGCAGCCAGAGTGATCTTTCTAAAGAGCAAAAGTGTCCATCAGCCTCTGCGAAACAAACCCATACTTGGCCACCCGAGGTCTCCCCTCGTCTCCCCTGCCCCGTGCCACTCTGCAGCCAGTCCAGCCTCGGATGTCGCTAGCCAAGGAGGTCTCCAGCCGGCCTTGCCCCAGCCAGGCCCTTTGACACCCTAGAGGTTTACCCATCCACCCCCTTTCTAAGGACCTGATTCTTCCCGGTCCCTCGGATGTAGCTGCAAGGTCACAGGCTCTGTCTGACCTGGATGTCCCTGTCAACAGCCTGCTAGAGCTGTGGGCTTGCTTGCTTCCTAGTGGAGGAGGACCCCTGAGGGCAGGGCCAGGGTGGATGGCTCCTTGCGTCTACCACAGGGGCTCATGGGTCATGTTGGTGGACACAATGAACAGGGCAGGGATGGCAGGCCTGGAACAGACCCAGGAGGGAGACTGCCCAGGGTCCCAGTGCCAGCGTCCTGGCTGGGCAGGTTCCCAGGCTTCCATTTGGCCCGTACCTCTGGTGGGAGGAACACATTGCCTTTAGCTCATGCCCCTGACTCTTGCTATACCAGGGCCCCCAATGACCCACATTCAGGAAAAGGAGGACACTGGGCTCCCACCTATCTTAAGGGTCAGTGAGGCACAGGAAAGGTGGGGAGCCAGAGAATGTTCCAAATGGCCATGGCGCTCTCAGCACACGGTGGGGGGCGGGAGCTTGGCCTGAGTACTAGGCTGCCACGTCCATGGTGTCCTTGCCTGGCTGTCCCCCTGAGCCGGCTCTGCACTGCAAGGACTCAGCCTGAGGACCGGTCACCATGTCCCCACGTGGGTAAGCTCCTTGGTCCTGGAGTCTGTGAGGGGCTATTCACTCTGTCCCCACAGTGGCCCCCTCTGCCAGCCCTGGGCAGCAGTGGGGGGGCTTGTCTTGGGGGCCCAGGCTCTGGGGGGGCCGCTGTCACTGCACTGCCCCCTCCTCGCTGCATACCTTGCCCACAGCTGAGCAGCTGGGAGGCTATTTATAAAGGCGGGTGAGATCAGCGGCCGAGGCTATAAATGCTCTGGCCAAGACCAGGCCCCACAAGAGCAGCCCCCGGGGCGCCGGAGCTGCAGGTCGTGAGACCGGGATGAGTGCCAGTGCAGGCGGTGGCGGCAGGGACAGTGTCGGCAGCAGCAGCAGGTAGGGCTCAGCCTGGGCGCCTGGGGCCTCTGGCGCCTCATGCGCTCACTGCCCCCCCCTCACCCCCAGCTCACAGGCCTCCTGCGGGCCTGACTCCTCAGGCTCTGAACTAGCCCCTGGGGCGCCAGCACCTCGGATGCTGCAGGGGCTGCTGGGCTCTGACGACGAGGAGCAGGAGGACCCCAAGGACTACTGCAAGGGTGAGGCCTGGCCTGGGGCACAGGCAGCCAGGTGCTCCCGTGGGGGGAACGGGACAGCCCAGGAAGAGGGTGCTGGTGCTAGTCCACGTGGGCCAGGGTGCCAGCAGGGCGATGGCCCCCACCAGGCTTTCTCAGCTCCCTTCCCCCAGGTGGCTACTACCCTGTGAAGATTGGCGACCTGTTCAATGGGCGGTACCACGTGGTGCGCAAGCTGGGATGGGGCCACTTCTCCACTGTCTGGCTCTGCTGGGACATCCAGTGAGTGTCCACTTTGCTCCCCGAGGCCCAGTGCCAACTGGGATACCGCCTCTAGACCTGGTCGGGGCCACCACAATGTCCCCACGCATCTGGCTGGGACTAGCAGCTGACCCGGGGCTGCTGTTGCAGGCGCAAGCGCTTCGTGGCTCTGAAAGTAGTGAAGAGCGCAGGACATTACACAGAGACAGCTGTGGATGAGATCAAGCTCCTGAAATGTGTGAGACGCCTCCCCTACTGACGCCCAGCTCCGGGGAGCTGCCTGGGGCCTGGCAGTGTGGGTGCAGGCCTGCTGGGGCTTCTGGGGGCAGGCAGAACTCCCAGAAGGCCAGGCTCCAGGTGGCTCTGCCCAAGTGGGAGGACCTGGAGGAGCCAGCAAGGGAAGGGCCAGGCCCCTGGAGTGGGACGGGGCTCTGCCACCACTGGGAGCAGCTGGTGAGGGGCAGCTTGGAGCCATCTGTGGCCCCTTGGCTTTTGCTTCAGGTCCGAGACAGTGACCCCAGTGACCCCAAAAGAGAGACCATTGTCCAGCTCATTGATGACTTCAGGATCTCGGGGGTTAACGGAGTCCGTATCCTTTGTAGGCTGAGCAAAGCACAGTGCTGGTGCAGGAGCCCACTTGTGCCTTCCCAGCTGCTAGGGCCTGTTTGCTGATCTACATGATGAGGGTTTATGCCTTCCAGTGACATTTGTCTTCAAAATACCCTCACTACTTTGTTATGGGGGGGGGACGTGGGTAACCAGGTTGCTGAGCTACCCCCAAATGGCAGGAACCATCACCTCTGTGGCATACCTGGGCTTAGGAGTGGGGCTGGTCTGGGAGGCCTCAGTGTCGGCTTCTCCAGGGCCCTCTTCCCTGGGATGGCCACAGAATGTATCATTCCAGCTGGCATATTTGAGAATGACAGGGACACTATGATACTGGGATGGTGGTGTCCACCAGGCCCAGCTCTGCACTGCCTCATTGCTCCCCCACCCCACCTGAGGGCAGGTGGGGCTGGTGCCCAGCTGTGTGCCTGCCAGCCACCCTTCACTCCAGTCCCAGATGTGTGCATGGTCCTGGAGGTCCTGGGCCACCAGCTCCTCAAGTGGATTATCAAGTCCAACTACCAGGGCCTGCCTGTACCCTGCGTGAAGAGCATTGTGAGGCAGGTGAGCGTCCCGTGCCCCACGTGAACAGCACTGGGAGGCAGCCTGGGTAGGGCTGACAGAGCTCAGGAGTGGCTGTCCCCAGGTGCTACACGGCCTAGACTACCTCCATACCAAGTGCAAGATCATCCACACAGACATCAAGCCCGAGAACATCCTGCTGTGTGTGGGTGACACCTATATCAGGCGCCTGGCTGCCGAGGCCACAGAGTGGCAGCAGTCAGGGGCATCACCGCCATCCCGCTCCACAGGTATAAGAGCCTGTGTGGGACTGGGGCTGGGCCCGGGGCCTCAGCCCCCGCCTGAGTCTCTGTTCCTTTCTCTCCATCCCCGGTGCCCCTCCTGCCCCCCTCAGTCAGCACTGCCCCTCAGGAGGTCTGGGTAAGTTGGGGCACCCTTCTTTTCCTGTCCCTCATCTCCCCATGTCCTCAGAGCCTCCCTGCCCTCCCCAGAACTCTTGCAGTTGCATTTCCAAAAGCCTGGGCAGCCCAGATGACGGTGATACACATGCTCCAAACTGCCCTTGGTGGCTGCTGGGCTTACCACTGCCTCAGTGGAAGGACACCGCATCTTGGACTGGGAAGGGCCAGGGCTGCCCGCAGAGGCAAGCTCTAACTACTCTCTAACCTTGAGCTTTGAGGAGTGGAGGCAGGAGGAAAGGCAGGAGGTGGGTGAGAGGCTGGTGCCAAGGAGTGTGCCACATTCTGACATCCACGAGAGCCCTGGGCCCCAGAGGCCTTGCCCTCTGTGGAGTGGTGGGCCATAGGCAGAGGTCCCAGCTGGTCAAGGAATGGGCAGCAGGGACCCTGGGGTGACCCTGGCTCTAACAGCAGCTGGGTAAGCTGTCAAAAAACAAGAGAAAGAAGATGAGGCGCAAACGGAAACAGCAAAAGCGGCTGCTGGAGGAGCGGCTGCGGGACCTGCAGAGGCTGGAGGCCTTGGAGGCAGCTGCCCAGACTGAGGGTGAGGGGCCGGAGGGGCCCCCCACCCTGGGGCTGTTGAGCGTGGGCAGCCAGGGCTTCAGCTCACACACCACCTCTGCCCCTCTCCCCAGACTCTGGCGCAAGACTAGAGGGGGGCAGCGGTTCGACCTCCTCTTCCGGTTGCCACCCTGGAGGGGCCAGGGCCGGCCCCTCCTCAGCCTCCTCCTCCCCCGCCACAGGGGGCGACCGCAGCCTCAGCCCAGGCTCCCAGACCTCAGGCTTCTCCGGCTCCCTTTTCTCTCCTGCCTCGTGTTCCATCCTCTCAGGCTCTTCCAACCAGCGGGAGACCGGGGGCCTCCTGTCACCCAGCAGTAAGCCGGGAAGGGACAGCGGGTGGCAAGCAGGCAGGGCGGGAAGGGGCCAGGCTAGCTCAGTCTCTCCCTTCTCTTCCTTCCCCAGCACCGTTTGGTGCCTCGAACCTCCTGGTGAACCCCCTAGAACCCCAAAATGCAGACAAGATCAAGATCAAGATCGCAGACCTGGGCAACGCCTGCTGGGTGGTATGAGAGGGCCTTGGAGCAGAGCTAGGTGCCCTGCTGTCAGGGTGGAGGCACAGGCCCACTTCCAGAAACCCCAACCTCGACCGGCAAGGCACTCGATCATTTGTTCAGTGAAGGCTCACTCAGCAATCCACTTGATCGGACCCCACGGTCTGCCTCATGCCACAGACCTAGGGCTGAGCCCAAATCAGCCTAAGTCCTGCCCAGTTAACAGAATTGGGCCCATGGCAAGGGGTGGGGAGCCACTGGGAAGGGGCCAGCCTCTGTCTCAGATCGCCTGGCCAGTTCCCCTTGGGACTTCTGGAGACTGAGGCTCAGAGCAGACCCCACTGAGGTCCTTGGATGCATGGCCCAGAGGAGGTGGGAGATGAGTGGGGGGCTGGTGGGGGTAGGCCAGCCGTGGCCCCAGCTCCTCCCCAGGCCTCTGCTTGCCTCCAGCACAAGCACTTCACTGAGGACATCCAGACGCGGCAGTACCGGGCCGTGGAGGTGCTGATAGGTGCAGAGTATGGGCCCCCGGCTGACATCTGGAGCACGGCGTGCATGGTAGGCCTGAGCTGCCCCCGCCAGGGCCCAGCCTGCTGGCCAGCAGCATCACCCTCTTCCCCCTTCCAGGCCTTCGAGTTAGCCACCGGTGACTACCTATTCGAACCCCACTCTGGAGAAGACTACAGTCGTGATGAGGGTAGGGGAGGCATGCACTGGGCTCGGCCTCGGGGCCTCCTGGCCTCCCAGCTGCCTCCCAGCCTCCTCTCTGTCCACAGACCACATTGCCCACATCGTGGAGCTCCTGGGAGACATCCCCCCCACCTTTGCCCTCTCAGGCCGCTACTCCCGGGAGTTCTTCAACCGGAGAGGTGAGGCTGAAGGGGCTCAGGCAGCCTGGGTGCAGAGGGTAGGGCAGGGACCTTGGGTTCTGCAAGGGGAATGCAGATCCCGGAGCCGGAGGCCGTGCTGGCAGAGCCTAACCTGAGGCCTGCTGCCCGCCCCAGGAGAACTCCGGCATATCCACAACCTCAAGCGCTGGGGCCTGTACGAAGTGCTCATGGAGAAGTACGAGTGGCCTCTAGAGCAGGCCACACAGTTCAGTGCCTTCCTGCTGCCTATGATGGAGTACATCCCCGAAAAGCGGGCCAGCGCAGCTGACTGTCTCCAGCACCCTTGGCTGAACCCCTAGGCCCTGCTAGCTCCTGCCCCAAACCCCACCTCTCAGTGCCTTCACGGAAAGTGGGGTGACTCCGGTTACCCTGTAGAAGCTGCCCTCCCCCCCCGCAGGTGCAAGGTGTCACACTCCCCGTGGCAGGGCAGACAGATGCTGGGGCCAGGCCCACCTTTCAGAATTTGCTCTGCCCCAATCCTCACAGAGGGCCATGTGAGTGAGAAGTGTACGTGTTTCTTTTCTTAATAAAGTGTGAGCTCAAATACCAGTGTCCCAGAGTGACAGAAGTACACAGCTGAGGGCTGGGGCGGAAACTGGTTTATTCTGGGTCCACACAGCAAGCCAGCTGGAGTGCTCTGGGGTGCTGGAGGTGGGACAGGCACAGCCTAGGCCTCCACGGCACGGCCATTGCTGATGCGGATGTGACGGATGATGTCCTGGATGGCTTCTGAAGTAGTGCCCTGGCCCCCAATGTCCGGGGTGTGTATCTGTGGGTGACGGTCAAATCTGAGCCCACGGCAGGGAGCCACAAACACCGGATCCCGACCCTGCAGGAGGCCCAGGGCTGCCCACTGCCACCGATGGTTTGCAGGGGCTAGAACTGCCACCAGAAGGGCAGTGGTGCCAGCTAAGGCCCAGAAGCCCTACCCTACCTGTACCACCCTCCCCTTGGGGGCAGCAGGAAGCGCCAGATCACCATCTCTAGCCTCTCAGACGCCACACCAGCTCAACCCAGGCTGGAAGAGGGTTTGGTTTGTTGGTTTTTTTTGGGGGGGTGGGGGAGGCAGGGGAGGGGAGAAGGGGAGCCTCACATTTTCATTGTCCATGGATGCCAAGACGGCCTTACGGATGGAGGTGGCGTAGGAGTGTAGCCTAAGGAAGAAGACCTGCCTTTAGTCCTTGGGGCCTAGGGGACTGGCTGGGGGCTGGCTGGGGGCTGGCAGCCAGGATCTGGAAGCCACTTACTTGAGGTGGTCGAGCATCATGCAACTTGCCAGCAGCGTAGCTGTGGGATTGGCGATGTTCTTATTGGCAATACTCTTGCCTGTGTTCCTGGTAGCCTGGAAGACAATGGAGGGGGTGGCAAATATAAGAATGTAGGCAGTATGATTCCATTTGTGTGAAGTGTCCATCCAGACAGGCAAATCCAGAGACAGATTAGTGGGTGCCAGGGGTTGGGGGAAGAGGAATGGGGAAATACTTGCTAATGGGAACGGGGTCTCCTGTGGGGGTAATGGAAATGTTAGAACTAGACAGAAGTGATGGTTATACAATACTGCGGATGTACTTAATACCCCTGAATTATTCACTTTTAAATGGTTTCACTCTATTCTGTGAATTTCACCTCAATTTTTTTTAATAAAGACTTAAAAAAAAGATCAATAAAGTACAGTCTATCTATACAATAGACTGTTAGTCAGCCCTAAAAAGGAATAAAGCACTAACACACGCTACATGAATCAACCTTATTTTTTTTTTTGAGGGCAGTATCACTTGCCCTCATATGTGGGACCCGAACCGGGGCAGCTGGCTTCCCAAGCCAGTGCTTAACCACTGCGCCACTTGGCCGGCCCTGAATCAACCTTAAAAACATTACACTCAGTGAAAGGAGCCAGATACAAAAGGCCACATATTGTATGATTCCATTCATATAAAATGTCTAGAACAGGCAAATTCATAAGAGAGAAATTAGAGGGCCGGCCGACTGGCGCATTGGTTAAGAGCTGGCTTGGGATGCCAGGGACCCGGGTTCAGATCCCACATATGAGGGCCAGTGACACTGCCCTCTACAGCTAAGATGGTGAACAGCAGCTCCACCTGGAGCTGGGCTGCTGTGAGTCCATAGGATGGCATAGCTGCAGCCCCTGCTGCAGTGGGCTGCCATAGGCTACAGTGAGTGGCCGGCAGCCAGCGTGAGCGGCCATCATGAGCTGCCAAGAGCCGCGGTGAGCGACCATCCAGAGGCCAGCGACCAATCTGCCTCATCTGGGAAAAGCACAATGACAATGCCAACATGGGCCAGTGAAGCAACATCCTCCGCAACTACACTGAAGAACAATAAGACAGCAATTTGTCTGTTCTCCTTCCCTGATTCCCCAACGCTGTTCCCCTCCCCCAGTTCCCCAATAATACTTAACAAAAAATAAATAAATAAGAGAGAAATTAGATTAGTGGTTGCCAGGGACTGGTGGGTGGGGGATGGAAAGTGACAGCTGACAAGTACAGGGTTTCTTTCTGGAGTGAAAATGTTCTGGAATTAGATGGTGGTGATGGTTCATCAACTCTGAATATTCTAAAACCCACTGAATTGTACACTCTGGAAGGGTGAAGTAGATGGTATGTGAGCTACAGCTCAGAAAGGCTGTCAGTTCGGGCGCCACCAGCGGTACTCACCGTCTCAAACACAGCGTACACGTGGCCATAGTTGGCCCCGGCCACAAGGCCAGGGCCGCCGACCAACCCTGCGCAGACATTGTTGACGATGTTGCCATAGAGATTGGGCATCACCATGACATCGAACTGCTGGGGCTGGGACACCAGCTACAGGGCAAGAAGGGGGCAGACAGGAAGTTGACCACAGGAAGCTCAGGGTGCCCAGGGCAGGCGGGTCCCTAGGTGGGCAGGGTTCACTACCTGCATGGTGGTGTTGTCCACGATCATACTCTCAAAGGTGATCTGGGGGTAGCAGGCTGCCACTTCCTTGCAGCACTGGAGGAAGAGCCCATCACCCAGTTTCCTAGGGGGGCACACAGGATGCTAGCTTGGCCACTGCAACAGTCAGCTGGAAGGATGGGGTATGCAGATGGCCACAGAAGGCTGGGTTCTAACCTCTAGCCAGTCCAACTGCAAAGCGAGCAGAATCCTGCTCTACCTCCCCCTAGCGTGCACTGGGATGAGCCCATGGCTGGGAGATGAGCAACAGGGCAGAACACTGTGTGTGGCCCCTTGGTGGGTGGCTGGGCACCCTGGTCCCAGGTCCCTGAGAGCAGACCCAAGCAGGCTGCTCAATTCAGGTACTTGAGGGCCGCTGGCAGAATATTGAAAAGCATAGCGGGGGCAAGCGGCATACATGATGTTGGCCTTGTGCACAGCTGTCACTTTCTTGCGCCCACTCTCCTGGGCCAGTTTGAAGGCGTATTCGGCAATGCGCAGAGACTTGGCTTTGGTGATGATCTTCAGGCTCTCCACCACTCCCGTCACACTCTGAGGAGGAGATGGGGACAAGAGGCCCAGGTCCCGTCCAAGCCTGCACTCCAGCACAAGCTTCTCCTTGGCCATAGCTTTCCTTACCGCTGACCCTGGCAAGGCACATCCCAGCCCCGAAGACGCGAGAGGGTGAGGGGGTAGCCTGGGCCTTACTCACCTCATGCTCCAGGCTGCTGTACTCGCCCTCTGTGTTTTCCCGCACAATGAGAATATCTATGTCCCTGTGTCGCGTCACCACTCCTGGCAGGCTCTTACAGTGGATGACATTGGCATAGAGGTCCAGACTGGTGCTGGGGGCACACAGAGAGAGGCAGCCAGCCAGTGCCATGACAACCCACCCCACCCCTGCCAGAGCCCCACTCCATGCACATGGCTCTCACCGAAGGATGTTGTTGCGGGATTTGTGGGATGGTGGCAGGTTATGGTTTGTTTCGATATTGCCTGCAGGACAGAAACAAGACAGGCAGTCTGGAGAGGGGACCCCACGGCTCAGCTGGGCCACCGCATTTCCCTTTCCTGACCCAGAGAATGCACACCAAAGACAGCTTCTACCAGAGAAGATGGCTTTCGGCAGCAGAAATGCTTCACAGAACACTAGAGTGTAACTTCCAACATAAGCCCCATGAGGGTGGGGCTGGTGTGTGTGTTCACTTCACCGATGGGTTCTGAGGAAGGGCACCTGACACATAGCCGACAATAATGAAGGAATAATGAAGGAACAAGGCTTGCCAGCTGACCAGGAGGTCTTGCCAGACCTTGGCAGGAGAATGTTAAGACTAGGGTCTGGCTGGATACAAAGTGACCACTCCGGCTTATTAACAGGCTGGCTGGCCAGGCTGGTACCAGCAAGATGACTCTGGCTAGAGTTACTACCGGGCATTGCATCAAGGTACCGCATAAGCCCCAGCTCAGGGGCAGGCAAGAGCTGCCTAGAAAAGAACCACAGCTTGATCTTGGCTGGATCCAGGGCACCCAGAACAAGGACAGCCACTGGGAAAAGGCAGTTAGAGGGTGCTGGGTCGTGGAGGCCTTTCTCAGCTCCACCAGGGCTACCAGCCCCCCGAGTCATGCCCTACCCGGGCTAGCTTCATCCAGAGTGCCTCGGGCACCCTGTAGTTGGCACATCAGCCCCTCCAATTGACAGCTGGGGCACAGGACTGTACCCAGGCTCACCTTTGCTCACACGCTCCACACACTGAGCAGTTGATGGGGTAAAGTTTGCGGAATGAGTGATGGAAACAGTTTAAGAACCTGGACCAAACCAAGGCAAACTCAGGAGGGGCCAGAATTCCTGTCTGTAACATCCATAGCTGTGCCAGCTGGAGCCAAGGCAGCAAGCAGAGTTTGAGAGCTGTGTCTCTGTGACATTTAGTTTGTGAAGACAAGCTGTGAGGGTTAAAGCTGACCCTAGCAGAGAGGGCTGCCTCAAAAGGGAAGAAAAGGGTGGAAGGCAGCCCATCACTGGACAGGTTTCCACACAGCCTAGGGCCACCGAGATCTCAGAGTCTCAGCACAGACAGGCCTCCAGAAGCTTCCATCCACTCTCCAAGCCCCAGGATCCTCTGTAGCCAGAAAAGCCCTCAAGTGAGAGCTGTGGAGCCCCAGGGACAAGTATCAGCTCAAAGGTGAAAGAGTCAATGCACAGCACCTCATCCTGGCCCAAGCTCACCCTTCAGGGCCACGCGGTTCCGACGGATGGCCATGATGGCATTACGAATGTCCTCTTCATCGGTATTGGAGCTCACGTGTACTTCTTCAAAGTCCACCGGCACACATGCATGCCTGGGGCAAAGCTGGGTCAGGGCAGCTGGCCCTGGGCCTCCCCCACACCTCCTCCAGGAAGCCTATATGGACCACTGGGGGCCGAGGCAGCCATTACCTCCTGCTACTGCCCACCCTAACCGTGGCTCTGGCTGAGAGGAGACTGGACCCAGCTGCAACAACTGATGGGGACTCACTTGATCTCCACCACACAGTTAGTAGGACTGGTGCCACTTTCCCTGTGCCCATGCCAGTCTGGTGAGATGGCCAGGACCGGGACGAAAGCCCTGGACTTACAGGCCTCCTGCCACTGGCTCACTGGGTGCTTGGGCATTGGGCAAAGTCCCAGCCAGTGGGCTTCTGCACTTACTGCCCCTCTGACACAAAGTTCTCAGGGTACCCCCTGGCTGGGCCGGAGGCACAACCTTCCCTAGGGGGACAGGTGAAGCGGAGCGGCTCCATACCTGAACACAGACTTGACGTGCAACATGAGCTCTGGCCCAATGCCGTCGCCAGGGATCATGGTCACCGTGTGCCGCCCACCATACTTAGCAGATGGAGGCTGGAAGGAAGGGGAGGGGGTAGGTGAGCTTTTAGTTCCCTTCTTCCCAGCAGCACTGACCCGGTGGGCCAATCATGAGGTGCCAGCTTGGGGTACCTTAGCGCTCAGCCCCACCCCATCCCCGACAGGGCTGTTCATAGGGGCTCCCTGATTAGAAGGAGAGCAGCAACAGCAGTCCCTGTCCCGCCTGGACTTGGGTCAATCCCAAAGCAACTAAAAGCCCCAAATCTAACAGGCAGATGAGAATACTCACAATTGTTTGTTGCTAGAGGGGTGACAGGAAGGAAGAAGACTTGGATCAGCCAAGGTTGAAGGAACAAGGCTGTGCTTTTTCCCTGGGGATACTTGCTGTCTAGCACAGTTCAGGTAAGAAGGTAAGAAGGGGTGGGTGACCTTTGGAGACCACACCAGAGGAAAGAACACAGAGGGCCAGGGAGCAGAGGCATGGCACACACGTGAGCACATGCACCCATGTGCACAAATACAGTGTGTGTGCATGCACACATACATGCACACACCTACACATGCACACACAGATATACACAAATATACACATGTAAAAGTACACGCATACTGTGCACGCATGCATAACTGGGCGGGTACTTACTGAGAAGTTCCTCCGGGGGGCCTCGTGGGCACCCAGAACCTGGCAAAGAGAACCCAGATACTAATGGTTGTTGTCCAGCCCAGAAAGTCCATTTGGCCAGGAAGAGTGACCATTCCCACTCTGCCCAGACAGGCCCCACATGTCACCCCCTCATTTCAGCTGTGCACACTGTCAGATGAACAACAGCACACAGTGCATGCCCAAACAAATGGCTCCAGAGCCCCACTTTCCAGGGACCAGTCTGCCAGAACGCCATGGAGAATCATAATCCTTTATCCCACCTTCAGCTTCATGGTCAGTTTTTAAAAAATGTTGGGCCGGCCGAGTGGCGTGGTGATTAAGAGATGGCTTGGGACTCCAGCGGCCCCGGTTCGGGTCCCACATATGAGGGCCAGTGACACTGCCCTCAAAAAAAAATGTTTATGTCTCCCTCCTCTCTTATAGTTGTTTCTGATTCCTTTTTGGCCAATTACTCCTATCCAGTGATGTCTGTAACATGGAAAAGTTGGGACATTAAATGTGGTACGATAGGGAAATTATAAAAAACAAAAAACAAAAAACCAGGGCTATCACAATAATGACTTTATCACTTTTCGATCATTTTTCCTTATTACAAATGCAGCATGCGGTCAGAAAATGGAGAAAATCTAGAACATGGAGATCAGAAGAAAAAGGTAGCACCTAGCTCCCCGCCCTGGCGGCCCCCTCCCAGGCATACACAGAGATAAGCGCTTTCAGCACTGTGGGGGATGGCCCTCCAAAATCAGAAATCCAAAACCAAAGTGCAGGTAAAAATCCAGCCATTTTTAGAAGAATAACAGACACCAATCTTTTGGAAGACTTTAATAAAGGATTGCAAAACTGCTTCATGGCCTACAAGGACAAATGTCCCCAACCTTGACTCGGAAACAGCCATGTTTGGCCACATTGGTGCCATGCCTGACAGCTTCAGAGCAAAAGCCATGGAGCCAAATAGGACAGGTGCTGAGAAGTGACCAATCTGCAGTCCCCATATTGTCCTTGACAGAGACGCCCCTCTCCCAGTTTCCCCTGAGGGGGAGCTACAGGCCCACACACTTTCCTCCCTGCTGTATCCCATATGGGAACACACCTGGGTGTCCTTCAATCCAAAGAGTCAGGGGCAGAGTCAAGGTCCTCCTTGTCACTTGGGGATGCCCTGCTACGTTCCTCCTGGAGCATCAGCAGAGCATTCCAGCCAATGGCAGAGTCACCGTGGCTATTTCTCGAAGAGCTGTGCCTTCCTGCTAGAAGTCTAGAAAGTTCAGGCAGAGGCTGACTGTCCCCGTCTGAGTCTCCTGGCCAGTATTCACAAGGCACCCACTTGCATGAGCTCTGGAAGCACAGATGTGCCACTCACCCGCCCAAGGCAGGGGCCAGGAAGGGGGTGGCTGCTAGGACAAGACATTCCGGGGGTATCTGCTGATCCATGTGGCCCCTGGATCTTCAGCCACAGGCACACTCAGGGCTTTTCTGTTTTCCTTCTAGTAATTGTCAGTATCTGGATTCATCTTATTTGGAGGCTTTTGATACAAACTTGTGGAAGGCAGTTTAGACTGCCCTTCCTCCAGGAAGCTTTCCGTGATGCCCAAAGGCTGCTAAGCTGTCCCCTCTAGGCTTCCAAAGTCCTATCTCAATACCTACCTCTCCAACCACAAATCTCCCTAGGTTCTCACTGCCCTGCTCCCTCCCAAACCCTTAAGCCCTTGAAAGTAGAGGCTATGTCTGTCAAGTCCCCTGTCACCCCATGGCCCAGCAGAATGCCTGGCTCAAAGCTAGGACACAAAAAATAGTTCCTGAATGAATGAGCATATCAGACAATGAAGGAAGCGATGGAGGGCTTTGTGGCCAGGAAGACCTCAGTTCAAATCGACATCCACTACTCTTGGCAGCAAACAGCTAACCTTGCTCAGCTTCCTGTCCTCACCTGAAATCCACAGAACAGAGGTGCCTACTTTACATGACTGCTGGTAGGATTAGGAGAGGAGGTAGGCAAGCTGTTCAGTCCCTAGCAGGGCACACAGAGCTGTGCAAAAGCATACCTGCCCCTTCACCCCAACAGCTCCTCAGGCCAGTGTTCAAGGCTGGTATCCAATGGGGGGACGCTGGCCTGACCCCTATGGCTCCTGGCAGTCATTCCTCCTGGGCTTCGGCCATCTGAGGTCCACTGGCACTGGACAGGTAACTCGGGCGTGGTGGTGAGCCAGCACTTGCACCAGGTCTGGCTCTGCATCTCTGCAACCTCCCTCTCCAACCTTGGAGCACATCACCACTACCAGGGCTAAGCCTCTCCCTCACCTGGTCCCTATGCTAGATGCTCCTTTAGCCAAAGGCCCAGAGAACTCTCAGGATAGACACTTCCCTGACCTTACTCTGGACAGACGCAGGCACCTTCCCTCAGGGGTTGGCAAAGGTTCTCCCTCACATCCAGGCTGCCCTGTGAAGCTACTCATCAAAGGTAGCTGGCACGACAGGATATATGTACAGGCCTCCTACTCATTCGTCAAGCAGGAGGGTGGACTGTCAGCCCTCATCCTCTGATGGTGCCACGGAAAGAAAGGGGTCCAGGGTAGTATGAGTTCCTGCCAAAGGGCTCCTATACTTCATAGCTTAGTGAGCCTTCTCTCTTCAGCATGTTTTCCCACAAGGTCCCAATTAGTGGGACCAAAGATCTGGGGTTCATCTCTAAAGCTTGCCATACCCAGGAGAACCAGTCTCGGTGCAGGGCACTGCCTGGCTATCAATCGTTCACAGCTTCCCATGCCCATCCCAACATGGACATAAGCACACACATAGGGAGGTCAGGGAGGAGATAAATGTCTTCACCAAGACTCTGTGGGAGCCTCACTGCCAGAATAGTCAGGGCCTCTGGAACGCCTCTCATCAGCAAGGTGAGTGAAGTCAGCATTTTAAACAGAATTCCATAAAACATAAAAGCTGTTACAAGGCCATCTTCCCCAGGGATCAGAGAGGGGGAGCAGGGCAGGAGAAGTGCCCACAAGAAGCGTCAGCAAAACTGCAGGGTTCTGAAAGGTCAGAGTTAGTTGGATCCTTTGAAATCCTTTGAGACAGAGGAGAAACTGAAGCCCAGATACAGGAGGGGCCTGGCGGAAGGCCACACAATGGGTCAGTGGGTTAGCTTGGCCTGGAGATCATATCTCTTGTCCTCCAGGCAAGTCCTGGCTCGCTGATGCTACAGATGGCTTCCAGCCCACCCAGAGACTAAATTATGCTCATTTAAGTGTTTAAAGACAGAGCAGGGCCGGCCGAGTGCCACGGTGGTTAAGCGTTGGCTTGGGACGCCAGCAGCCCCGGTTTGGGTCCCACATATGAGGGCCAGTGACAGTGCCCTCAAAAAAAAAAAAAAGACAAGAGCAATCAGACTCGAATGACAAAGATCCTAAACGGAGAACCGGCAGCATCCTACCCTGCCAGCCTCAGAAACCCTAGCTCCCTCCCATTCCAGGAGCCTGCGGGGTGGGGGTGGAGGAACTGGGGCTATAAGAATGTCGGGGAGGGGTGTTTGGGGATGCTGGCAAATCAGATTCTACATCTCCACTGGGATAAGTGGCCAAGCAGTCCACAAGTGGAAAACCCTAGCAGGAACATCGGCTGGGAACAGGATTCCCACGGCAGCAAAACAAGGAGGATCAAAACACGTGACAGCCTTGGGAGGGGTCCCAAGACACATGGCAGTCTTGGGAGCGGTCCCACAAGGACACTAGGGAGGTGACACTTGAGCCACAGCGGCTCACTCTCCCTATCTGTACGGAGCTCCCCCAACAAGCCGAAGACCCCTGGGGAAGCCAGACGAAGGCCAAATTTAGCTAATCTCCTCACTGACAACGAAGGCGGCCAATCAACCTCCGCAAGCAGCCCTCTCCCCGCCCCCTCGGGGGGCCCAGAGCCAATCGGAGTCCACGATGCTCGAGGAGCGGAAGACGCCCAGCAAACGCTGCAGCTGTCCCTGCGACCCGTTCTCCCTTCTCACCTCCCAAGGACGGCAGAGGAGGGCTGGCCTGAGCACTGCCTTCGCAGAGCCGCCGAAAGCATTCACCACCTTCAGCGCCATGATGGAAAATGAGAAACATGGAACGTCCCGGGTACGCAGACACCGCTCTCGCGAGAGTTTGGAGGAGTGTTGTCAGTGGAGTGGGCGGGGGCCTGGCAGTGCGCATGCGCGCCGCGCGCTGGTTCCCACGCCCGCTTCCGGCTCTGGGAGCGCTGCAGCCGCCATCTTGGTGGTGCTTAGCTGGTCCCCTAGTCCGGGGAGGAGACACGTCAGTGCCGCCAGAGACGTCACAGGCCCGCCCGGCCTGCCGGCGCCTGATTGGCTGCCGCGGCCTCTTACGCGTTGCGCTTCCTCGTCTGCCCCTCGTGTTCAGGGTAGTCCGCTCCCTTTTTACCCCGGCAGAGAAGAGGCGATGGCGGTGCTGGCATCTCTCGGCGCCCTGGCGCTACTCCTGCTGTCCGGCCTCTCCTGCTGCTCAGGTAGCGGCCTGGCCGGAGCTCGTTTCTGGCGAGCTTCTCTCCCACGACTGGTGGTGCGTGGCGGGGAGGAGGGATGCGGGGGAAGCCGGGGTCTGGGCCTTTTTCCTCCCAAGAGGCAGGTGGCCTCGGGGCGCGACGACCAAAGCCACCACGCACTCCTGCACCACACACGTTTACCCAGCAGCCAGGCTGCAGGAAGAAACCGCTAAATCTTTGTCACTGTCTGCTCCTGCGAGAAAGAGTCCTAGAGCCTCTCCCGTGCGCCGGCTCCCCATCTCCAATAGGGAAAGTGACACACGTCCCTGCTCCCTTTCCCGGAGCTCCCAGTCTCGGAGGAGGGTTGGACAGGAGAAAAGCTCTACAGTGTAGGATAATCGGGGCGAGAAACTGGGCTGGTGGAGAGGAGCCACCTAACCCGGTGTGGTGGAGCGAGGCCTCCCGGGGAAGGGAGCTCCAAGTGAAGAGAGAGAGCAAGGATGGCCCAGGCAGAGTGGCCATGACCGGAGGGCCTGGAGTGCCAGGTCAGAGTGTTGACTTTTTCCCTGAGGCCCTGATGTATCCTTACAGGGCTTTTCAGCAGAGCTGAGCCACAGTCAGATCAATGGACATTTTTGAGATATTCTTAACTCCTAGTGGCAGGGTTGAGCTCAGACTAGTCCAGAAGTGTGCTGAGGAGGAGGTCCTTGCAGGAGCTAGTGCCGGTCTGGGGAGGGGTTGATTTCTGCACATTCACTTTACCTGCCCTACTTCAGGCCAGCACCCTTGGTGCCTGAAGTGTTTCACCAGGCTAACTAGCCTTCCTGTCTGCACCCTTCTCACCTACTCCTCAGGAATTCCCTACACTGTAGTCAGTGATGTCTGGAAAGGACAAACACTGTAAAACCCTTTGGTGCTCCACAGTGTCCATAGGAAAAAGGCCAAGCTTAGCAGGGCACAGAAGGATCTGCAGGATGTGCTCCTGAGAACCACCCCCAACGGTGTTCCACTGTCCAGACCCAAAGCCGCCTTGGATTGCCTCAACCTAAAGCATGGCTCTCCCCGTTTGGAGAGCAGTTCGTTGAGAACTTTACCACTGGTAGCGTTTGCTTGATGCACTGTGACTTAGGTGATACCCTTCTTTCTCTGTAGCCTCTAGCAGTGTGGAAGTGACTTAGGCAGCATTCTTTCTCTCAGGGCAGCTCTATTCAAGGAGACAAGTTGTGCTTCTGGATCTAGAACCTCTCCTGTTTCTTTCCCTTGGGAAACACAGGGCTAATGTTGGCCTTATGTCAACTGGGGGCAAAGACCCTTCCCTTCATTTCGAAAGCCCATGTGCGTTGCCAGCAGCACCATGTTTGGTGTCCTCGGAGGACACCTCCGCAGTCTGAATTGAAGTTAGCCTGGCCCCCTGGGCTTCTAGGGTGCTATAGGCCAGGGCAGGCTGCAGCCCCAGACCATCACATGGCTTCCCTATCCATAGGCCCAAGCACAGACGAGTTCTGCAGTGAATCCATCCAGCCCCGCATACAGACTCCCCTGTTCTTTCGCCCTTGCATTGAGGTTCCACCTCTACAAAGCCTTCTCACTGCACCTTTGATCAATTAGATCTGTTCTCCCACACCCCACCTGGCAGGGTCTGAAGGGCCTCATGTGTCCTTAGCTGATGAGGTGTGGGAGGTGAGGTCAGAGTGCCCCTTCTGTCCCCAGCCCATCGTGCACAAGCCAGGTCTTACCCAGGCACCTCTCTGCCTCCTCCCCACAGCAGAGGCCTGCGTGGAGCCCCAGATCACCCCTTCCTACTACACAACCTCGGATGCCGTCATTTCCACTGAGACTGTCTTCATCGTGGAGATTTCACTAACATGCAAGAATAGGGTCCAGGTGAGGCAGTCGGGGTTCAGCCAGGAGGGTTCTCTGGTGAGAGATGGGGTTGGATCCTGGGGACAGAGGGACAATAAGGACTTCGATTCAGAGCTGTAGGAGAGATCAGGGAACACCAAGACCACATTCTAGCAGGTGTCTCAAGAACATTATCCTAAGCTGCCTGGTGTGCTTTGCTCAGGTGCAGTAATGTAGGTAGACACTTGGCTGTCTTGAAAGAATGTATGTGGAAGTGAGTAATAGGCAATGGTCAGCCCTAGGCTCCTGCATCGCTTTTCTGGGTGCTCTTTGCCAAGGTGTGTATCCAGGTCGGTATTTTGTAACTAAGAGTAAGCAGACCTGGGCCGGCTGAGTGGCGTGGTGGTTAAGCGCTGGCTTGGGATGCCAGCGGCCCGGGTTCGGATCCCAAATATGAGGGCAAGTGATACTACCCTCTTAAAAAAAAAAGAGTAAGCAGACCTGGCCTCAGCCCCTGACCTTAACCTGTATCCCAAAGTAGGAAGTTGGGCCCTTTCAGGTATGCTTTTTGGGTGGCTCCTTGGGCACGCTCTGACCCCAGCACCCCCTTCCAGGCTTAGAGAAATAATGAGGACACTTCAGTCATCTCACCCTGTTCACAGTTAACAGGCTTGCTGTGGGTTAGGGAGGCCAGGCCATAAGGGGGATGTGCCCCCACCCCACTGAGACGACAGACAGGTAGTGACAGCATCCATGGGTGTTGACTTCCTGGCAAGGCTCTGGGTTGTTGCAGGCCTACCTCCATCGTTCTTGCATGGTGCCTCCTTCCAGACACACCGTAGTCCCCAACTCTGCCTGGCTTCCCTGCGCACAGTACAGTGGGACTTCTGCCACCGGCCAAATTAGGGATAAAGTGACTCTCCCTTTGTCTCCTCCCCCAGAACATGGCTCTTTATGCTGATGTCAGTGGAAAACAATTTCCTGTCACCCGGGGCCAGGACGTGGGTCGTTATCAGGTAAGGGGTGCTGCAGTTATTTGGGGGGCAGCCACCCAATCACAGGTGTGACTTGAAGCCCTAGAGGTGTCCTGGTCACGCAGGGCCGGGATTCTTTGTCTCGGGCCGCTGGTAGTGGTGCTGTGTTAGCACCAGCAGGGGGGTCCTGATGTGTCCACTGTGCTCACCCCCTGCCACCCACCCACCCCAGGTATCCTGGAGCCTAGACCATAAGAGTGCCCATGCAGGCACCTATGAGGTCAGATTCTTTGACGAGGAATCATACAGCCTCCTGAGGAAGGTGAGTGTCACCTGGGGCTCCACCCAGACCTGCAGGAGCCGGGGTACACCCTGCTTCCATGGCCACCTCCAACCTACAGTATCCTCTTCCTGGAGCTCTGGGCCACTAGGGGCCTTGCTTATAGGGAGCAGGATTGCTGGCTGGGTGCCTTCCTGTCTGCCAAGCCCACCTGTGCTTGTACCTTCTGTTTCTCCCTTGCATAGTTGTCTCCTCTCCTCTCCCATGACTCGAGCCAGCTCTTCTCCTCTCCTACCCCACCCCACCTCGCAGTGCCCCTGACCCTAGCACCTCCTTTGCAGGCTCAGAGAAATAATGAAGACGTTTCCATCATCCCACCCTTGTTCACAGTCAGCGTGGACCATCGGGTGAGTGGGCTGAAGAGGCTTACCCCATCTCAAGGGAAGTGGCGAGCACACAGCAAGCCTTACCCTTTTTTGCGGGGTGGGGCCTAGGCCGTTGTTAGCCAGTGTGTCTTTGTGTCCCAGAAGGAGGGTGACCGGGACTAGCTGGCGCTGGTTGGCCCCCTTGCCTGTCCCTCCCCTGAGCAGACTTTTGTCTCCTTTCCTGCAGGGTACCTGGAATGGGCCCTGGGTTTCCACTGAGGTTTTGGCTGCAGTCATCGGTCTAGTGATCTACTACCTGGCCTTCAGCGCCAAGAGCCACATCCAGGCCTGAGGGCGGCACCCCAAGCCCCCTTGCTTCTTTCAATAAACAATTACTGGCTATCACAGGCATTCAGGACACGGATCCTCGCTTGCGTTGCTGCACTTTGCCCTCCATGCAGGGCAGAGCTGGGTGGCCAGCATCCCCTGGTCCACCTAGACAGTGCAGCCTTGAGCAGGGATGAGACTGAAACTCCCTGGTCTTGTGTGCTTGCTTTGCTCTTTTCCATTGCAGGCTTTCTTTACTTGGCCCCCAGCTAAGCCCTCCCTGCCTGGTGCCCCCAGGGCCCAGTGGCTACCTTCTGTCTCCCAGTTGCCTGCACAACTTTGGGCGGGGCCTAGGGTTGCCCCTGCCCCAGCATATGCCAGTTTTCTGGCAGAGGACTGCTTTGTTCTCTTCTGCCCTCCCCCAGCGCCTTTGGCCTGCTAGGCATGGGTCTTCCCATGGCCCGCCTAGGGAAGGGCCCTCTGACCCTCTGCCATTGGGAGGGTAGACAACTGCTTAGCTTTGCCAAAATCTAGCGGTCAGCAACCCATGTAGATGCAGCCCTGCCTGGCCTGCAATGGCTCCTGTTGGAAGCCCTCGGCAGGAGGCTCTTTCTGTGGCACACCATGAGTGCCCCTATCTTACTGATGCAGTTGAAGCCCGATAACACCTGGCAGCTGTCTGATGGGGGTGGTCATTTCAAGTGCTACATTCCATCCCCTCCATGTTACCTCCCAGTGCCCTCATTTCATGGTGTCAGGTGGGACATGTAGAAGGCACAGGAAAGAGATGACCCAGACCACCATGCTTCTGAGGAGCCCATCGCTAGCCTCTTCCAGTTTGGCCTCGCGCTTTCCCCTTAAAGACCCCTCTCCCCTGAGCACCCGGTGCCCTTGGGACACCAGGCAGACATGCCTGTGCCTGCTCTAAGCTCCCAGGTCAACCAGCAGCCCTCCCGCCCAGCCCAGTTTCACTGGTGCCACCCATGGCTGCAGAAGTGGTGAGAGCCATGGGGTCCAAAGGGGCTGTGTGCAAACCAGGAGTCCTTCCCATCTGCAAGGTTCAAATCAGTTTTCAGCAGTGACATGGTGGCTGTCTCCTACAGGGTGTCCATGAGGGGTCATTGGGCCCAGCAGCAAAGCCCCTGGCGCTTGGTGCTTGAGTACCATTGGCTGTTACACGGAAGAGGAAACAGCTGTGCGAACAACACAAGGATGCACTCAAAAAGGAGGGTAGGCCCAGAACCTACCTGGAAGGGCTGGGGGCTCCTTCGTGCCTGGGCCCTGTCCTCTGTGGCAGTAGGAAGGGCTGGGAGTGTGGAAGGTGGGAGTGGCTTATGACCCAGGACTGCCTTGGGACCTCCTCCAGACTAGCGGCCAGCAGCCTCTCCCTGCTTATTGGGATGGGGGTGACTAGCAGGAATGGAGAGGCTCTAGAGGAGAGCTGGGTACTCACCCCCAAAAGCAGGGGTAGAGCAGGAGTTGGGGCTGAGAGTGCCCTGAGGACTAAGCCAGGCTAGGGCTCCTGGCTGTTGGGGTTTCTGGATTCCTGAGAAAGACCAGCGGAGGGAGCTCAGGGGGCAACTGCTGGCAGTGATCAATGCTCCCCTTTATTGCTGAGCAAAGGGAGACAGGTCCTGTGCTCTGCCAACAGCCTGTGCAACACAGGCACTTGCGGCCTGGCTGGGCAGGAGGTGAGGCAGGCAGGATGGACAGTGACATCTGTGGGCTGCCCAGTTGCTCTTTTTGATCCTGGCTCTACCACCCTGCCCGATGGCAACGGGACCCAAATGTGGTGACTGTTCCAGAGTGTCAGTAGCCCAGGGCTGCCAGTTGTCCTGGCGACGCCTCTCCCAGAACCAGTGAGAGCTGGTTCCCAGCACTGGCTTTCATTGAGCCCAGGGACGCCAGGTTCCAGGCCCATCCTGGCCCACATCCCAGGAGCACTGGGCCTCCAGTATTCCCACTAGCGCTAGAAAGGAGTATCTCTAGAACCACCAAACTGAGCCCCCCAGCAGTTAGAGACGGGTGACCAGAGGACAGTTGGCCTGAGTCTCCAACTACACCCAGTATTTTTTTTTTTGAGGGCAGTGTCACTAGCCCTCAAATGTGGGATCTGAACCGGGGCCACTGGCTTCCCAAAACCAGCGCTTCACCGCGCCACTGGGCTGGCCCAACATCCAGATTTCTGACGCAGGGACCAGGCCCTTTGAGCCCATTCTTCTCCGTGGGGAACCTATATGGGGCTGTGTCCCCTCCTGGGAACCAGGGGGCTGCTCACAGGACTCCATGTACCTCACCCTCAGCAAGAGGTGTTGGAGGGCTGAGGCAGGCAGCTTCAGCCCCGCCTCTGCTCCCATGCACCCCTGTGCACCAAGCCCTTTCCTCCCCACTCACTAGTGTCCCAGCCTGCAGTGTGGCATGCTGGGCCTTCCGTCCCCGCTGCTCAGGAAAGAACCAGCCTTCCCAGCAAGGCACTTCACTTCTGGGAACATGGACTCGGATTTCTAACTCACACCCATCTCAGCCAATTAGTGGAATTAACGACAGGCCTACATTGTCTCAAGAATTTTATCATGTCCTTGCCCACTTCAGCTGCTGTCAGTGTCCAGTGTCTGGTCAGGATACAGGTCCTTCGTGGCCACTCATGGAACCCCTAGAGCTGCTGTTTTTGAGGCCCTGACCCCCACCCAGCATGCAGCACAGCTCCTGACACTTAGCAGATGCCCAATGATTTGCTGCACTAAACAGAACCACAAGCATCTACCTAGCTGCCTCTCTGGGAGTTCCCAAGCTAGAAGGGCCCTCTGTGGCCACCCAGGTATTCATTCACCTGGCCAAGACATTTACTCAGCATCTTCTACGTGCTAGGCACAGAGGGGTCCCCAACTAGGGAGGGTCGCTTGTGCCTTAGAGACTCTCCCAGCACCTCCTTGCCCCTGGGGCTCTTCCGGGGCAGGGAGGAAGGAATGGGTGGAACCCTTCTCTCCAGTTCCACCTGAGCAGGACTATTGGCCTCATCCACCGTGCAAGTGGCAGGCTCCGCCAGCAGCCTTACTAAACCAGGCCTCTGCCAGCCTTCCTGCATCTGGGGACCACCCCTGAAACATGTCACACCTCTGAAATGATTGAGATGACACTGTCACACCTGTTACACCTCTT
This sequence comes from Aselliscus stoliczkanus, assembly GCA_033961575.1. Lineage (NCBI taxonomy): Eukaryota > Metazoa > Chordata > Mammalia > Chiroptera > Hipposideridae > Aselliscus > Aselliscus stoliczkanus. Next base: position 7,010,715 of record CM066737.1, on the reverse strand, counting down.
CCCAGGGTACAGGACATCTTGCCATTCCTCAGTGAGACACCAAGAAAGCTGAAGCAGAGCTTTGAGCTGGCCCCAGCCCTCACCTCCCTGCCCTTTGCTCCCCCACACTCCTCCCCCACCCCAAACCAGACATCTGTTCTCCCAGCCCGGATGACAATGAACACAGGAGGCCAACAGTCACCATAAAAAGGCAGCTTGCTTTATTCTCCTGATGCCGGTGGGGAACAGAGATGGGCAGCCTTTCTGCCTCCAATCTGAGGTGCTCTGAACCAGAGGGGCCCCCGGGGGCCTAAGACCAGTTCTCATTAAATGCACCAGTCCCTGGGGGCTTCACACATGCAAAGTGGGGTGCAGGGCATCTTCCCATTCAGCCCAGCTGGCCAGTCACACCCCTCACTGGGATCCGGGCTGCTCCCTCAACTCCGCGTTGGTCTTGTCAGCGAGGTCTTCCGCTGCTATTCGTGGGGCTTGGTTTCTGGAACCCTCACTATCTTTAGTATACCCCTCAGAAGAGAAGCCATACTCCACATGGCATCAGGCACAGCCCCAGGCTGTCATTTCTTATTGGATGGACACTACCCAGTCCCCTTAAGTCACGGCTCTCCCTCGTTTACAAAGGAGCTGGCCCCCAGGGTGAGCCTCAAAGCCACCTCAGAGGCTCCCTGTTCCCACACCTCAGAGTGGAGGCCAGCAGGCAAGCTGCTTCCCATTCTTCCCTTCCCTCCCACCCCTTCCCTCCCACCCTCACCCTCCCTCACTTACTTCCCCCCACCCATCTCCTTCCCAGCCCTCACAGGGGGGGTCCCACCTTTGACAGGCTGTCTGAAGGAGCCGCCAGCCCCCAGGGCAGGTCCACAAAACAGAAAAACAAGTGGCAAGCACAGAAAGGGAGAAAATCCACAGAAATCAGGGTTGCCTTTGTCTACAAATAGCAGAGGCTCCCACCAGGGGGAGAAGCTGTGCTCAGCTCTAAGCAGGACATTCTCTTGTGCTTAGGACAATCCTCTTTTTTCAATCCTTTTCAGCTCAACTTCCCTGTCTCCCTGTACCCACGCATGTGCCTGGGCTCGGGTCGCACACACACGTGCACACAGCTGAAGGGGTGTCCCTTCTCCTCGGGGCTTCTCTCTGGTAACAACGTCCGGTGCACACACACACAGACAGGTGCGGGCACACATGTGCGCACACACAGACACATACTAGATCCTAAGTGAGAGTAGGGGACGGGGTCCTTGGAGGCTCAGTGGACCTGGGTGGGAGCAGAGAGCCGGCACTGGAGCGTAGCCGGGCTCCCATGTAGGTGGCTCAGACAGTGGTGACTGAGAGCAGAGGGTTGTAGACCCGCTTGCCATCAGCCGAGCGAGTGCCGTGGGCCAGCATCTCTTGGATGGTGATCCAGTTGTCCAGGATCTTCTTGTTCCGCTTCTTCATGGTTTTGCGGTGGCTCAAGGCGATGATGTTGAGCTCTGCCTTGCTGTCAGCATTCTGCTGCTCCCTCAGGCACTCTAGCCGGCTCTGCATCATGAACTCGCGCCGCTTCCGCTGCTCCCGGGCTCGGATCAGGTGCTGCTTCCGCTCCTCCTTGCTCCAGTAGCGGCCCATCTTCATCTCACTTACCGCATCGTCATCAGTGGTCATGCCGCTGCGCTCCTCCCGGATCTTCAGGGCCCGAGCTTTTAGGAGGCGATCCCGCACAGGCCGCTTGGCCACATAGCGGGTCCCATCACTTCGCACCTTGACCTTCCACTCCATGCGGGGTGCTTCGGTGGCAGCTGCTGCTGCTGCTCCACCCACCCGAGGGCTGCCAGCCAAACTCAAGGGGCCTTGGCCCAGCTCCTCCAGGCCCCGTGGCGGGGCCAGCTGCACACAGCTGTGGTAGTGCTCACTCTCCTGGCCCCGGTGGCGCCGTGAAAGGTAAGGGCTGCCCTCAGGGCCCACGCGCTCCAGGGTCATCCCCGTCTTAGGGCTGCGGCGGGCACGGTCCTCTGAATGCTGTCTCCGACCCACCTCAGGATCCCGGGAAAGGGATCGGAACTTGGAGGGGCTCCCCTGTGGAGGAGCCGCCTTGGTGTGGCTGGCAACAGGATGGCCAGAGGGGGTTCGGTTCAAGTTGGAGTTGCCAGCAGTAGCCCGCCTCAGGGGGCTCTCTGGCAGGGGCTCAGTGAGCAATGGGGTGCTGCGACAGCTCTCCCCCGTGTTATAGGCGCTGGTGCTGTCCTTGTCAGATTTCTCCGGCAGCTCGGAGATATCGGACAGCTCATGCTTCTTGGGCTCGCTGGCCCCTAGCTCATAGAGGCTCTCTTCCTCCAGCAGCCAAGCCTTCATGCAGCGCTCCCGCAGCTGCTGCATCTTCTGCGCCCGCAGGATATTTCGGCATTTGAACTCCAGGTGCCGTAGCTCCTCCTCCAGCATGGCCATCTCGTGGCCCAGGCTCTCATTGCGGTTGACATCCAGGGCGCTGTTGCCACCAGAGGCCCGGGGAAAGAGGAGACCCAGCTGGTTGCCATTCTCCAGGTGACACTTGATCTCCAGCAGCTCCCGGTAGCGTTCGTACTCCTCATCAGTAAGGCCAGGGACCTCACCACCCCCCAGCCCGGCCCCTTCAGCCAGCAGGGAGTCCATGCTGAAGTGGAAGTCCCGGCTCTGCAGGGCATCCCCTTGCAGGCCAAACTTGCGCAGGGTCCCAGGCGTGTTGGTGGTGCTCGGGGGCTCATCCCCCAGCAGGTCATGTTCAGAGCTCTCCTCATTTCGGGTGCTCTCATCAGTCCGGCCCACCCCACTGTCCAGCTCCTGGCTGTTGCTCAGGCCTGGGCCCACATTGGGGGCCCCTTGTTCCTCTTCATTTCCAAGCTGGGACAGAAAGATGAGCCCCACTCAGTCTGGGTCCCACTGGCAGGGGCGCCACAGGAGGACGGGGATCAGAAGGGCTTTCGGGTCTGGTCCACCTTTCACATATGCCCAGCCCCTCCTCCCTATCCCCTCCCGACCACCTGCCCGTCCCTCCTTCCTCACCTGCTGGGCAGGGGGGGATTTCAGCTTCTGCACGCGCAGGTCCCCTTCATTCTCTGAGCCCAAGTCATCCAGGAAGTCATCCCGGTCACTGTCTTTCCATCGCTTTGCCAGCTGCAGAGAGACAGGGCCATGCTGTCCCAACTTCATTAAGGACCTCCCCCACACACCCCTCCAGTTGCCTCAAGGTCCCAATACCCAGCCTCCTGGGCTCAGTGAACGTAACAGTGTACTCAGTGGTCCCAGTGTACTCAGCCATCACAGGCCAGAAGGGGGAATGGGCCCTGGGACACCGCCAGCCCTCCATCAATGCCAAGTGGTTGGCATGTCTATGTCCTTGTCATAGATCAGTAGCTTCCAAGACAGAAAACCCAATGTCAGGGGACCCAGGACACCCTGGCAGGCACACACACCTGGCTCTCAGGCCGGGCAACCAGCAGGGAGATGTTGGTCTTCTCCTCCTGGCTCAGGATGGCCACTGCCTCTTCCCGGTTCTGGACGTCCACACCGTTTATCTGTGGCAGGCCAAGAGATAATCAACAAGGATGCCAAGGCTGGCTCTGCAATGGGCCCTCATTGGGCACCCTGGGTTAGAACAGGCTTTTGAGCTTTGGCAGGAAAGAAAGGGGAAGATGCCTCGGGAGAGGGAAGCCTGGCCCATACAAAAGCAACATGTGCTCAAAGGAGTAGGAGGTGTATTCACATCTGGGGGACGGCGGGAAAGGCTGGCAAGGTGCTAGAGCAGATCTCATGGGTACATGGGGGCCACCCAGGGCAGCTGTGCAAATGAGACCCAGCTGTGGTTTCAGGAACCACAAGTTGCCTGGCACCAGGCTAAGCTCTTAGCAGGGCAGAACTGGGATCAGCTAAGGACAGAGGTGGTGGGTGGGTCAGCTGACGCTGCAGGGCCTCAGGTCAGGCCTGCCCGCCCTGCTAACCTGGACGATTCGATCTCCCTCACGGATCCGGCCATCTTTGGCTGCAATGCTGTTGGGATTCACCTGCAAGACACACACATCCTGGAAACTCAGCAACTCCACTAAGGTGCCCTTTCAGTAGGAAAGGGCAGCCTCACCTGGGGGGGGGGGGGGTGGGGGTGGGGCAAAGCAAATCAAAGGCTCCTCTGGCCGGCCTGAGGCGGTGGTTGGGCACTGGCTTGGGAAGCCAGCGGCCCTGGTTCGGGACCCACATACGAGGGCCAGTGACACTGCATTCAAAAAAAAAAAAGGCTCCTTGCTTACTCATTCTTCAGTTCAGACGATCCCCTGCCAAGCTCCAGGAGGCAGGGACAGAACAGTGGGCCTGGGGCTGGCTAGTCACCTCTCCCCACGACCAGCTGCCAACTTGCCGACCGAAAGCTCCTAGCTTCTGCCCACCACGCCCATGCCCATGCCGGCATACCTACACTCTTTTGCATAGAAGTCTGTTCTTTTTTGTGTCAGAATCTAGGCAAACACAGGAAGTTGGATACTTTCGCATACTCAAAAAACATCAGTAGTAGGATAGTCATAGGAAGGTTAACCTGATTAGGATACTGCTAGAGTGTAGAGGGCAGCAGGGGAGCAGTCCTCCTTCCTGCAGACACACAGACATCTGCCACAGCCACGTGGGGGAGAATGACCCTCATGAATACCAGGGGGGCTGGCTGCAGGATGTGGAAGGGAGAACTGAGTCTGGCCAGGACCTCATCCTGCCTCAGTCTTGCCCACTGTCCCACCCAGACCATAGGTGTGCTGAGGAGGACTGCCAGGCTGGACATACACTGAAGCCATTGGCTGCCCTGGCCTCACCCACTGGCAACCTCTGTGTGATGCTAAGCAGGCCCTATCCCTGACAGCTCGGTTCTTATAGGCAGCCTTAGAATTCTGGGCAGTGTGGAGACCCTGCCAGACCCTGCCTCAGCACCTGCCACCACTGGTGCTATACAGATGGGCATCCAAGTCCAACTCTCAGGTGCTATCACACAGGAAGGTGGCATGAAGATGGCATGGGACTCCGCTGCCTTCTAGAAGACCCCACCCCCATACCCCACCTTCGTACCTCTCCAACATAGATGCCCAGATCCTCCTCATCGTCCGTGCGGTAGCAAACCATCAGGCCCAGCTTGTCACGATGGCTAGCTTTACACAGCTCCACCTCCTGTCACAAGGGGAATGGGGGAAGTAGAGGAAGAAAGCCCCAGGAAACAATGAGTAAGGACCCATGCTGTAGGGGCAACAGGGGTGGCAGCCTCGGCTTAGCCCTAACCCCCAGCAGCACTTCACGTCAGCTGTTTCCAGCCCCCAGTTTGGAGGGGCTCTCTTACCATCCCCAAATGGTGCATATGTCCAGTGGTCTTCCCTACTAAGAAATGCCCAAGACACATACGAGACACATGGGACGCACAGGACACAGACATATACAGAACAGACTCACCAACATAAAACTGACCATGGGACCTCACCCGTGCCCTCCCAGACTGAGCCAGACTTGGCCAGTGAGCCTGAAGAGCCAGCCACACACCAGGAAAGGTCTCAAGGCCCAGCCACCTGGGGGCAGCAGGAGCCAGGCCTGAGCTGGGCTGCAGACAGCCATCCTGGGGGTGGCACCCGAGGCTGGCTGCCAGCCTGAGGCTGGCCTGTTCGCCCCGCTCACCTCATACTCCAGCTCGTCCATACGATCTGCCTCCTGCGGACCTCCCTCCATGAACTCCGCTGGGTCATAATACTCATGGCTGATGGGGGGGCTGCCCAGGAGAAGGGGGCGGGCGTCAGGCTGGCCATCTGCTCCTCTTATGCCCTAGCCCTAGCTCCCAGGCTGGCCAGTCCCAATTTACTCAGCATAGAGCCCTGCTCTGAGTGCACCCTCAGGGGAGGCAGCCCGGCTGCCTCTTCCAGAACCCCCTCCTTCTGAGCTACATGCATCCATGCATAGACCAGGAAGGGTTTTTGAACAGGAGTGTGCAGGGGGGCTCCAGGGATCTGCACTGAGAACTCAGGCATGCCTAACTCTCCCAGCCTGTCCCACCATACCCAGCCCAGACTAGGTGCCCCTCCCACCCAGCACTGGCCCCACTCATGCAACGCCCCCAGGAGTTATCCAGGCCCTGGAGGACTACTCAGGAGCAGAGAAGGACCCACTCTATTGCCAACAGTGCCCCCCTCCTTGTCCTGAGTCCAAGCTTGGCTGTTGGTGGCCCTGGGCCTACCTCTGTGGAGGAGGGGATCCCAGGACCACCTCCCTGCAGCCCAGGTTTAGACTAGCAGAATGAGTCAGCGCTCACACAGTCATGAGCCACCAGGCCTGGATGAGAGGCCCTTCGTCCGAGCGGGCCAAAGAAAGAAGCCGAAGAGATGGAGGAAGTTCAGAGCAGGGAGAGGGATGAGACAGACAAGGATGCAAGAAGATTCAAGGGGTGATGCTTGTGAGGCAGAAGACGATGGGGCGGCAGAAGAGAGAGGATGGAGGAGGAGGAGCTGAGGACCTCAGCCTTTCCAGCAGCGAGGTCCCAGGATGGTCCCGCCTTGGCCCTGGGGGTAGATACAATGGGGAGCCTGTGTGTCAGCCTCCCCCGGCCCCTTCCCCGGCTGGTGTCCAGCCTGAGGCTAGAGGCCTGGAGATTTCTGAGCCCTTGGGTGCCACAGTCAACTCTGGAGGCCAAGGAGCCTGCTTCCTGCCCCAGAGGGCAAGCCAGCCGGGGTCTCCCTGCCATGTCCAGAGCTGCAGCAATGTAGCTTCTGGGTGGAGTAGAGATGGCTGCCCCTCTGAATGCAGGGCCCGGGGCCCTCCTGAGGGCGACTCACAGCTCAGACAGGACGTACGGCTCCAGGATGACCATGGGCGGGGTGGGCGGGCGCAGCTTGCCCAGCGCCATGATATGCTCGAAGGTGATGTCAGTCTGAGTGCCACTGTCCACCAGCTGCAGGTCATGGCAGGAGCTGTCCCCCCGGAGGCGGGGGCTCCGTCTCAGCACCTGGATCACCAGGGGCTCCTTGGAGGAGCGCAGGGCCTCCAGGGTTTGCTCCTGAGACAGCTTGGAGAGCTCCTTCCCGTTCACCTGTGGCAGAGACACGCCCCTGTGAGAACCCACCGACCTGCACCGCAATCTGCTCAAACAAGAACTCTGCTTTCCACCCTGAGCACCCCCATTCCCAGGCGAACCCCACTTCTCAGCCCTGTCCCCATGCAGTGCTGTCCGGGGAGCACTGAGGCCAGAGCTAACATCTCGAAGATTGCAGAGACCCCCTTGGCAGGGCCTGAGGGTCTGTTGAGCAGAAGGAAGACCTCGAATCCTCTCCCGATGGGAGTCACAAATAGGTTCCAGCAGGAGGGTCAGGAAGAGTAAGAAGATACAAAGGACAGGATCTCTGTCCTCAATGTAGAGAGGGACTCACCAAAGACAAAAAGGCCAACACACACAAAGCCTCCTGGCATTGCAAGGTAGCCTGGGGCCAAAGAAGTGGCCCTTATATCACCATCATCGTTTCTTGGGCACCTAAGGTTGCATCTCCCCCAAATCCTAACCCTGACAACCCATTTGGCAGATGCGGACACCAAGGCTCAGCAGGATGAAGGGAGCGAAGTCAAGATCATGGGCCAGGACAGGCTGCGCAGTGGTCAGAGTGGGGAGCAGGGATGGAGGAGGCCACAGCGGGCTGGGGGCCAAGCAGAAGGTGGGACTGGGGCAGCCTCAGCGAAGAGCAGCAGAATGATAGTGGGTGGAGGATGGAGGGCAGGGCCCCAGCTGGGTGGGCCAAGGCATGTCCTCCAGGCAACTGGGGGCAGAATGCTGGCCCCAGACCCTAATTTCTGCAGCAGCCTGCCTGCACTGAGCCCTGGGACAGTCCCTTTCAGACTAGCGAACCCCACAGCACACACTCCGACCTCAAGGCCTTCCTTGGCAGGGAGGCAGGAACACTAAGGATCAAACAAACACAGCCAGAATTCAGGGCCTGTGTCATGGGCCCAATGAGGGAGAATCAGGAAGCAGCAGTTCACGAAAGGGAGGGATGGTAGGGTCTTCAATTCACTCAGCAGCTGTGGAAAGTCTGTTCTGGGCCTGGGGAGGGGTCACACTAGGGATAACACCCAAAATGGCTACATCCAGCAGGTAAGCACTAAAACAGACCTTGGGGGGAAGGGCTCTAAGGAAGCACAGGACCAGTCACAAGCCACCTAAGAAGGGCAGGTAGCCAAGGCTCCCTGAGCAGGTGGCACCAGCCCTGCATCAGGGAAAGGGAGAGAGGGCCAGGAGGGGACACAGGGGGGCCGGTGGAAGCTAATTCCCTGACAGTCAGCATGGAGAGTGCAGGGGAGCGGGCTCAGCCAGGAAGCTCGCAGGGTGTGGGAGGTGGGTACCCATGTGGGGTGGGAATAGGGGGGTGGGGGGTGGGGGTGGGGATGTGAGTGGGACGTTGGCTGAGATGTAGGTGTAGAGTGTGTGCTGGGGTGGCTGAGTATAGTAGTTTGGGGGTGAATGCACTGTGTGGCCGTGGAGGTGGGTCAATGACCCTGTGTTGAACCATCTTATTTCATGTCTTCTCTTCCATTCCTTCCCTCTGCCACCTCCCCACGCCTCACTAAGAATCAGCCTGTGTCATTGTCCCTTGTCTCCATCCCAGGATTTTGGTAAGTGACTCATTTGCCGGGGACATCACCTTCTTACACATCACCTTCTTACCCCGACTCTCACAGCTGACCCCTGCTTATCACTTCCTGTCACCTACACCCACTCAAGGCCATCCTGGCCACACTCACTGGCAAGCAGCTACATGCTGAGGCCCTGCCCAAGTGCTTGTGTATGGGAACCATGAAAGGCCCAGTGAACACTGGCACAGATGGGACCCTGGTAGACCAAACATGTGGGGTGCTTTCACAGCCAGGAATTGTGACTTAATTTACATTAGGCTCTGGAGGCCCACGCCGAATACACTCACACCACACCTCGATTTCAGACCTGAGAGGAACCACTGGAAGTGAAAGGCTCAGGATGGGTGTGGGGAGGCCCAGGCTGGACCAGAGGACAGCTTAGAGGGGAAGCCACGCCCCAAGGAACCCCACCAGCCTTCCCAGCAGCTCCTGGGCACTGGTGGCCCTCAGCCCTACTTCCATTTTTGTCACCCCCACCAGACAGGGGTGCCTGAGGGCAGAGCCCTGGCTATTTCATATATCCAGAAGGACTCTAGGGTTAGGATCACATTTCATGTGGAACCAGGGTGGGCCTGGAGCCTTCCAGTTCAGGAAGATTGATACTTGCTGGATGAGACCACTGTCAGAAAACTCACTATTAAAAAAAACATGTTTCTGGGGCTGGCCAAGTGGTGCATTGGTTAAGAGCTGGTTTTGGGATGCCAGCGGCCCTGGTTCAGATCCCACATATGAGGGCCAGTGACACTGCCCTCTACAGCTAACAACAGCTCCACCTGGAGCTGGGCTGTGCGAGCCCCGGCGATGGTGTAAGCTGCAGCCCCTGCTGCAGTGGGCTGCCATAGGCTACAGTGAGTGGCTGGCAGCCAGCGTGAGCGGCTGACCAGCATGAGCTGCCAATAGCCGCGGTGAGCGACATCCAGAGGCCGTGGACTGATCTAACTCATCTGGGAAGAGCACAATGATGATATCAACATGGGCCAGTGAAGCAACATCCTCTGTAACTAGACTGAAGAACAAAAGGAGAGCAACTTGTGTGTTCCCCTTCCCCCATTCCCCAATGCTGTTCCCCTCCCCCAATTCCCCAATAAAATCTTTTAAAAAAAAACAAACATGTTTGTGGGCCGGCCGAGTGGCGCAGTGATGAAGAGCTGGCTTGGGAAGCCAGAGGCCCCGGTTCAGGTCCCACATATGAGGGCCAGTGACACTGCCCTAAAAAAAAAAAATGTTTCCTTTATCAAGTGCAAACCTGCCTCTCTTCGTTGGAACAATCCACTTTATCTTCCAAATTATTTTTATAGTGGCAAAATACGCCCAACACAAAATTTGCCACCTTAAACCACTTTAAAGTGTACAATTCAGTGGCATTTAGTATATTCACATTGTTGTGCAGCTATCATGTCAATTTAATTCCAGGACATTTTCATCCCTCCCAAAAGAAGACACCCCACTCATTCGCTCCACATTCATCCCAGCCCACGACCCCAACCAATCTTCTTTCTGTCCATGTGGACATTTCATATAAATGGAATCCTACAATCTGGATCTGAATGTCTGGCATCTTTCCTTAGCAGGGTTTCTAGGTTCATCCATATGGCAGCAAGCATCAGTACTTCATTCTTTTTAAGGCTGAATAATATTCCATTGTATTCTATAATATTCCACTGTGTGGACAGACCATTTTTTCTTCAACTGTAGGCGGACATTTGGGTTGTTTCTTCTACCCTTTGGCTACTGTGACTCATACTGCTGGGAACATTCCTGTACTAGTCCCTGACTTCGTGTTTGAGTTCCTATTTTCATATCTTTGGGGTTTACGCACCTAAGAGTGGAATCACTGTGCCATATGATAATTCTATATTTAATTCATTGAGGTACCAGTATTATTTTTAAGGCCAGAAGCTTCACAATAATCTTTTTTTTTTGAGGGCAGTGTCACTGGCCCTCATATGTGGGACCGAACCGGGGCCGCTGGCTTCCCAGGCCAGCGCTTAACCTCCGCACCACTCGGCCGGCCCACAATAATCTTAACTGTAAGTGTCTACTACAGTCTTCTAATAAAAAGTCTGTTTCCCAAAGATATAAAATGACACATGAACTATGATGATTACCATAGAAAATGTTTATGGAAAAAGGCTTGGAAAGAATATATAAAATCATTGTGCAGGGGGAAATGGAAATCTGACATTTCTGGGAGTATGTATCTCAGGGAAGTAGGAGGCAGCAGGGGCAGAGGAAGGGAGGGAGGGAGGGGTGTGCTGGAGCTTAGTGCTGCCACAAATATAAATGTGCCAGCTCAGAGGCTGTAGGAATGGGAGGGGCTCTCAAGGCTTTGAAAACTATTTGTCATGGATGCATGTTATGTATTTTCATTGGTATATACGTATGTATCAAATATTACATGATACTTTCTTTAAAGACTAGAAGGAAATTCATGAAAATGGAAAAATATTCACAGTGGTTATCTCTGGAAGATAGTATTTTTGTTCTTTACAAGATTTTCTCCAATGAGCTTTACTTCTATAATCAGAGAAAACATAACAAAAACAATCTAGCCTGTGATCCATTCTGACTTTTTCTGTTTCCCTGCAGACCATGGTGGCAGTTGGCTGGTTTGCGCTCTTGAGTCCTGAGCAGCTAGGCTCAGACTGCAGCCTCTGGGCTCAGGCCCCTTAGGTGCCAATTAAAGGAAAGCAGTGGCAATGAAGTCACAACAGACTTCACATCCAGACCTGATCTGAGGAGACTCAGGAGGCACTGCTTTCTCCCTCCACTGCTTTCAACTTCCTACCCAGGTACCCTGAAAAAGGGGCGGCTCCCAGAAGCCTGGGTTCCCAGAGGAGGTGAACTAAGTGGGAGGGGTCTTGGGCTGTGGGCTCCAGGTGGCAGAAGAGCCTTCACCCCAGGACCTCCTGCCTGCAAGGTGAGGGGAATTAATTACAGCCACTCAGCTCCTAGGTGAGTTGGCCAACAGGACCCCACTCACACTCTAGGGAGCACTGGGAAGGCCTCCGACCCAGGGCAGGCCTAGGCAAACACCCTCCCATTCCTTCATCCCCCCCAGGCCCCATTCACACCATCCCCCATCCCACCCCCACTGGCTCTCTCTAGGATTACATTTGCAGAAAGGATCAAGGAGAGGACACAACACTTATTGGGGTGATCACTTTGTAAGTTATATAAATGTCTAATCACTATGTTGTACACCTGAAACTAATATAACAGCCTATTTCAACTGTAATTGAAAAAGTTTTTTAATTATTTTAAAAAGAGGACAGGAAGCCCCAGGTTGGGAGGATACTGACCCCCTAGGTGCCAACCAATAAAAGCCATGTCCCCAGGTCTGACTTCAGAGGGAGATCATCCCCACCCAGCACCCCAATGCCCACCTTTGTCCCTCAATGCAAGCCAGGCCCCTAGGCTGTGACCCCTCCACAGGAGCTTGGGGTGGAGGGGACAAGACACAGCTGGAGCAGGGACCTAGCTAAAGCCAAGCTCAAAAGGAGGATCTGGAGGGAGTTGTGTAGGTGTGGGAAGACCTTTCAAGGGTGTTGGAGGTGAGCAAGGGCTGGGTGGGCCCCGGCAGGCGGAGGAGCATCACATCAGAGGCTGTACTGGAAACAGGGAGCCTGGGCGCCTGAGCCACTGTCTGCTGCTCTGCGCTGAGGGGTGGCCCTAGGGGACCTGACACTCTGGTCCCCAGGGAGTGAAGGACAGGTGGTATCTGAGTGTGCGTCTGAAGACTGACGATGGGGGTTCAGAAGAGGAAAAAATTCATAATGCCAGAGAGTGAAGGAAAGACCCTGAGGAGGGACATTGGAGGTAGGGGAGGGGAACACAGGGACAGAAGCAGAAGCGACGCCAGTGGCAGGTGAAGGAGACACACAGGGATAGATGAAAGCAAACCAGTAAAGCTTATTGGGCAGTCGCGATTGGGGAGGGGCCAGGTGGGCATTGGGGAAGGCACAGCTCCCCCACACCCCGCAGGCCTTCATGCAAGCCTCAACCCCTCCGGAGGCCGAGCCTGCGGGGGCCCGCGGAGGCGGAGGGCGGGGCCCGCGGAGGCGGAGCCCTAAGCGAGCGCGAGCGCCCGCTCCGCCGGGAGCCGCAGACAAAGAGCGCGTGGTGTCTCCCGTCTCCCGTCTCCCAAGGGCACGAGTCGTCCCCCATCCCTGGCAGGGGCAGGTGGAAGGCCCACGCCATACTTCCCAAATGCTCTGATCTGGAATCTGGTCAGGTGAGCAGGAGGGGAAGGTTGGGTGATGGGTGTCCCGCAAGGCCTGCAACTCTTTGGGAGGCCCTATCATTCATGGTGAGGTAGGGCCAAGGGGAGGTAGTGAAGTACATAATTGCTAGGGGTGCCCACGGCTGCTACATTAGGATTCTCCTAACCCCACTGTGCAGATTGGGCAACTGAGGCTAGGAGAGAACAGAAACCGGAAGTTACCCACTGCCCTGGCTGGCTCTCAGCTCTACAGTCAGGAGTGTCCAGGGGACACCTTGGACGCAGCTGTGTCTCTGGCTTCCCCAGCCCAGACAAGTGTTATGGGGACCTCCAAACCAATAGGGCAGTGGCGAAGAAGGCCCAGAGAAGGGGCAGCCCTACCTAAGTGAGTCAAGGGCAGTCTGCATTCCTGTCTTCTGAACTTTGGAGTTTGAAAATTGTCAATGCACAGGAACATTGGAACATCTGACCGTACACATCTGCATGCCTTTCACTTACATCTCCCCAGAGTACACATTCTGCGGCCCCTGATCTTTCTACACATACACTTTCAAAAGCAGGATGCTGACACCAACTCCCATTCCCTGAGAAACCAATATACCCTTAATATGCTCATGGATTTAGCACTGATAGTAACCTCCATATCTCTCCAATTGTACCACTTAATGCCCTTATAGCTTTTTTTTTGATCCAGGATCCAATCAAGGACCACACACATTATTTATCTGTTATGTCTCATCTCCTCTAATCTAGAAAAATCTATCCACTTTTTTTTTTTAAACTTTCATGACATTCACCTCTTAGAAGAGTCCGGGACAGCTGCCTTGTAGAATGTCCCTGAGTCTGGATTTGCCCTCATTAGATTCAGCTTAAGCACTTTAACAAGTTGCTGTGTCCTTCTCCCCACCCCCCTCCACCCCAACATCAGGAGACACGGGTCAGGCTTCGTTTGATCACGTGGTCAAGGTGGGGGCTGCAAGGCTGCATTTTCCCTTCCTAATGTACAAGTAATCTGGGGTAATGCCTTGAGACCCTGTGAATACCCCATTCCCCAACAATATTTAGCTAATGGTTTTACCACCGAAGGGTGATTCTTGCCTGAATAAATTGCATTGGTGGCTGCAATGTGCCTTCATTTGTAAGAATTCTAGGGCCGGCTGAGTGGCACGGTGGTTAAGAGCTGGGATGGGAAGCCACCAGCCCCGGTTCGGGTACCACATATGAGGACCAGTGACACTGCCCTCAAAAAAAAAAAAAAAAAGAATTCTAGCAGGGATACAGCAGCACACTCCATCACCATGTGACAGGCCCAGTGAATGGCATGCCCCCAGCTGAGGCCACCTGAACAAGCTATACCATCCACCCCCATAACTCTGTGCCCACCCTTATTGTCCAGGGACAGGAGCAAAAGAAGCATGGGAGGCCATCTCCAAGGTCTTTTTAGAAGTTTGGTGTATGTCTGGGTGCCCGGAAGCTGCCTGTATGTTGGTCAGGGTGTGGGTGATGGGAAAGGAGGGTTAATTACTATAAGTGGCATGGAAGAACAGACTATGTCCCTTAGAACCCCATTTGGATAATGACCCCTAGAAACTGATTTGATAGGTCTGAGGTAAGGATCCCTTCTTATTTGTAACAAACTCACTTCCTAAGTGATGTTGATGTGATTTGGGGCTTCACTGATTTAACCCACATTCCTATCCATCCGAGGTCCTCGCTACTCAGTGTGGTCCAAAGGACCAGAAGCAAGGACATCACCTGGGAACTTCTGAGAAATGCAAACGGAAGGCTCCACACGGGACCTGCTCAATCAGATCCTTTATTTTAACAAGAGCCCCAGGGTGAAATTGTGCTGTCCTAGAGCGCCCCCTCGAGGCATCAGGGAGGAGTTACAGGCAACAGGGTTTAGACACCAAAAAGGGTCTCTCTCTCTCTCCCTCCCCAAAGCTGCTGAGTGGTGGGTAGTGTCCACCCATGGTCTGCTGAAACCTGACCCATTTGCCCTGCTCCCTGCCTCTCAGGCACCTCTGAAGTCCTGTTTGGGGAGAGCAGCAGTGAAGGAGGGATGGATGCCCCACAGCGCCTGGGTGAAAAAGCAAAGCAATTCCTGAGGTCATCATCAAAAATCAACCTTCAGGTCAACTGTTAAATGAAAAATAAAACAATTATTTTTTTAAAAATCAACCTTCAGGTGTGTGCTCACAGCTTCCCAGACAATTGAAAACATCCTCCCACCCCACCCACCTCTGGGCTAACCTGCCTGGCCCAAAGGTATAAGCCACATCTAGCAATAATCAAAATTATATTCTTTATGGAGTGCTTTTCATTTCCACTGCTCAAAGCAAGTATAAGGAAGAGGCAGATTGTACTACGAAGAGGGGAGATGCCCGTCACATCCCAGAAACAACCCCAAACCCCAGTTTTACAGTTTTTCCTCTTCGGGCTTGACTCCATCTCCTTCCTAGCTAATCTTATCCATTCCCCTTCTTCACAACTCAGGGCTCCTCTTCCTGTTTTGCCTCCCTTTTCACATTCAAAACCCTCAGAATAATACTGGACATTCCTCTGTCAATGGACAGTAACTGGGACACAAGGCCTTCTCCATCCAATTTCAGTGTCATAACAGCCAACTTAATGAATGGCCTGATGGCAGCAACCCCCATTCCCCCACCCAAATGAGATCTCAGGTGACCCAGTGCCGATGCTGCTGATTTCACCATGGCAATGACCCCAGGAGGCAGACACTTTTTGTTCCCATTTAGCAGGTGAGGAAACTGAGGCACTGAACCAGTGAGCCATTCAGTATCAGCATACAGCACTGTCTTCCCTGCAGACACCTGAGGTAGAAAGAAGATACTACTCAGACCCACTGGGGCTAGTGCCGGGCTAAGTGCTCTCACCGGCTTTTTGTCCTTTGGGGTGTGTGTGTGTGTGTGTGTGTGTGTGTGTGTGTACCTGTATTTCTTATTTTTAAAGCTTCCCTGAGGTAAGAGCGCAATGACGATACCAACAGTGAAGCAACATCCTCCGCAACTAAACTGAAGATCAAGAAGACAGCAACTTGTCTGTTCCCCTTCCCCGATTCCCCAACACTGTTCCCCTCCACCAATTCCCCAATAAAATCTTTAAAAAATAAAAAAATAAAAAAATAAAGCTTCCCTGAGGTATAATTGCCATAATCATCAGCACATATTTAGAGCATACAGCTTGAAAAGATATATATATATATATATATACACACACACCTGTGAAACCATCACCACAATCAAGATAGTGACCATTTCAATTAAATATAAAATAATATAATATTATATATATATATATATATATATATATATATATATATATATATGGTCATGGGATGCAAAGTACGGCATAGAAAATAGTCAATGGAATTGTGACAGTTATATACGATGTGAGGGGTAATCAACTTGGGGGGGTTATCACTTTGTGAGGGGTGTAAATGTCTAATCATTATGTTGTTTTGTACACATGAAACTAATAAAAAGAAAAAAAGATAGTGACCATTTCCATCATCACCAAGTGTCCTCATGCCCCTGTTATCTCTTTCCTTCCACTCATCTCTGCAAATGCTGATCTGCTTTCTGTCACTATAGATTAGTTTGCATTTTCTAGAATTTCTTATCAATCGCTCAGACCATCCTCAGAAATTAGGTAAGGAAGGAAGGACATTTTAACATCTTGAGATAATGGTGAAGTTCGCGCTGATAATTGGCATTCAGTGCTCCATGTATGGCCTCCACAGTGATGTCATTGCCAGAGGGCCTACTTCATACACAATGACAGGACCAAGCCCTGCTCCAAAGAAGCCCCCACTTAAGTGGGAGGGAGCACGTCAGGTAGCCACAGAAGTGCCATGGAACCGAGATGCAGGAAGATATCTCAGAGAGGGGACAGGCATGGGCCGACTGCTTTCCACCCTGCTCTCATCAACAGATTGGCCCTTCTCTCCCTCATTGTTGTTGCCTATTTGTTCATGGTCAGTCCCCCCATTGTAAAAAGGCCCTGGGGGAGGGGACAAGGGGTGTGTGGAGTTCCAAGCAGGATCCCCAGCACAGAATGGTAGCAGGCACAGTGGGGGATCATCAAGTAGGTGCCAGACGACAGAATGCTTGGGGGACTACCAGAAGGACTGGAAAGGTGACCTTTGGACTCCACTCAGGTGGCCAGAGGGGAGAAGACAGGCGGTACTGACTCACTTATCTTCACTGTCCTCCAGGCTGAAAGAAGAGCAGAGGTCTGGCTGGGCCATGCAAGAAAGGTGTGGAGTGGGTTGGAGACATTTCCTTTGTCACATACCCCGCCCCCCCATATGGCAAGCCTGCCAGCCAGCATGTGATGGAATCATAGAAAGGGTACCAGTATCAGGAAGACTGGGGTGACAGGGGAAAAGCAAAGAGACAAGCTCAACAGACAAGAGTGGATTAAATGTGTGACAGAGAAGACACAGGCCTGGCAAGTAGGGGCACATGGAAGGTGTTTTGTGCCGTGGCACTCACTTCCTCCCTGTTCACCCTTTGTAACCTGGCTCCTTCCCATTCCTAACTCGACATGGATTAATTCCCCTACTCAGGGCCTGTCCACATTTTTCAAGCTCATTCCCCCCACACCCACACCCACCCTTGGAGGACATGACTGGGATAATAGAAATGCAGCTGGAGTTCTGCCATGCTGCTGTGGTAGACCACATCAGTGGAATAAAAGGGCCAAAGCCACGTGATCATCTCAATAGCCACAGAAAAGGCATCTGACAAAATCTAACAGCCCTTCATGATAAAAACTCTCAAACTAGAATAGAAGGGAACTTAATCTGATTAAAAGCATCTATGAAACACCCACAGCTAACCTCATCCTCATTGGTGAAAGACTAGAAGCTTTTCCTTACATCAGAAACAAAGCAAGAATGCCCACTTCTATTCAGCATTGTACTGGAGGTGCTAGCCCGAGTAGATAGGCAAGAAAAAGGAAAAAAACAAACAAAGAAAAAGAAAAGGCATCCAGATCAGAAAGGAAGTACAACTATCTTTATTTGTGCATGACATGATCCCATATATATACAAAATTCTGAAGAATCCACAAAAAAACTGTTAAAGCTAATAAATGACTTTAGTAAGGTTGCAAGATAAAGGCTCAATATACAAAAATCACAACAAGGATGGACCTGGAGGGTATTATTTTTATGCTAATGAAATAAGTCAGACAGGGAAAGACAAATACAGTGAGATCTCACTTATATGTAGAATCTGAAGAACAGAACAAACAAGCAAACAACATGGAAATAGACTTATAGATACAGAGAAAAAACTGATGGTTGCTAGATGGGAGGGAAGTTCGGGGTTGGGGAGAAGGTGAAGGGATTAGGGAGCACAAAACTGGTAACTACAAAATAGTCACAGGATGTAAAATACAGCATAAGGAATAGTCAATAGTATTGTAATAGCTGTGTATGATATCAGATGGGTAATAAACTTGTTGGGATTATCACTTTGTGAGGGTGTAAATGTCTAATCACTATGTTGTTTTGTACACCCGAAACTAATAATAAAAACAAGAAAGCTTCTTCTGGAGTAATAAGGGGAAATTCTTAAAAATAAATATGTGCGGGTCGGCCGAGTGGCACGGTGGTTAAGCGCTGGCTTGGGAAGCCAGGGGCCCCGGTTCGGTCCCACATATGAGGGCCAGTGACAATGCCCTCAAAATAAACAAATAAATAAATATGTGCAGTGTATGTGTGTGTGTGTGTATATATATATATATACACACACACTCAAAAAAAATTGTATTTCTATAGTGACAATGAAAAAGATGAAAAGGAAATTAAGAAAACAATTCCACTTATAATAGCTTCATAAAGAATAAAATACTCAGGAATAAATTTAACAGGTGTAAAACATTAGTGAAGGAAACTTAAGACCCAGATGGAAAGACATCCATGTTCATGGGTAATACTCCCCCAAATTGATCTACAAATTAAATGCAATTCCTACAAAATTGCAGATGGCTTCTTTTCAGAAATTGGCAAGCTGATCCTAAAATTCATGTGGAAACTCAAGGGATTCAGAATAGCCAAAAGAATCTTGAGTACAAAGTTGGAGGGCTCCCCTTGCTGATTTCAAATTTTACTTACAAAACTATAGTAAAACCAGTGTAGTACTGACATAAAGATAGAAATTTCTCCAGAAAATATATGAAAATGGCCAATAGCATATGAAAAGATACTCAACATCATTTAGCCATCAAAAATGCAAATAAAAACCACAATAAGCTACCACCTCACACACTGTAGGATGACTACTATCAAAAATGTATTTGTATGGCTCAGTTGGTTAAGAGCTCGCTCAAGAGTGCAAGCTGAGCTCTGAGCAGCAGCGGTTCGAGGCCAGCCCGAGCTGAGTAGCCGCTGAGCTGACAACAGGTGGCAGGATGGCTCAGCTAAAAAAAAAAAAATGTATTTGTTGGGCTGGCCGAGTGGCGCGGTGGTTAAGCGCTGGCTTGGGAAGCCAGTGGCCCTGGTTCAGGTCCCACATATGAGGGCCAGTGACACTGCCCTCAAAAAAAAAAAAGTATTTGTTGGGAAGGAAGTGAAGAAATTAGAACTCTCTTACATTGCTGGTGGGAATGTAAAATGGTGCAGCCCCTGTGGAAGACAGTTCAGCAGCTCCTGAAAAACTCAAACAGAATTACCATATGATCCAGCAATTCCATTTTTGTGTATATATCCAATAAAATTGAAAGTAGGGACTCATACAGATATTTGTACACCAACAGGAGCATTGTTCACAATAGCCAAAAAGTGGCAGCAACCCAAATGTCCATCAACAGATGAAGAGGTAAATATTACATGGTATAGCCATACAAGGGGATATTACTCAGCAATAAAAAGGAAATTTAGGGCCAGCCGAGTGGCACGGTGGTTGGACGCTGGCTTGGGAGGCCAGCGGCCCCGGTTCGGGTCCCACATATGAGGGCCAGTGACACTGCCCTCAAAAAAAAAAGGAAATTTAGTAGTGACATGCTACAACATGGATGAACCTTGAAAAACATGATAAATGAGGGCTGGCCGAGTGGCGCAGTGGTTGGGCGCTGGCTTGGGAAGCCAGCAGACCCGGTTTGGGTCCCACATGTGGGGGCTGCTGACACTGCCCTAAAAAAAAAATGATAAATGAAAGAAGCCAAACACAAAAGGTAACATATCATATGGTTCTATTTAGATATAATGTCTGACAAAGGCCAATCCAGACTGA
Organism: Aselliscus stoliczkanus; assembly: GCA_033961575.1. Lineage (NCBI taxonomy): Eukaryota > Metazoa > Chordata > Mammalia > Chiroptera > Hipposideridae > Aselliscus > Aselliscus stoliczkanus. The sequence goes on along the minus strand of CM066737.1, from coordinate 6,990,594 downwards.
AAAAAGGGCCGGCTGAGTGGCTCAGTTGGTTAAGAGTTAACTTAGAGCATGTACTCTCAGCAACAGGGCCGCCGGTTCGATTCCCACATGGGCCAGTGAATGCTGCGCCCTAGCTGAGCTGTTGTTGAGCTGCCAAAGGTGGCAGGATGGCTCAGCTGGTGTAACAGACTGAAAATAGATGAGTGGGTACCAGGGGCTGGGAGGTGTGGGAGGAAATTTGTACGGGATTCTTTTTTTTTTTTAAATTGGGGAACAGCCATGGTCATTGGTTTCATGCAACAATGGCATCTTTGACTCTTGTAGGGAGGACGCAGCTCACAGTCAGCCATGCGGGGATCGAACCAGCAACCTTGGTGTTAGCAGCACCTTGCTCTAACCAGTTGAGCTAACGGGTCACCCCGATGGGATTCTTTTTTTTTTATTTTATTGGGGAATTGGGGGAGGGGAACAGCATTGGGGAATCAGGGAAGGGGAACAGACAAGTTGCTGTCCTTTTGTTCTTCAGTCTAGTTGCGGAGGATGTTGCTTCACTGGCCCATGTTGGTATCATCATTGTGCTCTTCCCGGATGAGGCAGATCGGTCGCAGGCCTCTGGGTGTTGCTCACCGCGGCTATTGGCCGCTCATGCTGGCTGCCGGGCACTCACTGTAGCCCATGGCAGCCCACACCATCGCCAGGTCTCGTACAGCCCAGCTCCAGGTGGAGCTGTTGTTAGCTGTAGAGGGCAGTGTCACTGGCCCTCATATGTGGGATCCGAACTGGGGCCGCTGGCATCCCAAAACCAGCTCTTAACCAATGCGCCACTTGGCCGGCCCCCGATGGGATTCTTTTTAAGGTGACAAAAATGTTCTGGAATTAGATGGTGGTGATGGTTGCACAACTCTCTAAATATACTAAAAACCACTGAATTGTACATTTTACAGGGGTATGCAAGTTATATCTCAATAAATTTGTAGTTTGTTTTTTAAGTACCTGTGAGCCATCAGGAGAAAACTTCCTGGAGCTCGAGGCTAGGGTAGATATTTGGGGACTTCTAACTTGGGGTCAGCAACCTCTGGGGATCTAGGAAGAGGTTTCAGGGAGCCCTGGCACAAGGAAGTCACATGGCAAGTGGTATAGGTGTCCAAGTCCATTTCTCTGGGCTGCACTGTCTTTCCGTGGTGTCCCTTACTTTGGTGACGTGCAGAGGCCACCGCACGTACAGAAGAGACAGGAAGAAGTGCCACTGAAGCTGGGGTAGCACCAATGTTTAAGGAGCACTGGTGCCAGGCAAGGGGTCCTGGAAGCTGACTGGTCTTTTGGGACAAATGTTTCCTTCTCTGAAAAGAGGCTCAGGGAAGAAGCTCTCCTGGCTGTGCCTGGGACTCAAGCCCCCCAAAACAGGCTCATCTTTTTTTTTTCCTGAGGTCAGTGTCACTGGCCCTCACATGTGGGACTGAACCGGGGCTGCTGGCTTCCCAAGCCAGGGCTTAACCACTGCGCCACTCAGCCGGCCTGACAGGCTTATCTTTGATAGCTAATGCTTTTCCCTGCTTTCTAGATTTTAAAAATGCAATCTTCTTTTGTCTTCCCTTTATTTTATTTATTTATTTATTTATTTATTTATTTATTTATTTATTTTGAGGGCAGTGTCACTGGCCTTCATATGTGGGACCCGAACTGGGGCCACTGGCCTCCCAAGCCAGCACCCAACCACCGTGCCACTCGGCTGGCCCGGTCTTGCCTTAATTTTAAAGGATAGCTCCTAGTTTAAAATTGCATCCAGTTTCCCCTTCGATCCAAACTTCTGCAGGAGCTTTCAAAGAAAGCAGCGTTCCCAGGGACTGGTCTGGGAGGGCTGCAGCCCAGGCCAGGAAACAGCAGGGGTGGACGGGTAGCCAGCGGAGGCCCACCTCCTGGGGTTCTACTAGCCCAGGACTTGGGGCTCTCTCAAGGAGGAACGCCTGTCCCAGAAATTTGCCTCCAAGCCCTCCTCTTCCTGAAAGCCGTCCCAGTCCAACCTGTGTCACCACCCCACTGACGTGGGGATCCCCAAAGGTTACCACAGTGTCATCTCCGAAACCTGGCATATTTCAGGCCTGTAGTGCCTCGCAGGTTGCCCTCCGCTTTTCACACATCCCCAATGAGGCCGGCCTGAAAAAAAGTACTACCTCAATTTCTCCCTGACGAAATCCAGAGCCCACCGCTTTGGAACCGCTTGCCTTTTGATGAAATGATTCCAAGAAAGGAAGCAGTAAGGATGGGATTCCTCGGGACTGCCTCTCGGTCCCAGTCTGGGTCATTCCGGAGGAGGCAATGGCAATGGCCAAGATCGAGGCAAGGGGGACCGCCGAGAATGTTAGAAAGAAGGCGGAGGGCAAGGGGCGAGAAAAGTGAAGGGTTCCGCGTGCCCTGGAGATCAGGCCCCCGGGAGAACGGAATGAATGGTAGAAAGAAGGCGAAGGACAGGGAGCGGAAAAAGTGGAGAGTGCCGCGTGCCCCGGAGATCCAGCCCCCGGGAGAGCGGAGAGAATGGTAGAAAGAAGGCGGAGGGCAGGTAGCGCGGAAAAAGCTGAGGGTTCCGCGTGACTCGGAGATCCGACCCCCAGGAGAGCCGAGCAGGAGCGCCACCAGGCTAGGGCAAGATTCTCCCTCCTGCACCCTTCCCCAGGGCCAGAGGAACTAGGCTCCCAGCACAAATGCTGGGCGCTTCCCCAGCCTCTCCAATCCCCAGATGCACTAATTCTTCCCTTTGCCTCGCCGCCGCTGATGCCTGTAGGGTTCCCCCTGTTCTTCCAAGGAGACCCCATTCCGCCGGCCAATACAGCTCTGGCTTGCACTTGCTACCCAGTCCTGACCAATAAACAGAGTTGAAGCGCATGCCTGTCTGAGCCCAGTCTGTCCCTGGGTTCCTATTCCCTCTGACCTTGAACTCCCTCCACTTAGCCCTCGGGGCGTCTCAATCCACATCATCTGGGACATTTCTCTAGACAGTTCTCAGAGCGCACACAGAAAGTACACACACGCGGGACCGCAGGAGCCTCCGCGCACACACAGACGGGGCACAGGCACGCACTCACGAAGTCACGCCACGCACAGGCAAGGAAGCCCCATTCCCAGCCACGGAGCTGGAGTCCGGCCCGAGCGCGGAGCCGGGTATCTCCTCTTTCTCCCAGCTACGCTTCGCCCAGTGAGGTCCAGCGGGACAGACTGCAGGCCAGGCACTGCCGCCCGCGGACGGCCCTCCCCGCTGACCCCGTCGGCGGCCACTCATCCGAGGCACCCAAGGCCTGGGAGTCCACCGTTTGGGCAGGGCCGGAGCGGAGAGTGTGTGCCCCGGCGTCAGCCAGGCAGGCCTCGGATGGTCTGAGCGCTCCGGCACCCCTGTCCCACAGGGACCTGGATTTGGACACCCCCTTCCCCAGCCGCGGGCACCCGACTCCCAGCCCCTACCCTGGGTCCAGCGGGGTGAGCTTGCGCAGGGAACAGAGCCCGTTGCTATGCAACCTCCAACCCGCGCCGGCGCCCGCAGCACCGCGCCTCCTGGCTCCCAGGCCTAGGGTGCACGCTCGCGGGACTCCGGCAGAGCCCTACTTCCCGACCTGGTCCAACTGGACCCAGGGCTCGCGTTCCAATCTACTCCAGGCTCCCAAAGGATGTGCCCCGCACCGTCGTCCCCCAGTTCCCATCTGTGACTGGTTCCCATCGAGCACCAATAACCAGCAGCCGCAGAAATTTAGGGCGACGATGGATCCCTACCTCTTCCTCTTGAGCCCTCCAGCCCTCCCACGTCTGCGGCCCTGGCTCTACCAGGACCTCCCCCCGGGCTGGCTTCTTCCCCAGGTGGCACCCACGCCCCCCGCCCCAGCGGCCTAGCCGCCCTACCTGAAGCATCACTTTGTACTGCTCCTCCGGTTTCTGAACCACGCACATATTACATCCCATGGTGCTGGCCGGCGAGGGAAGATGGGCAGGAACGGGAAAAAGCCTTTCACTGGTCCGAGCGCGGGACCTCGGGTCCCGGGCCGGGGCCGGGTGCCATACCCTAGGGCGGGGGGCGGGCAGCCTAGCGGGGGAGGGGGGCACGCCCCCAAGGGAGGGGCAGCTCCACGCCCCTCGGGTTAACTCTTAGCTGGCAGAGACCAGGAGTGGGCATGCTCCCTCGCACCCGGCCAGGAAAAAAAGGGCAGCGGGGGGATGGGCGGGCGCGCCAGGCGTTGCTTGGCTACGGCCCCCCAGGAGGCGCGGGGGCGCGCCGGGCCGCTGGGGGCGTCAGGGACCGTGGGCCGCACGCCTCCCCTCCCACCGGGCCCACCGCTGCCGCTGCCGCCTCCGGCTCCCGCCCATGGTAGCCGGTCCCGGGAGCCCGGCCTTCGCGCTCAGCGCCGCGGCCCGGCCCGCTGACTGGGGGACGGCGGCGCGGCGGCGGCCCCCACCCGCGGCCAGGTCCACGCCCGCGCTCCCGCCTCGTCCGGTCGCGCTCCCGGCGCTGTCGGCGCCAGTCCTCAGTCCTGCAGCCGGCCCGGCCGTCTACAGCTCCCGCCCGGGACGACGGGCACGCGCACGCGGCGGCGGCGGGGGAGGGGCGTGGGGTGGGGCGTGCGCGCGCGGTGGAGGGAAGCGGGGCTGGGTGGGAGCGCCAGCGGCGGGAAGCCGCGGGAGCCGGCGCGGGAAACCGGGGGCGGGGCCTGGATGGGGGCTGAGAGGGTCCCTGGCTCTCCGGCGCCCTGCTCCGGGGCGCCCAGCACGGGACGTGCCGCCTGCGCGGTGCCGGTCCAGGACACTGGTTCTGTTTGGAGGAGCACCTCTCGGGATCCCCTAGAGAGCTCCGGGCCTCTGGAGGGGGGCGCGATTTCAGCCCCTTTGCCAGGTCATCCACGCTGCAGCCGAATGCCTCCTCCCCTCCCTCTGGCTTCCCTTTAATGACAGCCTCTCTCCTTCAACTCAGCTGTTCTTTCGCTGTCGTTGAAATAGACACCTTTGTTAATTTTTCTTTAAAGAAGAAAGAGAAAAAAGCGTGAAATGGGGTGGGTGGTGGGGAAACCCGGCCAAGCGGCTTGGGATGTCCCACGCGAGCACAGGACTAGCATGCCTGGGTTCGCTGCCTACCTACCTGTGCCTCTCACCCCCAGCTATCGCTCAGGCACAGCGCTTTAACGTTCCCTCCATCTCTTCCTCTTCTGTCATACGGCCTGTCCTCTCTTCTTGGACAAGCCTAAAGAGAGAAAAGGCCTTTGCCTGGAATGCGCATCGGATTGAGGGCGGGGTTCCCGTGGGGTGCCAAGGAGAGCAGCTGAGCCCAAACCGCCTGGCTGCACTCCTTATTTCCAGGCTTTGGCAAATGACGGGGTCATTAACCATACAGGGCTGTTTAATTAGACGATAGCGGTGGGAGAAGGCCCCTCCAAAGCCCTTCTTTCCTCCCTAATTCCTAGTTTGGAGGAGTCCGGAGAAAGGACGTTAGTGTCCCAAAAAGCTGACCTTGAGACAAAAGTTGGACAGAGTGTACCTCAAACTGCCTACCCCAGACCTGAAGAGGGGACTGCCATACTGTTACTGGCCAACTGAGCAGCAACAACCCCCACCACTGAAAAAATTGAAAGTTTTCTTTCCTATAGAAATGTTAAGTATACAAATGTTAAGTCTCTTCCCTAGTTCTTTAGTTTCTTAGCCCTTGGGCTTTGTTTGCTCTTCTAACCAGTTTGTGAATCTTGGACTGAAGATCCCCTTTGCTTCTTAATTGCTTTGTAAATCAGTTTCTGAATCCTAAACAATAGAAGTGTCCTACCCCTGTTTCAGATAACTCTTTGAAAGCCTGTGACTTCCTAATACCCCTCAGGCCAGGAAGCTAAATGTTAAACCCATTCTGTGTCCAGACAACTGACTCCACCTGAGTGATGGACTGAATAGCCACAAGTTTCATAAGACCTAACAGATTTATATTTTTGTCCTCATTCAGGAGCCTTGAGGATGCAGGGGATACCCCAACAACCAAAGAAGCCAACGCGGTCTTCCAGGTGGAGCTCGAGACCCCTTCCTCTCATCTGAGATCAGCTAGGGTGAGAGTTCTGTGAACCCCAATAGGCAGGGACAGCTCTACGCCCCTGTCTGGCAAGAAGCAGATACAGAAGAAGAGACCTCCTGTCCCTCAGCTCCCCATAGAGATTTTATGGGGATCACACCTCTCAAGGAAAAACTAGGCAGGCAGTTAGAGGCAGGCATTGGGTCTCTGCATTCTTACACGTCCCACAGAATGCGACCACCTGGGGGACATCCCCTCCCCACCCAAAACTCCCCTTTGTATTGTAATTACCTACCCCTGTGGGAAGAGCAAATAGGCACAAAAAATATCCATCTAGATCAGACCAGTCATTTGCACCTGCGCAGTACCTCTTGTCAATCACAGGTGCCAATCAGGTGGTCCCACGCCCAAAGAAGAACAGCCCATTCTGGAGAAAAACGGATAAAAACCCCAAGTCCTGGGAAGCCAGGGCTGCTGCTGATGCTGGCTGCTGCTTCTGCTTCTTCCATGCTCCTCCTGAACGCTTTTTCCCTTTGAGCCTTGCCTTTGTGCGTGGCCCACTCCACACTATTTGGAATGTAACTTCTAGTAATGGGCCCTTGAGCCATCCTCTACTGCTCAGGTCTACCTTTACTTCTATTTATTTATTTATTTATTTATTTATTTATTTATTTATTTATAGAAGGCAGTGTTACTGGCCCTCATATGTGGGATCCGAACCGGGGCCGCTGGCGTCCCAAGCCAGCTCTTAACAACTGCGCCACTCAGCCGGCCCTACCTTTACTTCTAAATGTACTATCTCTTCTAATAAACTACTTATTTTACTGCTTTACTCTGGTATCTCATTCAATTCTTTGCTCGAGTTGCCAAGGACGTGGACTTTGCGCCGAGAAAGGCCCACTCTCCGACAACAATGCCACAAAGGACCACAAACTAAAACAATAGAAATTTACTTTCTCACAGTTCTGGAGGCTCCAAGTCTAGAATGAAGGTTTTGGCAGGGCCGTGTTCTCTCTGAGGGCTGTCAGGCAGGGTCCTTCTTTGTCTCTTCCTAACTACTTGGGGTCTCACAACAATATTTGGTGTTCCTTGGCTTGTAGCTGCAGGACTCCAATTTCTACCTCCTCCTTCACGTGGCCTCTACCTTGAGTGGGATTAGAGTAAAGAAGCAGTCCGTTTTTACCAACATGATGAGATAACCATCTATGAACCAGGTCTGAATGTTTTCTCATCAGTCAGTCACAGAGAACCTCCCACCAGGAGTCCATAGGTGTGAGCTGAGGGGCAGTACCAGTGTGATGGAGGCAAGACACATGGGGTCTGGACTACCTGTCCTTGTATCTGACTTGAGCCTCTGGCCCCAGTTGGGCCTGGCCCTGAAGGTGCCACCTCCACTGGATTGCTGCTCTGCCTTCCTGGCCACATGACTTGGTGGGTCTGTCAGTACTCAGCTCATTACAGGCAGCCCCAGTCCCACAGGCACTTGATGTCCCATAATCAGGCTCTAAGTCTGTGCCACAGCCCAGTAGCATGATAGCAGCTGCTTTCTGAGTGCTGAGTAGCTCTGACACAGAAGATATTGCCTTGCTCCTGACCTGTATGAGTCTGTGCTGGGAGCCTTCTCTTGAGGTTTCCCTCAGACTGCACAACATTATTGTCTACCATGGACAGATCCCTCTCTCGAACCTATAGGTTGCCTCTTATGGCTCTAGCTGGAGAGCAGCTTGCATTGCAGCCCAAATTTGCAGAGCCCTTTCTTGCTCTGGGCTCCCTCAAAACAGGTTATGCCTGTGCATCCCAAGACCTACCTGATCAGACATTCCACCAATTTGGTGACCTACCCAGGATCATGCCAGATAAATCGCTTTTCTTGCTTAAGTTAGAGTCAGTTTCTTCCTGTAATTAGAAAATCCTAACAAACTCCGAGAGTGTGGGGATGAAGGAGTTCAGAGATAGTCAGTTGATCCATGGGCAACGTTTGATCTGAGCTCAGCAATGAGGATGAGGGTAGAAGGACATCCCAAATGGCAAAAAGGTAACAGGTGTGGTGGGCGGCCAGTCTGGAGCAGAACAGGGTGCTCAAGAGACAGAACAGGGTGCTCAAGGGCTGACACCACCATAATCGCTGTGGCCCCTGGAGTGTTCTTTAATCTGAAGACCAAATACCAAGGTGAGCTGGGCCAGGTTCTTGTCTGAACTGGTCCTGTCGTGACTTTGCTGCTCTCCCTCCATGCTCTGAAGCTTGGACCTGCTGAGGGTACCAGGTCACCCCACAGAAGTTCCACTCTGCCGCACCCCTGATTGTTGCAAAAAGGTCAGAAACCCATTCTTCTATTTTTCCACTGGATGTGAGTTCTCTGGTCTCCATTCCAGCACTGCCAGAAGCCTGACTAGGGAGCCCTATTTCCCAGTACTTGCTCGTGACCTTGCCCAGTGGCTCCCCCATAAAGGAACTCTCAGGGGCACTACACTGTGACCCAGAAACTCTGTGCAGCTTCTCTTCTCTGGGGAGCCTTGACTCTTTGTCCTCTGTCATACTAGAGTGACAAGGTTGTCTTCTCCTAATGTGGCTATAAGCTTTGTGTGTGCTACTCCATCTTCTTTGGGTTGTGACTTTGTTGTGATATCCAAAGAAGTCATCATCAAACCCAGGGCCACCTAGGTTTACCCCTAGGTTATCATCTTCTAGGATTTTATAGTTTCACTTTTTACATTTCAGTCTATTATCTATTTTGAGTTAGGTTTTGTGAAGGATATTAGGTCTGTCTAAATTCATATATATGTTTTTCAATGCAAAAATGGCATGACTTTCCCGGGCTGGCCGAGTGGCGCATTGGTTAAGAGCTTGCTTGGGATGCCAGAGGCCCTGGTTCGGATCCCACATATGAGGGCCAGTGACACTGCCCTCTACAGCTAACAACAGTTCCACCTGGAGCTGGGCTGTGCGACCATCCAAAGGCCGGCGACCGATCTGCCTCACCCAGGAAGTGCGCAATGATGATACCAACGTGGGCCAGTGAAGCAATGTCCTCCGCAACTAGACCGAAGAACAAAAGGACAGCAACTTGTCTGTTCCCCTCCCCCAATTCCCCAATAAAATCTTTTTTAAAAAATGTCATAAATTTCCCGACGACAGATTATTCTTTCTCCATTGAATTGCCTTTGCTCCTTTGTCAAAGATCAGTTGACAGTATTTGTAAGGGTCTGTTTCTGCCATTCCATTTTGCAAAACTGAAAACAAACCCTCTTGATGGCATGGAAAAAGCAAATGGGGGGCTCCAGGTGGTTCTTTATGTTCTCTATGAGAACATGTACTGGCTCATGAGAACATGGGTATTTGCTTTTCTAGTTTTTTGGGGTTTTTTAAATTGAAATGCACAGAATCGGGCCGGCAGAGTGGCACATTGGTTAAGCGCTGGTTTTGGGATGCCAGCGGCCCCGGTTCGGATCCCACATGAGGGCCAGTGACACTGCCCTCTACAGCTAACAACAGCTCCACCTGGAGCTGGGCTGTGCGAGCCCCGGTGATGGTGTGGGCTGCAGCCCCTGCTGCAGTGGGCTGCCATAGGCTACAGTGAGTGGCCCGCAGCCAGCGTGAGCGGCTGGCAGCCAAGCATGAGCTGCCAATAGCCGCGGTGAGCGACATCCAGAGGCCAGCGACCGATCTGCCTCATCCGGGAAGAGCGCAATGACGATACCAACAGTGAAGCAACATCCTCCGCAACTAAACTGAAGAACAAAAAGACAGCAACTTGTCTGTTCCCCTTCCCCGATTCCCCAACGCTGTTCCCCTCCTCCAATTCCCCAATAAAATCTTTAATAAAAAAAAAAAAGAAATGCACAGAATCAAATTATTGTCCTTCAAATTAGTCCACTTAAGGCCTGCTTTATTTTGTTTATTTTAAAAATAAGCTCATTAGGGGCGGCCTGGTGGCGCGGAGGTTAAGCGCTGGCTTGGGAAGCCAGCGGCCCGGTTTGGGTCCCACATATGAGGGCCAGTGACACTGCCCTCAAAAGAAAAAAAAAAAAAAAGAAAAAAAACAAAACTAAATATGAGCTCATTAACACCTGTGAAGCCAACACCCAACCCTGGCATAGGACCATTACCAGTAACTTGCATATACCATCCTGACCCCAACCTCCCCCACTCCCCACAGTGACCAAGAGCCTGCATTTTTATTTATTTACTTATTTTTATTTTTTTTGTACACTTTAAATATTTTTTTGAGCCTGCATTTTGATTTATCATTCCCTTGTTTTCTAAAATTGTGATAGAATATGTATAACACAAAATCTGCCATTTTAACCATTTTTAGGTACAATTCAAAGGTATTAATTACACCCACAATATTCAGTTATCATCACTATTTTCAAAACCCTTCAATCACCCCAAACAGAAACTCTGTACCCATTAGGCAATAGCCCCCCGTTCCATTCCCTCAGCCTTTGGTAACCTCTAACTTCTTTCTGTCTATGAATTTGCCATTCTAGGTATTTCATAGAAGTGAAATTGTATAATATTTGTCATTTTATGACTGGCTTATTTCACTTAGCATAAGTGAAGGGTTGCTTCCCCCTTTTTTATATAGCTTTATCATATATTTATGTATCCCTAAAATTATGTTTTCAGTTTAATATATTCTTTTAAAAAATTATTTATTTTTTCAATTACGGTTGACATTCAATATTATTTTAAATAGTTTCAGGTGTACAGCATAGTTGTTAGTCATTTCCATAATTTGTGCAGTGATTCTCCCCGCCCCACCGAGAAATCTAGTCTCTTCCTGGCCCTATACATGGTTGTTACAACATTGTTAGCTACACTCTCTATGCTGTACTTTACATTTCCATGACTATTTTGTAAGAATTTGGTGTTTTGTTGCTGTTGTTGTTATTGTTATTGTTGTTTTGAGGGCAGTGTCACTGGCCCTTATATGTGGGACCTGACCCGGGGCCTCTGGCATCCCAAGCCAGCTCTTAACCACTGCGCCACTCCGCGGGCCCTAGAATTTGTATTTCTTAATCCCTTTACCTTTTCCACCCAGCTCCCCAACACCCCTTCCATCTGGCAACCATCAGTTTGTTCTCTGTATCTATGAGTCCATTTCTGCTTTGTTCGCTCATTTATTTTGTTCTTTAGATTCCACATATAAGTGAGATCATATGGTATTTCAGTTTAGCATATTCTTAACTTTATGCAAAATGTATTCTGTCTGTAGTTTTCTGGGACTTGCTTTTCTCAACATTATATAACTAAGATTTTTTCCCCATGAAACGAAGGGCATTTCTGTTTCCAGTGTATTGCTATGAGCTTTTATCTGCACTCCTCCTAGTGCAACATGTGGAAGTTCCTCTTACATATGTGCCCAAGATGGGAGATATGCGCCTGTTCAACTTGCCAGGTGAGGCCTAATTGTTTCCCAAAGTGGTCCTACTAATGTACGCGCCCACTAAAAGTACATAAAAGACCCTTTGGAATCTACATCTTCTTCAAGTCTTGGTATTTTCAGACTTTTCTGCCAAGTGGGTGGGTAGAAACAGTCTCTCACTAGTGTTGCATTTTCCTGATCAGTGGTAAGGTGGATCTTTGCTTCAGTGGTTTCTTGGCCATATTTGTTTTGTCTTCTATGTTCTGGGGGGTTTTGTCTTTTGCCTGTCTTGGTATTTTTCCCTTTTACTTATTTATTTATTTTTTTAAAAGATTTTATTGGGGAATTGGTGGAGGGGAACAGCGTTGGGGAATCGGGGAAGGGGAACAGACAAGTTGCCGTCTTCTTGTTCTTCAGTTTAGTTGCGGAGGATGTTGCTTCACTGTTGGTATCATCATTGTGCTCTTCCCGGATGAGGCAGATCGGTCGCTGGCCTCTGGATGTCGCTCATCGCGGCTATTGGCAGCTCACGCTTGGCTGCCAGCCGCTCACGCTGGCTGCGGGCCACTCACTGTAGCCTATGGCAGCCCACTGCAGCAGGGGCTGCAGCCCACACCATCACAGGGGCTCGCACAGCCCAGCTCCAGGTGGAGCTGTTGTTAGCTGTAGAGGGCAGTGTCACTGGCCCTCATGTGGGATCCGAACCGGGGCCGCTGGCATCCCAAAACCAGCGCTTAACCAATGCGCCACTCGGCCGGCCCTACTTATTTTTTTTTAATTTTAATTTTTTAAATTAGTTTCAGGTGTACAACACAATGCAATAGTTATACTCTTTACCCCCCAAATGACAACTCCCCTCCCCCAGTTTGCCACCCCACTCCTCCCCCACCCATATCATACATATCCACTACAATTCCTTTGACTCCCTTCCACAGTAAACTCCGCATCCCGTGACTATCTATACATTCAATTACAGTGGGCATACAATATTATACAACATCAGCTTCAGGTGTACAGTGCAGTGATCAAGCCTCTTTTCTATCCATGAAATGGTCTCCCTAACAAGACATGTGACTATCTGACATGCCACAAAATTTTTACAACATTATTATATTCTCCAAACTGTGTTTCATATCCCTGGGGCAATATTGTAGTTGTCTATTTAAGCTGTCTAATCCCTTCTCCTTCTCCCTCATCCCCACCCCCCTCCCAACTAGCAACCCTCAGTTTTTCCTCTATATCTATGAGTCTGTTTACTTTGATCATTCATTCAGTTTTTCAGATTCCACATATAAGTGAGATCATATGGTACTTGTCTTTCTCCGACTGACTTATTTCACTTAACATAATAGTCTCTTCACAACATTTTCAATTACATTCCCAGAACTGCCCCCCATATCCCTGCGGCAACATTGTAGTCACCCACCTATGCTGTCCAAAACCTTCCCCGTCTCCCTCATCCCCACTCCCTCCCAGCCAGCAGCGATCAGTTTTTCCTTTATATCTGCTTGATATGACTTGAATCTTCTTAAATTTACTGAGACTTGTTTTTTGGCCTAATGTGGTCTATCTTGAAAAATGTCCCATGTGCACTTGAGAAGAATGTATATTCTGTTTTTTCAGGGTGAAATGCTCTAAAAATATCAATGAAGTCCAGCTGGTCTAAAGTGTCATTTAAGGCCCCTCTTACTGTGTTGATTTTCTGTCTAAAGGGTCTGTCCATTGGTGACAATGGGGTGTTGAAGTCCCCTACTATGGTAGTGTTACTGTTGATCTCTGTCTTTATGTCTGTCAAAATCTGTTATATGTAATTAGGAGTTCCTATGTTGGGTGCATAGATGTCCCTTTTACTTATTGATTTGTAGGAATTATTTATATATTCTGGATACTAATCCTTTGTCAGTTACATGTATTGCAAATATTTTTCTCAGTTTGTACCTTGCCTTTTCACTTTCTTTAAGGAGTTTTTGGTACAAAGAAGTTTCAGATTCTAATGTAGTTAAATTTACTAACTGGTTTCTTTCTTTTATTTTTTTTTTTTACAGTTAATGCTTTTATGTTGGGTTTAAGAAATCCTTCCGTACCCGAAATTCAGAAATATACTCACCTACAAATTTTCTTTTAAAAATCTTAAAGTTTCCTGTTTGACATTTAAATCCTTAATCCATCTGGAAATGACTTTTGTGTAAGATGTAATAGAGGCACCCAATTTCAGTTTTCCCCCATATAAATCACATGCAGTGATCCCCCCTTAACTGCAGTTTCACATTCCTTGGTTTCAGTTATCCACAGTCAACCATGGTCTGAAAATATTAAATGGAAACTTCCAGAAATAAACATTTCATACATTTTAAACTGTTCACCATTCTGAGTAACGTGATGAAATCTTGTACTGTTCAGTGCCCTCCCACTCGGTATGTAACTCATCCTTTGTGCAATGTCTCCGCTCTTAATACGCTTGCCGCCCGTTAGTTCCTTATAGCCGTCTTAGTTATCAGATGGACTGTCCTATCGCAGTGCTTGTGTTGAAGTCACCATTATTCTACTTAATAATGGCCCCATAGCACAAGAGTAGTGATGCCGGCAATTCAGATATGCCAAGTAGAAGCAGTGAAGTGTCTCCTTTAAGTGAAAACTTGAAAGTTTGGTACTATCCGCAGGTTCAGGCATTCACTGGGGGTCTTGGAAATATCCCCTGGAAATATCCCCATGGATAAGGAATGACTACAGGATATTTCCTTCTCCATTTGTTAAATAATTCCCTTTCCTCCCTGATCTGCCACCTGTGTCATATATTAAAGGTCTGTCTTTGAGGAGCCTGTTTAGGGCTCTCTGTTTTGTCCCACTGGCCAGTTTGTGTACCCTTGTGCTAATGTCAGGCTTTGTTCATTATTATGGCTTTATAATAAGTCTTGTTAGTTGCTAGGCAAGCCCCTCATTCATCTTCTAGTCTTGACCTTTGCGCTCCCATAAAGCCAACAATAAACCTAATACCTATAGCTACGAAAGAGAATACAGAGCGAAACATATGGACAACTCACTTTTAAGTAAAAGTGCAAAAATTATTTTAAAAAGATAAAAAAGTGGACTCCAGCAACGTAGCAAAAAACTAAAATATTATGTATGACTAACTAGGGTCTAGTCCAGAAATACAAGAGTAGTTCAATATCAGGTAATCTTTTCACAGAAGTCATTTCATTACTCAGCAAATTAGAGGAAGCTGCTTGATCACATCAGTAGGTGCTGTTGTAAGGCATTTGATAAGATTCAACATTCATTCCTTTAAAAGAGTATGAACAGGGCCGGCCGAGTGGCGCATTGGTTGGGCGCTGGTTTTGGGATGCCAGCAGCCCCGGTTCGGATCCCACATGAGGGCCAGTGACACTGCCCTCTACAGCTAACAACAGCTCCACCTGGAGCTGGGCTGTGCAAGCCCCGGTGATGGTGTAGGCTGCAGCCCCTGCTGCAGTGGGCTGCCATAGGCTACAGTGAGTGGCCCGCAGCCAGCGTGAGCTGCCAATAGCCGCGGTGAGCGACATCCAGAGGCCAGCGACCGATCTGCCTCATCCGGGAAGAGCGCAATGACGATACCAACAGTGAAGCAACATCCTCCGCAACTAGACTGAAGAACAAAAAGACAGCAACTTGTCTGTTCCCCTTCCCCGATTCCCCAACGCTGTTCCCCTCCGCCAATTCCCCAATAAAATCTTAAAAAAAAAAAAAGAGTATGAACAAAAATAAAATAAAATAAAGTAAATAAAAGAGTATGAACACATGAACCTGGCGGTGAGAGACAGCGCTTTGAGTCTTCTGGTGGTCTCTCAAAAGCATTTTCAGCAAACCCTCCCTCAGCCCCATGCGAGCTGTGGAGGCTTCCCAGGGCAGTGAGAATTCGCATGGAAGCTGCAGCGATGGGTATGCAGAGTAAACAGTGAGCTGCCCCAAGCTCGCAGATCCCAGGTAAGAGCAGTACACTTTGTTGAAGTACAGGGTTTACTATGACGTAGACACCTATATCCCCGCACACAGCAAGAGCTGTAGGGCCTGAGGGCTTTAGAGGGGATGGAACGGGAGCCCTGGAAGGGATGTGAGAAATTAAAAGGCAGCGAGCTTAGCAGAGCAGCCAAGGGCCGCCATATCTCAGAAAACGCTGGAAAGAAGAGTACACTTCTGAAGGTATGGGGCTCCTACATGTCTTGCATAACACAGGAGCTTGGAGATCTGGGATAAAGAAAATGGAGACTGAACAGAGGTCACACTGCAGGGGTGCATGGCAGGGTGCGGGGAGGGGGCGGGAAAGACCAGTGAGGAATAGCAGATTGGCTTAGGGCTGGAAAAGCTCAGAAAACATGAAGGTATCAATATTTTCCCTATAGTAGAGCTTTTTGTGCCCCATTTAAGAAATCTTTCCCAGCTCCGAGATCAAGGAGATGTTCTCCTGTTGTCTTCTACAAGTTTGTTGTTTTGCCTTTTATTTTTAGATTTGCAGTACAGCTGGAATTGATTTTGGGGTATAGTATCAGGCAGGGATCAATATTCTTTTTTCCTAAAAAAGAAAAGACTTCCAGGGTGAAGACGCTCAGGAAGGGTCTTATTACAAGGTCCAGGTTGGTTTTGGAGATTGTTTGTTTTAACATTGCCAGGAAGCCTACCAAAGTACATCTTTCCTTTAAAAGTTCATTACATTGATCAAATACATGGTGATGGAAGGAGAACTGATTCTGGGTGGTGAACACACAATGTGATATATAGATGATGTATCACAGAACTGTACACCTGAAACCTATGTAACTTTGCTAACAATAGTCATCCCAATAAACTTTAATTTTAAAAAAGTACCTTACATTAAGATGCATATACATTTAGGGGGCTGGATATTTGTTTCTACTTATTGGGTTGTAAAACAGTATTATATATGCAGAGCCACTTTAAAATGGAGCCGAGCTGCCATCCCACAGGAACTACCTTGATCATCTCACACCTCAAACCTTTGGAAGGTAAAACAGAGCAAACTAGCCTTTTGACTGGGCCTAGGGCAACCTTGCGTCCTAAAGAACTGTTTGGAAAGATAACAAGAAAGCAGGTGTTATGACTACTGGGCTGAAAATTAAAAACGTTTAGAATTTACACCAGTATGTAATCGGCACCAGTATGTCTTTTACTGACTTAATTCTGCCCCTTCCCCTTCTCATAAATACCATTGCCTTTGTCTCCTAATCAGAACTCTATTTGGGTTTCGCCTGAATTTGTGAGTCCCAAATAGCTATTTTTATTGATCTCAATAAATGTCTGTTGCTTCTCAGTTTGGCCTTTTGTTTTTAGGTTAATAGGGTCTTGGGCACTTTTACATTTGAAGGGAAGCCGCTGGAAATTCTTAGGATCAGGTCACAATAGCCTCCAGGTGTAAATGCAAGCTGAGTTTCTGGAGAAGAGATGCTATCTGTACCCCCATTTTTACAAGTTTCCATTCCTTCACAAACTAAAGTTCATCGAAATGCAAATCCCTTTGAGGGCAGAGGCATCTGCACATCACTATGGGGGGTTGGCCACTTTTAAATTGTGACGGGACCACTGGAAATCCTCAGGGCCAGATCACAGTTGCTTCCCCATGTAAATATGCCTTGTGAGTTCCCGGGGAGGGGCATTGACCACTCCTCTCCTTTCTGCCTCGCCTTCCACCATCTCTGGCACTGATCTTGGCTGTGGCTTCTGAACAACTTTCTTTGGTTTCCACCCCTCCCCTCCCCTGGCTGCTTTTGCAAATGAATCTCTGCCCTAGGAAAGGGGTGGTGACCTAAAGGGGTGTGTGGGAGGGGATTCTCCTTTACCCAATTTGGGCCTCCGGTTGGGCTTAAGAATTAAACTGACATAAGACATACTAACAGGAGAACAGCATACACATTTTATTAAACTTTTACATGTACATGGGAGCCTTCAAAAGAGAATGGAGACACGAAGAAGTGACTCAAGCAGGAAACTTTTATACCCTTTTTGACGAAGAAATGATGAATTTGTGAAGAACTGACAAGACAAAGGGGTCTGGGCTAAAGGTAATCCATGGTAAAGAAGTAACTAGGAACATGAGGGTGAGTTTAACAAAATTTGTTTGTACAGGTTTTCAGGTCCCCAAACCCCCATCTCTGGTGAATGTCCTTTCTCCTGATAAGGGAGGGCACCTTTCACAGAGGAGTTTTATCTCCTACTTTCAGGAAGCAAAAAGGGAGGGTCACAGTTCCTTGCACCTACTTCTTACGTGCCTTTGATTCAAAATAATCAATATGGCTAGGTGGCCAATTTGGGGTGACACACTCTGGTTTCCATCAGGGGCTTCCTGGGTGTTGGACTCAGGTTGTGGGTTACACAGGTGTGTTCACTTTGTGAAAATTCATCAAGCTGTATATTTAAGATTTGGCAATTTTCTGTCTGTATGTTATACCTGTGTAAAAGTTCACTTAAAAGATTTTTCCCTCCATATGGATATTCTGTTGATACAGCTCCAACTAATTAAAAGTTCCCCTTTTCCCAATGCTGTTTAATGTGTGTGGGGGGGAGGAGGATATAATTAAAAACAAAACCTCCTTCCAACCCAGAACGACTCTCCACACAAGCAAAAGAGAAAGAAAACAATGGTATCATTGAATAAGCATAGAATCTGAACAAGGTGTGAGTGACTGGCCACCCGCTGCAAGGATGTGGGAACAGAAAGAAGTCTCACCTTTTACTAAGCCTGGGGGATACTTACCCATTCCGGTCTGGAGGTTTGGCCCATTGTGCCTGGTGTCAGCAAAAGTCAGACGCGTCTCCTCCTAGGAACCTGGACATTCATAGCTATCTTTCTTCATAGCTATCTTTCTTGATTACATTTCAAAAAGATGCTCCCAGGTCCTTGAGTGGAAGAAACATTCCTGAGTTATGAGAATGTCCAGAAGCTTATTTAGCATTAAAAAGATTTACATACATTTGAAAAGACACAGGAAGAAATTCTGAATGAAATGGTTGACAAGGAGAAAGTCTGTAGGCTTATTTTCTATAAGGGGAATTAAGGCTCGTCTTTTGAAATTGTATGTGCCCTGCCCTTACAATCACCTCCCTGTGTTACTATGAAATAGTTAACTTTACAATATTTAACTCTCTTCATTGTTCTTTTTACCTTTTTCTGGGCAAGTTGCTTATGCCTAAATAGCCAGCAAGTAAAATACAAAGCAAGACAACTAGCAGAATTACAATAGGATGAAATTTAAAATTCAGTATGATATTTGCCTTGGGAGAATAACCTTTAAATATATCATACCAATGTTGAGGGTTAAATTAGATTCTTGGTAAGCAATGCACTAACATTTTCCTTTGTCAAACATGAATTTTACTATCTGTTGTGACATCTTTATTACTTGAGCTTCAAATGGTTAACTATTTGAGCATTATTTTGAAGTTCCTTACAAAGTCTTATTTAACCCTAGTCTAAAGAGAAGCTTAACTTTTTTTATTTTTTTATTTTTTTTATTTATTTAATTAGTTTCAGGTGTACAACACAGTGCAATAGTTACACATTTTACCCCTCAAAGTGACAACCCCCCACCCCCAATTCACCACCCCACTCCCTCCCCCCATCATATATATCTATTACTCTTCCTCTGACTCTCTTCCACAGTATAATCCACATCCCGTAACTATCTATATATATTCAATTACAGTAGGTATGAAGCTTAACTTTTATAATTTAATTATTTTATTATGAAAATTTATTGGGGTGACAATGGTCAACAAAACTACATAGGTTTCAAGTGTGCAAATTTATAATACATCATCTATATATTGCATTATGCGTTCACCAACCAGTCAGTTCTCCTTCCATCACCATATATTTGTATACTTCAATTTTTTTTTTTTAGCTGAGCCATGCTGCCACTTGTTGGCAGCTCAACGGCTGCTCAGCTCGGGCTGGGCATCAAACTGCTGCTGTTCAGAGATCAGCTTGCACTCTTGATGTATACTTTAAATTTTTATAAAGAGTTTTTCTTGTAAGGCCCAATAAACTTCTCCTGAGTTTTCATCATATATATAAGTAGCATCATATTTACATGATAATTTAGGCCCTTTGGTAATTGTTCAATCTTCTCAAATAATATGCCTTAGATGTGCAATATAAAGACAACTATGAAAGAGAAAACCACAGGCCCCAAATGTTGTCATTCATGTTAAAAGCCCATGATACCAAACCTAGATTTGATACCTGATCTATCTAATTGTAGTTTCAGCCTCTCCCAGAAACACAATCAACTAGTCTGGAATTTTCTGGCCAAACACCAGTAGGGTAGACTGTCAGGTGGGCCCTCTTCACCACCACCCCCCCAGAAAAAGAAGAGTAACTAGAAGGTATTATGCTAAGTGAGATAAGTCAGACAGAGAAAGACAAACACCATATGGTCTCACTTATATATGGTACCTAAAAAAAAAAAGTAAATGAATAAACAAAAGAGAAACAGACACATAGATACAGAGAACAAGCTTATGATTGCCAAAGGGGAGAGGGGCTGGGGAGGTTGAAAATATTTTTTTAATTTAAGTAAATAAATAAGAAAAGTAGAAAATAAAACAATCTAAAGTAAGTAATAAATATGGAGTAACACATTAATTATATATACATCTATATAACATAATGAAATAAGATGCATTAGTTATTTTAAATGTAATAATTTGATATCACCTATTAAACTTTACTATCTATCATATCAGGTTAAAAGGAAAAATTCAAATAGATGCTATTTAGAAGAAACACACTTAAAAGAAAGCAACAGGGATAATAAAACAAATTGGTAAATGTAACACATGCAAACCAAAGAACACAGAGGAGGTAATATTCATATCTGATATTAGTATCAAGTAACGTGGAATTTAGTATTAAAACACTGATTAGAATAATAGAGAGGCAATCCATAATGATAAAATACACAACTGGTAAAAAAGGATGGTCAGAAAAGTATAAGCACCAAACTGCCTAACAGCAAAACAAAATCCACAGCAAAATGAAAGGACAACTTTGATAAAAAATAAAGATGAGGCCCATCCAGTGGCCATCAACCCATCTGCCTCACCGGGGAAGAGCACAATGATAATACCAACATGGGCCAGTGAAGCAACGTCCTCCACAACTAGACTGAAGAACAAAAGGACAGCAACTTGTCTGTTCCCCTCCCCCAATTCCCCAATAAAAATCTTTTTTTTTTAGAATTCTTTTTTTGTTTTTGTTTTTGCTGAACCATCCTGCCACCTGTTGGCAGCTCAACGGCAACTCAGCTCGGGCTGGCCTCGAACCGCTGTTGCTCAGAGCTCAGCTTGCACTCTTGAGTGAGCTCTTAACCAACTGAGCCATTCGGCTGCCCCCCCCCCCAATAAAAATCTTTAAAAAAATAAATAAATAAAAGAAAGAAAGAAGAGGCAATCTGCATGATAAGAACACTTCCCCTTCTCTTCCTCCAAAGAAAAGTGCCCTAGACCAAAAAAAAGCCTTTCTTTTCTTTTGTTAATAGCTCCCTTGCCCCATCCTTCCTCCATTAACCTTCTAGTTTGTACAAGGGAGTGCCCTGCCCTTCCAGTTTCTAGATGGGATGTTGCCCACTTCAAGAATTGTTTAAGAAAGCCAATTAAATATTCACATTTACTCCGTTGAATTTTGTTTTGCTTTTTATTAACAACACCTATGGCCATCATCCAGCATCAAAGTCTTACGAGTCAACAGTTCAAGAGTACTGATTGAGGGCCGGCCGAGTGGCACATTGGTTAAGTGCTGGTTTTGGGATGCCAGCGGCCCCGGTTCGGATCCCACATGGGGGCCAGTGACACTGCCCTCTACAGCTAACAACAGCTCCACCTGGAGCTGGGCTGTGCGAGCCCCGGTGATGGTATGGGCTGCAGTGGGCTGCTATAGACTACAGTGAGTGGCCCACAGCCAGTGTGAGCGGCTGGCAGCCAAGTGTGAGCTGCCAATAGCCGCGGTGAGCGACATCCAGAGGCCAGCGACCGATCTGCCTCATCTGGGAAGAGCGCAATGATGATACCAACAGTGAAGCAACATCCTCCGCAACTAAACTGAAGAACAAAAAGACAGCAACTTGTCTGTTCCCCTTCCCCAATTCCCCAACGCTGTTCCCCTCCGCCAATTCCCCAATAAAATCTTAAAAAAAGAAAAAAAAAGAGTACTGATTGAGGGCTGGCCTAGTGGCTCAGTTGGTTAAGAGCTCACTCAAGAGTGCGAGCTGAACTCTGAGCAACAGCAGTTCGATGCCCAGCCCGAGCTGAGTTGCCACTAGCTGCCAACAGGTAGCAGGATGGCTCAGCTAAAAAAAAAAAAAAAAAGAGTGCGAGTTCTGAGCAACAGGGTCGCTGGTTTGATTCCTGGCCTGAGCTGAGCTACCGCTGAGCTGCCGACAGGTGGCAGGATGGTTCAGCTTTAAAAAAAAAAGTACCAATTGAACTTCCAAATTTTTTTTTTAAGAGGGCAGTGTCACTGGCCCTCATTTGTGGGATCCGAATCGGGGCCACTGGCGTCCCAAGCCAGCTCTTAACCACCGCGCCACTCAGCCGGCCCTGAACTTCCAATTTTTGAAGCACATGGTCATATTTGGTTTTAGTCTTGAAACAAACCCATCCTATGGGCCATTTTTTTTGCATCAGTCTAACTCAGTATTCATATTAGTATAACGTTAAGGCAATTACATCTCTCTGAGTAACAGCTAACCTTTATTTATCCATCTATACTGGGGGAGCTTGAGTCCTAAAGTTAATTGAGTGACATTAGACCTGTCATCTGCAGTATCTATCTGTAAATACCAGATTTGTAATTGTCTATTAATTAGATGATTTTCTTCTCTTTAACCTCTTCTGTAAGCCATGGCCCCAATACCTAATTGTTTTCTTCTTTTTTTATTGGGGAAATTGGAAGAGGGAACAGCATTGGGGAATTGGGGAAGGGGAACAAACAAGTTGCTGTCCTTTCGTTCTTCAGTCTAGTTGTGGAGGATGTCACTTCACTGTCCCATGTTGGTATTGTGATCATTTCACTCTTCCCGGCTGAGGCAGATCTGTTGCCAGCCATTGGACAGGCTCTCAAGGAGGCTCATGGCAGCTCACACCGCTGGTCGCTCACGCTGGCTGCTGGCCACTCACGGTACCTTACAGCAGCCCACTGTAGCCTACACCTACACCTTCTCTGGTGACTCACGGCAGCCCAGGTCGAGCTGTTGTTCATCATCTTAACTGTAGAGGGCAGTGTCATTAGCCCATGTGGGATCCGAACCAGCGGCCCTGCTGCTCAGAGCTCGCAGAGCTCATGCTCTCAAGCCAACTCTTTTTTTTTTTTAAGATTTTATTGGGGAATTGGGGGAGGGGAACAGCGTTGGGGAATTGGGGAAGGGGAACAGACAAGTTGCTGTGTTTTTGTTCTTCAGTCTAGTTGAGGAGGACGTTGCTTCAATGGCCCATGTTGGTATCGTCATTGCGTTCTTCTCGGGTGAGGCAGATCTATTGCCAGCTTCTGGATGGTCGCTCACTGCGGCTATTGGCAGCTCACGCTGGCTGCCGGCCGCTCATGCTGGCTGCCGGCCACTGTAGCCTATGGCAGCCCACTGCAGCAGGGGCTGCAGCCCACACCATCACCGGGGCTCACACAGCCCAGCTCCAAATGGAGCTGTTGTTAGCTGTAGAGGGCAGTGTCACTGGCCCTCATACATGGGATCCAAACCGGGACCGCTGACATCCCAAAACCAGCTCTTAACCACTGCACCACTCGGCCGGCCCTCAAGCCAACTCTTAACCAACCAGTCCCTTGGCAGGCCCCCTAAATGTTTTCTTAAATATGAACAGTCCTGTAGTTTTAAATGAAAATCTCAGAGCTCTTTTATAGCTGATTGCTGTGGACTCAGAGGGCCTCTGAGAGCTTGGTGGGATGACGCTTTTCCAGCATTAAACTATTTCAGACAGTCCAAAAATTTCAATTTTTGGATAAAAATTGATTACATGTTTGTTAGTAAATGTGATTCTTTTTTTTTTTTTAAGAGGGCAGTGTCACTGGCCCTCATATGTGGGATCCGAACCTGGGCCTCTGGCATCACAATCCAGCTCTCAACCACCACGCCACTTAGCCGGCCCAGTAAGTGCAACTCTTAAAGTGATTCAAATACTCACTACTGTGAATAGGCAAGTCTGGCCAACTATGAGAACAGGCCTAGGTTCACTAGACTACCCCCTCTTTCTGGGGTCTTTAGTGCCAATATCAGCTACTCTCGAAAAGTCCTTTGTGAGAACCACAGTCCAGTTCTCTTGAAAAGCCGGCTTTAAGTGGGAAGCATGGATCCAGCTGGGTCTTTCTTTCACCCTCATGGCCATATGAATGATCAGCAGCACTTGGAAGGGTCCCTTCCAGGGCAGCAATAGGCCTACCTTCTGTCTGGGAAGGCTTTTTTTTGTTTTTTTTTTGAGGGCAGTGTCACTGGCCCTCGTATGTGGGACCAAACCAGGGCCGCTGGCTTCCCAAGCCAGCGCTTAACCACTGAGCCACTCGGCCGGCCCCATGAAAGGACTTTTAAATCAGGCACAGAACTTGGTCTCAGACCCAAATTCATAGGCCTCCCAAACATTAGGTCAAAGGGAGCTAGGACCACACTTGCTTCAAGGGGTTGCTCTAATTTTTCACAGGGTCAGTGGCAAAGTTGTAGGCCATTTTAACATAGTAGGTTGCAGAATCTTGGTCAATGAGTAGTTTAGAGTTTGAGTGGTTAAGTCCTGCAAGAAGATAGAAATAAAATTACTTTTTCTGTTTGATTCAAATGCTCTGGGATGCCGAAAGCACAAGACATGTTTATTAATAGAATCTACCATTGCTTGAGCAGTGACTTGAAGAGGGCAAGACTTCAGGCTGTCAAGATATCACAAACACCAAAGCTAGATAAACTCTCTTAACTTTTACAAGCATTAGTTCTATGAAATTCAGCTGCTATCAAGTTCCTGGTAAAGCTCGTCAAGGAGAACTTCCTGTGCTTACGTTGGCAGTGGCCTGTGTAAAATTCTGCTGATAAATGAAATGGCACATCTCTTTGATATGTTTTGAGTAATTTTTATTTCTTAGTGGGTGTAGTAAAAGCCTAGAGCCTTTAAAATTCCTCTTACTTAGATGATTTTTATTTATTTATTTTTAAGGTTTTATTGGGGAATTGGGGGAGGGGAACAGTGTTGGGGAATTGGGGAAGGGGAACAGACAAGTTGTTGTTCTTCAGTCTTCGTTGTGGAGGGCGCCAGTCGCCATCTGGCTTCCCGTCAGGGCAGCTTGTGGCCCCTAAGCTCAAGGTGCTGAGTTCAATCTTAGTTGCGGGTGGGCGTAGCCACCATCCCATGTGGGATTTGAACCAGCAGCCTTGTTATTAAGAGCGCACGCTCTATCCACTGAGCCATCCGGGCGGCAGCTCAGCTCAAGGTGCTGAGTTCAGTCTTAGTTGCGGGTGGGCGTAGCCCACCACCAAACAGGCAATCTTGTTGTTACACCAGCTGAGCCATCCTGCCACCTGTTGCAGCTCAGCGACAGCTCAGCTAGGGCACAGCATCACTGGCCCATGTGGGAATGGAACCAGCGGCCCTGTTGCTCAGAGCTCGCACTCTAAGTCAATTCTTTTTTTTTTTTTTTTTTTTTGAGGGCAGTGTCACTTGCCCTCATATGTGGGACCTGAACCGGGGCTGCTGGTTTCCGAAGCCAGCGCTTAACCACTGCACCACTCGGCAGGCCCTCTAAGTCAATTCTTAACCAACTGAGCCACTCGGCCGGCCCTGGTGATCACTTTTTAGGTATATAAATGTTGACTTATTATGGTGTACATGTGAAACTAATATAATATTGTATGTTAGCTGTATTTTAATAATTTTTTAAAAAGATATCTGCACCCTCATGTTCATTGCAGCATTATTTACAATAGTCAAGATATGGAAACAACCTAAGTATCCTTTAATGGATGAATGGGTAAAGAAAATGCAGTAAATGTATATGATGGAATACTATTCAACCATAAAAATCAGGAAATCCTGCCATTTGCAACAATATGAATGGATCTTGAGGGCATTATGGTGCTAAGTGAAATAAGTCAGTCAGAGAAAGACAAATGCTGCATATCTCACTTATATGTGGAATCTAAAAACTTTGAACTGAGGGTGACCGGTTAGCTCAGCTGGTTAGAGAGTGTGCTGATAACACCAAGGTTGCCCGTTCGATCCCAGCAGGGGCCACTGTGAGCTGCGCCCTCCCTAAAAGAGTCATGAAAGCAATGTGTAACCAATGACCATGGCTGTTCCCCAATTACAATAAAAAATAAGGACCGGCCGAGTGGCGCAGAGGTTAAGCGCTGGCCTTGGAAGCCAGTGGCCCCGGTTCGGGTCCCACATATGAGGGCCATTGACACTGCCCTCAAAAACAAAATAAATAAAAAATAAATAAATAAATAAATAAATAAAATAAAATGAAAAATAAAAACTTAGAACTCATAGAAGCAGAGAAGCAGAGAGTAGATTGGTGGTTGCCAGGGGCTTTGGGGTGGGCAAAATGGGAAGATGTTGGTCAAAGGGGACAAACTCTCAGTTTTAAGATTAATCAGTTCTGGGGATCTAATGCACAGCATGGTGACCTTAGTTAACAATACTGTATTGTATATTCTCAAGTTGCTATGAGACTAGATTTGAAATGTTCACCGCCAACAACAAAATGTAATTCTGTGAGGTGAACAATGTCATAGTTTACCTTACTGTGGTAAACATTTCATAAAATACACGTGTAGCAAATCATTACATTGTACACCTTAAATTTACACAATGCTATATGTCGATCATATCTCAATGAAACGAGACAATTTTTTTTAAAAGATTGGACAATCAGCCGCATTGCTCAAGGTTCTGGCTACGCGGAGAATTTGCCTTTGCCACTGTCCTCAGGGTAACCCATCAGTGGTGCTGTAATGCTGCAGCCATCTGCTTCCGACAGACTGTGCAGAACCATCTATAAACCAGGCTTCAGTTACTTCCTCCTCATTCAACTGGTCATACAAAACATTGCAGGAAGCATGGACTTGGTAGAGGGAGAGTAGGCTATGCTGTAGGAATTGGTGTCAAAAAATTGGAGGCACTTGCTCATGCAATGTTTTGTGTTTTGTGAACCCCACGAGCTTCTATCTCTAAAGTCCGATTTCCACCCATTGTGATACACTGCAATACATGCCCAGCCATGGAAAACTCAGGTTGCATGGGAGGAGGAGGAGGAGGAGAAGGAGGAATAATACTTATTGAGCAGTGCTGCTTCAGTAAAAAGGCTACATCTGGAACAGCAGCTGCAGTTGGAATCACTGCCTGATTAAGCTTACAGTAATCCAGTTATTCTCCATGATCCATCCACCTTCTGCACACAGTCAAATAGACAAATGGGAATATGAGAGACATCACCCTTAACTGTAACTTTCAATCTCAAGGCACTAATCTCTGCAGTTCCCCCTAGGAATTACACCCTTGTATTCTTTACTAAAGCCCAAGTTGTTCTGGCATCTTAATATTGAATTTAGGCCACAGTTGAGTTCAAGTTTAAGTCAACCAACTAAGTAAGCTATTAAGTGTCCCTTCTAGCTGCATGGGCTAACATTAAATATAGAATCTTTGGTAAATGCAGCCAGCTCAATTGTGCCCAACCCAATGTTATTGTCCATCCTCCTTGGTATAACAGCCTTAGAATCCACTCCCCCGGGTTTCTGCCAGTATTTACTAGCAAACAATCTTGCTATTCGTTTGGTGCATAAGCTATTTCCTCCATGCTGACACTGGACCCTAGTTATGGGTCTAACGGCAACAGGGGATGGTTGTGGTGGGTCTTGAGGAGAATGGTTATCCCCTCCCAAGGCAGCAAAGATCTTTCATGACAGCCCTAAAAATGCTCTTACTTTTTGTAGCCACAAGGCTGACAGTGCTGAAAATCAAGTACAATGTTTAATTGCATGGGTTATAGAATCCCAGTGGTGGTTGACTGCCCAACCTCTCCACCTTTCTCATGTGAAAGGCAGGGTAGTGGATGGGGAGGAGTGGGACCCTGAAACTTAATGGTGCTTTCAAGCCTGAAGATGCAAACGAACAAACCAATCCCCAAAGCCCCTCTTTTGGGATATGATTCCAGACACCACTCCTATTACCATTTTCTCGATCAGTTTGGATCCCATTAGGAAGCAGAAATGATGACAGATCATGCCCTTGCGCCTTCAGAGGGTACACGGCTCTGCTGACACCTTGATCCTGGACTTCTGGCCTTCAGAGCTGGGAGACAATACATTTCTGTTGTTTAAGCCACTTGGTTTATGGTCTTTTGTTATAGCAGTCCCCCTCCAAGGCTGGAAAAAAGGGAAGGGTCTATAGCTCCTCAAAGTTAGCAACTTAGAGAGGGCCCCTCCCAGATGAAACTCAGTCTCTGGGAGGCAGAGCCCAGCTCGTGCTTGGGTCTCTGAGCTCAGAAGAGGACCCCGTGGTGGGGCTAGAACCCAGACTCTGAGGAGGAGGGGGCACTGGTTGCCTGGTGTTGGTGCCTCAGAGCTGAGATGTAATGAAGCTGTTTTTGTCAGTGTTGGGAAATATGAAAATTGCATTCAGCTGGTGCCATGGAAATAAGCTGCTTGCTGCTAGGGTGAAGCCTTGCTAGGGTGATGCTTACAGGAAGGAGCACGTCCCTCCTTCCTCCTCCAGCCTTGCAGCCTCCCCCTAACATGGAGCCAGCTGGCACAGCATGAATGTGGTTTGCAGAGTCCCCTTTCTGGCATCATGAAGCAGAGGACAGCAAAGTGTGTTGGGACCCAAGAGACAGTATAATAACTTAATAACCAGCACACCCACTGTCTGCCTCAGCAACTCTTCTCGTAGGGCATATACCCTCCCCTCCCCCCAGAAAGGACTATATATATCCACTTTATCCATAATAGCCAGAATTGGAAACAACCTAAATGTCCACCAATGGGAAATTGGATAAATAAGTTGTGGTGCATCCATACAACGGATATGCCTCAGCAATGAACAGAAGGGAAGAATTGACACAGACAGCCACATGGATGATGTCACAAGATGGGAATCGGCTGGGTGGAGGCATGAAGGGGCTTTCTGTGGTGATGCGAAATGTTCTACATCTTTGATCAGAGTGGTGGATTTGCAGGTAACAAACTCAGGTGTGCACTTTTATGTATGCTAACCCTCAATAATGACCTTTTAGGGGATTTTTAGGGCAGTGAAATTACTTTGCATGATGCTGTAAAGGTGGATCCATATCGTGTTAGTGTTATATTTGTACATACAGCCCCAAGAGTGAACCCTAATGTAAGCTGTAGTTAATGACAATATCACTATTGGCTCATCAGTTGTAACAAATGTCCTGCATCAAAGCAAGATGTTAATAATAGGGAAAACTGCTAAGAGTGGGGAGTGAGGGACTCTATATGGCAGCTTTCTACTCTCTGCCCAATTTTTCTGTAAGTCTGAAATTGCTCTAAAAAACAAAGTCTATTAATTTTTTTGACAGCCCAGGGCAGATGGGGTAGCTCCACATCATCAGGACCCCAGGCTCCTTTTGTGTTGCTACTCTGCCATCCTCAATAGCCAACTTCCACTCAGTGGTCTGGGATGGCTCCTCCCAGCCCACCACTGCATTCATGTTCCAACTGGTGAGGAAATGGAGTGGGACAGGAAAATGCATGCTCCGTTTCTTTAAGGGCACAGCCTGGAGGTTACCCCTCCACTCACATTTCACTGGCCCCACCTAGGTGCAAAGGAGGGTGGAAACTATATCTTCAGCTATTGGTATGTAAGAATAAGACTTATATTGGGGACAACAAGCAGACACTGCTACAGGTGGAGATTAAACAGGGATGAGAGTAGACAAGTCTTGAGAGGGTTTGCTGTAAGTAGGAGCAGAGAAATGGGGCAAGAGCTGGAAGGGTGTGGTTAGGAGTGGGTGTTTTTATTTATTTATTTAATCAATTAATTAATTAATTTTATTTTTTTTGAGGGCAATGTCACTGACCCTCACGTGCGGGACCCGAACTGGGGCCGCCGGCCTCCCAAGCCAGCGCCCAACCACCGCACCACTCGGCCGGCCCTAATTAATTAATTTTTTGATGGCAGTGTCACTGGTCCTCATATGTGGGATGCTAACCAGGGCTGCTGGCATCCCAAGCTGGCTCCCAACCACTGCGCCACTCGGCTGGCCCTGGGAGTGGGTGTTTTTAGTGATGGAAGCTATTATAGCACGTTTGTCTGCCCACAGGACTGACCAACAGGGACAGAAACACTAGAAGTACAGAAAAACAGAAGGAAGACACAGAACAATCCTCAAGTGGGTCACAGGGAAGGACCCCGGTGCCTGGGTGGAGGGACTGACCTCAATGGACTGTGGCTCACCCATGGGGGCCAGGGAAGGGCAGAGGGTTCAGGAAGGGGCTGGGAGATGGATTTGACAGTGGAGAAATTGTCTTCTGGTGCTTTCTACTCACTCAGTTCAAGTGAAACAAAAGCCTGGGCTGACACAGAAGAGACCAGGGGTCTGGGAAAGGTATGGGCCCTCACCTGGAGGAGCAAGGAAATGACTTGGAAGTTCCCACGGCAGGCTGGCTGTCCCTCTGGGTCCACTTGAGATTTATGGGTGGTCATTCATTTAAAGCGCGTTATACTTGGGCCGGCTGAGTGGTGCAGTGGTTAAGCACTGGCTTGGGAAGCCAGCGGCCCCGGTTCGGGTCCCACATATGAGGGCCAGTGACACAGCCCTCAAAAAAAAACAAAAAACAAATAAAGTGCGTTATACTGGTTTCGAAGACTGGCACCTGGTGAGGTCTACTCCACCAGGGCGCTGAAGCTGGGAGCCAGGTGGGCACTCACAGGTTAAGAGGCTCCTGGGCCCTGCCCCACTGCTCTCGGCCTGCCCTGTTGCAGGAATGAGGGGCCCAAGGATGGGGAGAGCCCAGCAGACAGGAGAGGAGCAGGCAGCAAGGCCTGGAAGTGGAGGTGGAAGGAGCTGGCCTGCTGCAGGCAGTGAGGGACATGGCCAGGAAAGTCGTGCTTGGTAAAATGACAACGGTTCCTCTTCGTTTCCAGGTTTTATTTGCCTGTTATAATTCTGATATTTATATACATATATATATATATACTTTTGTTTTTTGTAAAGGGCTCATTAACAGACCAAGCAAAGGCAGACAGGGAGACAGGGGGGCTGCCGGCAGGAACACAGCAGAGCTGGGAGAACCCATCTTTCCATTTTTTTTTTGTCTGTTTTTATTTTTCCTGGGATGGGATCATCAAAGCTAATTGCTATAAAACCTAGAAACCACCTAGAGACTCAGACATCTGCCTACACACTAGTGGCATATGGGTAAAGGGCAAGGGTAGGTACTTTCAAAGTCACGGTATATTTACATTCCCAAGGTGGGCGAAGGGGAAGGCTGAGGAAGGAAATTGTTCAGACTGGGAGTAGCGGGCTAACGGGTCCTGGGGTGCCGTGGGGGCTGGGAGAGGCCCGGGGCAGTGGGGAGGAGGCATGCCTGCCCCGCACCCCGGCAGTGATGGAGGCCACTTGGATGTTGTCTGGTGGGTAACGAAGGCAGCGTGTGTATGGAGCTCCTCAAAGCCAGCCACAGGCTAGGGTGGGCAATGGGAGAACGGGTGCTGACGGAGTATGATACCAGCGTGTGGGGAGTCTGGACTTTCCAGATGGCCTCCTCTGCACCTGTGGCCAGCTTGCCCAGCTCCCATCCTGGTTAGAGCAGAGATGGCAAAGGGAGCAGATGGTGGGGACAAGGAGTTTTATCCGCAGTCCCAGCCAGACTGGCCAAGGAGTGACTGGGTGTGAAGGTGCCAACTCTGGTCTTGAGGAGACCCCATCAGGCGGCATCTGACAGACCCCTCTGGGGGCCATCCCCACTCCCCCACCACAGCTCCTCTGCCCAGAAGCTGGCGAGGCAGCACCTGAAGGCTCCTGATGTGATTGGCCGGCCCCCAAACTGGAGCAAAGCAGTGTGTGCCCAAGAAGGGGTGCAGGTGGGTTTTGGCAATGAAGTGGAGACTGGGTAGTCAGGAGATTAGGCAGTGAGCTTCTCTTCTCTGTTCCAGACTCAAGCCTTCCCACGGGCTCAGGGCCAGAGGGTGGGGTGCAGCCTGAGGTGGAGACAGGAAGGGGCCTCAGTCCCAAGGTCAGGGACCCAGAACAGGCATCAGGCTCAGGGGTCTTGGCCTCTCACTCCCCTGAGGCCCAGCCCTGGGCTGTGCCCTGCCTGCCTTGCCTGGCTGGGCCCCACTACTCCAGGGTCCCTGCAGGGTTGATGGGGGAGGCAGCTCCTGAGCTGTCGTTGCCTCCTGCTGCCTCCTTCTCCTTCTTGCCACTGTACTGGCCAATGAAAGAGCCGTCCTCATTGAACTGGACATCCACGCTGCCCCCATAGTCAGCCAGGCTATCATCACTGCCCAGGGGCTTGATGTCTCCATTGAGAGATGGCTGGCTGCTGCCAAAGGCCTTTTCCTCGTTGTCACTGCAGGGGCAGAGGGCGGGAGGGAGTGAGAAGCTGCCCAGTGGAATCCAGCAAGAGCTGGCAGGTGCTGGACTGAGGGAGGAGGCCTGGCTGGGGGGCATGGTGAGATCCCAATGGCCCAGATTCTGCCTTCTTTCCATTTGCTTTGAATGCTCTGGGAAAGACGTTTTCATCCTTGACACATATCCAGGAGGGCAGGTGGCATGCACACTAGGGGAGCAAGGCTTGGGCATACCCAGGATCCTGGTAGATGTGGGGGAGCAAGTGGGCCCTCAGCCTGGGGGGCTCATGGGGCCTGGCTCTTCACCTGTAGGTGAGCCAGACAGGGGCACTTATCTGGCTGTCAGCCCTTGCAGAGCCCAGAGAAGGGGTCCGGGAAGGTGACAGGCAGGCCTAGAAGCTGGGCGTCAGTGTGCAGAGCAGGAACTGAGGGTGTTGGCTGGTCCCTGAAACAGGGAGCTGCCAGGCCAGAAGGCTGAGACAACACTGAGCATGGAAAGCGGAGGCCAATGGCACTCCCAAACATCATACATTGTCCACAGGAGGCTCCCTGCCATTGGGGTCTGACAGTAAGTATCTTCCCACCACTCTGGCCTTACCTCTCCAGGGACCTGATGTCACCCAGCAGCACAGAGAAGAGAGAGAGACAGGGTCAGATATGAAAGCGAGAGTAGTGCTGGGTGGTCAGCTGGCAATGACCCGTGCCCCCCCCAGCTCACCTGTACTCGCCGAAGGTCTCATCTTTCATTGGCCGGGCCTCAGAGTCTACCTGGGTGTCCTCTTTATCCTTCACTGGAGACACACAGAGAGGGCCAGTCTTCTCCCACCCCAGCCTGTCCCTGGATACTGGGCCCCATCCCCAGGTGAGGAACACGGGTAAGGCTCTCACTCTGTGCTCTGAGCACCCCCCCGCCCACCGTCTCGGCAGCTCTCAGAAGCCAGTAAGCTTTCAAGGGTGTACGATTCATCCCACATGGACCTGGCTGCCATTTGCTCTGGGCCCCTGCCTGCCCCCAACATGCTCATGCTGTCCTGCTGGAGGCTCAGGGACAAAGAATGGTGGCCCGGGGTCAGGATTACCTGAGTACTTGCCACCCTTGCTGCGCTTGATAAAGCAGAGGATGAGCAAGATGAGGAGTAAGAGAATGATGGCGCTGACGAAGCCGATGAACCAGCCCTCAGTGGCAAAACCAGAAGGAGAGAATCTCACTCGGCCTGAGTGGGAGAGCCCAGGCTGGGGTGAGACAGCCCTCAGCCCACGCCCAGGCCCCCAGGTTCACAGCCTTGTAGGCTGGCCTCATTGGGAGCCTATGGCTTCATCACTCACAACTCCTCTGCCCCCAGGGACTGGGCAGGGCAGGATGATGACCAGGCCCCATAGACACCAGAGGGCCTGGAGTTAGGGGTGTGATGACCTGGGGCTGAGGTATGCCTGTAATTAACTCTTGTGGGGGTTTCTCTGGGGAGCAGGGAGCATGGAGGAGGTTCTTCTGAGTAAATGACTGCATTGGAAAGTTAAAACAGAAGGATACAAAAACGGGCCATTTCAGGAGCCTGGACTTCTCTGTCATAGGCCAAGGGGCAGCCAGATTCTGGGAGGAGGAGAGAAGAACCATGGCATGGAGCCTGGGCAGTGGTGGCCATGCCGGGGATGGAGGGAAGCTCACTGGGCAGTGCCTCCCGCTTCCTGGGGCCTCACCGGTGCCATTGGTCTTCACCTCCATATGACGCAGGACCACTGTCTCCTTGACCAGGCTGATGTCGTAGGCAGTATCAGGCTGCAGATCCCACTGTGTGTAGGACGTCTGGTTGTAGCTGACACACTGTGCTGGGAGATGAGAACCCACCTTCTCTTCTGTGAGAGTGAGAGGGCAGCAGGGGTGAGCGGGGGTGCCAGGCAGCACCCTGGCTCCACACCAACCCCAACCGTTCTGAGCGCAGAGCCCTTCCCCCATAGAGGAGCCATTTGTGCTCACCGCCCCGGGGTTTGAACAGGATCTGGAACTTGAAGTTGCACTGGCCCTCCTTGGGGACCCAGGAAATCACGCTGTAGTTCTCACCAGCCATGGCCGAGATGTTGCCAAAATCCAGGGTCTCTGGGGAGTGAGAGGAGAGTGATGAAGGCCGACCATGCTGGACCCAGCTGCCTGGCAGGGCCTGCTCAGCCTTTTCAGCTTACCAGATAAGGCCATGGTGCCTCCTTGCTGCACAATGGCATCACCAGGGCCCTCCTTCGTGGTGGCCTGCAGCTGGAAGTGGTACCGCAGGTGGGGACTGAGGTTGGTCAGGTTATGCATCCGCAGCTCAGGGTCCGTAAGGTTGAAGGACAAATGCTCCATGCTCCCATCATCCACTGTAAGGACAGATGGGGAGTCAGCTTTGGCAACCAGGGCTCCCTGCCCCCACCCCCAGCTCCCCTCCATCTCCCGGCCAGGCTGGACTGGGGATCTGGACCCACAACACACATACGTGGGTAGTAGGAGAGCACGTAGCCGGTAAGGACGCCATTGTGGCTGAGAGGAGGCTGCCAATGCAGCAGCAGGCTGGTGTCCGACTGGCACTCCAGGTGCAACGCCTCAGGGCGGCTGGGCACTGCAGGTTACAAAGACGGGCAGCAGGTCCTCCACCAGGCTCGACCTGGGGCAGGGAGGAGGGGCTGGGATCGGGCACGGGGTGCAAGTCTCACCTCCCTCTGGGGTGCTGAAGATCCTGCTCTCGCTGGCGGGCCCCAGACCCCGGCCATTAAAGGCCTGTACCTCCAGACGGTAGAAGCTGTAGGGCTGCAAGCCTCCCAGGGTGACGCTGGTGGTGTTGGCGGGCACGACCACATGGTGTTTGTGGACATGCCTCTTGCTGTGCTTCCTCTGACTGCCCTCCCACCAGTACGTCACCTGCAGGGGGACAGGAGACCCCATAGGGGCAGATGGCGTCCAGCAGTGACCACTGGGCACATGCTACCCGCTGTCCTCAATAGGGCCCCTGTCTTCCCAACCCAAAGACTTCCAGGAGAGCAGCTGACAAATCAGATGTCTGCACCCAACTCTCTCAGCCCTGGTGGCCTCACACCTCACCAGGAGGATCCTCCCAGCTCCCACACCTTGGACCCTTACATTGTATCCACGGAGGTGGCCCTTGACCTGGGCTGGGTCCACAGGCAGCCACTTGACCAGCACAGTGCTTGAGTTGAGGATCTTAATGTCTTCCAGCACAGGCCATGCCTGGGGATCTGGAGAGAGTCGGTGGCATCGATGAGGGCCGGTGGCTCCCGGAGGCCAGCCCAGAACCCTCCCTCAGGGGGAAACATGGATTTGGATGCTCTGTGGGATTGGGCAATTTGAGGGGCAGGGCATTTGCATGGTCTCAGGGTCTGTCTCTGCAGATTGTTCAGTTGCAAGGCAGAAAATAGTAACTCCGAGGGAGGACAAGTAACCAGAAAAGATCTTGACTGGGTGATCAAAATGAACATCTGGTAACGTTCCAGATTCAAGGAAAGGAAAGCAGCAAGACAACTAGACCTGATACAGGATCTTAGACTGAGGGAAAAGACAATAATGATTGATACAAGTGGAATATCAGCTGCCAACTAGAGATGATAAGTTTCTGGACTTTTATTTATTTATTTATTTATTTATTTTTGAGGGCAGTGTCACTGGCCCTCATATGTGGGACCCGAACCGCGGCCGCTGGCTTCCCAAGCCAGCATTTAACCACCGCGCCGCTCGGCCGGCCCTGGACTTTTATAACAGCACTTTGGTTACATAAGATAATATCCTTACTCCTAAGAAATGTACTATTGAGAGGTAGGTGCTGGGTGCGCAGTGGGAAGAGAGTGGGCTGCACAGGCGCTCGCGGGCTTCACATCCGCTACTCACAGTCTTCCCCAGAGTAGCCAATGGTGACCTGTGGCTCGGGGCCCTTGCCGAGGCTGTTGATGGTCTGGACCTTGATCTCATACGGCACAAACGTGGATGTGTTGGACACCACCAAGAAGGGGTCATCCACAATCTGTTCCTGCCAGGCCCCCAGTGTCCCCTGAGGGCGCCACTGCACACGGTACTGAACCTGAGGGGCATTCCAGTCCATCCACCTGAGTGGCTGGAGGGGGCAAACAGAAGAGGAGCTGGTTGGCAAGAGCACCCGCTTCCTGTGACCCTCCTGCCCAATGACAGAGCCTCACATCCCCAGTAATCCTCTGTTCCTTAGCACCTGGGTCCTGGTCTGACATCCAGGGGTGAGCTCAGCCCAGGCCCCCCTCACCTTCCAAGTGATGACCATGTTGTTAGTCTCATTCCCTTCCCCCTTCACATCCACGGGGTTCTTCTCTGGGGCTGGAAAGTAATGTGTTGTTAACACATCAATACTACAGTCTCCTGCTGAGGCAGTGTAGGCTGAGCACCAAGGAAGGAATGGCCCATGCTGGCCCTGGAAGCCAGGAGCCAATAGCCCTAAGGAACCCTGCCCCGCACCCCAGCTCCCTCTGGAAACCTGAAAGCAGAGGAGCTTGGGCACAGTAACCTCTGCATGCCCTCCTTGCAGAGCCTTGGGACCCTGGTGTCTGAAGCCCCCCTCCCAGGTGACTCACCTGCCTCAGGTGTGGCCACAGGCTCAGAGGCCGGGCTGGGCTCCCCAGGGCCATATTTGTTGATGGCAGTAACTCTAAAGGTATAGCGGACATAGGGTGACAGCTTGAGGGTGGTGGAGGTCTGGTTTCCGGGCACCTTTCCCAGACTGTGCCATTTCTCAGGCTCCATCTCCTGGTCTTCAAATTCAATGTCATACTCTGACAAGAAGTGAACCATCAATGGAGTAATCAGTATTTGTTGTGGTGGAGGGGCAATAAGGGTCCAAGTCTGGCTCTCTGAGGAAAGGAGGGCCCAAGGCAACTGGTATTCTCGGATTTGCATGACGAACTGTGAGCCCCAGTGAGGTGGCAGTCATGGAGTCAGGGCTCCTGGGAGAAGGGAGGGCTAGGAGGGGTAGCAGTGGGGGAGGTGGGTCGCGCCATGCTCAGGCCGCTTACTCTCAATGGGGGAGTTGTGGTCCTCAGCGGGGCTCCAAGACAGGTGCACCTGGTTCTGCTTCAGCGGGTGATGATCAGACAGCTCCACGTGAGGCACTGGCCCGGGGCTCCCTGAGGGCCATGGAGAGTGGAATCTCTGCACCACTTGTGAGCCAGATGCCCTGTCGCCCTGCACCCCAGCTCAAAAGGGCCCTGTAATGTAAGCCTCGGTTCCTATGCCCTAAGGCTTGTGCCCCCCATGCCTCCAGGCCACAAGCCTGATACCACCCTAGAACTCACCCACCACAAGGAGCTTTGCCCTCCTTTCCACCACATCCAGCTTGGTGCTGGCCACACAGCTATAATTGCCCTGGTCACTGTAGTCCAGGCTGTGGATGACCAGGCGCTCGTCCTCTATGAAGTACCTGGCAGGAAATGGTGGGGGGGGATGCTTGTCCTTCTGCTCTCAGCAGACCCACCACTTTCTGCCATCTGCACTCTTCTCCCCTCTCCTCCCTCTCCTGCCAGAACCTTCTCCCTCAAATCAGGGGCACTCCCCCCATGGATGAGGCCAGGAGGTCTGGACATTCTGCTTTTCCCACTCTGCCCCATTCCACTGAGCCCACGTTGGGGCTGGGCCCGCACTTGTCACTGTCCCCAAACTCCTGGAGGTTTCGACCATCCCTGTGCCAGGTGATGCTGTGCTGTAAGGAGGGGTCAAAGGAGGCCTGGCACGTGAATGTCACCCTTGAGCCTTTCTTCTCGATTGCATCCTGGGGCTCCTGTATGATCTGAGTGGCATCTGAGGGCAATGAAGGGAAGGAAGTTTCACTCAAGTATCCTACAGAGACCCTGACTGTCCCCCCAGGAAGTGCTGCTGACCACATGGGGGGTTGCCTGACCTTTGACCTGCAGGTTTGCCAAAATGGTTACATTGTTCTGGTCATTGGCAGCTTGGCAGAAATAGTGTCCAGTGTCGTTGGCCTGGAGGTCTCGGATGCCCAGGGTCCCATTGGTGTAGGGAAAGAAGCGTTCGTCCTGTAGCACAGTCTTTCCTTCCTTGTCCAGCCTAGCACAAGCAGGACAGCACTGGCTCAGACGCCACCAGCATGCTCCTCTGCCCTCCCCAGCTCCCTGGGCCAGAAGATGGCTTAGACCATGCCTGCTGGAGTAGAGGAACTCACCACTGGACACTGGGCACAGGGGCTCCAAAGGCCTTGCACAGAAGGTAGGCAGTGCTGCCCTCAACAGCCAAGTAAGTCTCGTTGTCTGGGGTCAGAATCTTGGCCGGCAGCTCTGGAAAGAGGAGTCACAGGAGACAGAATGAGGGAGGAGGGTTGGGGGCAGATTCAGGGCCCATTTTGCTTCCTTGTGTCCACCTCCAGCCCCCACCTGCCTGAGACTCTCTTTCACTTCGGACACACTGTCCCCTCTGCCTTGGCTGTGCCTCCCATCCCAGCCACCTATTTTACCAATTATTCGAGGCCCCACTGACAGTCTACCCCTTTCTGAAAGCCTTCCCAGCCTAGCCCCATCTTCCCTGAGGCTCTAGGAGAGAAGCCACCAGGCTGCCGTCAGGCACATCCTGGCCAGGGTAAGCCTATGTGCCCCAGAGAGGAGATAGGTAGCTGAGGTGGACAAACCAGCTGCCGGCTGAGTAGGCCTGGTGGCCTTGCCTGGTGGACTGCAGTTACAGAGTAGGGGTTATGAGGCACCGAGGGGAGGGGGGCAGGCCCAGCTGGCTAGCACTCACGGACGACATAGATGTAGGCATTGGCCAGCAGGAGCCCATGCCGATTGCGGGCCTCACACTGGGTCACCATTGTGTCACTGGGCTGCACATTGCTCAGGATCAGGGCTCCATGCTGGATCCGGTACTTCTGGTCCTTGGCTAGCTCTGTTCATGCAGCAGGTGGGCCCGAGGGCCAGGGCAGAGCAGTGAGACACAGTGAGGTCCCTTCTCACCCTCCCCTTCCTCCCCTACTGTTCCCAGGGCTCCCCATACTCCCTGCCCCTGCCCGAGGCTCTCTCACCCTCCAAGGGGATCCCGTTGATTCTCCAAGTAACCTCTGGTTGGGGCCTGCCCTGCGCTTGGCAGTCCAGGCGGGCAGTCTCCCCTGGCCCGTATAAATGGCTCTGGGGCTCGTGCAGCCAGTACGGGGCAGCTGTGAGGAAGGGGGCAGCCACTGTGAGCCCACAGCCTGCAGCCAGCTTTTGCCCCTGGCCCAGATCCTCCCCACTCCCGTCCTCCATGACAGTGGGCATCGCTGACTGTCAGGCCCAGAGGTCTTTCCGGATAGCCTTGCAGTAGGGCCGAGGCGGTGCCCCCCAGAGGCACCGTACCCTCCACAGTGACGTAATACGTGTGCCGGTCACTGCCCAGTGTGTTCTCAGCCAGGCAGCGGTACTCGCCGTCATCCTCCTCGCCCACATCCAGCAGGTGCAGGGTCTTATTGTGGTTCTGGTAGGTGACACGGTTGGCTGGCATGGGGCCACTTGGGCGAAGCCACTTGATGGTGGGCGTGGGGCTGCCCAGGGCCATGGTGCAGGGAAGACAAGTAGGAGAGCAGAGGGGAGAGATAACAGGGCTGCTGAGCCCCACTCCTTGGCAGAGGCCCTGCCCACCCCCACCCAGGGTGCCTAGACTTACAAGCCCTCAGCGATGCACTCTAGGACCAAAGTCTTCCCCTGCAAGGCCACCAGGTGGCTGCTGGCATTGGTGGGGAAGAGCAGGCGTGGCTTCCTGTCGATCATGCTGTTGGCTATGAGGAACAAGGGAATGGGTGATTCTGGATACCTTGGTGAGCCCCTGGGGTCTCAGTTTTCTCCTCCACTAAAAGAAGGGCCCCATCGCTGCATTTGCCACCTAAGAAAGGGTCTGGGTAAGGTCAATATGAGAGCCTAGCTGTCGTTGGGGAAGACCGAGGTCCTCCGATCTAGGGGATTGGCCAGGCCTGAGGGTGAGAGAGGAGTGGGGGTGCATCAGAGCCTTTGGGACTCACTGGCCTTAACCCGGAGGTCAATGGGTTCCTTTTGAATGATG